>JAMXBC010000001.1:18241666-20745833 GCA_024138005.1 Lumnitzera racemosa
CTGATCACCTGCATATCCCTCGATATCTACTGTTAATACTACACCTGTACCCCAATCATAGCATTCGTCCAATTTAGAACCTAAGCAATTGTCTCAGTATCTGATCTCTAACCTTAATTGTACTAAGGCTAGGTATGGTTTAGGATAGGCATGTTGTAACAACCTAGCCAGAACTCCTTCCACCAAGTTATTGTCTACTTTAGCGTGGAATGTTATATGGTTTGGACCCTTGGTACAGTAGCTTCCCAAGAGGTCATCCATCCTAAGATTGCTCCAACCCAAACATGCCTAACTTTAGAGTTTTGATGTAGTTTGAGCCGCTACACCAAAAGGTATCTCAATGATTAGAGTTCATTCTCTTAGTATGTAAGGAGTATTACAATCTACCGCTCTTACAGAACTGACATCCTTGTTAGTTTGTTACACAAGTCCAGGACAACCATTAAGCAGGGCTCCACCCTTCCGACTGGTAGATTACTTTAATACCACTTGTAACGACCCGGCTATAACTCCTTCCACCGAGGTATTGTCCACTTTAGCATAGAATGTCACACGATTTTGTCCCTTGGTGTAGCAGCTTCCCAAAATGTCACCTATCCTATTATTGCTCTAACCCGAGTATGCTTAACTACAAAGTTTTAGCGTACTCTAAGCCATTATACCAAATGGTGCCTCGATAATTACACATACCCTAAGGAGAGTAGGTTTGCTCTTGGCCCTAAGTTTGGTTAGGGGTAAGTTGGCCTTAGGTTGATGGTAGAGGTCTTTGCCCTTAGGGAGGCAAGCCTATCTCATTTTGTTTTTGGTTTGGATGAGGGATAGGATTTAGGTTGGTGTCCCTATCGCCCTGAGGATGTCAGGAAGAATTGCAAAGTAGCACCTCGTCTAGGCATGCAACAGGAACAAAACACATGAACAAAGTCATGTAAGTTTGACATCAAAGGGAAGGATTACTATGAATTTAAGTAGAATGATCAACTTAAGCAAAAAGAACTACTTCAAGTGTATAATCTCAACATAGCTTTACAAGCTACCCGTCTTGACCTTACATTCAAATTATGTATAACACGTGATTTATAACTTACTTCTACTATGGTTCAAGCTTAAACTATCTATGATTTAGATTTAAAACCTAAGACTCTGATACCATTAAAGCTATAACGCCTTAGAACCTGAAAAATTACAGCCTACCATGTGTCCATATGATCTATTGATATGTCAGGCATCTATATTCAACCAGCTAATACTGCTATAGATTTCATTAATCACCAAAATATTGTAATAACTCCAACACAATATTTCAAGGACATCATAAGCATCCTTAATTCACCAACAAATATATAAAGATCAACACTTGAGTTATTTTATTCATAAGAAGTAAACTCAAACTTAACTCAACATGATTTGTATAGAAAACATGACTACAACTTTAGTCTCAATTTCTTTAAACTAAATCAAAGACCAAAAACAACAAGAGAAGTCTCAAGTAACTTCTTGAGACCCAAGTAACAAAATATTGAAACATAACAAAGTCTAACAACAAGGTCCAACAAAACTTCTCATTCCTATAATAGCTACACTGACCCATCTCCATGGTTAAAGTAATAGCCATAATAATCAGCATCATTGTCATAGTATGTCACCATGACTTATTCCTGTATCTAAAAACAAGGATCCTCAAAAGAGTAAGCAAAGCTTAGTACATGGTACAACGACATGTGCATGGATATGCAATATATATATATATATATATACATATGCACAAGCACACGTTAGCTAATTTAAAATATCTATATGTAATCTTTGATTAAATCCATTAAACAATACAATCCTGACATCCTAAAACTTGGAGTAACTCATAACTCTAACATACAATGTATATATATATATATACATATATATATATATAAGGATATATGCCAAATATATGTTAAGTTCATTTATACCATTTCTAAGCCTACACACAACAGCAACATACAAACTTCGTACCTGACTGAAGTATTTACTTAGATTTCCAAACAAGTGCCTCACAACCAGTACATATAAAAGATAACACACTCACTTAGTTTCTGAACTAATCTAATGATGTCTTCTAACATACTTAGGGACTATATAAAGAATCTAGGATCTCTAAGAAGTTAGTTTGATTTATAAGATGTTTGGGTTGAAGATTCGTGTTTAGAAAAAGCTTGGGAAAGGGTTTAGGATAGGAAAACGAACTTGAAATACAATGGAAAACCCAAAGAAACGTCACTGCACAAAATCGGGTGCATAGTGTCCAAATGCTACTTCAATCAAAGGGTTACAAAATTGCCCTTGGTGTCCAAATGCTATGGGGATGGCATTTAGATGCTAATTGAAATCTATAGAATTTTGTAGATTACAGCGATGTTTCATCCCTCACAACAACCCTACTTCTTTCCAATTTCAAAAACCATCCCTCCCAACTCAACCATTCAAATCACAAGTTTAAGGAACAACATGCATAAGTGCACAGTTTAGAATCATACCTATAGGAATCCATTAATAGCACTACACTACCAAGAACATGCTGCAGGACACTCTTAAGACTACCCTAGGGTAGTTTTACCCGCTTCCTTATGTAGGAAAACAAGTTTTCTTAAGAGATTTCACCAAAACTCAATAAAAACGACCTATATAACCTTACATTACAGTCTCCTATCCTAACTTAAATGCACCATCGAAGATCCAATGTAAGACTAATAAATAAACTCTCTAAGTTTGTTTTGGGGAGCTTCTCCTCAAGGAAAAGCAATTTTTCTCATTGAAAACTACTAGAAAGCTTAAGAAAGAGAGCGATTCAACACTTACCTTAACTCTCTTGTGACAGATCTTTGTCAAACGTATTTGAATCTCTTTTTTGGATCAAGGCACCAGTAGAAACTTGTGGCAAACGTAACACATGAGTAAAAAATGTAGGAAAAAGGGTTTTCCAAAGCCCTAAGCTACCTTTTTATACTTAGGGTTCGCAACATTTTCTATATCCAAAATACCCTCTAATAATATTGTTAATGCCAGGCTTGTCCTTGGCTTATAACACCACTTTCTTTCTTTTTCTTTTTATTTTCTCTTTTATTTCGAGTTTTACAATAATGGTACTAAATTTATTACAATATTTACACTAATACTAGAACATCCAATAAAAAATAAAATGCAACAAAATAAACCAAGTTTTAAAATCTAAACTCAAACATGATCATTTTTTTAAATTTATTTGGAAATTAGAAAGTTGAGAAAAATTGCTCACGGTGATCAATAATAAATGAAATCTATTAGGAAAGTACTTAAAAATAAGTTAATAAAATTTAACGGCAGACGAATAATGGATATTTGAAATTATAGGGAAAATAGGATAGAATTGACAAATAACAAAGGTGTTTAGAAAAGAAATGAGATGAGATTACTTTAAATTTGAGAGAGGAAAAACAAATGAGAGTTTGTAGATGAAGACCGGTAGTAGTATTTTGAGAAGAAAATTGAAGATTGCAAAGGAAGAAAAAGAAATGAGAGTTTGTAGAGAATGACCAATAATGGTACTTTTTGGAAAAAACAAAAATGTTGATTGTAAAGGATTGAAGGATGTAGTATTCTTTCTATTTTACTTTTTATAATGGATAATTGGACCTTTGAGTTAAGTATGGTTTAAGTTAAAAAATTATATCTATTATATTTAAGATTATTAATGAAGAATTTTATACTTTGAGTATAAAGTACTCCGAATACTATATCGTATATATTTTGGATAATAGATTTTAAAGTGAGCACAAAAATATTGTACCTTTTATCTCACCACATGTAAATAGCTTCTCAGAAATTATAATCTTTAACTATCCTGTGATCTTTAATTTCTATTGAAAATCTAGCCAAAGATTCCTCGTTTTCGATAGGACAACCTGCCACCATCCTTTCATTTATGCAAGGAGAGTAAAAAAATTCCACTACGTGTCATGTAACGAGTCTTGATCTATATGATAAGGATTTATGAAACAAATGTCATCGGCATCGACTCTTGCTTGGAATTTGAGCACACATCTGCTTTGCACCAAGATGGTTTCTATTCTTTACACCCACGACGCTTCTGTGCATATAATTGTTGTATGGATTTGTTAATAGATGCCTTTGAAGCTCAAGCAAAAACTTTTCGATTTTTCAATATTGATCACACTTTATGAGTTAGTATATAAAGATATATCTATAGATAATATATATATATATATATATATATATATATACACGAAGTTATAAAATCCCCTTTACTTGATTCCCAAAATTTTAAGGGATGCACTGATGGATTCCGAGATAACAACTTTCCACTATTGTTAGGACTCAGAGCATTTAATGCTTGCTGTCACGAAACCACTGTTGACATGGTTTACGCTGACATGAAATGCACGTTTTACCCGATGCTGTCTTCAATTAAGTAAGATGTCGGGTATTCAGGGAAACTCGCTGAACTAATTATTCATAACTAGTTTTATACATGGCAATCTAAAAAGAAAAAAAAAACAAACAAACAAACTCGACAACATTATTTAGTAAAATATTTAAAAAGTAATCTGTATTTTCTTTTATGAATTTCTTTGACATTTTCCTCGAGCAATTCAGATTATTATAAAATTCTACATTTCATGCCAATAAAAGGCCTCTCAAACACACCAAAACATTGCTACTATAACAGGAAAAATAAAATAAAATAAAAGTATCTAAAACAAACTTATGCATAATATCTACTAAGTAAGGAAAATACATAGAAAAATAAACAAAAAAAATGTTCTAACCCAAGCCTAAAAGAGAGCCCCACCAAAGAAGATGGTCAAATATATGAGAAAATACCTTAGACATATAGTTCATATACTATCTCATATGGGATTGTAATATTACCATCCCTATTTGAAAGCTAATGCTAGCATTGGCTTGCTCTAGATAATCCATTCCAAGCAGCTCCCATTTTGAAAAAATCTTACTTTGCTTCATTGGATAGTACTTTCTAGATAACTCTCTCTTAGATCACTCATTTTCTAAGTAACTCCTTATGAAGAGTTGGCTCTCAATGAGGGCATCTAATGCTATAGCTCAAGTTCAAGGAAAGGGCTTAACCCAAAAAGTGAAATAGGATATAGCATCAATAAAATTGAAGAAATATTCCCAACCATAATTTCAAAGCATGAAGTTTATCTTTCTTCAATTCAGTGATACAATAATGAACATTAATTGATAAAATTCAACAAACAAGCAAGAATATTTAGGGAAGAAATTGAGTCTTTAGTAACAAGAAAATTAAATAATGTTTCAAGAATTGAGCGAAAAACCGAGAGTTAAACAACGATACAGAGAAACTTCTCCTTAAAAAATAGGAATAAATTATAAAGAAAGAAGAATTATACACTAAAGGATTGACATTTAATGTCAAGTTTAAATAGATTATTAAATTTTTAAATATTTCAAATAAAAGATCAACAATATGTTAAATGGTTCAAATAGATAATAGAATTTTTAAATGTTTAAAATAAAAGATCAATGTTATAATCAGTGATTCAAATAAAAAATTAAATTAAAAAAATTAATGTTTTAATATTCTATTTAAACTACTTATCATAATATTAATCATCTATTTTAATCATATAAAAATTTATTCCCTATTTAAATCACTTATCATACAACAACAATTAGTTCACTATCTCATTATTTAAGGAAACTTTCAGTGACGAATGGAGAATATTAGCCGGAGAAAAGTGGTTTAATGATAAGGGAAAGGAGGCTAGTGGTCAGAGGAGAAAGAACAAAAAGATTGGTTGGGGGAAAATAAAAGGAAAATGTACGAAAAAATTGAAGGCATTCAAACCATAAAGAAAAGAAAATAAAAAAGACTAAAGAAGCTCGAAACACACTCTTTACTAATGATATATTTTTACCAATGCGTACTAAAAAACTATCTTTAACTAGAAAATGGTATCGAAAAGATATTACAAACAGAGATGTATCGAAAAAAATATCATAACTAAAATTTCAATATTATATATTATAGTAATGCTTGCACCAAATCCAAACTTTCAAAAGATCTCTTTGTAAAGGCTTTCACATCTTCCTGTATACTTCATTTATTTTCTTTCAAATAAAAAGTTCATGCAAGCAACAAGGAAATAGTAACTGTAGCATGGGTTCTCCGAAAAGGGCCTGTTGAGTATTTTCATGTAATATATACTTTGGTAGTAATGATTGCTACATAAGAGTCTCAAATTAAATACTTTTTATTATTTGATAATTGAATCATATTGATGAATACTCCTTCTTACATTCTTTAATAGTGATTACTTATCTAATGAAAAAAATAATAATTACAACTTTTCGACATTTCCTTATATTTATTAAACATTTCAACTTTTTTTAAAGCAATGACTATTAGTGGGCTAATTCGATAGCTAATGATGGGAGAATTATTAAAATTATGTGCATTGATTATTAAGGCAATTATTATTTGCATGATTAGATATAGATTAATGACACTAGCATTGAAGAGCATCCTTAAGATGACAGGACACTTGAGGGTTTCATGTGGCGACTCGACGGATCAACTGGAGTCGACAGTGGCCACATCGTTGTCCATAACTCATATATTTGAGTGGAGTCTCTGGTCAGCTTGTCTTCATTTCGGACAAAAACCCTTTTTAATTTGAAGAGTTCGCTTAATTTAATGAGCTCGAAAGGTACTTCATGGCCAGATTTTCAGGGGACCCGAGCCTTTCCACCTCCTGTCCACGATTCCGTCTATCTTTCTTTGGTTTGAGTATCATTTCTCAGTAATATATAAAAATGTCCAAATTCAATTTGAACACAGATCGTTTAGTTGTACTCACCTTCAAGGTACTCCATAAGCTTAAACTCCATTTAACTAAAATTGTTTTAATTTTGCTAAAAACTACAAGTCTTTCCAAATTAAACAAATATTGAAAATCGAATGATGCTTGCATCTTCAAAACTCGATAATATATATACTCAATTTAAGTTCAATAATCAAGTTAAAAAACTTCTTGACTAGATAGATTCAAGCGTAATCTGTCTCTATAAATTACTAATTAAATAATTTAAGTCAATTGTAATTGAATCCAACTTGAGAGAAAGTATATATCCACCATGGTTGAACATTTAGCAAACCAAATTGGTTCATTCACATTATTATGTGGAATAAAGTTTCTCTAATTCCATTTATGTCTTTCTTATATTTTCCATCAATTAATTACCATATGCTACAAGTGAAGTTGATAGAGACTAAAGACATAACATTCATTAAAATTTACTCGTTAATGATCCAATTAAAATTTCTATTATTAAGTTGTTCTCTGTAGTTTTGCTCTTGGCATCAACCGTTTCTAAAGAGATTATACATCTTAGAATTGCTCTCAATTGAGCAAACTTAACCTTTGAAGTTTTGATAGATTTGAAACTAATTTACTAGAAAATGCTCTAATAAGTAGAGTTTCATCACTTTGTCTTAAAATGATATCATAATATGAATTCTTTATTGCAAACATTTTATTTTTCGAAAATCTTGTCCTATCTTATTATTAATTATTATCAGCCCTGATTCATAAAGTTTTGTCGTCCGTTATATACTACCAAATGCAATGTTGGAGGGTATAAAAAAAGTCGGGGGACACACTGCCCCATAGAAGCCCCATAAATGACTTCAGAGATAAAAAAGCAATTTCTCCATTGGCTCTTCTCCTTTTATTTCTTTTCGTTATATTTATTGGGAACAACACTCAAAATTAAGAAATGTATCTTGTATTACGAGATACTAGGCATGGCATGACATTGCATTGCTCTAAGGACAGGGCTTGACTCCTTTCTTTCCGAATTGTGCTTGACTCCTTTCTTTCCGAATTGTGCTTGACTCCTTTCTTTCCGAATTGTGCTTGACTCTCACTGTTTTAATATTTTTATGGACTTTTTCATGAGATCATGATCTTGGACTTGCCCTCACGTTTGCATTCTAATGTTTTACTATTAGGGTTAGATTCGAAACAAACCCTAATTGAAAAGCTATTTCCCTAGTCAAATTTTGACGGCGATCCGTTGTCTGAATCGATTGGTGGGCTATGCATTGAAGATATGCACGCATGATAAACCCAAAGAATAAATGGAGCGGCTTGTTTTCTGACATCTTAAGCTATATTTGGGTCCATTCTGCCAAGTGATACTGCAGGCATAAAAATTTCTTCCCAACAGTTAATTAAGCTAGCTACTTGAAATAGCTTTATTTAAATGGTAACGATGATCAAAACAAAAAGGGAGGGGAAAAAAGAAAAACCATTTGAAATATAATCTTATCACCTATAACTTTTAAAAATATACAAATAATTTTTATTGGAGATCATAAATAGCACAGTTTTGGAAGTAATGATGGTTCTAGAGCTTTATGATACTATATGTATATGTTTTTACAAGTTATTGATAGTAAAGTTATACAATGCAAATTTAAAGGGACTTATTCATATATAATCGACAATTTAAAGAGAAAGGATTTAATTAAATTAACATGTCATATAAATCGATGAATGATATATAAGTATCAATAAAATTTTAACACATTGATATATAATTGATATTTTTTTCAAAACGTACGTTCATTCATTTTAAAATATTTAAATATCATAGGTACTTACACACCATCTATCAATCCACGTAGCATTGAATCTTTTTAACAATTTAAGGGTTGTATTTGCAATTTTTCTTTAACATTGAATGCTGTTTTAAACCATGATATTATTTCGGGAGGCATATCGATAATAGGAGAAAGAATTAAAGTTAGGCAATGACAACTTCAAAGGCCCAAAAGAAGGGGAGAAAGAAATCTATGTCTCAACGCTAACTAAATACTCACAAATGCATGCAACTCTAATACTCAATTGAACTCCTAACGGAAGACTTCTTACTCGATAAACCAACCTTGTAGAGTTGACAATTTAAAGATTGTCAACCAAATTATTAACAAAGGAACCAATAATGCTATCATGTTTCAATCGATTAGGTTACTTCATAATTAAAAATAATTAATCTGCGTTGGAACATGATGGGCTATAGTAAACCTTGATTGTTGAGCAAATAATAAAACGCGCAGCATAAAGGTTTTGACTTCTATTTCCTATACGTAATATGACTTTATATTCAATAACTTGTATTAAGGGTATAATCCTATTGTATCTAGATGTAGTAGGTTTATTCACTAAGTGGAGGACAGGTTAGAAAGCCTATGAAGACAATTAAATATTGTTGATATAATAGTTTCTTTCTCTAAAACATATTACACAGTTTAATTAAGTGGAATGTATTGAAGAATGAACAAATGCGTGTCTTGTCTCTTAAGTTGGTGTGCATAGTCCACGTTCAAATTAATAGTAGCAGCTAGTAGAAATGGAAACGGATGATTCTTTCCAATAATTTAATTTATTGCAAGAAGGGCCTATCCCATCTTTAAGGGATGAGCAAGTTGCTCATATTACAAATTGTTTTCGACATAAATTGTCTACAAACAAGAAGATATAATAGGAAAAATTATAAAAAATGTGACTTCAAATCTTTTTGCTTTTGTAATTGATCAGCTTGTGGTTTTGTTCACTTTATAAATTTCCAATTTGTCTTGCTTTCCGTTAAGTAACCATCTGCCCTTCATTGAAAAACAACATATGACACGCATGCATATCTCATCGCGGTAGAACTTTAAATCAAATTTACTTTTACTCAGGAGCACTAATTAAGACAAAAGAGTGCACATTTTGAAATAGGGCTTGACAGTGGAGATATCGAGTTGTTTTGTTTGAATTTAGGATTTTTTTAATAACATCTAGGTGATTTGGAATCTGTTGGGTGGACAAATTCATGCTATATGCCATTTCTAACAGTAAACAATACAAATCAAATACTTTTCCATGGAAAACAAAATAAAAGTTAGCAAATTACAAAGCGTCAAAACATCGATGCTAGTAATATGATGTGTTGTATTTGAACTTTGTTGGTTGTTTGCACATAAAGAAAAAGGAGAGAAAAGAAAAGGAGGAGACATGGGTGTTTAATTTGTTGCCATGGAAATGGAATTATTGTTATGTTTTATAGACCAAAAAGGATGTAGCAAAAAAAAAAAAAAAAACTACAAAACCTATCTTAGAATAAAATATATGTTAATAAAATTATAAAAATATCTTTCCTTGATGAAAAGTACCGTCTCCTCTTGGTAATAGAGTTCAATTAAAATCTGAATCCGATTTATTGTTTCAAAATTTATTCATCATAGATACTCTAAACGTAATCCCTCTAATAGTATTTATACATACGTTAATAAGAACAAATTCTGATCTTTTATATTGCTGAATAACTAGAATTACAATTAGAAAAACTATGAAGCAAAAATTATATCTCTCTCTCTTGTCTTTTCTTAAGGTGATTCTCTAAAAAAAAAATCATTATTATTCCTCTTTCTCTTGCTCTTACTCTTGTCTTGTTTTAAACATTAATTAAAATAAATGAAAGAAACATTTCATTCAATGAACTTTTCAATTGCGACAACCTTTCAATTGTATAACAATTAAATATGAAGTTAAAACAATATTTTAATTACCATAAACTTTTCGATAGCAATTAAACATGGAATTAATAAATTCCATTTATTTATACACAAAAAAAGCAATAATAAAATACAAAACCTTTAAAAGGTACTTAATCACAAATATGTACTATACGATAAAATAAATTGCTTCCAATTTATCATTTCAAATTAATTTATTCTAAATCTGAAATAAATATTGACAAATTTTCGTATCCATTAAAATTTCTTATCAAAACTTTGTTCTCATTAATCGTACTATAGTATGCAACCTTCTAGGTTTCTATACATGAAAATAATATATAAACATAAACTAAGGTAAGTATCTAGCAATAGTTATTGGTCATCTAACGTAATAGAAAAATTGTAACCAAGAAACCACTATGAACCGATTACTACGTAATTAAATCTCTTCATCAATTGATATCTTAATTAAACCATTGCATGTCATGTCATCAATGTTTAATCATTTTACTTGGTTTCCAAGATAAAATATACTTAATAATACTTACTATGACCACGGGCTTACAAGTTATTATTATCTTAACCAAGTAATCTTGAATATCAACTCCCTAATCTAAGAGAGTGATAAATTCTATTTTGACTCATTACCATCCTATCTATATTTTATCTAAATAAAGATTGCTTTTGATGCCATTAAAGAATATATGAAAATATCAAGTTTAGGAATTATTTACACTCTTTTATTTAGAAAAGGGACAAATGATATTAGAGACATGGTGCCCTCTAGCAACGGGTCGTGTTCAGTATACCTACTTAATTTTGAGTACCTACTTATATAACTTAGATATTTTTCTCCCAATCTAGCAAGAATGATTTTAATTATACAATATGTTGATCTAAATATCTATATCCCCTCTAGATATTTATCAAATCAATAATAACTTTTAAATAATATAATGTAATAGAATTTTACTGATAATATACCTTTATTATAATTTCATACATACTCTAATTATCTATAAAACTTTATTGTAAAATATCTATACCAACAGAAAAATATATAAATATAATAAATATTTATCTTTTATAAATAATATTTATAAATATATCAAAAATATCTTGACACATTAGATACGAATTATAAAAATTACGTAAGTTTTAAATGCTTTAACCCAATTAAATTCGACCGACAGAAGGCCAACCACCTTCAATAATATGAATTGCCAACTAACAGCTAAGTAATAAAGGTAAACAAATGCATCCTTTTGGTAACTTTATTCGGTCCATCTGTTATGTGATCCTAGTTTTTTTTTTTTTTCCCCCGACCTTTGAGAGTACGAAAACTCCCAGAACTAAAAGGTTAAAATATAACATTAATTTAGCCCTTTTTTATGATAGACCTAACCTAATATCAATGATAACATTTGTAGTACAAATGATGGTTGTATCTCTATTTAACGAAGAGGTTTCCATCTGTCGCTTTCATATATTATCTGATGTCTGTCATGGTGTTGTGGCCAGTGGGATATGGTTCGTGAGTTTCCTTCCAGGACGCCCATTATGGTACACTCCAAAAAATGTTGATGCATTTATTTTAGCATGTGTGTGTATTACACCCAAAAACGTGTCGAGAATAATGGCATTTCTTATGTAGTGGGTAAGGTAGTACTAACAGCTTCTGAACTTAACATTAATTTGGCAATTATTTGGATACTAATAATCTAGTTTGAAGTTCACCCATGTAGACTTTGTTGTATGTATAGAGTTGATAGATGAAGTAAAGAGGTACATTAGAGACAAATGTAAAACTATATGATTATAGGACTAGATTTATTTTAATTAAGTTAATATTAAAAACATCTATGAGAAAGTATTCACTTATTATTACAATTGTGTCACATCTTATATATATGAACGTATATATATTTATATATATATGATTTTGTTAATGAAAGCACTCTAAATATATTATAAACTTTATAGAACATAAACGTTCTTTTAAAACATTATTAAGAGTATTAAGTACATTTTGTAAGAAGATAAAAGAACAAATTTTTTACCTTTTTATTACAATAATGTACTAACTGAAACCTAACTATAAATATATAAAGCAAAATTAATATATAAAACTTGTATAAATTTTGTTTTCAGTAAAAAAATATTAGAAAAATATTTGAATATAAAATTGTAAGAACAACAAAAACAACAAGTAAACATTGTATGGTGGGGTTACTGCAGCTGGTCGATCACGTGCGACAAGCGTGCCGATTGACTTATGAGACATCTTCGGTAAATGACACGTGCAAAGATGTCATTAAGAAGAGAAATGGAAGGAAGAATAGGAAAACTTGATATCTTGAATACACGCATGTGATGGTGGATTGCACTTAGTGTTCTTAATCACTCTTAAATCATTCTTAATGAATTGTCTATTTGATCATCTCTAAAGTGATTTCAACAAAACTCTAGTATTTGTTTTAAGCTTGCCAATGTTCTTAATAAATCAAATGGAAAAAGAAGCTTCCTATTTATAGAATTTGAAGATTAATCTTATCTATGGGATGGTTTTAAGATAAATCGCTAAGATTGAGTTCCTTTATTAAAACTTATCCTATCCTTTAGCCTTCATAGGCTTAAATATAGGCTCAAGTATACTTAAGGCTTATGGCAACTAAAGAAAACCCATTATTATTATAATTAAACCCAAAGACCAATCAAGCCTCCTCAAGACCCAATAAGACTAAATGAAACCTACACAAGCCTAGAGGGACCATTTTCGAGTCTACTTTTTGTACGCAAGATAACTGAGTAAGGCCAAGAGCGAAATATCTAGTCCAACGATCTTCATTCAAAGCCTATCAAGCCAAATCTCCTTAAAATATCCTCAAACTGACCAATTTCCCAAAGTCTACCACTAGCTCAAAATATCGATCAATGGCGTTAGATTGGATTCAAAGCCCAATTACCGAAATGACTCTTTATAAATATAAACATAAATTTATTTGATTTCCTTTCATAATAATTTTATAAATTTGTTTTATTAGTCATGCTTAAAAAATTCTTTTGAATATGAGATATAACGTAATTAATCATTTAACAATCCATATTCATTTTCTTAACATTAGTTATAAAAGAAATGCTATTAAACCAAGTTATAATAGGTATTTTTTGTTGATAATTTATGAAATAAGATTGAGAAAATTATAATATGGGCAAAGTAATGATTATCTATTGTGTACTATTAATAAAAAATTATAATTCAAGAGAATTTATATAGTTAGATATAATTTTGTAATAATGAACTTAATGTTATTAGTTATTATAGAAAAAATAAGTTGGAAGAAAACAAAAGAAAATGTTACTTAAGTAATAAATGCATATTGAAAAAATAAAATATTACTCATGAGATTTGAACATAAGGCTTATTTATAAAATATACACTCAACCACTTAACCACACTTAATATTGGAATATAACTTCTTGCTTTATAGAATACATAATATATTTTTTTTTCTTTAAAAAAAAATTAAACACCCCCACGTAGTACAGGTATCTATACTCTGACAGAAAAAAAAAATTAAAAAAAAAAAAAAAACACCTTCAAGCGACATTCCAAATCAACAATATGATATCCAGAGGGAAAAAATAAAAAGGAAAGTTTGCATAATTATGAACATTCCTCCCTGAAATTACATAAATAAGAAATATAATCCAAACTCGGAAAAGGCGATTCCAACCCAAAGCACAAAAGCCCTAATTCGGGCCCAACTGCAGCAAATAATTGCAACGTAAATTCAATTATTCAGCCAAAAAAAAAAAAAGAAGAAGAAGAAGAAGAAAAACTATCCCCTGATTTTCCCTATGCAGTTATTTAATGGATTTGTTTTTATTGTGGATCATTTTAACAAATACCACAAGCTCGTTACGGAACTTTTATTTGATGGAACATTACAAAGTAAGGCACGTAATATCTTATTGTCTCGAAAAATTAAAGGATAATCATCAAATAACTCGTAGGTGTAAATGAAACAAATATTTTTTAATCCTTATTTTTTATACGTGGGAATGGACCTAAGATGAGATCATGTTGCTATATTATATTTTCTTTCTTATATTTAAAAATACTTTTAGAGAGTGGAATTATGATCTAAAGACTCTAACTTTAAAGAAAATTCAATATCCCCTTTTAAAAGCCAACATTGCAATTCTCTCTTTATCTCATTAATTATTATTAGTTGAAATTAGTCATTTAACTTGTATCATGATTTCTAATAATTAAGGATATTTTTTATAAATACTAATTATATACATTTCTTTCCATTCCATCCATTGAGTACTTTTAATCCCATTCTATTTCATTCTAATTTATTATATTCCAAATCATTCCCCATATATCAAATATGATATAAGAGAAATTTGCACCTATTAAAATAAATCTTTTGAATACACAACTTTTACTCTTAATACAATATTTGGATTGGAGGAAGGAAATGGGAGGCAATGTATCACTTCAAAGCATCAAAAATTTGAGGAAATGCATTTATAAGGAAACTCGTTCCTCAGACTTACAAAAAATCACTCTCTCCACGTATGGTGATCATGTGAGAGAAAACTTAAGACTTAAATAACTTTTCAATGAAAAAAAGGCTTTCATATTTCAAAGACTATTTAGTAGATGACTTTTCATTTTGATCCTATTCAAGCAAGTATTTTCCTTTTATATTTGGTTTTCTCTCATCTCCCGCCTTTCTTATCTCTTTCCTTTATCGATCACGTTATGTAAAAGGTATGATTAGTGTTTTTCAAACAAATCCAACTTATCTTATGAAAAATAGCTAAATAAGTCTAAGTGCACCTAATTCTATCAATAGTTTCCATTTAACTTATAACACCTTCTATTATTATATTTATGATGGACGTCAAAATCAATCCATTTCCAAATAAAATCCGAGGTATCATAAGTTGAATGGGATATGTTAGTAAAAATAGGTGCATCTGAACTTAGATATCTATGTATCTAATAGTGGCAAGGAAATAAATTACTTATCTATTTCTCCTTCCTATCTCCTTAAATCCATCTACAGGTGGAAGAATCAAGTGTTAATTCTATTGAAGGAGCAATATTTGTACTCCACTTGGCATAGCAAATTACATTAGTAGTGTATACTCAAATTTCACTAACGCCAAAGTCTCTTCTCAAATTAATTCACTTTTGATTTTGTCTTTTTTTTCCCCTTTTTTCCAAAGATAAACCAAAATCTCAATTGCTTAAATGTCATGTAATCAAAATATCAAGGAGCTATTTGTGTCGAATCGGTTAAAAAGAAACATAAAGATTTCCTCCTCGCCCAAATTTAAGCCTAAAAGTACAAAGTTCAAGGGATGGTTTTAGAACTAAAAAGGGCTTATGGACAAATCAACAAATTAAATTGGATTCTTCGGGCCCATATGGCCTATAAACAAATGGATGCTCAAGATAGAACAAAGTTGAAATGATATTCTTACGTTACTGCTGGTGTGAATTGATTAATAGAGAAAGCAAAGAGATGAGGAACAAAGTCGATATTTATTGTGTTGTACAAATGAAATTGAATAGAGAAGAGGACCTATTTATGAGAGCATATAAATTATTTAGTTGTTATTTACATGTGTCTCAATGACTAGTCAATGACTGTTAGCTAGTTAATGTCTATTAGGCTTAGTTAGTTATTTTTTGTTAAGTTTTAGTCCTCTATATGAAGAACTTCTGTTATATGTTACAAGTCAGGAGATAGATAGTTTATTTCCACTAAATCGTTTCATGTTCTTCATCAAGAATTTGTTTCCTCTGTTCATTGCAAGAGCTTTCTACTAAGTAGTCGTTGTTTTTCACTGGTATCAAAGTGAGAAGGATATTTCAATTTGGTAATTCCTCATTTCATCGTTTGTGATTTCATTTTTTATTGATACGATGGCTTTGCAAAATACTTTTAGAGATCTAATTGCATTAGATCCTTTGTACATTTCAAACTCTAATAATCCAAACTTGATAATTGGAACACAATCTTCAATGGTTCAAACTATTTGGTATGGAGTCGTTTGATTAAGATAGGCCTTGGTGCCAAAATGAAAGTTGGGTTTATTAATGGAACCCTAGGCAAACTGAATGATAATTCTCATAATCTGTATCGTTGGATTAGAAGTGATTTTATGGTCAGAAGTTGGATATTGAATTCGATGCAAAGTGAATTTTCTCTTTTTTTTTTTTCTGTTGAATCGTCGCATGAGCTTTGGACTAAAATAGTTGAGTAATATGGATAGGTTAGTGGACCTTTGATCTTTCAATTGCAACTAAAATTGAGTAATATTTGACAAAATAATCTATTTATGGCTAATGTATTATAACAAATTGAAAAGAGTATGGGATGAATTGGAAGCATTGCATTCATGTCCTACATGTGATTGTAAGAGAGTTGAATATTGCACATGTAGACATAAGAAAAGGATTTTTTAGCATGAATCACATGGCAAACTCATGCATTTTCTTATGGGATTGAATGAGTGTTATGAATCAATGAGAAACCATATACTTTCCATAGAGTCTCTTCTTAGTGTTAATAAAGCATATTACTTAGTACAATAAGTGGAAAAACAAAAACAAATTACTTTCATGACTGTAAATAAAACTAAGATGGTTGCCTTTAACATTCAAAAAGGTGATAATCAGAGAGGGAATTATGGTAAGAGAGGGAAAAACTTTGGGAACAAGCTTTGGTGTAAGCATGGCAAGATGGATGAGCACTCTATTGATCCTTTTTTCCAAATTCATGGATATTCGAATTGGTATAAAACGTGAAATTTTAACAAAGGCAACAATACTACTAAATTTGTTGCTAGTTATCATGCTTATGCGATAGATACTATGAATAATGGAAAGCAAATTGCATCCACTCCTTTAGATTACATTAGTGATGTTGGGAATTTGGATGAAAATAATGTTTCCAATCTAACAGATTAGCAAGTGATTCAAAATTTATGTCATAAGATGTACAAAGTTATGAAAAGGAAGCAGCATGAGGATTCTTACTCATTTATTAATGCTGTTGCAGTTGAATTTTTAGGTGAATCTTCTATTTCTAATGCTATTAATACCAATTCTTGTGCTTAGATAGTTTATTGTAGGGTTACGAATCATGTTACACCTTACAAATTCTTATCCTCATATATTAGAATGTTATTTAAGCCAATAATTGTGCGATTACCTAATGGTTTTAGTAGAAGTGTTTATCTTATCAGTGTTGTACAAGTGAATGAAGTTCTTATATTACATGATGTCCTTTATATCACATTATTTTCTCACAATCTAATCTCAATTCACATGGTATTGACTTAATATAATTTTCATGTTGTTATTGATGCTGCTGCTCTTGAATTTTAAGACCTAACAAGTAGCACTGTTGTTGCTTCAACCAAAGCATTGAATAGGCTATGTGTCTTATAATCAGAAGTATTGAATCATTGTAACAATGATGTGGTTACTTCTTTTATTGCTTCTTTTGGTATAGTAAATAGTTGTACAAACAATTTATATGTATTACATTCGCAATTAGGACATTCACCTTCGTCTAAAATGAAGCATATAGATGCTTGTAAATCCTTTGATTTGAGTAGATTTACTTATGATGTCTATCTAGGGGTCAACTTCCATTAGCTGCCTTTTGAGCATAATGATACTCAAGCTTCCAAACCATTTTATACGTTACGTGTCGATATTTAGGGACCTTTTTCAATTCCTTCTATTACTAGTGTTAGATATTTCCTTTCTATCCTTAATGATTACACGTGTTCTTCTTGGACTTACTTGATGTATAGCAAGTCACAAGTTTCCAATTTACTTGATCGATTTCTTAAGATAATTGGTAACTAGTTTATAACTGCTCATAAGATAACAAGGTCAAAGAGTGAGTCTGAATTTTTATTCTCTGCATGCTAATCTATCTCTCATAGCTTGGGGATTATACACCAACGTACTATTGTGTATACTCCACAATAGAATGGGTGCATTGAGAGAAAACACAAACATTTAATTGAGACAACCCAAGCTCTTTGAGTGCATGCTAATCGTCTAAAGTCATTTTGGGTAAATTGAAAGACTCCTTATGAATTGTTACTTAGGAAGGCTCTTAGTTATTCTTATCTTCACATTAAGGGTTGTTTGTGTTATGTTGCTAACACTTTTCCTTCAAAGGACAAGTGTGATGCAAGAGGAATTCAATGTGTATTTTTCGGTTATGAGTTTTGCTGCAAGGGTTATAAAGTATTGGATATGCAAAGAAACAAAATCATAGTTAATAGAGATGTGAAATTTTTTTAGAATGTTTTTCCTTATAAGCAACATTATGTTGGTGATTATTCTTTAGTGGTTATTCATCCTCATGCTAGTCTTGATACTTCACTAGTTGTTCCTGACATTAGTGATTCTGCTGCACAGATATCTCTCCAGGTATTGTTTCTTCTCCTACTACTATGCCTACCAACCATTATAGTTCTCTTACTTCCTCTACTGATAATGGTCTTCAAAGGTCTACTCAACTTCATATTACTCCTAAATGGCTTGATGGCTATGTTTACTCTATGATGTCACTGATACTTCTTATTCTCTATGTCTACTTTCTACTTCTATGTCCTTTAGTCATTTTATTGCATGGCTACATATACTCTTTAGCATAAGTTTTGACAGTTTATGTACCTCATTCATATTCCCAAGCTTCTACGAATAAAGATTAGGTTTTGGCCATGAATAAGGAGCTTAAGGCTTTAGAACTTATTAAAACTTAGGATTTAACTAATTTACTGTCTGGTAACAAAGCTATTCAGTTAAAATAGGTAGATAAGGTGAAATATAAGCCTAATGATAGTGTTGAAAGGTTTAAGATTAGATTAGTAGCAAAGGGATACAATTAAATTAAGGGCATAGATTACCATGATACTTTTTCAATGATTGTTAAGTTAAGTACGATTAGAATACTTCTTGCTATTACTGCTTCATTTCATTGACCACTCCACTAAATTGACATCTAAAGCGACTCCTAATCAAGCTTGTAGACTTAAGAAATCACTTTATGGTTTAAAGAAAGCTTCTAGACAATCAAGTAAGGAAATATCTCAATTTTTTATTCACAATGTATTTTCTCAATCTAAAAGTGACTACTCATTATTATATAACTGTATGTTGATGATATGCTCATTATCGAGTCTAATGAGCAAGCAATAATTCAATTGAAGAAGGACTTAGATTGCACTTTCACTATTAAGGATATGGGTTTAGCTAGATTCTTTCTTGATCTTGAGTTATGCTATACATTCATTAATCAACACAAGTATACTCTAGATTTTCTTATTTATGCTAGCATATCTGGTAGTAAACTAGTGTCTACTCCACTTCTAACTAGTGTGAAGCTTAATAAGAGTTCAAGTGATCTTATTGATGATCCATCCTTATATTGGAGACTTGTTGACCGCATGTTGTACCTAACTATCATACGGCCTTATGTATGTTATGCGATCCATTTTCTTAGTTAGTTTATCTCATAACCTCGAGTTCCGCACCTTCATGTTGCATATCACTTATTGCGTTACTTGAAAGGGTCTCTTTCTCTTGGTTCTTTTTATGATGCACAAACTTCATTTAATCTTTCTGCCTATTGTAATGTCGATTGGGCCTCTTCTAGTGATTGAAAATCAATTTCCAGTCATTGTGTTATGTTAGGAAATTGTCTTATCTCTTGTAAAACAAACAAACAAACTATGGTTAGCACTTCTTCTATTGAAGCTAAGTATAAGAGCATGTCTTCTACTTACAAGGAGCTTCTTTGGATTTCATGTATCTTGGCCGATCTTCAAGCATCTTGTTCCTTACCAATTCCTCTTTATTGTGAAAATAAGATGCTTGTACCAAACAAATCGATATCAATGTCCATTTCGTCTGTGATTACATTACTTACGGTTTCATTCATCCTACCCATATTTCTTCTCATGATCAACCAATGGATATGTTTACCAAACTTGTTCCTATTGCACAATTACAGGACACTTATTCCAAGTTAGGCCTCTTTATGGCTCTAATTTGAAGGTGAGGGGAGGGGAAGGGGGGTGTAAGAGCGTATAAATTATTCGGTTGTTATTTACATGTGTTTTAGTGACTATTCTATGACTGTTAGCTAGTTAACATCTATTAAACTTAGTTAGTTATTTTTCTATTAAGTTTTTTATGCGTCTCTAGGGTCGAATACACAGAGAAGCACCACAATGAAGCAAGCCAAAAACAAATAGGGAAAAAATTGGCAAAGTCCGAGCAAGTACCGAATGGATATGATACACTACTCGATCTTGCTCAACCTACAATCTACCGGATATGATATACTGATCTAAATTGAAGAGTCACTCGCCATTACTCCTTGCTAAAGAGAATAGATAAGAGTTGAATGATAATGAAAATACTAAGGTTGCTCAATGTAAATAATTCTATATCGATTGTTGATTTTTTACATACAAGAAAGTGGAGGTTTATATACCCATCCATTAGGGTTACTTTACATGTTGAAATAACTAAAGGGTATCTTACAATTAGGTTACATAAAACATACTAAATGGGTTAAAAGGGGAAAAAATATTCAGTATGGAAAAGAAAGAATCATTCTGGAATATTATGTCAGAAGACAAGTATCGCTTGTGGCTGAATGAGAGAAATATGATATAAGGTAGGCAGAAACAGAGTAATGCTTGCTATCAAGGGCTAACCTGATTTGGATCAGATAAAGGGTCAATCAATCCTATAAAAAAGTCAATGTACTAGCATCCAATGTTTGTGGTTGATCCGACAGCTCGACTCGAATAGACTTAAGCTGTCTTCTATTAAATATGGCATCGTCATCGTGTAGGAGCAAATTTGATACATGTAAGGATTTGACAAATAGGTTAACAAGAGATCAGTTTAGCATAGAGATCTCCATCTTATTTTTAGCTTAGAGCTAATATTCTTCGCGCAAGTCCTTAGAGTCCTCTAACTTAATTATGAGTGACTGGTCCAAGAGCTTGATTCCTATCATCTGCTTAGGGGTCAGAAAGGTTTGCCTTCAAATATATAGTGGTTTTTGCTTCTTCTTCTAGGGCACACGCAAGGTCTTCTTCTGCTGGCTAGTGAGGGATGAAATCGAGCACATTAAAAGTGGAAGAAACACCATAGTCATTAGGTAACTCGATCTAGTAGGCATTGCAATTGATCTTCTTCAAGATTTTGAATGGACCATCAACTCTATCTCAAGTGTAGGAATCGTTCTCGATTGAGGTGTATCCATACCAAGTCTCCTAGGTGGAAGGATATAGTTAGGTGGCCTCTATTGCAAACTTCATACTGTCTCTAATTAAATTTAACAGTCTTCTTAGTTATGGACTGGTGTAGTTCATGCAATTCTTAGGCTCCGTCAACTCTGAATTAACTCTCTTTAGTAACTGCTAGAGCACCGATCATATCTAAGGGAATAGTGGGGTTAAGGCCATAGACAACCTCAAACAGAGTCTTTCTAGTAGTACTGTAGACAGTTAGATTGTATGCGAACTCTACAACTTGTAAGCACATATCGCAATCCCTCAAGTTCTTTCCTATGATAGCTTTAAGTAGATTTCCTAGCATCTTATTTATCACTTCATTCTGGCCTGAGGATGGTTACTAGAGCTGAGTACAAGTTTAGCTCCAAGTCTTCTTCAAAAAGTCTTCCAAAAATAGCTTAAAAACTTTGTATCCCAATTTGAGACAATAGTCTTTAGTACCCTATGTAGTTGAACAACCTCCTACAAAAACAAATCAGCAATATATAAAGCATCGTTAGTCCAATGGCATGAAATGAAGTACACCATCCTATTAAAGCGGTCTACTACAACAAAGATAAAATCTTTGCCTCTAGATGTTCGGGGCAACCTTAAGACAAAGTCTATGTTAAGGTCAGCCCAAGGTAAGGTTAGTGTTAGCAATGGCATGTATTCTCAATGGGGTTCTCTCTTCCCCTTAACTCGCTTGTAGATTTCACAACTACTAACTACCTTATGAACATCCTTGGCCAAACCTGACCAGTAAAAGTTCTCCTTCAACATATTAGTTGGCTTGGTCTCCCCAAAGTAACTTAATAATTTACTATTATGAGCTTCCCTAATCAATAGCTCACGTATGAAACAGTTTGGTATGGACAACCTTCAATCCTTGAATAGATAGCCTTCCTTAAGATAATATCTCTTAACAGCAATTCCATCCTTGCACTATTTTAAGATAAGGCTGAAATGAGCATCATGAGCATATTGCTCAGTAATGAGTAAGAATCCCAATAATTTTGTTTGCAAAGTGGTTAGCAGGGTTTGCCATCATGATAGAGTGTTGACGACCACATTTGTGCTTCCCCTTCTTGTGCCAGATGATGTATGAGAACCCTTTCATAAACTCTAACCACTTTGCTTGCCTTTTCAAAAGCTTGTTCTAACTCCTTATATGCTTCAAAGATTCATGGTGGTCTATATAAATAATAAACTCTTATGATACCAAAGAGTGTTGCCAAATAATAAGGGCTCGGTAAAGAGAATACAACTCTTTCTCGTACATAAAATAGTTCAGGGCAGGACTACTAAGCTTTTCGCTATGGTAGGTGACTGGTCATCGCTCTTGCAACAGGATAGTGCCAATTCTTACTCCAATGCATCGCATTCCAATTCGAAGGGTTTGTCAAAATCGATTGGTGAAAGGACAACAGTCGAGGTGAGCTTCTCCTTGATCTCCCTAAAGCTTTGCTTAGCTTAACCATTCTACCCAAACCCTTCATTCTTCTTTGTCAAGTCGATCAAGGAGGCAGCTATGGTATTGAAGTTTTTGCTAAATTGCCTATACAAAGAAGCTAGGCCATGAAAGCTTTAAACCTTAGTGACATTCTTTAGCATTGGCCACTCAAGAACAGCTCAGATATTTTCTTCATCTGCTCGAAGTCCTTCCCCTAACACTACAAACCCTAAGAAGATCACCTCCTTATGGAAAAACATACACTTCTTCACATTCTCATATAACTTCTCAGTTTGCAAAATATCAAATTATTCGTGGAGATATTGAAGTCGGTACTGTATACCAATATGTCATCAAAGTACATAACCACATATCTTCTAATTAAAGAATGCATTACATGGTTCATCAACCTCATGAATGTGCTCGATACATTAGTAAGTTCAAAGGGCATAACCAACTATTTATGGAGTCCATGCCTAGTCTTGAAGGCAATCTTCCATTTATCACCTAGACCCATGCAAATTTGGTGGTTGCCACTTCACAAATCAATCTTCGAAAATATATTAGTGCTATGAAGCTCATCTAACATATCATTGAGCCTTAATATTGGGTATCTATACTTGACAATTATTCTATTGATTTCTCGGCTATCGTTGTACATATACCATGAACCATCTTTCTTAGGAACGAGCATAGTTAGTACAGTACAAGGCCTCATGTTCTCCCATACATGTCTTCACTCTATGAGTTCATCCACCTATCTTTTCAACTCAGTAGCCTACTCAAGGTTCATTCTGTATGTAGGTCGGTTTGGCAGGGTAGTGCCTGATTACAAGTCAATACAATGCTTAATGCCTTAGATTGGAGGCAGTCCTCTAGACAGTTCTTCAGGGAACATATCAAAAAACTCATTTAGCTAGCCTCAAATTTCATCAAGGATACCCTTCGAAGCTCTCATTTCCAACAATCTTTGGATCAACAAGAATATAGATTCTTTAGCCTTTTCAGTAACTTGGAGCTCTTTTTGGCTCATCACTAAGGCATTCTTCTTACTAGCTCGGGTGAGCTTATTGTAGGTTTCATTTACTTGGGATGAGGTCAAGGGTTGCAATGCAATCTTCTTTCCATCCTTAACAAAGGCATAAATGTTCTTATATCCATCGTGAGTAAAATGTCAATTAAACAACTAAGGTCGTCTAAGCGGAAAATGTGAAGCTCCCAAGGGAACGACATCGCAAACTACTTCATCCCTATATATGCTCCCAACACTGAACGGTACCATCACTTGTTTAGTTACGTGTAAAGCACCCTTATCATGAAGCCAATGCAACTTGTAAGGTTAAGGATGCTTTGAGGTCAACAAACCTAACCTCTGCACAAAGGACTGTGCAACAATATTTGTACAACTTCCCCTATCCATAATGATTGTACACAATTGGCCTTTGACGATACACTTGATATGGAACAAATTCTCCCTCTAGTTCTCCTCAAAGTTTAGTAAGGAACTCAATACTCGTCTTAAGATTAAAGTTATCACTTCTCCCTAGTCAACATAAATGTAAGTCTCCTCTTTCTCTTTGGCTTTAGGTATTCCGACATCCTCTTCTATCAGGCTCACTCTCATCAGTGCTATCCACTACATCTTTTTGGAGCACCGTGACGTATCAATTTGGATACTCAGCAGCCATATGTTCAAAGGCCAAGCATTTAAAGTATTTCAACTTACTAGTCTTCCATCCAAAAGTCTACCCTTTTCTCGTATATCCTCGAGGTCAACCTAACCTTAGGTCGACTTGGCTGACCGACTTAGCCTTACTAGCTCTCTCGGCTATCATCAAATCAATCATTCTTATCTTTAGTCTTATATGGCCTCCTCGACTCAGTTTGAACAGGTCAACGTGGAACTAAGGGTCAAGAGAATGTTGGCCCAAGTCAGCTTGGAGCACTTCTCCTCTGTTTTTTGACCTTCTATGCTATCTTTATTACTTCTTCCAAGGTATAAAACCTCAGTACTTTCATGATGTTGTGAATCTCATACTTGAGCCTAGAAATGAACCCCAATACTGTACAAGCCTCTAGTTCTTCTACGTCAACTTGAATCATTAGCATTTAGAACTCTCTTATGTAGTCATTAATAGATCGGCTTCCTTAGCAAAGCTCCTGGAACTTTGCAGACATATCTTATAGGTAGGTCTCAAGTACAAATCTACCTCTCAACAATCTTTTCATCTCATCCTAGGTTCTAACACCTCATCTTCCATCTCTTGTTTTAGCTGCATTCAAATTCTTCTACCACATAGTGGCATACCTAGGAAACTCTTGTACAACACTTTCTCGACCTCCTCTTCCCACTCCAAGTATTCATCTACATCTCCACTTCTATTGAAGGGCAGGATTTGAACCTTGACATTATATAACCCATATGGGACTCAGTGCCCCCATCCTTATGCTTAGTAATAGTCAACTTCTTCTTCTTTCTCCTTAAACTCTTCAACATCTAGCTCCTCATCATCTTCCTCAATCTCCTCCAACTCCAATCTCCATCTAGTAGCTCAGTCCGCTACTCCCCCAGCTCACTACAGTTGAACTGGGCGATTGATTCGATTACCTTAGCCATAGTGTCTCTCAAAGGCATTTTCTAGCGTGTTATGGTGTTATACACTATAGGGTTGTTGTCCGTTAACTTGCATTACTGTGACTAGACTCTTAATAAGATTGGTTAGTCTATCAAGTTTGTCATTAATAGACCCTAGAGTGTTATTACCATTATGACCACAACCAAGTTAAGCACTACTACTCTAATCACCAATAACTCTCTAAACACTAAAATTTGACATGGTGTAATACTTTTCGAATAGAGTAATAACTCATGAACAACTTTAATACCCCATAATCACTTGAACAGAATAGTAGCAACTTGCTCTGCTTTCATAATGAAAAACAGAGTAATAGTGAAACTATACTTACACTTAAACATACTATAGTAGTTATGGAGAGAACACAATAGCCCCCAATAGCAAAGCAAAATAAAACTCTACTACAACTTCACACACTCCCCTGCAGAAATGTGCTTTGATACCAGTGAAGTGATGCGTCTTCGGGGTCGGACACACAGAGAAGCACTATAATGAAGCAAACAAAAAATAACAGGGAAAAAATTAGCAAAGTTTGAGCCATTATCGAATGGATATGATGCACCATTCGATCCTACTTGGCTTACAATCCACCAAATATAACGCACTAGTCCAAATTGAATGGTTACTCACCACTACTCCTTATTAAAAGAAATAGATAAAGTTGAATGATAATAACACTAGGTTACTTAACGTGAATAATTCTGTCTTAATTAGTTGATTTTTTACATATAAGAAAATGGGGGTTTATATAACTATCCATTAGGATTACTTTACATGTATGAAAATACTAAAAGGTATTTTACAATTAGGTTACATAAAACATACTAAAAGGGAGAAGAGGGGTAAAAAAAATATTTAGTACAAAAAAAAAAAATGAATCATTTTGGAATATTATATCAGAAGATACGTATCACTTGTAGCTGAATGGGAGAAATATGATACAAGATAGGTAGAAATGGAGTAATGCTTGTAGTCAAGGGTCGACCTGATCTGGATTAGATCAAGGTCAATCAATCTTGTAGAGAAGTCAGTTGTACTAGTATTAGAAGTTTATGGTCGATCCTGTAGCTCGGCTCAGATAAACTTAGGTTGTCTTCTAGAATATAACATCATTGTTAGGCAAGAGAAAATCTAACATGTGAAGATTTGACAGACAAGTTAGTAGGAGATCAATTGGACATAGGGATCCCCATCTTGACTTTGGTTTCTAGCTAATATTCTCCATGCGAATCTTTAGAGTCCTTTAGCTCAAATATGAGTGATTGGTCTAAGGACTTGATTCCTATCGGTTTTAGTCCTATAGTTAAAAGACTTTTGTTGCATGTTATAATTTAAGAGATAGACAATTCATTTCCACTAAATCATTCTATCTTCTTCATCATGAATTTATTTCCTCTATTCATGGCAAGAGCTTTATGCTACCTAATCTCTATTTTCTACACTATTTTATTATGCATATATCTCAGAAAGGCTCACATCTAAAGATAATGTCCCAAATACAATTTAATACTTTAAATTGGACCACAAATTTTTCAAATATAAAAACTATACTTATGCATTGTTAACAATGGAAATCATTTATTCATCAACATAAATGACATGGCAATTTGACCCATTAAACTATTAACATCATAATATTGATATAACTATGATCTATAACTTTTAAGTTGCCTATATTTCACACATATCATCATTATAAAATGGGAAGATGTATTTTCCTTTCTTGTTCCCTTTTTTCTTTATCAATTGCAATGTCATTACAAGTACTAGAGATGGAGAATCAAACCCAATTCGTCCTATTGAGAAAATAACATTTATGCTAATAGGTTATGAAGGCTTTAGCAAGAACTTAGTATTTTGTTATGATGCAGTTTTCAGTACATGAAAACAACCTTCTCTTCCTAACCAATGTACTTCCATCTACAATTTGGTCTAAGTGTACAGGTTTAACCTCAACTTAGAATAAGCTTTCTATGTTCATGTTAATGTTGCCAACATTAACTTTCAACATCTCAAACATTCACTTGCTCTTACCTCTCCACCCCCATTTGATGCATAAGTTGTTTTAAGTGCACCACTGTAATATTTGAACTCTTGATATTTAAATGTTTAAACAATGGTTGCCCATATTAGATACATTTTCATCATGCTTCTAAAATGCCATAAAAATCAATTTGAAAATAATAGCACTTTAACAATTTAGCCTTTTTATTTTCCCTTCAATTTAATTTAGTAATCCTTCTTTTTTATTTCTAGAATTGAATCCAGCATGGATGGATTTAGGCGGGAAGGGGGCTGTGCCAACCCAAGCTTAGAAAAATTTAATCCCATTTTATTTTTACTCATCCTATTATGCATTAGAATTAAAATTTAAGATTAAAACTGCTTGGGTTGATTTTACCCCAATATTGCATGAAATCAAGCTAAGGTACAACCAATCTCGAAGTGCATATTTTGAACCTTAGGTCATAAATTAGTCGAGGAGATATATTTATAAAGATATTTTCCAAATGAAGCCAATTTGTTATAATTATATATCTTATTTCATTCTTAATCTAGCTCGCACAATCAATTTAAGTCCAAATCAAATACTGTTTATCCATAATTCACATAAATTGCTCATGCTTTATGGTTTTGAAAAAAGAGCATGAAACTCAAAAGAATAAAATTAATTTAAAAAAAAAAGCATTTTTACTGAAAACTCAAAAACCACTAAATTGAATATACATATTTTGACTTAGAAAAATTATTTCTCACCCAAAGAAACTTTCTTTCACAGCCACAAGATGCTTTTGCCCCAATCATTCATTTACTTGTTTATTTTTTAATTGTTCATTTTCTTGGTTTTCTTATTTTAGTTTGCCTCTAAAAAACTATCATAAGATAGAACTGAAAAAATAAAGAAGGGAATGAAGAGGAATCTACAATTGAATCTTGATAACTTTCTGTAGCTCGACAAATGAAGCAAAAATAGGTTACATCTTAGTATGAACGAGTAACCAAAAAGCCGGGATAGTATGCTTTAATTTTCGAAGATCAGCTTGACTTATTTCCTTTAGCATACTCAAAGAAAAAGATATATTTCCAATAGAGTATAATAAGAATTATATGCCCTAAGACTCTACTATGTGTAGGGAAAGGGAAAAAATGCAAAAAAATTAAAAAAAAAGGGCAATTGGAAAAATAATCTTACAAATACAGCACTTTATATTGGACTAAAATCACCTCTTGATTACACCTTACCAATCAGAAACTCCTCTTCAAGAGGCAATCATATCCTCCCCCCACCACCACCAAAGAGAAAAAAAAAAAAAAAGAACCCCAAAACTTAATGCATGGCACATGCATATACCCCATTTCACACCAAAGGCTTAAAACACTCTAATTCCAATAAGAAAACAATAATCTAACCGAACTTCATGGCCACAATCAACCCCTTACAATAAGGTCCAAACACCTCAAAAATGTATAAGTAATGCTGCAAGTTTAAACTTAAGAATACCTATAAAGCAAAATACTATACAAATTCTATATTTTGTAAATGTTAACATCATTTGCAACCATGGAAAAGCAAACAATAGATAAAAGGTTAGAAAATTATAATTAAGCAATTCGAAAGTTCCATTACTCGTTTCAAGGATATAGAAAATGTTCACAAAATGTACATCAATTACAATCACAATTGTCAAATAGCTACAATTAGTGACAACCTAATGCTTTCTACATCATCAGCATTTATATGCACGTGTTTCCCAAGTATTTGTATCAAGCTGAGGTTGCATCATCTAGTTTGCATCCAACTGTATGGTCTATAACCTATCCTCAGTATACATATTAGAGTATGACACATACATAAGGACTAAAATAGGCTCGACCTATGTGAGTCCCTTGCCTATGTCTTCGCGTAATCTTTAGCTAACCTCATTAATGGAGCAAGAGGAGTGTAGACATGATTATTAGAGCTCTCTCCGACCAAAGGTATCTGAAACTAAAATACGAGCACTATAGGAGATGCAAGAGGCTATTGGTGCTCAGGAGAAGGATAATCCCTAATGCCCAACTTAGCCTATTAGCATCCTTACCCTTTACTGTGGCCACGTCCTCATCCTCGATGATACCCTCCATGTTATAGCTCATGCAAAGGAGAGTCCTCTAAATGACACCGTTTACCCATAGTTACTCTACCATGATATCCTCATTTGACATTTAAGATAACTTATATATAAAATCTACGTATATGTCACAAATAACAGTATGGTAAGCATAAAAAGGCATAAGTGAAAAACCATCAAGAACAATAAAGCTGGATGCCTACCATGTATACTACAGAGGCTTCGAATTGGTTGATATATCAGCAAGTGACCTGCTAGTACAAGGCATGATAATTTAGAGCTACATCATGCAATAGTCATATATCAACTATCTCATTATGACAATCCACTCGCTATTTCAGTCAGGTCACGTAGATAATGGCCCAATTTGTTTCTATCCTACCCGATAAGTCCACATCATGTAGTGCCCGAGAGGTATCTATATAAGTGAGAATCTCCTAGATCTTACTAAACTATTGAGCTCAATGATTTAGGAAATAGAACTCCATGATGTGGAAGCAGATTAACAATACTTATACTATCCATATATCACTCTTAGCCCAACAATAAGTGAAGAGCCTAGCTATATCATTGTGAAAGTAGGGGATCCATACATCTTGCAAAATTAACATTTTAGAATATCTAGTCACAAAACCCTGCAAAGTTAAAAATACTCAAGTTAGTAAAATATGTAACTGCTCCAGACATTGGTGGTCAAATGCATCCATATATTAGCCAACAACATGCATAGGAAGCTCAATGACATCAAAGACAACTCCCCATTGACTAATTAGTGCTCAGTCATCTACCATTGCCATGATCTAACGATGTAGATGGACTATGTGTTAAAAGTTCTCCCACACCTACAACTAAAGTATGATAAGTAGCTCACTAATCTCACCAATATCCATTTATGAAGCAAAGCACAACTAGCGATAAAGCTACACTAAGCATGCAGCACCCCAAGCATATCACTCAGCTATACTAAAATCCGAGAGGAAAGGAAGGAACATCAAATGCACATTATTATTTAACTTGTTTGAAAGAAGTATCCCTACAATCAATTGCACAATATGAGCCCAGTATATCACCAAAATTGTCCTTCAACCAAGGTAATTTCACTTGATCCCCTTGATTAGCACTTAGGAGAAGGGGTGAATACCTAGTAATTGAAGGTAGATATCAGACCATCTCATATACGTACAACTTATCATAGGCTAGCCATCAATTAGGAGACTGATGAGCATAGCAATATCTTGTAGTATAACTATCATCTTGTTAGTATGGAAGTGGAATATATGTGTCTCTTCTCTCTAATGCTCTACTAAGGCAGTGATCGAATTCTAATCAAGCTGTATGAAACAGCCTACCAAAACCAACCTACTAAAAGTAAGGTGTCATTCCTAGACTTTTCAACATCTCCTATCCATCTCTACGCCTGAATATCACCTCTCATTTACGACATCTGAGCAACTAATTCTCCTATAAGTTACAATGAAAGGAAACCATGATACTTTAAATATAGGAAATTGAGATGCAATTGAATAACAACTTATTAGTCCTCACCTGAACACCCCATACTAACTTAGACCTATGAGATGGTTGCAACTGAAGCAGTGACTTATCATCCGATCCTAGATCCATCTACACTTGCATGTTTACAATAAATCGATAGAAGACTAATGAGAAGTGCAAATATCATGTAAGGAAATTGAAAAAATTACAAGTAGGAGATAACTATTAATATTTCATTTGTAAAAATTATAATGTACCAGTAGATCCACTCGATGTTGATTGGTAGCCTCATTGTGAACATCTTCTCCTATTATGTTTGTCTCACCGCTTAGCCTACAAGTATACACCAAAGGCCTCTCTCGAATGTCACATCTCATTCTGGAATTGTTTCTCTTAAGGCTTTCTGTGTTTCCTAATCCTATCTATAGTTTTAATCAAGTGCTACATAGGAATATCAAGTGAAGGTTAATTAGCCTTATAAGCAAAGGGCATGAAAGAATGTGCGTACACACGTAGTTGATTCTACCATGTAAATCAATGACCAACACGTGCTGCACAATCTATGCTCATTTTCTCCATTACTACTATTACATGAGAGCATAGAATCATTTATGTTTGCTACTTATTACAAATACATCGAAGAGTGCTAAGTGCAACAATGTGCCTATTTCCCCCCTTTTGTCCATATATGGTAGGGTGTGGAGCAGTTATAACCTCGAATATATGTTCATTGTAGTCGATGGATTGTCGACCTCTAAACCCCTCACTTGTTTCCATCTCTAAAGCGTACAACCTTCACTAGAAGGATTATCTCTAATCAGCCTGTCAAGGACGAACACCAGTATGCAAAAGAACGGTAAGCAAACTCTTTGAAGTCCTAACTCAGATACATCTTACTTTGCCCTAACTCCTTCCTAATCAACAACTTGTCAACTGCTGAGTCTATCAAGTGCTAAGGTTGATCAGTTGAGTGCCAAGGCCAAGGCAACCATGCACCGAACTCTTCTCTTTCAACTTACTATACTTCCACTTGCCAAGGCTAACTAGCTATATGCCGAAGTTGACCTAATAAGTATCGAGGCTGAGTTCCCTACGTGTCGAGCTCCACTTACTCAGCCAACTGCACAACTACATCCTTAATTCATCCTGGCAACTCCATATACCATTTGTCAACAACATCCCCAATGTCAGTACAAGTCAACCACGTCTTAAGGCTCTAGAATGTAGACCCAATCGTAACATGCTACCTGTCATTCCTTCTTTTGAAATTGTATTGTATTCCTTGATTCTATTTACTCCTTTTACCTTTTTGGTAACGTACTATGATAGTATTTTTGTATTACCTATTTCTATAATTGCTTAGGTTTCCTTATTGCCTAAGGGACTTACTATAAATAGTCCTTTTTTTCTTGTAGTTGAAATCATCATGCAACTTATGTCTATTGAATATTCTTGTTCTTATGAGAAATCCCTCTCTGAGTACATTTTATTTAATCTTACTGAGTAGCTTAAGATTTGTGGCAAGTGGACTCAAGTAAAGTACTAAGTCATGTAAGCTTATTGGTACATCATATCCTCCAAGTAGCTTATAGAAACTACTATGTTTGACTATTCGTCCATTCCCTTTTCTTTGATATCTTGAAGGACCCGTTTGGTTGCTATTCTCGAAGGTAAGCCCTAGTGATTACTCAACTCCTAGGCACATCATATAATCCTATAATCAAAGCTCAAGGTTACGACCGAAAGTTTAATGTTGAATTAGTTATTCTTGTTCTTATGTAATTGTTATGTTGTGCTTTATTTTCATTTGGGAAAAAAAAAAAAAACAACAACAACAACAAAGTAAGTCCTTAAGTCACTATGTAGGTTAGCAATTATAAGGGTTATGAAACTTTCTATATATTAGTGGATTTCTTAGAAGTTTTATATTAACAATGTTGAATCCTAATGTCTAAGGAGAGCTTAATAATGTTAAGAGTGATGCTCATGGTCATAGCCATGTTACTTAACAAACTCCATGAACTATTGAAGAGCAAATATAAGACCTCATTACTATTGTGGCCAATCTAGCTGTTACTGTATAAAGGACCGTAGAGACTAAGCCACAAGAGAGAGTTGTTGTTAAACAAGGCTGAGAAGTAAGAGATAGGCTAAGAAGACAGATTAGTGAGAATCGAGTGCTTGAAGCTATTAGCATAAACCCAGCTCTACCTCAACATGCTAATAAAGTTACGAGAAGGAGACATGAGTTAGATGTGATTAAGGAGTATGAAGAGAAGGAGCAATATGAAGGATTCAAAGAACGCGAGCTTAGAGCTCTTAGACGAGTCAAGTAGCTTAAACTATCGATTCTAATCTTTAATAGGTCTAGTTGTGCTATGACTACCTAAACTGGGAAGAGAAGATTGAAAAGATATTTAACTTTTATGATTACGAAGACGATGTTCGTATTCGAGTAGTTGCGTTAGAATTCACTAGGTATGCAGCCATCTGGTGAAAGAAGTTGCAAAATGTTCACCAAAGAGCCCAACGTGAAGTTTGAACATTAAACAAGATAAAAAGAGTTCTAAGAAGTAGGTTTGTTCTCGAACACTACAAGCAAGACACCTTCTGATGTCTCCAAGACTTAAGGTAAGGTAATAGATCAGTGGATGAGTATGTTTAAGAATTCCAATTACTTATGATCAAATGTGATGTTGACGAGCTCAAGATGCGAACTATAGAATGATTTACTTCTGGGCTAAGGGTGAAATTGGTAACATAATGGAGATACAAAGACTTAGGACACTAGATGAAACTATCTGAATAACACAAAGAGTTGAAAGGTAGAAGCAAAATCAAATTAGCCAAGTGCTGAGCAACCGACCTAGACATGATCAAGCTCAATTCAATTTCGAGGTAGACCATTGAGGTTAGATGCCAAGGCAAGAGCAAGGCCGAGGAGCCTAAGGTCAAGAAGGACTAAGGTTAAAGCTCAGGAAGGAAGATCAGAGAGATTAAGTGTTTCAAGTGTCTTAGCTTTAGACACATGATTAGTTAGTACTTGAACATACATTTCGTGACCATTAAAGGAGACAGACCTAAGTTTGAGGTGTAAAGTACTAGCCAAGGTGAAGAAGAGGTAGATGTCAATCACCTGTTGAGTGAATTTCAAGACTATTCAAATGTCATAACCTCACCTGAAATGGGAGCTAAATACTGTATGGTCGTACGCAGATCTCTCAATATCTTTATGTTTGATGAGAATGAGTAGAAAGAGAACCTCTTCCATACAAACTACCAAGTGAATGGTAAGTTGTATGCTTTGATCATTAATAGAGGAAGTTACACCAACATAACAACTCGAGGCATAGTGAAGGCCCTGAAATTGCTAAGCTACCCTTATCCTAAGCCGTATAAGATTTATTGGCTAACTGAGAAGGGAGGTCTACCTATCATCGAATAAGTTAAATTGCCGATTACTGTTGGTAACAAATACTAGGATGAGGTGCTATGTAACGTCCTATCTATGTGTGCCTCACACATCTTACTTGGCTAACCATGGCTATTTGATATGAGAGTGTTGCATGATGGGTACTAAAACACCTATATGTTACAAAAGGATAGGAAGAAGATTTTATTGACCACAATAAGTCCTAAAGAGGTACAGGAGTCCCAAGAGAAAATTACTCTATCACTGCAATAGAAGTCCTTAGTGATTTCTTAAGCCTAATTTTCCATAGATATCATGTCGGAAGAATGTGTGCTCTTGTTAGTCAAGAAACTCCTCAAGTTAAGAGAAGCCAAAACCTTACTTACCAAGGTATAGAAATTACTTCAGGAGTATGCTAACCTGTTTCCTACTGAGATGCAGAGAGATTTATCACCCATTAGAAGTATAGCATATTGTATTGATCTTTAACCTAAAGCTACTTTACCTAACCAACCTACTTAAGGCTCAACCTTGAGTAAATTGTCAAGCTAAAAAAACAAGTGGATGAGTTGATTGATCATGAATATGTCCAAGAGAGTATAAGCCCCTGTATCGTACCAGCTGTCTTGGTGTCAAAAAAGGATGGCTCATGGAGAATGTACGTTAATAGCCAAGCAATCAACAAAATCACTATCAAGTACCATTATCCGATCTCTTGACTAGATGATATGTTCAATGAGTTGCATGGTGCATGGATCTTTTCAAAGATTGATCTTAAGAATGGTTACCACTAGATCAAAACGAGACCTAGAGACGAGTGGAAAACTGCTTTCAAGATAAAAAAAAAAAAATGATTTGTTTGAATGGATGGTGATGTCATTTGGTCTAACAAACAGATCGAGCACTTTTATGCGACTCATGATGGATTGCCAACCTCCGGCTGCCTCACTTACGTATATCTCTAAAGCCTACAGTCTCTTGCAAGGAGAATACTCTCATGTCAACCTACCAAGGACAAACACTTGTATGTAGAAGACTTATGGGTGAACTTCCTAAGACTCCAACTTGGACACATTCTACTCTACCCTAACCTTTGTCTAGTCGTTAATCCCTCAAGTGCCTAGGTTGACTTGTTGAGTGCCGAAACTGAGCTATTGAATGTTGAAGCCAAGGTTACTATACGACGAACCCTACTATTCTAATCTAGGACATAGCAAGCACCGAAGCTAACCTATTGAGTATTGAAGCCTCTATACGCAGAGCCTTCCTCTTTCGGCCCCTTGATCAATCACATCCATCCTTCGGCTTAGCAATTCCAAATACCATCCATGATGCAAACCATGACCAAGAACAAACAAGATCGATTGCTGGATGGGTCCAAGCTTGCAAAAAGTTCAAAAAATGTTAACGGGGAAAGGTACAAAAAGGGTAAGAAATGAAAAATGAAAATAGTAAGAAAAACCCATAAACAGCTCCAAAGAATATATCGCACCAATGAAACTTTCGAGGACTCACGACACAATTCGATATGAAGCACGAATAGATCCAATGAGGTTAGTCGCCACCTAACCTTGCTTAAGAGAAAAAATAAGAGTAATGCTGAGAGTAAACAATAAAGTTTACACAAGGAAAAAAAGTACTCAATTATATTAAAGATAATCTGATGATCTTACAACTACAAGTACAAAGATATTTATACCCATAAATTATGACAACTTGCCCAAAGGGGAAAAGACAAAAAGGATATTAATGCATATGATGCAAAAGGATAAAAATGAATATATAAGGAAAACAATCATTAATACTACAAATTCTATGCATAATACTGTATACGTAGCGATACTGTACACATAGCGATACTACACTGGCAAGGTTGTTAGGAGATGCGAACATATAGGTTTGTTCGAACAAGGATGGCCCAATCAGTCCTATCGCCCTCTCTAGGCTTCTTGGCAAGGAAGATGCCGAGTAATTAGTCGACTCAGCAATAGAGAGTAATCGTCAACTCAACATACCACATAGTAATGGGCGATAATGTGGCACAACATTAGAGGTGACTCAGTAAATACATACTCGACCTCGGTAAAAGTTGATTGAAATATAAGGATTCGTCATACAAGTCCCTCTAGTCCTCAAGCTCGACTGCAAGTAAGGGGCCCCATAGCTTGATTCTCATCATTCATTCTAAATTGTTTTGGATTTGGCATCAAATTCGAATGGTGTTCACTCAGTTCTCTATCAGGATGATATAGGCTAAGGTTGGCAATGTTGAAGGCGTTAGAAACCCCATAGTCCTTAAGTAGTTCCAACCTATAGGCATTGTTGCTAATTTTCTAGAGAATTCTAAAAGGTCCTTCCGCACTCTTAGATAATTTGTTTTTCCTTTTGTTTAGGAACATTCCTTATTAAGGTATAGCCATACCTAGTTTCTCAGCTAAAATTGTTTGGTTGACCAACCCTTGGTCTTTTCACGTATTCTTCTGGTAACCTGGTTAATGTGCCAAGTAACCTTGTTATAGATGTGTTGAAGGGATTGTGCTTTGGCTAAGGCGTCGAGGTCCTCTTGCGCAGATGTGGATATAGGGGCATGGTCGAGGGGCAACTTGAGATTGAATCCATAGACCACTTCAAAGGGGGTCTACTTAGTGGTGTTATATACGATTCGATTATAAGCAAACTCGCCCACTAGTAGGCAAACGTCCCAATTAACCAAGTTCTTGCCAACTGCAGCTTGGAGCTGTGAACCCAAAGTACGATTAACTACCTTTATTTAGCCATTAATTTAGAGGTGACAGGAGGTACTAAAAAGTAATTTGGTTCCCAACCGATGCCACAAGGTTCTCTAGAAATTGCTTAAGAATTTTGGGTCAAAGTGTCGTTAATTTTGGTACAGGGTACGAAACGTACCATCTTACTGAACCAATCCACAATGACCATTACAGAATATTTTCCTTAAGTAGTTCTCCATAGTCCAAGAACAAAGTCCATGTTTAGTTTAGTCCACGGTCTCATTGGAACACGTAAGGACATCGTTTTCCCTTGTTCAACTTGGCATTTGGCTTTTTTGCACACAGCACAACTTTCGACCACTCAGTGCACATCTCTTCACATTTTCAATCAAAAGAATTGGCTATTCACTAGTTTATAGGTCCTTCTCTCTCCAAAGTGTCCGAAGAGTCCTCCGTTGTAGACTTCCCTAATTAACAATTCTCGTAGGAATCAAGTTGGCATGCACAGCTTTTTACCTTAGAATAGATAGACATCCTATACATAATACTCTCCACTGTTCTCCCATCCACGCATCTCAAAATTATTGGTCCAAAGTGTGGATCCTCAGAGTATTGTTCTTTGATACTCGCAAAACCAAACAGTCTAGTCTACAGTTCTGATAAAAATGCATGGCTTCTCGAAAGAGTATTTACAACTACGTTATTCTTTCCTTGCTTGTATTTGATCACAAAATTGAATCCTTCAAGGAATTCAACCCATCTCATCTTCCGCTTGAATAACTTAGTTTGACTTTGAAGCTACCACAGTGATTCATGGTTAATATATATGACAAATTCTCTCAGCAGAAAATAGTACAGCCATACTTGTAGTGCATGGATTAGTGCCAAGAGCTCTTTGTCATACACGAAGTAATTTAACTAGGGTCCTCGAAGCTTCTCAATAGGGAAGGCAATTGATGGGTCTTCCTGTATCAAGACAGTACCTATTCTAATACCTGACGCGTAGTACTCTAGCTCAAAAATTTTGTTGAAATCAAGTAGCACTAATACTAGGGCGGAAGTCAACCTCTTCTTAATTTGAGCAAAACTCCTCTCCTCCCTTTCTCCCCATCAGAAGTTGGTGTTTTTCCTCGTTAATTCGGTAAGTAATGTAACAAGGGTGCTAAAACTCCTGATGAACTTTCGGTAAAACGAAGCTAGTTTATAGAAACTTCTTACATCGACATAAGTAGTAAGGGTCGGCTACTCAACAATTGCTTGAATCTTCTCATCATCGACTCTCAAGCCTCCTCCACTAACTACATGGCTCAAGAATACCACTTTCTCCTAACAGAATTAACATTTCTTCAAATTGCCGAATAGTCTCTCGGCACAAAGGATATCTAAGACTATTCTGATGTGTTCACAGTGACTTAGCATGTTTGCATTGTAGATCAGGATGTCGTCGAAGTACACCATGACACACTTTCCGATAGGATGTCTCAGCACATAGTTCATAAGTCTCATGAAGGTACACGGGGCATTCAACAAGTTGAAGGGCATGACCATCTACTTATATAGTCCATGTTGTGTCTTGAACACAATCTTCCACTCATCTTCTAGCCTCATGCAGATTTGATGATAGCCAGACTTGAGATCAATCTTGCTAAAAATTTTGGCTTCACTCAATTCATCCAATATGTCTTCCAGCCTCGAGATTGGATACTTGTATTTGATCGTGATTTTGTTTACGGCTCAGCTGTTAACACACATCCCCCAGGTTCTATCCTTCTTTAGCACTAGAAGTGCAGGCACAATACAAGAGCTAAGACTCTCTCTCGCATATCCTCTTTCCAGTAACTCATTAACTTAACGTTAAAGCTCAGAAGCCTACTTGGGATTCATGCGATAAGCTGGCTTGTTTGGCAGTGCAAAGCCGGGTACTAAGTCAATGCAATGCTCTATACCTCAGGTTGGGGGCAACCCTTCTAGCAACTGTTCTGGAAACAGATTGGCATATTCATCCAACAGTTCCTTCACTTCTTGGGGTAAATCATTCCACTTATTCATTTTCAATAGTCGCCTAACCAAGAGGAGGGTTAGCTCATTAGCATTAACAGCCTCTCGGAGCTCAGCTCTACTCATCACCAAAGCCTTCTTTGATCCACGAGTAAGTTTTGTCTGTAACTTGTGAACTTCTTTCAGCGACATTAGATTTAGCGTAATCCTTAGATCATCCTTCTCGAGCATATAGCTATTCCTGTAACCGTTGTGAATGACTCTCCTATCAAACAGTCACAGTCTTCCTAACAATACGTGGGATGTTCACATAGGCAATACATCATAAAGAATCTAGTCTAAGTAATTACCGATAGTGATCAACAGTAGTATTTGCAAGGTGACGTATAAGGCTCCCTTCTCACTCAACCAATGTAACTTATACGACTTTGAGTATGCAACAGTCAGCAACCTCAGTTTTGAAACGAGATCGGCTAACACCACATTGGTGCAGTTCCCACTATCTACGATGAAGGTACACATTTGATCATTTACCTCGTAGGTGATATGAAATAAGTTCTCTCCCTACTCCTCCTCTCGTGAGGGTTCCACACTCATAGTACGTCAGACAACCATGAGTAGCTAGTCCAAGTCCTCGGCATACACGTCTTCTTCAATCAACTCATTCTCGACAAGAACCTCCTCTTCGGGTTCTTCATCCGCACTTTCTACGTCTAACTTCAAGATGTCTCCCTTGATGACCATTGTCCTTCGGTTCAAGCATTGAGCAACCATATGTTCGAATCTTTGATACTTAAAGAACTTAATCTGGCTAGTCTTTCTGCTCAACTCGATACTCGATAGAGTCCGATTACTTGCCTATCCTGGTCAACTAGTCGACATTCTGGTCGTTACTTAGCTCTTTTTCTACCTCTCTACTCGTTGGGCAATTCTAATAGTTTTATTCATTATGTTAAATCGTTGGAGCTCCATAATGTCTCGAATGTCTCCTCTCAACCCAGTGACAAATCTTGAGACTATTCGGGTAAGTAATTCCTCCATTTCACATCTTATCATAAGTATTTGGAATTCTTGAACGTATTCACAAATAATCTAATCTCCTTATCTCAGCTCCTGAACCTGAGTAAATACATCTTTGAGATAAGTTTCCAGTAAAAATCAGTTTCTAAGTACTCTTTTCATCTCAGGCTAGGTGTTAATCTCTCAGTGCCCATCTCTTCTTGTTATGGCTTGAAAATTCTTCCACCACATGGCGGCATATCCGAAGAATTCAACAGCTGCAGTCTTTACTTTTTCATAATCCTCATATTAATAGTAATCAAATACACGCTCCACCTTTTCTTTCCAATGCAGATACTTGTCAACATTCCCAAATCCATTGAAACTCTGAATCCGAAGCTTCACATGATCGAATGCCTTGAGGACTCGTACATGCTTCTCTTCAAAATACTCTTCTTCCTCCTCATCTAGCTCTCTCAGGTCTATCATTCGTCTTGCTCGTCCACCAACTCCTCTACCTCAAATTAGTTGACTTAGGTTCTAACTTCTAATAGTTTGAACAGCTTGTAGAGTGTTTTACGCAGCCTCAGCAGGTTGGTAAAATAGGGCATGAACAGCTCAGGTCAAATAATTTAGCTACCTCATTAAGTCTCTCGTCAGTACTTTTGAAAATTTCCTAAGATTGTCGTCCATAGTAGACATCTCCACTGTCATTACCAGCATTAACATTCACACTAGGATTTGTCATTTTCCTCATAGATTCAAATTCAAATTCAAACAAATACTTTAAAGAGTGAACGGTTAAAAACATAGCAGTTTAATAAATACAGTAACTTGCTTTGTTTCGCACACACAAAACAGAGTATAATAGAATTCAGGAAGAACTAACTATAGCTCATACAAAACCTCCGTTCTGATACCAAGATGATGCAAAATGTGACCAAGAACAAACAAGGCCAGCCGCTGAATAGGTCTAAGCTTGTAGAAAGCTCGAAGAGGGTTAATGGGAAAAGATACGAAAATAGTGAGAAATGAAGAATGAAAAGAGTAAGCAAAACCCACAAACAGCTCTAGAGGACATGACGGACCAATAGAACTTCCGAGAATTCATAGCACAATTTGATATGACGCATAAATAAGTTAAATAAGGTTACTCGTCATCCAACCTTACTTAAAAGAAAAAATAAGAGTGATGCCGAGAGTAAACAATAGGGTTTACGCAAGGAAGAAAAGTACTCAATTATATTGAAGGTAATCTAATGATCTTACAATTATAAATACGGAGGTATTTAGACCCGCAAACTAGAACAACTTACCTAAAGAGGAAAAGACAAAAAAGACATTTGCTAAAGAAGCAATATACATGATACAAAAGGATAAAAATGAATATACAAAAAAAAAACAATTATTGGTGCTATAAATTCTATGTGTGATACTATACATGTTATAATATTGTATTGGCAAGGTTGTTAGGAGATATGGACAAAAAGTACGAACAAATGGGTTTTTCCGAGCAGGGATGGCCTAGTCAGTCCAGTCTCCTTCTCTCAACTTCCCAATAAGGAAGATGCCGAGTAATTGATCAACTCGTAATAGAGAGTAATCGTCACCTTGATATACCACACAATAATGGGCGATCATACAGCATGGCATTAGAGGTGACTTAGTAAGGACATACTCGGTCTCAATAAGGGTTAGTTGGAACATAAAGATTCGTCATACACATCCCTTTAGTCCTCGAGCTCGACTGCAGGTTAGGGGCCCCGTGGCTTAATTCCCATCAATCTATCTACAATATCCATAACATCACAGCTCAATTATTACGTCCCAAGAGTCACCAATATGAACCTACTAACAAGCCGCCACCTGTCCTTACTTTTCTAACATTTTTACTATATTCCATTTTCATTATCTATCATATTTACCATTTTTTATAAATACTAGGAATCTCTTTTCTTCATTATCTTTTATGTAATTTTCCCTATTTGTGTTGTTGCCCTAAAAGACTTACTATGAATAATCTTTTTTACCTTAGCTATTAGGCATCTTATACCCTTTTTGATGTTGCATATACTTCTTCTTGTGAGATACCCTTCTTCGAGTACATTTCTTTTATACTCTTATCTAATCTTATCAAGTAGCTCGAAATTAGTGGCAAATGGATCTTAACATTAGCTTGTGATTCATATCAAGCAAAGTGTTAAGTTGTGTTGTGTTCATTGGTATGTAATATCCTTTAAGCAACTCACAAAAGATACTATGTTTGCCAACTTCTTCACATCACTTTCTTCGTTATTACAAAGGACCCATTCAATTACTATTCCTTACAATAAGCCATAGTGGTTACCAAGCTCCTAAATACATTGTATAATCTTGATATCAAAACTTGAGGTTACAATCAAAAGCTTATTGCTGAATTAATTGTTCTTGTTCTAGTGTATGTGTACTCTATTGTACTTTGTTTTTGTATGGGAAAACAAAGCAAGTCCTTAAGTCACTATGTGAGTTTATATTTACTAAGGTTGTGAGAATTTCCTATGTAGTAGTGGATTTCCTAAGGTTTTGTATTGAGAATGTCAAATCTTAGGGTTCAAGGAGAGATTAATAATGCTAAAAGTGATGATTATGGTCGTAGCTATGTCACTCAACAAACCCCATGAACTACTAATGAACAGATATAAGACCTTACTGCTATTATGACCAATGTAGATATTACTGTACAAAGGGCCATACAAACTAGGCCACAAGAGAGTTTTTGTTAAGTATAGCTAAGAAGTGTGAGATAGGCCCAGAAGATAGATAGGTAAGAATCGAGCACTTGAAGCTATCACCATAAACCCAATTCTACCCCAACATGCTAACAGAGTTGCAAAAAGGAGACTCAGGTTAGATGAAGTTAAGGAGTATGAAGAGAAAGAGTAGTATTGTAGAGTTAAAGGAGCATAAGCTTAGAGCTCCTAGAGGAGCGGAGCATCTTGAAGTACAAATCCTAAGTTTTAATGGGTCTAATAGTATTGATGACTACTTAGACTAAGAGGAGAAAATTAAAAAGATATTTGATTTTTATGATTACGAAAACGCTATTCATATTCAAGTGGCTACATTAGAATATTCTAGGTATGTAGAAATGTGTATTGCAAAGATGATGTTCATATTCGAGTAGCTACGTTAGAATTTTTTAGGTATGTAGCAATGTGGTGGAAGAAGTTACACAATGTGCACTAAAGAGCCCAACATGAAGTTCGAACATGAAACGAGATGAAATAAGTCTTGTTTGTTCCTAAACACTACAAGCAAGACACTTTCCAACATTTCCAAGACTTGAGATAAGGTAACAGATCAATGGACAAATATGTTCAAAAATTCCAGTTGCTTATAATCAGACGTGATGTTGATGAGCTTGAGATATGGGTTATAGCACGATTCATTTCTAACCTAAGGACTAAAATTGGTAGCATAGTGGAGATACAAAGGCTTGGTACTCTAAATGAAATCATCCTAGTAGCATAGAAGGTTGAAAAGTAGAGGTGGAATCAAATTAGCTAAGTGCCAAGCAACTGACCTAGCTTGCCAAACAAAAGTGGTATGCCAAGTCAACCAGGATATGACCAAGTTCAATTCATTTCAAAGGTAGACCGCCGAGGTCAGATGCCAAGCTGATCTAATGATGGTCAGGGCAAGAGCAAGGCTGAGGAGCTAGAGGTCAGGAAGGACTAAGGTCAGAGCTCAAGGAAAAAAACTCGAGAGATTAAATGCTTCAAGTGTCTTGATTTTAGACACGTATCTAGTCAATGCTCAAACAAACATGTCATGAAGGGAGTTGTATCAATGCATAGCACAAGGAGTAGTCAAAGCTCTGAAATTGCCGACCTATCCATACCGTAAGCCGTACATGATTCATTAGCTAAATGAAAAGGGAGGTCTACCTGTTGCCAAGTTAAGGTGTCGATTACTATTAGTGACAGATACAAGGACGAGGTACTATTCGACATCCTTTCCATGTGTGCTTCACACATCTTACTTGGTTAACCCTACCTATTAGATTTGAAAGTGTTGCAAGATCAATATAGGAACACTTATATGTTCTAAAAGGATGGGAAGAAGATTATTTTAACCCCAATGACCCTAAAGAAGTGCAAACGTAGCAAGAGAAGATTACTTGATCGCTATAATGGAAATCCTTAGTGATTTCCTAAGCCCAATTTTCCAAAGACATTAAGATGGAAGAATGTATGCTCTTGTTGGTCAGGAAACTTCTAGAATTGAAAGAAGCCAGAAGCTTACCTACCAAGGTACAAATATTACTACAAGAGTACATCAACCCATTTCCTATTGACTTGCCAAAGGGCTTACCTCCTGTAAGAGGAATAGAGTATTGTATTGACCTTTAACCTGAAGTTACTCTACCTAACCAACCTACCTATAGGATTAACCCTAAGCAAGCTACCAAGCTGAAGAAACAAGTTAATGAGTTGATTGGCCACATATATGTTCAATAAAGCATGAACCCTTATGCCATGACAACTATCTTAGTATCAAAAAAGGATAGCTCATGGAGAATATGCATTAATAACTGAGCCATCAACAAAATCATTGTTAAATACCGATATCCGATCTCAAGGTTAGATGATATGCTTGATGAGTTGTATGGTGCTCGAGTCTTTTCGAAGAATGATCTTAAGAATGGGTATCATCAAATATGAATGAGACTTAAAGATGAATAAAAGATTGCTTTTAAAACAAAGGATGGTATGTTCAAATGGATGGTGATGCCATTTGGTCCGACAAACATACCGAACACTTTTATGCATCTCAGGAATCATATCCTAAGACCATTAATTGGAAAATGCATTATAGTATTCTTCGATGATATTTTGGTATATATTGCCAATCTCATCTCTTATGTTGTGCACCTGAGGTCTATGTTTAATATCCTCCGTGCCAAGCATCTAATCAACAACTTTAAGAAATGTATATTCTATCAAAATGAGATAGTATTCCTCAGTTATGTTACTTATGAGGGAGGCATTAGAGTTAATGACGAGAAAGTCCAAGCTATTCTCAAATACCTAATGCTGATTAATGCTATCGAAGTAAGGAGTTTCCATGGTCTAGCCTCATTCTATCGAATATTCATATAAAACTTTAGTTCCATAGCTATCCCACTGATTAAGCTAACCACGAAGAATTATGAATTCAATTGGTCCAGGTTGACTTCTACCCCAATGCTCGTCATGCCTAACTTTGACAATGTTTTTGAACTAGAAAGTGATGCATATAGAGTTAACATTAGAGCTATTTTTATGCAGAAGCGCCAACCAATTGTATATTTTAACAAGAAGCTCAAAGGAGCTACACCGAATTACTCAGCATATGACAAGGAGTTTTATGCCCTTGTCCAAGCATTTTAGAACTAGCAACACTACTTACTTTCTAGAGTTTATCGGGTACACAAACAATAAATCCATCAAGCATCTTAGAGGGGAGAAAAAACTTTCTTAACATCATGTTAAGTGGATTAAGTTCCTAGAAATTTTTCACTACGTCATCCGATACAAGAAAGACACTACCAATACTATGGCCAACGTACTCTCTCGTCGATATGTTCTCGTTACTACTCTATAGGCTAGGATACTTAGGTTTAATACCCTGCTCAATCAATATGAACATGATTCATAATTTAGGCCCTTAGTGGTCAAATGCCACTTAAGAAGAGTAATAGATGAGTTATATTTGAGCCAAGGATTTTTTATGAAGGGTAAGTAAGTTTGTATGCAGAGTGGATTTGCTAAGGAATTACTTATCCAAGAAGCCAATGCTGGGAGCTTATCCAGCCACTTTGGTAAGAAGAGAATGGCTGAGTTGCTAAAAGAACATTTCTATTAACTTAGGATGATGAAGGATGTATGCCAAATTCTTGAACGACATGAAGTGTACGAATATGCCAAGGGAAGAAAGGAGTCATATGGAGAGTACACACCTCTGCCCATACTCGAATAGTTATGAACTAATCTGAGCATGAATTTCATGCTCAGCTTACCTTGAACATCAAGGAAATATGATTCTATTATGGTAGTGGTTCATAAGTTTAGGAAAACAAGCCACTTCATGGCCTACTACAAAACCAATGACGCTTTATTTGTTACTAACCTCTTCTTATAGGAGATCATGCGACTACATGGGGTACCAAGGAGTATTGTATCTAACCGTGATTCAAAGTTCATGAGTTTCTTCTAGAGAATCCTATGGAAGAAACTTGACACTAAGCTCATGTTTAGTACTTCTTAGCACACACAAACAGATTGCCAAATAGAAGTTGTGAACAGAATAGTAGGCAACCTCTTTTGAGCTTCTCTTGGAAAGAATCTACATAATTAGGATCTATGCTTGCCTATTATTGAATTTGTTTACAATTGCTCCACTCATAGGTCGCTAAGAAGGTTACTTTTTGGGGTCGTTTATGGACTTAACCAGAACTTACCCTTGAACATAGTGATTAACCCTACCACCCAAGGGGAAAATCAATCAAGTTTGCAGCAAACCTAAGAGTTCAAGAAGTTACATCAAAAGGTTATCGAGCAACTAGCTAAACTATAGCCGGATAGAAGGAACAAGGAAGCTAAGGGAGGAGGTGAGTCATTTACAACCCAAGAAACCTTTTCTAAGTCCACCTTAGCAAGGAGCATTTTCTAAGGAAAATGATGAATAAGTTATCTCCCAGGTCAGATGGACATTTTAAGATCCTTCGACATGTCAATGATAATTCCTATGAGCTTGACCTACCTAAAGGATACGAGGTATCTCCTACTTTCAACATCGCTTACCTAATACCTGATGTACCTAAAGAAGAAGGAGATTAAGATTTGAAGGCAAATCTTCAACATTCTCGGGAAATTAATGAATTGCCGACCTTTAACCCCCTTACTCATACATACCTCCAAGGCTTACAACCTCTTACAAGGAGGATACTCTCACGGAAACCTACCGAGGAGGAACACTTATATGTGGAAGAGTTATGGGTAACCTCCTTAAGACCCCAACTCGAATACATTCTACTTGGTCTGACATTTATCTAGTCACCAAGTGCTAAGGCCAGCATGTCAAGTGCCAAGATCGAGCTGTTGATTGCCAAGGTCAAGGTCACTGCGTAACAAACCTTACTGGTCCAATCTACAAACATAGCAAGTGGCAAAGCCAACCTATTGATTACTAAGGTCAAGGCCTCTACATGCCCAACCTTCCTCTTTTGGCCCCATGATCAGTCACACCCATCATTCAGCTCAACAATTCCAAATACCATCTATCTACAACAGCCACAACATCACAGCTCAACTACTATGTCCCAAGGGTCACCAATATAAACCCATTGATAGGCCACCACCTATCCTTACTTTCCTGACATTTATACTATATTACATTTTCATTATTTATCATATTTACCCTTTTTTATACATATTAGGAATCTCTTTTCTTCATTGTCTTTTACGTGATTTTCCCTATTTATGTTGTTGTCCTAAAGAACTTATTATAAATAGTCCTTTTATTGTAGCCACAAGGCATCTTACACCCTTTTTGATATTGGATATACTTGTTCTTACGAGATGCCCTTCTTCGAGTACATTTCCTTAATACTCTTATCTAATCTTATCAAGTATCTCAAGTTTAGTGGTGAGTAAACCTTAACATTAGCTTATGAGTCATATCAAGCCAAGTGTTAAGTCATATTGTGTTAATTGGTGTGTAATATCCTTCAAGTGGCTCAAAAAAACTACTATGTTTACCAACTTTGTCATCTCATTTTCTTCATTATTATGAAGGACCCATTCAATTACTGTTTCCTATGGTAAGCCTTAATTATTACTAAGCTCCTAGGCACATCAACTCATAAATCATATATTGAGATAATTGATTGGCAAGATGAGCCACTTCATCCCCCACCACAAAAACATTAATGCCCTCTTTGTTACTAACCTCTTTTTGTAAGAGATTGTGCGACTACATGAAGTACTATGTCTGATCATAATTCGAAATTCACAAGCTTCTTTTGGAGAACCCTATGAAAGAAGTTCGACACTAAACTCATGTTCAACACTTCTTACCACTCACAAATAAACAACTAGACAAAAGTTGTGAACAAAAGAATCAGCAACCTCCTTCAAGCTATGTTCAGAAGAATCTACATGATTAGGATCTATGCTTACCCATCATTAAGTTTGCTTACAATCGCTTTACTTATAGCTTAACAGGAAGGTCACCTTTTGAGGTCGTATATGGAATTAACCCAAATTTACCCTTGGATATGGTTATTAGCCCAGCAATCCAAGGAGAAAATCAATTAGGCTTATAGTATATCAAGGAGTTTCAGAGACTGCATCAAAAGGTTACTAAGCAATTAGCCAAAACTGTAACTCAACAAAGAGAGCAAGGAAACCGAGGTAAGAGGCGAGTCATTTACAACCTAGGAGACCTTGTTTGAATCCACCTCTGGTAAAAAATGTTTCATAGGAAAGAAGATAAATAAGTTATCCCCCAAGTCGAATGGACCGTTTAACATCCATCGATGTATTAATGACAATGCTTATGAACTAGAACTACCTAAAGGATAAGGGGTATCTCCTACTTTCAACGTCGTCAACCTGACACCCTATGTACTAAAAGAAGATGAAGAAGACTAAGATTTGAGGGCGAATCTTCAATAACCCCAAGAAACTGATGGACTACTAACCTCTAAACGCCTTACTTAAGCCCATCTCCAAAGCCTACAATCTCTCGCTATAAGGATTATCTCTAGTTAGCTTACTAAAAATGAGCACCAATATGTGAAAGAACAGTAGGTGAACTCTCTAAAGTCTCAACTCAAACACACCCTACTCTGCCTTAATGCCTACCCAATTAATAACCTGTCAACTGCTAAGGTTAATCAATCGAATGTTAAGGCCGAGGAGACTACACGCCAAACTCTTTTCTTCTAACATGCAGAATTACCGATTGCCAAAGCCAACTAGCTGTATGTAAAGGTTGACTTGATTAGTGCTAAAGTCGAGTTCCCTATATGCCAAGCTCTATTTACTCAGCCAACAGCACAACAACATCCTTTATTCATCTTGGCAACTCCATACACCATTCATCAACAACATACCCAATGTAGTATAACTCAACCATAATGTCCCAAGACTCTAGAACGTGGACTCAATTACTGTATGCCACTTATTATGCCTATTTCTGACATTATACTATATTCTTTTATTCTATTTGTCCCCTTTACCCTTTTGGTAATATACTTTAATAGTATTTTTATATTACCCATTTCTGTAATTGCTTAGGTTTCCTTGTTACCCTATGAACTTACTATAAAGTCATTTTTTCCTTGTAACCGAAATCATCATACACTTTACATGTATTGAATATTCTTGTTCTTATGAGATATCCTTCTCCAAATACTTTTCTCTTATACTCTTATCTAATCTTACCAAATAGCTCGAGATTAGTGGCGAATGGATCTTAATATTAGCTTATACATTATATCAAGTGAAGTACTAAATCATGTGTGTTCGTTAATGCATCATATCTAAGCAACTTATGGAAGCTACTTTGTTTAACCATTCGTCCATTCCCTTTTCTTTGATATCTTGAAGAACTCGTTTGATTACTATTCTCAAAGGTAAGCCCTAATGATTACTGAGCTCTTAGGTACATCAGTAGTCAAAAATGATAACACAACAGCCACTGGCTATTTTGCACCACCTATCAAACTTTCTCTCGGTATATTTTATTAACAACTTATTCATGCCTATCTGATTTGATATGTCAATCCTACATTAATTAAAGAAGTTGTTACAGTTATAAAAGATCTTCACTAATGACGCAACAAGCAAGTTCATAGCGTCCCATAATGCTACTATAAATCATGACAATATTTGTAGTCTAATGACCAAAACAAGCTCCATCATCATATGCTAGGGTGTACATCCTTGCATGCAATTCTTTGAAGTATACTTTAGTATGAGGACTCATCATCTTAGCCTCATCGTTGTATAAGTAGAATTTACCGGGTTGCAACCAGTATGCAACTTTCTTATTAGTTCTTTAGATTCCTTATTCTTGGCTTAAGAATTGAAGTTACTAGCAACCTAACATATACACCAGCACCACGACTAACCATTTAGCTACTTTGCATTCTATCCTTCAACCGTAGACCATATTCTAGCATGATGGTCAAAGATTAAACATATGTCCATATGATCCTTTATTATATACATAAGAACACATTTCAAGAATTAGCCCCAAATATTTTGACATTCCTCATCAACCAGTACAAATGCTAATGAAACAATATGATTTTCACCACCAACTCTGGTCACTGCAAGTAGCTTATGCTTATACTTTCCATATAGAAATGTACCATTAATTGTAATGACATACTTGAAAGAACAAATTAATTCAACTATTTACAAAAGAGATAGGTAGCTAGTTAACTAGCAGACAAGTGTGAGTGGTACCATTAGACCTATAATGTACAAAGGCTTCAATACATAGTCCAAAGGCCCATACCACTCTTCTAAATAACACATGGCCTATGGTGTCACTGTCTTAATATTTCCACTTAATAATGGTACTCAAATTTGGCCTCTTGCATAGCATTTAATAGATGTGGAAGCATTGCATATAATTCTTCTACTTTTCCTAAACTTATTTAATCGCTTTACACTTAACTTCCTGGACTCTATATGTGTGCAATATATCCATATTGCTTGCAAATAGTGGCTTAAAAATGTTTCACTTTAATGCTTGGTGATCATTATAGTTACTTAATAACATAGCAAGATAGGGTAGTCAAATCCAATTAAAGGTGGTCTTAGCCAACGGCAGGATTCAAGCACATGTATAGTCCACAAACTATTTATAACAAAACACCCAGCATGCTTCTTCTAACACGCTCGTGACCTCTATTTGCAACCCTTTTCCTAATCGACACATTTGATAGGCCAAATTTTCTTATCGAACTCCTTCACCACAAAGTCATGCTAGTTCAAAACATGATACATTTTCACAGCCGTTTGTAAATATTCTTTATTCTAAAACCCCATGTCCACCTTAAATTCATTATTGAAACTCCATTCATCATTGTTCATGCTCTCCTTAAATGATGGATGATACAAGTTCATCCCCAATACTTGCCATATAGAATGGCACAAATTCTCAACTTCCAACTGCATCCACATTTGTAATCAACTCATGCCTCCAATCATTTCTCCTACCCAACTCCTAAGCTTCATTTATAAACCAAAGCTGCCTATCATTGGCAACAATACTATCATCTGAAGCAATATCATTAGAATCTTCGACAATGTCCTCATAAGCTAATTCACTTTCTACATTTGTATCCATGTTTGGTTCACTTATAATCAATATGTTAGCTTGACGAGGCATGCGACTGCTACTCTATATGTCACTAGGTGGAAATGATTGAGATTTAAATACTTGAGTTTCAACTTAAACCCCAACATTACTACCATGTCCTTCATGATCATACTCAACTGTTGGAAGCATGTTGATTTTATGAATTCAATATACATTTCTGCTAAACCACTAACTCTACTATGTCCTTAGGAGGATGCCAACTGTTGTTGAACATCATAGTCATTATTTATAGGTACGATACAAAACAAGTTCCTACTCCCTCCTTCAAGGAGACATCTGTAAATCAACTCAACCTAATGAGTTATCATGTTAATCCAAAAACGATTACATATTAAGCCCAATGACTAATCATAAGCTACTTAAATTGAAACCCCAACTACTGTTGTTAAGTGACTATCATAGCATACCTCATCCTCTTCTTCCACAATATTTCCTTTAGTATAGCAATCTACTCTCACATTATTCATTTTCACTTGTTTATCACATTAATTTCATAAAATTCACAACATAGATAAAAACCATATCTTTTATTTACAGTCATACACTTATGCAGACCACTAACACAATAACTAAATTGAATTCACTAACAAATGCTCATATCAACAGTTGATTCAATACTTACTATTATTGCATAGAAAATGCACCAATCTAACCAATTGATTCAATAATAATTAAGTGTGTCTAGCACCTATTACACATGCATATAAAATATATTAACACGAATAAATCTGCACGTAAAAAAAAAAAAATTGACATAACCAACAATGTACCATAATATATTCAGCAAAAAGGTTATTTCTCACAATTACACAAGCGTATAGCTAATTGAAACAAGAAAAAAAAAAAAAGGGTGCCTTTTCCTTCCTTAGCATATAAAGAGAGAGATAGGGATGGAATTACATGTAATCAATAATATTTTTATGAACTTTTTGCAAATGTGTTGTTTGCAACATTAAGATGTCAAATCCACAATTGATTTAAGCCCAAAAAAAAAAAGAGCAATGGCAATTTATGAGTATGCACGTCTAGGTAATGAAATCGCCTCTTCTATTAAGGTTAAAATTGATCCTTACCTAATTAAAAACTCCTCTTTAAGAGATAATTTCAAGTGTTGCACTACTGAGATTATTTTTCTAGGAGCAATATTTTGGGATTTTTTTACTTTTTTTATTTACCCGTTAGAAGCCATGATGTACTTCAATGAAATTTTCCCTCATATTTACACTTACATCATACCTCGAATAAGCATAGGCCTGGGCTGATGCTGCAACTCTCGACTAAGTGAAGCTGAAGCCTCATGTGAGCCAAGAAAAATGATCGATCTTGCCGGTCTCTCCTCTGATAAAAACTTGAGGTTGTGACATAGCAATCCGTACAGTCACAATGAAGTGCCCGTCAAACAAGTAACGAGATGCTTTTCGTAACTGCATGAGCCAAATGCCCAGTACCTACATTCTTGTAGAATAACAGGGTCTATTGCATAAAGGATAACTTTTTTCCAGTAAAATCTAACAGAGTAATAGACCGGCTCGCAAAAAGCCAGCCGCTATGCATATGCATGCATCTCTTTCTATTAAAAAGCACCTTACCATAACCAAGTGAGGATTATATAGGTGAACACAGAACATCTTCCGACTTCCAAACATTAGAAAAGCTTTGAATGGCTTCTAAATACTTACAGGCAACAATACCGTAAAGCTTGACAGATTTAATCATGTGGTAGTCAGGTTGGATTCAGAATCCTTATGCCGACTTCAGAATTTTAACACTAGAAAGATATAGATCGTGTCGCAATGAAGAACACAATCTCTACTCACATCTCTAAAGCTTGAAAATCCACCGACCCGAAGTTTGAATAAGAGGGATTAGCTTTCCCTTAGACTAAGCTTTTTCACACGTTATTTGGCATAAAGGAAGGAATTAAAAAGAAAGAATATAAAAGGAAAAAATATGCAAGGAAAGAAATATAAGAATATAATAACTACCGGTTTGGATATTAATCGTTACTAAAGACAAAATAAAGTATAATAAAATTATTAACATTCCCATTAAAAAAAAATTAAGTGAAAAGATAACTCGTAAAGGGATAAAATAACAAACTAGACAACCAACAACCCCCCCCCCCCCCCCCCCCCCCCCCCCCCCCCCCCCACCTCTAGTTTGAAGGAATCGATGGAAGACTTTCCTTTCTCAATCCATCTTTCCCATTTTCCTTTATTTACCAAAGGAAAGTTATTAAAAGCTACACATTCCTTCCACTTTTCTCCCTTCTTTCATACCAATCATAGTGACCAAGAACAAGAAGAGGGCCCCTATCAACATTTCATCACTTAAATGAAAACTCACGGAGTCCAATCTGAACCATCTTCAGAGGAGCCAGAAACAACTTGTTTATCCAACATGAACTAGCAAACAATGTCCACCAGTAAGGATACCTTCTAGCAGTGGGGTTGGTCGAACCTCCAATAAATGATGTTATCATATTCTTCATATGATCCGGAGGCAGGCAACTGGAGAAGGAAAACCGGATAAGGCAAAAGCTGAGATTTGACAAACCTGGAGCAGTAAGTAAACTGGGCATCAACACAAGTCATTTGATTTCAGTTCTCCCAAGGAACAAACAAGAAAACTATCAGCTATGAGTGATCACTAAATCAGATATTGGCAACAAAGGATAGCAATAACACGTAGAAAAGGCATAATGGAACAGCTATCTTTCCTAGTGGTTTTCACCAACAATGGTCGCCGCCAATAATCATTGCTCAAATTTAGGTTCATTTTAAATGGGCAGAGAGATAATAGTTGCCATTCAACTAGGATGTTGCACACAAATTAGAGGATGGGAGTGGGCATACAGGGAGCACAGAAATAGTTTCTAGGTTTGAAAGATAAATTCCATACAAGCAATTTTAAAGGTAACAGCATCCCAAGGAAGGTTCAACCTCTCCCTTCCAGTCCAGTTACAAAAGGAGATAGATCACACGTTCATTGATAAACATAACTGTAAGACCAAATCCAAAGGGAAAGAAGCCCTCCCGTGCAACATATATTGCACCATTCTAGCCCATTGCATACTTCTGGGTCCAGCTTCTCGCTGTTGTCTCGTACTTGTTCCTGTCAGTTTTGTACATGTGCGCAATCTCCGGAACCAGAGGATCATCTGGATTGGGGTCGGTCAATAATGAACAAATTGATAGCAAAACCTGAAGAAGAAAACACATTTCACCCTATTTTATTGCAAACTTAACATAATACAACTAATTCAACATTCTCTGAACTTTAAAGAAAAAATGCCTGGCAAAACGCAAACGACAAGCTTTAAATGTATAGAGTAGAAATCATACATAGAAATAAGCATATTCTAAGGATGAGTAGTCATCCCATTGAAAACCAAACAAGTTTTCAAATATAAATGGAGCATAAGTTATACATAGAAAAGAGTGTTATAAAGATGAGTAGCTCAAATTCAAATGTCATTTGCACAGTCAAACCTTGTAGGCAACCCATAAGCTTGGTTATAAGAATCCATGAGAGCATCTCTCAAATTTAGATCAGTCAATAGAGAAGTTTAAGATGTACTAACAGAAGTTCCACAAGATGGGTATGCAAAATCAACAATCTTGTCTATCCACTGAAATAATAAGACCATTTGACACCAAGCCAAAAGCTAATAAAAAAACCTTGGTAGGGTTGACACATAAGAACTAACACTAAGGTCTCAAGATTGCACCCTAGTGCATGACAATTCAATGGCATGGGGTGGATCACCTAGATTGTAAGACAAAACGCATCCTAAATTTCCGATAGACCTATCTGAATTATCCTCAGTGCAGCTTACTTGGGAGCTTTTCTTCTTTTAATTGCAGCTAAGGTCTCTAAACAGTTTATTTATCTTAAACGACAAGAATTCAACAGTCAAGAGATTATCCAGATAATTTCCAATATTGGTACACCACAGCAAAGAAAGAGCATAAATAATGCACAACCAGCACAATCAACTTTCTACTAAGAAACCAAGAAGACATAACTGGTTCTGATCGATCACTATTTGATCTAATTCTTATAAGTGTCACCTTGGAAATAGTAAGCGCAGGGCTCCATTGCTCCTTCAAGATATCCAGGCAAATGCTACCATTGCTGTTGATATTAGGGTGAAAAACTTTTGTCCTGAATGCAACCTGCATAGACAACCATGCAGTTAGCAAATTATATAGGCAAGTAAAAAGAATTTGATTTCCAACCCTTTGTATATTGGACATATAGGAATGATGGTGCTTGTTTGCCAAGAGAACAAGTATCTCCGTACAGTCAGATGATCAAACTCTGGAATACAAAGTGGGTAACGTCAAACAGAAAGGGTCATTAAAGCCACATGCTCACAATGAGACAACTTTAACCACCAACTAATGCAGATAGACGAGATGGGAGGAAAGGAGCTCAGATAATTTACAGTTCCACCAAAAACTCAAGGCAATCAGATCATATAATAATAGTTGTTCTCTACTTATCAAGACACTAATAGCAACAAGACAAACACAATCCCCTTAATAGACCACCTTTCCAGCAACAGTGGGCTGCCCCCTGAAAGAACCATCAGCCAGTTCATTTTTTAACTAAGTATGGTTCCAATTTGATTGCTCATCATTATGTCTTTAGAAATATTTTTGGGTAACTTATCATTAATTTGGCATGGAATCACACTATAAGTGTGATAATGCTGAGTATGGCACAGATTTGAAGGGAAACCCAATGAAAAGATATTGTAACAGCTGACTGCAACTATAAGGAGTTTCAAGGATGACATCTGGTCACGTTAACATCATTATAACACCAGATATTGTAATAGTTGACTGCAACTATAAGGAGTTTCAAGGATGACATTCAACGGTCATGTTAACAGCGCTATAACACCAGATATTGTAATGGTTGACTGCAACTATAAGGAGTTTCAAGGATGACATTCAATGGTCATGTTAACATCACTATAACACCATCCTATTAATGCTTTGAGGCTATGCTAACAAGCTTTATGAGGTCCAAGTTTAAATTCCATCAAGGTCACTTCTTAAGACTAACTATAGATAAAAGCTACATTTTGTTCTAGATTACAAATAAAAAGCTATATTTAATTGCAGAATAGGTCTTGTCGGATGGTTCATATGCTCAAAGGTAGCCAATCCAATTATAATTGAATCCTTTTGTTAACAAAATATACAGATATATACATGTATTATATGTTTGTACATTATATATCCTGAGTAATAGTATGATTCTTAATAAAATCAGTACATTTATCATTTAAAACAAGGAAATAAAGAAAAAAAAAAAAGGGAGCATTTTTGCAATATGAGAACAAGAGCGAATCAGTTGATAGTCTTATAGCAGTTCGGAAGATGATTATACCAGAACGCTTAGTATGTAATTATCCACAAGAAGTCATATATTTGGTAATAGCCCACAATTTGTGCAGTTTTTTTACGATCCCATCCATATTTTTGACGTGATCGATTCCGCTCTCCATCTCACTCTCAATTTAATTTTAATTAAATCCGAGCCATCAAACCGATTGTATTTTCAACAGTTCAAATTTAATTAATATTAAATCAAAAATAAAATAAAGAACTAGACCAATCCCATCCCGTCCCTTCGTCCTATCAAATAAAGGATGGGACTGTAGAAGCTCCCCAATTCACTAGGTCATCACCATATAGAGAAAAGCTGCATAGCATAGGCAGCCCAACCATCACAAAGGATCCAGACACAAGTAGCTTTGGCATGTGCTGAGTAAAATCATTGGGGGGAAAAAAGTTCCAACACTTAACAGAAAGTTCTAGCAAGACAGTATAAAAAGGTGCATTCCATGCACAAAGACAAAACTCCAGAAGAGGTGACCCAATTTAGCCTCTCAAAAGATGATAAGTTGCAACACAATGGTAGGAGTAGCCACAAGAATCTCCAATTTGAGAGTCATAGTTGTTACACTACCTTTGGTGGTTTAAATGGATAGTCAGGTGGAAAGTGAATGGTGACTAGAAACACCCCACCAGCATATGGACTATCAGGAGGACCCATAATAGTTGCTTGCCAATGGAACATGTCTTCAGCTACTGGGCCTAAAAAGAGATTTGATGCCAAATAACATTAAACTATAAAACCAACATCAAAGATCCCATATTTTCTCAGTGATTAATCTAGAATCCAGATATATTATTAACATACTCATAACAACTGAGTTAAAGTAGTGGCATCAAAGACTCAACTGAATGCACTGAATTAGAAGGAAAAAACCCTCTAATACCATTCTTATGATAATTACGAAAGCACATCAGAAGCACTAGTATAAACAGTATGCCAATTGCAAACTGAAATTCCCATACATCAGGAGCACTGGTATAAACAATATACCAACTGCGAACTGAAATTCCTAACCAGAGTCTTACTTTTAAAATAAATTAAGAGATTAAAATGCGCAAACATTCTTAGCAAGTTCCTCCAGTTGAAACACATAGTTCACTTTCATTAAAAGAAAGTCCCATAACCAAATTATTCTTATTGATAAGTTGCAGCAGCAGTGCGGTCTTGTAACAAAATATAGCAACATAATCATCAGAAAGATGCTCCAATATGGTCTAAGAAGAGACTCAGCCTCAATGAACCACTTGAAGATTTCAGAATTCCTTAAGACAGTTCAACAAAGGGTCTTCAGAGACCAGCAGACATTCTATATGCATAACATATTCATGGGCATGTCAAGTATAGATCTTAGTCAACATTGCATGATTAAAATAGAACCAAGATCACGGTTTAAGGTTTCACAAACTAGCAACATGTTTCGCATCTGCTTATATAATTCTAACACCCAAAATAAGAAAACCTTCAGCATGATAAGTTAGAATAACCCGAAACTCTATCTTCATCGAATCAATTCCAGACACAGTAATCGACCATACCACAATCCACACATCGATCATTTTTTTGGTAAGTTCTACACAAACAACTCTACAAATGTCTCACAAATCAAACAAACCACCCAACAATCAAAAAATCAAACACATGATCAGAAACACACAGATCGAATATGCCTAACTTCTAAAATCCAAAATCACACCTTGAAATCATACCAACACCTAAGCATGACAATAAAACCACGAATCAGAAGGCAGAAGCAGAAAAAGTCAAAGATCTAGAAAACGAACCAGCACTGCAAGAGGTAGGAGGATCTTTTTGGAGATCCTTGAGCTCCTTCAAGATCCTTTTCGACGCCATAACTCGATCTTTGTTTTGATCGCTCGATTTCAATCCGAAAAACCCTAGCAGATCTCCAACAAAACACAAAAAAGAAAAAAGAAAAAAAAAGGAGAAAAAGAAAAGCACTAGATCTTCTCAATCTCACCTTATCCACAAACCCTAGCTGCACACTTATATATAAGTGTACATATAGATTCACAATATTATTAAAAAGGAAAGAGAGAGTAGAGGAGAGGGGGGAGAGAGGAGAGAGAAAGTTACCTTGAGATCCTCCTGGTTATTACTTAGGCGCTGAAGAGAGAGAAAGGAGAAAAAAGGGGGGGTTTGGGAAATCAATTTATACAAGTAGACGGAAAAACCGCAATTGTGTAAGTATGTGTACGTATATATGCATATTTGTACAGCAATCCATGTACATGTCAACATGTATATGTCCACGTCTATATAGAGTGTTGTACGACTCTGACCGAGAACTCGGTTTCACTTCATCCGGCTATAAAATTGATTCACTCATCTCGGTAAGCGTATTAATAATAATTCAGAAAAATCCAGTTTATCCGATTTCTATAAGACCCGACTTGTTTTTGGGAAAGAAGAAGATACAATTTTCTTTTGTTTTTTACTAAAAAAAATGCATTGATTTATTAAAAAGATAAACTTAGATTCAGGAAAAATAAAAAATAAATTATAAAAAAAATTTAATTTTTAAATTTAAAAACAGTTACTTTATAATTAAATATGATTAATATTTAATATTTTTATTAAGTCCAGTCTTTCGACCCCGATGTGATGTATATTTGACCACATTTATATCAACCATCAGGCAAATGATAATGTATGTGGGCGGACCCACTTCATCCGGGCGGACGATTTGATTCATTTTTGTAATAATAATTTTTTCGGTTGCCTTTCTTCAATATGTTTGGTCTCCACTCCCACCGCTTCTTTCTAATATTGTTCGGATCTTTAATTAATGAAATAAGCCCAGCTAAAAATAAATACAAAAAAAATAAAAAAGAACATAAGTAATTAAAATGAGAAAGTTGTAAAAGTATTTCAAAATTTCAAATTATATAAGCCATTACACAAAGAGGGTAATTATTAATTAACTAATATGATATTAATTTTCACTATTTTTAGTAAGAGTAAATTAGTAAATTGATTTACCTAATCTTATATGAGAGAGACTTTAAATAATTAATTAACTCATTTCAAATTTGAAATAAGTCACCTAAATACTTAAATTCCCCTCCCTTTTCCCTCTCTTTGATAACTTAAGCTTTAGGTGGTGATAGAGGTCCAATCGTACCTCATTTTATAAGACAATCCTAAAAAAAATTCAAGCCTTATAGAAGATGATGCTATAGAATCTGAAACATTACAGTCCATCACATGTTTCTAACCTCTACTGACACGTCAGATATCTTAAACAACCTACTAATTCTTCACATACATATCAATCCTCAAAACCCATAGTATTTCCACAAAATCTCATGGATGTCTATAACATCCGTAGACTATAAAATAGTACTGAATGCTCAGTATTCTCAAGCTCTTTTATTCAACAAAAGATATGTTTAAACATATTACAATAACAATGCTTCTCAATAAAACAAAATAACAACTTAACATTTTATTCTAGCCAAACTCAATAACTAATATACTTCCCACTACAACAATAAGAGAAGTCTTAGATGACTTATCATAACTCAAAATATAATTGAAATAAATAACTAAAGCTCTACTAACTTTTTCAATCAAACTCACACTTTTACTCAAACTACAAGAAACTATTTCCATTCTCATCATAATAATAAACACAATAGTCTGCCACATCATCTTAATATTCAAGTCACCATATTAAACTTTATAAATGCCTTGACCTATACCTACACCTACACCTAAAAATTAAAGAAGGGATAAGCCGAAGCCCAGTACGGAATATACAATCACATTTGTATGCGCATGAGCAAACCATAATGATGACATCACATACACTAATTTATTATCTTTTATTTAGGTTTGCATACAACACAGTTTAGAGTCTATGCATCAAACTCTAAACTTGGAATAATTCATAACTCCAATCAAGTAATCCATATATATACACTATATAATATTAGCATGAATCCTCCCCAATAGCTTAGTAACTAAGTATCCAAGTAACAATCTAAATCTACTTAGATCATTTTCAAATGAAACTCCAATCAGGACACTATTGTACAACGATCATCAGGATACCACCCCAAGGTCGAATCCTCCCATCCCTTGGGCCTAACTAAGCACACGCAACATACATTTATTTAATGTCCAATAATTATTTAATTCAAATATATTACTAACCTACACCACAATCACAAGCAAGTACCCAATACCAAGTTTAACTACAACTCTATGATCCAACTCTATCACACTCTTAGACCTAACATGGCATAAATACCAAAAATCAAATCATAACCTATACTTATACTAGAATAATACTTGTACTTGGTCTCTACACTTAATTAACAATGCTTCTTAACTTAACTATTCAACTATCTCATACTTACAACTTAAGTTTATTGAGGTACCTAAGATTACTAAGAGAATGAATTAGTTTGTAAAACATTTTAAGTGAAGAATCATGTTTAGGAAAACTTCGAAAAGGATTTAGGATGAACAAGCATGCCTCAAAAACACGTAAAATTTAAAAGGAACTTCGCTATATGCAACAAGGGTCATTGGTGTTCGAATGCTACTACTTATGGCATTCGGACACCATGATTAAAGGGAGTAGATTGCTCCCTTACGTCCAAACACTGGAATTGGGGTGGGGGGCGAAGTAGGGGTGTGCATCTAGATTTTAGCATGCAGTCTACAATTTTCTATGGATTGTAGCGATGTTCACCCCCCTCAACACAACCCCTTCTCAGACACTTTCAAAAACCATCTCTCCTAACATGTTATCCTAACAACAACACAACTCCATAACCTTGCAAACACCAATCAAACACCTAAATACAATCAACACTCAACCTAAAACTCAAATCAACAATTACACCTCTAATAAAAACAAATGTACAAAGCATGGTTAGCAAATACCTACCTTTGAGATCTAAGATCCACGTTTCCACCACCATGAATTCATTGTAAAACTCCCAAATAACTATCCCAAGAACATTTTAGATGTTGCCCTAGCAAAGAAAGTGAATTTTTTAAAGAGGCTTTATTAATAACTCAATAAGAAAAAGATCCTACAATCTTAACTTGATCCATTTTTTTTTTAGATCTCCTTAGAATAACGCAGATTCCCTTTCCTTGCTTCAGAACTCTTACAAAATCCTTAGGTCACAAAACTGTAAACATATGAAAAGAAGGTGGAAAAAGGGTTTCAAAGAGTGGAAAAAGACCTTAAATACCTAAGGTTCACAAAACAAACTTATGCCCAAACTAACCTCGTCAGATATTACCAATACTAACCATAGCCTTAGCTTATAACATCAAAATTAATCCTTCTCTTTTTGTTTTCTTATTTCATCTTTCTCTTTTATTTTTTCAATTTTACAATTCTACCCCTCTAGAAAAACTTTCATCCTTGAAAGTTTGCCTAAATCACTAAAATGAAAAACTCTTATTACTTCCTTCTTATTTCTTATTGTATCTCCCATGTGTCTTCCTTTCCGATTGAATGCTCAACTATATCTCAACATACTTACTCACTTTATGATTCTTGAAATCTACCCTTTCATTTCCTCCATAGCTTTCCTGATACAAAATGAAATTCTCAAATCCCCAATTGGTTTCTTACAACAATTAATATTTGAGATTTTCCATGAGGTCCCTCAAGTAATCATAACTACCCCTAGTCTCCAGTATTGAGAGTTTTATCTCTTTCATCACTTAGTCTACTTGATTTGAGATACTTAAGTTAGATTACTTCCAATTTCCACCCTGTTTTAACTAGTATTTGCCACAATAACATTTGTAGATTCATGTCTATGCAACTTTTATCTGCAAATCTTTCTTATTCTCCTCATTTTACAATTTTTCAATTAACATTCTCCCTGTCCATATGTCCTCTCCAATTTAGACTTAGGCTTAAAATTACTATGTTTAGATTTTTTCCACCTTCATATCTGCTTCCTAATTCACCGTAATGTTCCCCACTTATGACTTACATGCAACTTTCTTTCACAGTACCTTACTTTTTTAACTTTTACATACCAGATTATTCTTATCCTTGAATCTTTTCCACATTTAAGCATTTACCCATTATAAGATTGAATTCTTAAATTAAATATTTTAGATATTTCTTAAAGCTCTCTAGGTTTTCTTCACTATACTTTTTTCATCTCTCCAATTACAATCCTTAATTTTTCTCCATATTGCATTAATCTACAAAGTTGTTATTTATTCTACCTCTCATCAACTTACAATCGATTACAACACTATTAACCTCTACTTTACCATCCTAAAGTCATTAACTTTCACACTGTTACCTCGAGTTTCAATGTCTTATCACTATAATGTAGCAACATAACTAACAACAACATCCTCTCAGTTCATTAGACTTGTATAATTTCATTCACCTATCCTAATATGCCAAGGCAAGGTAAACACATGTCTCTAATAATCACATGAACCAGTGATAAGTTCAAATCATAAGATAGTTTGAAAAGTAAATGGTAATCGTTGGTTAAGCAACCTAAGCATTACCTCTATAAATATGATGCATTGTAAAACTATACTTAGACCAAAGCTCTAGTTAATATGATACATAAATAACTCCTTAAGGTTACTTACAATTAACATTGCTTAAAGGTTAGATAAAACTATGCTTGGACTAGTTCTTAATGGCTATGCAAGAACAAGGAAAAAAGAAGACAAAGTATATATTCTCATTCCATTGATTTTAGCTATTACATAATGGGGGTATTTATATAACCTATTTAGAGTAGCATCTTAAGAATGCACATTTACCTAAATAAATAAAAAATAAAAGTAGTGTAAGAACATGTGTAAGGTAAAAATGACAAATAGTAGAGGAATATGTACCTAACAGTCTGTACATGTAAGGACAATGTTAGAGATGCGTGTCACAAGATGGTTAGTAGGAGTTCTAGCATTGTAAAACGCATTCTCCACAGCTTAATCACTAGTTAAGGCCTGAAAATAACTTTAGTTCTAGATGAATAGCTTAAAAGAACTTCGACCGAGCTACTAGTCAGGTTGGCTGGTGGGTTAACCTCCCCTACCTAAGATATAGTATAACATTAGTACAAGCTCAGGTACCTAATCTAATTGATCTTCAGGAGTTTTGCTTTATTCATGAACTATTGAGAGAGAGCCCGGCAAGCTAAGGCAACCAATCTACAAGCCTAGGAGCTAGTTAAAGGGCCTTGATTCCTATCATCCCCTGATCCTAATTAGGAGATAGGATCAAATTTGATTGAATTTCTTCCATGACATCCTTAGGGACATACAAGCTCAAGTTAGATATATTGAAGGAATCAAACACTCAATATCCCTTTAGCCAGTCTACCATATAAGTTTTAATCGATTTTCTTAATGATTCGGAATGGGTCTTCTACTCAGGGAGACAACATGTTCTTCCTCAGGTTTGAGAACCGGTCTTTACTTTAGTGTACCCAAACTTGGTCAGTTAGTTGGAATTCTCTAACCTTTCTTCCTTGGCCTCTCTGCTCAAGCTTATAAGCAACTTAGTTAAGGTGCTTAATCACCTTCTCATGAATTCTTCCTAAGGCCTCTAATCAATGAACAATAACTGGATGCTCATATTGGCTTAACAAGAGTCCCTAGTTAAGAAGGGCATTAGGTTAAATTTGTACTCCACTTCAAAAGGCAACTTCGCGATTACACCATATACCAATCCATTATAGGCAAATTCCACTATAGGTAAGCACAAGTCCCAATCTTATAGATTCCTTCCTACTACAACCCTTAATAGTAATCCAAGTTTTTAGTTGATGACCTTGGTTTGCCCATCAGTATAGGGATGGCATGAAGTACTAAATGAGAGCTTAGTTCCAAGACCTCTTTATAAAGTTTTTAGAGATGGTTAGAAACTTAAGGTCTTAGTTGGACATTAGGTCTACAACAACTCGTGTAGCTCGATGATCTCATGTAAGAATAAAAAAGCAACATAAATGTGAGCCCTATTGATATCAGGCAAGTGCACCTATCAGTTTTAATATAACGGATGTGAGTCTGAGTCGATCCCTTAGAGACTTTGAGTACTAATATTAATCTTAGCTTTATTATCTAACCGGAAAATTATGAAGGTTTGAATTAATTAAAAATACTAAAATTAACAAACTAACCTAATTATAAGACTTGATTAAGCAATTTGGAGAGCGATAAAACTAAGAACGACTTCAAGAAAGTAATAACGTATTTAGAAATTATTTCTCCTAGTATTTAACATGTGACCGCTTAAAATACATTCAATTCAATTTCTATTATTCATAACCAGAGGGATTCACAATTAAAGTTAATACCTTCCTCAAGCCTATTAACCCTAATTCTAAATTATTTACCAGAATCTCTTCACTTAGTAATATAATTTAGAATTGCATTAATGTATAATGAATTCCCACACAATAGAATGATTTTCCGGAAGAAACATATATCTTATCTCTAAGTATATATGTAATTCTCTCCAATTATGTCAAGATCTCATTACACATGTGATTTCTCAATCATCATGTATAATATCATATATTGATACTCTAGAAATATCAATTAACAATTAAATAACATAATTGAATCAAGAAAAGATAGAAACTTTATTGAAAATTATAAATTAATCCAAGAGTCACATGAAACCTTAGGTTCTATAATCCTAAATACACAAATTCTAAGTTATCATAATGAAACTAAAAACGAGTTCCATAAAAAACATAAAATAAAATATGAAAAACCCCTTTGATTGATAAAAAATCTCTCCGATCTTGAAGTTGGTGTTGCTTTCGCCTTTTTTCTTCTCCTTCTCCTCAAGTCTCTTCTCTTCTCCAATGTCTCATGTGTCTTGTGAAACCCTAATATGTCCTTTTATAATGTATTGTAAGGTTTTCGTTTTCGTCACCAGACACGGCCTAGGACATGGCCGTATCCCCAAGTTGTATAACTTTCTGACCCTGGCAAATTTTCTTGCTTGGGCACAGTCTGAGGACATGGTCATGTCCCAGACCGTGTAACTTCAAAACTTCATAACTCCTTCATTTGAACTCCAAATTGAGTGAAATTTGATTCCTTTTCTTTGTTTTCAATCCTAGAACACATTCAAACCTTGAAATCAAAATTTTACTCAATTAAGTATCAATTTCTTTAAAGAAAACAAAAAATGTAAGGGAAATACTATAAAATCACCATCTGAAATATGTTTAAAATCAGAGTTATCACCTACTCTTTAGCAATTAGGTTCCAAGTAATCAATTTAAGGCAATCTCGTAAGTTATTTGACTAAGACAAATTTTGGTGAAAAGGCCATGGATATTAGACAAAATGGCCCTATGATCCTAGATTGTGAAATCATATTAATAAAATAATAATATAACTAAAAGGTACACTTATTACAATATCATAAATAATTTGTATTGGTAATGCAAAATTAATACAGATAGTTCGTAAATTTTCAAAGATGAAATATTTTAGTACAAAAATGCTATAGAATGATATTTGAAAATATGACTCTATGTAAAATATAATCAATATTTATGTATATGTATATATTTATAATTATAAATAAATAAATTACACTAAAAGTGCATAAGAAATTCATGTAAATTAGGAGATAAATTAGTAAAATGCAAATAAAGCAATTAGGAATCAATTTTTACTTTGCAATTGGCATAACAAAAATTAAAAAGGCGACTTAAGAGCAATTGCGACATATCACAATAGGGTAAGCGAATAAACTTGTCTTACAAAGTACTCGTCTAAACCTTACTCAACCGAGTAGGTTTTAGGTGGGTAATTGAAGCCACATAGTAAGTTCTAGATAGTAATTTTCTAAAACCTATTTTAATAGAATAAGGTACGAGTAAGAAGTTAGGGTACCTTGTACCTATCGTAGAGCATATACTTTGAAGCATATAAGGTACAGCTAGGGTCCCCACCTTATAATAGTAATAAAATAAAATTAATAAATAAAGGATACCATCTCATTAAAATAAAGTAAAAATTAGCCTATCAAAAACTATAAACTAAATACTTGTTAATTAGTTCTCTTCTATCTTTTATCTTTAGTTTTTACTCCATTATCATTTTCTTTTTACTCCATTATCATTTTCTTTCTACTCCTTCCTCTTTTGCTAAATCTATCATCTACTAAAGCGTGAAAAAGGCAATATAAGTTTTTAGTTTCCACTCCTATCGCTACCTACAAGCCACAAGGTGCATTTATTACTTGTTTTCTATAGTGAAATAGTTTCTTCACTTTATGTTTAACAAAATAATTAATATTATTATTAGAGCAAAATTTGATTCTTAGAGTATAGGGAGATTATTTTACTAATGTATGTACCTTAAGAAAGAAAAATATTTTAGTTTGAATTTATATTTTATTTTATTTTCCATGTTATGTCTTATATTCCCATGATCAATCATCATATTCATAATTATTGAATTATATAATCCTGTAAATCTTTTATTTACATTTTAATAAACTTTTTAAACCTCGCATTGAGTATGACGTTTACCTCTTTCACTTTTTGAAACAATATATTTATTCCCTTAAATATCTCTACAATGTGTGATTACTACAAAATGAATGTTTTATTTACACAAAGAATGTTTTGTACAATTCTTTTGTAATAATAATGATTAAAGAACCATTTAAGAAAAAAAATTGATTAGAAATAAACCTCGATGGATTCTATGTATCAATTGAAAGATTAGCTAAATTGAGTAGGTGCTTTTGAAAGAAAAAAAAAACTAAATTTAGTTTATATTTTGAAGGATAAATAACCGTATTGAAATTTATAAGGAAAAAAAAAAAGATCTACAAGTTCTTTAGTGTACTCTGTATCCTATAGAATTTACAAGGTGTATGGTATAAAGTGATTCCAAGATGTCATAAGGCAAAGTACGGGTAGCAAAGTTTTAGAACTTATAGCCATAGAATAGGTATAGACCACGAGTAGACCTTATACCCTACCCACCATAGACCCACTTACCCTTATAATACATGCAAAATCATGGGGAAATTACAGGAAAAACCACATGTAAAAAATTTTCCTTTAATCTAAAGTGCCTACAAAAGGCCATGCTTAGGTTTGGATCAATACTTTACACTTCTTGAAGAGAGATAAACTCGATTAGTGGAGAATTAGAGCTTGCATGTCGAAGTGAGAAAATTAGAACAAATAATATACAATTTGGGCTAAGAAGGGTTTATAGGATGTGACACTATCTAACAGTAAAACAAGACCGACCAATTTCTAAAGTAGTCAACAACAACCCTGTTGACATACCCCTACCCCTCTTCGATATTCGAAGAACCAAGTTCCGGCAAGTTAAGAAAATTCATCTAATTTTGCTTATTTTCTTAAAAGTATTAAATAATGTCCAAAATTTTTTAAACTTGGTTTGCCCAAGTAATTTTGCATCTAGAATTCAAAAATCAATCTATATATTCTAAATTGTAAGTGTACGTATATGCTCCTTAAGAAATTGTACGCTTTTGCTGAATTTCAATCGCATTTTCAAAAAATCAAACTTTATAGTTTCAACCTAAATTTTTGTGTGTAAAATCCTCAAAGGATGTATTTTCAAGATATGTAATTATTTTTTCAAAATGGTGAAGTCAATTTTGCGATAAATTTTAATCTTTGGCTAGATAGTATATTGGTTTTTCCTTAATGAAACTTATATGACCTTATTATAATTTGAGTAATTAGTGGACTTTTATGAACCTTAGTTAAGGGAAACTTTTGATCTTTGGTGAAAAACATGTTTACAAGCTAGTTTTTGTTGAAATTCAAGGCCAAAACTATATATTTTTAGTAAAATGCAAACATTTAAGTATAGAATTGGAGTTGTGTTGGCATAACTAAGATAGATCTTTGTAAGATCATATTTAATTAAGGTTTGCATGCAGGTTTTGTTGCTGTTCTTGATGTACAATAGAGGTTATAGTGCTTAGTTAAGTATAAACAAGTAATTTTAAATGTATAAGCAAGTAATTGATCTTAAGGATGAATGAGACTTGATATGGAGTTAGATTGAGATGTTGAAAGGTTTAACAATTTACATTTGCTATCAAAATAAAGGAATAAGTATTGGCTTGAAGTTGCAGAGATATAAGTTAAAAGATTGATGTTAGAAATTGAGTTGAAGGGTGATCTACTTGAAAACATAAGGATTTATTAGACTTAGACTTTAGCTTAGAGGTTAGTCTATTGTAGAAAACTTAACTATAATAAGAGTCAAATGGTGAGTTACAGGGTTCCCTATCTAACATTCCAAAAACCATATCCACAAACCTTGCCTAAAGGTTATTAAAAACAAAATTCACTTAAACTTTAAAATCTTCCACACTTAAGTATTAATAGCTGAATCCTTTAAAAACGATTAATTTATAATCTCATATTTTATAAGGGAATTGTTGATTTTACATATAAAAAAACTAAGAATATTAACCATAAGATAGAAATCTTTAAGGATTAAGGGAAAAATAAGGACCAAAGTCATGGATTTAATTAGATCCCATAACTTAAAGTTGAAGTGGAAAACAACTCAGAAAGTAGGTCATGAAGACCAACCAACTTGAATTTACCTAATAGTGATTTGAATGGAATCCTAAGAACATATAAGAAAGCTTAATAAAGCAAGACCGATATGACCAGTTCGAGTGACTGAACTCCAAGTAAGTAGGATTAATGTCTTATAACATTTCGGAGTATTATTTTAATATTCTAAAAGACTATAGTTATTTTTGTTTGCAGTTGTAATTAGTTATTTGTATGTATATGGTACATGTACTTGAAACCTAATTTGTTGTAGTAGGAGTTGAGCTCTATGTTATGTTGATTCTATGTATATTCTTTTACTTAGATTATTTGAAATTGGTTTATCACCTAAAAAATGAACTAAATTGAACTCAGTCTAACTACTCACCTGATATGCATTTCAATCCATTAGGTAATGACCAACATTATCGACCTAAACATGGACCCTTCTATGAGGATATCTGAAAAAAATCCTTTTTTTTATCTTTCGTCGAATCAAGTGACAGGAGAGGAGGTCGTTGCAACATTAGGAACCATATTTCGAAGGTAATCTCTAGAAGAAGGTATTCTGCATTGCACAAGCCCTAATTTAATCTCAATTTGAAAGTATGTGGTGTCAAACTCCTCAACTCAGATTACAATGAGCATAATTTTTTCTAACCTTACAATGGATCGAATAATGTCGTGTGATGGAACTACTTGTTTATGCATTTGCATCTAACTAACTTGATTGAGACCTTATGTTTTTGGGTGAATGCATACTTCTATCTATTTCCCATTTACTAAGCAAATTGTCACCCATTTTCCTTTAAGCTCTCTTGCAAGTCTAGAGTAGAAGGCAACATTTCTCAAAATTTCCATTCTAATAGCAAAGGGATCAGGAAGTGAAGATAATGAAGAAATGGCTAAACTTTGTTATCTTTTGTTGTCATCTATATAGTTGGTGGTAATATTAATTAGGCCCTTTTGGGCGGCACAATAGTTTTTGTGGTTTGTGTATAAGTAACAAGAACCAGCAATTTTACCAGTTTTCTTTTGAAAATGTTAACTTTTCATGTAAATATAACCTTATAAATCCTTATATCATTTAAAGTTGTGTACTACAGTTCTCTTATGAAAATCAATTCTTTTGAATGATTAAACTGTAGGTTTTATATCAAACGGGTATGGAACTAGATACCCCAAAATAGTTGAGTCAAGTACATCTTGTATAAACTATATTCATGATAGCAGTTGTAAGATTAGCCTCTATCTTAAAATGATTTATACAGTAGGACTATTGTGACTCCTTTTGTTTTGGGAGTGACAATAAACAACATCATTAGTCTTATGGGATGGGATAAAGTATGCCATCTTGTTGAACCTATCTACTACGACATAATAGAGTCCTTTCCAAAGTTAGTCCTCGGCAAACCAAAGATGACATCCATAGTTAACTCAAATCATAGCTTAGTCATAATAGGAAATTGTAGGTATTAACCCTGTATAATTTAACTCTTGGCCTTTTGCATGCTACACATCTTTCAAGTGTCATGTGTAGATCTCTCATTATCCTTAGCCAAAATAATCTTGATTTAGCTCATATGTTCGTTTCTTGCCAAAGAAACTTGATAATTTACTTCCATACGCCTCACGTACCAATAACTTATACATAGATAGGTCGAGATGTAGGGTTTTTCTCCTTAAAGTAAATATCCATTCTCTAAAAAGTATTCATCTACAGCTCATCCATCATAACACCTTGCAATAATTGGACCTAAGTGTGGCTCCTAAGTATATGATTCCTTAATCGCATAAAATTCAAGTAATCCAACTTGTAAGTTGGTTAATAGGGAATGTCTTCTAAACAAGGCGTTAGTGACTACATTGGTTTTCCCTCTCTCATATTTCACCACATATGAAAACCTTTCCATAAACTTAACCCACTTTGTTTGTCTTTTCACCAACTTTAATTTGGCTCTTCAAATAGTACAGTAACTCATGGTTTGTGTGAATTACAAATTGTTTTTTGCAATAAGTAATGTTGCTAAACCGCAAGAGCTCGGATTAAGGAGTATAACTCTTTGTTGTAGATTGAGTAGTTTTGTGCAGCTCCTCACAATTTCTCGATAAAGTAGGCAATAAGTTGGCTTTCTTGCAATAGTGTAGCTCCTATCCCTACAGTTAATGCATTACTATCTAACTCGAAAACCTTCTTAAAGCTTAGGAGAGCAAGATAAGGATAGAAGTAAACATTTCCTTAACCTCTTCAAAGCTTCTTTGCTCCTTCTCTCCCCACCTAAACTCTACATTCTTCTTTGATACCTTGATTAGAGGGATCATAATGGTATAAAAGTTTTTTTTATGATACAACAATATAATGAAGCCAATTGATGAAAGCTTTAAATGTCGACAAATTAAGTTAGTACTATGATACGATTCGTGCCAAGGTTTGATAAAGGCGACTGTATCAGGGTAGGTCCAAGCTTGCAAAAAGCTTGAAGTGAAAGGTGATGAAAGTCGAAAACTAGAACAAAAAAAAAAAAACAAAATAAACAAGCAAACTACGAACGATTCCAAGGATGTGACATATTAAGAAAACTTTGTAGACTCACAAAATTAGCTCAATATGATATATGGGCAGCTCAATAAAGTCACTCACCAACTAACCTTGCTTAAGGGTTAAGATAAAAGTAAGAAAATGAGATAAGTACACTAGCTCATGAAAGAAAAGTATGTTCAATATTAGATGTATGATGATACAACTACATTTACAATGGGTATTTATACCCAAAATATTAGAGCAACTATTATAAATGGAAATGACTAAAAAGGCAAAGTCCTAAATAAGTAATGTATAAAGAATGGAAAATCGCATAAAGAGAAAATCAAGAAGAACATTTGTCTTGTACAGGGGATTCTATCATATGACTGCTTTGATACATGGTTGTCGGTTGGTGGGTGAATTTCTGGCTAAAATAGACAAACTATACAATCAAGCTAGTGATTGTTGAGTAGAGGAGCCACATAGGACCGGCGATTCTTTTAAGGTGAGTTCAGCTCAGACATACTTAAAGTAGTTTGTATTCATATTAGCTGTATTAGTGATTAAGCAAGTTGAGCTGTTGTCCGAGTGTGTCTTAGGTCAGTAATCAAAGTCTATTGATAAGTATAGGAAGGTTCGACTCAAACAAGGTAGTAGACTAGTGGATTGAAGTAACTTGGACTCATCAAGTACGGGTCAGCACAAAAGAACACACTTAGCCATACTCTCAAGCCTTCGAGCTTAGGCTCGGGTCAAAGGTCCGATGCTTTGATTCTTATCATCCTCATCGGGTTAATTGGGATTTAGGATCAAATCCAACTGGTCCTCATTCAACTCTTCCTCGAGTCAATAAGGGCTCAGGTTGGCAACATTAAACATGTTGGATACTCCGAAGTCCTCTAGCAGCTCTAGTTGGTAAGTGTTATCATTAATCTTTTAGAGAATCTTGAAGGGTCGATCAATTTTGGCAAACAGCTTATTCTTCCTCTTATTAGGGAATCTTTCTTTACTTAGGCATAGCCATGCTTGATCTTTAGGTTGAAACTACTTGGTTTTTCTCCCTTTGCCTTTCTCTTTTAGCTTCCTAATAACTCGGTTAATATGCTGGGTGACTCAGGGATTGAGCTCTAATTCTTGCCCTTGGATCTTCTTAGCCAATCGAAGGCTTCAAGGTATGATCAAGGGGTAACTAGGGGTTGAAACCATAGACGACTTCAAATGGGGTATGTCTAGTGGTGGCATGTATAGTTCTATTATAAGCAAATTTTACTATAAGGAGGTAAACATCCCAGTCAGCTAAGTTCTTTTTCACTGCAGCTCGAAGCAATGACCCTAGAATGCAGTTAACAACTTCTGCTTAACCATTGGTTTGGGGATAGCAACCATTGGTTTGGGGATAGCAAGAAGTACAAAATAATAGCTTGGTTCCTATCCAGTCCTAAGGAGTATACCATAAATTGCTCAAGAATTTTGGGTCACAATCTAACACCACACTCTTCGGAACTTCATGCAAGTGAACAATTTTCTATAAAAAAAAGAAGAAGAAGTAATAGCCGAAGAATCATTAGTTTTAGTGCAAGGCACAAAGTATACCATCTTACTAAACCTATCCATGATAACCATTACATAGTCTTTGCCTCGGGCAGTTCAAGGTAATCCGAGGACCAAGTCCATACTTAAGTTAGCCTATGGTTTAGTTGAAACAGGTAAAGGCATAGCCTTTCCTTGTTTAGCCTATGGTACTGTTCTTTAATGCTTGTAAACCTTAACAATCTAGTCTATAACTTAGTAAAAGGAACATGTCTTCTTGATAGAGCATAGACAACTATGTTATTATTGCCTTACTTGTATCTAACGATAAAATTAAATTTTTTTAGAAATTAAATCCATTGAGCTTGGCATTTAGAATGCTTTAATTGGCTTTGCAATTATCTCAAGGACTCATGATCCATGTAGATGATGAATTCCTTTAGTAGAAGATAATGTTAACATACATAACGAGCTCGAATTAATGCTAAGGGTTCTTTGTTATACATAGAATAGTTCAATTGTACTCTTCTAAGCTTTTCACTATGATAAGCAACAAGTTGACCTTCTTGCATCAACATAGCTCTAATCCCAATACTCAACACATCGTATTCAAGCTTAAACACTATTAAAGTCTGATAAAGGCAAGACTACGATAAAGGTTAACCTTGCTTTCACCTTGGTGAAACGCCTTTCTTTTCTCTCTCCCTACTTGTACCCTGCATTTTTCTTTGTTAACTTAATTAAAGGTATTACTATAGTACTGAATCCTTAGATAAAGCATCAATAGAATGATGTCAATCTATGGAAACTCCTCAACTCAATACATTAAGTTAGGGCCAACCACTCAATGATGGCTCTGACCTTCTCTTCATCAACTCTTAATTCTCCTATAATAACTATGTAAACTAGGAAGATTACCTTTTCCTAATAGAAACAACATTTTTTCATATTTCTAAACAATTTCTCTACGTAGAGAACATGAAAAACAGCTTGGAGATCATCAATATGACTTGCCAAGTCGGCACTATAGACAAGGATGTTGTCAAAGTAGACAATGATAAACTTCCCGTTCATATTCCTTAATACATGATTTGATGGGAATTAGGCTACCAGACCTCTGACTCGCAGCTGTACCCAAGGATTAGAAGGGCTGGCACGACAAATCCTTCTATTCTAACAAACTCTTACCAAAGCTAAATACTTCCTTACTGAGGCTGAGTACTTCCTTGCTGAGGCTGAGTACTTCCTTGCTGAGTTACCCTTCATGCTATACCGTACGACCACCCATTTTTTTTGTAGTATGCTGAGTTAATGATTACTCTCCAACATTGAGCTGACCAATTACTCAATATCTTCCTTGTCGAGAAGCCAAAAGAAAGAGTCTAGACTAACTAAGCCATCCTTACTCGGATAAGCCCATTTGTCTATATTTTTTTGTCTACATCTCCTAACGACTTCGCCAATGTAGCATTACTAAGTATACAATATCATGTGTAGAATTCATTGCACCAATAATTGTTTTTCTCGTATATTCAATTTTACCCTTTTGTATCTTGTATATTACTTTCTTAGGAAATGCCCTTTTTGTTTTTTCCTTTTTAGGTAAGTTGCTCTAACTTATAGGTATAAATACCTTTTTACTTGTCACTGTGAGAACATCATATCATTCTTAATATACTCTTTAAGTACTTTTTTTTCCTTGCATAAATACTATTTGTTTACTCTCGGCATCACTCTTATCCTTTCCCTTAAGTAAGGTTAGGTGGTGAGTAACCTCATTGGACTAATTCATGCGTCATATTGAATCGAAATGTAAGTCCTCGAAAGTTCCATTAGTGCATCATATCCTCTAGAGCTATTCATAGGTTTTGCTTATTGTTTCAGTATTCATTTTTACCCCTTCACACTTTTCCCCATTAATCCTTTTCGAGCTTTTTATAAGCTTGGACCTATCCAGCAACCAACCTTATCTGTTCTTGGTCACGGTTCGCAACATCTTAGTATCGGAGAAGAGGTTTTGTGTGAACTGTAGTAAATCTTCATGAAGTTCTATTATACTCTATTTTGCGTGTATGAAACAAAGCAAGTTATTATGTTCATTTAACTATTATGTTGTTAGCTACTCATTTTCTGAAGTATTTGTTTGAGCTTTGAATCTATGAAGAAAAATGACAAACCTAAGTATGAATGTTGGTACTGGTCATGATAGTGGAGTTATCCACCATGGATGATAATTTCAGGGAACTCTCAGAAGCACTGGCGAGAGACTTGATAAGGTAGCTAACCTCTTAATATATTTGACCCGAGCTGTTCATATGCTGTCTTACCAACCTACTAAGGTTATACAAAACACTCCATAAGCTGCTCAACTTGTTAGAAGTCAAAACCTAGCTCGATCCATTTGAGGTGGAGGAGTTGGCAAACAAGTAAGGCGAATGATAGATCTGAGAGAGCTTAACAAAGAGGAAGAGGAGTATTTTGAAGAGGAGCATATACGAATCCCCAGAGCATCCGACCATATGAAGCTTCAGATTTCTAGTTTCAATGGATTTGGGAATATTGATGAGTATCTGGATTAGGTTGAGAAGGTGGAATGTGTGTTTAATTACTATAAATATGAAGATTATGAGAAAGTGAAAATTGCTGCTGTTGAGTTCTTCGGATATACTGTTATATGGTGGAAGAATTTTCAGGCCATGTGAAGATGAAAGGAGTACTAAGAGATTAACACTTGACTCGAGATGAAAAGAGTGCTTAGAAATAGATTCGTATCTGTCGAACCCTATTTCAATTTCCCTAATTTAACTTATGTTAAGCTTAACCCACTTAATATAAGTTACTCAACATTAAATTAAGGGAAAAAATTTTTATTAAAAAAAAAATGAAGTCACCAACACATTCAACTGGTAAAATTTAAAATTAGGGTTTTCAGGTGAGAAAACCCTAATTTGACCACTAATCTGTGAATATTCTAAAAAATTTAATTTGTAGAAAATTAAACCAGAAAACCGAATTCAGGAGCTAAACTATTGAAACTAAATTATCATGCGAAAATTAAAGAAAAAAAATTAATGGGCTTTATTTTTGTAATTTTTCTAAAAATATTTAAAATATACCTAATTTCACTAAATGTAACTAAAAATGATTTTTTATTGTTTTTTTATTACGAATTGTTTTAAGAAAAAGGGAAAAAGTTTTTTTTTTTAAATTTTTAGACGGTTGTCCCAAAGGTGCCTACATACCCACTAATTGAGATTAAACTGGCCGTAGTTTTTTTTTTTTTTATAAAATTTTTAGTCAGTGGGTTTTTTTTTTTTAAAAAACTGAGCCAGGTTTATATATTTTTATCAATCTATTATTTAAAAAAAAACTAAGAAATCTAATTTTTTTTAATTAAATAAAAGAACCCTAATTAACTAAATCTTTTTGGAAAAACTTAATTTAAGATTTTTTATTTTTCAAGACCCCTATGCATCTAAAAGTATCTTTCCCAAATCCTAACTTCTAAGATACGATCTAGATGCATTTATTTTCTAAAAAAAAAATAATACGATCTTGCTAAAAATGTAATTGAGATAAATTTATTAAAACCGAGATTATTTAAAAAAAAGCGCGCAATACGAAAGCAATAAAAACTTACACTAAATAAATAAATGAATAAGTTAGTAAAAATAATTAAATTAACTAATAAAATAAAAATAACAAAATAAGAAATTTTACCTACGGGTTGAGTTGCGTGTCAAACACTATTTTCAGATGGTCATGGGCGTAATTGAGGGTATATTGGCTTTTGTTTCCACTTATTACAAGCATAATCGAGGGGGTGTTGGCTTCTGTTTCCACTGATCACAAGCATGATTGAAGGTATGTTGGTTTCTATTTCTATTGATCACAAGCATGATGGTTGGTGTGTTGGCTGCTGTGGTAATCATTATAGTGGTGTGTGGTGCTGGTGTGCACGTGTGGTGGTTATGCGGTGGTTATAGGATGGTTGTACGGTATGGTATTTGTGAAGGAATGTGATTCAAAAAACCTTCTTAACTTCCCCATCGATGTGCTATTTATAAATTCAAAATCAAATCTTTCGTATCGAAGATACGAAAAATTTAATTACAATTCTTGAAAGATGTACCCTAACTTCTAAAAACCCTAGTTATTTTGGGCTCCCCTTCCTTTTTTCAAGGCCTGATCCAAGCCACTACAATTTAGCCCAATAATTCCCTAATCTGATTTGAGCCTTTAAATTAGATGAATTTATTTTATATTGGTTTGGCCCAAAATTAATTAATTAATTAAGCCCATCTCGTCACGTGATCCAACAACCCAACTTAATTTAACTTGATATAACTCGACTCATGACTTAACTTGCTATGACTTAACTTGATCTTCTTTTTTATTTCTTTCATTTTTTCTTTTAATTTTCGTTTATTTATTATTTATTTATTTATTATTATTATTTTATTTTATCTATTTATTTATTAACCTGGTTTAATTAATAAAAAAATAACAAAAATGAGATGTCTACAGCTGCTTCTCTTTGTAATATAGTTTGATTAGAACTTTGTTATAAAGACAAAAGACATACCCACTTTTAGTAGACCTGACTTAGATATTCTGAAGAGGATAGATCTCTTCAAGATTTCTTTTTGTTTTGGTGGATAATTCGAAGAAAATAGATCTTTTCAAGATATATTTTGGTTTAATCCGAAAAGGATAAATCTTTTTAAGATTCGTTTTGACTTTAATGATTGATTTAAAGAGGATAGATCTCTTTAAGATACATTTTGGTTTAATTTGAAGAAGATAGATCTCTTCAAGATTTATTTTGGTTTAATTTGAAGAGGATATATCTCTTTAAGATTCATTTTGGTTGATCCGAAGAGGATAGATCTCTTCGAGCTTCAACTTGGTTAATCTAAAAATGATAGATCTTTTCGAGACTAGTTTTGGTTAATCTGAAAAGAATAGATCTCTTCGAGACTGGTTTTAGTTAATTCGAAAAGGATAGATCTCTTCGAGATTGGTTTTAGCTAATTCGAAGAAGATAGATCTCTTTGAGATTGGTTTTAGCTGATTCGAAGAGAATAGATCTCTTCGAGATTGATTTTAGCTAATCCAAAGAGGATAGATCTCTTTGAGATTGGTTTTGGCTAATTCCAAGAGGATAGATCTCTTCGAGATTGGTCTTGGTTTCAAAAACTAGCTTAATTCTTCTAAATATCTTTTCTAAAGACTTTTAAGATTATTTTTTTCTAGAACTAAAGAATTTCTTAGATAGCAACTGATTAGCATACTTACATCGACTCTAGATATTCATTCATTCAATTAATAGAATTTCACCAAAGGACTATGTTTGTTTCTTCTTTCTTTTTTCCTCTTTTCTTCTTTTTCTTTTTCTTTTTCTCTTTTTCAGGATTCTCCTAAACTTTTGAGTCTTATAACTAGACTATGCTCATGCCTTGAATTTGCTTAGTTCGATACTAAATTTTAGTTTCTACTCTTCATGGATTTTGAACGATAAATCTCTTTTAGAAAGAAACAAGATTAAATTATTAAGAACATTCAATTTCATTTATTTGGTGATTCAGATTCCTTGGTAAGGGTTTGGTATTTAAGTGTATGGGGTTAGAAAAACATGGTACTCAAGGGTTTATTAGTAAAGTGTTTGTTAGTCAATGACCATATGAATTCGAGAACATTCATAGATATCCACTTTACTTGTAAACGATGAAAGATTAACCATAAACAATTCAAGAAAAATTGAAATCTTTATTGAACTCAGTTTTCATGGATAATACAACTTGACTATATCTGAATTCACCAGTTCCCTTTATTACGGGTCATCTATCTTTGTCAACACTAATGCACCTCCTGATAATACCCTTTTCACCACATAACGACCTTCATAATTCAGAGCAAGCTTGCCCCTATGGTCTTTTGCGTTTAGTAGGACTTTCTTCAATACGAAATCTCCTTCTTTGAAATGCCTCGAGTGTACTTTCTTATTAAAAGCTCAGATCATTTACTGTTGGTAGCATTGACCATGACATATTGCTATAAGTCTTCACTTATCTAGGAGATTCAAATGCTCTATTCACTTCTTCACCCACTTCGCTTCATCATGTTGAGTCTCCACTAATACTTACTAGTAGTACTGTTTTAGTTCCATATACCAATGAATACGGTATCGCACCAGTAAACGTTCTAACTGTGGTTCTATAATCCATGAAGGCAAAGAGAAGCATCTCATGCCAATCTTTATAAGTGATCGCCATCTTCTCAATGATCCTTTTGATATTCTTACTAGCAGCTTCAACTGCCCCATTCATCTAAGGTTGATATGGAGTTAAGTTTCTGTGATTGATCTTGAATTGGTGATACACTTCATCCATTAACTTGTTATTTAGATTCATCATCCTATTTTCTGTAATAATAGACTCGAGTGCACTATGGTAAAATAGTTAATCGCGACTAAAATGAATTTGTATCCATTTGAAGCTATTGGTGAAATTGGACCGATCATGTTGATTCCCCACATCAAGAAATGCCAAGGAGCTGATAATACAATCAATTCTTAGGGAAAAGTGTTGATTTTATTAATGTGCACCTAATACAAGTGACAGTGCCTCACATGCTTGATACAATTCGATTCCATTGTCATAAAAAATACCCCATTCTCATGATCTTCCTAGCTAACATATACTTATTCATGTAAGGACCACAAACTCTTTCATGCACTTCTTTTATCAATTTCTTGGCTTCTTCTTCATCTATATACCTCAGCAGTATTGCATCTAGCGACCTCTTATATAATGTGGCTCCACTTAATAGGAAATGAGTAGCCAATCTTCTTAAAGTTTTTTCTATCTTTTCAATCAGTATCTTCAAGAAACTCTCCCGTTTGAAGTAACTTTTTAACATCATAATTCCATGGTTCTTTTGTTCCCTTCTCTTCAACTGTAAGACAAAAAGCCGATTTTTCTTCTTCCTCAATCTTTAAGGGCTGGATTTCTACCCCATCTGTGACTTTTACAATTGACGCTAATGTATCCAATGCGTCAACAAATTGATTATGGATCTTTGGAATGTAAGTGAATGAAATCTTCTGGAATTTTTCAATTAGCTTTCCTAAATGTTCATGGTAAGGTATCAATTTCTCATCTTTCGTCTTATATTCTCTGAAGATTTGGAGAATTATAAGGAAAGAATCTTCATATACTTCAAGCTCTTATATTCCCATATCTAATGCCATTTTGAGCCCCAAAATATAGGCTTCATTTTCTACTATATTGTTGGTATATGGGAATGTTAATCTTGTTGCCATAGCAAAATGGTTACCCTCAAGTGATACCAATACTGCTCCTATCCCACATCCAAACACATTAGCTACTCAATCAAAATACATTTTCCACCTCAATTTCTCTTTATTCAATTCATTTACCATCATCACATTTTTATTAGGAAATTGTGCTTCTGAACCTTCGTCCTCATCTTCCAATGGGTATTTTGCCAACTGATCAGCCATTGTTTGCCTTTTGACTGAACTTTGACTTACGTACTTGATATCAAATCTAGAAAGTAGCATCTGCCACTTTGATATTCTTCCAATCAACACCAACTTTTCTGCTAAGTACCTCAACAAATCATATTTCATCAACAACTCTATTGAGTAATAAAGAGTGTATTGCCTGAGCCTATACATCACCCATACTAAGGCACAATACATTCTTTCTACTTTTAAGTATTTTTGCTCACCTTCTATGAATTTTGTTTCTCAAATAGTATATAGAATGCTCTTTTCTTCCCATTTCATCTTTCTATCCCAGCATGCATCCCATCAACTTAAGAAGAATTGTTAAGTAAAGGATCAAGGGCTGTCCTGGTGTAGGAGTGACCAGTATAGGAGGATTCATAAGATACTCTTTGATTTTAGCAAATGCTTACTCACGGTCTTCATCCCAGTCTATCGTTGCATTTTTCATCAAAAGTTTGAATAACAACTTGCATTTATTAGTTAACTACGATACAAACCAAGCAATGTAATTCAGCTTTCCCAACAGTCCCCGAACTTCTTTTACAGTCTTAGGTACTGGCATGTTTACGATTGCCTTGACTTTATTTAGATCTACTTCGATTCCTTTTCTACTGACTACAAAACCCAACAATTTGCCTAAAGTTACTCTAAAGGTGCACTCTAGATTCAGCTTCAGTTGAAACTTCTTTAATCGTTCGAATAGCTTACTCAAAACATCAACATGATTTTCATCATCTTTAGATTTGGCAATCATATCATCCACGTAAATCTCAATTTCTTGATGCATTATGTCATGAAACAGGGCAACCATAGCACACTGATAAGTTGCCCCAATGTTCTTTAACCCGAAAGGCATCACACGATAACAAAACATTCCCTAAGTGGTAACAAAAGTTTTTTTGATTTTATCTTCTTTTACCATTTTAATTTGATTATATCCCAAGAAACCATCCATAAATGTGAAAAGATGATTACCAGCTGTATTATCCACTAATATGTTAATATGTAGCAAAGGAAAGTTATCTTTTGGTGTTGCCTGGTTTAAATCAAGAAAATCTACGCAAATCCTAACTTTCCCATTTTTCTTCAACACTGGCACCACATTGGCTACCTATTCGGGGAAATCTTACACTTCCATGAAGCCGACTTCTAATAACTTCTACACTTCTTCTTTTATTTTAAGGAGTATGTTTGACCTAAATTATCTAAGCTTTTGTTTTTTTGGTTTAATTTCCTCCTTAGTTAGCAATTTATGAACCCCAATAGATGGATCTATACCGGGCATATCTTCATAAGACTAAGCAAATATGTCTAAGTATTCTGATAGCAATTGTAACAACTCCTGTTTCTAATTATCTATTAAATTATTGCCAATTTTCAAATTTCTTGGATTCTCTTATGTCCCGAAATTAATCTCATCTATCGGCTCATCAATAATCACCTTACCCTATTCATGTTGATGCCAACTCTCCTAAATTTTGCTGGAGTAACAATATTATCTCTAGCGTCTAACCCAACAGAGTTGAAGGTGATATTGGTACTTTCATCGTTTACATGTACAAGATATCCATTATGTTCATCATTTTTATCGATCTAAAGAATAAAGGAAAAAAAAGGACAATGAATAAATAATAAAGAAGAATTGATAGAAAGAAAGGAATGCATTTTGTTGAATGAATGAACTCAAATTGTCTGAAAGGAAAAGTCTAACTAATCTGACTAATTATTAAAATCAAATGTTTCTAATTAATCTAATTTTATGTTTCTAGAAAAACCTATTAACGGGAACGGAAAACCAGTTTGCATAAGGAAACTGGTATGCCAATATCTTCCTCCTCATTTGGATCGATGCTGTATTGTTGAGTCAAGGCCTTGGATAAATTGGCCACTTAGGATTCTTAAACACTAGCTGGTGTAGACACCTAATTTTTGCTCTTCCATAGTCTTAGTTTTTATTTTTGCAAAAAGAGTACTAATTCAAAAAAATAAAAAAAATAAAAATTAACAAATAATGAAAATACCAAAAAAATAAGAAAAGGAAAAATTATAAAGATTTCATAAATTTTTAGAAAAGTAATTTATATTAGGAATAATTAGTTTAATGTTGGTGTTAATTTTAGCTTAGTTAAAAATTTTTAGTTTAGGGATTTAGATAGTTTAAATATAATTTAATTGTAATGAATGTTAGGAAACGGGTCAATGGCCTAACGGATAAGTAGTGGAGCGCTTGGGTGGATTTAGTTGGAGGTTACAAGTTCGAGTCTCTGTAAATCTTTATTTTTCTATTAATCGGGTATAGTAAGATTTGATTTTGGCTTTATAAAAAGAGAACCACAACGGAAAGACAAAGGATCAGCATCAAAAATCCAAAAATCTACTTCATCATTAACGTGCAGCAAGAAAGCAACGGAACTGCGCCAGGAGAAATCCCAACTTCGCCTGGAGAAATCCCTGATAGCTGCTATAGGCGACAGCATCCCCTGGAAGACACGGCTTGAAAAATTCACGTATCCCCAACAGCTGCTATAGCCTGATCAACTGGAGAAATCCGCGACAGCATCCCCTGGACGACACGGATTGAAAAATTCACGTAGCAGCTACGACAGCAGCAACAGTAGCAGATCCACACCTGCTGCACGTCTGAGTTCCAATCTACGCAGCAGCAAATCCTCGACACCCCACGGCCAACAACAACAACAGCAGATTGGTCTACGCAGCAAGCCATTCCACGCAGCAAGCCATTCCACGCAGCAGACCCAATGCTACAGCCAAAACATCAACTCAGGTTCGGTTGCTTAATTTTTACTTTATTTCATTATTGTTGATTTATTTATTTATTTATTTATTATTATTATTACCGTATGATTATTATCTTATTAGATCCTTATTTATTTATGTTAATATATAAGTAGTTATGTATATAATGGCCTAGTAGATTCTTTGAAGTATTAGTTTTATAGGTTAAATGTATTATATTTCACTGGAGTTAGTTGTTTGCTAATAACAATATAGATATATATATATATATATATTAACTTAGTTTTTTTTTTTAAGCTTTTCATGATTTCCTCACTTAGAAAATTGATTTATTTTGAAAAGAAAATAATAATCATATTTTTTTAAATAGGATTTTTGGAGAGTTTTTTTTTTTTATAAAACAATAATATTTAAGAGTTAAGACCCCATTAATTTTTTTTTAAATAAACGGAAATAAATTAAAACGTAAACTCAGTCAGTGTTCAAAATTAAAATGAACCAACAAATTAAAGTTTTTTTAGAACTACGATCGTCTGATCTTGGTTAGCGGGTACGTAGGCACCTTCGGGGCGACGATAAAATATGTAATTTTTCTAAATTAAAAAATCATTTTGAAAAAAAATCTTTAATTGAATTCTTTTCTATGGTTAGACATCTTTTTCATAGTTTAGGTGTCTTTTTTATAGTTTAGATGTCTTTTTCATAGTTTAGATGTCTTTTTCATAATTTAGATGTCCTTTTCATAGTTTAGATTCTTTTTCATAGTTTAGATGTCTTTTCCATAGTTTAGATGTCTTTTCTATAGTTTAGGTTTCTTTTTTATGATTCAGACATCTTTTCTATGATTAAGGTATCTTTTCTATGATTAAGCATCTTTTTTATATAAAAGTTTTATCATATAGAACATTGCACATTTCATAAAATCTTCAGGGCTTTTCTTGAAAATAAAAAAATTATCACTTAGTTATTTTTAAATAAAAATTTTAATTTGGTGCTTTTCAAAAATTAGGTTTTTAGGTTTCTTTTTAATTAGGAATAAAAATTAGGCTTCTAGGGATTTTTCTTAATAAAAATAAAATGGTTAATAAAAACGTAAATTCAACCAATCATTTTTATAAAAAGAATCAACACATTAAAGTTTTCGGAAAGAACTACGATCGTCTGATCCCGGCTAGTGGGTACGTAGGCACCTTCGGGATGACAATAAAATATGTAGAAACTTAGGTTCTTTTTTTTTATTTTATTCATTTATTTATTTCTTTAAATATTAGTAGAATAATCTTAATTTCGGTATATAGATAGTGGTACCCGTTAAGGGTTTAATAGGTTAGCCCCCGAATTCGGAACTCTCTGGTTCTTTATTAAAATTGAAATCAAAGACCGATAGCTAAATCGTAACCAATCTACCCAATTCGTTACAGTTTCTTTTCTTTTCTCAACTCCGGCCGGGTGGCGACTCCAAAGATAATTTTCAATAAAAAACCGGAATTTCTCAATTTCTTTAGTCAAAGATTAATATTAAATGGGTTAAGGTTTAGTATTAATCAAGAAATGAGAAATCAATTTTAAATAAAAGAAAACTGAAAAATCAAGCTCGACAGCTGGTACTAGGAACATCTAGTGAATGTCCAGAAAGTCCATGTAAGCATGGTATAGCTGATCTCCTCTCTTGCTTCTAGTTTTAGCCTTCATTTCTTGAATCTCCTCTTCAATGGGCTCATACCTAAGCTCAAACATTCCAATCTACTGCTTAAGCTGTTTTGAATGACCCCATGCCCCCTATCCTACTTCTTCGACCATACTAACTTCATCGAAAATCTGCAACCCTGGCTCTTCCAATTCTTCACTTTCGACATAGGGAATAATCTTCTCTTTGTAAATCTTGTAGTCTTGCTCCCCAAGAATAGTAACCAATTGCCTGTTGGCTATGAATTTCACTTTTTGATGTAGACTAGATGGAATTGCCCCCTGCTAAATGAATCTATGGCCTTCCTAAGAAGGTTGAAAGTTCACGGTATATCCAGAACTTAAAAGGGAATAATGAACATTTGTGGGCTGATGTTGACTTGTAACCTAATTTCTCCAATTATATCTCTTTTTTATCCATCAAAAGATCTTATTGAAATCGAGCTAGACTTTATCTCAGTTGCATCGACTTCGAGTAAATTTAGTGTCACTAAGGGACATACATTCAATGAAGACCCATTATCTGTTAGAACTCAAGCAACCATCTTCCTTGCATACTTAACCATTAGGAAGAGGGGCTTCGTATGCTGGTTTCCTTCTTTACCTAGCTCATTTGACGGGAATGAAATCTAATCCATCGCAAATATTGAGTTTACTTCCAATCCCAGCTTCTTAATGGAAATCCCTTCAGGTACTTTGACGTCTTTCAGAATTTTAATTAATGCCCCTCGGTGAGTATCTATTGACAACAACAAGTCCATTAAAGAGATCTGGGCCAATACTTTAGCTAGCTGGTCCATTATCTTTTATTTACTAGCCTTCACTATTTTCTTGACAATATTTTAATCTTTATCATTCATATCTTCAAAGATCTTTCAAGAAGTCTCTTCCACAGCAGCCTTTATTTTAGCTTCTTCATTCCGATCATAAACTGATCCCGAGCGCATAAACCCACCAACCATGGGTAATGAGGCCCTGGCTATCTGATTCACCGCCTAGTAATCCAGAGGTGTTGCTTTGTAATTCTTCGAGGCTATTGGGACATTGAAAGCAATCTTCTTAGGCTTTCCCAATTCTTCAACCTTCTTAATCTTCCTATCATACTCAAAAACCAATGGCTTAGGCCCATCTCCGATCATTCCAACCATCTTAGCCATCTTCTTAACTTCTACAATAAGTTTGTCTTCTTCCTCAAATTCCGGACCCCATCCAGTGGGTAGGGCATTAGCGTATACAATAGGTGAACTAACGTAATTCACTACATACTCAAACTTTCTTAACGGTTCTCCTAAGGTATCAACGATTGGATCTTCGACTTCATATCTTTTTCTAAGCTCCTTCTAAGTACTTCTCTTTTGCATTTTTGGAATCATCATAGCCATGATATTAGCTTTCTTTATCTTCCCCTCCTTTAGCAATTGATATATTACCAGTCTAGTCCAAATCTATCCTTAAGATTTATGTTTTGCAAGTGCCTAGCTTGCCTCAGATTCCAATCTATCTCCTCAATAGTGATGGGAGATTATCTAAATCAATCTTTGGTTTAGAAACTTCAGCAATGATCATATTGTTTGAATTTCCATGATTCAACAAAGAGTTGCTACCCACATTAAGAGTAGGAGTTTGAATGAAATTCAATTGAACCAATTTGGTATCAATAAAATCCTAGATCTTATGTCTGAGTCTCTAATATTGATTTGTAGAGTGCCCTACTTACCCTAGATGATAATCACATTGAAGCTTTGGGTTATAGTCCTTTAGTCTTTGTCCTTCCCTCGGTATTTCAAACGTCAAAAGGTTCTCTTTCCTTAGTCATATGAAAACCTAGCTCAGAGGAATGGGGATGTATGTGAATTGTCTTCTTTATGGGCGGTTATTCTAATTCAGATTCGATAAGGGATTAGATTCTCCCGTCATGGCTATTAGGGATATGGGTTTAACAAGGTTTCCAGTATTGACAACACTTACAGTAGCTTCTTTGTCTCTGTTGGAGAATCTTGAGGGAAGTGTCTTCTTCTTAGCTGCTTTAGAACTAGGAAGCCTTATAATAGCAATAGCTTCCTTAATTTGGTACCTTAAGGCCACGATTTCTGCAAAGTTGAAGGCGGGATGCTCGACAAGATGTTAGTAATAAGGGCTTTCAAGAGTACAAATGAAAGCGAAGGTCAAATCTTTTTCAATTAAGGGTGGAGTTACCCTAACTGCCATTCCCCTTCATCTCTAAGCATATTCTTTAAAGTTTTCGTTGGTCTTCTTTCATAGATTATTCAGATCCCACATGGACGGGGCCACTTTGATGTTAAATTTATATTGGTTGTAGAATACCCATGCTAACTTATCCCAAGTATTTAACTTATTCAAATCTAGTTGGGCATACCAAGTTAAGGCGGGCCCAGTCAAGCTGTCTTAAAACGTCTGGACCATTACCTTATCGTACTTCGTGTATTTTCCCATTTTCTTGATGTACAACCTAGTGTGGAGTTTTAGGTAGCTAATCTTGTCGTATTTCTCAAATTCTGGCACTTTAAATCTTTCCAAGAAGTCATTGTATTCATATGTCGACAAAACAATCATCCCCATCTATTCAAACCTGTTAACCATTTCTAGGGTTTTCATTTTCTCGATCAACTTTTGCATGAATTTTCTTTCCATCTCCTAGTTTTTCTCCTCAATCTCTTTCCTCCATATTTCAACATTAGGGACTGATTTTTTATCTTCCAGTTCAGAAGGTGAGGTTGTTTCTGCATTCTGATTTAGGTTGATTTGAGATCCTTATCTGTTGTTAAGAATCCCGATAGCCTAAGTGAGCGCCTGAATCTATTCGACCATCTTGTTCATGTTTTCTTCTAAAGTTGCTACTCTTGGGTCAGGCTGAGTTTGACTGACATTTCTAGTATCTTGAGTTGACATCCTAGCTTTGGAACAAGTGAATATCAGCCTTCTAGTTGAGTCTGCTCGTTTGGACACTATCTTTGAAATCCAATGCGAAAACCCAAGTTTTAGACTTTTTGGTGAGTTAAAATTTTTTTTTTTGTTTTTGTTTTCTCATTTTGTGTGTTTTTTTTTTCTCATTTTCTCTTTTAAGGCCTACATCACCAAAAGACAATTAGTACAACTATACCATAATACAAAAAGAAAATAATAACACAAAAGCCTATTAATTTTTTTTTTTAACTTTCACATGTTAGCCTACCAAGCTTCCTTAGTAGAGTCGCTAATTCTGTCGAACCTTATTTCAATTTCCCTAATTTAACCAATGTCAAGTCTAGCCCACTTAATATAAGTTACTCAATATAAAATTAAGGGAAAAAAATTATTAAAAAAAAAATAGAGTTGTCAACCAGTTTAATTGGTAAAAATTAAAATTAGGATTTTTGGGTGGAAGAAACTCTAATTTGACCATTAGTCTGCGAATATTCTAAAAAATTTAATTTTTAGAAAATTGAATTAGAAAACCAGGTTCGAAAGTTAGCCTATTAAGACTAAGTCACCATGTGAAAATTAATGAAAAAATTAATGGGCTTTATTTTTGTAATTTTTCTAAAAATGTTAAAAATATACCTAATTTCACAAAATGTAGCTAAAAATAATTTTTTATTTTTTTATTACGAATTTTTAAGAAAAAGGGAAAATGATTTTTTTTTAATTTTTAAATGGTTGTTCTGAAGGTGTCTATATATCCACTAGTCAAGATCAAATTAGTTGTAATTCTTTTTTATAAAATTTTTAGTGAGTAGGTTTTTTTTTTTTCAAAAACCAAGCTAGGTTTACATTTTTTATCAATTTATTATTTTAAGAAAAAAGATCTAAGAAATCTAATTTTTCTGAATTAAATAAAAGAGCCCTAGCTAACTAAATCTTTTTGAAAAAACTCAATTTAAGATCTTTTATTTTTCAAAATCTCTTCCTAAATCCTAACTTCTAAGATGCAATTTAGATACATTTATTTTCCAAAAAAAAAAACGATCTTGCTAAAAATGTAATTAAGCTAAATTTATGAAAACCGAGATTATTTAAAAAAAACATACAATACAAAAACAATAAAAACCTACACTAAAAAAAATAAATAAGTAAGTTAGTAAAAATAATTAAATTAACTAATAAAGTAAAAATAACAAAATAAGAAATTTTATCTACGAATTAAGTCGTGCATCAAACACTATTTTCAGATGGTCACGGGCGTGATCGAGGGCATACTAGCTTCTGTTTCCACTTATCACGAGCATGATCGAGGGTGTATAGGTTGCTATTTCCACCGATCACGGACGTGATGGTTAGTACATCGGTTGATGTGGTGGTTGTTACAGTGGTGTACGGTGCTGGCGACTCGTGTAGTGGTTATGTAATGGTTGTGCGGTGATTATGTGGTGGTTATGCAGTAGTTCCAATGGCTATGCAACGCGTGTGGTTGTTATGCGGTGGTTGTGAAATGGTTGTGTGGTGTGGTGTTTGTGAAGGAGTGTGATTTAAAAAAAACCTCCTTAACTTCCCCATTGACGTGCTATTTATAAACTCAAAATTGAATCTTTTGTATTGAAGGTACGAAAGATTTGATTGTAATTCTTTCAAGATTTACCCTAGCTTCTAGAAACCCTGATTATTTTGGGCTCCTCTTTTTTTTCAAGGCCCGATCCGATTCGCTACAATTTAACCCAATAATTCCCCAATCTAATTTGAGCCCTTAAATTAGATGAATTGATTCTATATTGGTTTGGCCCAAAATTAATTAATTAAGCCCATTTCGTCAGTTGATCCAATAACCTAAGTTAAGTCAACTTGACACGACTCGACTTATGGCTCAACTTGCTACAACCTAACTTGATCTTCTTTTTTATTTTTTTTTTCATTTTTTCTTTTAATTTTGGTTTATTATTATTATTATTATTATTATTATTATTATTATTATTATTATTATTATTATTATTATTATTATTATTATTATTATTATTGTTGTTGTTGTTGTTGTTGTTGTTGTTGTTGTTGTTGTTTATTTATTAACCTAGCTCATTTAATAAAAAAAAAAAAAATTGACAAAAATGTGGTGTCTATAATGTCGGAAACATACCTCTAAGATACGTTCACTCGGCTTTAGGAGCTGAGATAAGAAGGCTAAACTATTGACGAGTATGTTTAAGAGTTTCAAATGTTTATGATGCGTTGTGAAGTGGAGGAACCATTAGCTCAAAACAATCTCAAGGCTCGTTAACGGGTTGAGAGGAGACACTCGAGATGTTATGGAGCTTTAACGATTAGATATAATGGATGAAGCTGTTAGGATTGCCTAGTGAATAAAGAGGTAAAGAAGGAGCCGAGTATCGGCAAGGATGTTGAATAGTCGACGTGGACAGGTAAGTTACCGAGCTCAGTTGAGTATAGAACGGAGTAGAAAGGCCGACCAGTTGATGTAGTGCTGACTTGGACATATGAGAAGAGGCAAAGGCCTGGTAAGAAGATCAACTAGATCAAGTGCTTCAAATATTAAGAGTTCAAACACATGGTTACTTAGTATCTAAATCGATGGACGATGGTCATCAAAGGAGATATCTCGAAGCTAGAAGTAGAGAGTACAGATGAGGAACCTGAGGAGGAGGAGGTTCTTATCGAGAAAGAAAGTGCCAAGAAAGAGCTGATTAAAGAGGATACGTTTCCTGAGGACTTAGATCAGTTACTCATGATTGTTTGACACACTATAAACATAGAACCCTTACGAAAGGAGGAGTAAAGAGAGAATTTGTTCCATACCACCTGTAAGGTAAATGATCAAATGTACGCCCTCATTGTGGATAGTGGAAGCTACACCAATGTGATATCAGCAGATCTTATTTCAAAACTGAAATTGCCAACTATTTCACATCCGAGGCTGTACAAGCTACACTAGTTGAGTGAGAAAGGAGCATTACATGTCACTCGACAAATACTACTACTGATCACTATGGGGAATTACTCTAAGTTGATTCTTTGCGATGTACTGCTTATATGCACTTTCCACATGTTGCTGGGTAGGAAGTAATTATTTGACAAGGGAGTTATGCATAATGGCTATAGGAACATATATATGTTCGAGAAGGATGACCGAAAGATTACGCTGAATCTAATGCCACCTAGAGAAGTTATTAAGTTGCAGACGAAACTTGTTTACGGATTCAAGAAGGTTCTGGTGATGAGTAGAGCCAAGCTCCGAGAGGCCATCAATGCTAATGAGCCAACCTTCTTGTTGGTCAGGCAACTGTTGGAAATGAGGGAGTGGGGTGAGTTACCTTAGGAGATCAAGGAGTTGTTAGATGAATATGCCGACCTGTTTCTAGAATAGTTACCTAAAGGGTTGCCCCCAACTTGAGGAATAGAGTACTACATTGACTTAGTACCCAGCGTTACATTGCCAAATAAGTTAGCTTATCGGATGAACCTCGAGTGGGCCTATGAACTCCAACATTAAGTCAATGAGTTGTTAGAAAGAGGCTATATAAGAGAGAGTCTTAGCCCCTGTGCTGTGCCTGTACTTCTAGTGTCGAAGAAGGATGGAACCTGGCGGATGTATGTAGATAGCTAAGTTGTAAACAAAATCATGATCAAATATAAGTATTTAATCCCGAGGCTACAAGACATATTAGATGAACTGAGTGGAGCCAAGATTTTTAGCAAGATTGATCTTAAATTTGGCTATCATCAAATTCGCATGAGACTAGGTGATGAATGGGAGACTGTGTTCAAGACTTAACATAGACTTTACGAATGGATGGTCATGCCCTTCAGCTTGTTGAATGCCTTAAGCACTTTCATGAGATTAATGAACCATGTACTAAGACATCTCATTGGAAAGTGTATCGTAGTGTACTTTGATGACATCCTACTCTACAATGCTGACAAGCCGACTCACTTTAAACATCTCAGAGTAGTCTTGGATATCCTCCGTGTCAAGAGATTATTCAGTAGTTTAAAGAAATGTTGCTTTTGCTAGGAGGAAGTGGTATTCTTAGGCTATGTAGTCGGTTGAGGAGGCTTATGAGTCTATGATGAGAAGACCAGAGCAATTGTCGATTGGCCAACTCTTATTACTTGTGCTAATGTGAGAAGTTTCCATGGACTGGCTTCATTTTACAGAAGATTCATCAAGAATTTTAGCACCTTTGCTGCACCACTTATTAAATTAACAAAGAAAAAGACCGACTTCCGATGGGGAGAAAGGGAGGAGAGGAGCTTTGCCAAGGTAAAAGAAAGGTTGACCTCTACTTGGTGTTATTACTACCTGACTTCGACAAAATTTTTGAGTTGGAATGCAATGCATTAAGCATTGGAATAGACGCTGTCCTAATGAAAGAAAGCTGACCAATTTCCTTCTACAGTGAGAAGCTCTGAGAACCCCAATTGAATTATTCTATGTATGATAAGGAACTTTTGGCACCAACTTTGTCTATTCTTAGTCATGATTTGTAACATGATTCATCAACCTAATAAAAGTGCTCGAGGTTTTTAATAGTGCAAATGGCATGAGCATCCACTCATACAAGCTACGTCGGGTCTTAAAAGTAGTCTTCCATTTATCTCCTTTCCTCATTCAAATCTAATGGTACCTTGACTTCAAGTTAATCTTTTTGAACACCTTGGCATCAATAAATTTGTTTAACATATCATCTAGCCTCATGATGGGGTATCTATACTTGATTATAACTTTGTTGATAGCTCTACTATCCATACATATAAGCTAAATACCATCCTTCTTTAGTACAAGCAATGTAGGCATAGCACAAGTGCTAAGACTTTCTCTTAAATATCCCTTTTTAAATAGCTCATTGATTTGTCTCTAGAGCCTGTAGCTTGCTCTGGATTCATACTATTAGCGGGCTTGTTTAGTAGTATAGTGCTAAGTATCAAGTCAATGCAGTGTTCAATACCTCAAAAAGGGGGTAACCCTACGGATAATTGCTTGGGAAACAGGTCAAAATATTCGTCGAGTAACTTCTCAACATCCTCTAGTAGCTTCACTTATTCCTTCAATTCTAATAGTCTCCTTACCAATAGGAAGGTTAGTAAGTTAAACTTGATGGTTGCTCGGAGCTCAGCTCTACTCAGCACTAAAGCCTTCTTCGATCCTCAAGCCAATTTGGCTTATAATTTACTTACTTGACTTAGGGTCATAAGGTTTATTTTAATTTTCCTCCCATCCTTCTTAAATACATACGTTTTCCAAAAATTGTCATAAACAACTCTCTGATAAAAAAGCCAAGGTGTTGTGAACCATGACTAAGAAGAGATAAGGCTGGTCGCTTGATGGGTCTAAGCTTACAAAAAGGTTAAAAAGGATTAATGGGGAAAAGTGCGAGGGGGTAAAAATGAAGAATGAAACAGTAAGTAAAACCCACGAACATCTCTAGAGGATATAATGTATTAATGGAACTTCTGAAGACTCATGGATGAATTTGATATGACTCATGAATTAGTTTGGTGAGGTTACTTGCTACCTAACCTTGCTTTAGGGAAAGAATAAGAGTCATGCCGAGAATAAACAAATAGTGTTTATGCAAGGAAGAAAAAAGTATTCAAAGAGTGTATCAAGAATGATCTGATGTTCTCACAGTTACAAGTATAAGGGTATTTATACCCATAAGTTAGGGCAACTTGCCTAAAAAGAAAAAGAAAAAAAGACAATTTCCTAAGGGAGTAATGTACAAGATACAGAAGGGTAAAAATAAATATACAAGAAAAATAATCATTGTTGCAATGGATTTTACACATGATATTATATAAGTGACGATGCTACATTGGCGAGGTTGTTAGAAGATGCAGACAAAAAAGTATGGACAGATGGGCTTGTCCAAATAGGGATGGCTTAGTTAGTCCAGACTGTCTTTCTCAACTTCTCGGCAAGGAAAATGCTAAGTAATTGGTCGGCTTAGTGTTGGAGAGTAATCATCAACTCAGCATACTACAGAAAAATGGGTGGTCATATAATACGGCATGAAGGGTGACTCAGCAAGGAAGTACTCGACCTCAGTAGGGGTTGGTTGGAACAAAAGGATTTGTCATGCCAACCCCTTTAGTCTTCGAGCTCGGTTGCGAATCAGAGGTCCAATAGCCTGATTCCCATCATTCCTTTTAGGTTGTTTTAGATTTAGGATCAAATCTGAATGGTGTTCGCTCAGTTCTTCGACAGGGTGATATAGACTAAGGTCGGCAATGTTGAAGGCATCAGAGACCCCATAATCCTCGGGCAATTCCAACTTGTAGGCATTGTCTTTAATCTTCTGGAGGATTCTGAAAGGTCCTTCTGCTCTTGTAGATAATTTGTTCCTCCTTTTATTCGGGAACCACTCCTTGCTGAGGTACAACCATACCCCTCCTGGCTGAAATTGTTTGGCTTTACCCTTGGTTTTTTCTTACATTCTTCTGGCAGCTTAGTTGATGTGTTAAGTAACCATGTCATAGATGTGTTAAAGGAATTGTACTCTGGTTATTGCGTCAGGGCAACTTGGGATTGAACCTATAAACTACCTCGAAGGGAGTCTGCTTAGTGGTGTCATGTACTGTTCGGTTATAGGTAAACTCGACTACTGGCAAGCAAACATCCCAATCAACTAAGTTTTTGCCTACTGCAGCTCAGAGTAATAACCTAAAGTTCAATTAAACACTTTTATTTGACCATCAAGTCAGGGGTGACATGAGGTACTAAAGAGTAATTTGGTTCCTGACTAAAGCCATAAGATTCTTCAAAAATGGCTCAAGAACTTTGGGTCTCTATTGAAGACTACACTTCTCGGTACGCCGTATATCCGCCCAATCTTCTATAAGAAAAGAGAAGCAGTAGTTGAAGCGTTGTTAGTCTTGGTACAGGGTACGAAGTGTGCCATCTTACTGAATCGATCCACAACAAACATTACAAAATCTTTGTCTTGGGCGGTTCATGGTAATCTGAGAACAAAGTTCATGCTTAATTCAGTCCACGGCCTTGTCGGGATAGTTATAGGCATTACTTTCCCTTGCTTGGCTTAGCACTTTGCCTTCTTACATACAGTACAACTTTCGACAACTCGATGCACATCTTTCCTCATTCTTGGCCAAAAGAATCGACCATTTATCAGTTCATAGGTTCTTCTTTCCCTAAAATGTCCGGAGAGACCTCTACTGTGGGCTTCTCTGACTAGTAGCTCTCTTAGTGAACAAGTCGGCACACATAATTTTCCACCTCAAAACAAGTAGCCACCCTCCACATGATATTTGTCTACTGTCTTCCCATCTACACATCGCAAAATTATGGGTCCAAAATGTAGATCTTCATAGTACTGTTCTTTGATACTCGCAAACCCAAACAGTCTAGTCTGCAGTTCTGATAAGAGTGCATATCTCCTCGAAAGAGCATCGGCAACTATGTTGCTCTTTCCCTGCTTGTACTTAATTACAAAATTGAATCCTTTAAGGAATTTAACCCATCTCACCTATCGCTTCAACAACTTAGTCTAACTCTGGAGGTACCTCAATGATTCATGATCAATATATATGAAAAATTCTCTCGACAGTAAATAATGTTGCCATACTTGTATTGCTTGGATCAATGCCAAAAGTTCCTTGTCATATACAGAATAATTCAATTGGGCTTTTCAAAGCTTTTCACTATGGAAGGCAATTGTTCGGTCTTCCTGCATCAAGACAACACCTATTTCAATGCCTGATGCATCACATTCTAGCTAACAAATTTTGTCAAAGTCGAGTAATACTAACATCGAAGTAGAGGTTAACCTTTCTTTTACCTCAACAAAGCTCCTCTCCTCCCTTTCTCCCCATCAGAAGTCGGTGTTTTTCTTTGTTAGTTTAATAAGTGGCGTAGCGAGGGTACTGAAATTCTTGATAAATCTTCTATAAAATGAGGCTAGTCTGTGAAAAATTCTCACATTGGCACAAGTAGTAAGAGTCGGCTAATCGACAATTGCTCTGATCTTCTCATCATCGACTCACAAGCCTCCTCTATTGATTACATAGCCCAAGAATACCATTTCCTTCTAGCAAAAGCAACACTTCTTTAGATTACCGAATAATCTCTCAACACGGAGGATATCCAGGATTGCTCTAATGTATTTACAGTGACTTAGCTTGTCGACACTGTAGACTAAGATGTCATCAAAATATACTATGACACACCTCCCAATGAGATGTCTCAGCACATGGTTCATTAATCTTATGAAAGTGCTCGAGGCATTTGACAAACTAAAAGGCATGACCATCCACTTGTAAATTCCATGTCAAGTCTTGAACGCAATATTCCATTCGTCACCTAGTCTCATACAAATTTGATGGTAGCCAGATTTAAGATCATTCTTGCTAAAAATCTTAGCTCCACTTAGTTCATCCAACTTGTCTTCTACCCTCGGGATTAAATACCTATATTTGATCGTGATTTTATTCATAGCTCAACTATCTACACAAATCCACCAGGTTCCATCCTTCTTTGACACTAAAAGTGCAGGCACAACATAAGGGCTAAGACTCTCTATTACATAGCCTCTCTCCAATAACTCATTGACTTGACGTTAGAGTTTAGAAGCCTACTCGAGATTCATTCGATAAGCTAGCTTATTTGGTAGTGCAGCATTGGTTACTACGTCAATATAGTGCTCTATTCCTCGAGTTGGGGGCAACAACTCAAGTAATTATTTTAGAAACAAGTCGACATATTTATTTAACAACTCATTGATCTCTTAAGGTAACTTACCCCATTCCCTCATTTCCAATAATTTCTTGACCAACAAGAGAGTCAACTCATTAGTATTGATGGCCTCTTGAAGCTTGGCTCTACTCATTACCAAAGCCTTCTTCGACCTACAAATAAGTTTCATCTACAACTTATTAACTTCTTTCGGCGGCATTGGGTTCAGCGCGATCTTTTGATCATCCTTCTCGAACATATACATGTTCTTGTAGCTGTTATGCATAACTCCCTTATCAAATAACCATAGCCTACCCAGCAACACATGGGAAGCACACATAGGTAGTACATCGCAAAGAATCTAGTCAGAATAATTCCAATAGTGATCGGTAGTAATATTTGCTGAGTAACATGTAATGTTCTTTTCTCACTCAACCAGTGTAGCTTGTATGGCCTCGAATGTGAAATAGTCGGTAACTTCAGTTTTGAAACAAGATCGATTGATGCTACATTGGTGCAACTTCCACCATCTACAATGAGGGCACACATTTGATCATTTACCTTACAGTTGGTATAGAACAGATTCTCTCTTTACTCTTCCTCTCATGAGGGTTCCATGTTCATAGTGCATCAGACAACCATGAGTAATTGATCTAAGTCCTCAGGAAACATGTCCTCCTTAATCAGCTCTTTCTCAACACTTTCTTTCTCGACAGGAACCTCCTCCTTCTCCTTGCTTCCTCATCTATCCTCTCTACTTTTAGCTTCGAGATGTCTCCTTTAATGACTATCATTTGTCGATTTGAGTACTAAGCAGCCATGTGTCCAAACCCCTAGCACTTGAAGTACTTGATCTGTTTGGCCTTCTCGACAGACCCTTGCCCCTTCTCATATGTTTGGGTCGATACTACATCATCCGGTCGGCCTTTCTGCTTGGCTCTATACTCGACTAAGCTCAGTGAGTTGCCTATCCAGGTCGGCTAGTCAACATCCTTGCTGGTACTCGGCTCCTTCTTGTCATCTCTACTCGCTAAGCAATCCTAACAATTTCATCTATTGTGTCGAATTGTTGGAGCTCCACAATGCCTCGAATGTCTCCTCTCAACCTGGTAACAAACCTTGAGACTGTTCGAGCTAGTGGTTCCTCCACTTCGCAACACATCACAAGCATTTGAAACTCTTAAACATACTCGTCAATAGTTCAGCCTCCTTATCTCAGCTCCTGAGCTGAGTAAACATATATTGGAGTTATGTTTCCGGTAAGAATCTATTTCTGAGCATTCTCTTCATCTCGAGCCAAGTGTTAATCTCTCGGTACCCTTCTAGTCTTCTCATGGCCTAAATATTCTTCTACCATACGACAGCATATTAGGAGAACTCAATAGCAATAGTTTTTACTTTCTCATAATCCTCATGTTGATAGTAATTAAACACACGCTCCACCTTCTCTTCCCAATTCGGACACTCATAAGCATTCTTAGATCCATTGAAACTCAAAATCTAAAGCTTTACATGGTCGAATGCTCTAAGGATTCATATACGCTCCTCTACAAAATACTCCTCTTCCTCTTCGTCAAGCTCTTTCAAATCTATCCTTCGCCTTACTAGTCTGCTAACTCCTCCACCTTGAACGAGTTAAGCTGAGTTCTAACCTCTAATAGGTTGAGCAGCTTATGGATTATTTTGTATGGCCTCAGTGGGTCGGCAAGATAGTGCATGAATAACTCAAGTTAGATCTACTAAGAGGTTAACTACCTAATCAAGTCACTTGTCAGTGCTTTTGGGAGTTCCCTGAGATTGTCGTCTATAGTAGACAACCCCACTATCATCACCAATACTAACATTCATACTTAGGTCTATTATTTTTCTTCATAGATTCAAAGCTCAAACAAATACTTTAGAAAGTGAGTAGCTAACAACACAGCAGTCAAATGAACACAATAACTTACTTTGTTTCACACATGTAAAACAGAGTATAATAGAACTTCAAGAAGAACTACTATAGTTCATACAATACCTCCTCTCTGATACCAAGTTGTCGAAATTGTGACTAAGAATAGATAAGGCTGATCGCTGGATGGGTTCAAGCTTGCAGAAAGCTCAAAAAGGATTAATGAGGAAAAGTGCGAAGGGGTAAAAATGAAGAATGAAACAATAAGCAAAACTTATGAATAGTTCCAGAGAATATGATGCACTAAGAGAACTTTCGAGGACTTATGGCTCAATTTGATATGACGTACAAATTGGTTTGGTGAGGTTATTCGCCATCTAACCTTACTTAAGGAAAATGATAAGAGTAATGCTGAGAGTAAACAAATAGTGTTTACGCAAGGAAGAAAAAAGTACTCAAAGACTATATTAAGAATGATCTAATGTTCTCATAGTTACTAGTATAAAGATATTTATACCCATAAGTTAGGGTAACCTGCCTAAAAAGAAAAAGACAAAAGGGCATTTCCTAAGGAAGTAATGTATAAAATACAAAAGGGTAAAAATGAATATACAAAAAAAAAAAAAACATTAGTGCAACGGATTTTGCTCATAATACTGTATACGTGGCAATGCTACATTGGCGAGGTCATTACAAGATACAGACAAAAAAGTATGAATAGATGGGCTTGTCTAAGTAATGATAGCTTAGTCAGTCTGGACTCTCTCTTTCGGCTTCTCGGCAAAGAAGATGCCGAGTAATTGGTTGGCTCGTAGTTAAAGAATAATCATTAACTCAGCATATAGTAGAAAAATGGGCAGTCATATGGTACGGCATGAAGAGTGACTCAACAAGGAAGTACTCAACCTCGGTAGGAGTTTGTTGGAATAGAATGATTCGTTATACTAACCCCTTTAGTCGTCAAGCTCAACTGCAGGTCAGAGGTTCAATAGCCTGATTCCCATCATAAGGTATACCTAGCAACACATAAGATGCATACATAGGTAGCACGTCACAAAGAATTTTATTAGAATAATTTCCAATAGAGATTGGTTGTAACACTTACTAAGTGACATGTACTACTCCCTTTTCATTTAACCAATGTAATTTATAGAGCTTTAGGTATGAGATCGTTGGCAACTTGAGCTTCTTAACTAAGTCGATAGATGTCACATTGATGCAGCTTCCACTATCTATTATGAGTGCATATACTTGCTCATTTACCTTGCATGTGATGTAAAATAGATTCTCTCTCTGCTCCTCCTCAGTAAAGGGTTTTATACTCATCGCACATCAGATAGCCAAAGTTAATTTGTCAAGATCTTTAGCAAACATATCCTCTTCAACAAGCTCATCCTCCTGGTTTGTATCCTTCTCGAGAACAACCTCCTCCTTAGGCTCCATCAGTACTATCAATGTTAAGTTTCAAAATGTCTCCTTTGTTAATCATAGTTCTTCTATTCAAACATTAGGCAGGCATGTATTTAAACCCTTGACATTTAAAACACTTGATTTGACTTATCTTCTTCCTAGATCCTTGTCCCTTCTCATAAGTTCTTGGCAGCACTTCACCATCAGTTGGCTAGCTCTTTTATTTAGCTTTAACATCTATTCTTTTATTGGGCTCGACACTTTGCTAAGCTAGGTAGCTTCCTTAAGCGGGTTAGCTTGATTGGACTAATTGACTCATTAAAGGTTGGCTCAACTTACTCCTCCTCTGTCTTTCCACTTGTTAGGCTATTCTTATAGCCTCACCAAATGCAATAAATTGTTAAAGTTCCACGATATCTCAGATGTCACTTCTTAACCCAGTAAGAAATCTAGATACTATCCAAGCTGATGGATCATCTAATTCACATCAAATCATAAGCATTTGGAACTCTTGAATATATTCATCAACAATTTGGCTTCCTTGTCTCAACTCTTGAAGATGAGTAAAAGTATCTTACAAATAAGTGTTTAGCACAAATTATTTCTAAGTATCCTCTTCATCTCAAGTTAAGTGCTTACTTCCCTATATCCTTCTCACCTCCTTATAGTCTAAAGTTCTTCCACCATAAAGTAGCATAACTTAAGAACTCTACAACAACAGTCTTTACTTTCTCATGGTCTTCATATTGGTAATAATAAAAAATACATTCTACCTTCTCTTCCCAATTTAGATAGTCATTGGAGTTCATAGAACCATTGAAGCTCGAAATCTGAAACTTCACATGGTTAGTAGCTTAGGGTGCTCTAGCTTACTCCTCTTCCTTAATGTGCTTCTCTTCTCCTTCTTCATCCATATCACCTAAGTCAATTCTTCTCCGCATACATCCTCTTACTCCTTTACCTTAATTTTGTTGAGCTGTGTTTTGACTTTTTGCAGGTTAAGCAGCTTAAGGGGTATTTTGCATAGCCTTAGCAAGTTGAAATACCAATGCATAAACAGCTTTGGTCAAATCGGCTATAAGATTAGCCATCTCATTGATTTGCTCATTTATACTTCTCGGGGTGTTCATTGGTTGTTGTCCATGGTGGAAAACACCACTATTGTCATCTCCAATATCTGCATTGACACTTAGCTCCATCATACTCTTGATAAAGCTTAGTAACAAACTTAGAATCCACAAAACAACATATATTGTCCTTTTTAAGCCAAACAACTTACATACATACTTCTTTATGCAAAAAGTCAAACTAACTATGAATATAATAACTACTCTGAAGAACCATAAACCTAATTGAAATTTGCTATGTTTTTGTATGCATGAAACAAGGCAAAATAGAGTATTTTGCAACAAGGGTCTTACAACAATAGCAAAACTTCAAATGGCCTCCAAAACATTTAAACTAATCCTTTTTGTATTCATAGCTCACTTAACAACAATACTATACACTACATAATAACAATCACAACTGAATAATAACTTACCTAAACAAACCTCCGCTTTGATATCAAGATGATATGATCCGTGCTAAGGATTAACAGGAGCATTCGTATCGAGGTGGGTCCAAGCTTGTAGAAGGCTTAAAATGAAAGGTGATAAAAGGCGAAAAATAAGATAAACAAGCAAACTACAAACAATTCCAAGGATATGATGCACCAAAGGAACTCGATAAACTCACAAAACTAGCTCGATATGACACACAAGTAACTCGGCGAGGTCACTCACCACCTAGTTTTGCTTTAGGGTTAGGATAAAAGTAAGGTAAAGGGGTAAGCACACTAGCTTACAAAAGAAAAGTATATTCAATGTTAGATGTATGATAATGCAGCTACATTTACAATGGGTATTTATTCCCGAAATATTATAGCAACAATTATAAATAGAAAAAGGGTAAAGTCCTAAATAAGTAATGTACAAAGAATGGAAAAAGACATAAAGAGAAAATTAAGAAAAATATCTATCATGTACGGAGGATTCTATCATATGATTGTTTGGATACATAGATATTGGTTGGTAGGTGAATTTTTAGCTGAAATAGACAAATTGTATGATCAGGCTGGTGACTACCAAGCAGAGGTGCTAAATAGGACTAAGGGTTCTTTCATGGTGAGTTCAACTCAAACATACTCAAAACAATTCATATTCAAGTTAGTCGTACTAATGATCGAGTGGGTTGAGCTATTGTTCCATCTTGTCTCAAGTTGGCAGTTAAAATCTATTGATAAGTATGGGAGGGTTCGGCTCGGATAAGGCAATAGACTGGTGGATTGAAGTAGCTCGAACTCATTAAGTGCAGGTAGGCACAGAAGAACATGCTTAGCCATACTCTTAAGCCCTTGAGCTTGGGCTTGGGTTAGAGGTTTGGTATTCTAATTCCTATTATATTAGCCATTATGGAATTGCTCGAATCTTCTCATCTTCTACTTGCACTACACTACATATAACAAAACTAAGAAAAAAAAAACTTCATGTTAATAGAAGTCATGCTTCTTCAAATTACCATAAAGTTGCTCGACTGGGAGTACACTAAATAAAGCTCAAAGATGCTTACGGTGGCTCTTTGTGTTAGGGTTATATACAAGTATGTCATTAAAGCATAAGACCATAAACTTCCCTATTAGATCACCAAGCATACGATTCATCAATTCATGAATGTGCTTGATGCATTGGAGAGATAGAAAGGCATTATTAGCAACTTGTATAAACTATGTCTAGTTTTGAATACGGTCTTCTATTCATCTCCTGGGTGCATTCGGATCCTATGATAACCTTACTTCAAATCAATCTTCAAAAGCACTCTTACCCTAGCAACTCATTTAACTCGTCAGCCAACCTTGGTATTGGGTACCTTGTTAATCTAAGAACCCAAACAGTAAGTACTTTGATGATAACAAAATATATGTTAACTTAAATGAAAGGTATTTTATATTACTAATCAAGTCACTTAGTGTGTAGTGCAAAGAGGTTATATTATTAAAGGTGCTTAAATGGATTAGAAGCTAGAACATAAGTAAAGATAAGCTATAAATAAGGAATAATGAAATAAAAGTCATAAAGAATTAGATACGAAGCATCAATAATGGACTTAAAGCCGAAAACAACTACTATAAAAAATTGATTCACTAACGGAAAAACAAAATTGAATAGAGAAATGTCTATAGCACAAAATGACAATTTTTTATCACTAGATGCTAATGAAGACATTATTACATTTTTCTAAAGATAAAGGAATAAAAGAAAGGATTGTTAAAAAGCATACAAACTAACTAGAAATGTAAAGATTGAATAGAAGCATATATCATAAACACATGCTGAGACTAAAAGCAAATTATGAATAGTACAGCAAGACAAAGAAAAATGAATTAAACAACTATTCAAGACTTAGCATCGCAAAGATATATTTAGGTAATATATCTTATCTAGTCAAAGGATACAAAAGCTTTACATATAGAAATTATAAAAGTAGTAAAATACATGGATTAAGAAAATTTTCTAAGCATACAACATAACTACAACGGAAAAAATCAATTAGCAGATTAGCAAATTTGCACATGACAACAAGGAATTGAAGATCACAAAAGATTTGAAGAGTGGTAGCTATCAATGGCTATTACCATACAATGAACAATTGAACATTGGAGCCACAACTATATGAGAGAAGAAGTTTTTAACAAACAAAAAAGAAAAAGAGTAGTGGTGAGAGAAGAAAGAGAAAAAAAAAAGAAGAAACAATTTAAAGAAAGAGCTATCAAGTTTATTGCTAAGCTTATACACACTTTCATGATCACAAGAGAAAACTTAGTACTTATGTAAAAATACAAGAGAATTTGTTATTGTTGAGCACTGCGCAAAAGTGTGAGGAAATTTATTATAATCCTTAAAGAGTTACTAATCTCTTAAAAAATTAGTGCCCGATGACTATTTCAGATAGCTTAGAAGAAGATTCTATAGACGTGCGATTTAGAGGTAAGGTAGGATCAAAGGAACTGTTGACATTTGTGTACAAGTTTCTTTTAAATAGTGGAACTACGATATAGAAAATTGTATCCTTAGCTACGGGGTAAGAAGAGTGAAATGACTTACAAAGAGGAACCATTATAAGTAGCTGCTTAATCTTCTAAACTCTATCTTTTTACTTACAATTTGTCTATTATTTGCATGATTGTTTGATCAACTGTGTATTTCATATTTATTAGACGCATCATCATACAATCAGATCTTAGATGAACAATCAGACTAAGAGTTAAGTAGTTTTGCTGACTTAAATTTTCTAATCTAAGTTTGTTAAAATTTTTGATACGTCAAGAATAGAAGAACAAATTTAATATAGTTGATTAGTCTTGAACATTAAGAAGTAAAAGTTGCCTAGAATTCAATTTTCAGCTACAATTAATTCGAGCTTCCCCTCCCTTTCTTCCCTTCTTGATTGTTCACTAGAACCAATAATTGGTATTAGAGTGGTTTAACTAAAAGAATTAGATCTGTTAAAGAGCAAGAAAATCTAGAATAATGGCTTATTACATTCCCATTGTTCAAACTAATAAAGCCCCATGGACTTTTTTACAAAAAATTTTGCACCTATTTTTCTCTGAAAATTCTTATACATTCTACATCAAAACCAAAAACCAAAATCCTTCTAAAGTTCTTCAAATCTTATGTCGTAATTAAGAACAAGGATTATTACATTTGTTCTTGATACACATTTAGTTTTATCTTATGAAAGTTTAAACCAATTCTTAGCAAATTAAGTGCAAGATGTATAAGAGTCTTAAGAATAGTGTTTTATACATTTCTCTAATTGTTCTTTTGTTCCCTAATTATGTAAAAATTTACTAACAGTAAATTGGTTTATGGAAGGTAGTCATAGATAGTAGTGGTCATTGTAGAATAGGCTGGGGCCAATAAAGAGGGACAGACTCTTAGGAGCTTAAACTTTGTGCTTATACCATCTATGAACATAAATGGAACATGAAACACTAACTGTTGACTTATTGTTTAAATTCTAATAAAATGATTAGATAACGAGTATGAAAGAATCCTTGAATTTGGATTGGCCATAATAGAATTTTATATATGTAGAGAATTGACCATTGTTATCACATACATGTGGCTTACATCTCATACTTTATGTAGTCTCGAAGTAGTGACATAATGATTGCACATGGAGGGATCATTAAAAGAGAATGACAGGAAGGATGAATATCTGATCTGAAGAACTCAAATACATAGTTGATAGAAAATGGAGCATAGGACCTCAACCTTATTATTCTTGAGGAGTTTAACTTATTCTTTGTTTAAACAATTGCTTAATTTTTTAGAGTAGCACTCTTACAATAGATTAACGTTTCTTTAATCTTTCAATTGTGTGTAAATGAAGGGGCATTATAAGTATTTTCATACTCTTAGGCTCAACAACATTCACCAGATTCCTTGGTCATCAACAAATGAGATAAGACATATTCATTCAAGAGTCATATTATGTGCTTACCGTAAGTTTAAGGCTTATCCCATCCTTATTAAGTACATGGCCATGCAAAAAAAAAAAAAAAAAAAGCTTCAAATGGATAGGATAATCTCAACAAGACAATTAAGGCAAATCTACCTAAATCATCCTTAACCATGGATTTGACTTCATAAGCTCCATTAATAGCCTAAGATTAAAATCAAAATTTTTATTAAGCTTAACCCAATATTTTGATGCATTTAGCTGGCTTAGTAATATATGTATAATTGATCTCATGCCTTCAAAAAGGTAAAGTTATAACAGTCTTACTATGTGAATTATCCTAAGATAAAAATTGACCTTACAACTATTGTCCTAAAACAAACTTAGATATAGTTCACATTAGGTGTACTTAACTCTACTCCTTTGAAGCATCCAATTTGATACCTGTTTGTTATAAACTTATGGAATAATCTCTTGAGATAATTTATTAAAAATAAACTGGAAATTTGACTTTACAAAAGAGTGGTAGTAAATCCCATTACCTATTGTTTCATATATAGACTTAAAATATTGAAAACTACTAAACCTCTTAAGGAGTCTTATGTAGTTTTCCTTAAAAGTTAAGAAAGTCAATATTAAGGATAATAACCAACCATTTCTTGTTACGCCTCACTCCTTGTCTTAGTTTGTTAGTGCTTTAGTTTTGGATAGGTACTTGTAATCTATTCGAAACCTACAAAACAAACTGTGGGGCATTGAGCAACAACTTACTTAATAAGTGAGGCAAAGACAGAAATATACATTCAACACATCACAAGTAAGGTTTTCAACCAAGTTATTTAGATACAATGCGTGTACAAGAAAATGCCATCACATAATGTTATTCAATCCATCATGAGATTAGAAAAACTACGCTTGCTCTAATTCAGGTTGAGGAGCTTGATGTCATTCACTTGTGAATCGAAACTAAACCGAGGTTGTGCAATGGAGAAATCCCTCCTCCTGTAACCACCTTCGAACCATAGACCCCAACCTTGCTACGATCCCCTATCCTATTATTTAGTTCGACTAATGGTAAGAAAAGAATCATTTCAACTATCCTTATTGAAGGGAGTCTGTGTTTGACTTAAGAATCCCAGTTGTTACCCCTAGTGGGTTACGATGTATATTGGGTTAGATTTTAAGCCGAATTTGAGTTAGTTCATTTTTTAGGGTAATCAACCAAGCGCAAACAATTTAGGCATAATAATATTCACAAAACAACAATAACATGGAACTCAACTCCCATCACAGCAAATTGAAACTCAAACATAAGTGTTACATAAACACAAATAGCTAACTATAATCACAAGCAAATACATATCAAAGTCTCCAAATATTTTAAAATAATACCCCAAGATACCATGAAGCATTAATTCCACTTACTTATACTAAAGCTTACTTTGATAAATTTGGGACGTTGGGGCTTTACTCACTTAGAAGTATTATATATACCAAAGCTCATATTCAGTTTTCGTAAATTTAGTATTTAGATGAGATATTGTTTATACAGTTATTTAATAAAGTTCTGTATATATATATATATATATATGTATGTATGTATATACATTATATATATACACATATATATTTTAAGTATTTTGTTTTACTATATAGGTTATAATAATTTACTTAATAATATCTAATATATGTAGTTTTACTATTACTCATATTATATTATTTCAATTGTATTAAAATGTACTTACTATTATTTATATTACGTTTTAATTACAAAAAAAATCTTTTCAAGATGATATTTTCCGTGATATTATAGAAAATATCTATTTTATTCCCTAAAGTGATTCGGTTTTAGTAAAGTTATTGTTGATTAGTGATTTTCCTTCTGGTGTATGAACACCTGCAAAACAAGAATTCGGCTATGGGGGATGTCGGAGGGTGCTCCGACATGGCCACTCTGATGTGTAAGTCAGTCCTCTTGTGATGTGAAAAGAATTGTAAAATGATTATGAGAGTCAAAAAATGGAGGAAGGGATCCCCTTACCTATGGGTCTTGCTCGGTATTAATAGCAAGTCAATGGACATAGTACCTAGACTAGATTATTAAACCTAGATTAAGTATTTGGTCAGCTAATATAAGCTCTCCTAATAGTTATCAAAGAATACCTATCAACACTTGCCCCTTGCTCTCTTTGGTGATAAGGTAAAAAAAAAAAAAGAGTATTTGGGGAGGCTGATTTTATAAGATTTTTAAAAAGGTTTGTAATCTAAGCTTGAAGAGGTTAGAGTACTTGAAGAAGCAAATGCCTAAAAAGGTAAAGGTTGAGAGCAGTCAGAGCACTTATAGATATCAATATACCCGAAAAGGTGGAAACCTAAAGAAGCGAGGGCTGATGGAGCTAAAGCACCTGAAGATGTGAAGACCCAAAGAGGCTAACACGCCTAAACAGGTGTGGAAAGCATGCAAGTCATCCGAGTTAGGCATGACCTATGCTAAGTAAAGCCGTATGATAGGCTAGTTGGCCTTTAATTCGTCATAATATGGGATTGCAAGCTTGTTCACTTGTCATCCATGCAACTTTTCAAACTTAGAGTATTTTTCCCACTACCGCTTAATAGCTTAGGGTTTTCGAGTGGCCCATTGTTTATTTATTTGGCAAAGTAATTGAATTCATACTAGCTCACCATCCATCGTGTATGGGACTTAAAGCTATTAAGAGTTGCTCGTTAGCGGGTTATGTTTGCATAGGCTTAAAATAGAGGGTCTTTGTCTAGCCTTAGTTTATTTTGAGCTCTCGTTCTCATTTTGAGAGGAAGTAAAAATTAACTTGCTCAAATTTAAATAAATCACTACAAATGTTGAATGGTTGACAATCCAAGAATCAATAGTGATAAGGTTTACTTATCTTTAATCAATAAGGACCACCATGTGTGGTTCAACTACTAGCTTGTATTATAGGCATGTATCCAAGATTTTTGCCGCATGTATATGCGGCTTGCTATGGGACAAATTGAATCAAGCCCGCTGCCATTAGTAGCATATTGGAACTTGGATTGCACCATCATGATGGACCGAAAGAGCTTGGCTCAGTAATTGCCGAATGCCACGACTGCTATTTGATTCAAAGGAAACGTAGAACTTAGAGCTTCGAGTTTCAAGACGCTGCAGCACGACTGTTCTATTGTTCGGCATAGCTACCAGGTGATAGCTTGGGGCGATGAAGCTAAACTTAGCGCCTAGTGAAAAAAGTCGACATCACAGCTGCCACTTGATCCGAAAGAGACTTAGACTTGGGTGTACATGTCAATAGCCATTTGCAAGTAGCATGGACAGTGGAGTGTGTAGTTTAAATCGAGGTGTAGCTCGGCAATCTGAGTGCATAGCAGTTGCTGATCAGCTCTTGTTATTCTTCATTGCAGTTTCTCGGCAACTCAACGTGGAACTTGAGGACTTGGTATGACTCGGACAAACTCGGCATCTTCGTAATTAGGAGCTCGGCTAATTATAGAAACGAGTTAGCAGCACAATCCTTTGGTTGACAGAATCGTAGGTCGACGTGATGGAGTTTTAAGTACTGCAGTACCGTTCCTCTATGCAAAAAACGCATGGCCGGCAGATGATCAAAGGATCTTATGTGATGCTCGGCAAAGCTCGGGTCAAGCACTTGAGCTTTTCCTACTTAAACTTATGTGTGGCAATTTTTGGGTGCAGCGCTCACGGTGGGTTATGAACAAAAGGGAAACTCAGCTAGTAGATCAAGTTGATTTACTCAACAACAATGGATAGAAGCTCCGTTGCGTCAAGAAATCAGTTGCTTAAAGCCTAGATTTGTTGTTGTCTAGTAGCTTGCTCATGGTACAAATTATTCTTCGCTGGACTTACGTGAAAGAGTTTGGCCTCAAGTACAAGGCTTAGTCTATGTTTAACTATGGGACCATACACTTTGTGGCTCGTGTACCACAGAGCTCGACACGAGTTTGCCATACCACTTGGCTCCTCTGTTACTTGTTGCCGGCTACTTGACAGGCATGTAAAGTATAACTCGGTAAGCGGCCATATGTAGCCCCAAGCAAACTGATCCTAGTGAGAGCTTAATAAGGAGCTCGGATCTTGTTGCCAGTCTATGCTATAATTGTTTATTATATAAAGCTCGAAATCTTTAAATAGATTTCTTAGGCTTGCTACCCTCTCAAGAAGCTTGAATCTACGTGGAAGCAAATGGCTCAAACCACAATTTCAACTCGGAATTGTGCCGAGTAGCTTTGCTTGGCATTGATGCCTTATCGGGCAAATAAATTACACGGCAACGGTTCGGATGACAGTAGTTCGGCATGTGGAATTCAGACACAACGTATAGTATCAGCTGATCGACACAAATAGCAATTAGGGCCCAAAAAAAATTGTGAATCGTGGATCAAACTGTGAATCGAACAAAACTTAAAAATCGTCACTTTTATGGACCATTTAGGTAAATAAAAAAAAAATTAAGGTAATTACTTTGTACATTTTTATATATTTTTTTCATTAATCTTCATAAATTTCATCAAATTTTTTATATCTTATTGTTCTTTATCATAATTTTATGTCAATTATTAAAATTAAACCGAGTAAATTCTATTTGAAATTTCATATTTATTAAACTATTTGAAATTTCATATTTATTGAAGATAAAAGATATTTAGTAAAAAATTAACATAAATAGTTTGAACTATGGATCAAATGAAACATTAGATTTAAAAAATTTATGAACCGAACCATATGATTAGTTTTGACTTTAAAAAAAAAAAAAACGAACCATTATATTAGGTTCGGTTCGATAAGAGAGAGCAAATCATACCGAACCGAACTATGCCCACTCTTAAATACCGTGGATGTACGGGCCTAAAGATACTTGGTGAATCCAAGGCATTGCTCAGCAATGTTTTATCTTAAAGTGGCTCAGCATTTAAGCTTGGAGAGGACAAATAAGCTCGGCACTTGGTTCTATGGTTTGTCCCACGCATATAAAACGCGTGCTGCACATACAAAAGCTCGAACACATGGCCGCAATTTAGTCTAGTGGTTCAACCAAAATAACTCGACACAGACTACCCAGCATTGTTAAATAACAATTTAGCACCAAAGTCTTTAGTTCGGCATGCTATTCGGCTCAACCACAGCACATCAATATTCGCCATGTCCACGGCTTGAATATTACAACACGGCTCAATACAATTACTTGTGCTCGGATACTTCCTATCGCAGCTCGGTAGGACAGTACAAATAGAAGAATTAAGTGATACCAGTTGGCAATCACCTATAAGGATAGTAACTCAACATAAGAACCGGCTGTTACTCGGCATGAACTCAAGTGTCAAGAACTCGGCCTCTTTGGAATATGATGCTTTTGATTCTAGAACAAGGAAAAGTCCGAGCCTTTAACAATGGTGAATGGGTTCAACTTGCAGAGAGTTTTATGCCATCCAACACATTCATTTGTGTAAGGAATTATGGCGGTTACGGTGGTTATGCTTAAGGAAGACAATTGTGAACCATAAGAATATGAAATCGTAGCGGTTAAACCTTCGCAAGAAATTTCCATCGGGCTTCGTGTATCATACAGGAATAATTGCAACATGGTAATTGGACTTGTGAAATATATTTGAACGATTTAATTCTCGAGTGAAGGGTGCTTGAAACCACTGCTCTTTAGTAAATCACAAATAAATGCAACATGGTACCAAAGTAAAATTTCGACAAAGCACCATCAGGGGACTTAAAAGAATCAAATATAGGACAACAAAAGCATACTTGAACTAGAAAACTAAAGTGAGTGGCCAACATACAAAAGAAAGAACACCAAATATCTCTTCTTTGGTCTCTGAATGTTGAATGTCTTCCATAAACATGCTCCTGTAGGTATACAGAGGAGAAATGCTAAGATTCTCATATACCACACCAAGGCTTTGATGCGCTAGCAACAAAACGGCCTTCCGTGATTCTTTGGAAGTATCAAGATTTATGATCCTCATTAACAGAGAGGACTTGACAATGCATCTCAACAGTTATGCTTTAGAAAAGGAAGGCCATCATATCCATTCTTCCCTTTCCTTCCCATATCTTGTCCAACTAGATGCCATATGATGGTTACAATACAGAGAAAAACAAGTGCTCTCGCTTCCTTTTCCATCTCCCTCAGAAAAATGGTATGATGGTTGTGCCATAAGATAAAGAATATTGCTGTATTGATTTCTTTTAGCTTCCTTCTAGCAATTTCTTCAAATGATTGTAGAATGCCTCCATCTGTGGAAATACATAACTCCATTTTCTTGAATACATTCATTCACTTTTCATCAATTTCATAGTTTTTGGGGAATCGATTCAAAAATTGTTAATTCCTATAAATATCTCTAATTATTGACCGGTGATTTTTGTTCCTATGTATGGGCACTCTCAAAATAAGAACAAGGCTAGAGGAGATACTAAAGATATTTTGGCATAACTACTCTCATGCTTAAGTCAATACTTTTGTGATGTGAAAAGAATTGTAGGGTAATTATGAGAGTCAGAAAATAGAAGATAAGATCTCCTTGCCTAAAAGGGCAAATTGTGTCCGGACTAGATTATTAGACCTAGTTTAAGTATTTGGCTGACTAATATAAGCCCGTATAATTGTTATAAAAAAACTTATCCATAGTTAGCATTATACAGTTTGTATGAACTCAATTATATGTGTTATATGTTTTGTTTAAAAGATTATCTCCAAAGAATATTTCTAATTCTAATATACAGATAAAGCTGTATAACAAGTAATATCATATTGATATCATATTATATAATAAAAAATATATTTTCATATAATTTTGTAGCAAAATATAATAAATCATATATACTCAAATTTTACGGAATTAATAATGTTAAATTTATGAAAATATAAAGTTTAATTTAAATAGTTTTGATAAAGAATTATTACTAGAAATTCACTCATTTTGAGAATTAGTGCTATTAATATATAAGTCCTATAGCTATCAATATTCTAAGTTTAAAATTCAAAATAAATGAAATAGTATAGATAAAATACTCCATTTAGGAAGATCATGAGATTACAGATATATTTTTTTATATCTATTAAATATCAATTAAAAGACAACACTTATAATTGTATAAATAAGATTACCTAAAAATATCATATACCGAAAATTTTAAATCTTTTAATCTCTTTTTTTTTCTTCTTTTTCTTCTTTTCCTTTTTCTTTTCTCTTTTTCTTTCCTCCCTCTCTATTATCCGTAATCTCTCTCTCCTTTCCCTTTTCTCTCTTCCTCTCTCTTTTCCCTCTTTTCTTTCTCATGTTGTTGTGGTCGTTTGACAACTTATGGCTCTAGAAGCCATTAAATGCAGAACTTTTATAGCCTGAATAAAGGCGGCGTATTATTTTTTACATAAATATGGATAACGTCTATTCATTTGGTGTTAAGTTACGAGCCCAACCCCACCAAATATCCCAATGTGAGCTACAACAAATGGCACATAAGTTACAATTGTGAATTAGGCTAGATTTGGATAATCATTCCCTGTCAGTCCAATTATACTCGATTCTTTTAAGTACAATTTTATCATGATTTTACATTTATAAAAAAATTTCCATAATATATTTCAAAAATATTAGAGCATTATATTATACACCTAATCTTGAATCTATACTTTTACATTAATTAAGATTTAACCTAATAAACATTATGTCATGGTTTATATTGATTGCATTTCAATTTATTTTTGAAATCCGACTTTACATGGCTATTCCTTCTAATTTTTAAAAAACTTTATTATCATTAGATCTTATTTGGCACCAATTTTTTATTAGTCTTATGCTCCAAGATAAGATAAAGCTTTAAACACACTTTTCTTTAATACATAATATATATGTATAAGTTCCATTAATTATTTGGTACTTATTTATATGCATCTTCTTTATAATTTTACTTATTAATATTAATTCTTAATATCACATAGTTGATTTTAAATGATTTATCATAAATTGTATCTAAAATTACGAAACTTTACATTATAACGATTAAACCCGATAAACTTCATATTCTTAAGAAAATTGCATATAAATGAGGTTAATTTGAATTATTAAAGTTGTACAATTATTTCTTTTAATTTTTATTACCTAGTCATGATAATTCAACTTAATTCCAAGAATGGTGTTGTAAATCATAATTTCTAGAGTATGTCCTAAATATTAAATTTTTCAATTAATTTCTTATTAATTTATATAATTATATAGGTGTAATTCAAACATTCTTAAACCTATGAATGCTTCCACTAAATCTAATAAAGATGAGATATTTGGTCAACTAAGTTTATACCAACTCAATTGCTTTTACATATTACCTTGTGTCATTACTAATATTATTATACTTATTATTTTATTGCCAATATCTATATTCTTGTAATCACTAGTAACGTTAGTAGAACTATTTTATACCTATTAACCTAACTTATAAATATATTTTTCTATAACGGATATAAATTACTCAAAAACTAGTAGGTCAAAGTTTTGCAGCATTATATTCTTTCCCCTTTCAAAAAGTTTTGTCCTTAAAACTTCCTTATAATGGTCTAATAGAGTATCCATTGTCTAGTAATAAAAATACCTTGATTTTATTTCAACTATTCCTAATTTATTAAATTTTATTTCAAAGCTTCATATTTTGAACCTTGATCTAGAATTCATTTTCATTTTTCTCTAATTTTTTTTTTAAAATATAAGTAGTGTGTTTTAATTTCTGGTAAACATATAATGTTCTATCTAATTTAAGACATAATAAGAGTAACAAAGTTGTATTCGCAGCATCATTCTGATTTGGATTCCGTCTAATAGTGTAGTAAACATATGGTGATTAAGTCTTTATTTGGCCATTAGTGTCTACTTTATAATAATCAAAATGTTTATCTATAAAATATCTAATGTTATCTAAGTTTTTAACATTTAACTAAATCCATGTAAATTCCTCATTTAAAAAGTGAACATTTATCTATATGCTCATTTATACATTTTAGCAACTATTGATTATATAGATTTATAAAATATTTTAAGTCAACATTTCTCAAGTTAATCATAAGTTCAAAAAATATCCTATAGTGATAATTACATATACAATCTAGGGTTTAATTCTTTTACTAACTATCTTTTGCTAATCTATCTAAGTTTTTACCCCATCCACTATTTGGCAGCTTTGTCTTATCTCTGTTAACCTAAATCTCTGGTATCACTCCTTTATTAACATCTAAACTAATACTTTCACTCAGTCCTCATGTCCTTTCTTTAGTTAGTTTAGACTTACGTATTAATTAGTCCTATAAAACTCAAAATCACCCCTTCCATTATTTCCTTATTCGTCCTATAACTAGCTAACATGCCTTTTCACCTCATTTCTATTACCTATGCATTGTCTAAGTCTTGATTTCAATTTAAGGTGAATATAATACCAAATCAATTTCTTTACGTTTACAAGTCTTATGTTATGGTTGTCACCTAATGGTTGCAGTTAAGATCTTGAGTATTTCCCATAGTTAATACATATATCAAGAAGAATGAGTTTAGCAAATCTGAACTTTCTACCAACTTGTACACCAAGGAATTAAAGAATGACTCCAACCAAGTAGACTTCACTTGATCTGAAGGAAATTGGCACAACTCTTGATGAATAGGACTCACAAGGACATTAGACACTTTTCTAGTTAATAACAGACATGATAAAACTAGATCAACAAGGACAAGAAACTTTATCGTGAAAGACACAAGAGTCATAACAAACATGAGTCTTGACAAAAGAATTTCGAGTCATAGATTTGCCATACTCTTATTGCTTACTACATGTATCAAGGAATCCAAAAAAGATAGGCTCTCATAATGTTATTGTTATACTTCCTATTAACTTCATATACTTTATCATCATTTGATTCTTTAATCTCTAAATTGACTATTAGCTTACAAGTCACAGTCTCATTTTGTACTAAGTTAGCCTTGTAATTAAGTTTTGATTATGTCTTTGGTAAAGGTTTTAATTTATTCTTTGAAGCCGCTCCTAATTATCCATCTTCGACATTTCCTGCCATTTCATTCATTTTAGTAATAACTATAGCCTACATCACCACAACATGTATATCCTTACCATAATCTCCTTCCAAAATCTATTAAGGTAACACATCATTTTGTTAACATAGAATTATAAACTAGTAACAAATTAAGAAATGAGTTTCATGCTTCCCTAACTCTATATGTACTAAGAGTAACATCTTACACTCATGTTTTAGGTTATTTCTTATCAAACCTATATTTATCTATATAGACATTACATTAATCGATCTTACAAGTTATTTCTAGTTAGTTCGTAAAACAATGATTATAGTGTACAACTACTGCTATTAATAATACCCACTTGCTTTAGAATATCACATACAATTTATAACATTTTTTTTAATACAACATATAGAAGTTCTATAAACCTCATAACATGAGCTAACTTTACTTATACATAATGGAGTAAAATATACGCAATAGATTGTATTCATAAAACAAGAACCTACTATCAGAGTTACAATATTGCATTTATATGAATATGTTGTAATAGTTCACATTTTAAATTCTTAGAACATCTACAAAATCATAGCTATGTAAGTAATAATTTCATAGTTAAATAATATATATATCGACTTCTATAGTTAAGCAATATACTTGCATGAATCTAATTTATTAGCAAGCTATTCTTACCTTATTCATTGATGTCTCATAGCCTATTTCCAGTTTTATAAGATCATCTAGTTATATATACATTTGGATTTACTCGACATCTATCCATCATTATGTGGTTTCACTTTATAGCTTAAGTCAATAGCATTTAAAGTGGATGAGAAGAAATAAGTTTCAAACTTCTCATACGAAATACTAAGTTAACATTTTTATGTTTCTCTCCTAATGCTAAATACGAGGACTTCTATGATTTCCTAGACTTATTAATTTTTTTCTTTTTTTTTTATTTTTTTCTTTTCAAGTATAGAAACCCATTTATAATTGTAATAGAATGCATTTAAAAGACACAAGAAGTGTTTTTCTCAATTAAAATTACATTTATAATAGGTATTCGTAGTCCATTTTATCAAATTTAGTATAGTTCACTCAACTCTTTAATACTTTTATAGAACATCTACATATATATACATATATATATATATAATAACACAATCATTCAACAGATACTCATAGTTAGATTAATTGATTTACTTTTTATTAAAGTAATTGGTTTCTCCACATCTACTACAAGATCACTTCATTACGATCGTATGTTATTGGGGTATGATATCTATTAATCACTTACTAAGTTATGTTTCATAAATTAGGTGAATAGGTTCAAATGAGGTCGAAAGTGTAGGGTTATGTTTTTAGTGTTAACTATGCATTTTTCAGTTACTCGTTCATGTATCATGCCATATACACTTCTTTTCATTTTTTTTTTTATCTACATAAGCACATATATCATTGTGTATATGATAACATGACTATATTGTTAATAGGCAAGACTAATGTATTTTAAGTTGATCAATAGTTATATCATACCAATCTCATATTTCTTTTAGTTATTCAGTAAAGTTTGTAAAGTTGGATTTATAAAATTTATAAAACATAACTTTATTTTTTCTTTTAAGACATCCTATAGTTATGTGCCAATTAAGGGAGCTATCTAAATAAGTGCACCTTAACTACTCAATTTCATCTTACTATTATACCTTTTAACTCTATAGAATTAAACAATAACATGCTAAAATGAAATAGCTCTGATTCAATACTTCTTATGTGAAATAATCTAATTTAATACTTATATGTTTCTATATTTATCAAACATCCTAAAATTCATTTAACTTCAAATCTAACCAAAACATTCGAATATACATATAGCCATGCAGGTATGTTATTAATACATATGACATTCAATTTAACTAGCAGAGTCTCACTCTAATCCGAGTTAAAGAGCTTAACATCATGTATTTGTGAATCAAAACCAAACCGAGGCTTGTGCAATAGAAAACACCCTCCTTCTGTTACTACCTTCGAACTATGGCTCTAACCTTACTATAACCTCCTTTCTTATTATTTAGTTCGACTAAAGGTAGGGAAAAAACCATTTCAACGATGCTTATCAAAGGGAGTCCATGTTTGGCTCAAGAATCCTAGCCATTACCCCTAGAGGGCTGCAATGCATATCAAATTAGATGTTAAGCCAAGTTTAAGTCAATTCTTCTTTTAGGGCAATTAACTAAGCTCAAATAATTCAAGCATAATAATATTTATAAAATAACTATAATATAGAGATTAGCTCCCATTATAACAAATCAAAACTCAACCATAAGCGCTGCATACACACAAATAGTTAACTACAATCATAAGCAAATATATATCAAAGTCTTCAAATATTCTGAAATAATACCCCAAAATACTGTAAAGCATTGATCCCACAAACTTGCACTGAAGCTCACTCCGACAAATCTAGGACGTCAAGGTTTTACTCACTTAGAAGTCCTATATATACTAAAGCTCATATTCAATTTTCATAAAATTTACAAAAATATTAAGGTTTTATCTAGTATTTAGTTGAGATATTATTTATACAGTTATTCAATAGAGTTATGTATATATATACATACGCACATATATATTTTAAGTATTTTATTTTATCATATAGGTTATAGCAATTTACTTAATAATATCTAATATATGTAATTTTACTATCACTTATATTATATTGTTTTAATTGTATTGAAACGTACTTACTACTCTTTATATTATGTTTTAATTATGGAAATGTTGTTGTAGGATGATATTTTCCATAATATTATAGAAAATATCTGTTTTATTATCTAAAGTGATTTGATTTTAGTAAAGTCAGTATCGTGAGTTTGTATGAACTCAACTATACATGTTACGTGTTTTGCCTAAAAAATTATCTCTAAAGGGTATTTATAATTTTAGTATATAGATAAAACTGTATAGCAACCAATATCATATTGATATCATATTATGTAATGAAAAATATATTTTCACACAATTTTACAATAAAATATAATAAATCATATATACTCAAATTTTACAGAAGTAATTATATTAAATTTGTAAAAATATAAAGTTCAATTTTAATAGTTCTGATAAAGAATTATTACTAGAAACCCAATCATTTTGAGAATTGGTGCTAATAATATATAAGTTCTACAACTATTAGTATTCTAAGTTTAAAATTTGAAATAAATGAAATAATATGGATAAAATACTCCATTTAAGGAAATAATGAGATTATAGACATATCTTTTCTATAATTATTAAACATCAATTAAAAAACAATACTTATAATTATAGAAATGAGGTTACATGAAAATATCGAATACCAAAAAATTTAAATATTTTAATCTTTACTTTTTTCCCTTCTTCTTCTTCTTTTTCTTTTTCTTCTCTCTTTTTTTTTTCCTCCCTCTCTATCATTTGTAATCTCTCTCTCCTTTCACTTTCTCTCTCTCTCTATCTCTTCTTCCTCACATTGTTGTGGTCATCTAACACCTTTTGGCTTTAGAAGCCATTAAATGCAAAACTTTCACCACTTGAATATATATATATATATATCATTATTATTTTTTATAAATATGGATAATGTCTATCCATTTGATGTTAAGTAGGGGACCATCTGCACTAAATATCCCAATGTGAGCTACAAGAAGTAACACGTAAGTTACAATTGCGAATTGGGCTGGATTTGGATAATCATTCCATGTCGATCCTATTATACCTAATTCTCTAAGTATAATTTTATCATGATTTTACATTTACAAAAAAAAAAAGACATAATATATTTCAAAAATATTATAGCATTATATTATACATCTAATCTCAAATTCGTACTTCTATACTAATTAAGATTTAACTCAATAAATATTATGTTATAGTTTATATTGAGTGCATTTCAACTTATTTTTGAAATCTGACTTTACATGACTGTTCCTTCTAACTTTTGGAGACTTTATTATTAATGGATCTTATTTTAAACCAATTTTTTATTAGTCTTACTCTCCAAGATAAGGCCGTAAATACACTTTTCTTTAATACATGATATTTATATATATATATATATATATGTTTAGGTTCCATTAATTATTTTGGACTTATTCATATACATCTTGTATATAATTTTACTCATTAATATTATTTATTAATATCACATAGTTAATTTTAAATGATTTATTGTAAATTATATATTAAATTACGAAACTCTATGTTATAACGATTAGAATCAATATTTTTAAGAAAATTGCTTATAAATAATCTTAATTCAAATTATGAAAGCCATACAGTTATTTCTTTTAATTTTTATTACCTAGTCATGAGGATTCAACTTAATTCCAAGACATTAGTATAAATCATAATTTTTAGAGTGTATCTCAAGCATTAAAATTTTCAATTAATTTTTTATTAATTTATATAATTATATATCCAAGTCTAGGTGTAATTCAGACATTTCCATACCTATGAATGCTTTCAATCAATCTAATGAAAAAGAGATATCCGACTGACTAGCTTTATACTAACTCAATTACTTTTACATATTATCTCGTGTTATTAGTATTATTATTATATTCATTATTCTATTCAAGATCCATATTCTTGTGACCACTAGTAATGTTAGTATAAACCATTTTATACCTATTAACTTAATTTATAAGTATGTATTTCTATAAAGGATATAAAATACTCAAAAGCTAGTAGGTCGAAATTATGAGGCATTACAATTGAATCTTAGGCTTTGTACTTTCACGTATGGTTTTGCATGGAAAGGGTAGTGGACATCTAGGTGAAAGGAGGATATGTAATATTAAGGCTATTGCAAATACAATTAAGTTATTCTAATGTGTAAAGTTTTAATAACTATGAAACTTTAATGCAATACTAATTAAATTTCTTATGAAATTTCACAAGTATCTTTTATTTACTTTAATGATTTCAAGGCTTCTTAAAACTTAATAGATATTATCCTTTAGTTATTCAAGTTTCTCTTCAATGTTGTTTATGATAGAGTAGTTGTTTGCTAGTCATCATAAAATTTTCAAGAGTTTAGTATTTGATTAAATTTGATTTCGATCTAGTTGAATATACCTTAATTTCAACAGTAAGGATATTAATAATATTTATCTTTAGGTTCACTACAACATCTAAGTTTAGGTTTTTCTTAGCTTCTAATAACTGGCTAGTTGATATCTTTTACAACGACTTTTTGGTCTTAAATTAAAGAATGCAAGTATAATTAAACTAAATGAATAGCATTAATGAATATTCAAAGTTTCACTAGTCAATCATAGGTTTCTAATGGTACAATGGAGGAACTTATGTTATACTCAAATGTTTATAGGTCATTGATCACCTAAGCATTATCCGGTAAAAAGTTTCCACATAAAAGGAACCATCATATCTATAAGCATTGTGGATAGATGATATCAAAGTATAAGTTAAGGACTTCTATCATGTTTGGTATGATTGGATGGTTTGAAATGGTATGAAATTAAAACTAGAATCACAAATCAATTCTTGTATTTGAAAAGTCTATGCAATGGAATAGAATGAAACACATATAGAGGAATATTTGTAAAAGATACCCTAAATTATTTAATATCATAATTAGTTTGAAAGCTAAAAAAGTAATTTCAATTAATAGTAATTAACAAAGGGGAAATGGATTCATGATTCGACCTTCTTAGAGGTATAATGGAATTCCTCCTTAAAGTTAGAATTGTAATTCCACCTTATAGATGCACTTTCATATAAGGGGGGAAAGGAATGAAATATGAGACAAACAGGATATCTAGGAAGTATGAAAAGCTAAGTCTTAATTTCCTTGATTGCAAACAAATGAAAGTCAATCTAGTTCCTCTCTCATCTGTCAATATTTGTTGAAGTCTTATACCTTGATTGGCTTGAATTTTTCCCTCCCCTTAAGAATAAAATACCTATTTGAATCTACCTCTCCCGTTACACTTATCAAAGATTGCCTCTCTTGTTTAGCTTTTAATTGTTAAGCAACATTTCATTGTTATTGTCCTTAATATAGTGCATTTTTACCATTTCCTTGAATGTTAAATCTTAAGAAACCTTTTCACATAGAAGTTGTTTCAAATCCTAATAACTCCTTAACATATACTTAACTCAAAGACTTATTAATGTTGAGTATGATGATTTTATAGCATCATGGTCCTTATCTACTGAATAATTGAGTGCATTACCTCCTTAAAACTTTTAGCTTAAGTTAATAGAAATTGGCTTTTATTCTCTATGTGCTGAGAAAATTGTAACCATGAGAAACAACAAAAGATTATTATAGACGAGGATAATTAATCTGAGGGCCGTTAAAAATGTTGAAGAATGTCATGCACTAATCTATACCAAAACCCACCCAATTTTTAGGTAATGCCCATTAAAATTCACTTAAAGGGTCGATGATATAGCTATCCATTAGATAATGCTAGAATTAACCGCAACATTGCGTAGGGACCTTCTCCTCTCACATCTTGATCAAGCATACATCCCAAAAATGTAAATTTAGAGAATCTCTATCTACAAAAAGAAAGGTTAAGATCAAAGTTCCTCAACAAAAATCTCTTAAACCTTCTCTATCCTATCCTCATAATCATACCCATGCATGAAAGGCACTTTGGCTTTTTAATATTGTAATACTTGATATTTTCAATGAATAAAAAGAGAAAACAACAACAACAATAATATATTAAAAGAATGCCATAATTATAATTTATATGAAGTTAGGGGGTATCTCTTGTCAAGAGATACTTACAAGATTGTTTAAAAGGAAAAGTAACGTATCTTTTCTTGATTTCCTCTCTCCTTCCCTTTATAATTTCTTTTGCACCTACATAAGTTCCTGTGGTTTTTGTATAGGAAGAATTAAGGGAAGATCGTAAGGAATTTAATAAGATTAGTTTTTCCCTTTAGAAATTGCAAATTGGTTTGCAAATAATGATTTTATGTTCACAATCAAACAAAAGTACGGTAAAATCTTATAGAAATAAAGTTATAGTGAGGTTGGAAATATTCCCAACAGTAAGTTCAAAACATTGTCCAGTTATTCAAGTGAAGTGTTGATTCTTAAAGGATTCTTTAATAGAGTTTGTTGACTAGTGTAAGGGAAAGTGTAACGCCTTAAAAGGGGGCCTAATAGTTTTTTTCTAAAATTTTTATCTCGTTTGTGCACCCATGATATGTAAACTGCGTTACAAATCAGAGGTTGCAAGACTATAACTAGTAAGTTTCTAGAAGTGCTTATTCATTTTACTTACATTTACTTATTTATATAAGCAACTAGGTTAACCCGACAATCCACAGTCCACCAAGATCGTAAAGAGTCAAAATCACCTACCAAACAATAAAACAGAATAATTAAACTTCAACAACCTCACAAGTTACTAAATATTATAAAGATCTAGCTTAACTAATACAGTCTACTAAAGTAATCTTATCCATCTAATCTGGCTACTTAAGGAATACTCTACACTTTAATCTTATCCCATTCCTAACTTTTGGTTACTTGCAAAAAGGAACTATTAGGGGTTAAGAATACCACAACTTGATGAGTTTGTCCATCTCTACTATGCTACTGTTTAAGCAAGTCATCAAACATTATTAACAAACATGCAATTTAGCTACATACAAAATGAATGTACATGCAATGAATATAAGTAACACATCCATGGAGCTTTGGAATCATGGAAGGTGTAAATTTACATTGTCTACACGTCGATTATGCCCGTACTTAACCGTATAAGGCACCTCATCTTACCTGCATGAGGTTGTTTATCGGTACCATCTCAACAAACAAAACTCAATTATTACCCTAGTCGAGAATACCATACTAATCAATTAGGTGGATCCCATCTAAGGCTATCTACTATCAACAATCAATACAATTCCCTACAAGCTCACAATCAACAAATTTATATAATACCCCATAAGCTAAATCATGTGAGTCCCAACTGAAGCGACTCGCTATCAATTAATTGAAGATGATTTATTAGCTTTGCCTCGACAAGTAAAATGTTACAAGCGACTACTATGAGTACTTATTAAGTTAATAAATCTTTTTTTGAATCATAAAGCATTTAAAACAAAAAGCATATTCGTATTTTTTTTTTTTTGAAATCTTAGCAAAGCTAATAGATCATAAACATGCGATAGGTATATCTAGTTAATTTGGCCCGATATTTAAGCTTACCAATTTTAATAAGGCGATCACACAGATGTTGGCACACAAAACAACTAGTCACACAATAAACAACTAAGGGCAAGCAATAGAATGTCAAGCAATTATCAAACACAAGCAAGTAGCAGTTCATTGAAACTCCCTTACCTAGCCTGCTTACTTACTTATCCTGACCTTCGAGGTTTTTGAATTAGAAATTAAGCCACCTAAAACATAATAATAATGCATATGTAAGTAATTAGAAGAGGGATTCTTTAAGAACCTAAAAGTTTGTAAACCCTGCAAATTTAGTTTTTTAGGTATCAAGTCAATTTAAGTATTATAGGTATTTACCTTAAGTTAATGGAGTCGATAAATTTAAAATTGATTAAATTTTTGAACTCAAATTTAATATGAGTAAGAAAAACCTTAAAAATTTTAACCAAAACCTTAATAGCATTAAAAAAAAACAAAAAACCATAAACTCTATGTACGTATAAATACTCGAGATTGAACTCAAACTTGACAAAAAGCCTAAAACTATAAACTAAATCTTATAAAATGAATAATTATACCTTAAAAGTATTAAAAACTTAATAGAATATGATTATCGACTAATGTGTGTGATCATGTAAAATTATTAATGAATGAGTTGAGATAACTCTTAAATATTTATAAACGTAATGAATAACAATTTAATTAACAAAATTTATAAAAATTATGAATATTAATTCATAATTATTAATAATTCTATAATTTTACATCTAGAAACGTTAACTTTATATTTGCTTAATTTTCCCTTTCCCTTTTCTTTTCTTCTTTCCCTTTTTTCTTCCTTAATTTTCAACTACTAGTCGATTTTTTTTTTTTAATTTCTAATGTGATGATTGTGAGCAACAAACAAAGATAAAGGATAAGAAGAGGTAAACTTTGCATTTAATGTTTACCTTATCTTAGCTTCTTTATCTTGTTTTGTTTTGATTTTATTTTTTCTTACTTTTTACTTTCCCCTTTTTCTACTTGCACCAATCGCATACATGGATATGTTTTCTCACTCTTTCACTTTTGTTTTGAAATTGAATACAAGTCAAAACACATACCCACTTTCCTCTCTTCTAACCATCCCCTTTCCCTTTCCTTTTTAATCCTACTCTTCTTCTTATTTCTTTCCCTTGAACCACTAATTAACAAATTGTTTTATAATATATTTCCAATAGTATTTTGCATCAATTCTAAGAAGAGGAAAAGGAGTCCTTGCTTTACAAATTTCCAAGACACCAAAAAGGAGTATTTAAGTAGTATGTATATTGTATTTAATTTATTTTGCAATAGCCACTTACATGTACTCTTGGTTATATGTATATTCTATAGAATTTCTTGTATTTTAGGGATATGTAAAGAAACCTATATATAGTCGATTGTTCTTGTGAGAAGATTTCATGTACATGTATTGAAAGATATGTAAAGTTAGTATTTTCTTATGTATATATATATTCATATATGTATATAACTATTTAGGTATATAATTATATGTACATATGCATAAATAAGATAAGGAAACATAAGTATACCAGTATATGTATAAGTATAAAAATATGTACACTAGAAGTATAGTATAGTATAAGTATATGTATATACCTAAATAGTATATGTACAAATATTCTAAAATACTCAATCATCAAATAAAGTAATATATGTATATATATATATACATGCCTTTTGGAAAGGAAAATAATGTTAATTTACAAATTTTAATAAATTGTAATAATAGATATAAGTATAAATAATAAGTAAAGTTATAAAATAAGAAAAATATGAAAAATCCATTAAAAGACACATGGAATACCCATGAATTGCCACATCAGTATTTTGTATTTATAATTAAATTCGTAATTAATAATAATAAAATAATTAATTAGAAAATTATTAGTATAGCAAAAAGTGAATTAAATAAGCATTTAACTCAAAAATAGTGAAATAAGTTAATTATTGTAAAATAGAGTCAAAAATAAGAAATTTCAAAAATATAAATTTTATAAATTAATAAAATTGTAAAATCATAAAGAAAAGCTAAAAGTAATAATTTACACACATTTGGGTCAAAATAACAAAATTTATGATATTTTAAAACCATCATGAAAAATGCGGGTCACAACGTTCAAAACAAACTTTACTACGTGAAAATACGTTTGAAAACAATAAAAATCGACTATAAGTTCATAAAAATTGGAATTAAAACGAAAAAGTTATACGTGATTGAAAATTTAAGATAAATCGAAAAAAATAGATAAAAGATTTAAGTTAAATTATACCCGTACAATACTTGGATTATAGTAGGAAACTAGGCAAATAATTATAAATATTTAAGTAACCAAGAAACTTAGTCTTTCATAATACTTATAAATTTTTATTATCTTTTTGGTACATAATTATTGAGATTTGGAAATCCCAAAAGCTTGAAGAGTGAGCATTAACCTAAGTAAGGGAAATCTAATGATCTACTATCTGCTTACTGTTTATTCTTTGTATGCTGCTTATTGGTTGATATGGATTGTTCGTTGAATGATCGATTTCTTTGTATATTATCATCCGTATGATCACTTTCTTAAATTAGTAAGTACAACTATTCGATTAAAATAACCAGTTATATTTGTCGCATGTTTATGACCCAATTAGTATATTATTAGAGAGTACTACCTTTGCAAATTTTTTAGAAAAGTATTTTTAGAAAACATTTTTCCAATCTTAAATATATTTTGTATAATTTCTATGAGGGTTCGTAGTACCTGTAAATGATATTAATCATTAAGGCAAAGCTAGTATAGTATCTCCAATTAATTACGAGAGGATTCGCATATTTATGCCCATGGAGCCTTAGATATGTTTTGATAGCGAAAAGACTCGGTTTACGTACCCTAGGGGCCTTAGATATGTTCGGTAAATGGCCTCAGTTGGAGTCTACCTATATTGATTGCTGTTTCTCGACTAGGATAATAGACAAGTGTCGTTTGAAGGGACGATACCTTCAAATAGTCTCATGCGATTAAGGTAAGGCACTTCGTACGGGTAAGTACAGAGGATAATAGACGTATAAATGATGTAAATCTACACCTTCCATAATTCCAAACTTTTATGGTTGTATTGCTTGCATTTACTGTGTATGCATTTATTTTGCTTATAGATAGATTACATGTGTACTAATAATGTTTGATAATTTGCTTGAATAATGGTGGTGAGAAACATACTCACTAAGCCATAGTTTACTCATTTTCCTATAGTTTCTTTTGCAAGTTCAGTTAAGTTAGCTTGGGATAAACCTTGAGTATAGAGTGCAAATTAAAGATATGTATGATAGTTAATCAAGGAGTGTAAAGCTGGTACAGAAACATTTTATACAGGAAATATTTTTATATTAGAATTATGTATAATTTAACATTTCTTAGAAGTTATAAAGTTGTATTACCATATCTTATTATTTGGTAGGGGATACTGAGTCTCTACGGTCCTAATGAACTATAGAATATCAAATATCCGTAATCATTTATATTTTATAGTAAGTTAATTAATTAAAATCGAAAACCTTAATGACTAATCATTTAATGTCTTGCAATCTTTAACTTGCAAGGAGATTTTCGTATCATGAGTACATATGTGATATAAAAATTTTAGGTAATTCTACTAGGGCCCCTTTTGGGTCTTGACAAAGTTTACTTAATTACTGAAGCTTGCCCTAATCCCCGAATATGGTTAAAACTTGATTTCGCTCTAACTTTTTTTATTTTAAATCTATTTTTTTTTTTGCGTTCTTATAGTTAATTTCATACCATTTCAAATGTACTTTTACATGGAAGGATTCATTTTAGGAGTTAGGAACCCTAACCATATGTTTTGATAGGGGTCATATTCGAATTTTGTGTGTTTCCCTTTTAACTTAGTTGAATTTCTAGTTTAGTTAAGTATCTTAAGTGTACAAGGCCTTGTTTTAGTCATTTATCATTATTAATTAGGTTCTTATATTGTCATTGGGCCTAAAATATTCAAGTTTTATTTAAATCTCTAACTATAGGCTTCCTTTTATAATACTTAGTCATTTTAAGTTTTAACTTACGAGAATGTGAGCTTTCTTTTGGGCCTAAGGCTATTTTAAGTTAATGGACTTATTTTATTTATCATTGGGCCTTTTTCACATTATCCTAAGGTCATTAATTTATTTAGACCATTTTAAGTTAGGTCGAAACTTATTTCTTATGAATTAAAGGCTTTTTTGTGCTTTTTAAGTGGTTATGGGCCTTAACTCTTATTTAAGCCTATCATGGGCTTCCTAGAATACTTGATGAGCTTCATGAAGCTTTTATTTAAAACTCAAATAGTTGTTATAGTAGCTGGTCAAGTGGTTTTCGGGTGTGCTTAAGATTTGTTTTTAGGCCTTTTGACTTGTCTTAAGTTTAATTTGCTTCCTAAGGGCTTAAACTTGTGTCTAACTTATCCTAATAAGCCAAATAACTTATTGAACCCACTACATGACCTATTTAACATTTAATTTCAGATTAGATCACATCAATTTAGTAGATTCCTAATTATTCTCTATAAGTTCAAAATGCACCTCTTATCATTTTAAGGCCTAAACCACTTCTTTTAATTAGTTATAAGCTCTATTTACACCAAGGCTTATTAGGGTTCTTTGAATTATTTAGCAGTTTTAATAAGCTCTTTTAATTAAGTTTAATTTATCTAGTATACTTGCTAGTCATGAGAGATTAGGTGAGCTTAAGGCTCAGTTTGTGAGCCTTTTAGTTAAATTTAAGCCTAGTTCATATCCTAGGGCCTACATCTTGACTCTATCCTAATCCAATGGACATAGTTTACTAGAATGATTAAATGACTCATTTTATCGTGAGGTCCAGATTTGATACTAATGATTTATTGGGTCTCAAGTCGGGTTTTCTAAACCTAAATTCCATTTTAGGCCTAACTACTCACTATAAACCTTATTTAACATCTTATCTTGGAAGATCAAGTCCTAAATCCTAATTATCTTTAATGAATCATGTGATTAACCCATTAATAAACATTTTACAACATGTTATTCAACATGTTTGAGGTGGTTTAAGATGATTTTTTAGGGCTTTCTACACATCATGTAGAAATATAGTGGGAATATACATACATATGTTTTGGCCCTAGCATAAGAATAAATATATGATAATGATTCTTCTATTTTTCTTCAAGTTATCATCTTAATACGACTTATATGCTTCTAAAGTTACATATAACATATTTACTACACTAAAAATCTAAGAAAATGCACATATATGGGCATGTAAACATGGTAAACAAAGATGACATTTTAATAATTTTTCCCTTAGTTTTTAAGCTTAAGAAACATGCTTATAAACTTAAACTAGAGGTGCAAGTTTACCTTGGTGAAAATTCAAAAGGTCTCTTTTTACTTTGTTTTTTATAAACAAAAAAAAAAAGAAAAGAAAAGAAAAAACCCCTTTTGATCAAGGACGTTTGTTAACAAGAAAGGGGCATAAAGAAAATTTAAATGCAAGTGGTTTTGTGTCGTTTAGAGGTAATGGTAGGAAGTTATAGCCTGAGGCGTTCGGGTGTGCAGCCAAGTCTGAGAAGCTTATTCTTGTTTCCTTCCTTCTTGTTTTTCTTTTGTTTTGGATTATGTATTTAAAGAGTGATTCTAAGGTTCATTCTAGGGAGGAAGATGAAGTAAAAATATAGATGGACGAGTAAAAAAGGGGGTTATTATAAGTAGATGTGGTGGGGACCAAATCTCTTCCATTCTTAGTTGCATGATACAAGCACAAGTGGAGACCAATTTGCTTTTTATGATTTTTGCCAATTGAGATAATAGTTTGTCTACTAAAGGTGAGTGGTCCCTTATTTTCCCAACTAATTATCTTGTCCTATATAGTTAATTATGATTATCTTTAGCTAATTTTGGTGTATGAATGCATGTAAATAATTAGAATGCAAGTAAATAACTAGAATGCAATTTAAGTTTACAACTCTAATTACTAGTATAGATGACCATAGTCAGACACATTTTAGGGTTTTTCATATTTGATTAAATTAATCAAGCCTATTGTATCATTTTATCCAATTAATTTAGGATTTCTAAGGGTTAGAATGGATTATCACTAATTGATTACAATTTCAAAAGGAAAATTGAGGTTGTTTTAGCAATTTAGTGAATTATTAATAATTACTTAATGATGTGGCTATATAATTAGAGTTTATTAATTAAATTAGACCTTTTGACACTAAATTAGAGTTTCCAATTTGTTTTAAGGCTTCCCACATTTAGGGTTTCATGAGGGTTTGAGGGTTTTAAAGATATGTTTACAATTTTAGCTTTACTTTTGGAGAAAATGCATCATTTGAGATAAATTAGTAATCCCATTAATTTATTACCTTAATTAACTTAATTTGATTGATCATTATTATTTGTAGATATCTCCTATCATTTGTTATTGAGTTTATGCGACTTACATAATTTAAGTTAAACGTTTTAATTTAGGGTTTTCATTATGTTTGAAGTTTAATCTAAGGTTTTATGACTCTAGGATTTGGGGTTTAGAGTTTTTATTCTATTTGAATTTTTAACTTATGATCATGCATAATTGGGTTTAGAGTCTTTATATGCGATAACGTTTTTTCGAACTTTATCTCTAGGGTTTTTCAAGTTTGTTTTTAAGGTTCCGATTTAAAATTTTGTCCATTTTAATTTCTTCGGTTTGATTAAGCCTAAGGAATATCATTGGTTCTTTAAATTCGATTCTAAGTACAAAATGTAAAATTCGCGATGTTTATAGAAAGAGTCAACTACTAGAAGCGTTCTTGGAAACAAATATGATTTTAGATTCTTTTAGACTGTAAATGTTTGTTTTAAAAGTGAAAATAAATGTTTAGGACTTGATGAAAGAGGATAAATTAATGTTTCCTAAAGTATGTTTGGAGTAAGAGGAGTGCAAAGTATGAAATGGAGAAACGATGTAGAATTTAGGTGAAGAAGAAAACAAGTTTGCATGTAGCAAACAAGAACTGGCCAGTAGGTTCACAACCAAACTGGCCTGACGACATTTGAAAATGTCAACCAACCAGTTAGGCCATCTCCTTTATGATTTTGATTCAATTCTGCTCCCAAAATTGGCCTGATAGTATTCCTTTCTATTAGTTTGATGGTAGTTAAATAGAAATGCCTAAAACTTATATTTTCAACCCCAAACTTATTCCTATCAAACCAAAACATGACTTAACACGTACTAACATAGAATTTAACCCAAATTGTTAAACGAACACATATAGAACCAAATACTAGTAAGTTAGAATTTGAAGGGAATCAAACTAAGACAACCTAAGTTCAACTTTAAAATGAGACTAAAGTTCTAAAGCTTCGTGAAACATAGTCTTATCTCTGGTTCTAGAGTCAATACAAGTTGTCTAGATAATCAAGTATTGTATGAGACTATTGGTTCAGGTACGAGATTACATGTTTGTTATTTTATCCTTGCTAGTTAAGGTGAAGTTAACCTTAATTATGTCTAGCTATTAATAATGGTTGTATTGGTTATGATTGGTTAGGCCTAAGGGATTGGGAGTATCGATGGTCTAAGAGTTGATTTGGTTAAATTTTAGGTGGTTAATGACTCTAGGGTGTTGGGTATAAATATATATACATATATTCTATATGATACTTGTGTGACTTAAGGTCATGAGTAAACCCCAATTTTGGGATACTATAGCTGTGTTGCGTATTGAACTTAAATCAAGATAATAATCAGTTATTGATGACATGTTTTACATTCATAAGTTAAATGAATATTGTTTGCTTATGTATATGTGATTGCATAGCTTCGTACTAGGAAATTTTGCTTACCCTTTAGGGACCTTTGTTTTTAAATGTAGGTAATACAGGAGATCAGGATACCTATGATGACTTAAGGTAAGACTTGGTGTACAACCTAGATGACTAAGATAACTACACCTACTATGAAGAGTAGTAGGAGAGATATGTTAATGAATTACGGTGTTGTGAATCTTGTTGTGAAGTAGGAGATATAAATTCCATTATTAGTTGTTAGTTCCTTTAATTAACTTGAGTGTTGTTGTACTAGGGGCATGTAAGACTCTAAAAGTGATTTGACTTGTTTGCGTTGACTAAAAGAGTGCCAAAGCTCCTCTGTTGGTTATGTTGTATTTCATGTGATGATATAAGGCGTGAATCATATAGGTGCTAAGATATTATTTGAAGATTAGGTTATAATAGTGTGCTTTTTGGTTCGTTTACTAAATGCCATTGAGGCTATTAGCAGGTTTCAAGCCTTTGCATGTCAATACCTTTGTATTGACACATGGCGAGCTATAGCAACCCGGGTTTCAAGTATGATAACTTAAGTAATATCGGACTTAAGTTGATTGATCCTTAAACAATTAGGTTAATGATCTTTAAGAAGATGATCCTTATAATGTTCTTATCCTATTGTTGTTGTAATTTCTTTATTTCGAACCCTTTTGATCTTTACGAAATGGAAACTTGTACTTTTTTTATTGTTGTTTGAGTTCCTTATTTAACACAGTGAGTAGCTAATTCAATTGTGGCTTCTTATTTTAATCTTAGCTAGTAGAAGTAATGGTTTTAATGCTTTTCTTGCCTAGTTCATTGAACCTTTTTTATTGAATCCTAATGATATGTAAATGGGGAATAATGGCATAAGAAGCACCTGTACTTTCAATTTTTGGCAATTTAATGCGACCCATTATTTTTTTTGATTCAGTATCTTTAATTTATTATCAATTTAGTGCCTCAAGTAAACCATAATTACTTTTTTTTTCTTGTTGCATTTTTGCATCTATACTTTAATTTTGATTGCATGATGGTATTTACACTTTAGTTTTGATGCATTTTAGTGTCCATTCACTATTAGATTATCAAAAATAAATTTTTGGTTTTTCTTAATTAATCTATTATTTTAAAAATTAGAAGAAAATTTTATAAGCTTAGTAATTTCAATTGTGCATAACATTTACATGTGGTGCTTGATTTTAGAAAATATTATATTGTTGAAAAATTCTAGATATCTACTTTATTTAAAAATAATATTTACTATGTGTTCTAGGACTATTCAATCCAAGTAAAATTCTAAAATAGTCTATGATTAATAAATGAGGTGTTTGGTCTTTAACATAAACTTTTAGACTTGCTAAATAATACATATATACATGTATATATATATAATATTTTGTGATATTTCTAGTAAGGTTAATATACTAATTTTTATAATTTTACCATTTCATAACTTGCAAATTGAACATCATATGATTGAAACTCTATAATCACTAGAAAGCTCAAGTTAAATGTTACTTGGGTTTCAAATGAGAGGTTAGATATAACTCATTAATTCACTCAAATGAAGGGGTTTGCCACAATCTTAAGGATAAGATTGATAAGAATGCAACAAAGATTAAAGAGTTAATCGACACTCAATAATTCGGCAATGGAAGCTTTAAGAGCTCAATAATGACTTTGCTCGAAGGAGGAAAGTTCTAAGTTTGGTTATATTCTTCACTATCTAATTCTTGTAGTTACAAATGTTGCTATTTATAGCAAGTCCTAAAGCCCTAATGGTAAAAGTTTAAATAATGTACAAGGCCTTAAACCTTAAAGAATGGGCCCATGATTAAAAATAAGGAAAATATTCACAAGAATACAAAACTATGCGTTTAGTAGAAGAAGTCGGCATGCAGTCATTCGGCTTATCTAGGAAGGAGCAAAATTCGGACTGGATGAGGTTAGTAGTTAGATGTTCGGTTTTGAAGAGGAGTCCCTGAAGTCTCATCGTGCTTGGCTAAGATGCTCGAAAGGTTGTCCCACAATTGCTAAGTACTAAAATTATTCTGTACTAGTCTCTCCGTGCCACACCGAATGGATCTTTGGCCTTAAGTCCTTAGTCAGGTGGTCTTTCAGCATCTCGGTAGATGATAGACCTGGCATCAAGTGGCTCCTTTAATTCCTTTCGATCTTTTGGTATTAGCTTGGCCTTAGCAAAAGCTATTTAACCTTAGCCTTGAACAATTTGGCTTTAGGTTAGAACAGGTTGGCTTCAGTTGCCGGCAGGTCGACGTTAGCTTGAAACAGGTCAACCTTAACTTGGAGACAGTCGTAGGCTAATTCCTATCATTACCATGAGGACCAAAAGGAGTAGTCCTCAACGCTAAACAATGAGAATGGGCTAAGATGCCAAACAAACTTCTCTTCCCTTTTCACTTCACCATGGGTATCAAGTTGCTCTAGATTTCCTCAACACTCATGAGAATCAAGCAATAGCTCTTCCCATCCTTCCGAACTGTGTAAGTGTTAAGGAAGCCATCATAGATCACCTTATAGTCATACTCCTATGGTCAGCCAAGAAGTAAATTTACGGCATTCATAGGGACCACGTCGAATTTAATCTCGTCTTCATACAACCTAGCCTTAAATGTTATTCAAGCTCTCTTATGCACGTAGACCATACCCTTGTCATTAAACCACTTCAATCCATAAGGTTGGGGATGTAGGTAGGTTAGCAATTTCATCTTTTTTACTAGCTCAGTAGAAACAACGTTAGTACAACTTCCTCTATCAACAATTAAGGAATAGGTCTTCCCATTCACTAAACATTGAATATGAAATAAATTTTCCCTTTGTTCGAGATTTGCCTTCAGGTCAACTCATCACGGCTAAGAGTTCATCTAAATTCTCAACATAGACATCCTCTTTGATCAACTCGTCTCCCAAACTCTCGTCGCTTTGACTCTCTATTTAAGCTTCGGATCCTTCACCTATTAAGATCATGACTCCTTTATTAGGACATTGAGAAGCAATATGTCCATAGCCTAAGCACTTAAAGCATTTAACTTCTCAAGCCTTAGTGCCAAGTACTTTCTCCTTCTCTACCTTCCTTGTCTTAGCCTGATCTGGTCGGCTAAACTCACCTCTCTTCATCTTCTCCGACCTTCTCTCAATGTACTTCTCAAGTTCAAGGCTGGCTTGTTGAGGTTGGTTAGTCGACCTCTAATGCCTTCTTCTCCGCTGTCTTTCTACTCTCAATGCCAGATTGATCAGCTCGTCTAATGAGTCAAATGAATGCAATTCAACTATGTCGGCAATGTCATCTCGAAGTCTACTTATAAGCCTAACAATAGTACAGTCCTGTGGCTAAGCTATCTCACACCTAGTCATCAGAGTTTTGAACTCTTGTAAGTACTCCTTGATAGTGTTTCAGCCTTGTCTTAGGTATTGGAAAGCATAGAGCATCTCTTGCTTGAAGTAAGTTGGCACAAAGCGTTGGTTCATCAACCTCTTCATAAGCCTCCAAGTTCTAATCGACTCTTCTCCTTCAACATCTCGCTTAGCCACTAACTTATCTTACCAAAGGCTTACATACTTAACAAGGGATAATGAAGCCAACTTAACCTTTGTCTAGTCATCACATTCATAGTACTCAAACAAATTCTCAACTCGGGGAACCTAGTTAAGGAACTCTTCGGCTCGGCTACTCCCACTGAAGGTCGGTAGTTTAAGCTTGATGTTGTCAAGTCCTTGGCTATGTGCTCGGGGTTCATCCTTTGCATTCCTAGTTGGTTGGTTCACCTTAGATTAACCACTTCTATTGGAGCTCTACTCAGCCATATTTCTTCTTGTCTTTGACCCTCTTCTTCAAGCTCCTTGATTTGCCTCAGAGTCAACACTCCTATCATTACTTCTTCTCAACTCAAGTTAGTTTTCTCCTTCTCGGCTCGACAGCTCTTCTTGGATGTCACTCGTCATTATCAAGCTCATTGGAGCTACTTCTATTGGTGAGTGTTCATTCCCTTCTTTCACCTCGACCAATACATCTATGGCCTCTAACTAAACCAGTAAACTCCTAAATAGAGTCAATGAGATTCTAAAGATAATATTCCAAATTATCAACACATCTCCTCAAGCTTCCATGAAGACTATTACCATTGTTATTGACACTATCTTCAAACATATTTTTGTCCGTACAATAATTTTCAAAGAAAATTGAACAAATACGATTTAAAACAAAACACAACTTAGTGACCCAGAAATGACTACTAATCGACTTTTGTAACTACCCACGATTGACAAACACTTCCACACTGATTAGAATCAACTACTAAAAGTACGGCAACTCAACTCAATAGCAACACAATACTACGACTATTAAAAATACGAACAATACACTATACTATAGAATCACAACTAACAGATGTTTAATTAACGAAACATTCTTTGAAAAACACTAGCACTCGTATCTTCCCAAAGCTTTAATACCAAAATGATATGGCAGTGGGTCTTGAGAGTGAATATGTATGGATATCATGCATTCGGTAGAGATGTCCGCCAACTCATTCAACCACTACTCCATCAATTGAAAATCGCCAATGGCTTTCTTAATAGTAGCATCGCTAAGAACCTCTCTACTCTCTAATTTGGTGATGAGCTCCTCCATCTCCAAAGCCCTTCTCTGGAGTTTCTTGATTTGCTGTTCTAACTCTACCTTCCAATCGAACGGCACCAAACTCTAGCGATGTAGCTTTAGTGCTGTCACATTCTAACGCCTTTATCACCAGCTCAGTTTGTAGTTAAGAGATCGATGCCTTCAGCTTGTCATTCTCTCTCTTAAGCCTAGCCTTAGCTTCCCTCTCCTCGTATAGTTTCTAGGAAAGTTGGGCGTTAGTCCTCGACTCATCATCAAGCTGAGTCCTCAAGTCGCCAACCTTTTTAGCATCCTCTTTAGTAGTTGACCTCTCTCGATTACTAAGCCTAACCACCTATACATAAGAGTGACGCAAGTACTGGTTAGCCCTACCGAACTTATCTTGATATTTATTGGAACAGGACTTTACCTCCTATAGGTCCTTCTTAGCCTTATACAATGCTGCCCAAAAGCCCTTTACCTCTTTTCGTGCGACATCAAGGTTGCTCAGCTGGAGCAATACCTGGTTATAGTATTACATAGAAATGCAAACTAAGGTCAAACTAGGAATGAAAAAGGAAGATATCAATTATGAAAGGAAAAGGCTTACCTATCGGATGAGCAAGCTCAAATAACTAGCCATCTCTACAGGATCGCCTCCTCCTACCCTTGATAACTCCTTAAAGATGCCCAGTCTCTAGGGGTGTAAGACCCTAATGAAGCCTAATAGTTGAGAGTCCAATATTGCAACGTAATTTCATTGCCCTGGATCTCCTACTTCGGCCTTAGAAGCTTCCCCCTAACCCTTTTGCTTTCAACCTCAAAGTGTGAAGGCAAAGCTCTTCATTTTGGGAGATGTATGGCACATCCTTGAACAAGTTTAGTTCTATCCCCAGAAACCTAAACTTGTTCAAGACATCAAAAAATTCATCCCCAAGTTCATCAATACACTTATAAGGATGAACCTTCAACCACTCATATAAGTGCATTTTCCTTAAGGGCACCTTCCCTGTGGGCTTTTGTTTCTTAGCCTTAGGTACCTCTTTCCCAGCAATCTCAGGGGCCTTCCTCTTCTACCTGACTACATAGAATGGAGTGCTGGCTTCGGCCTCCTCCTTACCTCAATCGAGAGGGGTAAGCATCATTATGTCTAAATGTTTAGTGCTAATGGGTTTGTACTCTACCGTAATGGGCGTAAAGGTGGGGTCGAGGGTAGTAAAAGGAAAAGCCACACTTGTAGGATCGACAACTAATGGCTCTACTTAGGGATTAAGAGGAATTCCCTGAGGTAAAGCAGTTGGCTTGACCTTGCTAGTCTCCCTAGCCCCTAACCTCAGCCCTATGACCTTGCCAAGGTCGAAGGCCTTTGTGGTTGGCCTTGACCTAGCTTACCGACGTCTCGTTAGCTCATCCACTAAAGGATGGAGAATTCCCTTAGCCAGTCTCTTGCTTGCAAAGAATCAAGCAAGTAATAAGGAAAAAGAAAATAGAGCAAAGAAAAGATACAAAGCACTACCATTTACTAACTCCATCCCGAATAGTATAAACTAAGAAGATCTCAAACAAAGCACAACTTTACACATTAGCATAATAAATGAAGTCATTCGTAAAAAAACAAACCTATACCTTCAGCCCACTTCTTCACCATAGCCTTCTTCATGCTGGGAAAGAGCATAGAGATTGGATACTTAAAATACCTCTCAACTATCTCCACAGCATTAATTTCGTTGCCGTATCTAAAGGCCATGAAGGCTTGAATCCCCCTCACAACCATAGCATCATTAAGCCCTAACTCCTTTTAGGCCCCTATATAGACTAATTCAACCCATTTGGTCTAGAAGTCTGCCTCATCTTGCAATTCAACCATTAGGTAGTCATCTTACCTGTTGATAGTCAATTTCCGTCCACCCAGCTTGATAAGCGTTAACTTCGCTTACTCATCCATTCGACTCCATCAATTGACATTCTTGGCATTCCGTCAAGTAATTGACACTTAGCATTCCGCTGGGTAGCACAGATCCACTGCGAATTTATTTTTCAAGTTCATGGCAAGAACAGTTATCATAAGTACGATTAGATTATATAACTGTCTATTTTCCCTACATTTCAAGGAAGATGTCTAATCAAGAAGCTCTTACGTGTATCAACAGTTATTCCTATAACTACTCTTTTAAACTTAACAATCTCCTATAAATATGGGAAAGAAACTCTATATGGGACATTTAATAACTCTTAACCTTGTTACTTTACTTTTCTCATTCTTGCTTACTAACTTAGATATTGAACTGGCCCCGATACTAAGCTATCTTCCTTTTTTTGCAAGACATTTCCAACTCCTAAAAATCACATACAACACCGCTAGCGCCTAACAAAGTTCGCAAGGTTATAGAATAGCTTCGTCCTTGAATGAGGTTGGAGGTACGGCCATTCACCTACGCTTTTCCACATGTAGAAGTGGTTAAAAAGTTCAAGAGTGGCCCTTATTATCAAGTATTCACATAGCCCCTGGAAGGCCTTCAACTCCCTCTACCCATTAAGAAGGATGTGCGCTAGATTGCATTAGTGGAAATTGAAGAAGTCCTTCTCAAAGTTTCTTAGAAGGAGGCACTGCCTATACTCCAAGCATTTTTCAAATACAGCAAAGCGCCTCCCTATCAGTAGGGGCACCTTTTCTTCCTTCCTTAGCACTCGTATTCTCCAATCGCGAATCAGCTTAACTAGAAAATTGCTCACCACCCAATTAGGAGCAAAGGCCTTTCTCCCATTAACTTGGCCACTTAGGCCTTTGCTTATCTCGAGCACTCCGAATAAGTCTCTAGATAGCGATAAGGGAACGTATGCATAAACGTCCCTTAAGATAACATTGATAAGCCTCGCCTTATTCAGTGCCTCCACCACCATTATGGTGGCATCATCTAGCTATGCTAACGAACTAACTTCGTCCTCTCCTTCGGGAGGAGGATCACTCTTCGTAGTCTCGAAGCCGGTGAGATTATATTTTGATGCATTTGATGGCATCTCCCCTATGTTGATTGACATGATCGATGAAGAAATGAGATAGAATGAACTCTAAAGAAAAGTTTGTGAAGAAGATTGATGAAGAAGAAGAAAGCAAAGTTTGTAGTGTAAGAGTGGAGAAATTGCAAAAGAGTACTCTCACTAAATGATCGTGGTATTTATATACCGAGGGCTTTAGAAATTGTATTGGTGATTATAAGGATTCGAATAAGCACAAATCCGCTGGAATGTTGTGAGGTAGCCACATAAAGTCAGCTTCAATCGGACGGCCACATTCAAAAGAAAAAATGCATGCAACCACACGTCAATTTGCTATGATAGGATACCTGTCACTTCGCATTCACTAAAAACAAGTGCAATAAAGTTATAATTTGAAAAGTCACTTCAACAAAAAGTTTCCACGAAGACCCTCCAACTTCCATGTGAGAACTTGCTTAACACTCCAACGATACTACACCTCGGATCGAATAAATTATGCCTATTCAAGCAATGATGTGCCTATCGTTTCGATCTACTCAGCACCTCTGCCCTACGATTCTTGTGAGATACAACCCATTGTATTCTCGCCTTGGCTTAGAGTACTTACCTCGAGCTGTAAAGTCTCCACCTCAGTTCACCCATTTAGCTTGAAAGACATATGCTATGCTTTAATCTAACGAAAGGCCAATTACTCAGACCAAAGAGCCCCTATGCCAATCAACTTAGATGTCTCCACCTCGACCTTACGTCAGCTTATATCTCTTCACCTTAGCCTTATAGCTGCTCAGGCCTATTCGCTTCGACCTTACCGTGGCCCAGACCTCTCTACTTCAACCCCCTATGTTAGCTTAGATGTTTTCGCCTCGGACTTCACCTAACCAAATCAACCACACGCCTAAGAAGCTTACCTTAGGAGAATTGGTGGTAGTGGTTAAGTGTTAATAGAGCCTTTTGGAACATCGGCTCTTCAGTCCCATCTTATCCTTTTTAAGCTCACTCTTTATAATAGGCCGCCTCTAGCCCAAGTCCATAATATGGCCTGTCTAACTATTGTCAGCCTCTAATAACTAAAAAACTTCAGATAAGGCTAAAGATTAAGTTAACAATTACTTCCTACTTATTTTGGACCGGGTTGGACACTATGATCTTACTCTTTAACACTTGTGAAAGTAACTCTTCTCACTAATTTCTTTCCAACTACTAGTGTTACTCCTTCATAAATACAAAAGCCATCTCTTAATAGTAAACTACTTGATATTTTGCGCACTTAAACCTACTAATTGCTCTTAAGCACTCATACTCTCTAAAGACACATAACCAATTTAAGTATCGGAGTAGCCATGTCAAACAACACCTCGATGTTCCCTTACTGTGCTCTTTTTTGCAGGCCTCATCACTTGCACAAAGTCTAAATCCTCTTCAGTTAATACTAACAAAATTCTTGAGATGATAGATACTAAATTGTCAAAAGTTGAAAATGCATACACTTTTTGTGCTTTTATCCCCATAAATGTTTTAGCTAATTTTTTTTTTCATTTTTTTAGTATAGGTTTTAATATGGATGAAACACCATGATAATTATGCATTCCTTTAATGATTCTCCGTATATTGCATTTAAATAAGCTTTTTTTTTTTTTTATCAACCTTCGTGTTAGATATGGAATTTGTCTAGTTAGATTTGCTCTAGCTTGAAAGGAAATAATTTAACATTTTTGTGAATCGGTGGAGACTGATTAACGTGCACTCATCTTAAAAATCGTTTATATATTCTCATGATCAATGATAGCATCGGATTAGAAAGTGAAGTACGTTTTCATGCACATATTAATAAAATAGCTTTTACTCGTTAAGGCCATTGAACATCGATTTTCTTCAATTTTTACTTTCCAACAATTATAATATGAATCGTACTTGAAAGGAGGGGAAAAAAAAAAGACTATTTTCTCGTGTTTTCATTACACTAGATAAAACCATAGTCTAGTACTTGCACATTACTTCCCTCTCCAAATAAAATTTTTATAAAACTGAGTTTTACTATTGACCAACGTATAGTCGCATAGTGACTATCAAGAACCAAGTACAACTTAGGTTTCTCAATGACTATACTCTTTGGTCGTAGATCTATAGCCATAGATCCGACATAACATGACTCCTAATAGAATACAGCAATATTAAAAGATATCAGAGTCTCTTTATTTCATTGATTCCCATCCCTGTGGCAAGCCTTAATCAAACGCAAACTAGATGAAATGAGAACACTCTGTAAAACCGAACTAGTAAAACTCAGACAATCCTATAACACGGACTCCATCACACTGACATATTGTGCTGCCGCAGAATATTATCCTTGGCAGTTGTGCAAATGTGAGGCTACCTTGCAAACATGGAGATAGGCAATTCAAGCTCGAACTATTTCATGGATCAAATTTAAACAGCAACAAAGTAATTTCCAAATTGACCAAAAATAATTAGTGCAATGCGAAACCATGTCCGTCTTAAATAGTGAGAAGCCTACCACATCAGTCTTATCATCAAATGATTATATGGGAGCCAATGACCATACATCACAGATACTGGAATGAGGAGACTATAAGCAGTACGCAGTGAAATACAGTTATCCTGTCCCATCGGCATTAGCAGTTCCTTTGTCTGTCTACATATCTGAATCTGGTTTTTGCACAACATCCCCATCCCTTCATGTCTGTGTTTAAGAAGAGCAATAGTACTTATTGTGGTCAGTCTGATGTATTGGTTAGTAGAAGGTAGTTGGTCAAGCACACTTGGGATCAAACACCTGCACAAATCGCCCCTGCAATATCCAATGAACACAAGTCATGTGTCACTGAAAAAACTAATAGCCTTGACAAAATTATGAACTTCTTTAACGTCAACACATCTACTAAACTTCAATTCACAGCATTCTTCTAATATGCAAAAAAGTTGTTTGGATATTTATTTTGACTAGAAACTCATAGAGAAGCACACAGCAAAAGAACTAAGCATGAAACTATATGCCTCTCAAATCTTTAAAGGTGGATTTATCTTATGCTTGACGAAATGAACATCGATCTAACGCTACACATTGAATCACTAACATGCTTTCATTCCATAAGATAACTATATAGAGCTCTTAAAGGTTTGGATGGTTTACAACTACCATCGGCTTTGATCCTATTAAGGAGAACTGCCATTAAATATATTTGAATAGTTGCAAAGATACACCATAGTTTATCACACATGAGGATAGAGAACAGACACTATATTTGTTTATGTGAATGCCTGCAACTATGGAAGAAAGATATACCTGTTGACCACGATGAACAGCAAAATTTCCCCTCATCAACATGTTTAACATCAAGACCAATAAACCATGATCCAACACTGACATCATCATGGGCATATGTCCGTAGAATGGACCTGAAAAAAGAAAGTTGATTTAACTGCTCTGCATAGTGTCTTTTTTATTCCTCAAAAGAACAAGGAAGAGGGAGAATACCTATTTATTGAGATAAACTGAGCCAAAGCATGTGTTATGACATAAAATTCACTAGAAGCATGGCGGAAGTATCTGTTTTACAGAGGAAAAAGAGATCCAGACTCAGATGACCACATTATGTTGTTATCCAAAAATAACCAGCACAGTCAGCAGTTTCAATTGAGGTACAGTATCAGGCATCCTGAATGGTCTTAGTGTACATAGTGTTTATTATTGTACTGTCTGGTCTGTAAAAGAACAAGTAATAACTGGTGAACAACATGAACTATCTTATAGGGTGTGTTATGACCAAATTATGTTATTATTTAAAGATAACCAACACAGAGATAGAACTGTATTTTCAAGTCAGTAGCTTCAATTGAGGTATAGTTCCTGGCATCCTAAATAGTCTTTAGTAAATACAATGTTTATTATCGTATTGCCTAATCTGTTAAAGCAGAACCAATAAACATATGAATGACATGAACTATCTTTTATAGGGTGTTTTATGACCAAATTATGTTATTATCAACAAACAACCAACACAGAGACAAAACTATATTTTCAAGCCAGTAGCTTCAATTAAGGTACATGTTCAGGCATCCTAAATGGCCTTTAGTGAACACAATGTTTATTATTGTACTGACTAGCCTGTAAAAGCAGAACCAATAAATCCAGGTATCGATCAATTGTTGCCATCTGTGGGAACTTGGCGATTGTTTTCTTGAAGGTTGACGCTGCTGACGCACGGCATGGCGAGGGTTGCAACATCAATTCAAGATCTTGCCAAAAGAATGGAACAAGTTGCAGAGTGAACATCAACGATGGAACAGAATATATTGACAATGCACAAGATGATTCACAACCTATGGCTAGACCATAGGGCAAAGCCAAGGTTCAAGAAGAAGAGGCATATTATGAATCGATCAAAGGCAACGTGTAGTTTCAAGAAGACAAAGATATTGATGTGAAGATTGAAGGCTCTGTGCAAGTTCGAGAAGAAGAGAAAATTGATGTGGCAATTGCAGGCCATGCACAGGTTCGTGACAAAGAGGAGATTTACCTGAAGATTCGAGGAAATGCCTCAATTTTCTCCAAATTCTTTTCAGATGTCATGTCCTAAATCTGCGACAAGCTCAATATGCTAAAAGTGGCAAATGAGAAAGTTCCAACTTTAGTAATTTTCCAGCATATGTTCAACAATCATTTCAAGCTGCACCTTGATGGTTGATCCTTCGTAGTTTTTTCCACCAGAATAGGCAGCTCATTTCACCGCAGAATAGTCAAGAGACCATGTTCACAGAAGCTCCATATTTTGGCCAATGTTGCAACATCAAATTTGCATCACACTGCTGCTCTTACCATGACAATTCCCAACTATCCACAATCAAATATGTTACCAGTTGTTTTCTTTCTGATGGAGGAGGTTTACAGGTCATGTGGTTTCTGCGTTATGGTTTTTCCACCGCTAAGGTTTTCATTCAACGCATGCAACAGCTCACCAAAGCCATTACTTGAAAATTTTCATAACTCACCTCAAGGAAAAGGTAATTTTGAGAGGGGATGTATTGATATGATTCTCTATAGTTTCTAGTTATTTTGTTGCTTTACCTTTTTTATTTTTTATTATTAGTTTTCTGTTATTGTTTTTTAGTCGTGTTCAATGTTGTCAAACCCGACTCAGGTGATTAACTCGAGCATATAAGAGGACCAAACGTTAAAGAGTTAGAATTGAGTTCAATCGTGGTTCAACTGGGGTTGGACTAAGGTTGGATCGGATTGGTTTTATGAGCGAATCAGGTCAAATTGTGTTGAACCGTAGAGGTTAACCTAGATTTAAGAATACTAGTCATATCAATCGGTAACTTTTACTTGTCATGTTGGTAGTTAGATGGGTGTATTAATAATCAGTTTTTTCGTGTACTTCTAGTGACTTCTAGAGAATTCTAGAAGTCCCTAGATATAGTTAGAAGTAGAGAGTATAAACAGTGCAGTCAGTAGCATAAGCTTCTCTAGTCAATAAAGGTGAAGATTGTGAAGAGCAAATGATACTCTTGTGAACTTCCAAGTCTGGTAGTTGAACCTATGATTTGGTTTTCTTTACTGGTTCAATAGAATGAGTGTTTTCATTGTTCTTGGAAACCATGTTTTATCAGTAATGGTTAATAATTATGGAAAATATAAATAAAAAATGAAGATAATGATTTCCATTTTCAAAAGCAAAAACATTTTCTCATATTTCATTAGCATTTTCAATGGTTGCTAACCACCACTACCGGTGGTGGCCCATTACCATCACCTTCCATGATCATTTACTGTTACAAGCTCCTATTATCTCTAAGCTCTTGAGACTACCATAATAATATTGAACAACTACAAATTTTTTATCGTAATAAATATTGAAAGAAGTCCGCAATACGTTTTCTATGAAATAAACATCCCCTTAGTTGAGCTAATCTAGCAGTCACTATCAAATATCTTTCACTTATTTAATTTGTGTCTCAGTGGATGGTCCAACTTAGAAGAAGAAAAAGGAAAAAATAAACTGCCTGTCACGTCATCAGATTTTACTCATGTAGAAAATTTCTAGCCTGATTGCATCAACATAAGGACAACATCTTCCTCTCATGAAATTAGACAATCACTTCTGCAGGTATCATTTGCCATTGCAGTAAAACATTATAAAATGACTCTGTCATTGACCTCTCATCTCCCTAATGCATATATACAACCTCAAGAGTTCATTGTGCAAAATTTCTTTCTCTAGATGAGATGAAAGGCTATTAAAGTGCTAGCACAGCATTGCTACTTCCAAACAAAACGTTTAAAAAAAATAATTAAAACTCACGATTTTCTATCACCGAATTTCCACCAGTCGGGTTCATACCATTTGTGGGTCCTATAAAGATTGACAGAAATGCAAATGAAAACATTAGATGAAAGCATGACCAGAAGCAATTTTGAACTTCTACAGTTCGTGGCAAGAAAGGACTTCTTGATTGTACTCACGGCTCTGCAAAAACTTCCCCTGATTTCATGCATCCAATATAAGCACGGGATGCATCCAAATAGTTGGTGAGAACATCACCCAGGGCATCTGAAAGGTAAATTATAAAGCAAATCAGCAATAAGTTAGTTCTCTTGAATAACTTTCCTATATAGTTTAGCATATGAACATAGTTTCTTGTCAGTTTTTAGAACTAGGATTTTCAAATTTATTCAGCAATACTACTTGTTGCAAGAAAAAAGAAAAGAAGAAGAAGAAGAAGTTGGTTAAACAAAGTGGCCTATACAATACTCACTGTCCTCAAAAGCAATCAGTTCAAGCTCATCTCTCTCGAAGGACTCCTGAAAGTAGAAACTCTTGCTATGAAGATACTTCTCTAGTTTTAAAGGCTCAGCACAGATAGAATACCATGCATCTGCCATATCCTACTTTAACATCAAATGCCTTTTCCTGCCCCACATAACTATAATATGATTACATACTCTGTGGACTCTTTCTTTCTTAGGATTATTGCTCATAGCTTCAACCTCCAATAGATAATGATACTGTAATTATGATGACATCATGACAAGCATGTCATCAGATGTGACCTGCTGATTTTTTTCTCTGAAAAGATTTAAAGACTACCTACCAACATTAACGTAAATGTCATCATTGACCTTAGCATAAAATTCAGCATCCCAATTCTGAAATGCTTGAATGAAGAATGCCTTTATCTTTTTAGAGACATCCCCAGGTGCTTCAACATAATTGTCCTGTGTCAAGTAAAAAAGAAATTTAAAAAAAAAAAAAAGGTTTCTTGATAGATCCTGAATTTTATCTGAAACTAGTAAAAGTAGTAAAATTATTCCACCTGTATGACCTAAAAATGCATACACAACATTTGACGTAAAATATGCATATATAACTAAGCAAACTGTGAAGAATTGGTATCATAGAAGTAATGCAAACCTACACTCCCTTGAAATCAATGATGACAGATATCCTAGTGAAAGACCTCCAATTTTTCATGTTTATAGGAGGCAGCTTAGGGAGGCTGCTGCTTCCTGGAATTATTATGTTTATAAGTGTGATTGTTGTGATGTGTGGTGTTGGGAATGGGTGGTTCAGTGGTGTATGTGTTGTGGTGTGCAGGGCATCATGTGTGTTTTGGGTTGGGATAGGTGGTGGCATATTGTGTAGTTTCTGTTGTGTGGTGTTGTTGTGTGGAGTCTTGTCTGATGTGGAAGGTGGAGTAGGATATGGCTTTAGTTGATTGGGTGAGAGGCTGATGTGGAGGTTCTGGAATATTCCTTGGAAAAAATATCTGAACTGATTCTTTTAAAAGGAGGAGCAGGAGAAGTTGTTAAGTAGTTAGTTGGAAAATTGGTTAGAAAGAAACTCTGGCCTAGCTGAGCTTCTGCTCAGGTACTACACTTTCTACCATTCGCACCTTTGTTTTCTTCCATTAACATCCTATCTTGCTTACATTTGTGATCTGGTTCATTACAATTGAATTTTCAGTTGAGCAGATTTTGCTGAGGTGTGAAACCTAAGAAGAGGCATCAGGCTGAAAGTGGTCATCTCTCATTTGCAACTTGTATGCAGAGACATTTGACTGCAGTTCAACATGAATGATAAAGTAGAAAACCACTCAAAACTTCAACTCTGAAATATTCTGCTGTTATGTTAATATTCCATCTCAGGTTGGGACTTATGGATAAACACCCATGTAATGTGTGATATTGCACTATGTCTAGCATGTGACGTTCAAGTTTCATAACAAATGTCTTATAGAACATAGAACCTACAAGCATCCAATTCTCCTAGATAGAGATCCTCCTTCCTGTCTAAGATATTATCTTTTCAGGTAAAAAGTATTTGAAACACATGATTAATTAGTCTTGAATAAAAGAACAAATTTTCTAAAATAGTTTCTGCTTTTAAATCACAGAGTTGCACAATGACACACCAGCAAAGCATTTCTCTGTAACCTCAATTCTTAAAGCTGTTGCATTTAACCTTACAAGAACAGTGAAGTCTTGGGTTTGATCGTTCTCACTGTCAATCTCCCTGTCCAAAGTGTCCCCACGATTTGCACTGAGTGATCAATCAATCAAACAATAAGACAACTACAAAAATTTCTTGAATTAGAATGGTAATCAAAAGTCAGAATAACAACCTTCTTCCTATTACAAATTGTAGAACAATGCCCTTCTCTTCTTTCAGTTTCTTTTGATCTGCACCTGCAGTCACAGTAGCTCAAAGTTAAGCAATATCTAATAACAACAGCACAACAGCAACACAGATGCTCCAATTATCTGTGCCAGATGTGTGCTTGATTATGTGTCTTATCGGATTTTTTTTCACAAAATATCCTACAGCCATTAGATGTGAACAAAGATGCTTTAGCACTTGAACCAGCATGTCTACCAATTTCACCATAGCAATTTCTCAAATAAAAGATGAAAATTGAATAGAAAGAAAGCTGCTGAGAGAAATATCGATATATCAAAATATTATGCATGGAATGAAGTCACAATTTTCTAGAGACCAGGGGACCCCTGTGAATTCCCTAGATAAAGCATTTTGGAAAGCATAATCACCTCCTAGGATATGCAAAAACTTCTACAAACAAATAATTGTCAGGATAATAGAAAATTATATAGAGTTTCTGCTAAATACAGTAAAAGTGCAATCTGTAAGTACTTCCAAAATTCTCCTAGGTATATTATAAAATAATGTAAGTAGAAAACCTAGCTTTGTCCAAGTATAATGGAACCACTTACCAGATGGCATCCATGCTTTACGTATTGCATCTCTATTTTTCTTGTGGCCGAATGTAGTGATTATTCCTACTATAACCAAGTGCCTTTTCTTAGAACCATCATCTTCAGTCCCTGATGCATCCTTCGAAACAAAGCCTTGCTGCCTGGCTGTGGCCAGTTCCATTTCAAGGGCTGATAACTTCTTCTGTTTCTCCCTAGGGGATAAAGAAATGTCATTACAACCTGAGCCCACTTTTTTTGTAAAAATAAAAATAAACTACAGAATTAGTTATCCACATTAGGAAATAAGAATACCTGCAAGATATTACTTTCAACGTATCATCAATAGAAACGGTAGAGTGGCCCTAATGTTAAATGAAATTCCATAATTAGTTGAAATTATAAGAGCACATGAAGATCCCTTGGAATATAAACCCCCAGGGATAGAGTCAACAAATCAATGGACAAACCACAACCAACTATAATAATAATAGGCCAATAAGCTAGCAGCATGCTAATAGCATTTTGGCAAACTAAAGTCATGAAACCTCATATAAGCACAAAGAGACCTAACTGACACATTAGGCAGTGTAAGATTGGGCAAGGTGGATGGAAATTGATCACCAGTCATTTAATATGATCTCATCCCCAGGACTGCAATTGTACTAGACTTATCAAATCAGATAACAAACAAAATCACTATATTACATATCCAAAAATAATTTAAGCATCAGTATTGCACATTCTCCAAAATAATACCATAATTCATCCCATCAGAAACGTTTTGCGTTAATGATTTTACATCAAACATGCACAAATAATTGACATAAACAAAACTTCTGTATAAGCTAGAAGACATTTCGGAACCAAAGTAGAAACAAGACCACGCATTTATTGTGAACCAGATAAAAGAATGACCACATCAGAGTTTTAAGAGACCAGAACTAGATCAAATCCACACAAATGTAGAAACACACTAGGACCTGATTACCAAACATGCCTACAATGGAACCAAGAAATTAGAATCATAGTATGAGCTTGTCTCATGGAAAATGTTTTTATATTTTCTAACATTGGATAAAGTGTTGTATTTTCAGCAGGTGAATAATAAATTTCCCTATTCGTTGTTAGTGAATTCTTGGGCATTCCTTCAAAGCCCCTTCTACAATTTTCCAAAAGCACTTGGTAATTGCTGAATAAGGAAAATTTACTTGCAGTTTCATATACACTCACTAGCAAAATCAATGGAACATCTAAACTTGTCTTATTCGGTCCTTAACAAGTGCCTATCCACTCGCTATTAAACCCGAAAACATCGCCCGCGAATCAAACGCAGGAATATTTAACAAGAATTTAAACACTATTACCTGCCCCATTACTTTATCAAGCTCATTAACTAAGTACACTCTATTCTCTGCATCCATCCACAACCTGCAATTAACCAAATGAATAGATCAAATCACATTGCAAAGATCGAACCTTTTGACGAACCACTTAAACTTGTCCAAATAGAAGTACCTTCCAGCCACGTAAATGGTGACCATACTAGCAAACATCGAGAGCATCAAAGCGGTAACTCGAGAACCGAAACCCGATCCGGAGACCCGCCGATGCATCGTGCCAGAAGGATAAAATTGTAGAAGAAAAGAAGAATTGAGGTGGGATCTTTGAGTGGAGAGAGTTGATGGGTCTAGGAAATTAGCATTGAAACATGAGAAGAAGGAAGGGGGAAGGAAATTGGCAGTGTAGTGACAAAGACGTAAGTCCAAACTCCTACGTTGCAACTGATTTACTTTAAAAGCTTATGCCGTTTGGTGGGAACAGGAACGGGTGTTTCGGTTGGATGAAAACGTAGAACGGAGTCGAATAAAGGTTGACGTTGGTAAAGATCATCAAGTGATTTTTCTGGAATGGCAACGATGGTAATTTGCATTTACCGGGAAAAAAAAGGAGGGTTAATTGGCTGTCCGATTATTATTTTCAATTTTTATTTATGAAATTTAGGTTTTTCTTTCTTTCCTTTTTTTTCCAACATGAAATTTAGCTTCTTTAGGGTATGTTCGGATAGGCGAAAGACAGCATAGATGCAGGGAAATTGATCGTTATGTGAATAGGAGGGAATTATTACATTTATGGAAATTCTATGATAACTTTGGGAGTTTAATATTATCTTAATATTAGATAAAATAACTTATTATAAAATGTTAATAGGTTATCTATTTCTTCTCTTTTTTTAAATTAATAAGTTTTTATATTTAATTATAATCTCATTCATTTTTATATTTTTCCATATTTTAGTTTTCCTTTTCGTATTTTCTCATTTTCCAATTATTCAATATTCTTTTTTATATATTGATCATTTTTAGATTTAATTAATATCTCTATTTGTTTTTACAATTAAATACTAATATATCTATTTTTGCAATATATCTCCTCCATTTTTATGCATATATATTAACTATTATTTTTATTTATCTCCCTTTATCCAAAATATTTTCCCATCGACAAAATTGTTGTCGATTTTATAGTAAATTATTGTTTACATAATTTTTCTTCAATTATCATTTTCATTATTATTATAAACTTCATATAAATTATAAGTAATTTAGTATTTTATATGTTTTTATATAAGAAAAGGATAATTTATTGTTATTTTCACTATTTAGTTTATTATTTTATAATTATTAGAATTTAGTGAAACCATACACAATTAATATAATTCGGTAAATTTTACGTACAATTAATATGAATAAAACCCAAGTATCTCATTGTCCACATACTATATATTTTTCAATAAATTATATATGAAATTCATAAGAATGTTACTCCTAAATACCATTGTTTATAAACTATATACATATATATATATATATATTTCTTTTCTATGGTAAGATTAGAGTCTCTATTTATTGAAATTAAAAGATATGCACCACTTAGTTTGAATATAATTAGAATGTATACATATAATTCATATAGTGGTAATCCATATATATTATTATTGGTATAAAATACAATGTTTATTAATGCTAATATAAATTATGTATAAAATACTAATGTTGACAAAGTCAATATTTATAATTCATATATTAATAAAACACATAATATAAACCTAGTTGGACATATCGCATCTCCATCAATGAATATAGACATTATCATATCTACATTCATGTGACATATTGAGTGTAAGGATTAGGTCGAGTGAGATCTATTGATGTATCATTTTCAATTGGTAGCCATTTGGATTTGCTAAAACCCTTCTTTATTTTCTTATTTCTATTCATTGTAATGTGACCTCTATGTGTACGTCTCCGAAGACGCATCAGCTCATGGATCAACGATAATTGGCAATTGTGTAAAAGATTGTTAGCACTAAAGGTATTCAATGAGCACCATATTGGCCAAAATAAATAGAAAATTATAAGTTTTATTTTAAATGAGTATCATTTAGTTAAAAAAATTTTCTCAATCAAATTCGATAATACTATTGCAAACACCACCTTGATTGTAAATCTAAAAAAACCTTTGCTAATCAACACCAAGTGAAATATATATATATATATATTTTTTTTCATATTAGATATGCATATTATGTTCTAAATTTATATTCCTATAATAGTATTATAGCTTTACAAGACAAGGTTTACCCGATAAAGGCTATCGTGAAACCAATAGTAAAGAGGTCGTTTCTGTATAAAAAGTGAAGATATAGTTGTTAAAATCACGAGTTAAAAGTACGATTCTATAAATTTATAATTTTATAATATTTTTCTTAGTTAAAATGGATATAAAATCATTTATATCCAAATTTTCAGCAAAACTATAAATTTTCATATACGATTCTATGAGTTTACTATTGAATTCAACTTATGAGCTGTTGTAGAGCACTATTCCATGCAACAAACTTCTTTGTGACTTTACGATATACAACCTAACAGAAGTTAAAATTCACGTCAGTGATTAGGACATATGTATCTAGTTACTCAAAGTTGTTAAGATTTTTTGTGATGCTACTAAAAATTTTTCTCAAGTGCATAGGCTCAGTGTGCATCTCTTTGTGATAGAATTCATTAGCATTCTTAGCGCTTTACTAGAAGTATATACGGGCCTAAATCTCTACGACTGTATAATTGACATGGCGTATAAGTGGTTAATATATTATAGTGAAATTCCTCATATTTATCTTGTAACTATATTTTTAGACCTTCATTATAAAACTAAAGTACTATAAATATATTTAAAAACTTATTATGAGTACATTAGTTTACTAACGGATTCTCGAGATATATACAGTTTATATGCACAAGAAGAGGTTTTTAGGAGTCACAATGGACTTAGAAGAGCTCTTTACACATTATTAATATGCATATGGTGGCTAGATAGCAATTTCTCCCTTATTGCCTCCTATCGAACACCGTTATTCATTTACGGTTGAACAGTTGTTAACATAGAAATGCAAACAACAATGGCTTAAGGAGTCTACTCCCCGGTCGATAGTGGCAATTGAGCAAGCGTTTAATACAGTATCGTCAATGATCAACAGGCCTCCCTTTTCCATCGTTAGTGTTAAAGCAAGCACATGCACCAAATATTAGTATAAGGCAGCTTATAGAGAACGTAAGATATACAGGATGTCAACAGAAAAAGGACTAGTGCTTTAGCGGTTGGAATAGATTGGATGGAAGCTTTGGCCCGGGCGTAAGTTCCACTCCCCAGCATATACCAATGCAAGATAAGACCGATTAATCACTCTTTTTTGTCTTAATTAAAAATGTTTAGTTATCTAGAAAAATTGTTTTTGTAATTTAAAAAAAAAAAAAAAGAAAAGTGAAATGGTATGGTTTTTTTTTTTTATAATTAGGGTTTTACTCTTAGGTTTTTCAAATCAATAATGACAAAAGGTGTTTTTTTTTTACCCTAAAAATATATGAATGGATAATCATGTAAACTTGGTTTTTTCTTTTAATTTAAAATTAACCAACACACTAAAGGTTTTTTTTTTTTTTTATAAAATCATACTGAATTATGATGATTTAATTCTAACTAATTGATATGTAGGCACCTTCAGAATGATTTTAAAAATAAGAAAATTTTTTTTCCCCCGATTACCATTAATTTCTTTACATATGAAATAGTTCTTTTGTATTATTATGACATTGTAAATTTGTGATTTACATTTTTGTTTAGTAATTACACTCTGATTCGAGGAATTATATATATTGTAAATTATTTTTTGTTTTGACAATATATTATGAAATTCGAATAAGAAATCTTTATATTTGCAATTTTTGTTGCTTTGGTCATTCTTATTCTTATGCAATTTTGTAATATTATATCACTCAAATCAAACAAATTATTTTGAGATTGAAAAAAAAATTATTTGAAAATAAAATTTTTGGTTTACGAGCAATGGAGGAGGGAAAAAAACAGCATGTGGAGTAGGAAATTTTCGCAAATGATTGAATTAAAAAAAAAAGGATGAAATGTCCATATAACATTAAAAAAAAAAAGAAAAATTATGCAACGAAAAACCCAAACAATCTAATCCTTAAATTGGGGTTTTAAGGTTGATTTGCCCTGCCATATAGATGTAGGGATAGGTATGGTTTAATTTATTTTTGTTCGATATGGTTTACCTATTTACTGAATAGAATTTAATATTATGATTTGGTTTTTTATTAAATTAAACTTAGTTATATGATTCGATTTGTCAATTTTTTTAACTTACAATAAAAACAATTTGATTCAATTTAGTTTACCGTTTGAATCACTATTAATTTTGCAACATGTACGTGATAGCCCTTAAATGCAACATACCCTTCCATGGAGTATATAAAATACATTCACTTTTGGCAAACTGGCATAATCAAACACAAATGAGGCTATCCATGTTGTCCAACAACATATACAGTTATAGACGATATTGTTATTGTTGCAACGATGGCTTGCAAATAAAGTGCTATTGCTGCAACATATAAAAAGGACATCAACATGAGTTATTGAAAAAATATTGACATAAATTTTTCATGAGTTCATCGTATGCACAAGCTAGTCAAAACCTATTAAAATAGAATTGGATATGCAAGTGGTATTTCTTTAAAGCATCAATGGAGATCGGACAGTACCGAAAGGATACATGGGCTACTTTTCTTCGAAGTTAGCTATATATTCATTTTCCATAAATCTTCTTTCCACTAAAATGAAATCCTTCTTTCAGCTGTATTAAGTCGATGAAAGACCATCCTTTTCGAAGCTTGTTGAAAGTATAGTTTATTCTACACCGATTGCTTAAAAACTTAAATGGCTTTTATTTTACAAGCATACGAACAGTGCTCATAAGAAGGCTCTTATACGTCGCATGACATTTTTGCATGTGAACGAGAATCATACAAATACAAGAACGTTGGCAAGCCTTTCTTTTCTTTTCTTTTCTTTTTTTAAATATATCTTGGTTTAATTCAGTTTAATTTGACATTAATCGAATTATGAATCGAAGGAATAACAATAAAAAATTGATAATTTGATTTGATAAAATACTTCAATTTAGTTTATAACTTTTTTTTTTTCCATACTTAAGATTGTGAGATAGAATGTACAAGATATCCTTGCCACCTAAGAGATATCTATATTACTTTCCTAAAAAGATTTAAATAACCCTTATTTTATCTTCCTTTTCTTTTTAGATCCTCGCAATACACTCTCTTTCCAATTAATTTAGAGAGAATTGCAATAAAATAGTAAATGTACCCTCAAAATAAAATCATGCTCTTAAAATACAGGAACTTTTGTGTTATTTTATTAAAATAAAAATATTATATTATCAATTTTATTTATACTTTCTTTTCTCTCTTTATTCAAACAAAATAAAAAATAATAGTTTTACGATCTCCTTATTTTCCCACGTATATGAGGTTGCTAAATTATATGTTTAAGCAATGCATAAATTATTAAATTGTAAGAAACAAAACATAAGATACGCGGAAAAAAAATATTTTATTTTCTGTAATTAAGCTTTAATTAAACTACCAAAATTAAAAATATCCATATCAGCAAAAACTCAAAGGAAAAAAAAAAAAAAAAAAAAACCCAAAGCAAGAAAAGTAAAAAATAAAAAGAAGAAATCAGAAGAAAGCAAGGCACTCGTGATCCTATACACAAACTACACATACTCACGAAAGTAAAATCTTCTTTCTCCTTTGGAGATTCGAATCCAACTTCTTCTGGAGATTTCAGGTTCGAGCACAACAATCAAGATGAACGACGTTGATGTATCGAAGCAGATCCAACAGATGGTCAGATTCATCCGGCAAGAGGCCGAAGAGAAAGCCAACGAGATCTCCGTTTCTGCTGAAGAAGTAATCCTCTATTCAACTATCTTCTGCTTCAATTTCTAGTTATTTTTCGATTCATACATCGAACATTTGGATAACTCTGTGATTTTGATCTGCTCCAACGGTTTTTCAGTGCTGAAAGGTCGTTTCTTATTGATTTTAATGCGTTTGATGCGGTTGTGTGTGAAAGTTGTTGGAAAATCTCGTTTTTGGACTTTTGGTTATGTTTCATTCGTTGATTATGTGAATCTTTGTTTCATCATCTCTTTCGTCATACCGCGCGTGTGGAATTTTGGATAATTAGAGTTTAAAAGTAATTATTTTGATCTGATTGAATGGCTTTTGAGTAGTAAGAGTTGATTTTGCTTTGAGCTGCTTTAACGCGCTCAACGTGGCTCTATTGCAGTTGGTGAGGAGTCGGTTTCTCTCTCTCTCTCTCTCTCATCTGTTGATTGCGCCAAGTACGTATAGTGGTTTATTATTCGTGTGCTAAGAGAGATGATATGTTTGGAGCTTTTGGAACTTCCATTCAATTCTTCGTGTACGATAAAGTGTTGAATGTGTGATTTTTCAATTGCCGGAAATAATTTTATGTTTTTTTTTTTTGGATAAGTGGAAATAATTTTATATCATTGCCTGGATGTACTCAAGTGGTGATATTGGGTATTCAGAGGTGATTTCACAGTGAACTTATTGTATTATTGATGAGAAATTCTTCAAAAGTATCATTATTTTGTTGTGTTTGTGCGTTTAATGTATGCAAATTAATATGTAACCTTACTCTTGGTAGTGAGGAGAGTGGATTCATGTCAGTGATTTATGTTCTTTGTTCTGTGTATAAAAGAATTTCAGAATTTTTTGGTTGAGTTGCATAATTGCATACTGATATGTGCAAGCACATTCAAAATTCTAAGGTTTTGTATGTTCCTTGCTATTTATGTGAAAATTTGTTTGAATGCATGAATGAATTTTTTGAAGTGCGCATAAAGTTGGGGATCGTGTGTATTGGTTTTGTTTTTACCTCATTTAGTCATATGCTTGTTTCTGTTTTCCTCTAGTGATGTATTATGTAGTAAAAGCAGCTCATTCAGTATGGCAATGGTGTGTAGGAATTCAACATCGAGAAGTTGCAGTTGTTTGAAGCAGAGAAGAAGAAGATCAGGCAGGAGTATGAGCGAAAGGAGAAGCAAGTGGAAATCCGAAAGAAGATGTATTGTGTTTATCCTGTTCTTACTTTTGTTCATTTGTTGCTATTTAGCTTTTAACTCTGTTGTACTGTTGTTTAAGATCACATAAAATTTCCTCAATTTAGGGAATGCAAAACTCTTGGCAAGTTTTGTAGTTGTCGACTTTGTTAGGGCTTAAATCCTGATTAATATATGCAATTTTAATTGGCTAAGAGATTCTTTACTAGTTGTCCTAAAAGTAGGCCCTGAAGATGATTAGGCAATTAGAGGGGCCAAATTTGGCTTGATCTTCACAAGGAAAGATCTCTGTAGCTTTCTGTGGCCATGAAAAATGGACTTTCTATTGTTAACAGATTATATTTTTGTTGCTTCTAAACATTGCTTCACATGTCTGACAAACATGAATTTCCAGTTTATGGAGGAAGTGAAGACGACCTATGGGATTGACAGTGCACATTGTAAAATGCTAGTTTTGAGATTCAGCTATTTCGACATATACACAAGTGCAAATGTATATTCAAGAAAAATCCTTACTCTCTGCCATGTGTAGCTTGTGCTTGAAGATTTTGTTGGTGTAGAGTGCAAGTGTGCTGCATTATGATAGTGGCTTTCATGTTGATGGGTTAGAACAGTAAAAAAATTTTAGCTTGAGCAATCATTTTGGACATAAATATTAATACTGTGAAGATTTAGTCACTGCAATAGGCTGGTGCTTTAATGGAGTAGCTTTTGATTATTTGCATTACTTGCAGTGAATACTCCATGCAGCTCAATGCTTCTCGGATCAAGGTTCTCCAAGCTCAAGATGATGTGGTAAACTCCATGAAAGAGGCAGCATCGAAGAACTTGTTGAATGTTAATAGTGATCATCACATTTACAAGAAGCTTTTGAATGATCTTATTGTCCAAGTAAGCTACTTTGCAATTTTAACCCATTGTGTGCAGTTGTTGATTGTTGTTTTTCTTCATATGAAGTGTATGTTCATTTGTTGTTGTCCTTTTTGTTGACTAGAAATATCTTATGGCTCACCTTCCTTTTTTTTGGTAACTAGAATCTACTAGATTACTCCTTTGTCTTTAAGATTATTTTGGAAAAATAAAATACTCTCTTCTTTGAATGCATATGTTGTGTTCATATGCACCTGATTTTGAGCTTTCCATTATTGATAATATGCTTATATCACTTTATAGGTGAGATTGGAGACCTTTCTTTCAATGTCTTTTACATGAGTCATGGTGTTTAGATGCATTGAAGTAATATATAAATAATTATCTGAGTTATATTTATAGGTTAAAGACACAGAAAAGCCCCTTGAAACTTTCACATGTGTTATTTGGCTTGTGGCAAATCAATTTGTATTGTTGAGTTCCTGTAACTTTCAATTTTCATTTTCTGGATAATTATGTAACTGCCCATTTAATTTGAGCCCCCTCATAGAAATTGTCAGTCGCTAAGTATTATATAATGTAGTAAAAAACACATGTTTTTCCCATAACCCAGAAATACTGAACTTTCTCCTATCAACAGCATTTAATTTGTGGAGCAATCTTTCCTTTATGGGTTTAAGTGATAAAAGTTGACTATTTAGGTGCTTAAATGCACAAACTCATTCATTAAGAATCAAGCAAAATTGTGAAATGCTTAATTTTTGTGGACTTATTTGTGTATTCTGCCTATTTAAAGGTTTAAAGTAGGGACTAGAGATCTTTGTTCATATACCTCTTGCAGAATGCCTTTAGAGTAATATCTTTATTTTGCAGAGCTTGCTGAGGTTGAAAGAGCCATCTGTTCTATTGCGCTGCCGAGAAGAAGATTTGTCTTTTGTGGAGTCTGTTCTAGACTCAGCAAAACAGGAGTATGCAGAAAAAGCAAAAGTCCATCCGCCAGAGATTATCATTGATAACCGTGTTTATCTTCCCCCAGCTCCAGCCGATTATGACACTCATGAGCCTTTCTGGTAATTGCAATTATTGATATCCTCTTCTATTTTGAGAATGCTTGGTCAATTAGTTGCGAATGGTTTATGGCTATTTAGTTGTAAGGAAATGATTAACTGAAACATTATTTTTGCTGCTAAGCATGGTTTATCTATGGATAATCTTGCCAGTTGTCTCTTGATGCAGACCATGTACTGCTCTAGCATGTGTATCTCCATGGCTTTGCAAACCCCTTTAATAATCCTTTTTTTTTTTTTAATATTCTTGTCTTCTTTCGGCCGAAACTACTGGCCTTCCTGTGGCAACTCTCTCTTTTCTTTTTTCTTTTTAATTATATAGTCAAAGAGTGCATGTAAAGGAAAGTTATTTTGTTTTCCTCGTTTATTCAGCTCTGGAGGTGTTGTTTTGGCTTCTCGAGATGGGAAAATTGTGTGTGAGAACAGTCTTGATGCAAGGTTGGATGTTGTATTTCGTAAAAAGCTTCCAGAGGTACTACTTTCTTGTCTTCCTTGCTTTATTAATCTCCAAACAACTCTTGGCAAGAAAAGTCATTATATCTTGGTTTGACACCTTTCTACAAGGGAAAAGCGGGATTAAAACCCTTGAATTTACCATGTCAAATCGGTTTCCATCGTTAAGCTTTTGGGTATAAAGGCATTTTTGGATGTTATTATGAATAAAATGTTACTAAATTTTTATCTTTTACACAGAAAAATGTTTTAAGTAAAAAGATAAGTCTACTAAATGATTGTGCTGATTGCACAAGTACGTATCTATTTTTGTAGTATAGCTGGAAAATCTTAGTCAATGGCATGATATTCATTATTTGTGGTGTAGCTGGAAATATTTTAATTAACGGCTTAATAGAATACAAAAAATGGGGAAACTTGATGGAATGCAGTATTTTCTCGCCTGCTGCTCTTTAAAGGCTTGGTTGAAAGGCCTCAGATGAAAATTCTAGTAAAATATTGACTCCTTATTGAGTTTGTTTGTTTGACTTGGAAATGTTTTGTGTAGCTCTTTGCTGAGATTATCAACTTAAATAGTAGAAACAATCCTAGACTAATCCACATGTGAGGTTGGATTTGCATCTTGGTTTTCTAATTTGACTGGATATATAGTTGCAGTGCTAGGTCTCAGATTGAAGGGAATTGGAAGGCCAGTGAATACAATTTATAAACTAAACTAAATGGTAGAATATGGTTCATAATTTATTATCCCTTTTGTTGCATCATTGGAATGCTTAAAGTAGAGGCAGGAAGATGCTAATACAAAATTAGGAAAATGAAAGTTACTACTAACTGGATTGAGAACATTTTTCGCATAGCAAACAAAAGTTCGGTTGTCTGCCGTGCTCTTGTAGCAACATCATCTACTACTAGTAAGTAGTGACTGCAAATTTCCTGATATTACAAAAGTAACATTCAAAAATTAAATATGTTGGATTACAATAAACGTTAAAAGAATTTTCATTAAATGTTTTCAGTGGAACAAAGTTGCCATAGATGTATTTGATTCTGATGCAACAGTTTTGTAGTATGGTCGTGTAATGCATGTATTGCAATGTATAATTTTAACAAGAGCCATCACTGTGGCAACTTTTCTTACTTCTAATCATTTTGCTTAATAGTATATGGTATTGGTTTATGAATGTCAGCTTAATATTGCCAACTGTTTTGCAGATTCGTAAGTGGCTCTTTGGTCAGGCTGTAGCTTGATGAATCGGGTAGTATACCATTCTGTGGCTTGCGTATTATTTCAAGTCCGTTGAGTTAAGAGGTGGGGCTGATAACGGGATCAATGGACTTGCATGTTCCTATACTGCTGACCCCCTTGTTCTCCTAATCCGTGATTTTATTATTTGTAAGGAGAATTAGTTTCTGTTGATAATCCATCAATAATCCAGCTTGAATGATTTTACTATCCAGATAAGATTTGGTTCTGCTCCGTATTGAATTTGGCCAGATAAATGGGATAAAAGGTGACCTTTAGCCAATATATGCTTCATCCCTTGTTATTTGGAAATGCACGTTCTAATACTAACTTGATGAGTTTGCAGTAAAACTAAGTTTTTCTTTTTAAAATATTTATTAAAAGCAATATAGATGTAGAAAGCTTAGTGGTTTGTAATTTTTTCTGGATCATGAGGATAGGTCAGACCTTGGAATAATCGTTTGTCCACCATTTGGTGTATGATATGAGGTCCAAAAATGGTGATAAATAGATATATGCTTTTATTATTACCTTTAATTTCTTAAAATTATTTGCAAAAAAGATTCTGCTTCCACCTTAAAGACTTTATTTTATCGTTCATGAAATTAATGTAGAAATTTTCATGACGGATTGACCTTCTGGAAGGAGGGAAACAAAAATGTGCCCTCTCCATTTTATTTTTAGGGATTTTGGCAAGACGGGAACAGGATACGTGATGGGCAAAGTAATTAAATAATAAGCCGATGATATGTGTAGCCCTCGCCTTAATTTCTTCAATAACCCACATAAATAGGAGCATCTCGTTGTCGATATATGGTGCATGGTCCAAACCGATCTAGAAACTAACCGGTTCGTTATCGAAATTCAATAAATTCTCTGTACTTTATTGGGTCATCTACAACTAATTGATGAGACAATACACCCCACTATAATTTCTAGATTGACCCGTCTGGGGTATCCTTCCTTCTTCCTTCCTTTCTTTCTTTATTTATTTATTTTTTCTTTTTCCATATTTTCCCCACCTTCCTTAAGAATATTTAAATGATCCTTTTCTCTCATATTTTTGTATGGTATAGGATAACTGCAAGTAAAGTACCCCGCTGTTGAAGGTTGTACATCCTTCTGGATGTAACGAAACTTTTCATTCGTCCAAGATATATATATATATATATATATATATAATACTCCTAAAAAAATTATTGATTAAGCTCTCCCATAATTTACGACAATATTATGTGCCCTAAACATTTGAAAAAACTCCAGTATCGTTGTCTATTATATCGCATTTAGAACTGTTGCAATTACGTACGAGGGTTTCAAAACGATAGGACAGGGGGTTGATGGCATTATGATATATATTGAAAATGGTAGAACCAAACTCTTTTGGTAGGATGGGCTCTTAGTGTTACAAAATAACATTAAGCCCCAGTCATTGTATCCACTTTCTTAATGTTGAATTAGACACAAACAAAAATTAAAAGAAAGAAAAAAGAAAAAAACACTAATCTAGCACAGTGACACGCAAAGAAGCTTCCAGCCGATCCAGACAAATATAAGCAATTTTTGCTCTATGAGTATCTCAAAAATCATGAAATGGTTATGTTTAGTCTCTTGATGTGGCACTTCTTCCGTTTCTTTTCCAAACAAATGGAGTCTATGCAAGTCTCAGGTGCATGCATTCCAGCTGTTCAGAGTAGTAGTTTTTCCTTCATGGTTGAATTTCAATAAGGTGGTTACTCTTTTGATCTATCACCAATTAAAAGGAGAACTTTTGCAGCTCAAGTCAAGCAAATTAATCCACAATAATTAATTATTCAAGTCAATATATATGGCATAGCAATTGACGAAAAGAAATGTGAACCAAAGTAAGAGTTCTGTGCAAGTTCTACTATCTATATTACCATACTTAAAAGCACCAATAATAAAAATAAGGCAAACCAATGGGATTTACTTTATATTTACTTCATACCTTTTTATACTTGAATAAATTAGGTGTCTAAAGTTTGAAATTTTCAAATACGTACTTTCAGATCTTTTACATTGTTACTCTACCCTTGATTAAATAATAATAATAATAATAATAATAATAATAATAATAATAATAATAATAATAATAATAATAATAATAATAATAATAATAATAATAATAATAATAATAATAATAGAGAATCCATTGTGATAATTTTATTATAAATTGTATATTTTTTTTAGCAATTCATGTTCTCCACGGGTTCTTATATTAGAAGTAATACTTGAAAGCTTATGTGATATTTATTATGTTTCATCGTGACAAGTATATTTGAATTTTTCTATTAGTTATTAATTACTAGTTTTAGTTAGAGTAGTTAGCTTTATTAATCATAGCTTCATTGAATGGTTACGTTCCATGATAAGTAATCTAGTGCAAAATTTCTTGTACACTTAATTAGCTAATGAATTGTAGAATGAAATTAAAGAGTAATACGATGTAGCTAGTGGACCATTGATCTTTCGATTAAGGCATGAAATTAGTACTATTTGACAAAATAACTAGATAGTAGGAGTGTACTATAATAAACTATGACGTTGTTAGGATGAATTGCATCCTTTTCTTAGCTATGAATGCAATCGTATGGATTTTTGTACTTGTGCTTTTAAAGAAAGGATTATGGAATATTAGTCTCGTACAAGGCTTATTCAATTTCTTATGGGATTGAATGAAGCCTAAGAAGGAGTTAGGAATCAAATATTGTCGATGGAACCACTTCCATCTATAAATAGAGCTTATCATCTTGTTTAGCAATTGGAGAAACAATGTTAAGTTTTTAGAGATTTTAATAGCAGTATTGACATTGCTACTTTTATTATGAATAAGAACAGTACAAAGGACAAAAGGTGAACTAAGAAAGGAGTTTTTTGTTGGCATTGTAAAGGAGAAGGGCATATTGTTAGAACGTATTTTCAACTAGTCGAATATCTTGACTAGTGAAAGGGTAAGAAGGTGAATCAGAAAGTGAAAACTAATTCTTTTGCCGCTACATGTCAAACAAGAAACATTTAACACATATCTTTAGATGATGATGATCAGTTAGTTGCCAAGGGTTCAAGCTTTCAAGATAAATTTTTTTTGCAAAGTTTGTGTCAAGAGATGATGAGGTTTATGAAGGATAAAGAAAGCAGCAAGTGTTTCTAATGCCATGGCATCAGCAGGTATGTCCATTTTTTATGCACTTTGTTTAACTGTTGTGAATAATCATTTGGTTACTTGGGTAGTTAATACAGGCGCAATCGATCACATGACACCACACTTTAACATTCTCTTTGATGTGGAATATCTACTTGAACCAATTACTATTAAATTGTTGGATGGAACCTTAATGTCATCTACATTCACTAGTTCAATTAAACTCAATCCACATATCACTCTTAAACATATGCTTTATGTTCCACGGTTCACACACAACCTACTTTCTATTCAGTAGCTCATTTTTTATTTACCTCTTCAGGTTGTTATTGATTCACTGTCACGCCAATTTCAGGACTAGATTTCTGAAGAGATTGTTGCTAAAGCTCAGGCTAGCAGTAGACTTTATATACTTAGTATGAACCTTATTGTATTATACAGGTTCCTCTTAGTACTTTTAATAATCTTGTGTCTTCTTCTGTGTAGTCTTGTACAATTAATAAAGACTTACTTCTTGTACACAATAGATTAGGGCATACCTCAGTTTCCAAATTGCGTCACTTAGAGTTTTGTAATCACTTTGATTTTCAAGATTTTGTGTGTAATTCTTGTTAAGAAGAAAAACTTCATGATTTTTAGCCTTTCCAGATAGTAATAGTTGTGCTTCTTTTTCCTTTGAGTTCCTCCATATAGATGTATGGGGACCGCATTTATAGTTTTTTTAACGGGAGGTCAGTATTTTTTTACTATTGTAGATGACTATTCTTGTCTTACTTGGACTTGCTTGATGCAACATAAGTCCCAAACATCTACCGTTCTTAAACAAGTCTGTCATTATGTTTCTAACCATTTTTCTCTTACTCCCAAGTCTGTTTAGACAAGCAATAGGGGTGAATTTATATCACATTTGTGTCAATCTTTGTCTCTTAGTCTTAGCATTTTACATCAAAGAACAACATACATCACAATAGAATGGAAGGATAAAATGCAAGCATAGACACTTGTTAGATACTTTTAGGGCACTATGCATTTATGCTAATTTGTGTAACGAGTATTGGGGAGAGTGTGTGCTAGCTTCAACCTATCTTATCAATCATATGCTAGTTAAAGGGTTAAATTGGAAGACTCTATTGGAAATGTTATTCCATAAAAAACGAGATTATTCTATACTTAAAGTGTTTGGTTACTTATGTTATCTTCCTAACTTTACACATTTGAAGGATAAGTTTGATTTACGCGAAGTTAAATGTGTTTTTATAGGCTATGTGAAAGGATGCAAAGCATAGAAAGTGTATAATACTGTTGAAAGGAACCTTTTGGTCAGTAGAGATGTACAATTTATAGAGCATGTCTTTCCATTTAGACACAGTCAACAAGATAAAACAAATAGTTTTCCTTTAGTTTCATTTCAAACCGTCCTTGTGTTTGAGTCTTCACCTACATCTGAGTTACTTCCTTTAGAATCTTCTATCGTACCTACTTGTGATGCTGTTTCAACTCCTAATACTTGACTTTGAAGATCCTCTAGAGATAGAAAGACTCCTACTTAGCTCAAATACTTTGTATATTCAATCTATTCTAATTCTGATAGATTGGCATCTACTATTATTTTCAGTCCTAACAATGTTTCATATCCATTACCTCTTAGATATCTTTTATTTTCTCCATCGACTTGTCATTATTATCCTTTAGATTATATTGCATCTCTTACATACGTTTTGTTCATCCAAGAAACAAAAAATTATTCTCAAGCAGCCTTACAAAGTGAATGAGTTGATGTAATGCAAGAAGAGTTGCTTGCTTTAGAAAAAAATGATACTTAAGAGCTTACCGAGTTGCCTCCCAATAAAAAGGCCATAGGTTGTCGATGGGTTTATAAAATCAAGTATAAACCACATGAGAGTATTGAAAAATTTAAGGCTGGTCTTATAGTTAAGGGGTACACTCAGGTTGAAGGGGATGATTACATTGAGACTTTTTTCTCCACCAACTAAACTTAGTACTTTGTGCATTTTGATTTCTATTGTTGTCATTTCTTCATGACCAATTTATTAAGTAGATGTCAACAATGCTTTCTTATGTAGTCATTTACAAGAGTAAATTTATATGTTACCTCCATAAGGTTATGTTAAAGCAAAACCTAATCAAGTTTGTCTTTTGAAAAAGGCCTTTATAAGGGCTTAAACAAGCCTCTAGACAGTAGAATTTGGAAGTCTCTAATTCTTAGTCTCTTACTGGTATTTGCAATCAAAGCATGACCATTCACTTTTTGTCTAAAATCATCAAAAGGGTTGTGTTGTTACTCTCTTATAAGTTGATGATTGCTTATTACAGGTTCTAATGAAGATTTTATTTAAGAGATTAAATCTTAGCTACATGATGCTTTGACTATAAAAGATCTTGGCCTAGCTAGGTATTTTCTTGGTTTGGAACTTTGTAGGACTTCTTCTGGTTGCTTTTTAAATCAACACAAGTTTATACTTGATGTACTTACTGAGATTGGTTAGATAAAGGCTAAACCCACTCTTACTCCTTTGCCTTCTGGTTTTCATGTGGATAATGTTGCAGGAGATGAGTTAGCTAATCCTACATTTTTTCATTGACTTGTAGGTAAATTGTCTTATTTTACTCATACTTGGCCGGATATTAGCTTTGGTGTTCATTGTTTGAGTCAAGCAATGTCCAAGCCCTATGATGGACCTTTACAAGCAGTGTTCCATGTCTTAAAGTACTTGAAAGGCACTATATCACTTGGATTGTTCTATTCAACTAAATCTTCTTTGCAGTTATCTGCATTCTCTAATGCAGATTAGCCTTCTAGCTCCTTTGGTCGCTGCTCCATTTTTAGTTATTCAATCATCTTGGGATCTTTTATGGTCTTTTGGAAAACAAAAAAACATAGCACTATTTCCACTTCTTCAATAGAGGCTAAGTACATAAGCCTTGCAACAATAGTAAAAGAGGTTATGTAGGTACCAGTGTCTTATATATTAAGGGATTTGTCTATTTTACTTTCTTTGCCCATTATAGTTTTTTTGTGATAATAGATCAACATTGTTGATCACTACCAATCCTTGTTTATGTGCTTACACAAAACACATTGATATTTATATACATTTTGTGCGAGATCATGTCAATTCAAAATTGATTCACGTAGAACATGTTCCTTCTCATTTGCAGGTTGTGGATGCATTCACCAAGTCCTTAACATTTCAACAACTTTAGTTTTTCAACTCCAAGTTGGCGTTACAAGACTCACCAACTTAAGAGGTTAGGCAGGGGAGGATGGATGAAATCTTATGTAATATTTATTATTTTTCATTATTACATGTGTATTTGAATTTTTCTATTAGTTACCAATTACCAATTTTAGTTAGGATTAGTTTGTTTTAGTTAGGACTAGTTAGCTTTATTAATCACAAGTATAAATACTTGTATTCTATACTTGTAGAGATTAAACAATTATTCACTTTACTTTTCACCTTTACTTTACTCTCTCTCTCTCTGGCTCTCTTTATCTTTGACATTTTCTAAATCAAACACTCGTACAAATCCTAGATTCCTAGAGTACTCCCTCCCAATTGTGCTTTTCTTTATTTTTCTACTTGATATACATTGTAAGAGGAGTAATACCTCCTGCTCAATTTCACTATAGATAATTGGTATTTTGTATAGGTTTATCTCCCAGTCTATTTTTATATTTCTAATTTCTACTAATAAAATTTTGGATTGATATCCTATCCTCTTTTTATAAGTACATGGTTGGGTTAAAAAAAAAATTGCTAATGTAATATTAACATTCTTTTATCTTTTTATATTTTTAACAAGGTAAAATGATCCCCATTTCCAAAGTTATGATATAATAGTCCAACAAAAAAAAAAGAAAAAAAAGAGTAAACATAAATTGGTTATTTGCAATTTGCTAAAAAAGACAACCAGAATACATGTAAAAGTCCCTATACCTATATATATATATATATATTTCCAGAAACTGTATGCGTAGAGTTTCATGCAAATACCCCGTTTTCGAGAACTGGCTGAGTTCTTATAACAGTTGCAGAAGGCATTTTACTTCCACCAATCCATTTTGTTTCAAACAGCTCACCTTCATCAGCCTGCCTTTCCATTACCTGAACCTTCTTCGACTTAGACAGCCTAAAAAGCACAACCACCACATAACATACCACAATCACCCCCAAAATCCCAAGCACTAGCCCCGCAACCTGAGAACCCCCCCATTTCCTCTTTCCTTTCCCCTTTCTTTCCAACTGTATGACAATCGAGAACCAGCCTTGATGCGTAGAGTAACACGTATTCGCTAGGCTCAATTCACTGAAGCTAACCGTGCCATCCGCGTAATATGATGCGCATCTCTGTCCCGAGATCGATCCAGTTGCGTTTTTTGAAGCAGGGAATTGGATGGATATCGGTTTGCCTGTTGCATTCAAGCTGATTCTTGAAATGTTTTTGGCTCTAACGTTTGATGCATCATAGACGGTAAAGCCAATAACTGGAGTTACCGATGAGCAATTTTGCTTCATGATGTCGAACAATGAAGACCAGTTACCAAAATTCTGATACACTATAAGCAGCCTCTTGACATGAGGAACTGCGCTTGTTCTTGATGGAATAATGAAGCCACTGAAATTGCACCCTTCTCTCCATAACGTCTTGCTTCTGATCCGTAAAACCGAAACATCCATCCCTGACAAATTAGCAGGAAGAGTAGCCTTGTATAGAGCCCCCGTGAGATGGCGGTGTCGATCTACTAGCGTTTCTAAGGCTGATTCCCGAAAATATGTTTCCAGGGAATTGATAGTGATGTTGTTGTTTAGGCAAAGGGCAGAAGGGAAGGAACAAAAGGCTGCAACCATTAGAAAGGAAAGAATATTCATGTCGAACTGTGTAAAGAGATCATTGGATTATGATATGAAGCTAAGCATAATAGAGCTGGAAAATTTTCAGGATCTTCCTCTTGGTTTTTGAGCTGAAAATTTTGGATGGAACTTTGAGGATAAGTAGGGGGAGGTGAAGACTAGAGAAAGATGAAGGGAAAGATCATTCCTGAAGACATCGTTCTTTCTTAAAATGATGATAACTTTTTCTAACGAAGCATGCTTAGAATGATGGGTTGAAAAAAAGATGGAGAAGACATGCAGTGCAGATGGGTCCCTATGAAGGAACCCAAGGGATGCCACTTTTTCTATGCTGCATGTTGGTTACTAGTTTTCCCAGGATTCACGTCTATCGGATTTTATGAAACTAAAGGAAAAGAATTTCGGTAAATTCTGTCCATTGCACCGAAATGACCGTATACCGATGTGGGTGTAATAAGACGAGGAAGCTATATGAACGATAGAAAATTCCTAGACAGATTCATTTCATTAGATAAAAACAACCGTATAATGTACCAAGAATATATTCGTAAATTTATAAAAGATAAGTATTTATTGTATTTGTATACTTTTCTGTTAGTATATATTTTTCAATAAAGTTCTATAAATAATTTGATTATGTATGGAATTATAATAAAAGTATATTATCTATGAGATTTTATTATATCGTATTATCTAAAAATTATCTTTGGTTAAATTAATATATAGACGGGATATAGATATTTAAACCAACATGTTATATAACTAAGGTCATTTTCGTTAAATTGAGAAAAAAATATCTAAGTTATATAAGTAGGTGCTTAAAGTTAAGTAGGTACATTAGACATGACCTATTAATAGAGAACACTACATATTTAATGTCATTAGTCTTTCCTCTAAATGAATGAGTGTAAATAATTTCTAGACTTGGAACCTTCATAAATCCTATATGTAAAATGTTGTGCTTTAATGTTGTTAAACACAATCTTTATTTAGATTGTAAATAATATGATCATTGAGTACGACATGAAATGTAGAGAGAATAATGATGGGTCAAGATAAAATTCATTACTCTCTTGGATTATGGAGTTGATATCTCAAACCACTGGTTAAGATAATAGTGATTTATAACCCTATAGTCACGGTAAATCTTATTGAGTCTATTTTATTTGAGAAACTAAGTAAAATGATTGAACATTAATGATATGACATTCAATAGTTTAATCGGAATATCATTTGATGAAGGGATTTAATTACGCAGTAATTAGTTTATAATGATTTCGTTCACATATAACTATTACTAGATGATTGCCTTGGTTTATACTTAAATAAACATTACTTTCTTTTATAGAAATCTAGAGGATTGCATATTATATCATGAATAATGGGAACAAAGTTTTGATAAAAAATTTTAGTACACTAAAATTTCTAAATATTTATTTCAAAACTAGAATAAATTTATCTGAAATAATAAATTAGAAGCAATTTATTTTATCGCATAATATACATTTGAGATTAAATACCTTTTAAATATTGTGTATTTTATTATTGCCTAAAAATAGATGTAATTTATTAATTTCATGTTTAATTGCTATTGAAAAGTTTATGACAATTGAAAGTATACGTAATTTATTAATTCCATATTTAATTACAATCGAAAAATTAATTCTATAATTAATTGTTATGCAATTGAAAAGTTGTGACAATTGAAAAGTTAATGGAATGAAATGTCTTTTTCATTAGTTTTAGTTAATATTTAAAAGAGATAAATGTAAGAAAAAAAGTTTGATGATGATTTTCTAATTTTAATCCAAGTTATTTAGTAATATAATGGATTAAAATTTATTTATTTTTGTTAACATGTGTATGGGTATTACTAGAGGGATTACGTTTGAAGTCTTTGTGATAAACACATTTTGAAACAATAAATCGGATTTAGATTTCAATTGAACTCCATACGCAAGAGAAGATGGCACTTTTTATCAGGGAAAATGTAATTTTACAATCTTTATTAATATATATATATTATTGTATATTATACATAAATCTTAGGATAAGTTTTATAACAAAATTTTATTTTCTTTGGGTTCTTTCTTATTTATAAAACCTAATAATAACTTCATGATGATGTAATTGAAAAAAGATTAATAAATTATAAAATTCAATAGGATTGAGATTGGATTTTTTTTTTTCGATTTTCTACCCGGTACATTTGTCCTAATTCAATAGAACTAAGTCTATTTAATGATTTTTCCACAAGAGACTAGATTTCCAAAAGGAAAAACTCAAAGGATACAACTTTTTCTAAATGTTTGCCTCCTAATTTGCCTACAAGCACATGCAACATTGTTGGGAAGAAATTGACAAAACACGGAACTTGAACTAACTAGGGCAACCTAAGAGGAAACTTTATCCGACCCAAAAGTCATTTTTGCCTTGCGGTAAGCCATGCAGGCTTGACTAATGAGTGTACTCCAGTCTATACCCACAAGTACCAGTTGGCTAATGAAGTGAAAACACCAAGTCACAGCTGCTGTCAGTGACTGGTTGTCTTAAAATAGGGGAGGGGAATCTTCTGGCCCCATAGAAGGCGGACTTGCGTTGATTGCTCTTCCTTTTGGAGGCTTTTGCTCTTGGTAATTATGGAGATGCAATGATGCAGTGAGCCGTATAAGTAACAGACTTCGATGACATGGCTGTTTGACTTCTAAATACTATGATACCTCAGTCTGGTAAAGCCTCTTAACTCATGATTCTAGAAAAACAAAGTGGGAGAGCACAAGGGCAAAAGACATAATAACGTGAGATGGAATCCGCACAATGGTAAAGCAATGTCCTCTTGACTGAGAGTATCCACGAAGTTAAAGCCTTTTTGACATTGGGTCTTTATATGCCAGCAAGGGTATTATAAATCGGAAGAAAAAACTACTCAAAGTTTAATTTGATATTCAATTCGATTGAATTTCATTATAATTTAACCGAGTTCCAACTGTTTGATAAGCCAAGCTTAAAGTCAAAAGTTGAGTCTGGACAAATTCTAAATTTAACTAAAACACATTTTTTTTTTTTTAATATTGGCATCTAAATGTACTTCAACAAACTGAAGTTTGGGCTTTTTAAGTAATACCTTTATCCAAGTTTGTGTTTTGAATTTTAGAATTGAATTCAAGGTAAATGTTGTTCGGCTCATCATTTTGTTTACAACATGTGTACAAGTATTTAGTCTTAAAAGACTTAAAATCATAGTACACTATAGTGCACAACCCAGCTTGACTTGATCTTGCAAGTCCTTAATCTTCTAAATGGAGAAATGAATTAGCCACACACCAAAGAGTTTAGGCCGATTCTCTAAAACCATCGAGTCCATTGGTTCTAATTCATGAATGACTACATCTAATAAATCCCTTTACTTTTTTCTTCAATTATTTGTTCTTCAATTATTTGTTAACTTCTCACATATATTTCAATAATTGAAATTGTTTTATTTTCTATAGAGCTTTCCATAATATATGTATAACAGATAAATAATACTATCGACACACATTTAGTATTCAAGTTTAACTTGATATTTGATCCAATTGCATAAGATTATAATTGAAATGCGTTTGATCTACTGGATAAATTTATTGCACCAAGTTTGAGCTCAAAAGTCAAGATTGAACAAGACAAAAATTTAACTAAAAATTCAATAATAAAACATGAATGAATGAGTTTGATCAAAATAAACTTGGGCCTGTTAAATAGTATCATAAACTGAGCTTGATTTTCGAAAGTTGCAATCGAATTCGGGGCTCAACCTCAATGTTGTTCAACTCATTGTTTTGGTTATAACATGTGTATGAGTATTAACTGTTGAAAGACGAGCATTATGACTATCCTGGGTACAAACTCTCATCATATTTTAAAATCAAATCAACATAAACTAGGGTACGGAGCCTCGGCTCAGTCGGATCCATCAGTTCCCGATTGCAGTGAGCGACCCATGAATCGGCTAATGCATTAGGCCCAACCAACCCCCCTCCTTTTTTCTTTTTCAATCTTTTGTTACTTTTCTGCTTATATTTAACAATTGAAATAGTTCTGGGTCTCGCACCACTTCGATAGATAAACAAACAATATTTCTGGAACAACCACTTTGTCTTCACGCAGTCGTTGCCTTAAAAAAAAAAAAAAAAAAAAAAACACAGACATATTTGCTACAAATATAAAAAATATATGACCCGTTACTTTGAATTATCTTATTAAAGTGTAAAGAAATTTTATTATAATTTATACCATTAGTTGAATACCACCAATAAATAGAAATACGAGTGCTTTTATAACAGCATACTATAGTTAAAATTATATGAGAAACTAATATAGGGAGAAAATTATATGAGAAACTAATATAGGGAGAGGACAAAATCATTAAAATATACTTAATAATATTATTACTAACGTCAACATTTTCCACGTATTAAAAGGTTTAACAAGTATCTCCATAACTTGTATTGTATTGTAATTACCATTAATCTCCACTTATATGGTGCTACTCCCACTTGGATTACAATAACCATGTTCTCATCCTTCTTTGAAATCATAAGATGCCAAAGCAACTGATTGGAATGAACAGGAATATAAAATTAAGAATTAGAGGGACATGTAAAATACTTCAAAATTTGGAAATAGGTATATGATCTCCTAAAGAAAAGCATGTGTTTCAATTCCTTTTTTATCACTTGAGACGAGCCAACTGTATTGATTATGTAAGTCTTCTTGGCTCAACTTGTACTAAACCATTTAATATCTAATCAGCTTAGTTTAACCATCTGCTTGAATTTCGACATCAATTAAGTTGTCTTTGAGTGATCTAGATGTTTACTTAAGTTGCAACACTAAGTCGAATTGGGTAGAAATCAATTCATTGCAAGTTTGGGTCATTGAAAACTTAAACTTGTGTCTCAAAGTCATAGAAAAAAAATACGATTTTTGTATGTATTCTTATCAAAAAAAAATTTCTACACATATTTAAAGTTGAGAAATATTGTATTTCACCAAGATGAAATAAATGAAACATTATAGGATTACTTATCTTCATCTCTTTCTAGTTCCTAAGCTTTATATTCCCTCAATTCCAAGTAAAAAAATTTCAAAATGAAGTGTCAATATGGGTAGCATTACATGAAAACAGATGAATTTTTTATTGTATATATAACTACGAACGAGTTTAAAATTTTAATAATAGATAGAAATCATCAAAATGGGAGAGATTCGTGTTGGAAATGAAATCTTTATGGAGTTGGTATTGAAAATAGAAAAATAACCTCTGAATGTAGAGGAGTGACTCGCATGCAAGCCAAATATGGGGAGGCAATTTTTCTTGTTTTTTTCAAGAGTCTTTTTGTGTCACCGTAGCATGTTTATAGTGACTACATTCTGTTATGGAAATAAAAGATTTCCCATGTGCTATATTGTATATTGTGATACGTAGACACAATCGAAACGTATAGGTATTTTAGATAATATAGGATTTTCTAGATATTGGATAGTAGGCCTATCGGCCCTATTACCCAGGCCGCCAAGCCTGGCCTCACTTTAATTTTCGGAAGCTAGTGGAATGTAAAACTTAACTCCATATCTCAAACTCAATTGTTGTTTCTTGTCCTCCGTCTCTAACCCTAATATTGCTTCAAGCTTTACATCATCTCCGACCCTTGTCATTTTAAAATTAACATGTACACTTATTGTTCTTGTTAAACATATTTTAACGTTTTTTTCATTATGATTTCTTTTAAAATTAATCAATGTTATATTATGATATATTTACACACTTCATAAATATATTAGTGATAACTTATCACATGTTTTGTTATCATCAAAACCAAATTAGGAGACTTAACATAGTGGGATACTAATAGGAATTAGACCACTAGACTCTTGACCCACGCCCGAGCTCGAGCTCAAGGGCTGGAAAGCTTGGATAAGTGAATTGCTTCCTTAAGACCTACCATCGAGGATTCTGAGCTATTGCAATCTGCCAACCTGATCCCTGGCCGAACTAAACCCTCTCACACTCATCATTTGTCTCCAATTGCCAACCTAAACTGCACTTGAACGTCAGCTCGACTCATTATGACCATCAACTTAACTTACTTGAATCTAAGCTATATTGAAATTGTCCAAGGTGAATTCACCTTGGAAGAATGATCATAGCCGAACTACCACCCTTACTTGGCACCCTAGTTCGTTAGAAACCCAAATCGATTGTACAGAATTATCTTTTCTGCCAGAAAGCCATTCACTTATAATGAGCCATGTATCCAAGCGACTATGTGACAAAACTCTCCGTGTAATAAGCTCATTTTGTTATATTTTTAATTGTACCCTTATTATTCCTTATATATTACTTCTTTTAGATCATACTCTTTTTCTCTTTTCCATTTTAGGTAGGTTGCCCTAGTTTTTTTTAGTATAAATACCCATCGTTCATATAGCCGCAATCATCTTATTATCATTAATATACTGAATGTACTCCTTGGTGAAGATTGCTCTCATTAGCTTGTTTACTTATAACCATTAAGCAAAGCCAAGTGGCAGGTAATCTCACTAAACCATCTTATGCGTCATATAGAGTAGTGCAATAAGTCTTCAGAAGTTCTATTGGTGCATCATATCCTATGAAGTTATTCGTAGATGTGCTTTTGTTTACTTTTCCTGTTTTTTTTTTAGCTTTCCATAAGCTCGGACCTACCTTAGCAATTAGCCTAATCTGTTCTTGGCTACAGTTTCACATCATCTTAGTATTGAGTGAAGGTTTCATTTATGTAAGTTGCATTTGAGTTTTTGTGAAGTAGTGTTTATTGTGATAGTGTGATGTGGTTATATGAAGATTCATTATAGTGTTCGCATAAGCTAAAGGGGTGTACTAGTTGTTTTTGTGTATACTCTATTTTTCCCTGTTTCGAACACTCAAAGATAAAGCAAATTTTAGTTGGGTTTATTATTCTTGGGGAAAGTTATTGTATTCACAAATCAGTTGAACCTTCATAAGGGACAAGTGTATGTTTGTTTGTTTGTTTGGCGTAAAGAACCATATTTATTGGTTCTTAGAATCTAAGTTTATCAAGGAAAAACAACCTACCCAAGTGTTAATTTTGGGAATTAGAGATGACAATAGTGGTATTGTCCACCAAGACTGATAACCTTGAGGTAACCTTAAGAGTATAGATGAAAGACTTGATAAAGTGGCCAATCTCTTAACTGATTTAACTAAAGCTATATATGCCATGGCCTATTAACTTACAGAGGCTGTATAGAACACTTCACTAGTTCCTTGACCTACTAGAGGATAGAACTTAACTCGATAAATTCGAGGTGGAGGAGTAAGAGGACGAGTATAACAAAGGATTGACTTAGGAGATATGGACAATGATGAAAAAGAAGAGTGAGCTTGAGCACCCTAAGCTACAAACCATGTGAAGCTTCAGATTACGAGCTTCAATGATTTTGGGAGTGTAAGTGAATATTTGGATTGGGAGGAGAAAGTTGAGCGTGTTTTTTATTATTACCAGTATGAGAACCGAGAGAAGCTGAGAACTGCTGTTGTTGAGTTCTTAAGGTATACCGTTATGTAGTGGAAGAACTTCCAGTTCATAAGAAGGCAAGAAGGATATAGAGAGGTAAATACTTGGCCTGAGATTAAAAAGGATACTTGGAAACAAGTTTGTGCTAGATACATATTTACAAGACACTTTTGCTTGGCTTCAAGAGTTGAGCCAAGAAGGTCGAATTGTTGATGAATATGTTTAAGAATTCCAGATACTCATGATTCGCTACATAGTAGATGAACCATTGGCTCAAACAGTATCTAGATTCTTTACTGGATTGAGAGGCGACATTTAAGATATTATGGAACTTCAATGGTTTACTATGATGGATGAGGCTGTATGAGTAGCCCGGTGAGTAGAGAGATAAAGAAAGAGTAGAATGCTTACCCGACCCCTAATAAGCTGACCTGCACAAGGAAGTTACCGAACTCAGTAAATTACTGAGCCAACTAGAAAGGTAGATGTTAGAGTCGAACAGAAGGCCCAACTTGATGGTGATGTTCCAACTATAACATATGAGAAATGATAAGGATCTGGAAAAAAGGCTAACTAGATCAAGTACGTTAAGTGCTAATGATTTAGGCATATGGCTACTTAGTGCCCGAACAAAAAGACTACGATTATTAAGGGAGATATCCTAAAAATTGAATTAGATAACACAAATGAGGAACTTGAAGAGGAGAAAGAAGTAGGAGATGAGATTTATGTTAGTCCGACTTGATTAAGGTAGATGTGTTTGCAAAGGACCTAGATAAGTTGACATTTGTTGTTTAACGTGCAATAAGCATAGAAACCTCTACTGAGGAGTAGCAAAGAGAGAACTTATCTTACATCACCTGCAAAGTGAATGATTAGGTATATGTGCTCATAGTAGACAGTAGAAGCTGTACCAATATAACATCTATTAACCTAATTAAGAAGCTTAAGCTATCGACCACTTCACATATGAAGTTGTATAAATTATGTTGGCTGAATGAAAAGAAAGCACTACATGTCACTCAACAAATGCTTTTGCCAATCTCAATTAGAAACAATTTTGATCAAATTCTTTGTGACGTGCTATCTATATGTGCATCACATGTGCTGTTAAGCTGATCTTGACTTTTCAATCAAGGGGTTATTCATGACGGCTATAAGAATAAGTATGAGTTTGAGAAGGATGGGAGGAAGATTACGTTGAACCCTATGGCACTAAGTCAAGTTCACAAGCTGTAAGCTAAACTTACCTATAGATCAAAGAAGGCTTTAGTGTTAAGTAGAGCCAAACTCTGAGAAACCATTAAGGCAAATGTGACAGCTTATCGGATGAACCCCAAACAAGTTGCCAAACTTCAAAGACAAGTCAACAAACTATTAGAGAAGGGATATGTGAAGGAAAGTTTGAGCCCTTATGCTATACCTACATTATTTATGCCAAAGAAGGATAGAACTTGGTGTATATGCATGGACAATAAAGTTGTTAACAAGATTACGATCAAGTACCGATACCCCATCCTAAGGCCAGACAATATGTTTGATGAACTGAGTAGTATAAGAATATTTAGTAAAATAAATATGAAGTTGAGATACCACCGGATTTTAATGAGATAAGGGGATGAATGGAAGATTGCTTTTAAGACCCGACATGGCCTATACAAGTGGATGGTCATGCCTTTTAGGCTATCAAACATCCCAAGCACTTTCATGAGGCTTATGAATTATGTTTCGAGAGATCTGGTTGGGAAATTTGTTATTGTCTACTTCAACGACATCCTTATCTATAGTACTAACCTGACAATGCATATTGACCACCTCCACATTGCTTTTTATATCCTTTGAGTAAAGAGATTGTTTAGAAACTTGAAGAAATGTTGTCTCTATTAGGAAGAAGTGATCTTCTTAGGTTATGTAGCTGGTGGGAGAGGATTGAGAGTAGATGAAAAGAAGGTACGAGCTATTGTTGAGTGGCTAACCTCAACCTCCTGTACCGATGTGAGAAGTTTTTATAGATTAACATCATTCTACTGACGCTTTATGTAAGGATTCAATACCATTGTAACACCTCTAATTGAGTTAACAAAGAAGAATTTGGAGTTCAAGTAAGGAAAGAAATAGGAGAGGAGCTTTGCTAAAGTGAAAATGAGGTTGACCTTTGCCCCAATCTTGGCTCTATCAAACTTTTAGAGTATTTGAGCTTGAATGTGATGTGTCAGGTGTCAGCATTAGAGTTGTGCTAATACAAGAAGATTGACCTGTCACTTATCATAGTGAGAAGCTCAAGGGAATGCAATTCAACTATTCTGTTAATGATAAAGAGCTTTTGGCTCTAATTAGAGCTCCTTGCATATGGCAGCATTATCTTCTACCAAAAGAGTTTATTATATATGAATCATGAGTCCATAAGATATTTGCGAAGCCAATCCAAACTTTCCAAACACTAAGCCCAATGGATTGAGTTCTTTGAGGGATTTAACTTTGTCATTAAGTACAAGTAAGGCAAGAATAACATAGCTGCCAATGCCCTGTTAAGAAAACATGTTCTTCTCACTGAGCTATAGGTCAGATTGTTAGGTTTTGCTAGCATAAAAGAATAGTATCAGAATGATCCTCATTTTGGCCCTATATATAAGAACTATAGAGAGGGAAGAGTGGTAGATGACTACCATGTGGAGGATAGTTATTTATTTAGAGGTAGCAAGTTGTATGTGCCAACTTGTTTGATGAGAGAGCTGGTGAGTGAAGCTTAGAGTGGAGGATTCTCTTGACACTTTGGAGAGTGGAAAATGTATGAGCTGTTGAATGATAAATTCTTCTAGCCTAAAATGAAGTGTGACCTGCATCTTGTGATTAAGAGATGCGCCATTTGTAAAAAAGCAAATAGTTGAGTAGAGTAAGGGAAAGCAATACCTCTACTTATTTCGACTAAACCATAAGTTGACTTAAGTATGGAGTTTGACTTTGGATTACCTTGTACTGCCCAAGGCAAAGATTTTATCATGATTGTTGTGGATAGGTTCAGCAAAATGGCACATTCCATACCCTGCATTAAAATTAATGATGCTTTGGCTATTGCTTCGTTGTTTTTGCAGGAAGTGGTTCACTTACACGGAGTACCTAAGAGTACAATATTGGACTGAGACCCAAAATTTCTAAGCTATTTTTGGAGAACTCTTTGGCATTGGATGGAAACCAAACTATTGTTCAACACCTCTTGCCATCCCCAAATCGATGGCTAGACTGAGGTGGTTAACCACACCTTAGGATTGCTGCTTCGAGTTGTAATGGGGAAAAGCTTAGTCGATGGGGATGTTTGCCTGCCCATGATCAAATTTGCTTACAGTAGGACTATGAACTCCACCATTAGGCATGCCTTATTTGAAGTCATTTATGGTTTTAACCCCAAACTACCCCTTGAACATACCCTAATGCTGCACATTAACGCAGATGATCTAAAAGGAAGAACCCGAGCCTAGTCCATCCTGTAAATCTATCAACAAGTCACCCAATAGATTTATTAAATCACCATAAAACTAAGGGAGAAGAGTAAAGGAAGGAAGACTAAGTAGTTTCAGCTCGGAGACCAAGTATGGTTGCACCTGAGTAAGGAAAGATTCCCTAATAAGGGAAGAACAAACTATCTACCTGAGCTGAAGGACCATTCAGAATACTATAGAAAATCAATGACAGTGCATATCAACTTGAGCTTCTAGAAGAATTTGGAGTATTGGATGTGTTTAATGTTATCGACCTTAGCCCTTACGATCCAAGGGGAACTTGGACGAGGACTAGTTGGATTTGATCCCAAATCCCAATTAGTACAGTAGAGATGATAAGAATCAAACCATTGGACCCTTACCTTACACTCGAGCCCAAGGGTTGGAAAGCATGACTAGGCGAATTCTTTCCTTAAGATCCACCACCGAGGAGTCCGAGCTATTACAATTTATTGACCTGATGCCTTGGTTGAACTGAACCTTCTTACACTCATCATTTGTCTCTAACTATCAACCTAAAGTGCACTTGAATGTCAGCTTGGCTTATCCGACCATCAGCTCAATCGACTTGAATCCAAGCTATACTAAACGTGTTTGAGGTGAATTCACCTTGGAAGAATGATTTGCTTGGTTTGGCACAATTGACTTACGACCCCTACTTGGCACCTTGGCTCAGTGGACGCCCAAATTAATCATACAGAGTTATCTTTTTTGCTAGAAAGCCATCTACTTACAATGAACCACGTGTTCGAGCAACCATGTGACAAAACACTCCATACAATAAGCTCATTTTGTTATATTTTCAATTGTGTCTTTATTATTCATTATACATTACTTTTTTTAGATAATACCCCCTTTTATCTTTTCCATTTTAGGTAAATTTCCCCAGTTTTTCAAGTATAAATACCTACTGTACATATAACCGCAATCATCTTATCATCATCAGTATACTAAATATACTCTTTGGTAAACATTGCTCTTATTAGCTTGTTTACTTACCTCACTCTTATCCTAATCTTTAAGTAAGGTTAGGTGGCGAGTAACCTCAATCACCCAACGACCTTGTGCATCATATTGAGTGGTGCTTAAGTCCTCGGAAGTTCCATTGGTGCATTATATCGTATGGAACTATTCATAGATTTGCTTGTGTTAACTTTTCCTATTGTTTTCGTACCTTTCTATCACCTTTTTTGAGCTTTCTACAAGCTCAAACCCACCCTAACAATCAGCCTTGTCTATTCTTAGTTACGGTTTTGCATTAACTAGAACCTTGACTTAGCCTAAACTCGAAGGTTGGAAAGCATGGCCAAGCAAATTCTCTCCTCACTATGATATCCTAAAAAATTAGCAATCAAGACATAAACATTTAAGTATTAAGACAAAGCCATGTCCTTGTACATTTAAGGTCGATAATTGATTTAAAGTATTCGGAAAATAAACCGATTAGGTTAAAAATGTACGAGAAACATGATAATCCTAATCGAAGAATTCCTATATGCTTGGAAGTAAAAAAATATAATAAAATATCAAGAATATAATCAAATAGCAAGGATTCGTATTATATGAGCCCATAAAATTGCATTTAGGGTAACTATACCTAGATTTAGGATCTTTGAGAAAACTTATCTGATTAGGCTTAAACTTTATGATTATAATAGAAAAGTTAGTTAAAGTGACCTGGTGAAGTTAAATTTAAAAAATAATAACCCAAAATCTCAATTTTAGCCTTAGAAGTATGATTGTTCAATATAGTATAAAAATGATTGAAACCTCTAAAACCAAGCTCATAGTGCAATAAAAACTTAAAGATAAGTTAATTAGTCTGTAAAAAGAAATAATATAACATAATATACTATCTAAGCAAATGCGTATTTTTATAAATATACTCGGGATATATAATAAATATATTCGTAAATTAATTTGAAATTATATAATTATGTATAATAAGCATTAAATTTGAAAAAATTAAACATGAAAAATATCTTAAAATAAAAGACATGCTAGAAATATGATTAAATATATATAATTACTCATTACATGTATGAAATATATAGGATATATATGCGTGTATTAACAAAATTATTAAATATTAACATAAAATACCAAAATAGCCTAAAATATCATAAAAAAATTATAAAGAAAAAAAGAAATAACCTAAAATACTGTTAGATTAAATGTGGAGCGGCTTAAAAAGGATAAGCAGCTGCATCAAAAGTGGTTTGATAAAAATTTGACACTTCATCTTATAAATTTGATATTTGTAAATTGAATAAAATTTCTTAATTAATTAAGAAAAAAATCCAACTACCTCTAATCTTTATAAATAGAGTCACTAGGTTTAAATTTTGCACTTTAACAGCTAGGAGCACTTAAGAAAAAATTGAAAATATTATTAGAAAAATTAGAAAAAAAAATAGAGCAAATCATACCCTAACTTGGTTCCCTAACCCACAGTTGATCTATTGCTATGACCATTCAGCCACCAATAAAGCACCCAGCACTATCTCTGACCGACACACCCCTTTTAGCCACTAGCCATCTCATTGCCAATGAAAACCAAGTTAAAGATCTGCCCTGTTTTTTAATAAATTATAAAGAATATTAAATGAAAATGGAAATTTATGAAAAAAAAATTATCCCTTGGTTATTTTTGGTATACTTTCATGCTGTAATTTTATTCATTCAAAATTATGAGTATTTTATATACTTACTTAAGAAAGTTACTATTCATCCGAATTTTGATTTTAAAAATAAATACACTAAATGATATTGTTTCTAACTCAAAATTTTTTTATAGAATACATATGATATGTCTTTAATTTCTCTATAGCTATATTTTTAATTTAAGTATTTTTAGTATTTAATGTAATTTTAGCATTAAAAATAGCTAGAATTAGGGTGGAAATGTGAAATAAATAGGTTTTTATTTAACTAATTGATGAAAATGATATATATTGACTTTTGGTGATTCATAAGGATGTTAAGATGGATTGAAAATAATTTTGTGTAAAAAGGATAATATTTAGCTAATTAAATGCAATTTAGGAGTAAAACTATAATTATAATCATTTAGGCGATGAACCTGATAGCATGGAACCATATGATGATTGAGTTCCCCATATTTTTAGGAGTGTATGGAAATTTTTAGAAAATTATTTAGTGACCTGAGTTATTTATTATGAATTTACTTAGTAAAATAACTTAAATTATGAATCAAGACTCGTTTTTAATAATAATATGCTAAAATGTGATAAAAATTGAAATAAAAACTATATTGATACATGCTGGTCAGATTTGAAAAAAATGAAAAATTTAATATATTTAATGATAGTTTTACGATGGGGTATGTTATATACATATTAGGATTAGATAATACTTATATTATTAAGTTATATTAGCAATTATATAAAATATAATCCAATTACATAAATTAAGAATAATATAATAATAAGTATTGCCGACACATATGGGTTTATTAAAAACTTGAAATACCCTTTAAAAGTCATCTCTCGAAATATAACTCATATATGTATCGTTAGATATGTATGAGTACAATGACACTACTTTTATTAAAATCAAACAATCCTGTATAATATCACCTATATTTCTATACTATTATGAGAATTTACAAACTATGATAATCTCACCATAATTGAAATGTAATTTAACTGATTAAAGTACATTTCGATGCGATCAAAATAATATATTATGTGTAATAGTATAACTGTATATATTATTGATACTTAATAATTTAACTTATCTAATAAAAATATATTTCATTATATAAGGAAAATAAAAAAAATACTTTAAATATATATAAATATTTATATATATAACTATTTAGCAAAATACAACTATATAGAACCCTAACGTTTTTATAACTCTTACAAAGATTAAATCTAGACTTTATACATATATAGGTTCTCCCAGTGAACAAGGTGTTGACAACACGAGTCTATCGTAGTAAGTGTCAAGACAGGTAAGTGAGATCAATGTTTTATAGCATTTTGGAGTATTATTTTAGAATATTTAAAGACTTAATATGTATATGCTTGTGATCATAGTTAACCACTATGCTTGTGTAGTGCTTATGTTTGAGATTTGATTTGTTGTAATGGGAGCTAAGCTCAATATTATGATTGTTTTGTGAATATTATGCTTAAATTGTTTGAGCTTAGCTGATTACCCTAAAAATGAACTAACTTAAACTTGGCTTAACACCCAACCCGATATGTATTGCAACCCATTAAGGGTAACGATTAGGATTCTCAGGCCAAACATGGACTTCCTTCAATGAGGATAGCTAAAATGATCTTTTCCCAACTCTTAGCCGAATTAAGTGATAGGAAGGTTAGGAGTCGTGGTTCAAAGGTGGTCACGAAAAGGAGGGTGTTTTCCATTGTACAAGCCCCGGTGTAGTTTCAGTTTACAAGTATACAATGTTAAGCTCCTTAACCCGGATTAAAGCAAGTACAATTTCTTTGATTTTACAGTGGACCAGATAATGTCGTGCAATGATATTTGCTTATATATACATTTCATCTAACTAACTTGGTTGAAAACCTTACTTGTGTTATGCTAAATGCATACTTCTAGCTCTAGCCCACTTACTGAACAAATTGTTACTCATTTTTCTATAGTTTGTTTTATAGGTTCTAAATGGATTACAAGTATAAACCCAAAGGCAAGCACTAACAAATTGGGACAGTAAGTGAGGTGTAACAAGAAATGGCCAGTTAGATGTCTCTAGTTACCTATCAGAGCTACACTCAAGCGACGGTTGGATAAATCGGACCAACCACCCAGCCAACCTAAATTCGAGATATATTGAATGTGTTTGTAGTAAATTCACCTCGAAAGAATTATCTAATCAACTCAGTGCAACTAACCTACCACCTCTACTAGGCTCAACAAATACTAAATTGATCATGCAAAATTGTCCTTTCTACCATAAAGTCATCCATCCACAAGAAGCTACGTATCTGAGCAACCATGTGACAAAATCCTCTATACAAGATACTCATTTTAGTTGTATTTTTAATTGTATCCTTATTATTCCTATACATGACCTTTTTTAGATACTACCCTTTTTATTCTTTTCCATTTTGGGTACGATGCCCTAATGATTTAGGTATAAATACCCCATTGTAATGTAGCTGCAATCATCATCTTACATTTGATATCGATTATTCTTCCTTTGGTGAACTTACTCACAACTTTTTTACTTACTTCACTTAAGCAAGGCTAGATCACGAGTACCCTCATCGGACCATCTTGTATGACATATTAAGTTGTGCCATGACCTCAAAAGTTTTCTGGTGAGTTATATCCTTAAAGCTGTTCGTAGGTTTACTTGTTTTACTTTCCCTATTTTCATATACTTCTCACTTTGCCCTTTTAGCTTTTTGCAAGCTTAGACCTACCCTTGCAACCGTCCTTATCAGTCCTTAGCTCTAGTTTTCATCATCTTGGTATTAGAGCTAAGGTTTCGTTTGGGTAAATGGTGTTTGAGCTTTCTTATGAGTAGTGATTGTTATGATAGTACATTGTAGTTTCTTGGAAGTTGGTTGTAAGGGTTCAAGTAAGTAGGAGTAGTACTTCGTTGTAGTTATATACTTTGTTTTTCCTTATTTTGAGTATATGAAAACAAAGTAAGCTTTAGTTGGGTTGTTGTTCTTGGAAGTGGCTGTTGTGTTTGCAATATACTAAACTTTTATGTGAAGAAGTGTTCGAGTGTGTGTTTGTGTTGTTTAGTGTGAAGAGCTACATCTATTGTTTCTTAGATTCTAAGTTTTGTTATCGAGTTTTTGTTAAGAAAATGATGAATTCAAGTGTTAACACTAGGATTGGGGATGACAATAGTGGTATTGTCTACCATGACCAATAGCCCCAAAGCACCCCAAAGAGTACAAACGAATGACTAGATGAGATGGCTAACCTCATAGAACACTCCATAAGCTACTTGACCTATTAGAGGATAGATCCCAACTTGACAAGTTTGAGGTGGAGGAGTAGGAGGACTAGTGTGATGAAGGATTGATTTGGGTGATATGGATGATGATAAAGAAGAAAAGTATAATGAGGAAGAAGAGTGAGTTAGAGTAACTTGAGCTACCGACCATGTGAAGCTTTAGATTTTGAGCTTCAATGGTTCTAGGAGTGCAGATGATTATTTAGATTAGGAAGAGAAGGTTGATCATGTTTTTAATTATCACTAATACAAGGATCGAGATAAGTTGAAGGCCATTGCTATTGAGTTCTCAAGATATGCCATGATGTGGTGAAAGAACTTTCAAATCATAAGAAGATAAAAAAGGATACAGAGAAGTAAATGCTTGGCTTAAGATGAAGAGAATACTCAAAAACAAATTTGTGCCAGATACTTATTTACAAGACATTTTTACTTGACTTCAAGAGTTGAGGCAAGAAAGTTAAACTGTTGATGAATATTTTCAACAATTCTAGATACTAATTGATAGGGATTAAGGACCGATCTCGTGCTCCCAAACCTAAGGGCTTTCTAAGATGGTTCACCAAGCTGTCCAAGGTAAGTTAAGTACTGAGGAACAGTATTTACCCCAATCTGACCTACCTAGCTACTTTGCTCTCCATACCATCGAAGAGAGTGCTGAGGTGATTAGCCGATATATCGAGCCAACCCCTCTACAATACACCAGTTTAAGCACCAAATTTGGATACAACCATCTCAACAGTGTTAAGGGAAAGTTAACAATTGTCAGGAGCCAACCATCTGAGGTTGAGCCCAAGTGTGAGTCATCCTTAAGCCAACCTTTGTCTAGTCCTAGCAATTAGAGTCGTCAAACTATTGCTGCTGACCAAACCTAATCTAGGCCCACCCTTGTACGGCTTGTAGTGTTGTTGGGAGGATTAAATGAGCAGAATTATGTATATATTGTCCTTTCTGACTAAGGATATTCTTTTGGCATGATTACATTGCTACCCCTATAAATTATTTCCCTTTTACCTAGCTAGTAGGAATCCTTTTCTATAATTTCTTATAACTTAGGACTTACCCTAATTGAGCACTATAAATACTTACATATTGTAATAGCTGCAATAATGAATATATAGAGAAGAACATACTGAACTTTCACTCCCTCTTAAGTTACTTTTATCTAGCCTATTTGAGCATGAACTAATGGTGAATGACCTCTAACTATACTTATGCAACATATCAAGTGTGACTTAAGTTCGTATAAGGCGTTGGTGCATCATATCTATCGTCGATGCACAAGAACCCCCTGCTCATCCTCAACTATCATTCACTTTTCGAGCCATCTCATGGTCCGAACCTACCCTCTTTTGTTATGCATGATATTGGGCCTATGTGTTCATCCATGGATCCATATCATCTTAGTATAAGAGCTTGGCTACATTTGAAGCTGGATTCTACTACTATGTTCTTTGAGTGTTTTGTTGCTGCTCTCATGTGACAATGATTCTATTATTAACCGTAGAGTTTAGTAGTTGAGAAGTGTTCTGTGCTCTATTTTCCCCTGTTTCCAATATACAAAACATAGTATGGTTGACTATTAATTTGTTATGTAACTGTCGTAGTGATAGGAGTATTGGTTATTGATTTTCAAGTGGTATTATTAGACATCAATTTTTGTGAAGTAACCATCAATGTCAGATTCAAGTGTTCAAGAAACTTTAGGAAACCAAGAAAGTGGTATTCAACATTGCTAAGGGTAAGAAGGAAGCTTCACACCTCAGTCAGTAGGTGATCGCTTGGGTAGGCTTACCGACTTGGTAGCTAGTTTGGTGACAGTTATCCAAGAAGATAGGCAGTAAGCTAGGAATAACCCCACCAGAGACCATGAGCAATAAGGGTGAGGCAATGGTTAGTTTAGCTGAGTTAACACCCTAACTCGATCACCTTGAGTTGAAGGAATTGGTAGGGATGCGAGACAAAGGCTAGTGCTTGAAGAGATTAAAGAAGAAGCAGAAGGAGATAATGAAGTAGAGGAGTACTACGAGCCTGAAGAAAGAAATATACGAGCCCCTAGAGTTGAGGGATTGAGGATGCATATCCTGAGTTTTTCTAGAAGTGGTAATACTAAAGACTACTTAGATTGGGTAGATGGGATTGAAAAGCAGTTTAAATGTCACGACGTACCCAATAAAGCAAAGGTTAGACTTGCTGTGTTGGAGTTCACTAATTATGGCACCTTATGGTGGAAGAACTTGCAAGCCACCCGAAGAAGGGATGGAGAACGAAAGATTAGGAGTTGGGATGAAACGAAGAGGGTTATATAAAGAAGGTTTGTACCGAGCTATTATTTGCAGGATTCCTTCAAAAGATTGCAAGAGCTAAGGCAAAGAAGGTTAAGTGTAGACACTTATGTTAAAGAATTCCAAATGTTAATGATTCAATGTGAAGTTGTAGAGCCAGAGGGTCAGATTGTATCTCCATTCATTAATAGATTGAAGTATGAGATTGGGGATGTCCTGAAAACCCTGGATATTGAAACACTTAATGACACAATTTAAGCTACTTAAAGGATAGAAAGGTGCCAAATAGGAAGGTTTCGACCACTAGTTAGTCGACCAGGCAGTAGCCAAACTATTCTGAGCAGACTTATATGAACAGAACCAACTAAGGTTGCTAAAACCCGACCCACTTAGATTACCTGAGTAGAAGAGAAGGAAGGCTTGAGGAAGTTTGAGAAAGGCTAGAGTTCAGGTAAGAAGATAAGTAAGATCAAGTGTTTCAAATGCTAAGGATTTAGACATATGGCTACCAGGTATTTGAACAAAAGGACTATGGTGATCCGAGGCGAGATGCTGACTTTCAAAGTGGACAACACTAATGAAGAAGTGGAGGAGTTAAAGGAGGACAGACAAACTGAACTGTACAAGGAGGAAGTTATCTACAGTAAGGAAGGCAACTTTTTGTTGACTACTCTAGTGTTGAGGAGAATAATGAATATCAACCCCATGCTCGAAGATAGATAGAGAGAAAATCTCTTCCATATTAGATGTAAGGTGAACGAGTCCCTGTGTGCACTAATAGTTGACAGTAAGAGCTGAACCAATGCAGTCTCTACCTTTATGGTCTAATAATTAAAATTACCAACCAAACCTTACCCAAAACTTTATAAACTTCATTAGCTTAGTGATAAAAGAGCCCTACTGGTGAACAAACAAATGCTCATACCGATTTGTATTGGTAAATATTGAGATGAAATACTCTGTGATGTGCTACCTATGAATACGTCCTACATTCTACTTAAACAATTGTAGATGTTTCATCAGGTAGTGATATATGATGGTAAGAGGAATACTTTTTCCCTAGAGTATGAAGGCAAGAGGGTGCAATTGATTCCTATGATTGCCGGATAAGTAAAGGTCATATAATCCCAATTGAGCTGAACCCTGAAGAAAGAGGCTTTGGTATTAACTCGAGTTGAATTGAAAAGAGAGATGGAGCTCTAAGGACCAACTTATCTGCTTGTTTGAAGAATTTTAGAGATGAGACCTGAGGAGGAGGAGTTGCTTGTCAAGGTAAAAACCTTATTAGAAGAATTTGCTAACTTGTTTCTAGAAGAGCTATCGAAAGGTTTACCCTCATTTTGAGGCTTCTAGCATGCGATTGACCTGTAGCTAGAAGCCGCACTATCAAACAAACTTGCCTATAGGCTGAATCCTAAACAAGCCGCTAAATTGTAGAAGCAAGTAAATAAGCTAATGAAGAAGGGGTATGTATGTGAGTCCCTTAGCCCCTATGTCATATCGGCCTTATTAGTGCAAATGAAAGATGGTTCTTGGAAGATGTGTGTAGATAGTCAAGTGATTAATTGAATTATCATTAAGTACAGGTACCCCATACCTAGACTTGATGAAATGTTAGACGAATTAAGCGAAGCAAAAGTGTTCTCTAAGGTTGACCTTAAATCCGATACCATCAAATTCGAATGCGTGAGTTTGATGAATGGAAGACTGCATTCAAGACATGATATGATTTATATGAATGAATTGTAATGTTTTTTGGACTATCCAATGCGTCGAACACATTTATGCGCTTAATGAATTATGTGCTTTGAGAATTAATAGGAAAGTTTGTCGTAGCTTATTTTGGTGACATTCTGGTATACAACCTTGACCTGGAGACTCACCAAGAGCATCTCTAAAGAGTCTTTGCAAAACTTGAAGCTAAATAGTTTTACGCCAATATGAAGAAATGCAACTTTTGTTCACCTGAGGTGATCTTCCTGGGGCTTGTTGTGAGTGCAAGTGTCATCTGAGTCAATGATGAGAAAATAAGGGCGATTATAGAATGGCATGAGTTGACCTGTTCTACGGACATGAGAAGTTTCCACAGTCTAGCATCATTCTATCATAGATTTATAAAGAATTTTAGTACAATTGCAGCTTCACTCACTGAACTATCAAAGAAGAATGTTAAATTCAAATGGGGAGAGAAGGAGTAGAGGAGTTTTGAGGAAATAAAGGATAGGTTGACTATAACCCTTGTCTGAGCTTTGTTAAGCTTTGACAATGTTTAAAATAAAGTATGATGCATCTACACTAGGCATAAGTGCTATGCTAATGCAAGAAGGCTAACATATTGCTTACTTTAGCAAGAAACTTCTAGTAGTTACACTTAACTATTATGTCTATGACAAGGAGTTCTACTTCTTAATCTAAGCCCTAACGGTATGGCAACACTATTTGCTACCTAAGGAATTTGTGATTTACACCAATCATGAATCCTTAAGATATTTAAAGAGCTAACCCAAGTTGTCCTAGAGGTAAGCCAAATGGGTCAAGTTTATAGAGGGTTTTTCCTATGTTGTGAAATATAAGAACAGGATGAACGATGTAGTGGTCGATTCCTTATCAAGACAACATACCCTCCTAATCAAACTGCAAACAAGGCTACTTGGTTTTTCAACAATAAAGAATACGTATGTTAAGGATCCATATTTTGGTCCTATCTATACTTAGTGTAAGGAAGGATAGATACTGGATGACTATTACAGGGAGGATGGATACTTATTTAGGAAGAGGAGGCTATGTATCCTGACATGTTCCATGAGAGAATTACTTGTGCACGAGGTGATGAAGGGAGATTGACCGGACACTTTAGCCAATACCAAACCCATGAGGTACTATCCTTACAATTCTTTTGGTTGAGAATGATGAAGGATGTATAGTTCGTATTGAGAAAGTGTACAACCTACCAAAAAGCAAAGAGCCAAGTTAAGCGAGGACATTATCTACCTTTGCTTATCCCAACCAAACCATGGTCCGAGCCAAGTATAGACTTCATGCTAGGAATATCGAAGATGTCTCGAGGGAAGGACTCCATCATGGTGATTGTAGATCAATTGATGGCACATTTTGTGCCCTGTTCCAAAACTAATGATGCTTCAGCTATCTCTTATCTTTTCTTATAGGAAGTAATCAAACTTCACAAAGTTCCCAAAACCATTGTTTCTGACTAAGACCCAAAGTTCATGAGTTACTTCTAAAGGACGTTATGGAGGCAAATGGGAACTAAGCTATTGTATAGCATGTCTTGTTATCCACAGATTGATGGACAAACCAAGGTTGCCAACAGAACCGTAAGAACTTTGCTACGGGTTGTTGTTGGATGAAACATGGCCAACTAGGACCACCTACAGTATAACAAGCATGTCTCCATTTGAGGTCGCCTATGGGTTTAACCCCAAGCTCCCGATAGACTAAGTACCCTAACCAAAGCTTGATGATGACTAACCAGCCTTTGAAAGAGTTGAGGCCATCAAAACTATGCACTAGAAGGTTGTAGAGAAATTGAGTTAAGCTAATGCTAAGGTCAAGAAGTGAGGCCAAGGATAGAGGAAGAGAGAATTTCAACTAGGTGATTTGGTTTAGATACATCTTAGTAAGGAACGATTCCCAAAATTGAGGAAGAGGAAGTTGTCTCTTAGAACCAGCAAATCTTTGAAAGTGATTGAAAAGATCAATCCTAATCCTTACAAGATTGAGTTACCTAAAGGATATGGAGTCTCAAACTCCTTTAACATTACTGATCTTTAGCCTTACACTCCCGAGGATGAGCAACCTGAAGCTGAACTAGATTTGATCTTAAATCTCAAACAACCTAGAGGGGATGATAAGGATCAAGGACCAATTACACGCTCTTGAACCCAAGGTCTTTCTCAGATGGTTCACCGAGTTGTCTGAGGTGAATTAAGTACTAAGGAGTAATGTTTACCCTAGTCCAACCTATCAAGTTAATTCGCTCTCCACACCATCCAAGAGATTGCCGAGGTGATTAACCGACATGCCGAACTGACCTAATTGTTAGGAGCTGACCATCCGAAGTGTAACCTTTTATTCTCTCTTGAGCTAAGTATCCTTTTTGCTTACTTTTAAGCTATTCTTATTTAACCCATTTGAGCATAAACTAGTAGCAAGTGACCTTCGGCCATATTTGTATATCATATCAAGTGTGACCCGAGCTTGTGTGAGGCGTTAGTATATCATATCCATCTTCGGTGCACGAGAACTCCTGCTCATCTTCGAATATCATTCACTTTTCAAGTCATCTTACAGGCTGGACCCATCCCCTTTGGTTACGCATGATATTGGGCCCGTATGTTCATATATAGATTCATATCACTAATGATTCACTGTAAAGTGAATCAGCCATCGGCTTAAATAGTATCTAGATATCTTATTAGGTTAAGAAGTGATATTAGAGATATTTTGGAACTTCAGTAGTTCATTACATTAGATGAGGCTATAAGAGTAACCTAACGGGTGGAGAGGTAGAGAAGAAACAAGCTGACTTAAACCCTAATGAGCCAACTTAGTTAAGCGAGCCGACATGTTTAGGGAAGGTACCAAGCTTAACCAAGTACCGAGCCAACCAGAGGGTAGATGTTAAGGCCGACTTGATGGTGATGCGTCGATGAGAACATATGAGATGGGACAAGTATCTAAGAGGAAGATGAGCTTGATCAAGTGCTTCAAGTGTCAAGGGTTTGGGTACATGGATACTCAGTATCCAAATCGACGAACTATGATCGTTAAGGGGGATATCCCAAAGCTCAAAGTGGATAGTACTAATAAGGAACCCAAGGAGGAGGTTATTCTTGAGAAGGAAACCACTCTAGAGGATGAATTGGTTGAGGAAGATGTGTTTACCAAGGACTTAGATAAGCTAACTTTAGTTGTTTTCCATGCAATGAGTATAGAACCATCTACTGAGGAGGAGCAGAGAGAGAATTTGTTCTATATTACTTGTAAGGTGAATGAGCAGGTTTGTGCACTCATAGTAGATAATAGGAGTTGTACTAATGTTGTATCTGTTGACTTAGTCAAGAAACTGAAGTTATAGACTATCCCATATCCAAAGCCATATAAGTTGCATTGGCTAAATGAGAAAGGAGCACTACATGTCACTCAGCAACACCTTTGTGACATGCTACCTATGTGTACATTTCATATTTTGCTAGGCAGACCCTAGCTTTTTAACAGGAAAGTTATACATGATAGGTTCAGAAACACCTATGTGTTCAAGAAAGATAAGCGGAAGATCACTTTGAACCTTATGACGCTAAGTCAAGTTAGTGAAGTACAAGGTAAACTTGCTTGAGGATCTATGAAGACTTTAGTTCTCAGTAGGGTTGAGTTACAAGAGGCTATTAAGGTCGATGTGCTAACTTTTCTGTATCATGTGATTATTAAAGTTAAAGGAACAGGGTGAGCTACCCTTGGAAGTCAGAGAATTAGTAAACGAATATGCTGACCAATTTCCAAAAAAGTTGCTCAAGGGCTTACCTCCTTTCTGAAGCATTGAAAACTACATTGACTTGATACCTAACACCGCTTTATCGAACAAGCTAGCTTATTGGATAAATCCTGAACAAGCTATTGAACTCCAAAGACAAGTTAAAGAACCAATGGAAAAAGGATATGTGAGGAAGAGCCTTACCCCCTATGTTATACCTGTATTACTTATGCTGAAAAAAGATGGAACTTGGCGTATGTACGTAGATAGTAGAGATGTCAACAAGATTACAATCAAGTATAGATGCACCATCCCAAGGCTGGACAATATGTTGGATGAGCTAAGTGGTGCAAGAGTATTTAACAAAATTGATCTGAAGTCTGGATACCACTAGATTTAAATGAGGCAAGGGGATAAATGAAAAATTGCTTTTAAGACTTGACATGGCTTGTATAAGTGGATAGTCATGTCTTTTGGGCTATCAAATGCCTTAAGCACTATCGTGAGGCTAATGAATCATGTTTTGAGAGATCCAATTAGGAAGTTTGTTGTCATTTAATTCTATGACATCCTTATCTATAATGTTGACCTAGCAATGCATACTAACCACTTCTACTCTGTTTTTAATGTTCTTCGAGTAAAAAGTTTGTCTAGAAACTTAAAGAAATGTTGTTTCTGTTAGGAAGAAGTGATCTTCCTAAGATATGTAGTTGAGGAAGAGAATTAAGAGTGGATGAAGAGAAAGCACGAGCTATTGTTGATGGCCGACCTTAACCTCCTATACCAAGGTGAGAAGTTTTCATGGATTAGCATCATTCTATTGACACTTTATCCAAGGATTCAATACAATTGTAGCACCTTTGACTAAGCTGACAAAGAAGAATGTAAGGTTCAAATGGTGAGAGAAAGAGGAGAAGAGTTTTGCTTAGGTAAAAGCAAGGTTGACCTCAACCCTGGTCTTGGCTTTACCATACTTTGACAAAGTATTTGAGCTTGAATGCAATGCGTCAGGTATCGGCATTAGAATTATGCTGATGTGAGAAGGCTAACTTGTCGCTTATCAAAATGAGAAGCTTAGATGAGCACAATTGAACTAATCTGTATATGAAAAAGAGCTTTTAGTCTTGATCTAAGCTCTTTGCTTATGGCAACATTATCTTTTACCAAAAGAGTTTATCATATACACGGATCATGAATGGTTGAGATATTTGTGGAGCTAATCCAAGTGTTCCAAACACCAAGCCCAATGGATTCAATTTTTAGAGGGATCTAACTTTGTCATTATGTACAAGTGAGGTAAGAATAATGTAGTTATTGATGCTCTGTCGAGGATACATATTCTATACTTTGAGTTACAGACCAGATTGTTAGGGTTTGTAAGTATAAAAGAATAGTATTAGAATAATCCTCATTTTGGCCCTATATACAAGCACTGTAGAGAAGAAAGAGTAGTGGATGAGTACCATGTGGAGGATGGTTATCTGTTTAGAGGTGGTAAGTTGTGTGTGTCGACTTATTTAATAAGGGAGCTGTTAGTGAAAGAAGCCTATGGTAAAGGACTTTCTGAACACTTTAGGGAGTGAAGAACATATGAGATATTGAATGACAGGTTCTTCTAGCCTAGAATGAGGCATGATGTGTATTGTGAGATTAAGGGATGTACCATCTATAAGAAAGAAAAGAGCTCGGTAGAGTAAGGGAAAGCAATGCCTCTACCTATTTCAACCAAACCATAGGTCAACCTAAGCATGGATTTTGTCCTTAGACTACCCCAAACTACCCAAGGTAAAGATTCTATGATGGTTGTTCTGGATAGGTTCATCAAAATGGCACATTTTGTGCCTTGTACTAAAACTAACGATGCTTTAGATATTGTTTCTTTATTTTTACAAGAAGTATTTCGCTTGTATAGAGTACCAAGGAATATGGTGTCTGAAAGGTTCCTAAAATTTCTAAGCCATTTTTAGAGAACCCTTTGACATTGAATGGGAACCAAACTACTATCCAGCACCTCTTGCCATCCCCAAACCAGTAACAAGAAAAAAGTAGTTAACTGCACCCTAGGATGACTGCTTAGAGCTGTAGTGGGGAAGAACTTAGCTTTCTAGGATGTCTGCCTACCTATGGTCAAATTTGCTTACAATAGGACAATACATGCCACCACTAGGCATGCCCCATTTGAGGTTGTTTATGGTTTCAACCTCGAACTACCTCTCGATGATATCCCCATGTTGTCCATTAACTAAAAAGATCTTAAGGTAAGAACTAGAGCCCAGTCCATCCAGTAGATCTACCAACAAGTCACCCAGAAAATTGATAGAACCACTACAAAGCTAAATGATAAAGGAAAAGGAAGGAAGATCAAGCAGTTTTAGCTCGGAGACTAAGTATGGTTACACTTGAGTAAGCAAAAATTCCTTAATAAGAGGAAGAACAAGCTGTCAACCGAAGCTGAAGGACTATTTAGGATACTTCAAAAGATCAATGACAATGTATACCAACTTAAGCTTCTAGAAAACTTTAGAGTGTTATATGTGTTTAATGTTGTCGACCTTAGCCCTTGCCAACCTAAAGAGAAGTTGGATGAGGACTAGCCAAATTTAATCTCAAATCCCAATTAGCTCGGCAAGGATGATAGGAATTAGACTATTGGATCCCTGACTCAAGCTTGAACCCGAGGGCTATAAAGTATGGCTAGGAAAATTTTTTCCTTAAGACCTACCATTAAGGAGTCTAAGCTGTTGCTATCCACTGACCTAATGCCTTGGCTAAGTCAAACCCTCTCATACTCGTTGACTGTCTCCAGTTGCCTATTAGAGCTACACTCGAGCAACAACTCAACAAATCTAACCAACCACCCTATCAACCTAAATCCAAGCTGTATTGAATGTGTCTAAGGTAAATTCAGCTCGAAAGAATTATTTGATCAACTCAATACAACCAACCTACTACCTTTGCTTGACACCTTGGCTCAACAGATACTAAACTAATTGTCTAAAATTGTCTTTTCTTCCATAAAATCATCCATCCACAAGGAGCTATGTGTCCAAGCAACTACGTGACAGTTTCCTTCGTACAAGATACTCATTTTTGTTGTATTTTCGATTGTACCCTTATTATTCCTTATACATTACTGTAAGCCCTAAAGTTAAGTCAAGAAACCGTAGGATTAAACTTAGAGTACAAGGTTTAGGATGATCGATTAAAGGATCCAATCAAACCCAAATTATAAACTATTGAGAGAAATATTAATAAAAATGACCTCGTAAACTTGAATTTAAGAAAATAAATGATAAAATAAGAGACTACAAAATTTTCAAATTTTAAGTATAATACTTGTTAATCATCAAAAAGGCGAAAAGTATAATTTAATAACTAATAAATTACTAGAGATAGATTATATGTTTATGAAAAATCATAGAATAACCTAAATAATAATTAGAAATGTTCACATGTATCCCATATGTATTTACGTGTAGATAAAAATACGCGAAATTACTTAAATTGACCAAAAACTTAGTAAATAATTAATGAAAATTATTAAATTAATTAAGAAAAATAAAAGAAATCAGAAGGGTGTGGATTAATGCAAATATGGTCGTGGCAGGTTAGAATCTGAAAAAGAAAAATTAACCAATTAGAATTAAGCAACACAAAAGCCAAAAATCAAGGAAATGGGGCAATGTTATGTCTAATTAATGCATATTAATTACCCAAAATGTCTATAAATAGGGAAAATTTTGAAAGAACTCCTTTGGACAGTTTAGCATTAGAGAAAAATAGGGAACTTAAAAAATTTGAGAGAAAATCCAAAAAAAAAAAAGAAAAGGAAACTGTACAGATATAGCTAGTGAGCCAAACCCATACCTCATCACCACCTGAGACTGAGCCACCACTACTACCCCGCTCTAGCCCCACCTTCTACGCCGGCCGACATACTTGGACCGGATTTGGACGGCCACAAAAGCATCGAACTAATGAGTCCCTTAATTGTCCCGATTTTGAATAATTTCTCAAAATTAGTTATTTTCCCCAGAAAATTATGAAACTTGTTATTCTGAGGTTTTATTATGTGTAGATGTAGGGAAAAATAGTGATTTAGTTTAATCACGTCTGAAAATATGGGGTTCTTAACAAATTGAGCAAAACCGAGCATGATTAGAACGAGAAATAAATAGGCTTAGGAGTGTAGTTTGGAGCTCAATTTTTTTTCTATAGAATACTTATGTGATATAGAACAGTGCTATGAAGCCATTTTTCTAAAATTAATTTTTGAAAATTTTAAGTTAATTTTTAGCCTTAAAATGATGGAAAAATTGGGTAATTTTGGGTTAATTAAGTGATTAAGATACTAATTACTGATTTAGATAGTCATTAGATATTTAGGGATGTTAATATCTAATGTGGAAACCTAATCTTAGCCTTTGGAGTATTAAGTATAGTTAATTTAGGAAATTAGGTAGTTATTGTAAGAAATTAGTAATATGTGGAATTGAAAATTAATAAATCTAAAAAATTAGAGTTATGTAGATAATATTATAATAAAAATCAGAATAATACTAATAGCTTAATGTGAGTAATTTCACATTAGGATTCGAGCATATTTAGGACTTCGGAATCAAAACTAAAATCAAATTTAGGGTTTGAACCTCGAAATAGAGTAGAAAGAATTATTAGTATATAATAGGTATACATGGAAAACAGAGTTAAATTATAACTTAGAATATGAATCCTTAAAGTATAAGTACTAAAAAAACCTCTTTGTATTATAAGATACCCAGAGACGAATTAGCTTGCAACTAAGTGATCGGTCGATTGAGAAATTCTAAGTAAGTTGGGTTATTACTTATTGTAATAGAGTACTAGTTTTATGGTACTCGTATGTGTTTGTAAGTAGTTTACGTATGTGTTTGATGTATCTAAATTCGTGCTGAATTTGTAATGTGAGTGATTTTGTGAATGATTGAATTGATATGAAATTGTTTGAACACCCTAAATGAAATTTAATCTTATTTGACTCTAATAACTAAAAATGTCATGCATTGCAACCTGTTAGGGGATCAGAGGATTCTCCAACCAAATATCGACTCCTTCGAAAGGGATAGCACAGGATTGCAAAATGGTCCCTTCTTCATCCTTTGTCGAACTAAGTGACAGGAGAGGAGGTCACGGCGAGAGTGAAGTCAATGGTTCAAAGGTAATCACGGGAGGAGCAAGGTCTCCATTGCACAAGCCTGGGTTTGGTTGTGAGCTGCTGCATAACATGGAAACTACTCAATTTGGATTGGAGCTGGTGAAATTTCTCTGATTTCACAATGGACCGGATTACATTGTGCGATGACACTTGATTGTTATATTACATGAAAATAATTGCTTGATAATTTTGTTTGTGCTTGTATGCATTCATGAGTCTCCAATTCAACTTACGGAACTGTAGTTGCTCATACCCTTATAGATCCTTTTACAGGTTCTGATTTCTGAACACTTCAAGGATTATGCTACCCTACAATTACTCAGAGGTTAGTCCGTTTAAAGCTAGGGGTGTGAGGATCAAGTTACTTAGTAATAATATGTAACTAGAGTGACCTTATAGTTAAGGATGAATGACTGATAGTTATTATATAAATTAGGGAATAGTTGTGACTATGTAGAATTTCTTGGGAAGTTCTGTGGACTTACATATAATTATACATGTTTATTAGAAATTTGTAATATTTATCATAATTGTAGTTAAACTTTTAATCAGACTGTTTACTTCAAAGCGAGGAGTCGTCGACGCCTTATGTAGATCATGTCTATAGTAGCCACTGTGAGGCTAGTTACTATCATAGAATGGTTTATACGGCGGGACTGTTGCGACTTTGTGACTTCGGGGCATAACACTTCCATCCTCAATACTTTAAAGGCAATTCTTAGGTGTTCAATATGCTGATCCATATCGTTATTATAGATTAATATGTGTTACAAATCGTGACCAAGAACAAATAAAGTCAGTCATTGGATGGGTTCAAACTTACAGAAAACTCGAAAATGGTTAATGGGGAGAGGGACAAAAGGGTGCAAGTGAAGGATGAAAATAGTAAGCAAAAACTCACGAACAGCTCTAGAGGATATGATGCACCAATGGAACTTCCGAGAATTTATGACACAATTCAATATGATACACGAATTGGTCCAATGAGATTACTCACCACATAACCTTTCTTAAGGGAAAGGATAAGAGTGATACCAAGATTAAACAAACAGTGTTTACACAAGGAAGAAAGTACTCAAGTGTATTGAAAGTAATATGATCTATTACAGTTACAAGTACAAGGATATTTATACCCGCAAGTTAGGGTAACTTGCCTAAAAGAGAAAAGACAATAAAGACATTTTCTAAAGAAGCAATGTACACAATACAAAAGGGTAAAAGTAAATATATAAGAAAAACAATCATTGGTGCTATAGATTCTATTTATGATACTATATACGTAGTGATGCTGCATTGGTGAGGTTGTTAGGAGATGCGGACAAAAGGTATGGACAGATGGGCTTATCCAAGTAAAGATGGATTAATCAGTCCGATCTCTCTCTCTCTCTCTTGGCTTTTCAGTAAGGAAGATACCAAGTAATTAGTCATCTCGGCACTGGAGAGTAATCATCAACTCGGCATACTACAAAACAACGAGTGGTCATACGGCACGGCATTAAGGGTGACTCGGTAAGGAAATAGTTGGCCTCGGTAGGGGTTGGTTAGAACATAATGATTCATAGTGCCAGCCCCTCTAGTTGTCAGGCTCGGTTGAGGGTAAGATGTCCGGTAGCTTGATTCCTATCATTCCTTCCAAGTTGTTTTGGATTTGGGATCAAATCCGAATGGTGTTCACTCAGTTCTCCATCAATGTAATATGGACTAAAGTCGACAATATTGAAGGCGTTAGAAACCCCATAGTCCTCAGGCAATTCTAACCTGTAAGTGTTGTCACTAATTTTCTGAAGGATTCTATAAGGTCCTTCCACTCTTGCAGATAATTTATTCTGCCTCTTGTTCGGGAACCATTCCTTACTAAAGTGTAACTAGACTAAGTCTCCTGGCTGAAATTGTTTTGCTGACCTACCCTTAGTCTTTTCTTGCATTCTTCTAGTAGCTTAGTCAATGTATTGAGTGACCTTATTATAGATATGCTGAAGAGTTTGTGCTCTGGATAAGGCATCAGGGTCCTCTTGCACGGGTGCTAGTATAGGGGCGTAGGTGAGGGGCAACTCAGGATTGAATCCATAGACCACCTCGAAGAGAGTCTGCTTAGTGGTGTCATGTATAGTTCAATTATAAGTGAACTCGACCACTGGTAGGTAGACATTACAATCAATTAAGTTCTTACCTATTGTAGCTCAAAGTAGTGACTCAAAGTACGATTAACCACTTCTATTGGGTCGTTAGTTTAGAGGTGACATGAGGTACTAAAGAGTAATTTGGTTCCTAACCAACGTCACAGGGTTCTCTAAAAATGGCTCAAGAATTTCAGGTCTCTATCGAAGACTATACTTCTCAGCACATCGTGTATTTGCACAATCTCTTGTACGAAAAGAGAAGCAATAGTTGAAGCGTCGTTAGTTTTGGTGTAGGGCATGAAGTGTGCCATCTTACTAAACCGATCCACGATAACCATTACAGAATCTTTGCCTCAAGAAGTTTGCGGTAGTCTGAGAACAAAGTCCAACTCAGTTTAGTCCACGGCCTCATCGAAATAGGTAAGGGCATTGCTTTCCTTTGTTCGGCTTGATACTTGGCCTTTTTGCACATAACACAGCTTTCGAAAACTCAATGTATGTCTCTTCGCATTCTTGACCAAAAGAATGGGCCATTCAATAGTTTATAGGTCCTCCTGTCTCCAAAGTGTTCGAAGAGTCCTCTGCTATGGGCTTCCTTGATTAATGATTCCCGTAAGGAATAAGTTAACATGTAAAGTTTCCCCCCTCAAAACAGATAGCCATCCTCCACATAATACTTGACAACTGTCCTCTCATCTATGTATCACGAAATTATTGGTCCAAAGTATGGATCCCTTCAGTACTATTATTTGATACTCGCCAAATCAAACAGCCCGGTCTACAGTTCTGATAAGAGTGCATACCTCCTTAAAAGAGCATCTGCAACTACGCTGCTCTTTAGTTACTTGTACTTTGTCACAAAATTGAACCCTTCAAGGAATTCAACCCATTTCGCCTACTGCTTTGATAACTTGGTCTGACTTTGGAGGTACCTCAACGATTTATGGTTAGTATATATAACAAGTTCTCTCAGCAGTAAGTAACGTTTCCACACTTATGTTGCTCGGATTAGTGTCCAAAGTTCCTTGTCATATACGAAGTAGTTCAATTGTGGTCCTCAAAGCTTCTCATTGTGGAAGGCAATTGGTCTGCCTCTTGCATCAGGATAGCGTTTATTCCAACACCCAATGCATCGCATTCCAACTCAAAAAAATTTTCGAAGTTAAGTAGTATTAATACCGGAGGCGAAGGTCAATCTTTCTTTTACATCGGAAAAACTCCTCTCCTCCCTTTCTCCCTATTGGAAGTCGATGTTCTTCTTTGTTAGCTCAATAAGTGGCGTAGTGATGGTGTTAAAATTCCAAATAAACCTTCTGTAAAATGAAGCCAATCTATGAAAACTTCTTACATTGGCATAAGTAGTAGGAGTTAGCTACTTAAAAATTGCTTTGATCTTCTCATTATCGACTTGCAAGCCTCCTCTACTAACTACATACCCCAAGAATACCACTTCCTCCTAGCAGAAGCAACATTTTTTTAAGTTATCGAATAGTCTCTCGGTACGAAGGATATCCAAGATTGCTCTGAGATATTTACAGTGACCCGATATGTCAGTACTATAGACTAGAATGTTGTCAAAATACACCATAACACATTTCCCTATGAGATATCTCAGCACATGATTCATAAGTCTCATGAAAGTGCCCGACTCATTCGACAAGCCGAAGGGCATGACCATCCAGTTGTAAAGTCCATCTTGAGTCTTGAATAAAGTCTTCCACTCGTCTCTTGGTCTCATGTAGATTTGATGGTAGCTAGATTTAAGATTAATCTTGCTGAAAATTTTGGCTCTACTTAGCTCATCCAACATATCTTCTAGCCTTGGGATTGGATACCTGTATTTGATTGTGATTTTATTCACGGCTTGACTGTTATCGTACTTCTACCAAGTTCCATCCTTTTTCGATACTCAAAGTGCAGGCACAACACAAAGGCTGAGACTCTCTCTTACATAGCCTTTCTCTAGCAACTCATTGACTTAATGTTGTAGTTCAAAAGCTTACCTTGAGATTCATCCGATAAGCTGGCTTATTCGGCAGTGCAGCATCAGATGCTAAGTCAATGTAGTGCTCTATGCCTCGAGTTGAGGGAAACCCTTTAAGTAACTGTTCTGGGAACAGGTTGACATAGTCATCAAGCAACTCCTTGATTTCCTAAGGAAGCTCACCCTACTCCTTCATTTCCAATAGTCGCATCACCAACAATATGGTCGATTCGTCGACATTGATGGCCTCTCGGAGCTTGGCTCTACTCATCACCAGAGCCTTTTTCGATCTGCGAGCAAGTTTTGTTTGCAACTTGTTAACTTCTCTCAACGGCATCGGATTCAACATGATCTTCTAGTCGTCCTTCTTGAACATATATGTGTTCCTATAGCTATTATGTATAACTTTCCTATCAATCAACCACGGCCTACCCAGCAACACATGAGAAGCATACATAGGCAATATGTCATAGAGGATCTAGTCAGAGTAATTCCCTATAGTGATCGGCAGTAGTATTTACTGAGTGACATGTAATGCTCCTTTCTCACTTAACCAATACAATTTGTACGGCCTAGGATGTACAATAGTTAGCAGCTTTAGTTTGGAAACAAGATCATCCAATGCCACATTGGTGCAACTTCCACTATCTACAATGAGAGTACACATCTGATCATTCACCTTACAGGTGGTATGAAACAAATTCTCTCTCTACTCCTCCTCTCGTGAAGGCTCCATGCTCATAATGTGTCAGATAACCATAAGTAACTGATCTAAGTCCTTAGGGAACACGTCCTCCTCAATCAGTTCTTTCTCGGCATTTTCTTTCTTAGCAAGAACCTCCTCCTCCTCGGGTTCCTCATCCATACTCTTTATTTCTAACTTCAAGATATCTCTCTTAATGACCATTGTTGTTTGTTTCGGATACTGAACAGCCATATGTTTGAACACTTGACACTTGAAGCACTTGATCTAGCTGGTCTTCCTGTTAGACCCTTATCCCTTCTCATATGTTCAGGTCGGTACTACATCTTCAGGTCGACCTTTCTACTTGGCTCTAACATCAACCCTTCTGTTCAACTCAGTACTTGACTAAGCTTAGTAACTTGCTTGACTAGGTCTACTAGTGAGCATTTTAGTCATTACTCGGTTCCTTCTTTACCTCTCTACTTACTGGGTAATCCTAACAGCTTCATCCATTATGTCAAATCATTAGAGCTCCACAATATCTCGAATGTCTCCTCTCAACCCAATATCAAATCTTGAGACTGTTCGGGTTAGTGGTTCCTCCACTTCATATTGTATCATAAGGATTTGAAATTCTTGAACATACTCATCAACAGTTTAGCCTCCTTATCTCAGCTCCTGAAGCTGAATGAAAGTATCTTGAAGATATGTTTCCAACATGAATCTGTTTCTAAGCACTCTCTTCATCTTGGGCCAGGTGTTAATCTCTCAGTACCCCTCTCTTCTTCTCATGGCCTAAAAATTCTTCCACTATATGGCAGCATATTTAGAGAATTCAACAGCAGCAGTCCTCATTTTCTCATAATCTTCATTTTGATAGTAATCAAACACATGCTCCACCTTCTCTTCCCAATCTAGATACTCGTCAACATTCCCAGATCCATTAAAACTCGGAATCCAAATCTTCACATGGTCGGATGTTTTGGGGATTCGTACACGCTCCTATTCAAAATACTCTTCTTCCTCCTCATTAAGCTCTCCCAGGTCTTTCCTTTGCCTTACTTGTCTACCAACTCCTTTACCTCGAGCTGGTCGAGCTGAGTTCTAACCTTTAATATGTTGAATAGCTTGTGGAGTGTTTTGTGCGGCCTTAGTAGGTCGGTAAGATAACGCATAAATAGCTCGGGTCAGATCTACTAAGAGGTTACCAACCTCATTAAGTCTCTCATCAATGCTTCTAGGAGTTCCCCGAGATTGTCGCCTATAATGGATAACTTCATTGTCATCACCAAACCTAACATTCATACTTAGGTCTGTCATTTTTCCTCATAGATTTAAGATTCAAAATTCAAATAAATACTTCAAAAAGTGAATAGCTAATAACACAGCAATCAAATGAACACAATAACTAACTCTATTTCAGATATGTAAAAACAGAGCTCAACAGAACTTTGAGAAGAACTAACTATAATTCACACAAAACCTCTACTTTGATATCAAGATGTTGCGAACCGTAACCAAGAATAGACAAAGCTGATCGTTAGATGGGTTCAAACTTGCAAAAAGTTCGAAAATGGTTAATGAGGAAAGGTACAAAAGGGTGAAAGTGAAGGATGAAAACAGTAAGCAAAAACCCATGAACAACTCCAAAGGATATGATTCACCAATGGAACTTCTAAGGATTTATGATACAATTCGATATGATGCACGAATTGATCCAATGAGGTTATTCGCCACCTAACCTTGCTTAAGGAAAAAGATAAGAGTGATGTTGAAAGTAAACAAATAGTGTTTACGCAAAGAAGAAAGTACTCAAGTGTATTGAAAGTAATTTGATCTATTACAGCTATAAGTATAAGAGTATTTATACCCATAAGTTAGAGCAACTTGCCTAAAAGGGAAAAGACAATAAAGACATTTTCTAAAGAAGCAATCTATACGATACAAAAGGGTAAAACGAATATATAAGGAAAACAATCATTGGTGCTATAGATTCTATATATGATATTATACATGTGGTGATGCTGCATTGGTGAGGTTGTTAGGAGATGCAAATAAAAAGTATAAACAGATGGGCTTATCCGAGCAGGGATGACTTAATTAGTCTAATCTCTCTCTCTCTCTCTTGGCTTCTTGGCAAGGAAGATGCCGAGTAATTGATCGACTTAGCATTGGAGAGTAATCATCAACTTGGCATACCACAAAACAATAGGCAACCATACAACACGGCATCAAAGGTGACTCGGCAAGGAAGTATTTGGCCTCGGCAAGGAAGTATTTGGCCTCGACAAGGAAGTATTTAGCCTCAGCAAGGGTTGGTTGGAATAGAAGGATTCGTTGCGCCAACTCCTCTAGTCCTCAGGCTTGATTACGAGTAAGAGGTCTAATAACCTGATTCTCATCAATATATCATCAAAGAAGATTAGCACAACTTTTCTCAAATAATTTTTTAATAAGTCATTCACAAGCCCCTAAAATGTTAAAGGGGGCATTAGTTAGCTTGAAAGGCATTACCATGAATTCGTAGTGCTCCTCATGCATCTCATCCTTACGATCCATGTGGATTTGATGATAGCTGGATCTCAAATCTAGCTTGGAAAAGTAATTTGCCCTTATAACTCATCAAAAAGATCTTTAACTAAGGGTATAGGATATGTATTCTTGATTGTCAGCTTATTAGGCTTGTGATAATCTATACACATTCACTACGTTTTATCTTTCTTTTTAACCAAAACCACAGCTATAAAGTATGGATTGTAGCTAGGGCGAATTATGCCTTGCCTTAACAATTCTCTTCTCATCTCTTTAAGTACTTTTTTTTTTTTTGTGCACTATGGAATGCCTATATTGTTGTAAGTTGACTGGCTTTACATTCTCTTGTAAGTATATTTTGTAATCTTGACTTCTAGATGGTGGTAACTCATGCAGCTCTTCAAACAAATCTAAGTATTCTTCTATAAGCTCTAGAAGTTACAGATGAGCTATAGATTTTGGTTCCCTTCCTTCATCTTGTGTTTTTAATATGTATGAGCCAACATTATGTTGTAACATCAGCATTGTTTTTTTGCATTAGCTTGGTGACAGTTTGGTAGTCAATGCTTCCTACCTTGTTACGACTATCCATAGCTGATAATGGTAGCCATTCAATTGAAACTCCATCAATATTCATTGCAAATTGTAGGTAATGTCCCCTAAGCTTGCTACCCATGGAATTCCAAGCATTACATCATGGACATATAAAGGTAAAATGTATGCCACTAAGGTGAATTTATAGCCTTGTATGCACAATTCAAACTTGTTGACTTTCCCACTAGTTACTAACCCAAAGCCATAAGCTAATGTTACCCTTATAGTAGTAGTCTCCTCAATTAAACACCCTAATCCACTAGCAACTTGTGCATCAAAGAAGTTCAAAGAACTTCCATTATCCACCAATACCCTTATCTTCTTTTTCTTATAATCTGTAAACAGTGTCATAGTTCCATTCTCTTTATTACCATCCATGGAGCAAAAGGTTAGCCTAGATCACTCCTCTTCTATCATTTCTGTCTTCAAGAATTCACTAATGTCCTTAACCTCAACTATGTATGCTCCTTCATCATCATTATCTTCAACTATCATCATTCTTAGCCCTTTGTTCTTACACTTGTGACCTGACTTGAAGGGCTCATCATACTAAAAACACTACTTTTTCTTACATTTCTCTTTTTGCTATCATTCTACAAGTGGGTGAAAAGTATTGTTTTGCCCTAAGGGGTTTTAGTTAGTGCTAAGTCTAGTATTGTTTGCAATATTATTTGGTGTAATTTGGTTAGAATCTATGTTGGGTGAAATTTTAGTGAGTTGGAAATGGGGTTGATAAGAAGTGTTTGTGGGTGAAGTTGTCGTAGGTTTTATGTACTTTAGTCCACTCTTAGTAGTAAGAAGTGTAGCTTCTTGGATTTTTGCAAGTGTAATAGGCTAGGTTAAGGTCTAAGGTTAGAACATTCTTTCTAAGTATTGAATATCAGTTTTGACCCACCCACGAAACAATTCAAGCAAATATACTAGTGTTGGCAGCATCTCAAATTCTTCTATATGGTTTTATAATGGCCTAGACTGAAATAACTCCTTAAAATCAACCATGGATCTTCATAAGGTTTAATTCTAAAACATGTTTGCATCTCAACAACAGATTCTTCCCAAGTTATAGGTGTAGGTATAGTGCAACGTTGTGAAATGCATGATACCAATGCAATGCCTTCCCTTCAAAATGTAGAGTAGCTAATGATAATGCTTAGGTGTAACATTAATAAAGAAAAAATGTAGGAAATAATAATCATTATTAGTTGATATGTTTGGCATTGATTTTTTCTATATTTTGTTTGTGTAATTCTAGTTGTGTCCTTAGTCATATTGTTGATAAAGTTGGATATTAAGATTTATGAGGAAAACTTTTCTTTAGGATATTTAGTCCTTATCTAAAATTTTTTTTCTATTCCAACATTGATGTATATAAATTGTTGAGAATCAATAATAAGGGATTATGGGTGTTCTTCTATTTTTCTTTGCTCTTTTATTTTAAACATGGTATCAAAGCAAAATTGATCCTAAAAGGAATTGAGCATTTCGATCAATGATGGGAGATACTCTAATTGATCAAATAAAACCCCCATATTCAAAAAATAAATTTAAGACATTAAATCCTATCATTATGACTCCATTCAAAACTCCATCCAACCCAGTTTAGGTTGAAAGAATTACTTCAATGAGTGATCAACCTATTCAAATAACCAATACAAACTAAATGGCACCAATTTCAAAGAGTGGTATCGATCCATTAAGCTTGTAGTTCACGGAAGGGGACAAAATAGGATATTTTTTATAGGTGCATGCTAAGCTCCATCAAGAGAGTTTAATGAGTACAACTGTGGTTATGGCTTGACTTATCAATTCCATGGAACCAAAAATAGGAAGGTTATATCTTTTTTTATAATACTGATAAGTGCTTTATTATATACATTTATTAATAGATTTTTACTAGTGTTTTTAATATTGTTGTGGGTGTTTTGTGGATATTTGATGTTTAACTAGATAATATTTTAATTGCAGGCTTTAATGGAATAATTAAGAAGAAAAGGAAAGAAAATGAATTAAGTTTCACTTGATTTTGAGTTGAATTGAAATAATTATATGCTTTTGAAGAACAATATGATTAGTTGACGGGATCATTTTGAAGACTGTATTGGTTTAATTAAGCACACAACCATGTAACATGATTATGTTGCGACAACCATGTAACATGATTATATTGCGACTGCATTCAAAATAAAACAAGGTCATAAAGTTATATAACTAATTGACATGATCATGTTGATTTGAAGCCCAAAGCTCACACAAATGAAGCCCACTATGGTTGAGTAGATCAAGCCCAACATATAAGTGGCAAATTTACGCCTTAGTGTGCGTTACAAGAAGCGGCCGTCACTATTGCAATTTGATGTCTACGATCCAGATTTGTAAAATGACGAAGTATGTTGGTGAATGAAAGTTCAAAACCCATGACGTTAAAGACCATGATTCAACCCATTTCATTTTGACTTTACGGTCCAATCGTATTCATCAGATGCCAAGCTTAAGTTAATACCACAAGCATGCACCAGCAAAAGAAATTTGAAAGATGTCATCCATGTGAATAAAGAATCGATATCCAAATATAGATTTCTTGCTATGTAATTATCAAAAATTGAAATTGGAAACTACATATTCATGCCATGCCCCCTGTTCTAGCCATGTATTTTTTATTTATGCCAAACATTTAGGATTTATTTTAAAAAGATACACCGAAAGATATTAAAGATATATTTCAAGATTTCATGAGATATAAATAGATCACAAAAGCCTTATAAATATTAACATTCATTTATTCACATTCTAGGGTTTTAAAGAATTATCTTTCTTCTTTTCTTCTTTATTTCTTTTTATTTTCTTAATGTTATGGATTAATTTTTTTTAGTATTCAATTATTATAATCCTAGTTTTTTTTTTATTTAGTTAGTTTCTTTTCTTTTATCAATCTATGATTCTTGATTTTTACCCTTGTATTGCTTTGACTCAATATATCTAGAGTATTGATCCAATATTAGATATTATATAAAAATCGAGAGATCTTTTTATATAATTAAATCATAGCATATGTTGATAGTTAGATTACATCCATTACATTCACTCGCATACTCGGTTGATAAGAAGCCAAGTGATTCACATTTCAGCAGATGTCAACCAAGACAACTATATCTAGTTTAAATTTAAGTAGCGTAAATAGTTATCTCTTGGTACGGTTCCATTATATAACTGCCCATTACTCCTATATTTCAGGAATATACTTGACCGTAAAGTCTCCATGCATCCCAACAATCAAGTGATTAACTACTATTTTAGATACCCAATATTCGCCTATAAATACGAACAAGAAGCATTTTAAGAACAATCAGACAACTCACTACTATTCATCTTATCTTTTCTAAAATTCACTTACTAACTTAAGTATCAGAGTAGTCACATCAAATTATCCCCGGTACCTTTTAGTTCTTTGTGCCTTACAGGAAAGAAATCATTTGAAAACCATACAACAACAACGTAATTAGAGAAGTTGTATGCAGTTCTAGAGATATGACAACATAACTTTCTATATTAAGGTGATTATATAGTAGGATTCACATATCATTAATGCAATTTTAGGGTTTTTAATCATAAAGAGATTTTAAATTATCTTATGGTTATGTACTAGTAATTGGATAAAGATATTAGTATAATTTAGGAATTCTCGTAATTTAGTAAATTAGGATGAAATTGATACGTGCTTCATTGTTATGAGGTGGTTAATAATTGAATACTGAATTTATGCATTATTAGTATCTTTAATTTTTTATTTATTTTATAAATTAGTTATTATTCATTGTAATTTAATCAAGTTTACTTTAAATTTAATTTTCTTGAATTTATTTCTCAACTAAAATTACTAGGTTAAATATTAGGAGAAAGGATAAAATACTAGTAATCACATTAGTTCCTAAGGGATTGATACTTAGACTCATATATGCTATATTATAAACGAATAGGTATACTTGCCTATATCAAACACGACTAAAGAGATATGGGATCTTTTATAAGAAATGTACTTAAACATGGAAAATGCATTTTAATGCTTTGAGATCAAGGCTAAGCTTCGGCTTACCAATTAAGGTATTCATACCGTCACTAAATATAGTAATATCCTAATGGAGTTATGGTAAGAATTAGATTTATTCTATGATGCTGATTGGTCATGCTTTGAGGATAGTGTCGAGTTCCGTAAGATGTAAGAGAAGGATTGTGTGTTTGGTATTTTGTAAGGATTGAATTCAAATTTGGATGAAGTTAAAGGGAAACTTTTAGGATAGGAGACTTTTAGGATAAAAGCCTTTTCCAACTCTAAAGAAAGATTTTGTTGAGGTTAGGAGGGAAGAGACTAAAAAGCATGTAATGACCACAACACTTACTCTTGATCAAAACATACCCATATCAGCGTTAGTGTCCAAGAAAGACACTCCTCTTGAAAAAATGTGGTGTAAACATTGTCAAAAGCCATAACATACTGGAGAAACATGTCGGAAGATTCATGAAAAATTTGGAAATAATAGACAAAGAAAGTCTAAAGTTGTATCTAAGATGGCACAAGTGACTAATGTAACTAGCAATGAGAGTCTTTCTTCAAGTATGAGTTTAACTCCTAATGAAATCAAATTGATTAAATAGATTTTAGGTTCATCACAAGTTAATGACAAGTATGAGAAAGAGGTCAAGGTAGCTCAAACTCCTCTTGCCATACGACTTATAAAGGTAAAATTTTTCCTTATTTTAAGAGCTCTGAAAATTATCAATGGATAATTAATACAGAGGCTACATACCACATGTGCAATTCCCTAGCTAAATTTAAGGACTTCTATTCTGAAAAGAATAAGGTGATGATAGCAAATGGCAATTGTAATATCATTTGGAAAAGGGTTTATCTAGCTTAGGGGATTTATGCTTATACAAAACTTTATATGTTACAAAATTGAAACATAGTTTGTTCTCGGTCAATAAGCTGACAAGTGATATGAAGTGTAATGTGATATTTATTACCTCTCAATGTGTAATTCAAGATTAAACTTTGGAGAAGATTATTGGCAATGCCAAGGAAGTGAGGCGGTTGTATTATTTGAATGATCTAATGAAGTTTAGATCTCTCACTTTTAAGTCTAGGTCATTTCTTTCTATTTCAAATAAGAGTGATATTATGTTGTGGCATAAATGCTTGGGATATCCTAATTTCAATTACCTGTATCACTTGTACCTAAAGCTTTTCTTAAATAACAAGTTCAATGATTTGAGATGTGAATAGTATGGAGTTTCAAATTTTGCAAGAAAATCTCATTCACCCTAACCATACACATCTTCAAAACAAAACCCTTTCATCTTATTCATAGCAATATTTGAGGACCTTCTAGGTTACTACTTTAAATGGGTATAGATGGTTCATAAACTTTATTGATAATCATTCCAAAGTTTGTAAGGTAATCTTACTAAAAGAAAAAATCAGAAACATGTCTAATATTCAAACATTTTCATAAGCTTGTGACAAATGTATTCCAAACCCAAATACAAATTCTGAGATCAGATAATCGGAAGGATTTCTTTTCTAAGGAGTTTGATAATTATTTACATGAGCATGAAATTAATCATCAAAACTCTTGTGCTTATACTTCACAACAAAATGGAGCATCTAAATAGAAAAATAGATATTTACTTGAAATTGCTTAATCTCTTATAATCACTAGTTTCGTGCTACATTATCTATAGGGTAAGCAGTTTTAACTATGGCCTATTTTATAAATCGAATACCTTCAAAGGTGTTGCAATTTTGAACTCCATTAAGCGTTCTTAGGATAAGTTTTCCTCACAAACACTTAATCAATTCCTTAAATCCTAAAGTAGTTGGGTGTACTGCCTATGTGTTTAAAACACTCTCTTATAAGACATAAACTAGAAAGGAAAGCAGTTAAGTGCATTTTTATTAGATATTCTCTGTTCCAAAAAGGCCATAAGTGTTACAACCTTCCTTCCAAGTGTGTTCTGTTGTCAACAGATGTTATATTTTTTTAGTAAGAGCCATTATATTTGCTAGCAATCAACTAAATAGTTAAAATACAGCTAATGATGTTTACTTATTGTTGTTCTTAGACATTGGTCATGAATTTTTCAGGACAAATAGCCTAACAAATGTTCCTGAGTAGCAACCAAAAGTAGGCTAAGAATCTGTCAAACATTGTCAAAAATTGAAGGTTTACTCAAGATGCCCCAAACTTACTCACATTAATCAATTGGTTAACTCCAACGAAAAGTTTGACTTAAGAGAAGAACCAGTAGGTGAATGTGAATAGGAAATAGCAAGTGCCATGTCTGATTTAGCCATAAATTAGAATGATCAAAGTCCTAATGACCAATTGAATAGTGGAAATCTGGATTTACTTATAGCACTTCGAAAGGGCAGAAGAACATGTATAAGGTATTTGAAAGGGGAGAAGAACATGTATAAGGTACCCCATCTCTAACTTCCTAACTTATTCAAAGTTATCACCAAATTTTAGATCATTCATTGCATAAGTGGATTATGAGATGATTTCCAAGAACATTGATGAAGCCATGGTTAAAGAAGAATGAAGGAAGGTTGTATTGGAAGAAATGCAAGTACTATAATAGAATCACACTTGGGATCTTTGTAATTTACCAAGTGACAAAAAGACGGTAGGAAGTAAGTGGGTTTTCAATAGAAAATACAACTCCAGTGGTAGTATGGAGAGGTATAAGGCTCAATTGGTGGCATAAGGATATACACAAACCTTTAGGTTGGATTATGGGGAAATGTTTGCTCCGGCTGCAAAATTAAACTCAATAAGAGTTAATTTATCATTCACAACTAACCTCAATTGGCTCTTATACTGACTAGATGTGAAGAGCGCATTCCTCAATGGAGATTTAGAGGAGAAGATTTATACGAAAATTCCACTAGGTTTTGAAATAAAAGAAACAAAAGGAGAAGTTTGCAAGTTAAGAAAGTCTTTATAAAAGTTGAAGCAATCACCAAGAGCCTAGTTTAAGAAATTTATTGATACCTTATGGGAGTTAGGATACAAGCAAAGCCAATTTGAGCATATCATATTTGTGAAAATTAGAGAAAATGGTTAAAATCGGTTCTTATAGTTTATGTTGATGATGTTATCATCATAGAAGATGACATGACTGAAATTGCTTATTTAAAGATGAAAATTAAAGAAAAATTTGAAACAAATGATCTAGGACACTTGAAAGACTTCTTAGGAATGGAAGTAGCATGAACACATAAAGGTATCTTCATTTGCCAATGTAAATATAAACTAGGCTTGTTGAAGGAAACCGGTAACCTGGGTTGCAAACCACTGGAAACTCCTTTGCCACCAAATTGGAAAAACTAGTCAAAGGATCGGGATGAATCATTTGATAAAGAAAAATACCAAAGAATTGTCAATTAGTTGATCTATTTGTCCCTATCACGGCCTAACTTAGCTTTTGCGATAAGCATGTACGTGTTACGGACCTCTCGAAGTGGGCTATTCTTAAGAGGTTCCTAAAGCCCAAAGACAAAAGCCCAAGCCCACCAAAAGCTTCTAGATGATGAAAAGTTCTAGAAGGTTCTAGAGAAGTCCAGAAGATTGTATAGTAGTTGGTGAAGGTAGGTAAATGTAGTAGTTGGGAATCAATTGTAACCATTAGATCGAATCGATCTAGACCATTAGATTGTAAAGGCTTTCTGTATATATAGGGGTATTCCCCTCAGATGTAACACACAAGTTATTTGAGTGAATACAGTATACTATCACAGTTTCTCTCTCTACTTTCTCTCTCTAACATTGTGAGTGTATTACAGGCTGACTTAGCCTTCCTCAGTGAGGTCAGGAACGCTAAGTGCCGCATGGGGTCGAGCGACGGAATCCGCCCGTGACAAGTGGTATCAGAGCCTGAAAAAGGAATTGCTTGTGGAGAAGATGTCATCTGGAGGAGACAACAACGCTTCAATGGTCAAGGAGTTGGCTGACCATGACGATCGCCGTGTTACCAGGCAAAGGGCTAGGTTTCGGGACCTTCTGAACTCTCTCCTTAATAGGATGGATAAGGCAGAGTTGAGCATTGCTGAGGCTAAGGAACAATTTGATGAGTCTCAAGGCAGTTTTGTGGAAATGGAGGAAGAACTCCGAGGCGAATTGCAGGGAGCACTGAATCGAGCTGTAGAAGAGCTTAGGCAGCATAGAAATGTTATTGGAGATAAGGGTGATGCTCTCTAAGCCCGAGTTACGGCCTTAGAAACTAAGGAAGAAGCTTATGAAGCTAAGACTGATGCAGTGGTAGTGGCCATGCATCAAGAGATTGAAGATCTCAAGACGCAATTGGCGGCCTGCCGAATCGCTATTGCAAATGGAATGACTCTCCAGACCGGCCATAGGGTCGATATTCCAAGACCAGAGCACTTTGGCGGGATGCGGTCTGCTCGAGAAATAGATAACTTCTTATGGGGAGTGGAACAATACTTTAATGCTGTGGGAATCTTAGATGATGCTGGAAAAGTACGTACTGCTGCCATGTATCTGAAAGACTCAGCCATGGTATGGTGGCGCAGGAGGGCGGCTGATATCAACACTTGGGATAGCTTTGTACAAGAGTTGAAGGGTTAATTCTCCCCCCAAAATGCTGCTAAGGAAGCAAAGGTGAAATTGCGTCACCTAACCCATAAGGGTGACATAAAGCAATATGTAAAAGAATTTTCGGAGTTGATGTTGGAGATCCCAAACCTCAACCAAGAAGATGCTTTGGTGATGTTTGTGGATGGCTTAAAGCCTTGGGCTAAATTAGAACTGGAGCGAAGGGGAGTGGAAGACATTTCCAAGGCTATAGCAGTTGCTGAAGGCCTAATGGAATTTCGGAAGACTGATCCTAAGACCACAGGAGGAAGATGGAAAGGGGGAGTTGAAAGGGAAAAGAGTGGGAGTTCTTCTAAAGGAAAAACCAAAGCCGAAGAAAGAGATAACGATCGAGGAAGAACTCGTGAAGGGAGAGATGGGGAAAGATGGAAACCCCGTGAGTTGAAATGTTATTTCTGTAATGGACCCTATTATGCCAGGGAGTGTCCGAAGAAAGAGAGATTGGCGGCATTGGTAGCAGGTGAAAGCTCAGATGATGGGGATGAGGCCCAGTTAGGGTCAGTTCGTCTACTCAGTGCGATGAAGTCTCAAGTCAATGAAAGAAAAGGATTGATGTATACCGAAGTATCGGTAGCAGGTAAGAAACTCAATGCCCTCATAGATACAGGAGCATCTCATCTCTTTATTTCTGATATGGCAGCCAAGGAGTTGGGGCTAAAAGTGGAGGAGACCAAAACATAGCTCAAAACAGTTAACTCAAAAGAAGTTCCCACTATTGGAGTAGCCAGGGGGATAGAGCTCCGTATTGGGGGTTGGCAGGGAAAGGAGACAGTTGAAGTAGTGCCAATGGATGATTTTGAGTTCGTGATTGGGATGGATTTCTTAGATCGCATTGATGCGCTTATCGTACCACGAGCTAACTGCATTTGTGTACTTGATCACAATTCGCTATGCGTGGTTCCTGTAGTAAGAAAGGTAGGCCAAGCCACCAAATTCTTATCAGCGATGCAATTGAAAAAGGGACTCAAGAAGAATGAAGTCACTTACTTGGCTGCCTTAAAAGTTAGGGAAGAGACTAGTGGTCAAGGAAGTGTTCCACCTCAAGTGGGGGAAATATTGGGAGAATTTAAGGATATAATGCCACCAATGCTGCCTAAGAAGTTACCACCAAGAAGGGAGGTAGACCATGTGATAGAATTGGAACCCGGATCCAAGCCGCCCACCGCCGTCCCATATAGGATGTCACCTCCAGAATTAGAAGAATTGAGGCGACAATTGAAGGAATTACTAGAAGCAGGTTTCATTAGGCCTTCAAAGGCACCTTTTGGAGCTCCCGTACTTTTTCAGAAGAAACAAGATGGATCACTCCGAATGTGTATTGATTATCGAGCCTTAAATAAGGTCACGATAAAGAATAAGTATCCCATTCCATTGGTATCGGATCTATTCGACAGGTTGGGAGAAACTAGATACTTCTCCAAATTGGATTTACGCTCGGGATATCACCAAGTGAGGATTGCAGAAGGAGATGAATCCAAGACTACTTGTGTTACAAGGTATGGTGTTTTTGAATTCCTAGTCATGCCGTTTGGCCTTACTAATGCTCCGGCTACTTTTTGCACACTTATGAATCGTGTTCTAGCGCCTTTTCTTGATCAATTTGTAGTAGTATACTTGGATGATATCATGATTTATAGTAAGACGTTGGAGGAACATATAGATCACCTTCGTTCAGTATTCTTAGCTTTGAGGAGGAATGATCTGTATGTGAAAATAGAGAAATGTGCCTTTGCGCAAGAAGAGGTGACATTCCTTGGTCACATAGTGGGGAGAGGAAAGATTAGAATGGATGAAGGAAAGGTACGGGCCATCTGGGACTGGAAGGAACCCACCAAGCCTACTGAGCTGAGATCCTTCCTTGGCTTAGTAAATTACTACAGAAGATTCATTAAGGGCTATTCGAAGATAGCTAGTCCTTTGACGGACTTACTAAAAAAGGATACCCCTTGGGTTTGGAGTACAGAGAGAAGGCGGGCCCTAGAGACCTTGAAAATGGCAGTCACGAAAGAGCCGGTCCTTCTCCTTCCCAACTTTAGCAAACCCTTTGAGGTATGTACTGATGCTAGTGATTTTGCTATTGGAGGGGTTTTAATGCAGGAAGGACACCCCGTAGCATTTGAGAGCCGAAAGTTGAATGATACAGAGAAACGATATCCAGTGCATGAAAAGGAGATGACGGCGATAGTACACTGTCTTCGGGTATGGAGGCACTACTTATTAGGGAGAAAGTTTGTGGTCAAGACTGATAATATGGCCACCAGCTATTTTCAGACTCAAAAGAAGCTCTCGCCCAAGCAAGCCCGATGGCAGGTTTTTCTAGCAGAATTTGATTTCGACCTTGAACATAAGTCAGGTAAGACTAATGTTGTGGCGGATGCTTTGAGCCGGAGGGTCGAGTTGGCAGCCATCAGCAAACCTGAAAGCAACCTCATTGATAGAATTCAAGAGGGGATGGAGAGTGATAAGCAAGCTAAAGCTCTATGGATTCAATGTCAAGAAGGGAAGACAAGGAGATTTTGGCAAGAGAATGGAGTAATATATACAAAAGGGCAACGAATTTATGTGCCCCATTCCTTGAATCTGAGAAGGGAGATACTTAAGGAGTGTCATGATTCTAAATGGGCAGGTCATCCAGGAATGCACCGTACCCAAGCATTAGTGGAAGAAAGGTATTTTTGGCCACACATGAGGGAAGATATTGAAAGCTATGTCCGAACTTGTCTCGTGTGCCAACAAGACAAAGTTGAACACAAGGCAACTCCAGGACTACTAGAGCCTCTTCCCATTCCTGAACGGCCCTGGGAAAGTGTTTCCATAGACTTCATTGTAAGCTTACCCCGATCGGAAGGGTACGGTACAATTATGGTGGTGGTAGACAGGTTCTCAAAATACGTGACTTTTGTTCCAGCAACAAAGGAGTGCCCAGCGGATGAAGCGGCCCGGTTGTTCTTAAAACATATAGTAAAGTATTGGGGCCTACCCAGAAACATTGTGAGTGATCGAGATGGGCGATTTACAGGGAGATTTTGGACAGAGCTGTTCAAACTTCTGGGATCTGAGTTGAACTTTTCAACTAGTCTGCATCCCCAGACGGATGGTCAGACGGAGCGAGTGAATGCCTTAGTGGAGTTATACTTAAGGCATTTTGTAGGGGCTAACCAACATAATTGGACCAAGTTGTTAGACGTGGCATAGTTTTCGTTTAATCTACAGAAGAATGAGTCCATCGGACAGAGTCCTTTCGAGATTGTCCTGGGAAGGCAACCCTTAACTCCTCATACAGTGGCAATAGGATATACAGGGTCCAGCCCTCCCGCATATAAATTCGCAAGGGAATGGCAGGAAAATCATGACTTAGCCCGGACCTACTTAAGCCGAGCTATCAAGAGAATGAAGAAGATTGCAGACAAGAAGCGGAGGCCGATGGAATACCAGGTAGGTGACCAAGTGCTTGTTAAGTTACATTTGATACAACGTACGAAGGGCCAACTACATAAAGGTCTAATGAGGCGATACGAGGGTCCATTCCCAATTGTGAAACGAGTAGGGCAAGTATCTTATAAATTGGAACTTCCTCCTAAACCGAAATTCCACCCGGTTTTCCATGTGAGTATGCTAAAACCATTCTACAAAGATGAGGAAGACCCTATAAGAACTATATCATAAAGGGCCCCAATAGGAGTACGGGATTCATTTGATAAGGAAGTCGAAGGGATCATAGCTGATAGACATGTGAAGAGACGAGGACAAACTCCCAGACATGAGTATATGGTAATGTGGAAGGGAAGACCAGAGAGTGAGGCCAGTTGGGAACCAGCCGAAGCACTGTGGCAATTTAAAGACAAGATTCGACAATTCCACGAGGAAGGAGCGACGAGGGCGTCGCCGGATTGAACGGGGGAGAATGTTACGAACCTCTCGAAGTGGGTCATTCTTAGGAGGTTCCTAAAGCCCAAAGACAAAAGCCCAAGCCCACCAAAAGCTTCTAGATGATGAAAAGTTCTAGAAGGTTCTAGAGAAGTCCAGAAGATTGTATAGTAGTTGGTGAAGGTAGGTAAATGTAGTAGTTGGGAATCAATTGTAACCATTAGATCGAATCGATCTGGACCATTAGATTGTAAAGGCTTTCTGTATATATAGGGGTATTCCCCTCAGATGTAACACACAAGTTATTTGAGTGAATACAGTATACTATCACAGTTTCTCTCTCTACTTTCTCTCTCTAACATTGTGAGTGTATTACAGGCTGACTTAGCCTTCCTCAGTGAGGTCAGGAATGCTAAGTGCCGCACGGGATCGAGCGACGGAATCCGCCCGTGACATACGCATCTACTATACATCACTTAGATGTTGTAAATCATATTTTGAAATATCTAAAAGGGATACTAGGAAAAAGGTATTTTCATTAAGAAGTACGAGAATAGGAATATAAAAGCTTATGTGGATGCAAATTGGGGTAGTGATCGGATGGACTCAAGATCTACTATTGGTTTTTGCACAAAAAGTATGGGGTAATCTAGTAACATGGAAGAGCAAAAAATATCAAGTAGTTGCCCATAGGAATATAAACTAGTAATGCCTTTCTTTCATTTTGTGGTTTAATAATCTCCTTCACTTGCCTTTGCAGGCCTAACATGGAATTTTTTATTGCCTCCTGTTGCTTCTGAAACATGTCATTGAAATTTGAAGGTTTGCACAAGCCTTTTAAATTTATCATCTTCCACCTTAGTCCATTCCTCATGTTTCTGTCGCATTTTTCCATCATAGCTATCACGGTTTCTTCCATTTTCTTGAAAGCTCTATTATCAACCATCCACCATTAAAACTCTTGTACCAATTGGTGTTGGAAGTGAATTGTTATAGCGGAGTTGTATTTAAAATGGAAAAATAACTTCTGAATGCACAGGGGTGACTGGAATGCAAGCCAAATATAGGGAAGCAATGTTTTTTCTATTTCCCTTATATTTTTTCACTGTCACCTTTACATGTTTATGGTGACTACATTCCGTTATGGAAATAAAAGATTCCAAATGTATAATTTTGTATATTGCAACATGTAACTATAATCCAAACGGGTAGACATTTTAGATAACTACAATAAGATTTTCTTTTTCTAGATATTGGATAGTGGGCCTATCGACCCTATAACCCAAGGCCGCAAGCCCGACCTGACTCTAATTTCCGGAAGCTAGTGGTGTGTAAAACTTAACCCAACCTTTCAAACTCAACCATTGTGTCTTAGCCCCCATCTCTAACCTTAATATTGCCTCCAACCTTAAGTCAGAAAATTAAGAAACTAGTTTAAGTTTAAGAGAGGCTGTGTAGGAGGAGTCCTGTGCGTGTGTGTGTTACGTGCGTCTGTATTGTGTGAAATGAGAGAATACATGTGAACTTAGAGGATGTACACCCCGAGTGCTTGTGTTCGTGGATGTGTCAATGCGCATGTGGAAGCGTGAATGATAGAGCTTGTTTGTGTTGTTGTGAAGGGTGCCATGTGTCATCGTAGAGAGTAACGCGTGTTTTTTTCATAAAATGTTAAGAAAACTATTCGGTAAAACCGAGGTAAGAACCTACCGGTTCGAACAGATCCTAGCCATTCACCCGCTAGGGATATATCAACTTTATGTGTCCTTTTTCAGTTCATGAACTGATCAACCAGGTCAGTTGTGATCCTTGATTCAGCAGGCTGATTATCTTGTCCATCACTTTTGGATTGGAAACCGACCCATCCCAAGGTCTAGCCACAGGTATGCCAGCGAAGTTATGGCAAGGACGCACAAGCAGTACATCAGATCTGTATATTCCTTGTTTGACAGTCAGCTTAACTAGAATTTAACAAAATATCAATTTTCCAATGTGCAAGTGGCCACATTTAAGGCGCGATCTTCTCGAGAAAAATGTTAGTGATGGTTCACCTCGATGGGTATTGAGGAAGTCGTCGCTAGCAGAGAGCCAAACACACAAGAAGTGCAGAGATAATTGGATGCATAAAGATGCTAACGAATTTACACGGATAACAAGGACATTATTACAAGCCCAACTTTCTTCGGTTCCCTTATGCAAATATGGAACCCGAATTCTCAAATAGGAACGAGATCCCCCCAAGAACTAACAATCGCCTAGTTTGGATTCGACAAAAGGGTAGCATTAAGATACACTACTACTGGGGAGAACGGCTGATAGTGAGCTCAGCTCTGAGATGGAGGATGCCATTGATGAAATATATGCTATCGTCTGCCACGAATGCATCCCAAGCTAGACCGAAGAGATTTCTATACCCAACAGCTTTCCCACCAGTGAAAGTATAGTTACCCTTGTACTTGCTCACGTACTCTTCAGTAGGCTTTGATCGTGCTGCAAATTCATAGTCAACAGCAAAACTTACCGAACCTTTCTCTTGCATTCCCAAGAAGAGACCAAAACAATGAAAAGAACTTTGCTGGTCCATGTTGCAATGAGCAGACAAGAAAAATCCCTGCCCGCCTAAATGAAATGCTTGAGAATAAACTCGACCAGCTGGAAATAGATTCTCACACTCCTCTCTCTTCAGGTCAAGGTACACAATACATTGCTGTCGGGGCAGCTCAAATTCAACGACCTTCACAGGGCGATATTTATATGCCCGCTCCACATATTGTCGAGATGTGGCATTAGCCTCTTCTGCAGCAAGAGAACGTTGCTTATATGGTGCCTCGGCCTTGAAAAAGAGAGCCTCAACTACAAACTTTGAAGCAATTTCAGGATCAAAATCATGGCTGCCCAGTACCTTCTTCAACTTTCTGCACGTCATGAATGGATATCGAATAAGGCGTCCAAGTCGGGAACCCATGATCTCTCTTCTATCCTCTAGCTTCGGATAATGGGCCCGGGCCCATTTGAGGATCAAATCATATACAGCATCCTCAGAAGCCACCTGAAGGTCATCACTAGCAAACACTGCCTCAATACCTGCCAGCGGCAAGTTCATGACCTCCTCTTGGCATCTGAAAAAATGCAGCAAATTATCAGTCATCCTTTTGCATTTTTCCACGGGAAGATAAGACAATTTATTCTCATCTGGAGAATTATTTGCATGCAAAAAGGAATATAAACCATAAAGATTATCTTCACTTGATTAACTTCCTAAGCTATAAATATAATAGTAAGAACAAAAAAGTCTGCAATATCAACCCTAGGGATGAATGAAACCCACAAAGCCAGAAGTTTTGTAAGATCAAAAGAAAAATAATGCCATCGGCATGTTAAATTGATACAACTGATGATTATGTACCATAAATGGATCGAGCATATGGCAGGGAAGACCAATGAGGTGTCACAGCATAAGGGTGTACCATAGAGCTTTTTAAAGGTACCTGAGTGTTGATCTAGATTCTCTATGATCGAGTGGATAGCAACCCAGCACGGCCAAAATGGAGAACAATTTAACTGACTGTAATCATGCAATATTAAAAGAGGAAATATGCTGAAGAAAAACCTTACTTTGTTATGTCCTTGTATCGCATAGCAAGAAACTGCTTTGCTGCATCTGTGAGTGGTTGAACTGCTTCTGCCATTAGAACACTTGAAGGAAGATCCAAATAAAGCAAAGCAGACTCAGAAGTCATTGGCAAGTTCCGCAATTGCTTGCTGCAATATCTCATGCAAGAGGCAACCTCGAATTTGTCTGCAGCCATTAAGACATCCAACAATGCTGTTGGTGTAGTTGTAGATAGAGTGTTGCTATACATAAAATTGAGAAGGTCCATAAGAGCCGCTTCTTCTGCACAAAGATGCCATTATAGAGACATGCAACGATTTTGGTTAATAAGGTGCTGTTACATGATAGAAGGGAGACGCATGCATGACACAGAAAATACTCTTCTCCAATGAAGAAAAACATATAACCTTTTAAACTACTCATTAGATACTAAAATTTCCAACTACTTTTAACTGATGCCACTTAAAGATAGAAAAAAGATTACAATAATTATAGAGACATAGAAACGTTTATCCTCACACTCACCAGACTCATGGATTCTCAAAGTTACATGACGCTGCTCTGACTCTTTCATCCCATTTGAAAATAACTACAATGAAATACAGAATTTTCGGTAAGTCAGATGAAGCATTGATAACAATACTGGAGACACTCCCCACCACTCAACTTCTTTTACCTTGTAAAAGAAAGGACTTTTTGCAGCCAAAATTGGAGAGCTTATGTGTAGTGTTTTAACTCGAATTACAGTCGAACAGTCCATGGATGTCCCTGAGTCAATAAAACTTTCCTCCCCTGCTGGAAATCCAAGTATATCGGGTTATTAGCATGCAAAGTTAGATTTAAACCAAATATGACAGAAAAGGTAACAGTGAACTACCAGAAAAATCTATGGCAAAAAATACTAGCATAAAAATCATTCCTAATGCAGAACATATCAATGCAGAAGCATTTTAGAAAATTCAATCAGTGCAAATTAATGACTTAATTAGGAACTATTAACCCCACAATGCAATACCATAAAAAAAAAGGAAAAAAAAAAGAGTCTGCATCAGAAATGCAAGGACACTGACGGACCAGGAAGACAATTTTGATCTCCAAAAGAAACTGAGAAATACAATTTCCTGAATACCTGCACTGCGCTTTAAGCATGGTAACACTAACACAGCAACAGGATTTATAACCACCTTCACGTTGTAACTAGAAAAAACAGCATGTTGCATGCACACTCAAGCAACAAAATCATCTTAAGTCAATGAATTAAAAACGAAATGGAATATGCCCTAATTATTGCTGCAGTTAATTTTGAATATTTTGAGGTGTCACCCTCTCAATCAGAGACATGACCATGACCAACTACAAACAAAAGAAAAATTAAATATGACACTATCACAATAGACATCTGCATATACTCATTTCAAACCTGAAGGAGACTCCTCAACCATTGCAACTGGCTCCTCATCCTGATTGTCATACACAGGACCATCATCTGAGTCTGGCATACTACAGTTAATAATCTGCTCTTCACACTGGACAGGACCTTCTAGGGCTACAAAGAATAAGGCAGTAAAACAATTAGCATTAAGCAAAATCGTAGACAATTTCCACTAAAATTTATATACTAGTTTCTATTGAAAACAAGGATATATACCAAAGAGCATATTAGTGATGGAAAGGCCTTTTAGATATTTTCAATAGCGGTGCCAAAACCAGCATATCTGATTTATGGTTCGATTGTGGCTAGAATCTCATCAAGTGACAACATTATCACTTTGATCAAAGCAAATGTGGCTAAGATCTCATCAAATGGTGACATTATCACTTTTAGCACATAAGTGATCAGTACAATCAAAATATGAGTTAAATAAGAGAGTTGGCAAATAAAAAATGTAAGTTATATGGCATCAATTCTATCCCAAGAGAAAATATACAGGAGGCCCTCATATAAAAATGTATCACCTTGAAGCCTATATGACCCTCCCTTCTCACTTACTGCCTTCTGCTTCAAACATCATGATACATTCTTCTAATAGGACCACCTAAATTTGAAGTTGCCTCAAATGCCCTTCTATCAGAAGCTCATGTCAGAGCCATATAGATCCAACATACAAGTGTTTTCAACTGGAATTTACATCGACCCTCCAAATGGCCACCTTAATAAACACACGCTCTCTTCATAGCCAAAACTTCAATAAAAATTCACCTTGGAATGATGGCTATGAAAGTTAACCTTCAGTTCAACTTCATAGTGCAAAGGTTCAAGTACTATATTTGTAGAGTTTTCTGTATAGTCAACTACCAGATGTGACCAGCTTCCACATAGTGGCAGCATCACTACGGAAGGCTTCTTCTAAAGTAATAGGTCTCCCCATTTTCCACGAGATAACGTCTCATAGTCATGAATTAATACAATATTAGATACGCCACAAAGCACTACTGCCTGTTGCATCTGTTGATAATCTACACCATTTAATCCACAATCTTTGCGACAAATGTCTTGCATGTCAACTTCAAAAAACACCCAAAAACGATGGAACCTCTCTAGATTTGCCTCTGCAAATGTATAGTGTTAAACTAGCAGAATCAACAGATTAGTCCCTGATAAAAAAGTTTGTTTCCACAAGTCAGCAACCTTCACATGATGCAACTTATTTTACTTTTACTTCTTTTTTGAGGATCACTGTAACATACTTGGAAACATTATCAAGCAAAAGATGAGAAATCATCCAATAAAGATTGTCAACATTAAGATAACCTAAAAAATGAGACCAAGCTATCAAAAACTCCAACCAGCAACATCAACACTTCATCCTCAACATATATCTCCTCACTGGTGCTCTCATGCCAGTTGATATTCTTATTAAAATCTTCAATATTAGGAAAGAAAAAACAGCCATCCTCTATCCTTAAAATACAATTTTCTTCTCAAACAAATATGATTAGGTGTAATTGGCCTGACAACAGCTTTGTAACAACTCAAATTAAATACTATGGACGATTTATCTTATACCACAGAAGCAAATACCACCATATCTAGCAAACCTTTGCAGCTGTCGCAACATATTACCGATTTCTTATCCCAGCTAGTAGAACATATGTTGCCAGTTTGGAACATTTTCAACAATTCCAAGTCCTTTTTCATTAAACCTCTTCAGTCTAGACAATGTGGTCACTCAACCACTTTTCTTCTTTGGAGGAATTTCACCAATATAGTTTACTTCTTTAAACCTCTACAATTTCATGACACATATTGCATATGTTCAAGCACATTTTTAACTCAAAGGCGGGTCTATATGCACTTAGAGAGAGATAAGAGAACAAACTCATGTTATTCAGGCATTCAACATATTTAATCACTTCAAAAGAGAAACTAATAAAGGGAGATATAGAGAACCTCCTCACTATAATAACTACTTACACCATGTCTTATAAGTATAATTTATTTGATCACCTAAAACACAGATTCAGAAGCACTCAAAACCCTTATGGTGGAAACCTCAAAAGAGAGATTGATACACTTGTCAGTTTGGTTTAGTTTTCATTTTTATTTATTATTTATTATTGATAATTCAGTAAATTTGGATTTTCTCATTTCTTACATGTCACTTCTCAGTCCAAAAGTTAATTTGCCTTGACAAATTAATAAGAAAACTTAAATTTGCAACTCCACAAATAAAAATGCCTCATTAAACTTGTTATGACAAAAATATTCTGCCAGAGAACTTATATACCTGTGAACTTGTGAGAAATGATATGTGTTCCAAAAAGAATGTCTCCAGACATTGACAAAGTTATTTACTGGCTAGAGCATTCATGTCTCAACAAATTACTATCATGTTTCAAAAAGGATTTTTCTGCATTAATGGAGCAATGATTCCAAATTTCTTTCAAAGAGAATGATAATTTCTGCTAAATGTCATTCCTTTCTTGAAGATAACCTCCAGAAGCTACTAACAAAAGACTCAACAAAACATGTAAACAACTCTGTGAATAACCTTCGAATAATTAACCTATACTCAAATGTAGAATCTTCTCATCAATCCCCATCTTTCCCATCAAATGGAACATCATCTCGATAAAAATTTAGCACACCAAGCATTTCTCAAAATCTATTCGTTTCTGTTTTGCACTCAAGTCCATCTAAAAACTTAACACAGCTCAGATGTCCACTCAATCAATAGTTACAACTATGCACAAAATACTTGAAAAATTAACTGCCACATGTAAGAATTAATTTATACGGTCACTATTGTGCATAAATTGTTGAGATATATTGAGCATTTATCTTAGCAAGACAAACATCTCTCCAAGTCATTCCTTTCTCCTTTCCAATTAATTCTGTCTAAACACTTTACATATGCACGAATAATCACAACATTGTCCAAAACACTTCAAAAGAACAAAATTTCAATATTCAATCAAATACTGCCATGCATAACGAATAATCAGTACAGTTTTTTACATGTATAAATTGCCCCTACACGAATAGAACGTCAACCTTGAACAATTTTAGCACAACCACACCTTTATCAAAACCATTCCTTCCTCTTTCCTGCTTACTTCCAGAATGAATTGAATATAACCTGGATATCCTCCCAATCAATAATCCCCAAAACATAAAACCAGCAAAATTTCCATACTCCATCACATACTGCCACGTGTAATGATTAATTAATACCATTCCTGCTATATCTAAATAATTGCCGCGATATGGATGGAAACACCAGTTCCAACATAAATATCCAAAAAGAAACATTTAACAAAAGAAATTGCTAGAAATTAAAAAAGAATTTTGAAAATATTACCATTCTCTCTCTTGATATCTTCCCTACGTCTCTTGCGATTCCGAGCCCAATCAGCGATACTGGTGCAAGCCTCACCGTTGGATTTGAAATCCGGGAGGTCGGGGATAACTTCGATCTTCAGGATCCGATCGGAGAAGTTGCTATCGTTGAAAGCGAAGCCGAAATCGGAACCAGAAGCTCCACCGGGAGTAGTAGCAGTAGAAGAGAAGTCGGAGTCCATTACGGTTCGGGGGTCGAGGAGATCCAAGTTCGGTTCTCTCATGTGTGTCCGTACGATTTGGTGATGGTTAATGATATGTGGTTAGTACTACCATTCTTATGGTTGTGTGTGTTAAGGGCTGTTTGAATTGAATGGTTCGAAGCGAGGGGGAGAGTAAAGGGCTTTGATATTAACGCTGTGTTTGCCACAGATAAAATCAAAGGAATTCCATTTTTGGATATAAAAAGTAAGGGTAGAAATGAAAATAACTAAAACGAGGAGAAATAAGTGAAAATATTTTTATTTTTAAAGTTATTTATTTTATCTTTTTTTTAAAAAGAAATATAAATAAATTGAAATCAATTGAGATTACAAAAATATCTTTAAAAAATATTAAATATATAAACTTAAAGATATTTTAATCTACCACTAATCTTATTCCTCTTATTTTCTTTTATTACGTCTTCATAAATTCAAACAAAAAATTAATAATATATTTTCTTTCATGTCCTTTATTTTCCTTTCAACATGTTAACATTTCTGTTTATTTCTACTATTTACTAAGATTAGCAAAAGCGTAAGTAATGTTTTTATTTTTATGGGAAGACGAGGGTAGAAATATTTCATGGCTAATTAATCCCAATTCCCATGCGATCGAATCACAAGATATCTAATGCAAGCGAAAACTACTTTCTATTTTCCATTTTAGGAAATATATCTCATTTATTACCTAAATTTTACCTATTTCTTCAATTCCAAGTTTGCATTAAAGGAGCTTACAGCGTATGCATGTTTCTTGTTTCACCCGATTTAACCCTCACTGCTCTTAGTTGTTCAGATTTAGTTTTTTCTTTTTTTTTTTCCTTGATTATATTACAATCAAGGAAGGGAGGAAGGATTTAAACTACTTAATGTCTTTACTTCTTGCAAAATAAGCTCTTCCAACTTTTTATTAATATTCCAAAACTCTCTCGACTATTAACATTTCAACTTTTTATTTCGACTTTTTTTTTTTTACCAAACCATTATCTTAGCTTTAAATCAAAATTTTTTACTTGCAATTTTTCTTAATGTTAACGTTTTCTATTTTATTCACCGTTTATCATCGTGTAAACCTTGATTTCTATACTTTACCTTCTCTTTCTATTGTTTCCCGTGCATTTGTTGCATTATTCATGTATTTTTCATGGTAAAAGTATTTCCATCTTCCAAATACTGAGGAAATCTAGTAAATTGTCGCTTAATTTTCTCTAAAAGGATTGGCCTTTTTTTCCCCTTCGCTTGAAGTCTAAAATATATTTTCTTAGTAAAAAAAAAAAAGGTCTAAACTATAATCTGTTATACATATAAAAAATTACAATACACCTTGCGTTTTACCAGATATATATGAAAAATTAAGCAGTGCAGTTTGATGGCTTGACAGGATAACAATTATGATGGTACATAAGTAATAAAAATTACTTACTAGGAAAAATTTTGCTACATCAATATTTTTTTTTTAGTGTTAGAATTAGTGTTATATATATATATATGATATACATGCTAGTTGAAGAACCTGACAATGCATGGATTAAAATATGAATAACTATCGCAATTTTTTAGAAAACATAGTGAAATAAATACAATCAAGATCAGTGGATATAGAAACTATTAAAATATGAACACCGTGATGATATGCTATATTTTTACGAAGAAATAGATATATGAAGTTTCCTTCTCTTTTCATGTGCAATCAACTGTTATTTATTATGTATTGAATTGAATTGAAAAAATTATAACATATTCTATCATAAAAAAATATAAAAATATATTACATTAAATTATCCTTCTATTATAAAAAAATGAAAACTTCTAATTTATGTTATTATAAGCTCTTTACGCTTGATTATTTATAGAAATACATTTGGATATGAATTATTGTACATAGATAAGCTTGGATCAAGCATGATTGAAACTTATCCTTTTTTTATTTTGTTTGATTTTTTTAATTGTTTTTTCTTATATAAATCCATGTAATAGAATGAGTTTTCACCGGATTATGGATGGATTTGTATAAAAAAGAAAAAAGACTTGATAAAAGGTGCTTGATTCAACCAAATTTTCCTTAGCTTACATATATATATTTTATAAAAAAAGCTTTATAGTAACTACTTGATTGGACCAAATTAACCAAATTCTCATTATTGGACCTTTTTTCTCTCTTTCCTTGCCATATAGAAAAGTAAAGAGCTTGAAATTTTCCTTAAATTACATATAGAGCTTAACAAAAACGGCTTGTTTCAACCATGTCTTCCTTGTTTAACCTTTTTCTCTCTCTCCTCACTATGAAAAAAGGAAAGAACTTCAATGCACAATGTGAGAATGATGCGGGAATAAAAGTTTAGATAATAATTATAATTTTTTAAGAAAAATGTAAATATAATATAATATTTTTATCTATTGTATGCATTAAGAAATTATTTAAGCAATACTATGATATGCAACATATATATTATAATGGATATGTATATATATTTTTTGGCCAAATTATAATGAATATATTACAATGTAAACATTATATACATATGTATCACAATACATTGTGCCATTGCACAAAGTTGTGCTTTAAAGTATATCAACAAACAATATACCCGTATTACTGATACAATAAAATAGTAAATAATTAATTAAATACATCATCTATGAATTATTTAAAACAAATACAACAACAATAATAATGTGGCTCATTACACTGCTATGTGAACATTGGTTATGTCGATTAAAGTTAGTTACCCAAGCAGTTTAATATCTTAATCATTATTAATATTGATAGTAAGATAAGGTATGGAAGATGTTGACATGCTTTTGAGTTTATCAATATTGTAAATCAATATTTTACATGTAAAAGAAATTAATGGAGAGAGATTTATGGGAATAGGGAAATTAACGGAGAGAGAGGGGAAGAGAAAAATTCTAACTCTACTCATATTATAAAACATTTATAATTTTAGTAAGTTATTCTCGATGGTTGGTCTTTTGTTATATAATTTTTAATTGAAGGATTAAATAGTAATTTTAAAGGGAACAATTACTTAAATAATATATAGATATGTATTTATGGTAAAAAAATATACATTTATTTAAAATATTATCATAATTAACATTTTAATTGACAGTGCATACTTGTAAATTGTTAAAAACTAATATTTTTCAATAAATATATATATATATCAACATAAATTCTTAGAAATATGGTGTGATCACTATTATCGAATTTTATAGACCAATATTATTTGTTTATTATATATGAGTTCACTATTATCTAATTATACAGAGAAATATTATTTGTTTATGATATATGATAATTGACAATTTTCATATTTATTTATATAACATATCAAATGAAAAAGGTCATACTTATATAGGCACACTTTGTATCATATTCCTTTTACACTTGCCTTGAAAGGTGTGTTATAGACCTATAAGATCTTTATTAAAAGAATATGTATTTTTATATAATCAAACATTTTATGTTAATTTAATTTGTAATAATATACAATTGTTATATTATTCGGAGAAGTGGGGTAGAACAAAGTTATTTGAGGTAGTTTTATAACAACTTTTATCTATTGTCCTAGAGAAATAATAACTATCATATAAAGAAAACTATATTTTTCTAATCAATCACATAACTGATTTATTTAATTATTTATCATTTTGAAGTACCTGTAATGTAATTGTGATGTCATTTAGTACTAATGTTGTTTGTATTAGTCATATATCATGTTAATAGTAGTTCTTATATATAGTTGACTACCTCAAGCCTAGGGTTAAGCACCTTGACTCTTGCGACCATGGCATCGAAGACAACCTATATAGATCATCTTAGGCCCATAAGTAAGTAGGACCACCTGCTTAACAATAACCTTGAGAAGGATTGAGTAAATCTCCTTGGACCTTATGCCAAGTAATGGCACCACCTTAACAAAGTCAAATGAAGAAATAAAGGATCCAGCTAAGTGGTGTCTCCTACTGTGAGTTGCCAATTAGCTTCTAAGGAATCCTTAACCTTCCTCAAACAATCTTAGAACCCGCATTTGTAGAAGCCTTATATGGTTTAGCTATACAACGATCATATCACATTCAATGTGATGTGAACCTTGGCCACTAATTTCTATAAGAACCCAAACCTTACATGGCCTTAATCACACGATACCATTAAGTAGATATGAAGAAAAGACAAGCACAAAGCATAAAGGCAATCATTTCTACTATCGCTAAAAAGTCCCATCGACTCCCTGAAACCTAGGGCTACATACCTTGAGTTAACATGGACTCAGAGGTTGGACATATAAATACTAGGCTCCTTTCCCTCATAAGTAAGTCCTGGACTCTTACTCATTTATTACTCTCCCCATTTTTATTTCCCTCTCAAACCTCTATAGTTAAAGTGTTCCCTCCATCATAAGTCTTACTAATTTGAGCGTCATGATGGCTCTATTGAACAATCCCCTAACTACTCTACTCACCTTTATTAGTCTTGCAAATTGGCCCAAGTAGCTTAAAGTCACCTTAATCCAACTCATTCGACTTAGGCAACTCATCAAACTTTACCAACTAGAATTTTGAGATAGCATATCGTGTATTAACATTATTCATACTTTGATTATTAGTTTACTAACAAATTTTCAATAAAACAAATTCTTATGTTATTTTATTAATAATAATGATTATGAGGATGACGATGATAATAACAATTGTTTGATTATCATTATTTTATCCAACTCCCATGGTAACAGCATGTACTATAACTCCTTTGTTAAGTTGCTAAATCTCTACTATAGCTTTGTTGAACCGATCTATAAACAATTGAAGAGATTCCTTGCCCTTTTCCTAAACAAGATATAAGGACGAGTTATCCTTAGTTACAAGCTTACTTGTTTGGAAGTGGAGGGTAAACTTCTTAGAGAGCTCATCAAAACTTGAGATTGATTTTTCGAGTAGATGGTCAAACTACGTTCAAGTTACCTTCCTTAAGATACCAAAGAAGGCTTTACATCTAACCCCATAACCAAGGCCATGCAAATCCATGAGAGTTTGAAGATGCATCAAGTGATCATTTATGAATTCTTAGTCCCATCATGTGGCTCTAACATCGAGAATTTGGTTCTTTGTAGAAGTGCTTGCTCCTAGATAAGTATGTAGAAATGCATCAAGTGATCATCTATGGATCCATAGTCTCATCTTGTAGCTATAAGTAGAGAATTTAGTGCTTAGTAGAAGTACTTGCTCTTAGAGTTTTTGGGAGAATGGATTTTTGCTGCTTGTACTTAAGGTAGCTATCTTCATCTTTTTACTTCCAATGTTATTGAACATTTTCCTGACCATGATATTTGCTAGTCAATTGTAATATAGACCCTTTACAAGCTTGTTGAGCCATGGAGTTCTACTCTTGTCTCATGAAGCTTAGTTGCGTGATGTGATTAAGCAAGTTGCCCATATGAGTCTTATTGATAAAGGTTTTCCCCAAACGTATAAACTAAGCTACTTAGGGCTATTTTCAACCTAAGATTTGATCACATCTTCTCTTTACCTTACGCCTAACCTCTTAAAGGTCTCACCAATCATGTGGGATAGCTTAAGAAACGCTAGCAGCCTAAAATTTTATAAGAAGGACTTAACTAAGGAAGATCGGATTGACCTCCTTTAGCTTGAAACAGTCGTCTTTAGGTTAGATTTTGATTTGATCAGCTCTAAAGGGTTCAAACTCTAACATTAGATGCAAACAATTAGCTTCCTTATCTAAATAATTTCCCATCAGTTACCATAATGTTAACCACATTCCTTAAAAATTAGGGAGTGTTCTTAAAATTAAATTAGACTCACATGTTGGAATTAGAGGCAATGGTTACCACATTCAAATTATCCTACAGCTATAAAAGGAGGTTCAAAGCAACAAGCAGGTTCTTCTAAACTTTTAACTACTCTACTTTCTACTTTTCATTATCTTTTGTAAACTTCACCTGACTTAAGCATTAGAGTAGTAACTTTGGAGTTACCTTGACACCCTTTTGGCCTAATTTATTTTTATTTTGTAGAGTACTTGTGATCCTAGTCATTGAGATATCATTCTTATCAAAATCTGATATCAACAATTAGCGCTATTTGTTTCTAACGCCACATTATGGCTAGAACTAATTTGTGAGAAACAAACACTCTAAGGGGGAGTAGGGCCTTTCAAGTGATTCAAGAACAACAATCACCAAAACAACATACTCTTGAAGTACATTAAGTCGAAGTATACAACCAGGTGACCTAAAATCAAGAACAACAAAATAGTGACTTGCAGATAGCATAACTGGAGGTGTTATGTGCAAGGTTCATGAAGGAATTAGAGAAGGTTTAGCCCACCATAGAGTATTACGTCACAGGCTCAATGAAAGAGATGCCGCTTCTTATTCTACTCCTTCTTTACAACAAGTAGGGTGGCAGGCTGATCTGATAATACAAGAGGAGGCATTACAGCAAAAGGAAAGCTTTCATAGTGAATGAAGATGACCTGTAACAAGGACAGGAACCATGATCAGGGGAGAACTACCAACCATAGGCGTTGTTAGAGACCCCTATTGTACCATATGTGTAAGCCCCTTTGGGTAGAAGAGTTGAGAATGTGACTGCTTGCTTATCGCAAAAAGCTATGGCAAACATGAGCTTATAAGATTTAAAGGATTTTATTAAGAACTGACTATTGAGGGAACTTCTAAGAAAGAGACAGACGTGAAAGGCAAAAAGGTGAGCCCTTTCGTATAGAGCATAATGGATGAGGTCTTACTACTAATTGTTTGGCTACCTTAGTTTAACATGTATCATGGAAGTAACGAACTAGATGAACATTTGAATACATTTTGAACTTTAAAGGAGCTTTATGGATTAATTGATGTTATTTCTTACAAGGTTTTCCCATCCACTTTGAGGAAATCTGTAAGAAATTAGCTTAATTCATTGAAGGCAACCTCCATCTCTTCTTTTGATCAATTGTCTAAGCAATTTCATGATTTTTTTCTAGCTAATAAACCTCTAGCCAAGGATTCTTTATTGCTGACATTGATCAAGCAGAAGCAAGAAGAATCTATTAGAGACTATGTTCTTAGGTTTGATCAGTTGCTGATCAAGATCACCAACTGTAACAAAAGTGTAGCATTGCACATCATCTATAGAGGAGTCAGGGAAGACTCAGACTTCTTTAAGTCCCTCGTAAAACACTCTTTGACTTCACTAGATAATTTCACAAAGAGGTCGGAAAAGTTCATCTAGTAAGAGTAACAAATGTAAGCTAAAAGGGAGTCAGAGAAAAAAAGGTGTAAGAGGAGGCTAGACAAGGATAGGGATCCATGAAGGACAAATTAAGTAGGAATTTTGATGTATATAGCAAACTTAACTGACCATTAGGAGATTGGAAAAGATCAATACCATTTTTGTTGAACATACCCCTCTTAACCAACCTACGTTGAATATCTTGATGGAGGTACGTAATTAGGGCATTCTAGCTTGGTTTGAGAAGATGAAGAGCAATCCAGCTAGAAGAAATCCAAATAAGTATCATTATTTCCATAGAGATAGGGACCATAACATGAATGAGTATATATATCTGAAGAATGCACTCGAAGATGTTGTGTAGAGGTGTTACTTAAAGAAATTTGTGGTAGATAAGGAGTAGCACATTAAGTGACCTATACGGAGATGGGAGATTGAGTAGCAAGCTCGGAATGGGGAAACCGGACCTAATAATTAAGATCTAATAGTACATAATAATGAGAGGGGAGATAACCAAGCTCCTCCAAGCATGATAAACATGATCTTTGGAGGACTAGTAGGAAGAGGTTTTTTACCTATCACAAGCTTATCGAATACATTAGGGGATCATGCGTTGAATTTAAGAGGTAAGAATCATAAGGTTAATGACATGATCGTATTTTCGAACAAGGATATGTAGGGGTTTAGTTTTCGCATAATGATGCCCTGGTTATTACAACAAGAGTAGTGGATTTCGAAGGTAAGAAGGTGATGGTAAATATAGGGAGTTCTGTTGATATAATTTTCAAGCATGCTTTTGATCAGATGTGTCCAAACTTGAGAACATTAAGATGTAGCTGTACAAGTATAACTTGTATGGATTCAATAACCAACTAGTTAAAGTACATAAGTGGCTACTTTGAACTTACAGATCGAAGATGATGAAAATGTAATTGAGAAAGAGGTTGATTTTATGCTTATATATTGCCCTTCAACATACAATGGCATAATGGGCTAACCTTTTATCAACATGTTTAGGATAGTGGTGTCTACAGCCCACTAGAAGGAAAAATTTTCCTACTCCAACATGGAAAAGGACATGTTATGGGGACCAGTTACTATCTTAAGCTCTATACCTAAAAGCTTTGAAGAGGGATCAAGTCTACACTATGAAGAAGGCTCAAGCAATCATATGCAGATTAAAGGAGAGCCAGTGGAGGAAACACTAACAATTCAACTCAGCGATAACCTTGAACATATGACTAAGGTTGGAGCTAATATGCTAGCTGACCTAAGGGAGTGCATAATATGTTTCTTCTGAGCTAATAGAGACATTTTCGCTTGGTCTCTCTTTGACATGCTAGGTATACCCGAAGAGGTCATTACCCATAGGTTGAACATTGATCTAAACATAAAGGTTATGTAGTAGAAGAAAAGACACTTCACTTTAGAGATACAAGTTGCAATTGAAGAGGAGGTGTAGAAATTATTAAAAGTAGACTTTATTAGAGAAGAGCCATATCCCACGTGGCTTGCGAATTATGCATTGGTAAAGAAAGCAAATGAGAAATGGAGAATGTGTATTGACTTTACCGACTTGAATAAGGTATGTCCGAAGGACTTCTTCTCCTTACCTTAAATAGATCAAATGGTTGACTCGACCTTAGGGCATGCCTTGTTAAGCTTTATGGATGCATCCTCGGGGTACAATTAGATTAAAATGCATCCTTTTGATTAGGTACATACCTCCTTTATTACGAACTTTAGGCTTACTGTTATAAAGTTATGTCATTTGGATTAAAGAGTGCGTGAGCCACTTATTAGAGATTAGTTACCAAGATGTTTAAACCTTAGATACATAGGAATATTGAGGTTTATGTTGATGACATGATAGTAAATAGTAAGATGAATGACGACCAATTAGTCGACCTCTAGGAGACCTTTGACATTTTAAGAAGATATAATATCACTACACCAAAATTAGCCTTTGGCTATGTCTAACAAACGTAGCTATACATTAAAAAAAAATGTGGCAAAGATTTATTAGCCACATTTAATAAACGTAGCCTTGAACGTAGCAAAAGGCGTATAATAGAAAGTTCTGCTACATTTTAAAGTGCAAGCATGGCTAATGGTAAGAAATGTTGCAAAATAGACATACCATCTACTACATTTACATGTAGCAAATGGTATATTGATAGGAATTAGACTATGGAGCCTTTGGTCTGCAACCAAGCCTAAGGACTAGAAGGACTAATAAGGTGAATCCTCTTGCTCTAGTCGACCCCTGCTAAGGCTGAGTTACTCCTTACTATCAACTAACTCCTACGTATGTCGAGTGACTTCACATCTCTTGAAAATTACTTGCTAACTAGACAAATGCTTTACTCGTAGCCTTATCCTTTATACGCCCCTATCTGGTTATGGCCGAACCAACCACTAGCTTGACATCATTGATGCCAAGAGGCCGAGATATCCTACACAAGTCCTCAGCCACTCTTTCTCAAATGAGTCCACATTTTTCTGATACCCATGCTCAGCACTCCATGTCGGCTACCTATCCTGATCGTGTTGATTTGTCTTCATCTTCTAAAGGTATCACCAATACATTGTTGCCACATATCCAGGCTGCTTAGAGAATCTATTGCACTTAGTTATTCCCTTTTCTTGAATATTTATTTTTACCCTTTTATATTTTATATTTTTATTCATACTTCTTTAGGACAATACTCTTTTTGCCTTTTCCATTTTTGGGCAAGTTCTCTAATTTCTCAAGTATAAATATTCACTATACATATAACCATAGATCTTATCATCATTAATACATTAAATCTTTTTCCTTTTGTGAACATTGCTCTTAGTAGCTTAGTTACTCCTTCACTCTAATCCTAACTCTTAAGCAAGGCTAAGTGGTAAGTAACCTCACTGAACAAACCTGTGTGTCATATTGAGTTATGTCGTGAGCCTTCAAAAGTTCCACTCGTGTGTCATATTTTTTGGAGCTGTTCGTGGGTTTGCTTATCTCACTTTTCCTATTCTTTTATGTACATTACATTTCTTATTTTCAAGCTTTCGGCAAGCTTGGACTCACCCCTGCAACCGACCTTGTCTACCCTTGGCTCTAAATTACATCATCTTGGTATCAGAGTGCAAGTTTCATTTTGGGTAAGTTGTATTTGAGATTTATGAAGTAGTGTTTACCGTCATAAGTGTGTCAAAGTTGCGGAGAGGATTATTGAAGTATTCTAAGTCAACAATAAGGTGAGTACCCTGTTTTACCTTGCTTTGGATGCTTGAAAACAAAGCAAGTTTTTGTATTGTGACTTGTTCAATAATGTAGCTATCGTAGTTATGGGTTACTAAGTATGTAGTTTGAGAATTGTGTGTGTTGCTTAGTTAGAAGAAATAAAGCCAAGCACATTTTAGAATCAAAGGTTTGATATTCAAATTTGTTTAAGAAATGACCGGCCCAAGTGTTAATTCTAGAATTGGGGATGACAACAATGGAGTTGTCCACCATGGTCGATAAGCCTAAAACACTCCCAAAAGTACGTATAAGAGACTAGATGAGGTAACTAAACTCTTAGTGGACTTAACTAAATCCATTCATGCAATGGCCTATCGTCCTATTAACGCTGTACAGAATACTCTATAGGCTACCTTAACTTGTTAGGGGATAGATCCTAACTCAACAAGTTCGAAGCGGAAGAGTAGGTGAACGAGTGAGGAGAAGGATTGACTTGGGAGACTTGGATGAAGGTGAAGAATATAATGAAGAAGACGAACAAGCTCGAGCACTCTAAGTTATCGACCATGTGAAGCTTCAAATCTTGAGCTTCAATGGATTTGGAAGTACGGATGATTATTTAGATTAGGAGGAAAAGGTAGAATGGCGTGAATCGAGACCAAGAACAAATAAGGCTAGTTGCTAGATGGGTCTAAGCTTGCAAAAAACTTGAAAAAGGGTTAATGGGGAAAGGTACGAAAAGAGTGACAAAGACGAATGGAATAGTAAACAAAAACCCATGAATAGTTCCAAACGATATGACGTACCAAAGAAACTTCCGAGGACTCACGACACAATTCGATATGATGCACGAATTGGTCCAGTGAGATTACTCACCACCTAACCTTACTTAAGGGAAAGGATAACAAAGATGCCGAGAATAAACAAGCAGTGTTTATACAAAGAAGAAAGTACTCAAGTGTATTAAAGGTAATCTCATGATGTTATAACTATAAGTATAAGGGTATTTATACCCGCAAACTAAGGTAACTTGCCTAAAAGGGAAAAGACAAAAATGATATTTCCTAAAGGGGTAATGTACATGTTAAAAAGGGGCAAAAATGAATATAAAAGGAAAATAATCATTGGTACTACACATTCTATCTATGATATTGTATACGTGGCGATGCGGCATTGGCGAGATCGTTAGGAGATGCAAACAAAAAGTACGTAGAAATGGGCTTATCCAAGTAAAGATGGCTTAATTAGTCCGGATTCGCTCTTTCGACTTCACGGCAAGGATGATGCCAAGTTATTGGGCGGCTTGGTAATAGGAAGTAATCGTCAACTTGGCATATGACAGAATCAAGAGCGGTTATACGGCACGGCAATAGAGGTGACTCAATAAGTAAGTATTTGGCCTCGGTAAGGGTTAGTTGAACATGAGGATTCGTCATGCCAGCCCCTCTAGTTCTCGGGTTTGGCTATAAGTCAGGGGTCTCGTAGCTTGATTTTCATCATTCTTTTTAGGTTGTTTTAGATTTGGGATCAAATCTGAATGGTGTTCGCTTAATCCTCCATTAGGGTGATATAGACTGAGGTTGGTAATGTTAAAGGTGTCAAAAACCCCATAGTCCTCAAGTAGCCCTAACTTATAGGCGTTGTCACTAATTTTCTAAAGGATTTTGAAAAGTTCTTCCACTCTTGCAGATAACTTGTTTTTCCTTTTGTCCAGGACCCGCTCCTTACTAAGGTATAGTCATACCAAGTCTCCCGGCTAAAATTGTTTGGTTGACTGACCTTTGGTCTTTTCATGCATTCTTTTAGCAGCCTGGTCAATGTACTGAGTGACCTTGTCATGATGTGCTGAAAGTATTGTACCCTGTTTGAGGCATCGGGGTCCTTTTGCACAAGCACGGGTACAGGAATGTGGTCGAAGGGCAACTCGAGATTGAATCCATAGACCACTTCGAAGGGGGTCTGCTTGGTGGTATTATGTATGGTTTGGTTATAATCCCAATCAGCCAAGTTCTTACCTATTATAGCTTGGAGCAACAAACCGAAAGTACGACTAACTACCTCTATTTGGTCGTCGGTTTAGGGGTGACATGAGGTACTGAAGAGTAATTTGGTTCTCAACCAACACTATAGGGTTCTCCAAAAATGGCTCAAAAACTTCAGGTCTCTGTCGGGGACTACACTTCTCGGCATGCCGTGTATTTGCACAACCTTCTATAAGAAAAGAGAAGCAATAACCGAAGCGTCATTAGTTTTGGTACAGGGCATGAAGTGTGCCATCTTACTGAATCAATCCAGGACGACCATTACAAAATCTTTTTCGCGGGTAATCTGAAAACAAAGTCCATGCTTAGATTAGTCCAAGGCCTCATCGGAACAAGTAGGGGCATTGCCTTCCCTTGTTTAGCTTGGTGCTTGGCCTCTTTGCATACAACACAACTTCCGACCACTCGATGCACATCTCTTCACATTTTTGGCCAAAAGAATCAACCATTCAATAGTTCACGGGTTCTCTTTTCTCTAAAGTGTTTGAAGAGTCTGCCGCTATGGGCTTCTCTAATTAATAATTCTCGTAGGAAACAAGTAGGCATGCACAGTTTCCCCCTTCGGAACAGATAGCCATCCTCCACATAATACTCATCCACTGTCCTCCTATCCATGCATCGTAAAATTATTGGTCTAAAGTGTGGATCCTCAAAGTACTGTTATTTGATACTTATAAAACCAAATAGTCTGGTTTGCAGTTCTGACAAGAGTGCATGCCTCCTTGAAAGAGCATCAGCAACTACGTTACTCTTTCCTTGCTTGTATTTGATCACAAAATTGAATCCCTTAAGAAATTCAACCCATCTTGCCTGCCGTTTGGATAGTTTAGTCTGACTTTGGAGGTACCACAATGACTCATAGTCAGTATATATGACAAATTCTCTCGACCACACTTGCAGTAGATAGTATTGCCACACTTGTAATAGATAGTACTGCCTCTGATTAGTGCTAAGAGCTCTTTGTCATACATAGAGTAATTTAATTGGGGTCCTTAGAGCTTCTTACTGTGGAAGGTAATTGGTTACCCTTCTTGCATCAGGACAGTGCTTATTTCAATGCCTAATACGTCGCACTCTAGCTCAAAAATTTTGTTGAAGTCGGGGAGTACTAATACTGGGGCAGAGGTCAACTTCTTTTTTATCTCAGCGAAACTCCTCTCTTCCCTTTCTCCCCATCAGAAGTCGGTGTTTTTCTTCGTTAATTCAGTAAGTGGTGTAGTGAGGGTACTAACGTTCTTGATGAACCTTCGGTAAAACGAAGCTAGTCCATGGAAACCTCTCACGTTGGCATAAGTAGTAGGGGTTGGCCATTCAACAATTGCTTGAATCTTCTCATCATCGACTCACAAGCCTCTTCTACTGACTACATAGCCCAAGAATACCACTTCCTCCTAGTAAAGGAAACATTTCTTTAGGTTATCGAACAATCTCGGTACGAAGAATATTTAAGATTGCTTTGATTTGTTCATAGTAACTTGGCATGTCGTCACTGTAGATCAAGATGTCGTCAAAGTACACCATGACATACTTCCCGATGAAATGTCCCAACACATGGTTCATCAGCCTCATGAAGGTGCTTGAGGCATTTGACAAGCCGAAGGGCATAACCATTTACTCATAAAGTCCATGTTGAGTTTTAAACGCAGTCTTCCACTCATCTCCCAACCTTATGCGGATTTGATGGTAGCTAAACTTGAGATCAATCTTGCTAAAAATTTTGGCTCTACTTAGTTCATCCAACATGTCTTCTAGCCTCGAGATCAAATACTTGTATTTGATCATGATTTTGTTTACGGCTCAGCTGTCAACACACATCCGCCAGGTTTGATCCTTCTTCGACACTAAAAGAGTAAGTACAACATAAAGGCTGAGACTCTCTCTTATGTATCCTCTTTCCAGCAACTCATTAACTTGGTGTTGAAGCTCAGAAGCTTGCTCAGGATTAATGTGATAAGCTGACTTATTCGGCAGTGCAGCGCTAGGTATTAAGTCAATGCAATACTCTATGTCCCGAGTCAGGGGCAACCCTTCATATAACTGTTCTGGGAATAGGTCGGCATATGCATCTAACAGTTCCCTCACCTCTTAGGGTAAATCATCCCGATCCTTCATTTCCAGTAGTTGCCTGACCAACAAGAGGGTCGGCTCATTGGCATTAATGGCCTCTTGGAGTTCGGGTTTACTTATCACTAGAGTCGTCCTCAATCCGCAAGCAAGTTTCATCTGTAACTTCTAAACTTCTCTTGGTGGCATCAGATTTAGAGAGATCTTCCGATCATCCTTCTCGAGCATGTAGGTATTCCTGTAACTATCATGGATGACTCTCCTATTAAATAGCCATGGTCTTCCTACAACATGTAGGAAGTACATATGGGCAGTATGTCGTAGAGAATCTGGCCAGAGTAATTATCGATAATGATCAGCAGCAGAATTTACCGAGTAATGTATAATGCTCCCTCCTCACTCAACCAGTATAACTTGTACAACGTTGGATGTGCAACAGTCGACAACCTCAGTTTTGAGACTAGGTCGGCTAACGCCACATTGGTACATCTCCCACTATACACAATGAGGGCGCACGTTTGTTCATTTACCTTGCAGGTAATATGAAATAAGTTCTCTCTCTGCTCCTCCTCTCATGAGGGTTCTACTCTCATAGTGCGTTGGACAACCATGAGTAGTTGGTCCAAGTCCTCGACAAACATGTCTTCCTTAATCAACTCTTTCTCGGCATTCTCCCTCTTGATAAGAACCTCCTCCTCTTCAAGTTCCTCATTTGTACTCTCTACTTCTAACTTCGGGATGTCTCCCTTAATGACCATCGTCCTTCGGTTCGGGCACTAAGTAGCCATATGTCCGAACCCCTGGCACTTGAAGCATTTGTTTTGGCTGGTCTTCTTGTCAAACATTTGCCCCTTCTCATATGTTCGGGTCGACACTACATCTTCAGGTCGACTTTTCTGCTCGGTTCTAACATCAACCTTCTGTTCGGCTCGGTATTTAGCAGAGTCCGAGTACTTGCCTGTCCTAGTTGGCTAGTTGGCATTCAGGTCATTGCTCGGCTTCCTCTTTGCCTCTCTACACGTTGGGCAATTCTAACAGCTTCATTCATCGTATCAAATTGTTGAAGTTCTATAATGTCTTAGATGTCTCCTCTTAACCCATTAACAAATCTTGAGATTGTTCGGACCGGTGGTTCCTCCACTTCACATCGTATCATAAGCTTTTGGAATTCCTGAACATACTCATCAATAGTTTAGCCTACTTGTCTCAGCTCCTAAAGCCAAGTAAAAGTATCTTGGAGATATGTTTCCGATACGAATATGTTTTTTAGCACTCTCTTCATCTCTGGCCAAGTATTAATCTCTTGATACCCATCTCTCCTTCTCATGGCCTGAAAGTTCTTCCATTACATAGCGGTATATCCAGAAAATTCAACATTAGCAGTTCTCACTTTCTCGAAATCCTCATACTGGTAATAATCAAACACACACTCCACTTTCTCTTCCCAATCCAGATACTCATCCATATTCCCGATCCATTGAAACTTGAAATCTGAAGCTTCACATAGTCGGATGCTTTGGGGACTCGTACACGTTCCTCTTCAGAATACTCTTCTTCCTCCTCATCAAGCTCTCTCATGTCTATCTATTGCCTTACTTGTCTGCCAACTCCTCTACCTCGAAATGGTCGAGCTAGGTTTTGACCTCTAACAGGTTAAGTTACTCATGGAGTATTTTGCGTGGCCTTAATAGGTTAGTAAGACAATGCATAAATAACTCAAGTCAAATCTATTAGGAGGTTAGCTACCTCATCGAATCTCTCTTTAGTACTTCTAGGAGTTCCTTGAGACTGACGCCCATAGTAGACAACTCCACTATCATTACTAGTACCAACATTCATATTTGGGTTTGTCATTTTTCTTCACAGATTTAAAATTTAAATAAACACTTCAAAAAGTGAACAACTAATAACACAGCAATCAAATGAACTCAATAATTGACTCTGTTTTACACGGGTGAAACAAAAATTCAAGAAGAACTAATTTTAATTCACATAAAACCTCTACTCTGATACCAAGATGGTGTAAACTGAGACCAAGAACAGATAAGGCCAGTCACTGGATAGGTCCAAACTTGTAGAAAGCTCAAAAAAGGGTTAATGGGGAAAGGTACGAAAAGAGTGACAAAGACGAATGGAACAGTAAGCAAAAACCCACGAACAGTTCTAAAGGATATAACACACCAAAGGAACTTCCAAGGACTCACAACATAATTTAATATGACATACGAATTGGTCTAGTAAGATTATTGGCCACTTAACTTTGCTTAAGGGAAAGGATAAGAGTGATGCCGAGAGTAAACAAGTAGTGTTTATGCAAGGAAGAAAGTACTTTAGTGTATTGAAGGTAATCTCATGATGTTACAACTATAAGTACAGGGGTATTTATACCTACAAACCAAGGCAACTTGCCTAAAAGGGAAAAGACAAAAATGATATTTCCTAAAGGGGCAATGTACATGTTACAAAGGGGCAATGTACATATTACAAAGGGGCAATGTACATGTTACAAAGGGGCAAAAATGAATATAAAAGGAAAATAATCATTAGTACTACACATTCTATATATGATATTGTATATGTGGCGATGCGGCATTGGCGAGATCGTTAGGAGATGCAAACAAAAAGTACATATAGATGGGCTTATCCAAGTAAAGATGGCTTAATCAGTCTGGATTCACTCTTTCAACTTCTCAGTAAGGATGATGCCGAGTGATTGGGCGGCTTGGTAATAGGAAGTAATTGTCAACTCGGCATGTGATAGAATAAAGAGCGGTTCGGCTTCGACAAGTAAGTATTCGGCCTCGGCAAGGGTTGGTTGGAACATGAGGATTCGTCGTACCAGCCCCTCTAGTCCTCAGGCTTGGTTGCGAGTCAATGTCCTGTAACTTGATTCTCATCATAGAGCTCGTTTTTTATTATTACTAGTTTGAAGACTACGAGAAAGTAAGGATTGCTATTGTTGAGTTCTCTAGATATGCTACCATGTAGTGGAAGAACTTTCAAGTCACGAGAAGACAAGAAGGATGTAGAGAGATCAGTAGTTAGCCTAAGATAAAGAGAATACTTAGAAACATGTTTGTACCAAATACCTATTTATAGGACACTTTTGCTCGATTTCAAGAACCTAGACAAGGAGGTCGAACTGTTGATGAGTATGTTCAAGAATTCTAAATGCTTACTTTACTGTGAAGTAGAGGAGCCATCAATGCGAACAGTCTTTAGATTCCTTATTGGTTTAAGGAATGATATTTGAGACATTGTGGAACTTTAACAAATTACCACAATAGATGAGGCTATACGAATAGCTTAGCGGGTAAAAAGACAGATGAAAAGCAAGATACTAATCCAACCCCCTACGAGTTGACCTGGTTAGTCAAGCTGACTTGTTTAAGGATGCTCCCAAACTCAAATAAGTACCGAGCCAACCAGATGAATAGATATCACAGTTGAACAAAAGAGCCAATCTGAAAGTGATGTACCGACTCGAATATACGAGAAAGGATAGGGATCTGAAAAGAAGACAAGCCAGATCAAGTGCTTCAAGTGTTAAGGGTTTAGACATATGGCCACTCAATGTCTAAATCAAAAAACTATGGTCACCAAAGGAGATGTCTCAACACTTGAAGTGGATAGTACTGATGAGGAACTAGAAGGAGAAACCGTTTCTGAGAAAGTAACTACCCAGGGGAATGAACTGATCGAGGAAGATATGTTTGTTATGGACTTGGATAAGTTGGTCCTAGTTGTTTGGCGAACAATGAGTTTGGAACCCTCGCATAAAGAGGAGTAGAGAGAGAATTTGTTTTATATCACTTGCAAAGTAAATGATCAACTCTACGCACTAATAGTAGATAGTAGGAGCTGCACTAATGTAGCCATTACCATATTAATCAAGAAGCTAAAGTTATTGACTATGACACATCCAAAGCCATACAAGTTGCATTGGCTGAACAAGAGAAGAGCACTACATGTAACTCAGCAAGTATTACTGCTGATCTCAATTGGAAATTACTCCGACGAGATTCTTTATGATTTACTGCCCATGTACTCTTCACATGTGCTACTTGCCAACCCTAGCTTTTTTACGAAAAGGTTATGCATGAAGGGTCTTGGAACACTTATGTGTTCGAGAAGGATGGAAGAAAGGTTACTTTAGATCCAATGATGCTGAGTCAAGTTAGCAAACTATAGGCTAAGCTTACTCGAGGATCCAAGAAGGCATTGATACTGAGCAAAACCGAACTCCAAGAGGCTATTAAGGCCGATGCATTGACCTTTTTGTTAGTCAGGAGATTATTGGAGTTAAGGGAACGGGGTAAACTAGCCTTGGAAGTTAAGGAGCTGTTACATGAATATGCCGACCTATTTCTAAAACAGTTGCTAGAAAGTTTGCTACCATTCAGAGGCATTAAGCACTACCTTGCCGAATAAGCTAGCTTATCAGATGAATCTTGATCAAGTTGTTGAGCTCCAACGATAAGTTGAAGAATTACTAGAGAAAGGGTATGTGAGGGAAAGCCTCAGTCCTTGTACTATTTCAATGTTACTTGTACCAAAAAAGGATGGTATCTAACGAATGTGTATTGATAGCCGAGCTATGAACAAGATCATGATTAAGTATCAGTATTTGATCTTTAGGTCAGGTGAAATGCTAGACGAACTAAGTAGAGCTATGGTTTTTAGCAAGATTAATTTGAAGTCCAGCTACCATCAGATTTGATGGTACGAACTCTACAAGTAGATGATAATGCCTTTTGTCTTGTCAAATGCCTCAAGCACTTTCATGCAACTGATGAACCATGTGCTAAGAAATCTAATTGGGAAGTATGTCGTGGTGTACTTTGATGACGTCTTAGTATACAGCGCCGATATGTTGAGTCAAAGTGATCATTTCTATACTGTATTAGATATGCTTCGAGTCAAGAGATTATTCGGTAATCTAAAGAAGTTTTGCTTCTACTAGGAAGAAGTCGTATTTCTAGGTTATGTAGTAGGTAAAGGAGGCTTGCAAGTGGATGATGAAAAGATCCAAGAAATTGTGGAGTAACCGACTCCGACCACTTGTGCATATGTGAGATGTTTCTATGGACTGGCATCCTTTTGTAGAAGGTTGATCAAGAATTTCAGTACCATAGCCGCACCCTTTACTGAGCTGATAAAGAAGAACATCGAATTTAATAAGGGAGAAAAAGAGGAAAGGAGTTTTACCAAAGTAAAGGAAAGAGTCACTTTCGTACCTGTACTAGCTTTACTTGACTTTGAAAAGATGTTTAAGCAAAAATATGACGCGTTAGGTATTGGTATAAGCGCTGTCCTAATGCTAGAAAGCCAACCAATTGCCTACTATAATGAGAAACTCAAAGGACCTCAGCTGAATTACTCTATATACAACAAAGAACTCTTAGCTCTTATTCGAGCACTCCTATTTAAGTGCTCTAAGTATGGCAGCATTATTCATTGCCGAGAGAGTTTGTCATCTCTACCGATCATGAGTCTATGAGATTCCTTCGATGTCAAACTAAATTGTTAAAGCGACAAGTAAAGTGGATTGAATTCCTTGATGGATTCAATTTTGTGATTAAGTATAAATAAGTGAGGAGCAATGTAGTTGCCAATGCTCTATCAAGGAGATATGTACTCCCAATCAAACTGTAGACCAAGTTATTTAGTTTTGCAAGTATTAAAGAACAATATTCGTAAGACCTACACTTCGGATCCATACTTGGGTGATGTGTAGATGGAAGAACAATAAATGATTACCATATGGAAAATGGTTACTTGTTCTGAAGTAAAAAGTTGTGTGTGTCGACCTATTCAGTAAGAGAGTTTCTTAACAAGGAAGCCTATAGTGGAGGGCTCTCTAGACATTTCAGGGAGAGGAAAACATATGAATTGCTGAGTAGACGATTCTTTTGGCTGAAAATGAGGCGAGACGTGTACCGGATTATTAAGGGCTGTGTTATGTACAAGAAGGCCAAATGTCGAGCTAAACAAGGGAAGGCAATTCCTTTGCCTATCCTAACTAGACCTTAGATTAAATTGAGCATAGGCTTTGTCCTCAGATTACTAAGAACTACCCAAAGCAAAGATTCCGTAATGTTCATTATGGATAGATTTAGTAAGATGTCACACTTTATGCCTTACTCTAGGATTAATGATGCTTCAGCTATTGCTTCTCTCCTTTTATAGAGAATTGTCCAGCTATATAACATGTTGAGAAGTGTAATCTTAAATAAGGATCCAAAGTTTTTGAATTATTTCTAAAGGACTCTGTAGCATTAAATGGGGACTAAACTACTATACAACACCTCTTGTCACTCTCAAATTGATGGCCAAATAGAGGTGGTCAATCGTATTTTGGGATCACTACTCTAAGCTGTAGTGGGTAAGAACTTGGTCGATTGGGATGTCTATTTGCCCGTGGTAGAATTCGCTAACAACCATATAGTACATGACACCACTAAGCATAACTCCCTTTGAAGTTGTTTATGGCTTTAATCTTGAACTGCCCCTTGATCACATGCTTATACCAATAGTTAAACAAGAGGACCTTAATGTAAGAGCCTAAGCCCAATCCTTACAATACATCTATGATAAGGTTATTCGACAAATTGACTAAGTTGCTAGAAAAATGTGAGAAAAGGCTAAGGGAAGGAAGTTAGCACAATTTTAGCCTAGAAACCTAGTGTGGTTACACTTGAGTAAGGAAAGGTTCCCAAATAGGAGAAATAACATTGTCTGCCTGAGCTGAAGGCCCCTTCAAAATCTTCCAGAAGGTCAATGATAATGCCAACAGATTGGAACTACTCGAAGATTATTAGGTCTTTGAAACTTTCAACATTGTCGACCTCAGTCCCTACCATCCTGAAGGATCCCTAAATGATGACTGGTTGGATTTGATCCCAAATCTAAATCAACTCGGAGGGAATGATAGAAATCAAACTACAAGGCCTTTGACCCATAGCCAAGCTTGAGGACTAGAAGGATTGATGAGGCAAATCTTCTTGCTCTAACCAACCCCTATTGAAGCTGAGCTACTCTATACTACCAACCAACTCCCCCACACCGTACTGAGTGACTTCACATCTCTCAAAAATTACGTGCTGACTAGATGAATGCTTTCTTGCAACCCTACCCTTTACACACCTTTATTAGGTTATGGCCGAGCCAACCACTAGCTTAGCATCATTGATGCCGAGAGGCCAAGAAATCTCGTATGAGTCCTTAACCACACCTTCTTAGACAAGTCCACATCTGCCCGATACCCTTATTCAGCCACCTATCTTGATCGTGCTAATTTGTCTTCATCTTCCAAAAGCATCACCAATACATTGCCACCATGTATCTAAGTCTCTTAGAGAATTTGTTGCACTTAATCATTATGTTTCTTGAATATTCTTTTTTACCCTTTTATATTCTTGTCCATTACTTTTTTAGGATAATACTATTTTTGTCTTTTCCATTTTAGACAAGTTGCCCTAATTTCTTAGGTATAAATACCTACTGTACATGTAGTTGCAAATCATCTTATCATCATTAATACATAAAATCTTTTTTCCTTTTGTGAACATTACTCTCAGTAGTTTGTTTACTCCTTTAGTCTTATCCGAACCCTTAAACAAGGTTAGGTAATCAGTAACCTCACTGGACCAACTCATGCGTCATATTGAGCCGTGCCATAAGTTTTCAGAAGTTCTGTTGGTGCATTATATCCTTTGGAGTTATTTATGGGTTTGCTTATCTTACTTTTCTTATTCTTTTACGCACATTCCATTGCTCATTTTCATGCTTTCGGCAAGCTTACACCTATCTCTACGACTAGCCTTGTCTGCTCTTGGCTCCGAGCTGCATCATATATATTTTGCCACGTTTATACATGACTAAAAGCTACAATTCTACCACATTTACACATAGCCAATGGTTACATTTTGCTACATTTACACGTAGCTAATAGCATAGGTTTTGCTATGCAAATAGTGTAAGTTTCATTGCATTTATACCTGGTTAAAAGTTAAATGCATGTATGTACACTTACAATTTGCCACATTTACATGTGGCCCATATTGTTGGTTTAGCAGTGTTTATACATAGCAAAAATATTATTAATACCATGTGATAAACGTGACTACATCTATATTAAAAGCCACGTTTAAATGTATTCGATGATCTTTAGCATATTTTGTTTAAGATTTGCTATACTTAGACATGGCTAATAATATAGGTTGAACTATGTTTATACATGGCAAAAACGTATTTCCTCTTATAACTTGCTACGTTTATATGTGGTTAAAATTAAAATATAGGCTATATGTAAACATGACAAAATTTGTTAGGATACGATAGACCACCTTTTACTTTTCAAGTTTATTATCGCTTATACTTATTATTTGAATCACACTTCTTTAACTTCTAATTTGCATCTTCTTTTTACATGTTTAACCATAAGTGGAATTTCAATCACACATCTAACTTGTGATTTACACCCGCTATTTCAATTACACAATTGAATACTTCGTAAATCGGTCCTGTTTCACCATAAGTAACATTTTAGAATTCAAATACTAACAATTCATAAAAGGTTCTTGAAACTTTCTTAAATATTAATAATATGTCTTTACACAAATATATTGAAATATAAATAATTGAGAGTTAATGATAAAATTTATATTTATATTGTAAACAAAATAAATATGTTCAAAATACAGATAATTTTTTTTTTTTAAAACTTCATTACATCTAATCTTGAACATAATATTAGTACTTATTTAAAAATTATATATCTCCTTAATTTTCCTTATCTCTTCTTACATCATCATCATTCTCACTATTGCTTGCATTTGGAAGTCTCGTTACATCATATATAAGGCATAAGTAATAAGTAAATGTAATTATTTTCCAAAAACAAATAAAGAACTATAGATACTATTTTCAAAACTTATTTGAATTACTAGGAAAATCTTTAACAAGCTATTGGACGAGTTGAGTAAGTCGAAGTAGTTACAAAACAATTTATATCATGTCAGTGGTTTCAAAAAAGTTTGAGAAAACTATCAATCTTAAGAAACAAACACTTTATATATTTGTACTCATTTTATATTTATGTTTGTTTCCAATTGTAAATAGAGAATTAAAAAAAAAAAAGCAACAACACCAAGAAAAAGAAAAGATAAACTCCAATTTCAAATTAAAACTAACAGTATAAGACGAACTTGAAACGTTAAACTTCAATTTTTATATAATGAAACAAATTTATAAGCCACCATGTTCTATTATTCAACAGTAAGTAAAGAAATGATACACTCTCAACTTAACATAAACAGATATGCACTTAACATATCACTCACATACCCTATTGCACTGATTACACATTTGCCATCTCAATTGTGACACAACCATAAAAAGCAAATCTACCCAAAAAATATCACAACCTACACATGTGAGGTCCTACAAAAATTGGTGATTAACTCACGATTGGTTGGTTTAGAAACGAGTTGTAAAATTTAGGGTTATCATGTAAATTATCTTATTGAGCTCAAATTTTATGATGGAATTAGGAATATTAGTAAAGTCGATCTCATGAATTTGGATTTAGGAAAATAAATAATAAATTAATTAAATATAATGATATTAAGTTATATGTATGTTATCTGTTATTTACTAAAAACACAAAAAACGAATTCTGATAATTAACCAATTGCTAGAGATAAATTATATACATACTAAAAATCATAAAATAACATAAATAATATTTAGGAGTATTTATTTGTATCATATATATGTATTTACAAGTATGTAAAAATATGCAAAATTACTTAAATTACTTAAAATATGCTAAAATAATGCTAATTAATTAAAGGAAATTCATCAAAATTAAGAAAAAATCAAGAAAAATTATGAAAAATATAAAATTATCTAGAATAAGGGTGTGGCATGCTGGGATTTAAAGAAAAAAATAACAACCAATAAAATTAAGCAAAATAGAAAGTGAAAGAAAAGAAGTTATAAGGACACTTAACAACAAAAAATTAAGAGAAAAATCCTATACACTATTAGAAATTCAACAACCATGTTCCACAATTCATTTTGGCCACTTAGGAATTCAGAAAAAAAAATGAGAGAGATTAAGAAGATAGGAGAGGGTATTTTTAGAAAAAAATAGCAAAAATAGTGTGCAAATAGAGCATATAAGGAGATCTTATATCCAACAGCTACTTAGAATCAAATGGCCACCACTACCATACCCTAAGACCATCACCTAGTGCTGTCGATAGCCTTGAAGCCACCACTGGTGGCTAGAAGCTGATTGAATAGGTAGGTCTACTCTTAAATCCGATTTTATTTAATTTATTACAAATATCAAATGTATTTGGAAAATTAGGAAATTTGATATTTTATGGTATTTATGTATGTAAATTTAGGGGGAAATTTTAGATTATTAAAATTAGGTCCTTAGCTATATAGTGTTTAAGAAATCCTGAAAACCTAAGCTTGATTTCAATTTATATTTAAATAGCCTTAATAGTGTAGTTTTGATCTCAAAATTTTTATGTAGACTATTTAGGATATTCATAATAGTGCTATGAAGAGTTTTTATAAAAATTAATTTTCTAAAATTTTACTTCATTTTTAGGCCTTAAAATTCATACATAAAAGGCAATATTTGGACTTAATTTAGTAATTTAATGTTGATTTGGTGGAAATTTTGATTTATTATGTAATTAGGTATCTTTAAATGTGAGTTGATGTAGGATAGTACTTGTGGAGTTTAAGGTCTTAGTTTTATATAATATGCATATTTTGTAGTAAATATGTAGATAAAAGGGAATATTTAAATCAATTTTGCGATTTTGGGTTAATTAGGTATAAATTATGATTTAAGATATAATTAGACATTTTGATATATTATTGGATGATGAAGGATGATATTTATAATGCTAGAAATGTTAGATAAGTGTTTAATGGTAGATTATGTAATAATACATAATATGTATATATAGGAAATTAAATAAGTAGGAAATACTTGGTTAAATTTGATAATATTATTATATTATGAATATTATCTAAATCTGATTTAGATTATGAATTTAGGAATTTATATGAAAAATATAGGTTATTCTCACATTAAAAGCTAATTTAGTAGTTAAATTGAGAATATAGTATACAGTACCGATCAAATACTATTTAGGGGCTAAAATAAAGATTTAGGATACTCAATTATAGTTAGATGAATTCCACATATTGGTTCTGGAAGAATTCCTAGGGTTTACAAATAAAAATGGCAACCCGAAGCCAAAATAGAACCTAATTCAAAAAGTGTATTAGAAACTAGTTTACGACTAACTTCGTTATAAGAAATATAGACTTGAATAATTGAGTAAGATTATAATCTTAAACTAAAACTAAGAATTTAAAACTTATACATATGTATATAAGTGGTTATGTTAAAACGTAGATATTTCTTCGATTAAAAACTAATTTAGAAGCAAAATCAAAATTAGAGCTAATAGAAGTATATTAGAGAGTCGACCAAAACTTGAACCAAAAGTTATATTTTTACTTAAATAAATTGTGAGAAAAAGGTTAGAAGACATTTATAAGAATTATAGGCAAAGTATAACTAAAAGGTAAACTAGACCCTAATTTAGAAGCTGAACTAGAACCTAGCTTAAAGTAAAAGTAATTGTAAGAGACTTAAAACCTGAATAATTAGATGTAATAATACCCTAAACTAAAGATAACAATAAGAGTTATAGAATAAAATCTATATAAAGTAGTTATATGAATACAAAAACGACTTTTGTATTATAAGGATTATCAGCGAAAACCTGTTATGAGTCGCACGTTAAGTGAGCAAACAAGAAGTCTAGGTAAGTTGGGATCCATACGTTACTATATTTTGAAGTACTGTTTTATCATACTCGGAGGCTTAAGATTATACTTGGTTGTGTTTGTTAGATGCTTCACTATATGCATGCTTTTCTGTATGTGTTACTGGGTTGATTGTATGATTCTAGTTTTATGTTTTGAATTGTAATTGTGTAATTTAAGTGAAATGATCAAACACCTTAAACTAGACATAACTAAATATATTACTAGTAAGTTTAAAACGAACTTGCATAGCAACCCATTAGGGGAAAAATTTAGGATTCTCCAGTCAAATATCAACCCTTTCAAAAGGGATAGCATTAGATAGCATGATTGGTCCTTTCTTCATCTTTAGTCGAACTAAGTAATATGAGAGAAGATTACGGTAAGGATGAAGTTAATGGTTCTAAGATAATCACGATAGGAGCTGTATCTCCATTACATAAGCTTAGGTTTGGTCATGAGCTATTAAAATGAGTGCTAAACCCTTAAACCCGGATTAGAGTGGGTGTAATTTCTTTAATCTCACTACAGATTAGATAACGTCATGCGATGACATTTGCTTGTATATGCATGGCATCAAACTAATTTGGTTGATGATCTTATTTGTACTTGATGTATAGTTTTAAATCTTTATCACAACTCACTGGGCGATTGGTTGCTCACATCTTTATACATATTGTTACAGGTACTAGCTAGGAAGCGACTTTAATATTACCTTGAAGCTAGCAACTATTGGATCTTGTAAAGTAAGGATATAAAACTGAAGCTCAATTACGCTCATGAAGTATGGAGTCTTATTTGTAAATCTTTTAATATCAATTCATATATTATTTAAGTGAAGTAAGATTAGGTTACTAATTCTTGTAAATATTACCTAAATTATTTAAATCTTAGCATGTATTTTCATAATTTTGTGAGTAATTAACATGTTTAATTCTTGAACTGTTTAATTCAAAACAGATTAGTCGTGAATGTTTTGTGTAGATCAAGTTTAAGATAACGGCTGTAAGGTTAGCTTCTATCTTAGAATGGTTTGCATAACAAGACTATTATAACTCTATCGCTTCGAGGAGTGACAACACATTTGCCAAAATATTGTAAAAACTAAAACTTATAAGATGCAAATCTTCACTTTGCAGCCTTTGACTTGTAGTAGATAAGTTACAAACAACAACTTCATCAAATTTAGCCACACTACTCAATATCAAATTAGAAAACCACTAAGAAGCAACTTTGTCTAATTTAGTCTCTTTAAATTGATTCTACTTAGCACATATAAAACACGAATTACAGTTATACAGCTTAGATGGTTTTGAAAGACATACTTATGAAGCTTGACCTTGACATTGGCTTCTTTCTTCATTATACAATCTTTCTAGCCTTTAAGTTTGCGTATCTTTCTTCACAAAGCTCTGCCTATGTTTCTTGTAGTGTTGCTTATAATGCATCCATGCGACCTCTTTTTCATGAAGAATTACCAATTACTACTGGTCCATAACCTCTTCTAGGATGGTAATCACTCTGGGAGTTTGCTATCATAAACTGGTCAATTATCTCCTATGCAGTCTTTGGGTTATCAGAAGATTGGGACTCTAAAAACTTCTTGTGCATGGCTTCCTAAATTTTCAATGATAAATATATTATAATTAATGCTTTACATGTTTCATAATATTCTTAATGAATAAAATAATCTATAAACTTATATAATCCTTGGCAAATTGTAGAGTAACCTAACCATTATTACCATCAGGCCTTGGTTCATGATATCGAGTCATCTTAAAGAACTTAATAGCATTAAGAGCTCACTAGTTTTTCTCAATCTAATAACATGTAATGAGAGATTAGATTCTCAAGATTTCCAAAGACCAAATAGAAAACGTTAGAGCTTTTGCAAGTTAAGCATGCAATAAACTTCAAGATAAGTTAGTCAATATAAAATAATGTATTAATTATGAAGAATTTGATGGTATGAAACTCATAATTTATCTATATAAGAAGGATATATATATAAGTTTTATCCATAGAAATCGAACTTTATGGAAACAATTAAAAGAAGGTTCTAATATATCTAAATATTTATGGAAATAATAAAAAATTCAAGTGATTAAGAGGATCATATTTCATCCATAAAAGTTAAATAACTAACTTCTTAAATAAGAGATAGCATAAATCAAATCGAAAAAGAAAAAGTTTCTAATTACATTTGTTCTTAGACTGCAAGAGAATTAGGCACAAAGATAACACCCTTTATTTGATATTAATCAAGCCTTAAACAATAAGCTTTATCTATTACAATGGTCATAGATGAATATGCTGCATAATAATATTTTCTTTTGACAATATGGTTTCACAGGAATTTATATAAATAAAAAATTTAGGAAAGATTTTTATGTTACAAAAGAAAAATAAAATGAAAGAAATCATGTAGCTGCAAATTTAACAATCATAGCTCTTCAAACCATAGCAACTTCCTTAGGCAATATGCAACGAATGCCTATGAGTATAACCTTTAAAGCAAGATATGACAATCGTAACTCTTCAAACTAGAAAGCCTTGAGTTTGAGTTGTTTACAAACTTGCTTATATGCAATGCATAGCCATTAGATAATTTCACATTCCTTAGAAACTGGCAAAATAGTTTCTTTTCACTCATACTGAATTCATAACAAGCACATGGCATTGAATACTTACCATTAGCGTGCTTCACCAAATGTAGTTCCTTTCTATTGTTAAGAAACTTTATATCTAGCCTAGCTTTATAAGTATCTTTTGTTTTTCTTCAATCTCAAGAATTGTATTAACAACATTCTCACAAATATTCTTTTCAATGTGCATGACATTCAAATTATGTTTAAGCATTAACTTTGACCAATATGGCAATTGAAAGAATGTTGAATTTTTGGTCCAATTAAACTTGCTACCATAATGTACGACTCTTCTTCTACTTTTCTAGATGTTTTCCCATACTCACGTCTCTTATAGATTGTAATTGGCGAAGAATATCATCACCATAATACTCTATATAAGCTTCATAATTATCATGCATTCGATCAAATTTCAAGTTGTGTCTCCACCAACAATCCATTTGCAACCACATTTTATGTCCAACATATCTAATCTTGCTATTAAGCCTCATTGATGGAGTTTGATCTTCACATATAGGACAACCGTTATATCCTTTTGTGCTCCACTTGAACAAGCCCCCATATGTAGGGAGGTCGTTGATTGTCCATATTAGTGTAACATACATTTTGAAGGAAGACTTCGAGTATGTATTATATATCTATTACTCATTAATCCAAAGATCTTTCAATTCATTAATTAAAGGTTGCAAGTAGACATTGTGGACACTTTATTTTTGCCTTTTTTATTTTCTTCTTTCTTACCAAGTTTATAAAAAATAAAAAATAAAAAAAATAAAAACAAAAAAAAAATTGAAAAATAAAAAAAAAGTCTTAAAAGTGTCTGAGTCGAATCAGTTAGTAATTAAATATTTTATTTGGTAACAATTGAAAATATATATGCAATTTAATAAATTCAGAATCTTTTAAAAATTGGGCTTCATTTGAAAAATTTATTTATTTATGAATTTTAAAAATAATCCAATAAAATATTTGAATTCACGAGCTTTGTTTAATTTAAAAATTGAATTTTAAACTAAATTAATTAAAATAATACTTATGATTTGTTAAAAAAATTTAAGAATGTATATTTATCGATTATTTAGTTATTTTAAAGCTGTGAGCAATCTTTAAAATAAATTGGATAGCCTTAGGCTTCGATTTGAAAGATAAACAGTAGAGTTTGACCGATTTAGAAAGGTCAAGAATATTTTAAATGTATTGAATTTCAAGGAGAAAACAACCGTTTTGTCAGTTGTGCATCTAGTCTTAGAGCAACGAGCTGTTTTGCGCGGGGTACAAGGTCACATGATAATCACGTAACTGATATCTTCTTCTCCATGTGAAAATGTGAGACAAGATGAGAGAGATATCTCAAACAAATCCAAGCAAATGAATTATTTTTTATTGATTTTTATCAATTTTTTATGAGAGTCTATCTATATTCTCGATCAAATTTATTTTCATTATAAGGATTTGCATAAAAAAAACTTATAAAAAAGATAAACACTCTGTTTGAGAATCTTATAGACAGCAGAAATCATAGGAAAGCTATGGAAAGGAAAAGAGGGGAAAAGAAATGAAAGAAAATATAAGTTTTTTTTTTTTTGTTGTTTAGATATAAAGAGTAGAAGCAGAAGGAAAGCTGTAAAATATTTTTTAAAATTGTCTAAATTACCCTAAGAGAGATAGTAGCGATTCTTAGAGAGGAAGAGAGATAGTAGCGATTCTTAGAGAGGAAGAGAGAGAAGAGGAAGAGAGTGAGAGAACAAATGCCCATCAGCTTTCAATCGTAGAGAGGGAAGAGATAGAGAAAAGAATTGAAACCATCATATTGATATTCTGACCATGAAGAGAAGAGAAGAGAGGAGAAGAGAGAGACACAAGAGAGAAGGGATCTAACATTGACGAAGAAGATGATGAACAATTAGGATATTTTGGTATTTTTACAGGATTTCCATCCATTTTTATGGGTTTCTTCTTTAGAGCTTTAGAGTGGAATTCTTTCCGCTTATTTCCCCTATGTTCATCTTCTTTCTATTTTTTTGAAGTTACCCAAACACATAATGTCTTTCTGTTTCCATTGCATTCTACGATTTCCATGCAGCCAAACATTGTGAAAATCTCAGATTAAAAATGAACATGGTAAACTCAAATCGGTCTTCAATTAATTGAGTGTTAATCAAAGTTTCTAAAGAAATCCAATGCTACAAATAGATTAGAGAAGCTTTTCGATTTTGGATCCAAGAGAAACACACGTAACTCAGTTTTGAAATGGGTTGACAAACACATCATCCTCCTCCTTCAATCTCCAATCCACCGTACCCAACCACTGTCAACAGCCCCCACACTCCACTGTCGCACAACAACAGCACCCTCTCTCCCTCATGACCCACGCTCCAGTGAGAACCCCACAACCACAGAACACGTGACACACGCGTACACCCAATCACCGCCCTGTCCATGCACGCACACTTACAGTCGACACCATCCACGCACACAGAACACGACACAAACACACACACAACCCACCACGCACGGTCCTCTCTCGCCCACTCCATCCTTGACGACTGCCAAACCCAATCACTCGACCCATCCTCGACCACCCTCTCTCTCGTGCCCCAACCACAACCTCGACTCTACTCTCAAATACACTGTCACATACCGCACAAGCCACAACGCACCCACGCTATAGAACCCACGCGAGGTCATTCACGAACCACCACCGTCGCCTCTAAACACAAAAACCCTTCACCGCTATGTTCTCCAGCCCTAGAAACCCCTGACCGCATCTCTCTTTCCTTTAAATCCTCACCGTCGACATTGTGCGAAACACCACCGCCGCCGACCACCATTCAACTTGACCGAAACTACCATGAAATCTCAAGGCATGGTGTCTAAACTTCCTTTTGCCAATTATTTTGTCATAAAAATTTGATTTTCCACTTAATTTGATGCTCGAATCATTTGGAGCGAAGGCAATTTGGCTGCTGTAGTTGTTCACCATACACGACCCGACCCAGCTTGCTTTGGAGCGCGCTAGATCCGACCCATGTCGGGACCGAACCCAACCCGCGCCTGCAAGTTAGTAGGTTGGTCTTGTTCTATTATTATTATTATTATTATTATTATTATTATTATTATTATTATTATCTTAATTTTAGTTGTCCTTTATAAGAATTTATTATCCACAATAACTTTTGTTTGTCTTTTGTGCAGGTCTATAGTGGTGCCTTTTAGTTAGTGCTAATAGTTTTTTTTTTTTTTTTCCTTTCTAGTATGTACGTATTAGGTATTAATTTAGATTTCTTTTAAAGGTCTTTATATTACTCTATATATATTAATTTGCATATCATGTTGAAGTGCATGTGTTTCCTAAATGTCTTGCATATTTTATTATTGCATACAATCTGCATCGTTGGCATGTTTTTATAAAGATCACGTATTTTGCATTTTTAACACTCTTGCATATTATTTTTAGTACAAATTGCATGTTTTATGATGAATTGAATCTTTTTGCCAAAAGTTGTATTTTTAGAAAGTCGCATTTTAGGGTATAATTGCAATTTTCATCAAAATTCATACCTTTAGGTTAAAATTTTCATATTTAAAAATGAGTTAGGCATTTTAGGAATTTTACTAAAAAAATTATTTTTGTCATTTTAATAAAATAAAATCTTAATCTGAGTCTTTTTGAAATAAGGGTTTTTTTAAATTGGGATAAAAAAATTATTTTTTAAGGATTTCTCTTAATAAAAATAAATTGGTTAAAAAACATAAACTTGACTTATTTTTGTAAATAAAATTTACTTACCCACTAAAGTTTTCTAAAATAAAATGAGAACTACGGTTGGTTTAATCTCGATTAATGAATATATAAGCAACTTTTAGACAATTGTAAAATTTGTAAAATATTTTGTTTTCATTTTATTTTTTTAGGGAAAATTCGTAATAAAAATAATAAAAAAAATTTTATGCATTTTTTACATTTTTACTTGTTTCAATGTTTTTAGAAAAATTCTAAAAATAAAAGCTCATTAGTTATTTTTTTATAATTTTTATATGATGACTTAGTCTTAATAAATTAACCTTAGGACTCAGTTTTTTTTATTAAAGTTTTCCAAAAAAAAAAAAAAACATTTTTTAGGAAAATCAATGGACTAGTGACCTAATTAGTGTTTCTTCCACCTAAGAAACCTTAATCCAATTTTTACTAGTTTTATTGGTTGATGACTATAACTGTTTTTTCCTAAATATTTTTTAAAGAAAAATATTTTTATTTAATTTTATGTTGAATAATTTATATTAAGCGAATTAAGCTTGATATAGATCAAATTAAGGAAAAAATCGAAATAGGGTTAGATAAACATCAATCTCCTTTCCCGACACTTTAGGTCCTATGATTAACTTTGACGTCATTAAATACCCTTTCTTCATACACATCCGTAGAATCAAGTTATAAGTAAGTAGCACCATAGGCCATATGTTATATGATTGACTCATGGTCCTAAAAAAATTGAAACCATCACTAGTTAGCCTTAACCTCACATTAAGTGCATCATTTGCAAATTTAGGAAATTCATTATCAAATTTAATCCATGATAACTCATCTATAGGATGACCTATAAAGTTATCTTGTCTCTTATATTCCTCCTTATGCCAACGCATCTTCTAAGCAATTTTAGAGTTCATGAAAAGGTGCTGCAACCTTGGTTTTACTGTAAAGTAACGTAAGACCTTTTGAGGAATACATTTTCTAGATTCGTCGGAAATCTTATATCTTGAGGAACCAAAAGTGGGGCATTTTGTAAGATGCTTATGACCACCCCAAAATAAACAACAATCATACAAGCACGCATCAATAAGATGATAACCCATGCCCAACCTCCTCAAATACTTATTTGGATGATAGTATGACTTAGGAAGAGACTTTCTATTAGGTATTACATCATGCAAAAGTTGAAACAGCGTATCAAAGGACTTGTTAGTCTACTTATTGTGTACCTTTAAGTGAAGGAGCTCTTGATGTGAGTCAATTCTTAACCTGTCTAAAAAATCTAATGGGATATCAAAGCTATCCTCGAAGATTGAACCTTCAGCTTGGCTTTCAAAAAATACACCTAAATCTTTAAGCATCTCATCAAGTCCATCCATGCCTTCATTACATGCCTCATTATGACCTTCATCTATATTGGGTTACATCTCCCATTCTTTAGGATGTAGTTTATAATGAGGTTTTGGAGGCAAATTAAATATTTGGCTCTCGCCATGGTATATTCAAATAATTGTAAGTTTTATCTATACCATCTATAAGTAAGTGTGCTATTATCACATGAATGTTGTATATATTGTAGTTTAAGCATCTCTTACATGGACAACATAACCTTGTGTTTACTCCATACTTAATGCACAATTACCTAATCAAGAACTCCACACCACATTAGTACTCATAAGTTTTGGTATCGTGGTTCATTTTACTCTTATCCATATATTCTAACATTATTCCAGGGAAAACAATGAGATAAGATTCTAAAATGATTTTAAATGAACATAAAAGAAATAAGATAACATTATTTGAAGCACTGATTGATCTAAAGACAATAATTTAAAACACCCATATATCAATAATTTTCATATTTTCCAATATTAATTATATATTTAATATATATATATATGTTAAGATAAATGTTATTTTTATCTAATATTTTAACATATACAATCATAAAATCCATCGCTAATTTCCTCAATTTAAATACTACATATGGCATCTTTTGTATAGTTCATGACATTTTGTTGAAACTCTACAATATTGTATCTTTTTGAAAAACAATAAAGTTTAATTTAGTGCCCATGATTACATGTGGCTACTATTTTTCCATGTATTAACTTGTAATTCATAAGTTAATTAAAAGAATTTCAACTTATACTACCTACTATGTTTGGGACATTACAAATTACGTTAATGTAGTAGTTTAAAATTCAAGTAAGGTTCACACATGTAGTTAGTCTAGTTATGGTTATTTCTTTTACCTTATATATTATGCATATTGTAACAATAATATGCATAATTATTTCCTAGTAACAAATTTTTTATGTTTATTGCTAAGATGGATGAGAAGTGGACTTGCATTTTGATTTTGTCAATACATTAGTAAAATCAATTTCGTACCAATCTCGTCACATGCAAGCCCATTTTGATGGTCAATCACTCGAATTTGATTACTAAAAGAAAAAGGACAACCATTATATGAAATATAGAAATACTTGTGTACAAATGCTATCTAGTATTTATGTTGAGCAAGTAAACTAACTTATATTTGATTTCTAAATTTTATCTTTAGAAAGGGTCTTCTCCTTTACTTAATACCCTGTGTCTGACTATGTAGAAGGTTAAATTTGACTCATGGGCTTCAAACCCAATAATGAAATGGATTTGACTCCTTATTGGGGTGACATGGCCTATAGAGTGAAGCCCATGAAATTCGAGATAATCAAGAGAGATTTGGTATAGTAGGCTTAGAGTAAGGTGTCACACTCCTAATAAGAAGAGTCATAATAGTTCTATCATGTAAATTAACCTAAGATAAAAACTAACCTCATAGCTGTTATTGTAGATATTGTCTACACAAACTGTATACGACTCAACCAGCTTGAAGCATCTGTTATGATACTTGTGAATAATCAAACCTATAGTATAGCTTTATAAAATACCTATTCTATATAACATGTTGTTTCATAACATAACAGTACTTATATAAGCATTTCACATCTAGAGTTGTAATTTACAATTAGAGTTTACCAAAAATCACAAGTTTTGCAATTTGTTTACAATAAGTTAGGAAACTAGTGGGTATCCCAAGGAATTCCCAATTAGTTTCCTCAAAACTCAAAAGAAAATTAAAAGCCTAGACTTAGTGGATTTCTCATTCCTTACTTTCCTAGCCAATAGCATACTAACTTAGGGGTGATGGTATTTGAACATTCCGATCTTCACTTAGTACCTGTAAAAGAGTTTATAAGGACGTGAGCATAACTAGCTTAGTAAGAGGGACGGAATAAAGAGAGTACTAAATAATCACAAGCAAGGTTATTGATTATGATGAAATGTGATGCAATCAATTATATGAAACATCGCATAATATTATGCGGTTCATTATGAGGCTAGAGAAATTATATTCGCTCCAACCCGAATTGAGGAGTTTTATTGCGACTTAAATAAGACCAAACTCGGCCTTGTGCAGTGAAGAACACTTTCCTCCTGTGACCACTTTTGAACCACTGCCTTCACTCTTATCGCGACTTCCTCGCTTATCACTTAGTTTGACTAAGGATGGGAAAAGGACTATTTCAACTATCGTCATCGAAGGGAGTTAGTATTTAACTTGACACTCCTAATCGTTTCCCTTAACGGGTGTTATGCATGTCTAGTTTCATTGTATTCGAATCATTATTAGTTGTAATTAGAGGTGACCAAATAAGTTCATATAATATAGAAACAATATGATCATGTAGAACAACACATTAAGGAGTTCAACTCCTATTACAACTGAATACCAAACACACACATGACATGCGTACAAACAACTAATTATAAACATAAATGAAAGTACTATTGAGTTTCTAAATACTTTAATATAGTATCTCAATAAGCAATAAAGCTATAGTCCCAAATTATATGTTTAGATGCTTACTACCGGACACTCAGGTCGTCAATGGTCTGACTACTAAGGAATCCTATATATACAAAACCCGAATTTAGTTTTCGTAATATATATATATATATATATATAAAGCATATTATCATAATAATATATAGTTTTATTATATATATTGAGTTAAGTTATTAATTATTAATAATATATGTAATTAGACTATTATGTATAATATATCATTTCGAGTATATCGAGATGTACTTTTAATTAGTTAAATCACATTTTAATTACGATGGGATTATCATAATACGTAAATTTTAGTAATATTATAGAGATATAGGTTATATTACTTAAAATTGCCCGATTTTAGTAAAAATAATGTCGTTGAGTTCATATAAACCTAGCGATACATATTACGGGTCCTATTTCTAGAGATGATTTTTACCGAGTAATTTGAGTTTCTAACACAGTTATACGTATATTATCGTATTATATATATTTTAGGTTATTAAACTGTATTTTACATAATTTGTCAATATAACTCCATAATATAGGTATTATTTAACCCTAATACACATATAATATATCTTGATTGTCAAAATATCATTAAATACATTAAAAATATACTTTTTATCAAATTTGACTAGTGCACCTATTGCTAGTTTTTATTTAATTATTTATCAAATTTTAGCCAATTATTACTATAAATGAGTTTCGGTTTGTAATTTAAGCTATTTTATTATATAAATTCATAATAAATAGCTCAGGTCACCAAATAATTCTCTAAAAATTTCTATAGACTCCTAAAAATACGGGAAATTCAATTATTACTTAGTTTCATGTTATCGATTTACCACCTATATACTCGAAATTACAATTTTACTATTGAATTGCGTTTAATTACCCAAATATTATCTTTTTACACAAAATTATTTTCTATGTGTCCTAGCATCATTATAATTCGCTAGAAGTCAATATGGGTACTTTCATCAATTATTTTCATAAAACCTATTTATTTTACATTTTCAGCCTAATTTCTAGTTATTTCTAAGCCGAAAAATACAATAAATATTAAAATTACTCAAATAAATATAAAATAATTAATTGTTATAATATTAAATTATATGTAAATTTTTCGTTATTTATGGAAAACGCGTAAAATGAGTTTTGATAACTAATGAATTGATAAAGATAAATTATATGCATACTAAAAATCTTTAAGGTCTTGTTAACATTTCTAGGTTATGAACCGATACATGATATATAAGTTAGCAGACTATCGTAATATGTAGAATCTCTTGAAAATTCTACGAAAATGTGAATGTAGCTTCTAAATCAAGCTAGATGTATGTTGTAAAAGAGCCCGATGTAATCAAGCTTGATGTAACTAAGATGATATAATCAAATATGATGTAATTTTTGTATTGTACAGTTGTAAAGATCGAGTCTATATTAGATTATGTAAGTAATGATATAATTGAGTTGTAAATCTTATGTATGTATTCCCAAGTATATTAAGTTGTACCTTTTTATTTTTGAAGTTATAATAAGCTACAATGATGTAAAGGTTGAATCAAGTTAATAGTGAAAGTTATATCTATTATGTATTTTGATTAAAATGATATTGTTATTATTATTTTATATAATTCACATATTTCAAGAATCTACTAATTTATAAAAAAAAGTTTATAAAATTAAGGAATGTGATAACTTATAAATAGATATGTATGTAGGGTTATAAGTTAAAAATATTAAGTGAGTATGGTTGAAGCTGGAAATGGGAGTCATAATGGAGGAACCAAAGGAAATCAAAACCCTCCACCACAAGTATCATCACCCTCAAGAGAACAAAATAGACTAAATATACCCCTATCACCTCCATTAGAGAATATACCTGTTGGACAAATACTTGCCAGTATACATATAATGATGAGGTAGTAAGAAATGTTGATTCAACATCTCATAACAAGCGGTAATACGCGAAACAGGAGACCCCAAGAGGCTAAACAAAGGATAGAGCAACCACAAGAGATAAATAAGCTTCCTGAGTTTATAAAAGCCAATTGTTATTTTGAGGGAGAAATGGGTAAGCCAATATTGGCTGATGATTGGCTAGCCGAGATTGAATGGAGTTTTGAGACTTTTAGAGTTCTTGAATCTCAAAAGTTATCTTATAGCACTTTCATGTTAAATTTAGTTGCTAGAGTATGGTAAGACTCTAAAGCAAGACAATTGGGGAATAATATTACTTGGCAAAGGTTTAAAAAGGAATTCAGGAAAGAGTATTTTTCCCATAGTGTTTAAAACAGGATGGTGCGAGATTTATTTGAGCTAAAGAAAGAAGGTATGAGTGTAACTTAGTATGAAACCGAGTTTAATAAACTATTACATTATACGCTTGATTTGTACTGAGATAATGTTGAATTAAAGAAGATCTGTTCCTTACTAGATTTGACCCCATAATGTGTTGCAAGCTATTAGATTATGGTTTTACCACTTATAATGAAGTGGTAGATAAGATGAGGCAACTGTAAGATAATCGTGTAAGGATGCAAGTAATGTGGAGCGAAAAGATCAATAATGGCTATTAACCTAGTCCAACATTTAAGAGATCATATCCTGGTGCCATTAGTAATTTTGGACAAAAGAGAAGGAAATTGGTAACTTTAACTAGTAGCCTAGCACAATCAGTGCCCGCTTTGAGTTTTTATGATAACGATGGTAATGTCAAATGCTGGAAGTGCAATGCAAATCATTTTCTAAGAAACTGTGCTCAGCTTAAAGAAAAATGTTTTTTATATGGAGATCAGAACCATATGCTGCGAGTAAGCCCTAAAATGAAACTTGTGAAATGTAATGAATATGGTAGAAAGGGACATTTCTCCATATATTATCTACAGTTTAGATAAGAAAGTAAGAGGACATAAGGTTCCGATAATACAACCGCACCTACTCTTATCTTTATCCTAGAAGAGATGAGAGCTAAGGAGGATGAGGATTTTGTCGATTGAATGGAGGAGTACTACTATGATGATACTGAAGAGATTATAGGAGTTGAAAAAGAAAATGATGAAGTACTTATGACAGGTATGTACTCAGACTATTTATTTCGATGATACTTTAAGTGTGAGTTAAATTGAAGTGTTTTCATTTTACGATTTATAAATACAAGTTTAGTTAGTAATCATAGTATTAGGACATTCCAGGAAATGTGCTGATAAATGGACAACTTGCTTTTGTAATATTCGATATGGGTGCATCTCATTCCTTTGTGAGTCAGAAATTTGTAAATGAACAGGAGATTAGTATGGTTAAGATTAACACAACTTATAGAGTTAGAACTCTTACTGGTGAGAAGGTAACGACCTGAGAAGTGATAGCTAATGGTAGAATTAAGGTTCAAGGGAAGGAGTACCTTATAAGTCTTGTAATATTAACTTTATAGGGTTATGATATAATATTGGGAATAGATTGATTGTCTAAGAATAAAGCAATTGTAGAATGTAGAAGTAAAACTATTACTCTTAATGATGGAGAAATGGTATTTTAAGGAAAAGCTGGTGGAAGCAAATTGAATTTAGCTGTGATGGAGATATGTGATGAATTGTATGAGACAAGGGTAAGAGAGAATGACTGGAGATTTTGTTGAGTGTTTACCATGGAAGTAAAGAAAGAGGCACCCAAGGTAGTGGACATACCGGTAGTATGTGAGTTTTCAAATGTATTTTTGGAGGATTTATCGGGTTTAGCTTTACATCAAGAGTTGGACTTCACTATAGAGTTAGTTCCTAGAACTGAGCCTATTATTAAAGCTCCATATCAAATGTCACCTATAGAACTTCACGAACTAAAGAAGCAACTTTAAGAGCTACTGGATAAGAGATTTATTCATCCAAATGTTTTACCATGGGAAGCACCGGTATTGTTTGTGAAAAAGAAAGATGGTACCATGAGATTGTGCATAGACTACTAGAAATTAAATAAGATTACCATTAACAATAGGTATCTGTTACCCCGCATTAATGACTTGTTTGATCAACTACAAGGTACAACTGTGTTTTTTAGAATTGACTTAAAATCGGGATATCATCAATTATGAGTTAAGTCGAAGGATGTATCTAAGACTACATTTAGAACATAATATGGTCGTTATGAATTTTTGGTGATGCCTTTCGATTTGACGAATGCCCCAACTATGTTTATGGATTTGATGAATCGCATCTATCAACCATATTTGGATAAGTTTTGTGGTGTTTATCGATGATATTTTGATTTATTCAAAAACCAAGGAGAAGCATGTAAAGCATTTACAATTAGCATTACAAAAGTTGAGCGAGAATAAATTATATGCTAAATTGAGCAAATGCGATTTTTGGTTAGATAAAATTTCTTCTCTAGGTTACATTGTATTTAGTGAAGGAATCTCTATAGACCCTGATAAGGTGAAAGCAGTAATGCATTGGAAGCAACCAACCACTATTATCTAGATGAGGAGTTTTTTAGGTATGGATGGATATTATTAACGTATCATAAAGGATTTTTCCAAAATTGCCAAGTCATTGGCTAGATTAACTAAGAAAGATGTAAAATTTGAATGGAATGAGGAATGCGAGTCGAGTTTTCAAGAGTTGAAAAAACGATTGGTTATAGCACTAGTATTAACATTACCTAATCTGAATAAGCCTTATAGTATGTATAGTGATGCTTCTCAGAATGGATTGGGTTATGTACTGATGTAGGATAGAAAAGTTGTTACATATGTATCAAGACAATTGAGGCTACATGAAGGAGTTTATCTAGCTCATGACTTAGAGTTAGTAGCTGTGTTGTTTGCTTTGAAAATTTAAAGACATTATTTATATAGACAACGGTGTGAGATATACACTGATCACAAGAGTTTGAAGTATTTTTTCACTTAGAAGGAGTTAAACTTAAGACAAAGGCGATGGTTAGAGTTAATTAAAGATTATGATTTGAATATAAATTATCATCCTAGAAAGGTCAATCTGGTGGCACATGCATTGAGTCGAAAGAATTATGAACATGTTGCATTATTGTTAACTTCCCAATGTGAATTGGTGCACAAATTTGAAAAGTTGAAAATTGGGTTTAATTGGTATGAACCTAATAGTTAGATAATGAATTTGGAATTATGACCTACTTTATTGGAAAGAGTTAAACAAAAGCAAGAGGAAGATAAAGATTTCATGGGGATAAAAGAGAAATTAAGCAAAGGAAATGATTCCGACTTCAAGTGGATGGAAGAGGTATATTAAAATTTAGAGGAAGGATATGTGTACCATAAGATCCCGACATAAGAAAAGAAATTTTGGAAGAAGCACACATCACTGGTTATCCTGTGCATTCGGGAGGATAAGATGTATTAAGATTTAAAACTTATGTTTTAGTGGAATAGAATGAAAAGAGATGCGGCACAATATGTGTTATAATGTATTATGTACCAACAAGTTAAAGTAGAACATTAGAGATCGGGTGGACCATTATAACCTTTAGACATATCGAGATGGAAGTGGGATCATATTACTATAGATTTTGTGGTAGCATTACCAAGAACTCAAGCTACTTGTGATTCAATTTAGGTAGTTGTCGATAGATTAACAAAGAGTGTACACTTCTTACTTTATCGAACAAGCGATTTAATGGAAAAGCTAGCTAAGCTATATATCCAAGAGATAGTAAGATTACATAGTACACTAGAGAGTATTGTCTTTGATAGGGATAGTTGGTTTGTATCTAAATTTTGGGAGAGTTTACATAGAGCTTTGGGTACAAAGTTGTAATTTGGTATAGCTTATCACCCCTAAACGGATGGACAGTCCAATCGAATGATTCAAACCTTAGAAGATATGTTGCGGGCTTGTGTGTTGGATTTTGGAGGTGATTGAGATAGATACTTGCCATTGATAAAGTTTTCCTACAATAATAGTTATCATGCGACTATACACGTAGACCTTATGAAGTACTATATGGGAGGAAATGTAGATCGCTACTGTATTGGGATCATGAGGAGTATGCAATGATTGGACTTGGCATGATTAACTAAATAAGTGAGAAGATTAAGTTTGTTCGGTAAAGAATGAAGGAAGCCTAGGATCGTTATAAGAGTCAGGCAAATTCAAAAAGAAGGCCATTGGAGTTTGAAGTTGGTGCTCTTGTTTATGTTAAGATAAGCCCATTTAAAGGACTTAAATGGTTTGGCTCAAAAGGGAAGTTGGGCCTATGATATATTGGTCCGTTTGAAGTACTAAAGAAGGTCGGTAATGTATCCTATAGAGTAGCATTACTTTCAAGTTTGTCAGGTTACCATGATGTATTCAATGTTTCTATGCTAAGGAAGTTTGTTAAGAACCTAAATGCAATCGTGGAAATAAAGTTGGTGGAGTTAACAAGGAATTTTCAAGTGGTGAAACAACTCACAAAAATATTGGATAATCGGGTTTAGAAGTTAAGTAATCGAGACGTAAAGTACGTAAAGATCCAATGAAACGAAGGTCCAAACTCGGAGATTACTGGGGAGCCAAAAGCAATAATAATGAAGTAGTATCCATAGTTTTTCTAACTTCCAAGTTAGTAAAAGTATGTGATTAATGCTTTTGATTATTTAAGTGCAATTTAGATATATAGAAGTTTTGAGGACAAAACTTTTTCGAATGGGGGTGAAAATGTAAGCCCTGTAACTATAAGATTGGATTTAGTACATAAAGTTTAAGGTGATTAGTTAAAGGATCCGATCGAGTCTAAATCATAAAAAAAAGTTAGAAATATTAGTAAAAGTGATCCCATAAGTTTGAATTTAGGAAAATAAATAATAAAATAATAAATATTATAATATCAAATTTTAGGTATATTACCCATTTTTCATTAGAAACGCATAAAATAAGTTTCGATAACTAACAGGTTGTTAGAGATAAATTATATGTATACTAAAAATCATAGAACAATATAAATAATATTTAAAAGTATTTACTTATACTCTAGATATATTTATGTATAATGAAAAATATGTGAAATTACCTAAAATGTTAGAAAATACTAAATAATAAAAGAAAATTATAAAAAAATAAAGGAAAAATAAGAAAAAAAGAAGAAGAAGAAGTGGGAATGATCCAGATCAAGGTCATGATAGGTTAGGGGAAGAAATAAAAAATCTAACCAATTAAATTAACCCACTTAGAAAGGTAAATTGGAAGAAGATAAGTTAGTTGTCAACTCAAATTAATGCACCCAAAATTCCTTAAAGCTCCATAAATAGCCAAATTTCTCTAGAAGCTCACTTGGGCAGTTTGTGAAGTGGGAAAATTATAGAGAACTGAAATAAAAGAGTTAGGGTTTGTTTTTAAAAATTATAAAAAAAAAATTATGCAATTAGGGCAATTAGATCGAACCCATGACTCACCACTAACTGTAATCGAACTATCGCCATGACCACACCCCATACCTACCAACTGGACCGACCGATGCACCTAGGGCCACCGTTGGTGGCTAGAATTCTAGTGGCTAGGTGAGTCTGATTCCAACTCAATTTTGTGTAATTTATTAAAATTGTTAGTTTTAACCAAAAAATTATGAATTTTATTATTCTGATGTTTTATTATATGTAGATTTAGAAAACAAGATTGGTTAGATTTAATTACATTTGAAAATATATGGTGCTTAAGAAATCGTACAAAACTAAACATGTTTCAATTGAGAATTAAATAGCCTTAGGAGTGTAGTCTCGAGCTCACTTTTTTTGTATAGACTACTTAGGTGATATGGAATAGTGCTATGAAACCCTTTTTTCAGAAATTAATTTTCGAAAATTTTAAGTGATTTTTAAGCCTTTAAAATATGTATATAATTAGGGATTTTGGGGTTTAATTAATGATAAATTGAGTAATTACTGATTTATGATATAATTAAGTATTTTAAGGTGTTTATAGCTGATGTTGTATGATAATTGTGGTATTTAGGGCGTTAGATGTAATTATTAGAGGTATTATGTAGTAAGTATATGTAGTTTTAAGAATATGTGAAATTGGAATTATAATAATTATAAAATAATAGGTTAAATGGATAATATAATAATAATAGTAAATTATGTTAAATCTGGTATGAAATATAAATTTAGGTAATTATATGAAAAATATAAAAATTTTTCACATTGAGAGTAAATTCAGTATACTTATAGAGATTAAAGTATACCAGGTAAAATAGAATACTGATTTAAGACCAAAAGGGATAACTAGGATGCTTGAGCCTAATGTGATTAATTTCACGTTAGGGTTTGGATCGTATTTTTAGGATTTACTTATAATACTCATAGTTGGAACTGATTTAAAACCTGAATCAGAATCAGATTTGAAAACTGAATTTAGAACTAACCTAGAATAAATTGGTAATAAATAATATGTATATATAAAGAATTGAGCTAAATCATAACCTAAAGTATATATATATCATCAAGATATAAATATTAAAAACATATTTATATTATATATTATAAGATATGAAGACGAGTCGACTTGCGATAAGTGATTGAGCAAATCAGGGATACCAAGTAAGTTAGGTTTAATACTTCATTGTATTTTGGAGTATTATTTTAAAGTACTTGAAGACTTAAGATTGTATTTGATTATGTTTGTAAGTAGTTATATATGCATGTGCTTGGGTATCTGATTTCGTACTATATTTTGTGTTATATTTAGTGATTTATGTGAATGGAATGGTATGATATGAAATTGTTTGATCACCCTAACCTATACCTAATCATAACCAACCTAAATAACCTAATTTGATATGCATTGCAACCTTTTAGGGGATCATTAGGGTTTTCCAACCAAACACTGATACTTTTGAAAAAGATAGCGCTAGATAGTATAATGGTCTTTTCCTCATCCTTAGCTTAACTAAGTGATAGGAGAAGAGGTCGTGGTGATGATGAGGGCATTGGTTTGAAGGATAGTCTCGAGGGAAGCTGCATCTCCATTACATAAACTTAGGTTTAGTCATGAGCTGTTGCATAAACATAAAAACTCTAACTTGGATTAGAGTGGGTGAAATCACTGTAATTTCACAATGGACTAGACTACATTATGTAATGGAACTTGCTTGTTACATTGCGTTGCATATAATTAATTGTTTGATAACCCTGTTTGTGTTTGTTATAATTCATAAGTCTCTAATTTAACTTGTTGAGCTATGGTTGCTCATACTTATATAGATTCTCTTGCAGGTTTTGACTTCTAACTATTATGCCACATTACAATTATCTTATAGTGAGTTCTCTTTTGAAGCTATGGGGAGTGAGGATCAACTAGCTGAATGATCAAGTTCTTTAAGGTCTTGTTAGTATTTCTAGGTTATGAACTAATACATGATATTTAGGTTCATAGATTATTGTAATATATAGAATCTCTTGGGAATTCTATGACAATATGAATGTAGATATATATATATATATATATATATGACTTAAGGTTTTAGCTTTTATGTAAATTCTAGCTTAATTCTTAATTGAATTGTTTACTTCAAAGCGAGGAGTTATAGATGTCTTGTGTAAATTATATCTACGATAGAGATTATGAGGTCAGTTATTGTCATAGGTTGGTTTATACGGTAGGAATGTTGTAACTCTATGGCTTCGGGACGTAACATGTACTCATAAAAATGCGTGTATAAACATATAATAAATTGTAGTATATTATCTTATTTTATAGCTTAATTAACTTATCTTTAACTTCTCAATGCATTCCGAGTATGATTTTAGGGGTTCTGAGCAATTTGTTACTATATTAAGTAATCATACTACTAGGGGCGTAATTGGGATTTTAGGTCACCATTTTCAAAATTTAACTTCACTGAGTTACTTCGATTAACTTTTCTATTTTATTCATAATGTTTGGGCTCAATCGGATAACTTTTCCCTAAAGGCCCCTAAATTCAGGCTTGGTTATCCTAAACACAATTTTAGGGGCTTATATTTCTACCCCTCCCCCCCTTAAGAAATTTTTATCCTCAAAACTTTGATTCTAAACATAATAACTAACTAATTGATAATAATACCTTTTGCTTTGAAGAGTTCTGGGTAATGATTCTGCATCGCTAACTTTGGTTCTCAAGTTACCTCTGCCGTTGGATCATTACCCCATTAAACTTTTACGTACTCTACCTCTTGATACCTTAACTTTTGAATTTGATTTCCCAAGATCTTGATCGACCTTTCTTCATCGGTATAGTCCTCTTGTAAGTCTATTGGTTTCAACTCCATGACGATATCTAGATTCTTTAAAAACTTTCATAACATCGACACATGAAATACATCGTGATATCCAGCTAAACTTAGTGGTAAAGCAATTCGGTAGACAACATTTTTCATTCTTTCTGAAATTTCAAAAGGTTCAATGTACCGAGGACTTAGCTTTCCTATTGTATTGAAATGCTTAAATCCTTTAAATGGACTTATTTTTGCATACACATGATCTCCTCTAGTAAATTCTATAGGTGTCCTTTCAAATCAGCTTAACTTTTGTACCGATCTTGTGCTACTTTCATCCTTTGCCGCATTATCTTAACTTTATCATTCATTTGTCCAATCATATCAGGTTCTATTATTGCATATTCATCATTTTCTCAATATAGTGGTGATCAACATTTTCTTCTATACAAAGCCTCATATGGTACCATTTGAATTGTTGCTTAATAACTATTGTTATAAGCAAATTCTACTAATGGCAATTGTTGATCCTAGTCACCATTGAAGTCTAGAATACAACTTCTCAACATATCTTCAAGTATTTGAATAACTCTTTCAGATTGTCCATCTGTCTAGGGATGATAAGTTGCATTGAATTGCAGTTTAGTTCCTAAAGATTGATGTAAGCTTTCCCAAAATTTTGATACAAATCGGCTATATCTATTCGGTACAGTACTTATCGGTACACCATGCAGTTTAACAATCTCTCTAATATACAGTCGTGCCAACTTTTCCATTGAATCACCAGTCCGATAAGGTAAGAAATGAGTACACTTCGTTAACCTGTCTACTACAACCCAAATTGAATCGTGACCCGATCTCGTCCTCGGGAGTCTTGTTACAAAATCCATTATAATATGATCCTACTTCTATTGAGGTATTTCTAATGGTTACAGTAAACTACTAGGTTTCTAATATTCTGCTTTCATTTGTTAGCATGTATTACACCTAGTGACATATTGTGCTACATCCCTTTTTATGCCTTTCCACCAAAATAATGATTTCAAATCGTGGTACATCTTATTCCCACTAGGATGTAATGTGTAACCCATATCATATGCTTCAATCATTATTTCATTCCTCAGCTTTGAATCATTAGGCATACAAACTCCTTTCTTATATCTTAACATACCTTCAACATCAATTTTAAAGTCAGGTACATTACCTATATTCAACTTTTCCTTGATTTTCTTCAATATTTAGTCCTCATCTTGTTGAAGTTTAATTCTTTCTATCAGGATTGTTTGTACTACTAAGATCATTGGTTGTGCTTTGATTTCATGCCATCTAAATTCAATTTCTAACTTTTCAAATTCCTTAATCAATTCACATTGAGTAGTGAGCAACGGGGCCACTTGTTCATAGTTCTTGCGACTTAACGCATCTGTTGTGATATTAGCTTTATGAAGATGATAGTTTATGGTCAAATCATAATCTTTGATTAGTTACAACCAACGTCTTTGTCTTAAGTTCAATTTTTTCTAAGTAAAGAAATACTTCAAACTTTAATGGTTTGTGTATATCTCATAATGTTGCCCATATAAGAAATGTGTCCAAATTTTCAAAGCAAATACTACAATTACTAATTCTAAATCATGAGTCGGATAATTCCTCTCATGAGTCCTTAGTTTCCTAGATGCATATGCTACCACTTTTCTATCCTATATCAATACACATCCCAGTCTATTCTTGGAAGCATCACTATATACACAATAAGATTTACTTTGATATGGTAAAATAAGTATTGGTGCTAAAATCAAACGATTCTTCAGTTCCTAAAAACTTTGTTTACATTTATCACTCCATTGAAACTTAACATCCTTCTACATTAGTTGAGTCAAAGGTTTAGCGATTTTGGAAAAATCCTTTATAAATCGCTTAGAGTATCCTGCCATTCTAAGAAAACTTCTTATTTCCATTACTGCAGTTGGTTGTTTCCATTCAGCTACTGCTTTGAACTTTTCGGGATCGATTGAAATTCCTTTGCTTGACACAATATGTCTTAAAAATAATATTTTATCCAGCCAAAATTCATACTTACTCAACTTAACATACAGTTGATTGTCTCTTAACTTTTGCAAAGCCAAATGTAGATGATAGACATGATCTTCCTTAGTCTTAGAATAAATTAAAATATCATCAATGAATACTACAACAAATTTATTCAAGTAAGGTTGATAGATTCAATTTATCAAATTCATAAACACAGCCGGTGCATTCATTAAATTGAAAGGCATCATTAAAAACTCATAACACCCATATCTAATTTGGAAAGCTGTCTTTGGTATATCTTCTGGCTTAATTCGTAACTAATGGTATCCAGATCTCAAATCAATTCATGAAAATACAATGATACTATACAGTTGATCAAACAAATCATCAATCCTGGGTAATGGATATTTATTCTTAATAGTCACTTTATTTATATCCTAATAATCAATACATAATTTCATGGTTCCACCTTTCTTTTTCACTAATAACACTAGCACTCCCAAAGAAGACACACTGGGTCATGCAAATTCTTTGTCTAACAGCTCTTGAAGTTGCTTCTTTAACTCTTGAAATTCTATCGGCAGCATTTGGTATGGAGCTTTTGATATTGGTTCAGTTCCTAGCACCAACTCTATAGAAAAGTCTAACTCTTGTTGTGGTGCTAATCCAAGTAATTCTTCCGGAAAGATATCAGGAAATTCTCTTACCACTAGTATTTTTGATACTTTTAGTGTTTCCTTCTTTCCTTCTATAGCAAATATCCAACAAAATTACCATTCTTCAGTAATTTCATTCACTTCTTCTCTTACTTCAATTATTGATAATCTTAGACTTCGCCACTCATTTTTCCCTAGAATATGGCCTTACCTTCTTCTAAGATTATACTCTTATTTTGACGATACACTTTAGCTCTTTGTTTGGACAATCAATCTATTCCTATAATAACATCATATCTTGGTAATATTATGAGTTTTATCAGGAATTCTTATTCTTGGATTTGCAATTATCCATTATCTACTATTTCCTATCTTAATACTTGTTCTCCTGTAGGTGTTCTTACTCTATGGGTGGATTTAACTTCACTTGTCTTAATCACATTTCCTGAAACAAACTCCCGACTATTAAATGAATATGACGCTCTAGTATCAAACAATGTACAAGTATGTTTCCTAAAACAATTACTATTGCTATAGTTATCTACTTCTTAAGTATTATACTTAAGTAATGTATTTTCACAGTTCTTAGCATTATATACTGATACAAAATTTACAACCAATTCATGAGTAAGTAAAAGTTACGAGTTAATTTACATACCTATTATTAAGCCTTGATCAATTCCATCGATATCCATTTCATCATTTGAGCCATCATGAAAGTATTCTTCCATCCATTCTTCAAAATCCTCAGTATCCTCTTTTGTACCCTCAATTGCAAACACTCGAGTGGGTATAGTAGTTGTCTCTATTCCCCTGGATTTCTTACCCCTTTGTTTGACTTGACCACAATATCTTGAGAAGTGTCCTGTCATTCTACACCTGTAGCATTTCATTGTTTTCATCTTTGGACACTCTCTATACATATGATTTGGGTCACCATACAAAAAACATATTGAAGGCATTGCTTAGGGAAATGCTACGCTTCATACTTCCAACATCTCACATTTCCCACCTCATCATAGAAATTAAATCCAGTCCTATTTGAAGCAAGGCCACTAGTCATAGTCACTATCTTCTTTCCTTTTTTGGCTTGAGTTATTATTTACACCTGAAAATGTTCTCTTGAAAATAAGCTTGTATTGATTAACTCTTCTCAGCTTCTTACTCCACTCATTTTGCATAGCTAGTCGATTATTCTCCAATTGGTGCGCCTCATCTATTATTTGATGATAAGTGGTGAATCCATAATCTATTGACTTGCATCGCATTGTTGCGTCAAATCCATTAAGAAAAAGATCCTTCTTCAACTCCTGATTATCCTGTATGACTTAGGCACATATTACAACAATATGTTAAATTCATTCTCATAATTTACCGCACTCATCATACCTTTCTTTATTTCCATTAACTGTTTGGTCATCTGATTTTTTACACTGACAGAGAAATATTCTCTCTTAAATGCCTCCTGAAATACTCGCCATGTAATAGGGCCTGGCATTATTCTTGCTGTTGAGTCCTACCAAACTCATGGTCCCATCTTTAGCAAAAAAGTGCCATAAGAAACTTTTTGATTTTTGGGAATCTTCAACGCCTCAAAACTACGCTCACTCTAAGTTAACCAATCATCAGCTAAGGCAGGCTTATTCATTTCACCTTCGAAATACTAATTCATTTCACCTTAGAAATACTAATTCATTTCACCTTCGAAATACTAATTTGATTTCATAAACTCATGAAGTCGACTTGTATCTTGGCGTCGAATTGCTCTAGTTTTAGCCTCAGCTGGCCTTTGGTTTATCAAATTTCCACTTATGATCAAATGCTTGATTAAAGCTCCTTGTTGTTGGATCATAGTATTCATATTAGCCAACATTTGTCCAAATTGAATTAGGTCCATCATGTTCGGAGTAGGTGGTGGTATATCATTTTTAGGTGGTTTTGGTGGATTAGGAGGGTTAGGAGGTAGTACTTTTCCTTTAGGTTGGTTATTTCCGTTTCCGTTTCCGTTTCCGTTTCTTTTTACTTCCTCTACTATATTCAGATTCACAATTCACTAATTATGAATCTTGCACTTACAATATGTGTACCTGAAGTTAGTATCTGATCTAAGTGATTCGTATTCACATATAGATTAATTATTCTTTGCATTGGCCATACATAACTATAGATTTCCTCATCAAGGATCTCAATCAACATAAGATCTATAATACTTCATCCTTGTACAAGTAATGATGTATTCATATATTACTTAGTACACACTATATGTGTATTCAAATATATATCTATACATCATGAACTCATCAAGTTTCACTTGTTAACATTTTATCATATTCGTGATGATATCTCATACATATACTGAAAAATAATGACATTTACTTTACAATAGTTCATAGGATAATCGAAACTTTACATTCAAAAGATCACATTGCTTTATTTACAACATCAGATTATATATCTGATTATCTATTTACATCATTTACATATTTAGTAGCCATAACATCCGAAAGTACATCAGTTATATTCAAAGAGTCAAAAGCACATCAAAAGTTGTTAGGAGGACCTAGGTACATCAAAACAACAAGATCAGGTAATATCAAAAGCCCTAAACTTATCTTCCTACAGTCTCCTTAACTTTTAGTTACTCGCACTATCTGAGGTTGTTACATCTTCTAGGGGAAACCAATTTACCATCCCAATCTCATCAGATCCTAAACTAATCTCCACTATTATAGGGGTGTCTGGTATAACCACTACTTCATGCACCTCACTCCCACTGTCCTGTGCTCTATCTTTTACTTCAGCCTTCTCATCTTTCAGATCCTCTTTAGGATCATCATCATTATCTAACCTTACATTTGGCTGAGCTTCTTGAGGTAGATTCTTAGGTAGTATCACAGGGGGTTTAGGCTCTTGAGGTTGCAATGGTACTACTTGCAGTTTCATCTAGAAGATATTTAGGAAACTTATCAACCACACTAGGGAAGATAGTTTCTAGGGATATGTAGAATGCTTGGGGGTACTTGATCAAAACTTGAAGGGTAATCCTTATCTACCTCTATTAAAGCTAGAAAATACAGTATATGGATCATCACAGATATAAAATCCATTTTCTCGGAAGTACTTCTTTTCATATGCAGCTATAGTAGTATACTTATTATACGCAGGCCCTAACTTATTCCTTATTATCCTCCAATCATCTTGCATATTAAAGGATATCCTACGCTTATAATTTTTTATAATCTCATTGATAGTATAAAACATTCTCTAGTTAGCCATATCTAGTAACAATTTCTGCATTTGAATCCTATATTAGATAGGAGTCTCATTGTTTTCCCATTCAAAATTCCACCATGCATCTAATAAACCATTCTTATGAATATGAAATAATAAGTTAAGTTAGTTTATCACCCATTTTATATAAATATACACTATATATATATAATCTTATGAATCTAAGTTTTTTATATTCATTATCAACCCTACTCTCAATGGTTCTATTGTTTACTCATTTTAATTAGATGCTTCAAAGCTTTGTTCTTTTAGAACCATGCTCTAATACCAACTCAAAATTATCACGCCCTAAGTAAGAGGAGTCATAACAGTCCTACCATACAAACTAACCTAAGATAGAAGTTGATCTTACAACTACTACCACAAATATGGTTCACACATTGTGTACACAACTCAACCAACTTGAAGCATCCGTTTTGATACCTGTGAATAATCAAACTTATGGTATAGCTTTACAAAATATCTGTTCTGTATAACCTATTATCTTATAACATAATAGTACTTACATAAGCATCTCTCATCTAGAGTTATAATTTACAGTCAGAGTTTACCAAAAACTATAGGTTTTGTAATTTATTTACAATAAGTTAGGAAATTAGTAGGGATTCTAAGGAATTCCCAGTTAGTTTCCTCAAAACTCAAGAAAATTAAAAGCCCTGATTTAGTGGATTCCTCATTCCTTACTTTCCTAACCAACGGTACACTAACTTAGGGGTGATGGTATCTAAACATTTTGATCTTCATTAGGTACCTGCAAAAAAGTCTATGGGGATGTAAACATAATTAGCTCAATAAGTGGAACAGAGTTAAAAGAGTACCAAACAATCACAAGAAAGGTTATTAATTATGATGAAATGCAATGCAATCAATCATATAAAACATTGCATAATGTTATTCGATCTATTGTGAGATTAGAGAAATTACATCCCCTCTAACGTAGATTGAAGAGATTTATTGTGACTCAAATCAAACCAAACCCAAGCTTGTGTAATGGAGAATACCTTCCTCCTATAACCACCTTTAAACTACAGCTCCCACCCTTGCTACGGTCTCCTAACTTAGTTTGATTAAGGATAGGAAAATGACCATTTCAGTTATCCTTATCGAAAAAAGCTGGTATTTGACCTGACACTCTTAATTGTTTCCCCTAACGGGTGTTATGCATGTCTAGTTTTGTAGTAGTCGAATCATTATTAGTTGTAATTAGGGGTGACCAAACAAGTTCATACAATATAAAAACAATACGATCATGCAAAACAACATACTAAGGAATTTAACTCCTGTCACAACTGAATACCAAACATACTATAGCATACGTACAAATAACTAATTACAAACACAAATAGAAGTACTCTTAAGTCTCTAAATACTTTAATATAGTATCTCAACAAGTAGTAAAGCTACAATCCTAACTTACATGTTTAGATACTCACTATGGGAGACTTAGGTCATCAATGATTTGATCACTAGGGGATCCTATATATACAAAACCCAAATTTAGTTTTCATAATAATTACAAAAATATTAGGGTTTTATCTCAAACGGTTATATATAGAACTTTGACCTAGCTGTTCTTAGGTGTTTTAGTGGATGGCAGCGGAGGGGGTAGTGTTGGAAGGCCAAGACAGGGGGAGGATTGCTTGGGGACGGTAGGGTTTCACAACAGAATGTCGGGCATTGGGGAACTAGCTTAGTACGGTTCCAGCTCTATTTTTCCTTTTTTTTTCTAGTTTTTCTACGATTTTTTTAATAATTTTTTCTTTTTGTAGTTTAGGGTCCTAAAGTGTCTAAAGTAGTATTACGAACCCTATATATATTGGTTTTAGTTAATTGGAGGTTACGGTAATTTGTTTGTAATTTTTAATCCACATCTTATTGCAATTAATTAAGTAGGAGGTGTTTTTTTTTTTTTTGTCTATCTGTTTTTTGATTTAGCACTTTAATTTAACATGAGAAGGCTACGGTGAATCCAGTAATTTCCAGCAGTTTTGAAGGCTATTGGATAAGCTTTAAGGGATATTTTTATTAAATACTAATATTATATTTATTATGTTAGTATTTAGTTATTTTATTAATATTCGAGTATATATCCTATGTATATATCACGTATAGTATGTAACTATGCTTGTATAATTATGTTTCTAACATATCTTTTATTTTTAAGATATATTCTCTACCTATTTTTATGAATTTACCACATATTATATATAATTATGTAATTTTAGATTAATTTATGGGTATAATTATTATTTATATCGGGTATACTCATAAAAATGTGTATATGCGCATATAATAAATTATACTATATTATCTCATTTTATAACTTTGTTAACTTATCTCTAAGTTCTCATCGTATTCTGAACTCGATTTTAAAGGTTTCGGGCAATTAGGTGTCATATTAAGTAATCATGCTTCTAAGGGTAAAATTGAGATTTTAGATCATTATTTCAAAATCTAATTTCACCAAGTTACTTCGACTAACTTTTTTTTTTTTTTTTTATCTTAGTTGCAAAGTTTGAGCTTAATTGAATAATTTTTTCCTAAAGGCTTTAAATCTAGGCTTAATTATCATAAACACAATTTTAGGGGCTCACATAAGGCCTGTTGGGTCAATCCGCTCGATCCAACCTTTTTTTTGGTTTGGCTTACACTAATAAAATAAGTTCATTTAGGCCTCAACTCACAAAAGAGGTCCATCTTAAGTCCATTAAGAGAAGGATTCGATCCTATCCATCGATTCCCATCATGATTCAACTGATCGAATCAACTACCATTTCTTATATATACCCCCTACAATTTCTCATTTGGATGGGAGACAAATTCCGACTAACGTTGTTACGTTGCTTGAATGCTGTATCAAAAATCAAAACACACAAACATCTTAAGAACATTACCCTGTCTTTCATTGATTGTGGAGTTTGATACTATTGTGCTCCTTTACTTATCACCATAGTGTTAGAGCCTACTAAGACTGCCTAATCCTTCTCCTTATCCTACCTCGCTTAATCATCCTATACGTGTAAGTCAAGTCATTTCCTTAGTTATGTGTAGCGTGACCCGTTACATGTGTAGCGTGACCCGTTACATGCGTAGCACATACGTGACTCTTACAATTTGAACCCATACATTTTCTAGTGACTCTACTAGGGAGGAAAGATTTGACATTTATGTCATCGTATCTCCACGAAGAAGACCTACTGATCTTTCAAATAGCAATGATTAGGAACAAGATGGTACTATTTTTACCAACAACTAAAATCTACCTCTAGTGGGAGGTATAAATGAAGGAGATGGTACTCAAGAAGGTGTTTTCGACAATACACAACTGACATGAGAGCTTTGATAAACTTATTAGAATCTGAATGGTCTTAAAGCAATATTTGCCTAGTATGTACTTGTTTTGACCACTTTCGCTGCTGCGTAACAAGGGGCAATCACTATGGGTCCCTCCAATATGATGCTACAATGCGTTATACAAGCTTCTTAACCACTTAATCCTTCGATTATTGGTGACCAAGATGCTCATAAAGCTAAGAAGCAGCTTCTTATGGTGGAGTTTGTACTAATATAGCATACCGTACTTGAAATGATAAATCAAGGAATTCAGATTGGAGGTTCATCATCTTCTCATGCTACTACACATGTTATAATTGTTGAATCAATGCACCCTACCCTTATGAATTTGGCTCTAGCGAATTCTATGTCTATGAATTTCATTAACCTTGCTCCTATAATGCTAGTAAGGACAGAAACATTTATCAAAGGGCTTCATTTGTGACTAAAGAGGATTTGGATGTGTACATGGGGGAAATACAGGCTAAATCCACATTAAGTATGTTGGAATTGAAGCTCCCATACCATTTGCGCATCACTATGAAACCTTATGCAAAGGATTATGTGAGTTCGAAATTCATGTTGTTTAATAGGAAGAAAGGAAGCGCTAAGGAACACTTGTTGAAATTTATTGAAACTCTAGAAGTATATGGATTAGACAACGATTTGAAGTTGAAGGAATTCTCAAAGTCTCTCATAGAAAAAGCCTATACTTGCTATCTTAATCTTTCGGTAGGATTAGTTGATTCATAAGGTGGAATGTGCAGGATGTTTTTGGAAAAATTCTTCTCTACTAAAGAAAGGGTTACTCTTACTAACATGGGGTGAATTCGTTAGAGGTACAAGAAGAATCTCATGGACTATATTGAGCGATTCAGGGAACGCTCTTTAGATATATAAGACGTTTGTGACGAGAAGGAATTAGTTAAGATTTGTACTCAAGGAATGTTCCTTAAATACACAGTCTATCTCAAGAATCTATCGTTGGCTTCTTTTACGGCATTGTTTAAGAATGCGCAAAGGACCAACAACTCGGTGGCTCAGTAAAGGAATGAAGTTAGAAGGTTCAATAAGCGTGCTTTGTTTGTGAATGTTGCTCAAGGAGAATTACAAAAAGGAGTGAAGAAACTAAAAAATGATAAGTCCTACGACTCTAAGCCAACACTAACGTATCCTTGCCCAATGGCCAAGGTACATCAAGTACTTGATTAATGGCCATGTGATGGAAATCTCAAACTCCTAATGGTTGAATGTCTTCCTACAAATGAAGAGGAGCAATCATAAGTACTATAGATTTTACAGGAGTGTCAGCCATTCGACGAAAGATTATTGCGTATGGTGAATTAATTATAGATAACAACGATGTTAGGAATAATCTACTTTTAGCTCATAACAACTAGAGACGTGCTATCAATGCCATTAGTCATGACCCCTCCACGATTGAAGTGATTGACAAACAACCCTTTGGAAATAAGGGAAGTCAATAGAAACCCATGACGAGGAGTATCTGCTTCTTATTACAACATTGTCGAAAATTGTGAATTTTAGAAACTTTTTTTACTTGTTGGGATTCGATGAAAATGCTAGGCTTACAGTAGTGGTTGTACTTATGCAAATATTTGAAGGTCAATATATGGAGCGTAGCACAGCCCAACCCATAAAGAGAGTGGCTAAGGTACATGAAAACACTAATGTATGTGAAAAGTTCTAGTCATAACTGTCCATTATCACATGGAGGATGGCTATTTTTTCCGAGGTGAAAAATTATGCATGCTGACTTGTTTCCAAAGGGAGCTGTTGATCAAGGAAGCCCACAGTAGAGGACTGTTTAGACATGTTTAGGAGAAAAGGACATATGAGTTGTTGAGTAGTTGATTCTTTTGGCCTAGGATGTGGCGAGATGCGCATCAAATTGTTGTAAGCTGTATCATATGCAAAAGGGTTAAATGCCGAGTTGAAAAGGAGAGAGCAATACCTTTATCTACTCTGACGAAACCATAGACTGAGTTGAGTATGGACTTTGTCCTTAGATTACCACGAACTGCCTAAGATAAAGACTCTGTAATGGTTGTGGTAGATCTGTTTAGCAAGATGGCACACTTTGTGCCTTATGCCAAAACTAACAATCCTTCAACTATTGCTTCTCTTTTCTTATAGGAGGTTATATGGTTACATGGTGTGTCGAAAAGTGTAGTCTCTGATAAAGATCCGAAGTTCATGAGCCATTTCTGGAGGACCTTGTGGCGTTGAATGGGGACCAAACTACTATTCAGTACTTCTTGTCAGCCTATACTGATGGCCAAATAGAGATGGTTAATCACACTTTAGGATCACTGCTCCGAGCTACAATAGGCAAAAACTTAGCTAATTAGGACGTTTGCTTGCTAATGGTTGAATTTGCTTACAACCAAACAGCACATGATACTACCAAGTAAACCCGCTTTGACGTTGTCTATGGTTTCAATCTTGAGTTGCCCTTCAATCACACCCCTGTACCTGTACTCGCGTAAGAAGACTTAGACATAATAGCTAGAGTATAATCCCTTCAGTACATCTATGATAAAGTCACTTAGCATATTGACTAAGCTGCTAAAAGAATGCGAGAGAAGACCAAGGATAAGATGGCTAAACAATTCCAATAGGGAGACATAGTATGGCTGCACCTCAACAAGGAATGGTTTTTGAGTAAAAAGAGGAACAAATTATTTGCTAGAGTTAAAGGATCGTTTAGAATCCTTTAGAAGATTAATGATAATGCCTACAAATTAGAGCTGCTTGAGGACTATGGGGTTTTTAACACCTTCAACATCGTCAACCTCAATCCACCCTCGACAAAGAGCTGATTGAAGACCATTTGGATTTGATCCCAAATCCAAATCAACTTGAAAGGAATGATAGGAATCAGGCTACTAGCCTTTGACTCGTAGCTGAGCTTGAGGATTAGAAGGCCTAGCAAGACGTATTCTTCTACTCCAGTCGACTCCTATCGAGGCCGTGTATATCCTAATTGACCCATTCTTCATGTCGAGCCAGATGACTGTTTATTTCTCATAGATAATGTGCCGAGAAGCGGATAGCCAAGATAATAGCTGACCCTCATTTTTACTCATGCCTGGCCAATCACTTACCCAGCATCACCTTTGTTGAGATGATGAGAGAGAGAGGGCCTTGATTGACTAAGCCACCCTAGCTTGGACAAGCAAATTGACTGTACTTTTTGTCTACATCTTTTAATGATATTGCCAATACAATATCGCCACGTATACAGAATCATGTATAGAATCTGTTAGACCAATGTTACTTTTATTGAATATTCATTTTTACCCTTTTGTATATTGTATATTGTATATTACTTCCTTAGGAAATACCATTTTCCTTCTTTTCCCTTTTGGACAAGTTGCGCTAACTTATAGGTATAAATACCCCTTGTATTTATAGCTATAATCATAACATATTGATCATTATTAATATACTTTGAGTATTTCCTTTCTTGCATAAACCTTTCTTGTTTACTCTAGGCATCACTCTTATCCTAACTTTTGAGCATGGCTAGGTGACGAGTAACCTCACCAGATCAATTCGTGTATTATATCGAATTGTGCCATGAGTCCTCGGAAGTTCCATTAGTGCATCATATCCTCTAGAGCTGATTGTGGGTTTTGCTTACTCTTCATTCACATTTGTCCTTTTGCACATTCCCCATCACTTCCTTTCAAGCTTTCTGCAAGCTTGGACCCATCCAACGATTAGCTTTATTTGTTCTTGATCACAGCCCGTACCAGATTCCATTATAAAAATGGCTTCTTCAAATATTGCACTATACTCTTCAAATGAAGTTCTCAAAAAGCAATCAACTAAGGCCATTGAAGGTTTAGGAGAAAAAGTACTTGGAAATCATACTGAGATTGAGAAATACGTTATTGTTGACACTCTTTGTTGGTTTTGGATTCTAGCAGTAAGGATGGTGTAGGTGATGGAGCTGCTTCTATGCTAGGGATAGTGAAATTGGATGTCCATTTAAGGCTATGATTTATCAAAGACAAGAAAGTTAAGGGCTCAAGCAAACCAAGTTCAGAAAGTAAGTATTCACAAACATATAAATGTCCCACTAAAAAAATGAGAGGGAGAGAATTAGCGAAGTTACTTGAGCCTATCGCTACTTCCTGAGCAAAGCAACTAAGTCCCGATAACCTAAGGAATTGTACTACTTTCCTTGCTTTCACTATGGATAGGATGAATTGATAAAGAGGTTGAGGCTAACCTATGAAAGGACAATAATAAAGAAGTGAGTATTAGAATGAAAGTGAAAAGACCGAGGATGTAAGTGTGAAAAGGAAATACCATTCACTTACCTATAATGGTATAAGAAATTGTAGCTTCAACACTCAGGCTCGATTCAAGTCCTCAAATAACAGAGGTTCTTCTCTTCAGTTTTCCTTGATGTTTTTTACAAGTCTATTCCATGGTTCTTTTCTCCAAATCTGTTTCGATGGTCTTGTTAGTATATGGTCTTTGATTTTCTTTGGACTTTGGTCTCTTAGCTTCATTGGTTCCCCCTCCTACACCACCCCACCCCCCTCCCCTTCATGTCGATTTCTCGCTTAGTACTTGGCAATTGTAGTTTCTTTGAACTCTTGTCCCATTTCCTTCAATGGCAACTTTGGTTCTTTGAGTGCAATTACTTTGACTTCAAGTTTAGCTCTAAGTAGTACCATAACTACTCTTCTCCGCACATGAACGACCTCATTGTCTACTGAGTTATTTAAGAAATAAATGCACACTTAATGCTTCATGAACAAGGTTCATGCCGTAGTTTAGGAATTAAAAGCAAAACAAAAGAAGGGAGTACTTGTAATATGAAGAGAATGAGAAATATGCATAGTAAAGGAGAATATAAGAAGCAGGAGAAAAGGTGTGCAATTGGAACAAAATAGAATTGAAAAAATGTGCATGAAGGCTAGAATACGTATATTGTTGAGGCAACAAAGAAGACAAACGGAAAAAGAAATGTATGTACAGATGGTTATGTAGAGGTGTTGCTAAGGATTGAAGTATGTTTAAAAAGTAAAAAAGGGGGGAATGAAATGAAAAACAAAAGAATGAGGACTTAGATATTAACGAAGATTGGGAACAACACAATAAGAATTTGGAGAAGGCAAAAGAACTTTATAGAAACTAAAAAGAAGAGAATGCAAAGAAAATTTGAAAGATGAAGAAGTGGTAGAGCATAGCAAGAAACTAAAAAGGGGTTGTATGCATGGAAATATATGTGTAACAAGAATATATTGGCTATGGCAACTGCTATCACGTGAGGAAGACTTTGGCTATAAATGATATATGTGTACTAAGCATGGTGTAGGCATTTGCACATGGAAGTTGTTCTAGAAGAGGCATAACAGACAAATATTCTCAATGGTTTGTGTATGTATCAATATGAAACACCTATATTAGGCATGTACTAATACAACATAATTTTTCCTTTATTTGGCAATACTAATCCATTCCAAATGCTTGAGGATAGGTGATGCAAATGTGTTAATATATTTTTGTTTCATCATGGTTGATGGACGATGGATCTATCCAATTCATTGCTCGTAGATTTTTTTTTTTTTTTTGGCTCTCAAGGGATGTGACATACTGAATTATAATGAGCATATTCTAAATTATTACTTTATTCATAGATGCCTTTTTATATAAATCAAAAGTGATCATTTGAAGGTGGATATTTACGTATGAAGTAATTGTTGAAGGATTAATATCTTATCATTGAAGGCTCAATCTTGGGCAAAAATTTTCAGCCAAAGTAATTAAAGGGTCATGGTAATGAATTCATGGCAAATAATACAGTTTAGCCTAAGGTTCATGTGAATCACCAATTCGAAATCAGATAACCCATCAAAGCCACAATAAGGAAGTAATGCATGGAGCCAATTCGGTTAGTCGAATGGTGCAAAATAAACAAAGTGAATTAGCACCACCAAAAATCTATAAGATATTGAATAAGACTTCTTGAAAATATATGTGTGTATATACTCTATTTTGAAGGCAACATAGTTCTGTTTGGCCAAAGCTATTTATTATTCATGACTTGAGGATGTCACCAAAGGAAATCAAAATCTTGCTCTGACCGTTCTTGAAGATTATCCAGGAAGGATGTCATTTTGGTAAGCTTGAAGTAATACACAAGTGGATAGTGCCATAAGTTTGTGCAGTAATACATTTGTACATAGTAAGCCTGAGTACTGGTAATTAACTTTTTCATTTTAGATTATCTAAAAAGACGAAGCGACATGATAGTCAACCTCTTTAGTATGGATGAGTAAGTTTCAAATTAGTGAAGGAAAGCCAAGCATAATATGAAGGCAATACGGCAAGTTGCTCATAAAGAGGAGCTTATTAGTCTAAAAACATTTTGGGGCAACTTACCAAAAGAAGAAGTTCATACAAAGTAAAAAGAAGATTAAGTTTCTTAGCTCATGAAGAATTATTAACTCCATACATATATGATCATTGCTCATGAGAGCAATGCAACTTTGAATGGCCTATGTGACGCGCGCGAGTAAGAGGTGTTGCGAATTTGCATATTAGGTAAAAGGATAATGATTGCAGTGATGGCGCTTAAGCTTTTACATTAAAAATTGGTAAGAAAACAAACATCCTTAGATATACTTGGATGTACTGATAGTAATGTAGCTGTTTTATAGCGTACATACGCCAGGCAGCAATTTAGCCTTTTAATTAGCTTATTCAATGCCCAAACCCCTTCAACTTATTTGAAAGACTTTGGTTCAAAGGGGTAAAATGTAGAAGGCTAAATCTAACTCATAGGTTTCAAGCCTAATGAAAAAATGGATATGACTCCTTGGGTTAAGGTGATAAGGCTCAAAGAGTCAAGCCCATGAAATTTAGGATAATCGAAAGAGATTTGGTATAGTGGGCTTGAAGTAAGGCTTATTAGATTGGTTTTACTGATCCAACCTTTCTTGGTTTGGCTAGCACTAATAAAATAAAGCCATTTGGGCCTAAGCTCACAAAAAATATCCATCTCAAGTCCATTAAGAGAAGGATTCAATCCTAGCTATCGATTACCATCATGATCCAACGGATCAAATCAACTACCTTTTCTTATAAGTACCCCCTTCACTTCTTCATTTAGACAGGAGACAAATTTTGACTTACACCATTACTTTGCTGGAATCCTGCCTTAAAGATCAAAATACACAAACATCTTAAGAGCATTACCCTATCCTTCAACGATCATGGAGTTTGATATTATTGTACTCCTCTACCTTTCACCGTATGTATTAGAGCCTACCAAGACTACGTACTCCTACTCTTTCTCCCTATCCTACCTTACTTGATCATCTTATATGAGTAAGTTAAGCTATTTCCTTAGTCACACGTCTTTCTCCCTATCCTACCTTGCTGGATCATCCTATATGAGTAAGTTAAGCTATTTCCTTAGTCACACGTAGCGTGACCTTTTACGCAGCACGCATAGGACTCTTACAATTTGAACACACATAGACTATAAGTAAAGTTTTTCTTTTTTTCTTTTTTTTTTCCTCCCATTTCATGTATCATGCATTCAAACAAGACTTTATTTTAGTTGAAGACAATAGCAACGAGGAACCAAGGAAAGCCATGTTTTAGACTTTGGCCAAGTTTTTCTTTGTCTTAGGGAATGAGAGAAGTAAACATTTGCATATTTTAGGACTATCTCGTATGTCACTTCGATGGTGGACCACGAAACAAAACTAAAATAAAGACTAGCTTATAACAAGAAAACTTTGCTAAAAGACATTTCCCTTAATCAAAAATAAAAAAAAAAACCAAATAATCAATTTCGCTTTTTCAATTTTTTCGATCAGCTATATAGAGTTCAATCAAGTAGTAGCAAATACAAGTAAGAATTTAGCAATGTAAAAGTTAAAGTGGTAACACTTGGACAAGTGAAAATTTCTCTGAGCAAAAGTTTTAGGTATGAAATTCAAACAAGGCATAAAGATCGGGTCGTAGATTGATCACGATACCTTTATAACTTCATTACTAAACATTACCACCAAAAAAACTCTATCATTTTAGCCTTAAGTTCTTATGAAGCTTTCTTCTAATTCGGATTATCACAGTAGATACCTGCTGTTACACGACAATTCTGCAATGAGGTCATTAAAATAATATTTTGGTGACATGTTTTTAGTTTTTTCTGATTAGTTAATTCAATCATTATCAGAACATCAATTGGAAAAAGCTCCTAGTTAAGAATGTGCAAGAACAGTTCTATTATAAAACTAACTGTAAATCATATTCTTATACTCACATACGGGTTCTAAACAGTTAGAGATTTCCCCAGCACTTGCACTTAAGATAATATTAATTGTAAATCATATGCCATTGTCCAAGATTTTTGTAAATATTAAAAACCTGGTATAAAAAATATAGCATGGATTCATCTACCATGAACATAGGAGAACCATCAACCATTATAAACAAATAATAAGTGGAAGAAACAATCAGATCTCAAACTCCATCTATTTCTATTTCCTTCCTATTATTTCTTATAGTCCTAAGGCACTTCTTGCTATAGATTACGGTTTTTCACATCACCATTTAACTTATTAGTTAATTCAATTATGCATGACCACATAATGAGCATTATTTATGCAGACATATTCTTATGGTGGTGCAGTGTTTGTATAACACAATAAATATTGTTTAGGCAATCTTAACTTGTGAGATGAATCCAAAAATACATTTATATGCCCTGTAAAAAGATCCTAGGTTGTTACATCTCATATACCAAATAGAGCAACTAATTCAAGTATTATTGATCTGGCCAAAGTACCATAAATTTTCTTTTGGGTAAAGTAAGATTCCTACAACTATAATTTGGCCATAAGAGTGCTCCTCTAATACAAATTACAGAATTTGGCCAGTCCATCTCTTATGGTCATCAATCCAATTCAATTTCAATCCCATCTTTCCTTTCTCGTATATTCCCCTGTGATTCTTATCTTTTATTATTCAAATTTCAAACGGTAAACAGAATAATGGCGAAGCCCAAGTTTACCAGATTGTGCAATTTCCTTCTGGTTTTCATCTGATTGGTTCTTGCAACATCATTTGTACAAGGTCATACTCATCTTATACTCTCTCTCTCACACACACACACACACACACATACACACACACACACACACACACACGCTTAAAACCTTGTGCTTCTTGGGTTTATCTTGTCTTCCATGTTACTTCGGGTTTTTTATTTGTCAATTCGGTCTTTTCTCTTCCTTTCTTTTGTGGTGCAATGTCTCATATAACACCTATTTGCACATGGCCTTAACATTAGAAGTAACCTTTTTTGTTGGTACCACTTGTTCCATTGCCTGAGTGGGCTCTTATGGCAGCATTGCGAATGCCATTTCTTGTGTTAATGCAGGTTCGAGAATTAAAAGCGAGTTTCCTTATCATCTAACCTTGTTAAACGAGTTAACAGAACCTCGGGTAACCACCTCTGAAGCTTTCTTAATTTGAAACTGGCAATACATATCACCGCTTCGAAATATACCTGAAAAGAATAGAAAATGCTTTTCTTAGAATGAAGGTATATTATTATCACTGAAAAAGAAAATATGGCATATGACAACAAACAGGGAAAAATTAAAAAAAAAAAAAAAAAAAAGGCAACAGAAAAAGGAATGAAACAATGACAGAAAGTATACTAAGTCAAATATATTGTAAAATATACCGACTAAAATGGTCACTCACTAGTTCCCGAGGACGAGTGCCACCAAATACTACACTCCTGATCATGCATCAATCAACAAATAAACCGGTCTCCTACTATCACTGGCAAAATCTACTCATTTTTTATACACTCCATCATACAATTGAAAAGAATACTGTAGTTAAAAGCCGAAATAAGATGATAGGTATCAAGAACTAGGCAAGTTCAAATTCTATAATCGTCATGGGATAAAATGAGCAATCAAATTAGGCCAAAAAAAGAGGTCATAGCCATATTATTGTTGTAAATCTGGTGCTAAAAACATGCACAGTTCAATTACATTCAAATTTTTCTTAACAGTGTAAGCTCACAATAAGATCTACTATTAAGCACCCCGGTGGCATCAAACAGACAACTTGATTCCTATAATTTCACATGAAAGGAATTTCTTTCTAAAAATTGCATAATGCTATCTACGAATATCACAAGAAACCTTATTTCAAATCATGTTTTAAAGTAGATTAAGATGTGTTAATTGGTATATACAAAGAGAATTGCATAAAACTGAGAACTCATTCTTTATTGCTTCTGAAAGAATATTCGTGTAAAAAAAAAAAAAAAAGAGATAGACAGAAAGAATATATATATATATATATATATATATATATATATATACAAACACACACATAAAAGAAACGTTGAAAATAACCCTAAATAAAAAGAAAAAAAAAGGTTAATGGCCTTAAAAGTGCGTTCAACAGAATGTAAAACATAATCTGACCAAAAAACATCTATTGCTGCACTGTAATCTACAGAGTTTAATAAGAGCGTCGGAACTAACAACATATTCCATCACATATTTTTAGATCACAATTTGCGTTCAAGAGAATGTAAAACAATTGCAGAATGTATGTACTTTAACCCTCGTAGAATTTGATAAAGGAAATACTGCATCTTTATTTCTAGGTTGCCAGATTTTCATGTCATGGACTAAACTATATTCCCTAAAGTCCACGAAATTTCTTCCTCTTTATTCTCCTCATGTTTCCCTTCGTTCCCCCATCATAATTTCTATTCAATTTCCCTATCAAAACCCTGACATACGAGAGAGAGAGAGGGAAAAGGGACTTATTAGCCTGTAGTGACCGGTAGGATGATCGCGAGAGACAGAGATAAAGGTGGAGCGGGGTTTTTATTTTAGTACCTAAAATTTAAATTTTATATATTTTCATTTTATTATTAAAGTTTTAAATTTATTTATTTTAGTATTTTAACTTTTTAAATAAGATAAATTAATCTCCATTATAATAGTTGTTATAAAATATATTTATTTTTTTTACTTTAAAAAGTTGAAGTACTAAAATAAAAAAAAAATTTAGAACTAAAATGGAAATAAAATAAAAGTTAATGTACTTATATCATTATTTTATCATTTTATAATAACAATAATTATAATAAAAATACTAATTTATCTCATTTAAAAAATTAAAATACTAAAATAAATAAATTTAAAATTTAGGTACTTCTGATAGTTTTATCCTTGTTCTTCTTAGAGAAGTTAGGATTTGTGTTGTTTCTAATATTATATTTTTAAATTCTAATTGGTTGGTTTAAGAAAAAAAAATCATAATTAGTTAATAGAATAGCAAGGTACATTTCTTTTTTCTTTTTGCTCTAAGTAGCTAATAACTTATTATCTATCCTTTTAATAAAGTATATCTATGAGAAATAGAACCAATGTGATATCATTCTCTTATTTTTTATCCTATCATTTTTTTCCTGAATCTATCCCTTGCATTTAGATATATGATAATGTCATACTATAATAAATATGATTATATATTTTGTTATTGACTACAAATATTTCCAATAATATATATTGTACGATGTTTAATAATAATTTATAACAATTATAAAATTTTACAACAAGCATAAAATATATAATATATTTTTTTGTCAAGATTGAGAAGGGGAGAATAATGTGGAGTTGAGAATTTAGATAATTAAAAATTGGTTTACGTGAATGTTATATTTCAATCATATATCTCCATGTAATTGATGTATTTTATTTTATCAATTGTTGCCAAGGAAGTGAAATTATAAAATTATTCCAATTTCATTTAAAGAAATCTTTTACTTATTGTATTCTTTTTTTTTTCTTAGCTAATTTTGACTTAGTTAAATTCAAATGAGACTTTTTCTTTTTCTTTTTCTTTGACTATATTATATGGTAAGCTTTTATGGGGTATCTTGAAAACCTTATAAAACAAGATCTTATTTACTTATGTTATTTAAGGAAAAAAGAATTTTGAAATATGCAACTTCATGTAATAATTGTTAGTGTTTTTATAAAAGAAATATTTTTCTTGTAGTGTTTGTATAAAACATATTTATAAATTCTTTGAGTCATAACAAGTGTATCAGGGTAAAAATTTTTGTAAGTAAGTCCTATAGAAAATGTTTTCTAAAGACTCATTTCCACTTAATACAAATTACCTATCCACTATTATATATTATCAGATGGCAAATTATATTTGTATATGGGATATATTTTAATATCATTTTATAAAGAATTTAATATAATATATTTCATGTTTGGTCACAAATGTGGCTAATAATGTACTTTGTGCGATGTTTAATAAACGTAATTGAAACATAACAAAATTAGCTACGTTTGCAAAATATGCAAATGTTGCCCAAGGTCAAAATTTCTATTTGATGCCTCCTTAGGGAAGTTCTTAGGTTACATGGTGATGTAGTGAGGAATTGAGGCTAATCTAAAGAAGATTTAGGCTATACTTAATATTGAGTCACTAAAATCCATTAAAGTGGCATAGATTCCCAATTTTTGCTCCCCTTTATTTTTTTATTTTATTTTTCTTTTCTTAATAGGCCCCAAATTAGAAAAAACACAAAAAAATAGGAAATTAAAGAAAACAAAAAAATAAAGAAATTTAGAAAAAAAAGCACAAAAAAATAAGAAATTTGGAAAAATATTAAAAAATAGGAAATCTAGAAAGAAATCCAAAAAATAAATAAGAAATTTAGAAAATTGAAAAATCACAAAAATAGAAAAAAAAAAAAGATTTTAGGAAATAACAATTTAATAGGATAGATTTTTAAATTTTAAAATAAGTTTAGAAGTTGGGTGTTGGACTTGAGTTTAGATTTGAATTTAGCTTAAGCTGATCTAATTTATATGTGCAATTTAATCATACATATGAATAAGACATAGGTTAATGATTTAATGGATAAGCATAAGGATTGATCATTTTGGTTTAGGCATAAGGTTAGGGGTTCGAATCTTAGTGAAGGCATATAAAGTTTTTTTTTATTTATTCAAATAATTAAGAACTGTTACGTGTTAGAATCTCATTGTGCTACGTGTCTTGTGACAACATCGAGTTAGTTGACTAATGCTGATGTAGTGCCACATGGCATGCTATGTTAATTGCTACGTGTTACTATTGACACATGGCACGTTATGATTGGTCAGCATGGCTAACATCATGTTAGTCGACTTTCCTTCTCTTTCTCTCTATTTCCTTCGTTTTCTCCAGATTTTCCTTCTCTTTTCTAGTCAAGAACAACTGACCCCTTTACTTTAGCTCTAATTTTTGCACAAATTTCATACATACATGTGCAATTCCTTGAGCTAATTTTGTTTGCTACATAGCCTACTCTGAATCAAACCTAATAACGCGTCTAACTTCAGTCAATTAGGCATTCAAATTGAGCTCCAAAATTCAAAAAAAAAAAAACTAAATCTTCGAACATTTTCATTCAAGTCCGATTTTTTATTTCCTTGTTTGCTAGGTGAAATTCGTGTATACATAAAGGGCTTAGGGACATGTATGATCATCCACAATCACACATGAGCTCTACAATAACTCAAAAACACCTTCTCTCTCTCTCTCTCTTTCTCTCGCAATCACTTTCTTTCTCTAACTCAACCACCAAACCCTCTCTCTCTTTGAATATCTCTCTTTAGCCACTTTTAACCAAGTTCGCCACTATGGCTGAACTCTACTAGACTTAAGGATCTGAACCTGACTACCCTCGCCCCTAGTCGTAGCCTCTACTACTCACCACCAGCTTGCCACCGCCAACTTTGCTACATCCCTAAACCCCTGAACCAACACCCCTCTCGTACTTAGCGACTCCAAACATCACTACCCAAATACCATCGCTAGCCACCACTTCATACCACCCTCCAAACTACCGCTAAACACCAAGGTAACTTCTCTACCCCAACTATCTTCAATAAAATACATACCGAATTGTCCTCACCTACAACAAATTCCCCCTGAATCGCCTTGAATTGCACCACCTTGTTGATGCCATTGGAGAGCTTAGAGATGACCTAACCTTACCTGACAATCTAAGTTGTGTGCCTAACTACATCCGAAGCCTTATTTCCTCTTTTTTTTATTATTTAGTTATTTATTTATTTATCATGAATGTAAATGTAAATGGAAAAAAAAACAAAAAAAAAAAAAAAGAAAAAAATAACAAGAAAAAATAAAGGAAAAAAAAGAAGAAAGACAAGAAAATAGTCTATTTATTTTTAGTATAATAGAAATAGATAAAAAAATAAGTAAATAAGAAAAAATAAATAAAAATAAGTAGGTTGATGAATAAATAATTGTTTTTTCACTTAGAAAAACATTTTGCCAAAATGAGAGAAATAAATTAATCCATTTCCAAATTTAGGGCATTGTAGAATTTTTTTAAAAAGATAAATAAAAAATCCAATTTAGGACTTTCTTTTTTAGAAATTTTCATAAATAAACTAAATTGAATTAAAAACGTAAATCCGACGTATTTTTAGAATTAAAACAAAACCAACCAACTAAAGTTTTATAAAAAGAACTATGTACGTCTGATTTCAAATAGTTGGTATGTAGATACTTACTGTTACGCCCCGAAGCGGCAGAGTCGTAATAGCCCCGCCGTGTAAACCATCCTAAGATAGAAGTTAGCCTTACAACCGCTATCTTAGACCTGATCTACACAAGGCATCCACAACTAACCCGCTTTGAAGTAGACAGTTTGTAAGTTAAATAAATCACTTACCTATAAAAGTGAGGAATTATATATATGTTATAATTCAATTATTGCAGTTAAAGTTAACAATATTTTTCTATAGTACTTTTCTATATCATTACATCATTTGAAAATGAAAAATAATAAAAACTTAGACCTTAAAAATATGTGTTTATTCTTCAATATTTTTCCTCACTCCTCAGGATCCAGCAGTTGCTAGCTTCAAAGTAATTGTTGCCGCTTCTTAGCCAGCACCTGCACGACGTCTATAGGGATGTGAGCAACCATAGCTCAGTGAGTTAGGATAGAGGACTTAAAACTATACTATACACACAACAAGGTTTTCAATCACTTATTAGGTGCAATGCATGTGCAAGCAAATGCCATCGCACGACATTGTCCGGCCCGTCATGAGATTAGAGAAATTGCGCCCACTCTAATCCAGGTTGAGGAGTTGCCGTTAATGCAATAGCTCACGACCAAACCCAGGCTTGTGTAATGGAGACCTTGCTCCTCCCGTGACTACCTTCGAACCACTGTCTTCACCTTCGCCGCGACCTCCTCTCCTGTCACTTAGTTCGACTGAGGATGAAGAATGGACCATTTTGCAATCCTGCGCTATCCCTTCCAAAGGGGTCGGTATTTGGCCAGAGAGTCCTAAGTTCCCCTAACGGGTGGCCATGCATGTCCGATTATGATTACTGGTTGGATATTTGGTTAAGTCCAGTTTAGGGTGATCAATCCTTTCATACAAGTCATACAATATGTGCTAGAGCAACAAACATAATCATAGCATCACCCATAATCAAGCACATGCACACATTCTCTATCTAATAAGCACAACCAAGCATAATCTTAAACCTCCAAAATACAGCATCGTATTAATCCTAACTTACCTCGACTCCTCGCTCACTCACTCGAGGTCCGATTTGCTTAGGCCATCGCCGATTATCCCTATAACACGAACGCGGTTTCAGTATTTCATATAATATTATAAGTTCATTTTATCCGATAACGCTTATTGTTAGGTTTTGTTTAAGGTTAAATATACCTAATTATCTAGGTATTAAGTCTTTTATAATTATTTTAGGTTTGGGGTTAGGTTCAGGTTCGGTTTTCGCATCGATTTCTAAATTAGGTTTTTAGTTCGATTTCTAAGTAATGTTTTAGATTCCAACCCTAGAAATCCGTTTCAACCCATAATGTGAAATTAATCACATTACTTCCCGATCTCCTAAATACGATTACTACCCCTAGTCAGCATTTTATTCCATCCGGTACACTTAAATCCGTATTAGTGTACCGAATTTACTCATGTTGTGAGAAATTTTTACATTTTTTATATAATTACCTAAAATTGAATTTTGTTTCAGATTTGTTATGTTCTGACTTTCATTATTTTATTATCTAATTAAACCTAATTTTTTCATATTTATTAATTTTTAATTCTATATATTCCTAATTTTCTACATTTACCACATAACACCTTCATTACTTACACTTAACACTCCATAGACTAGGATTAGGTTTCCACATAAGAGATTAACATCCCTAAACATCTAATTACTATCTCAATCAGTAATTAACATCCTAATCACTTAATTAACCCTAAATCACCCAATTTTACCATCATTTTAGGGCTAAAAATTAACTTAAAAATTTCAAAAATTAATTTAAAAAAAATGGCTTCATAGCACTGTTATATATCACATAAGAATCCTACAGAAAAAAATTGAGCTCTAAACTACACTCCTAAGGTCATTTATTTCTAAACCGAAATGTGCTCGGTTTTACATGATTTCTTAAGGACCTTATATTACGGGACATGTTTTCATCTAAATAATATTTTTCCTACAAACTACATACAAAAATATCTCAGAATAACAAAATTCATAATTTTCTAATTATATTTACTATTTTTACAAAATTTCACAAGAATCGAGCTAGAATTTGGACTCACCTTTTTAGGTGGCTTCGGCCACCGCAGGCCGCCGTGGCCTTGTCGGCCGGCCTGGGCACTACCACCACCGTGTGGTGGTGGTGTCTGTCCACTCCCAGCTCCTCGTCTGGTGTGGGTTCCCTTTAAAATCCCTAACTACACAGTTTTCTTTTTTTTTTTTCTGGATTTTCTCTCGATTTTTTCGGTGTTTTGATTTTTCTCAAATCATAAACTGACCAAAGGACTTATGGAATTTTTTCTCCTATTTATAGACAATTGTAGAAATTAATGTGCATTAATTTGATGGGATTTTGCCCCAATTCCATGATTTTTGGCTTTTTGTTTATCAAATTCTTATTGGTTATTTTTTTTCTTACTGACCACGACCTTATCTTGTTGCATCTTCTGATTTTTCTGATTTTTTCTATAATTATTTTGTATTTTTCTTTAATTATTTGCTTAGTTTTAGGCTAATTTAGGTAATTACACGTATTTTTATCTACACGTAAATATATGTAGGGTACACGTGAACATTCCTAAATATTATTTTGGTCATTCTAAAATTTTTAGTATACATATAATCTATCTCTAGTAATTTATTAGTTAGTTCATTACACTTTTAGCATTTTCGATGATTAATACCTATTATGCTTAAAATTTGAAAATTTTATAGTCTCCTATTTTACTATTTATTTTCTTAAATTTAAGTTTACGGGATCATTTTTTACTAATATTTCTCTAAATAGTTTATAATTTGGGTGTGATCGGATCCTTTAGCCGATCGCCTTAAACCTTAGGTTCTAAGTTCAATCCTACGGTTACTTAGCTGAACTTTGGGGGTTACACTTACGGAGCGACGGTAAAAAAGAAAAAACTTAATTTTTCTTTTTTAGTTTAGATTACTTCGTTTATCGAATTAGAGTAGCAAATAATTGAGTTCTATTTCACATATTTGAAAGGTAATTTTTAAGGTCAAAATTAAATTTGGAAAGTTAATGGTACTCATTAGGGTGTAAAATTCTTAACCTTTGGATCCCGATATCTGGTTTCAAGAATCATTTTTTTAAGAAAACGGTTTTTATTAAAAGACCAGTAGCTAACTTATAACTAATTCACTCAATTGGTTATAACTTAACTCTTTTTCCCGACTTTAGTGGAGTGGCGACTCCAAAGTACTTTCAAAACGTAAAAATAATCAATTTTCTTTAAACCTTACTTGAATGTCAGTACTAAATAGGTAAGGGTTTAGTACTTAACGATTTAGAGAACACCTAATTTAAAAATAACTGAAAGGGTGAAAAATTAGGCTCGACAAGAGGTCTAAAGGCTAACTAGTAGGATCGTAGGAATAAATAGATTTGTTTTGAAAAGCGTAGAAAGGTGTATGGAATTCTTCGACCATTCGAGTTTTAATAGAATAAGGAGTGTGAGAAGGCTTTTAAAGCCTTAAAAGAATTTATGACTAAACCTTCGATCTTATCAAAACTTATAGAAGGAGAAACACTTTATCTATACTTGGTTATGAGTGATCGCACACAAGTAAAAGGACAGGTGCACCAACTAGTTTATTATGTAAGCCATGTCTTACAAGGACTTGAATTGAGATACATAAATTTGAAGAAGTTTGTTTTGGCTATAGTAGTTGTTGCTAGGAAACTCCAACGATACTTTAAAGTTCATCAGGTTGTAGTGTTGATTGAATAGCCCTTAAAGTAGGCCTTATACAAGCTCGATGCTTTAGGTTGTATGGTTAAGCATGCTTCGAAACTTAGCACCTTTGGAAGATAATACTGACCTATGGAAGCATATAAAGCTTAAATCTTGGTAGATTTTCATTGTTAAATTCATTGGATTTGAAAGCTCTAACTTAAACATGAACCAGCTAATCTAGAAATTGTATCTAGATGGCTCATCAACAAATAAAGGAAGTGGAGCAAGATTGATCCTCATAGGTCCAATAGGAGCTTAGATCTCTTATGCTTTAAAGTTCAATTTCCTAGCCAGTAACAACGAGTCAAAATATGAGGCATTATTAACTGGAATGAGGTTGGCGAAGGAGGTTGGAGCGAGACGTTCGAATGTGTTTTCCGGTTCCCCAATTGGTGGTAAATTAGGTCATAGGAAACAGTATGGCCAAAGATGAAAGTATGATCAAATATTCACAGTAAGTGTAGGAATGTGGATTAAATTTTGAGGATTACCAGTTAATGAAGATACCAAGGGCAAAAAATTACCTCAATAGGCTTGTCGAGTTAGGAGGAGAGGATCTTTATATAATATTAACTTGAAAGGAGCGTAGAGTTGTGATATGAGGCAAGCGCACCTATCAATTTTAATATAGCGGATGTGAGTCCGAGTCGATCCCTCAGAGATTTTGAGTATTAATACTAACCTTAGCTTTATTATCTAACCGAAAAATTGTGTCGAGTTGAATGAACTAAAAATACTGAAATTAATAAACTAAACTAATTATGAGACTTAACTAAGCAAATTAGAAAGTAATAAATTACGAACGACTTCAAGTATGCAATAATGTATTTAGGAATTATTTCCCCTAGTGTTTAACATGTAACCTTTTTAAAATATATCCAATTCAATTTCTATTATTCTTGACCGGAGGGATTCACAATTAAAGCTAATATCTTTCTCAAGTATATTAACCCTAATCCTAAATTATTTACCAAAATCTCTTCACTGAGTAATATAATTTAGAATTGCATTAGCGTGTAATGAATTCACATGCAAACAATCAACTTTTCGGAAGAAACATGTATCTTATCTCTAAGTATACATGTAATTCTCTTCAATTATGCTTAGATCTAATTACACATGCAATTTCTCAATTAACATGCATAATATCATATATTGACACTCTAGAATTATCAATCCATAATTAACGACATAATTGAATCAAGAAAAGGTAGAAACTTTATTGAAATAATAATTCAATCCAAGGGTTACATGAAACCCTAGGTTCCATAATCCTAAATACTCTAATTCTAAGCTATCATAATGAATCTAAAAACGAGTTTCATCAAAAACGTAAAATAAAGCATAAAAACCCCTCTTGATTTGATGAACAATCTCTCTAATCTTGAAATCGATGTCGTTCTTGCTTCTTGATTAATGTTCTTCTCTAATCTCCTCTCGTCTCTTGTGTCTCTTGTTTCTGTAATGTCTTCTCTTTTTCTTTTGAAACCCTAATATGTCTTTTTATAGTGTATCAAAAATATTTTGTTTCCGTCACCCGACATGGCCTGGGACACGACTATGTCCCCAGGTCGTGTAACTTTCTGCACTTAGGTAAATTTTCTGCACAACTTCAAAAATTCATAACTTCTTCGTTTGAACTCGGAATTGAGTGAAACTTGATTCCTTTTCTTCGTTTTCGAGCTTAGAACGCGTCTAAACCCTGAAATCAACATTTTACTCAATTAAGTATCAATTTATTTAAAGAAAACAAAAAATGTGCGGAAAATACTATAAAATCACCCTATGAAATATGTTTAAAATTAGAGTTATCAAATTTCCCCAAACTTGAGCATTTGCTTGTCCTCAAGCAAATAAATCAAAACAAAACTTTCGGGACAAGAAAAGCTAAAGAAAATTTATCACTATTTAGGAAACCTGTGAACAAATACACTTGACCCGAAAAAAGATAAAAAAATCATTCTCAACTAACTTGCAATAATGAAGTCAACCAATTTCATCTGACCATATTCAAATGCTCCAACAATACTTAATACTAGAGTTCACTAGTTAATTTATGAAAATCAAAGTTTACCCAAGACATTTAACTAAGGATTCTTAAACTAAAAATTAAATTTAACATCTCGCCAACCAAGAAAGAGTCATAAAAATTTTGTCCATTTGACTAAAGTGTATACAATTCTCTCTTCCATCTCACCAAGCACCATAATCTAAAACAAACACATTTTACATCCACTCTTCCTCTGATCATCCCCCTAGTTCATGCTTTTGTTGAGAGGTCTTTTTAAATTTATCTTATTTAAGCATAATTGTGTTGGTAGCGGGAAAGAATCTCGCTCTTCTGACGGACCAAGACCGATCCATACCAACTTATTCCTTATATTGATAGCGGGAAAGAACCTTGCTCTTCTGACTGACCAAGGCCGATCCATATCAATTTTTTCATTTTTTTTTTCATTTGAATTGGCATTGGGACTCAATCTCGCTCTTTTGACGGACTAAGACGAATCCTTACCAATTTTTCTATTCATACACTTGTTATTACTTTTGACCTCCAATCATTGTGATTTTTCAGGGGTTTCTCAAAAGAATAATTTCATTTGTTTGTTTGCTAAAAACTATAGGACTCTTAAAAATTTCTAAGAGAAAAGTATACATAAAAGTAAATTTTAAAAATAATCATGACTAACTCTCAACTAGTGATGTTACTCTAATCTCAAGTCTTAAAATCCTAAGCTAAATAACTCGTAACTTTACCTTCCAACAATTTTACTAATCAATTCTAGTAAAGTATGATAAGATCAATAATAATCAAGACGAAACAATTAATTTGGCTTAATACCAGTTAATCACCTATTGCAAGTTAACTTAAAAATTAATTGGGTCAAATGTGAATAATTGGTTTCCTAAACAGTAATAAATTCATATATATCCCTTCCCCACACTTAATAATGTACATTGTCCTCAATGTACGACTAAAAATCAGAACAGTACGAAAAAAGCAGCATAGGGAAAAAGAAACATATGTACTAAAAAGAAAACTAATACTTCCCTGCTGTCGAACAGAAGCGCAAAATGAAGAAGCATCATCATTATATTGCAGAGTTCACAAGCCTTGAACAACAAAAGTCAACACAAAAAATGAAGAACTAAGAAGAGGGATCGGAATCTGTCTCTTCATGTGCCTCATCAGACGATGCCTCAGCCATCGTAGCATCATCATCGTCATCACTGGCCTCGACATCCTCATCACATTCGCCAGCCTAATCATGAGGAACAGAAAGCAAAATTAAGTAGGAAACTTACTTGGATCAAAATGCGGAATGCAAGAATTGTGGAGAGAAGAGGGAGAATAAGAGAGAATATGAGAGAGAAATGTTTGATTGGGAGTGTGTGAGAGGGTGTGTTTAATTTAAATAAAACCGGCGTTTGTAAAAATTGTGTAAGTTTGGGTCAACACGGGCTGGGATACGACCGTGTCCTTCGCCCGTGTAACAATCTGCGTGTGCCGTGTGGAGTCTGGTTGGACACGGGCTAGGGATACGACCGTGTCCCACGCCCGTGTAACTCTTTGTGCCCTGGTGGGATTGCTGCCTGGGCGCACACGGGTTGGGACACGACCGTGTCCCTCGCCCATGTAAATAATTTTTTTTTATTAATTAAAAAGATAAAGGAAACTTAGAAATTATAAAATTAAAGAGAAAAGGAAAAATTAAAGCTAAGAGAGGAAAGAATTATGACGAAAAAGATGAAAGCAAAAGAAAAGAAGGAAAGCAAAGTTAGATTGAACGAAAAATAAAATGAAGAAAACTTAAAGAACTAAAGCATAAATAGAGTTAGACATGGGTTGCCTCCCAAGAAGCGCTTTAGTTAACGTCGATAGCTCGACGAGATGCGTCTTGTAATTCATGATTCTTCATCCAAGTGGAAATAGAACTCCTCCTGTATCTCGCTTTCGAACTCTCCATACGAGTGTAGATTTACCCTTCGGCCATCGACCTTGCCAATTCCATTTCATTGGTGCATAACTTCCACAGTTTCTCTTCTTATCATGCCACTCATCAAATTCATGTAGCTTAAACTTCTTCATTTTATCCGCTTTTAACTTAAATCCGGTTGTCATTGGAAGTTTTGAACTTTTCATCGCAAAGACATGTTCCAAATGATTTCCTGACAGTTTTGGTTCCAAAATTGGTGGCTTCTCTTTGAAAGATTTTAACCTAAGATCCTTTGGCTTGTGGAGTGGATTAATTCCCTTCTTGTCCATACTGGATTCATGAACTTCTGTTTGAGCTGCCACTTCTACACAATTGGGGTTACTCACCAAATTTTCATCTCCCTTTTGCAAGCAATAACTTGAGGATTCCTTGGCAAGAGTTTCCTGCACACATGTAGACATAACAACATTAGTGGCATTAACATTGTGACATATGTCCTTTAGGTCAAGAAATTTGTTTGTTGTCTCTGGAGTTTTAAAAACTATTTCATCATGCCCGACCCGTAATATCAACTTATGCTCACCAACATCAAAAACAGCCTTAGCAGTGGCTAGGAAAGGTCGACCTAAAATGATTGGCACCTCAATATCTTCATCTATATCAAGTACAACAAAATCCACGGGAAAGATGAATTTGTCTACTTGCACTAAAACATCCTCTATGATGCCTCTAGGGTATGTGATAGACCTATCGGCTAGTTGAAGACTCATGCCCGTTAATTTAGGTTCTCCTAACCCTAGCTTTTTGAACAATTTATACGGCATCAAATTTATACTAGCTCCTAAGTCTGCCAAAGCATTATCTACCAACAAATTGCCAAGCATACAAGGAATAGTGAAACTCCCTAGATCTTTTAATTTTTGTGGCAGCCTTTTCTGGAGAAGTGCCGAACATTCCTCGTTTAATGTGACGGTTGTACGCTCCTCTAACTTCCTCTTGTTCAATAGAAGATCTTTTAGAAATTTTGCATACTTTGGCATCTGCAAGATGACATCAACAAGAGGTAAGTTAATGTGTAATTGTTTGAAAATATCAAGCAATTTACCGAATTCCTTATTTTGATCAGTGTAACTTTGCTTAAGGCACTGCGAGTAAGTGATGGGAGGCTTGTACTCCTTCACTTTTGGTGATTCCATATTTTTTTTTTATTTTAGTGGCTTTACATCTTCCTTATGGTTGACTTCTACTTCTTTCTCAACTATTTCCTCACCATCCTTCTTCTCCACTTGCAATTTTCTATCACTTCTTAAGGTTACAGCATTAACATGTTCTCTGGGATTAACCTCGGTATTCCCTAGGAGTGTTCCCTGAGGTCTTTCAGAGATTAGCTTCGCAAGTTGACCAATTTGGTCCTCAAGGTTGCGATTTGAAGCCTCTTGATTCCTCAACGAGGATTCAATGTTGGATAAACGAGCCTCATTACCTTGAATATATTTTGTGAGAAGTTCTTTTACACTAGGCTTCTTTTCTTGAGGAGGAGGAGGTGGGAATGGTCTTTGAAATCCAGGTAGGCCAAAGTTGGTCTTCTGCTGGCCTTGGTTTTGATTTCCCCATGAGAAATTGGGGTGATTCCTCCATCCGGGATTATAAGTGTCGCTGTAGGGGTTATTTTGTTGCATGGGTAGATTTCCTAGATAATCTACCTGTTCTAGTTGTTCTTGTGCTTCATACCCCTGCATACCAAAATCACTTACATCCGATTTCACTTGTTGAGGGCCAACTGAGAGTGCATCAATCTTTTTACTTAATAAGTCTACCTTGGCTGCCAAAGTAGTGGTCAAGTCCACATCATAAATTCCCATAACCTTTTGTTTGGCTCTAGTGCTTTCCCACTGGTAATTGTTCATCACTATTCCTTCAATCAGGTTTTGTGCTTGCTCAGGTGTCTTTGTGTTCAAAGTACCTCCTGCGGATGCATCAATCATCTGTTTAGTAGATAAATTGAGACCATTGTAAAAGGTCTGAATCTGCATCCATAGTGGGAGGCCATGATGTGGGCACCTCCTGAGCAAGTCCTTAAATCGTTCCCAAGTATCATATAGCGTCTCCGCTTCCAATTGAGCAAAACAAGAAATATCGTTCCGAAGTTTAGCGGTCTTTGCAGGTGGGAAATACTTCTCCAAAAATTTTTCTACCAATTCATTCCAAGTTGTGATTGAATTTCGTGGTAGAGAGTTCAACCATTGTTTTGCTCTACCCCTCAAGGAGAAAGGGAATAGCCGTAGTCGAATGGCATCATCCGTGGCTCCGTTGATTTTAAAAGTATCACAAATCTCTAGAAAGCTAGAGATGTGGGCATTGGGATCTTCATCTTGGAGACTATCAAACTAAACATATTGTTGCACCATCTGTATAATGTTAGGTGCAATTTGGAAGTTGTTAGCTGCGACGGTTGGCCTTGCGATGCTAGAGTCAGCTCCAATAAGTGTAGGCCTTGAATAATCAGACATGGTCCAATTTGCTTCATTCCCGTTGTTCGCCATGTGTGGTGGATCTTCCTGTTCGATGAATTGAGTGTTAGTCTCTTCACCTTCTTCCTTGATTTCAACAATTGACTCGTCGTCAATGGTCGCCACACTTTGTCTAGGTCGTGATTTCAAATTTTGAAGAGCAATTCTCTCAATTTCAGGATCAAGTTCTACCAAATCTTCCGGGTTACTTTCAGTTATGCACTGCAAGGGTAAGAAATGTAGAATCAATTGCAGCTCTAGCTAATGAAAATAAATAATGAAAACAAAAGAAAAAAAATGGTTAAAGTAATAAAGCAACTAGTGTTCTTAATATCGAAAATCCCCGGCAGCGGCGCCAAAAACTTGATATGAGGCAAGCACACCTATCAATTTTAATATAGCGGATGTGAGTCCGAGTCGATCCCTCAGAGATTTTGAGTACTAATACTAACCTTAGCTTTATTATCTAACCGAAAAATTATGTCGAGTTGAATGAACTAAAAATACTGAAATTAATAAACTAAACTAATTATGAGACTTAACTAAGCAAATTAGAAAGTAATAAATTACGAACGACTTCAAGTATGCAATAATGTATTTAGGAATTATTTCCCCTAGTGTTTAACATGTAACCTTTTTAAAATATATCCAATTCAATTTCTATTATTCTTGACCGGAGGGATTCACAATTAAAGCTAATATCTTTCTCAAGCATATTAACCCTAATCCTAAATTATTTACCGAAATCTCTTCACTGAGTAATATAATTTAGAATTGCATTAGCGTGTAATGAATTCCCATGCAAACAATCAACTTTTCGGAAGAAACATGTATCTTATCTCTAAGTATACATGTAATTCTCTTCAATTATGCCTAGATCTAATTACACATGCAATTTCTCAATTAACATGCATAATATCATATATTGACACTCTAGAATTATCAATCCATAATTAACGACATAATTGAATCAAGAAAAGGTAGAAACTTTATTGAAATAATAATTCAATCCAAGGGTTACATGAAACCCTAGGTTCCATAATCCTAAATACTCTAATTCTAAGCTATCATAATGAATCTAAAAACGAGTTTCATCAAAAACGTAAAATAAAGCATAAAAACCCCTCTTGATTTGATGAACAATCTCTCTAATCTTGAAATCGATATCGTTCTTGCTTCTTGATTAATGTTCTTCTCTAATCTCCTCTCGTCTCTTGTGTCTCTTGTTTCTGTAATGTCTTCTCTTTTTCTTTTGAAACCCTAATATGTCTTTTTATAGTGTATCAAAAATATTTTGTTTCCGTCACCCGACATGGCCTGGGACACGACCATGTTCCCAGGTCGTGTAACTTTCTGCACTTAGGTAAATTTTCTGCACAACTTCAAAAATTCATAACTTCTTCGTTTGAACTCGGAATTGAGTGAAACTTGATTCCTTTTCTTCGTTTTCGAGCTTAGAACGCGTCTAAACCCTGAAATCAACATTTTACTCAATTAAGTATCAATTTATTTAAAGAAAACAAAAAATGTGCGGAAAATACTATAAAATCACCCTATGAAATATGTTTAAAATTAGAGTTATCAAGTTGCAGTCACAAGAATGCCTTGAGGTTCAATAAAAGGAATTAGAGTATTATTAGATGAATCCAATAATAAAATATTTAGAGAAGGAAACTTTGCCTCAAGACACTAAGGAGACTCGACATCTTATTTACAAAGTGGCCAATTTTATGATGATTGATAAGAACTTCTATAACAGAAGCAGGAGTATGCCTTATCTACGATACCTCTAACCATCTTAAGCTCAGCAAGTGCTATCTAATTTATACTCTAGGGTGTACAGTAATCATATTAGAGCAGGAGCTCTTTATGTCCAAGCTTTAAGGCTAGGGTATTGGTGGCCTATGATGAGAAAAGACACCTTTGGTCTGGCTCAAACATGTGATCAATGCTAAAGGAATACCTCAATTGAGTAAGCTCTAAGCTTGTATCTAGTCCCTCTTACTAGCCCCTGGCCTTTTGCCCAGTAAGGATTGGATATACTTGGTCCTTTCCCAAAGACAACTAAGCAGAGAAGGTACATCATTGGTTGATTATTTCATGACATGGGTCAAAGCCAAGGCTATAGAGAGCATAATAGAATGGAGCAATGGGGAGTTTATGGTTAGCAATATTTTGACTACGTTTGGGATGCCATATGCAATCATAACAATTAATGTGCTACAGTTCCATAATGATAAATTTATAGAATTTTGTGAAGCTCGAAAGATTAGACTATGCTACATTTTTTTCATACACCCCTAAAGTAATGATTAAATTGAAGTAGTAAACAAGGTGATTTTACAAAGTTTCAATAAGAGAGTAAAACGAGCTAGTAGCAAATGGGTAGAGGAACTGCCTAATGTTTTGTAGGGGTATAGGACTACCCAAAGGACATCAATAGGTCACACTCCATATCAGTTGGCTTTTAGGGTTAAGGCGGTGTTGCCAATTGAATTATAAGTGGAGAGTGTGAGAGTCCAAGCCGACAACCTTAAGTATAATGATATTAGCCTACAAGCTAATTTAGATACGATCCACGAGATGCATGCCTTGGCTAAAGCCTATCTCGTTGCTTATCAGTAACAAGTAGCTTGGTATTATGATAAGTAGGTTAAGCATAAGTTCTTTTGACTTGGTGATTTGGTTTATAGGAATCTTAAAGCATTAGGAGCAAGGGAATGTTACTCCAGCTTAGGAGGATCCCATCAAAATGAAAGAAGTGGTGGGGAACGTACATACATATAGGCTAAAAAGGCTTGATGGACAGCCTATCCTTAAGGCATGGAATGTTAACAACCTTTAACCATACTTTAAAAAAGGATGTGAAAGGTTGATACTTGAAATATAAATGAAGATATGTTTGTTGTTTATATGTTTTGTTGATAGTTTTGTTTGGTTTGTATTTCATTAGACCCATTTCCTAAGTTTCATATGGCAATGTGTGTTTCTTTCTATCACATTGATTTGTTTGGTTTGTAATTTTGTTTTAAAAGGTTAGCACTAATCATCAAACTTGGTTCCTCTTTTATATGGATTTTAATGAAGTGTTTGTTGATTGTTTAATCCTTTTTATCTTGCTCTATTCTATTATGGTGTTGTCATTAAAGTATAATTTCATAGAAAATAAGAAGATGATCTTCGTATATATTTTCTAATAAGAAAATACTTTTGAAAGCTTCTAAGCCTTATCAGAAAAGGCGACGAGTAAACTATGAAGTGCTAGTCCCTAAGTCCTATGTTTAATGGATGACGGGAAAGGATATCCCTAGATCTTTAAGTCCTATGAAAGGATGACATCTTAAAACCTTAAGCCCTCGTAAGGGTAATAAGTATGATGGCTATAAATCCTCTTATAGATGATAAGCCATAGACTATAAATTCGCTTAAGGGTGACGAGTAATAACATATTCATAAGCCCCTTGTTAGCAAAAGGAACAATGCTCTAAGCTTAGTATGAAGGTAATGAGCTATTGAAAGTCTAATATGCCCTAAGTTTAATAAATGGATGACAAGCTATTCGGGGGTTAGCAAGCCATAAGTTTAGTATGTAGGGATCTCATTTAAAGCTCTTCACCCATTAAAGAAATAACAAAACAAACTGGTTAACAAGTAATTTAAATTAATTGAACAATGTAGGGGAAGGTCATTATAAGATACTAGAAATCGATTGCATTAACTTCAGGCAGTGCAAAAACCAATTTAAGATTCAGGTAAAAAGTAGGAAAAGAATTCCTCCAAGAAAGTTTTACATAGTACTAAGGTCAGCATACTAACTTAAAAGCAAATTCCTTTTTAGAAAAATAAAGGATAAAAATAAAGAGAAATTATTGGTTTGGAACTTGAGTAAAGGATATGTCTTAGGCATTTAGACCTGGAGCAGTATATAGTTGAGGAATAGCTGAAGGATTAGGGGTTGTTGCTTCTAGGACTTCAGGAGCTTCATCGTGTCCCTCTGCATCAATGGGATCAACCATAGGAGTGCTTGAATTTTCCATTGCTTATTCTTTACCTTAGGCTCTTCCTCATTAGCATCTTTAGACTATCTAGTGAAATTTAAGTAGTTGAGATCGTAGTCAAGGTGGTAGATTAGAATTTTTGCCTAAGCAAAGTTGATCCCATCTAACACTTTGTGACACATTAGTCCTTTATATTCTTTGTTCTCCTCAATGTCCTTATAAGCTTTAAGTAAACCCTCTAGTACATACAACTCTGCTCCTTTTCAACTTTAGCCATTTTTGATCTTTAATTCCTCACATGAACTTTGCAAGTGAGCAACCTCCTTACTATGTTTGCTCTTAAGAGTCTCAATCTTGTTCTATGTTCCCTGGAGGTTGATCATAAGCTAAGAGTTCTTCTTCTGCTCCTTCATTAGAGTTGTCTCTTTGATGAACTGTCAATCAATGGCCTCATTACTTGTGTATGGCTTCGAGGACTCTAATCCCTCATACAGCGAATTCTCTCTTAACATCCTACTGATGATGAGAAAGTTTACACTGAAGGAATGTGGATGAACTCCTTAAGGTCCCTTAATTGTCGTACGTTAATCTGTACACTTGATAGTGATAATGCCGACCATTCCTTTGTTAAGGACCCTGTACTAAGTAATCAGACTGAACACTGCTGAAAAGTCCTGTTGAGTGACGAGAGACTTACTTAAATGGCTAAATAATTTTCTCTTGGCATGCCGCCATCTCTCTTATCTCGGCCCTTTATTGCTGCAACATTTTGACCCCCCTCACTTATCATGCTCAGAGAATATTCGTATGGGACCAATGTTATACTACCACCTATCTACCTCATCTGACATTGTACTACTTTTCTATTTTTAGTCTTTTATCCTTTTTACCCTTTTTGGTATGTACGAGGATTCTCCTTTTTGTATATACTTTCTTATCATTTCATTATTTGCAATGCTGTTCTAGGGACTTACTATAAATAGTCCTTTTCTTTTGTAAGCCATAGATAACTTACACTTTAAATACTAAGACAACCCTCTCTAAGTCCATATTTCCTACACACTTATCTAATCTTGCCAAGTAGCTCAAGATTAGTAGCAAGTGGACCTTAATATCAACCTGTGCATCGTATTAAATGTGGTGGCGAGTTGAGTTGTGTTCATTGGTGAGTCATATCCTCCAAGTAACTTCACTTCAATTACTCTTGTTCAATTGTGGACCATTTCCCTCTAATTTTCTTCAATATCTTGAGGGACCCATTTTCAATTCAAATCCACCTTGATAAATCCTAATGATAAATGAGTTCCTAGGCACATCCCTCTTTTTCTTCCTTCATTTTGGCTTTTTCTTCCTTCATTTTGGCTTTTTCTTTCCAAACCTTGAGCTCTCCTTTAGCTTTGTCTTCCCTTCCTCTAATTTTGCTTTCTCGGCTCACCACTTTTCCTATAAGTTCTTCTTCGTGGCCTCCACATTGGCCACTTGATTCTTCGCTTCTTTAGTGATCTAAAAGTAATGAAAGGGAAAGTTATGATCTTAAAGGAATATAAAGAAACGTGAAAACAAGATCGGATTAGAGGACTTGTAGCATTCTTTTCCTTGGATAAAGCTTCCATAATCATTAGGAGTAGTTGAGAGTTTTGGAAAATCGATATGAAGTTAGCAAATGGGAAACTGGCTTAGGAGGATTAAAATCACCAAAATAAAAAGACTTGCATCATAATAACTTGAGGTAACTAAGTGGAATAAGTTGTCTAACCTTGAGTTCTAGCAAAGCTTCATTGCATTGGTTAAAAGCTAAACATCATAGGGTAGATGAATCCTTCTGAGCAACTCTAGAGCTACCTAACCATTTCTTAAAGCAAAGTCGATTGTGCTAACATTCCAAGTTGAAAAAAATTGCAGTAGTTCAGTATTTTTCCTCTAAGGTAAAGTAATTGATCTTAGAATTCTGAAAGGGGCCTCCTTCCCCTCATTGGGATTGGTGATGTTACCCTCCATCCTGGGATTATTGTCCCTTGGAGATTTCCCCTTTTTAGGGTCCCTATCCAAAGGAGGAAATTCACAAACATTAGGTTACTTCCTTGGTTCAATGACCTCAACGATCTTTCCCTTAGTAGGGTCCTTAGATTATTGCTTATCCTTAGTGTCTTTGGTCTACTCGCCATCTTTTTCCTTGGCAATAGTAGAAATGGTGGGTTCTACTATTGGTTTTGTTAGAGCTTTCAGTAGTAACTTAACTTGAGATTTGGATGGTTGTTTGGTCAAGACTTGCTTGGAAGAGGTCTTTCTAGGATCTTCCTTTCCCTTTGACTCACCAACCTTTAGCTTGGTAAACAAATCCTTGGATTTATAATCTTTAAGTGCCGTATTTGCTTTACTGTACTTAAGAAATTAGGCTAAGAGAAAAAAAAATCAATTAAAGGATTTACGAGAGTTGTGCTAAGCACGAGCAAGGAAGACCATCTTAGTCTTAAGTAAACACAAAGGTTCCTCCTCTTACAAGCCCTTCTTAGCATGGAAAGATATCAATGGCACATACCTTACTCAACCTTAATTCCCTTCTCTAGGCTTTCAATATTCCATTAAAAGTACTACTGGCACCTTCATCTAATAGAACTTCATCCATAGGAAAGATCGAAGCACTATTGGAATATTTAGATGTTATCTCGTTTACATCCTAAAGGAAGTATTTGTTGTTATGGGCCTCCATGATGACATCGTGAGCCCTTTGATTGTTAGGAAGTAGATGCTTGATGTTTGATAACCTGATCGGTTAACTCCAAGTAGTTAGGAAGTCTAATAGAGTAGTTGACCTACCCATAACCTACTTCTATTTCCATCCATAGATTGAGGACTTTAACCCAACAAAAAGCTTCCTACAAGGTTAAGCATAGATGTAAAACCAACCTTCTTTTTTATAGTAAAAAAGTATCTAAATAAAGTAGCCATGGTCCTAACTTCTACACCCTCACATATATACTTAAATGCTACAAGCAATCTATAAGAATTTAGAGTGAGCATAGGACACAAAAGGTGATACGTGAAATAAGACCTTTGGAATATGTTAAAAGGTAATTTCATACCGACCTCAAAGTATTTCTCAAAAAGGGCAAACTCTTAGTTCCCTAATGATGTGATTCGCTCATGCAGTTAAGGTCTCTTGAACGACCAGTCTCGAGGGGTACCTCTAAAACTAAGTCGCATGGCATTGAACTCCTGTTTGCTAACTGTATTCACTACACTATTTTGACTCATATCATATTCGATTATAACATATAAGGGCAAGGCAAGGGAGTTACCTTCATTATCTATAGGGTACTCATCAAAGAAAAGCTTCTTAATCTTTTATGACCCGAGGGCACGAATCTTTACTAACCCAGTATAACCAATCAAATCCTAGAGGTAGTCAGCAACATCAAGATCCATCGTACAAGGGGGTTCTTCTGAAGGAAGGGAATTTCCTACTTGATGTGTAGTAGATAGCTCTTGGCTCTATTCTTGAGTACAAGTTAAGTTGTCAGATTTAGTAGAGGACATAATTTACCTTGTAGGAGTAGTCCCTGTAAGTGAAGAATAAGGGAGGAGTATGTAAGGTGTAAATCGAAGAAAGCAAATGTTGAAGAAAATTTAAACAATAATGTATGAATCAGCAGAAAGGAGAAAGAAAATACGATGGAAAGAGTTGTAAATATAAAGAGATGAATTTGGTGGTAGTTTTCTAGGGATTCATAGTTATTGTAGTTACCAATTAATGTGGCCTATCCGATTTATGTATACTTGACAAATTAGATGGTCTTGATGAAGTTTTCCATCTTAAAGGACATGTATGAACTTTGAAACGATTGTACGGATCTTAGTAACAATGCATGAAACATCATGTTCAATAGATGAAGTTTCTCTAACAAGTTAAACAAAAGATAATAATCCAATAGCAATTTACCACCTCAGTAGATCGAATTTAAACTTTGCAATTTAAATAGTGGAAGTAGTAACCCAAGTTTATCCTTAAAAAGGGAAATTTTAACTAATATTTCTGATTTTTTAATGGAATTATCATCCTCTTGATAGATTTATCAAGAGGAGTCAAGGGGCAAATGTTGATAGAGATATTTCTTGAAGGCATAAATTAAGTTACTTAGAGTTGCTTTTAACTTAAAATCTGATCAAATCTTCTCTTTACCTTGCTCTCAACCTTTTAAAGATTTCACCAATCATGTGGGATAGCTCACAAAAGGCTGGCAACCTAAACATCTATAAGAAGGACTTAACCAAGTAAGATCGAATCAACCTTCTTTAGCTCGAAACAATCGTCTTTAGGTCAGATTTTGACCTAGTCTAATCCAAAGGGTTCAACCTCTAACAATATGCTCTAATAGTTAGCTTCCTTATCCGAATAATCGCCCATTAGCTACCATGATGTTGTCCACGTCTCCTCAAATCAGGGAGTGGTCTTAAATTTAAATCAAACACACATGTTGGAATTTGAGGTAATGGTTACCACATTTAAATTATCTTACAACTCTAAAAAGAGGTCTAAGAGTGATAGGCATGTTCTTTTAGACTTTTAAGCGCTTTACTTTCTACTTTTCATTATCTTTTGTAAACTTTACCTGACTTAAGCATCGGAGTGGTAATGCTGGAGTTACTTAACTACCCTCTTAGCCTAATTTCTTTTAATTTTGTAGAGTGGTTATGGGCTTAGTGTTCAAGACATCATTCTTACCAAAATCTGATATCAATAAGCCTAACTTCCAATCTTTTCTATGGCTTTTAGCAGACTATTCACGTTAGCTCATTGCATGTACAAGGTGTAAGACCCACAATTAGCTACTAGGGGATTGGTTGATAAAATTTAGGGCGATTGGTTAAAGGATCCGATTGAGCCTAAATTATCAAATAAAGTTAGAAATATTAGTAAAAACAATCTCGTAAGTTCGACTTTGAGAAAATAAGTAATAAAATAAAATAATATAAAATTTCTAAATTTAAATATATTACTTGTTATTTATCGAAAATGTGGAAAATGCATTCCAGACTAAAGATAAATTATATGTACATTAAAAATCATAAAATGACTTAAATAATATTTAAGAGTATTTATTTATACTATATATGAATTTATATGTCGGTAGAAATACACATAATTATTTAAAACACGCGAAATAAGCTAAAATAATGTTAAATAATTTTTAAAAATTCATAAATAATTAAGGAAAATAAAAAAAATTAGAAAAGTTATGGAAATTTCTACAAAAGGGGCTTGGTAAGCATAAAATTAAAGTAGAAAAATTAATTAATAAAAATTATCCAATAAAAAAGATAATTTAGAAGAGGATAAGGCTCATTTCACATCAATTTAATGTAACAAAAATCCCTAAGACTTCTATAAATAGCTAAATTTTTACAAAGGCTCATTTGGTCAATTTGAAACCCTAGAAAATTAGAGAGCACCAAAATTTAGAAGGAATTAAGGTTTTTACAAAAATTACAAAAAATCTATGCAATTGGGGTTTTAGAAGGAAACCCATGTCCGATAGCCACTTGGAAACGAACGGCCACACCACACCACTCTACCACCACCGCCCAACTTGGCCAACACCCTTAGGTCTGCCGCTAATGGTCAGAATCTTAACGGCTAAGTGAGTTCGATTCATGCCCGATTTTATGAAATTTATTAAAATTATTAATTTTATTCAGAAAATTATGAAATTTTTTATTTTGAAATATTTTAGTATTTAGATTTTTGGAAATTTTTTTTTGATAAATTTATGTCTAGAAATATACATTCCTTAAGAAATCATCCAAAATCGAGCATATTTCGGATTAGAAATAAATAGGCTTAGGAGTATAGTTTTGGTCTTAAAATTTTTGTATAGACTACTTAGATGATATAAAATAGTTCTGTAAAGCTCTTTTTCAAAAATTAATTTTCAAAATTTTTAGGCCTTAAAATGGTGCATAAAATGGGTGATTTAGGGCTAATTAAATAATTAAATGGTTAATTATTAATTTAGTGCATAATTATATGTTTTAGAATGTTGAAATCTGATGAAATGTGATACTTGTAGCATATAGGGTGTTAGATGTAATTATCAAGGTATTATGCCGTATATATGTAATAGGTAAAAATGGTATGTTTTAAGTTAATTTTGTAATTTAAGGTATTTAGGTATAAAAATCTAATTTAGGATGAATTTAGATATTTTAAGATGTTGATTGATGTTAGGAGATGATATTTGGAATGATAAAAATATTAGATTTGTATTATGTACATAATAGGTAATAATACATAATATGCAAATATTGGAAATATAATAAATAGAAAATATTAGAATAAAAATTAATATTATACTAATAATAGGAATATATATAAAATCTAGTAAGAAAACTTAAATTAGAGTAATTATATGAAAAATGTAAGATTTTTTCACATCGGGAGTAAATTCGGTAGTTAAATCAAGATTAAGATGTACCACACGGATTGGAACATTGGTTAGAGATAAAAAACAATATTAAGGATACCTGAAAGTAATGTAATTAATTTTGCATTATGGGTTGAAATGATTTTCTAAGGTTCGTGTATAAAACTGTACTTAGAAATTAAACTAGAACCTAATTTAAAAATTGATGTGGAAACGAAACCTGAACCTAACCCTAAACCTAGAATAATTGTAGAAGATTTGAGAACTTAGATAATTGGACATATAAACCCTAAACCAAAGATAATAATAAGTGTTATAGGATAAAAACTAATCTATAAGAGTTATATGAAAACTAAGACAACGTTGGTATTATAGGGATTATTAGCAATCGACTGAGCAAGTCCTACCTCGAGTGAGTAAGCGGGGAATCGAGATAAGTTGGGATTAATATAGTATTATATTTTGGAGGCTTAAAATTGTACTTGATTGTGCTTATTCTGAATTGATGATATGATTTTGATGTGCTACTTTGACTTGTATTGTATGATTTGTATGAAATGATTGATCACTTTAAACTAAACCTAACTAAATATATGACTTGTAAATATAAATTGAGCATGCATAACAACCCCTTAGGGAAATATTAGGATTCTCCGACCAAATATCCACCCCTTCGAAAGGGATAACGCTGGATAGCATAATTGGTCCGTTCTTCATCCTTTATCGAACTAAGTGATAGATGAGGAGGTCACGGTAAGGGTGAAGTCAATGGTTCAAAGGTAGTTACGGGAGGAGCAGTATCTCTATTGCACAAGCCTGAGTTTGGTTGTGAGTTATTGCATTAACGGCAACTCCTTAACCCGGATTAAAGCGGGCGCAATTTCTTTAATCTCACTACAGGCCGAACAATGTTATGCGATGGTATTTACTTGTATCTACATAGCATCTAACTAAGTGATTTGGTTGATAACCTTGTTTGTGTTTATTGAATGGTTTTGAGTCTCCGTCTTAACTTACTGAACTATGGTTACTCACTTCCCTGTAGCCTTTGTTGTAAGTGTTAGCGACGAAGTGTCCTTTAATCACCTTGACATTAACAGCTGTGAGATCTTAGGGAGTGAGGATGTAAATAAAGATCAAATTCATTCTTTAGTTAGATTTATTTTAAAGCTTTTAGCATTAGTTTACAAATTACTTAATTAGACTGTGATTAGATTGCTAAATCTTGTAAATACACTCAGATTAATTTACTATGAATATTTATTTTTCTTAAATTCATAAGTAAACAATTTATTTAATTAATACTTCAAAACAAGTTAATCGTGGACGCCTTGTATAAATCAGGTCTAAGATGGTGGTTGTATGGTCAACTTTTATCTTAGAATGGTTTGTACGGTGGGACTATTACAACTCTATTGCTTTAAGGCGTGATACAAGGCTACTTTCTTGCTTTGATTGGAAATGACTCTTCTATTGGCGACAGGCTTGTTGATTAGATATTAAACTTTGAGAATTAGAGTTGCTTAAGTTTGAGCTATCAACCTTTTAAGTACAAAGCCTTAGGCATAGCATCCTTTATTATCCGACTTATTTCCTCAAATAATCTTATTAGCATGAAAGCTTAAGAAAAATCTGACTTGCTTCATTAGATAATCTCATTGGTACAAATGCCTAAGCAAAATTTGACTTGCTTCTTCAAATAATCTCATCGGTATGAAAGGCATAAAAAATCCGATTCACTTCTTTGGATAATCCCATTATCATGAAGCCAAAGAAAATTTGATCTGTCTCTTAGAGACACCTGAATCACTTTGTAGGCATGAAAGTTTGAGGAAAATCCTCTTTATCTATCATGGGTCATATTATACTTGGATGACTTGTGGCTCCACCAATCCATTCAATAAAGGTTATGTCCGATTCAGATACCTTACATGCCATACTACTCTTCCTAGGTTAAGACTCCAAATCAATGGATCATAGGTAAGGTTAGAAGTACCCACGAGAAGCTCCCTTACGATGCAACGACTCAGCTTAGAGCCTTAAGAGCCCATACACGCATTTAGTCTTTTATTGAACTCATTGCCAAAGAGATTTTAGGAGAAGGGGGGCAAGTGTTGATAGGCTTTTTAGGATATGGGCTCTTAGGTCCCAAATTGACTAACTCAAGACTTAGGCTGAGCTTTAATAAGCCCAGTCTAGAGAATAGCTTAGCCTTATCCCTTATAAATAGGAGAGAGGGCCCAAGTAAGGGTTTTCACTCCCTTTCTCTCAATTAAGGTTTCTTATTCCCTCATTAATATTGTTAACTTAAGCATTGAAATAATCGCGCTAAAGCAAACTTTGGCATGCTTCGTAGCTATGTTTTGCCTTGTATGTAACTGTACAATGGAGTAAAGAACACTTGTTAATAAAAGCCACCATCACATTAGGGTATAGAGATATAGATTGGTCTTCTAGTGGATACAAAGGTAGTTATGGGCACACTTGCCTTAGTTAGGTTTATATAAGTATGAGCACATTTTATGATTAAGAACTAACGTTTCATATATTAAGGGAGGATATTTCAACCTATCACAAATGCGACATATATTCAAGTGTTATCCATTATACATATGCTAATATTTTGCAGTTCATAGGTTTATTTTTCATTGATAAATTTGGCAATCTAGTACACTTAATGTTTTCATTGCTCCTATAAGATTTTTCCATTACAAGCTAATATAATTTGCGCCTGGCTTGTTAGCATGGTTATATCAATAGCTATGCTTTGTAGTGGTAGTCACTAAGCATGACATTTTCCCTTTTAAGATAAGGGTATAGTAATGCTCTTATAGGTATAGCTAAGACATATTTCCACAAATTTCTCTTGAGTTATCATGGTATTTTTTCCAGAATAGGGTAGGCCCTTGGGCTGCCTATAGATTTTGATACCACACAACTATCTTTGAATGTAATGGAGGCTCTATTGGTTGTCTGCTTTTCCATATGGTTTCATATATCTTGACACTAACTATCATTCACTCAATTATAGATCATTTGGCAGCCTTATTTAGACAAACTTATTGAAGGCATTCCCCCTTATTATATAGAAAGGAGATAGATTTGCTTAACTAAAGTGCCACTCATATACTTCCACATAATACATTGGTTCTTTTCGTATTGCATCATATGTCAATGTAGTGGCTACGAGTGAGTTCCTATCAAATGTTGATATAGAGAACTTGCTGCATCAAATAGACTTGTAGGAGAAGACTAACATAGATTGGCTAACATTAATCTACCTTATACAGGCTCGTGGAATAAGTCATGCTTTTTTTATATAAGTAGAGCCTAGTAATAGAGTTTATCTTGAGTACATTTTGTCGTACAAATGAATCAATCAATAATATGTAGGCAACGTTAAAGCTGCACTTAGATTCTTGGGAAGTAAAGCATCTACACTTATGTAATAACTTAATAACATAACAAAATAACTTATTTTGCTTTGTTTCTTCATGCAAGCTAACAATTTTTGTTGTATTCACTTATAGCTTGATATGCCAATAGTAGTTATGGTGGATGATTAAGGGATACAATTTGTCAAGGATCATGGTTAGTTCATGTTGCATGTTACAACTCATGAGGAGTTGATACATCCAAAGCTAGCAAACTTAGAACTAGAACATATAGAGCCAGCCTACCTATGCTGCAAGCATAACCTTACCATAGAGATAGAGTTAAAGCTAAAGGATGGTGATGGATACATGGCTAAGGTCGCTATTAGGAAGATATGTTAGATAGTTCCCCAGCCTTATGTTATGGTCTACTATCAATCTTGCATAACTTGGCACATTAGCACCGTATAATCCTTGTTAACCATCTTATCCTCAAAATTTAAGTGTGCATAATAGGTACTAGTGCCATTATATGTGGCTCATTAGCTGGTTCGAGCTCCTTTGTTATTTTCCATCTTAATTCTCACAATGACCCTTTGTTATAGAGGAGGGTATCACACAACTCTACCTTTTAACTTAGTGGAGTACAATGCCCCTTATTACTTTAAACCACCTCTATAACATCATGTATCATAAAGGCATATAGTGTAGATGATCCTTATCTTAGTGGCTACATAGAGGAGTTGGAAAGCGAACTTCACTTTTTCCCTCATCACCAATGCACCTTAGAACTAATAAGAGAACATAATTTCTTTTTCTTTTTATTTTTGCTAATAAAAAAACTAATATTGAAATTCCAAATTGTTATTATATTTGAAACTCACTACATGAATTAGAGGAAATGAGCCTGCAATCAAATGATAAAATAGATCTAAAGCAAAAGAGAGCTTCGAAAGTACTTATCCATTCTAGTGTTGCTTGTGATCCAATCCACTACTATTCTATCATCTCACTAAGGTAAATTCTATGTTAGTAAAGAGACTTCTTATATCTTAGAAGAAAGAATGAAAACTCCATGAAGTTTCTTCCTATGAGGTGAGCTTTTTTAAAAAAACTTATCCTATCAACTTCAAATACAATATCTTTCTAACTTTTCTCCTTAGATAAATGAAAGCATCGAGTACAGCTATAATTTTTCCAGAATCGACACAAGAAGTTGCAGATTTGCGATAAAACCACCTATAAATTTCTCCTTCTGCATTGCTTACAATGGTACCTATTGTTGTTGCATGAGAAACTAAGTCAAAGGCTCCATCTATGTCCAGCTTTATCCTTGCATTGTTTGGAGCTTTCTACTAATATATTATTACCCTTTAAATAACCTTCTATTATTTGTCTATAGTTATTGTCTTTTGTTTATAACTGCTACCAACTATCCCTCTCAATACTCACATGTCTCATGTTAAATGGAGACTTCAATCACTTTATCTAAGCAAGAATGTTGGAATTGATTCCTTATAAGCTTAGTTTGATTGCATATGTTACCAGTTGCTTCAGATGGTGTTAAGAGGCCCTAGATTCTGCAACTCTAACCTTTTTTTATTAGCAATTCAGTTTACCCCTTTAATGGCCCTTGTACAAGACTCAATCACTTAACTTACATTTGAAGTTTTTGAATTAAAAACTCCATCATATATCACTTTCCAAATACATCAACATACAATACACAACTTAGAGAATAGTACATTCTATCCATGTATTGCTTATGGCTATGCCGCTTACACAATTTTCTAACCATCTATTAATGGATAAAACACCCTTAAAGTTCAACTCTTAGCAAACCAAATCAATTGGGTCTAATGAATTCAAATACTAGGTGCTCAACAAATTTCAAAGTAAAATTTACATTTGGTAGAGTCACAAGTCCCTTTACTTGCCAAGTTACACTGTATAGAGACCATGTTATTTAATGCCCTCCATATAAAGTGCTTACCATTTGTTAGATTAGGATAGTGCCATAGTTGATTCTAAAGGGCCTTTTCAATCTTAGGAAACATAGGAGCATTTACATTTGTTGTATAAGACTTGCATTTGACAAAGTTATATGTAGATTTGACATTGCACTTCCCACTTCTATCATGAGGCCATACTAGACGACCTTGCCTTATTACGTGTAAGAGTAGTATTTCCTAAATTGCTTTTATTGAATGTTGTTCAAATTGTTGGTAGAGCATCTGCATGTCCTAAGTTTTTGAGTTTTCATCTATTAGCTCAAAAACTCTCAAGTTTGGATCCAATTACCACGCTCGAAGGTTAGTATGTAACTTCTTAGGTTTGGCACCTAGTTATCTATACCTACTCTTATAGAGGACCCAACTCCTATGTGTCATAAAATATAAGCCCATCCTCAAGAATTTGGAAGCCTTAACACATCTACAATAAAGAGGCATTAGGAAGACAAATTCCCTTAAGTATACGTACCCAAAAGGCATTCTCATTTATGAGCACCCGTTAAGCAAATTTTGTGAGAAGAGTAAAGCCTAAACCCCCTCTTCATTTAGGAAAAGTTATCTTCTCCTACTCAAATAACAATTCTTTTGCTCTTCATTTATTTGTTCCCACTAGTATCAAGTATCATGGAGTTCATTTCCTCACATTACTTCATTAGGAATTTAAAGGAAGTCATAAGATAGTTCATAATTACACCAATCATTCCCTTGATCATGATCTCCTTTCTTAGATTTAGAAGTAGGGATTTCTTCCAATTTCTCAAATTTTCTCTAATTTTATCTTCAACCAATCACAATACTTCTGGCTTATTCCTCTTAACAAGGGTAGTGACCCTAGATACTTGCTCGAATTAGTTGTCATCGGGATCTCTAACTCCTAACAAATCTCACTAAGTAAATCTATTAGAGCAATCTCACCAAAGAAAATACTAAACTTTTGCAAGTTGACACTTTGGCTTGAAGCTTCACAATAGGCTTCGATTAGATTTCTTCGAGCCTATACATTAATAGGGGTAGTCTATACAAAGAACAAGGAGTCATTAAAAAGCGACAAGTGAGATAAAATGGATTATCAGAATTTCCCAAAGTGAAAAGTGAAAATATATGTAATCTCATAAAAAATAAAATATTCCAATATATCTACTAACACTTTAATTTCTATATTTTAAAGGAAATAGAATTAATATTAAAACTGTATTGTTTGATTTACTTATTATGATGGATGAGCATTAATAAAATATTTAGTTCACTTACTACTACATATTAAAACATATTAGAACCTACTTTACAGTATGTATATTTTGCAAAGGAAATTTGGAGCAGCTTACTTTAAGGCATTTGCTAAGAAGTTTATAAAAACATAACATACTTTCTCTCTCTCTCTCTCTCTATCACAAACATACACATACACACACACACATACACACACACATACACGCACACACGCACGCATGCACACGCACACGCACACGCACACGTACACGCATACACACGCACACACGCACACACGCACACACACACACACACACACGTACACGCACATGCACGCACACACACACGCACACGCATACGCACGCACACACGCACACACACACACATACACACACACACACACACACACACACACACACACGTACGCACGCACGCACACACGCACACACACGCACACACGCACACACGCACATACACGCACGCACACACGTACACACGTGCGCACATACACACACGCGCGCACATACACACACGCACACACACACACACACACACACGCGCGCGCGCGCACACACGCACACACACGTACACACGCACACACGCACGTACATACGCACGCACGCACGCACGCATACACACACACACACATGCGTACACATACACACATACACACATTTATTTTGAAGTATTTGAACATGAAAGAATATTTACATACAAAATGATCAAATTAGAAAGCAATCAATACCATCTTAATAATTGAATATGATGAATGCTTGAATATAAAGGGGTTAAATTATGGTGTAACTAGCTGGTAAAAAGAAATTAGAATACAACTAATATGGCATGCTTTAATGTAGTTGTTATTATCATATTGAGAGGGTTGAATAATGACAAAAACTTCCATATAAATACATAAATATATTAATGAAAGTTTAAAGTGAAAATATATGTATTGTCATAATAAATATAATCTTTGTAATATTCTAATTTCTATTTTCTTTGTCCATGGAAATTAGATTAATATAAAAACCATATTACTTTATTCACTTATTATGCCAGGTTTGTACTAAAAAAAATTTAATTCATTTACTAAGAAGCATTATAACAAATTAAAATATTTTTTTTTCCATTTTTTCATCTTTAGAAAAATCTTGATCACCACTTCATAGTATATACATTTTGTAAAAGAAATTGGGAATAACCGAGTATAAGACACTTACGAAGAAGTTAAAAATATATATATATATTTATTTTGTATTGATATTGAAAATTGTGTTACTTTTAGACCAATATTTACATATCTTACCCTCAAAAAATAATTTTACTTTATCATATTACAAGCTAAAAATAACTGTAAGCCCCACAATTAGTCACTTAGAGTTTCGATCGGCTGAAAGATTCGATCGAGCCTAAATTATAAGCAAAGCTGGCAGTGGATGGCCACCACAATCACATGGTGGTGGTAGTTCCCAAGTGTGCCGACACACCCATGGCCACCGATGGTGGTCGAAGCCACCCAAATCAGTAAGTTTGATTTCTAGCCCGATTTCGTGTAATTTTGTAAAAATAGTAAATATTCTTAAAAAATTATGAATTTTATTATTAAATATTTTTGTATGTAGTTTTTAGAAAAAATATTATTTTGATGAAAGTATGTCCCATGATATATGGTCCTTAAGAAATCATGCAAAATAGAGTATGTTTCGGTTTAGAAATAAATGACCTTAGGAGTGTAGTTTTGAGCCCAAATTTTTTTTGTAGACTACTTAGATGATATAAAATGGTGTTGTGAAGCCCATTTTCAAAAATTAATTTTTAAAATTTTCAGATAATTTTTAGGCCTTAAAATGAGGCATAAAATGGGTAATCTAGGGTTAACTAAGTAATTACATAGTTAATTACTGATTTAGTGAATAATTATATGTTTTAAGATGTTGAAATCTGATGAAGTATGATGCTTATAGCATTTAGAGTGTTAGATGTAATTATTAGGTTAATTATGTAGTAAATAAGTAATGGGGAAAATAATAAATTTTAAGTTAATTTTATAAATTAGGGTAATTAGGTGTAAAATCTAATTTAGGATGAATTTAGATATTTTGAAATGATAGTTGATGTTAGGAGATGGTAATTAGAATGATAAAAATATTAGATGTGTATTATGTACATAAAAAGTAATAGTACATAATACACAATTATTAGAAATATAATAAATAGAAGATATTAGAATAAAAATTGATATTATAACAAATAATAGGGATATATAATAACTCTGATAGAAAACTTAAATTTTTGTAATTATATGAAAAATGTAAAAATTTCTTATATCAAAAGTAAATTCGGTACATTAATAAGGATTTAAGTGTACCGGGTGGAATAAAATACTAACTATGGGTCATGATGGTATTTAGGATATCTGGAAGTAATGTGATTAATTTCACATTATGAGTTAAAACGAATTTCTAGTGTTCAGGTATAAAACAATACTTAGAAATCGAACTAGAACCTAATTTAGAAATCGATGTGGAAACTGAACCCGAACCTAACCCCCAACTTAGAATAATTGTAAAAGATTTGAGAATCTAGATAATTGGATATATTAAACCCTAAACAAAACATAACAATAAGCGTTATAGGATAAAACCAACTTATAATAGTTATATGAAAAAATGAAACCACGTTTATGTTATAGGAATGATCGGCGATGGCTTGAGTGAGTTGAACCTCGAGTGAATGAGTGGAGAGTCCAGGTAAGTTGGGATTGATACGTTGTTATATTTTAGAGGCTTGAGATTGTGTTTAGTTGTGCTTGTTAGATAGTTAGTTGTGTGCATGTGCTTAATTATAAGTAATGCTATGATTCTGTTTGTTGTTCTGGCTTATATGATTTGTATGAAATGATTGATCACCCTAAATAAGACCTAATCAAATATACGACCTTTAATCATAATCGGACCTACATGGAAACCCATTAGGGGAAACTTAGGATTCCCTAGCCAAATACCGACCCCTTCGAAGTGGATAGCGCAGGATTGCATAATGATCCCTTCTTCATCCTTAGTCGAACTAAGTGACGTGAGAGGAGGTCGCGGTGAGGGTGAAGTCAATGGTTTGAAGGTAGTTGCGGGATGAGCGGTGTCTTCATTGCACAAGCCTAGGTTTGGTTGTGAGCTGTTGCATTAACAGTAACTCCTCAACCTGGATTAGAGCGGGCGCAATTTCTCTATTCTCACGATAGGCTAGACAACATCGTGTGATGGCATTTACTTGAACATGCATTACATCTAATAAGTTGATTGATAACCTTGTTATGTTTATGGTATAGTTTTAAGTCCTCCATCTTAACTTACTGAGCTGTGGTTGCTCACATCCCTATAGACGTCGTGTAGGTGCTGGCTAAGAAGCAGCATATAACTACTCTAAAGCTAGCAACTGTTGGATCTTGGGGAGTGAGGAAAAACATTTAAAGAACAAACATATATTTTAATTGTAATAACTGAATTTCAGTATATATATATTTTCTCACTTTCTTAAGTAAATGATTTATTTAAATTACAAACTGTTTACTTCAAAGTAGGTTAGTCGTAGACGCCTTGTGTAGATCAGGTTTAGGATAGCGGTTGTAAAGCCAACTACTATCTTAGAATGGTTTACATAGTGGGGCTGTTATGATTCTGCCACTTCTGGGCATGACAATAACAATGAACAGAAAGAAGGATTTAGGGTGATAATAGTCTTGGTAAGAATTTACTTGAGCTTAATCCTTAATGTTCTTTCGTTAAGGTAGGGTTTAGGAATCCTTAGTTTGCTACACATAAAAGTAGATTAGGCTTTATTTAGTAAAATTTTTTTAGTAAAAAGTTAGCGTTTTAAAGAATGGGGACTAGTTAAGAGAGTAAAGTATTAGGAAATATTAAAATTTCCAAAATGCCCCTATTTTTGGAAAACATTTTCTTAATATATTACAAAATTATGGGGATTTTACTTTGTAGATACCTAATTTTTGCCCCTTCATAAACCTAATTTTATTTATTTATTTATTATTATTATTTTTTATTTTTTACAAAAAGGGTCCTAATTCAAAAATAAAATAAAACAATAAAAAAATAAAAACGAAAGATAAAAATAAACGTAAAAAAGGATTTTGTAGATTTTTAGAAAGTAAATTATTTTAGAGTCATTCGTTTTAGTTTTAGCTTAGTTTAAAAATTATTTTAAGGAGTTGTGTGGTTTAAGTGCAATTTAATTGTATTGAATATCAAGGCACAGGCTGACGGCTTAACGAATAAGTATTGGAGTATTTGGATTAGATTTAATTTGAGGTTGTGGGTTTGAGCCTCACTCGGCATCTATGTCTTTTATTTTTCTATTTTTTTACAAAAGCGAGAAATAAACAGGATTCATATCTAATTAAAATTATTTGCATCTAGTTTGATTTCATTAAGTCGGATTTGAATTAATTTGGATCTAGTTTAATCATTATTAAATAAGATATAATCGTTACATCCAGATATGATTTGATTTGGCCCTTAAAAACACCCATACACGTGTTAATTTGGATCTAGTTTAATCATTATCAAATAAGATACAATAGATGCATCCAGATATGATTTGATTTAGCCTTTAAAAACACCCATACACGTGCATATAAAAGAGGAGACATAGTAGAAAAAGACCACCTGGACACAGCAATAATTCAGCAACTAAATACAGTCCCACAAACAGCCCACTATTATAACACCCTTCAAGACTGCGTACTTCTAACGACTACTGCTATAGAATTCTTCAGCATAACCGGCGAACAGTAGCATCGCAGACAGCAGCGAACAGGACAGCAGCATGGCAGACAGCAGCGAATAAGACAGCAATAAGGCGAGCAGTAACGAACAGGATAGCAGTGCAGCGAACAGCAACAAACAAGGAAGACAGCAGCAAGGCGGTCAGCAGCGAAGCAAACTGAGACAATAATCCGACGCCAGTAGCCATACGCAACAGCAACTCCGTTATATGCCGGCCATCGTCCTTCATCACGTAATCAAGAAGTTCAAGTCCGTTTCTTTCCAATTTCGAAATTATTTGTTTAATTGTTTATTTATTATTGTTATATTATTATTATTATTATTGTTATTATTATTATTATTATTGTTATTATTTAGATCTTTAGTTATTGAATATAATATATACAAATATGAACATATTAGTTTTAGGAGATTTTACTTTTAGTCTTTTATATATAGATAATTGTTTAATAACAATAATATATGTATATGTATATATTAATTTATGTATTCTTCTTTTAACATTAGTTTTCTTGATTTGATAAATTAAGTATTGATTTAAGTGAATGTATATTTTATGTTAGTTTAGGAGTTATTAGGATTGGTTATTTTTGTTAGTTTAAGGATTTGTCATATAGAAAGTTGTTTTTTTTTAAAATAAAAGTTAATAAAAAATCCTTTTAAATTTTTAAGGCTTTTAGTGAAATTCTTTCATAAAACAATAACATTCAAGAATTAAGACCCTTTTTGTAAAAAAAAAAAAAAAATTACACATTTATTAAAAACATGCTCGACCCCATTCCTCAGACCAATTCTATAGTTGTGCGCGTGATTGGATTGGGGATCCAATCTGTTTCATTTAATTAGCTTTGCATACTTTGCCTTGCAAGTACATAATAGTAGTTTTTAATTATTGTCCATAGGTTGTCTTATTTATTTATTTTTATCTCATTTAGTATATACGTAGTTATTTTTAAGACTTATACTATTTTTTTTATTTTTATCACGTCTTTAATTGCTAGTAATTAGTTATAGCATTAGTGTCTAGTGAACATATATTAAGTTAAGTTTTAGTTTATTTATTTTTTATTATTTTTCTTTTTAGATTTCATATTTTCAAAATGATATTTTTATAAAATCTCATATTTTACAAGATCATGTTCTTTGCATATTGTATTAATTTAGAAAAATTGCATTAGGCATGTTAGGGTTTTCTAGATAAAAAAATCATTTTGATGTTCATAAAATAAAAAAAAAATCTTTAATTGACTTCATTTTTACGGCAAAATATCTTTTCCATGGTTTAGGCTTCTTTTCTATAGTTTGGATTTTTTTTTTCATAGTTTAGATGCCTTTTCTATAATTTAGGTTCCTTTTCTATGATTCAGACATCTTTTTTATGGTTTGAACATCTTCTTTGTGGTTTAGACATCTTTTCTATAGTTTAGATTTTTTTTTATAGTTTAAACATGTTTTTTATAGTTTAAGTATCTTTTCTATGGTTAGGTATCTTTTCTATGTTTAGTTCATAATTTAGGCTTATTTTCTATACTTTTTGTATCTTTTCCATTGTTTAGGTTTCTTTTCCATGATTCAGATGTCTTTTTCATGATTTAGATTTTTTTATTCTATGGTTTAAATATCTTTTCATAGTTTAGATATCTTTTCATAGTTTAGATATCTTTTCTATGGTTTAGACATCTTTTTAATGATTTAAATATCTTTTTTATGATTTACGTATCTTTTCTATGATTAAGGCATCTTTTCTATGATTAGGAAATTTTTTTCTTATTTTTTTTTTATGTTTTAAGCATCTTTTCTATATAAAAGTTTCATCATGTAGAACATTGCATATTTCATAAAAATTGCAAATTTTATAAAATCTTTAGGGTTTTTCTTGAAAATTAAAAAAAATAAATTATCACTTAGTTGTTTTTAAATAAAAATTTTAATTTGGAACTTTTCAAAAATTAGGTTTTTAGGTTTTTTTTTTATAATTAGGAATAAAAATTAGGCTTCTAGGGATTTTTCTTAACAAAAATAAAATGATTAATAAAAACGCAAATTCAACCAATCATTTTTTATAAAAAGAACCAACACATTAAAGTTTTCGGAAAGAACTACGATCGTCTGATCCGGCTAATGGGTATGTGGGCACTTTCGGGGCGACGATAAAATATGTAGAAACTTAGGTTTTTTTTTCTTTTGATTTTATTTATTTATTTCTTTATTTTTTAAATATTATAATTAGAAGAATAATCCTAATTTCGGTAAATAAATAGTAGTACCTGTTAAGGGTTTAATAGGTTAGTCCCCGAACTTGGAATCATCTAGTTCTTCACTTAAAATTGAAATCAAAGATCGGTAGCCAAATTGTAATCAATCAACCCAATTGGTTACGGTTTCTTTTTCTTTTCCCGATTTCGATCGGGTGGTGACTCCAAAAATTTTTTTCAATAAAAAACCGAAATTTCTCAGTTTCTTTAGTTAAGGATTAATATTAAATGGGTTAGGTTTTAGTATTAATTAAGAAATGAGAAATCAATTTTAAATAAAAACCGAAAAATCAGACTCGACATACTTAAATTAGTATATCATGCAACTACGATGCATGCGTCAATAAAAAAAAAAATAATAATTTAATTAATATATTCCACTTTATTTTATTACTTAATTATTAGAATAAATTAGTATGAAACGATGCTCGCCCCCCAGTAAAGGAGAAGAAATTTTGGAACTATTTGTGCATTTGATGTGACAAAATGAAAAATTGAAAATAAAAAGGAATTACTAAAAAATTATATTAAAGCTACAAAGATTAATGAGGTGAATTTAGATCGTATAAAAGTTTATAACTTAAATCTTTTACATGGATATAATTGGTAAATGTATAAATTGTTGAATATAAAGGCAAAATGTTAAGGTACTATCTCATTATAACATAAGTTATTTATAATATTAAAGTGCAATATATTGGTTTTGGTGTTACACCCTTCAGATTTAACATTTTATTGATAGATTTCTTTAATAATTTTAGTAAATCAATATATTTTCATCAATGTGATAATAGTTTTATTTTTCTTACATTACATTTGTCATTTTGGATAAGGAGAATAAATTTTAGCAAATTAGGGTGTAAAAAGGAGGAAAAATTATTATAACTTTTATGGTAGTTTATTTTTTTAAGGTGTACTCAATTCAAAGTTAATAATTGGAATTATTATAGCAATTAATAATAATAATGACATTATAAATATAAACTCTCTCTTTCTCTCTCTATACACATTCACACATATATGCATATATAAAAATTATTTCTAAATATTTAAGTGTTAAGGAATATTTACATATAAATGGATTAAATTAGAATGCATTAATACCGGATGAAAATTGAATATCATGTTTAACTAAAATGTAACTAATTTATATGTTTTAATTTCAAAAAAAAAAAAAATCAAATGCCAATTCTCCATACCTGTCTCCTATATTTGGGCGTATATTATATATCATTTGAAATGAAAAAGTCGTACCATTTCGCATTAAGTGATTTTGTGAAAATTGAGATTCGTGACATGAAGTTCTATACCCCTTCATGAGGATCAATTTTTACATAAATGGTGTTATTTGGATACATGGTTAAGAATTAATTTTTTGTAGCAAAAATGTCAACATTCTTGAGCTAAAATTCAAGCTTATTGGTGACTTGTATGAGATACAAACGTATGTTTGCTTCGAAGAAGTTCCTTCTGAGCGTGTTATATATATATTTTTGCTAAAACGCACTCTTTATAATTGTCAAATTAATAGCCTAAAGAAAATGTGGTTAATAATGGTTTTTTGATAATAATTGATGGTTGAAAAGACAATAGTGACCATCCACTATAAATGGTATTAAAGAACAACAGAAAATGCAATTAAGAAATGAGCAAAATAATTTTCTCTTTTTCTTAAGAAAGGAAAAGTTCTCGATAAGTGTTGAATCATCCATCCATTGTTTGTCGTGTGTGCAAGAACAATGCTACAAGAAGGCACTCAGTGCAACCATGCATATGTCTAAGAACAATGCTACAATAATCCATTCTCGCATGCTTTATTCACACTAATATAATTTAAAATTTCAATTATATTGATAACAAAAAAAAGTAAAATATAAATCCTAATCTAATTTATGAAAACTTGAATCATAAAGTATAACTATCCATAATCCTTATAACATTATAAAAAAACTATCAAAATAATACCCAAAGATTAAAAAAAAGAGTGAAAAGAAATTAAACTAAGCTATATGTGGCACATCTAATCTACCTAGATGTTTAGACCTGTAATGAGTCGATCAAAACTATGGTCATGCTCGATCATATGCTAATAATATGGCGGTTGTATCATAGTAGATGGTTGTATCTTAGGTTGGTGATATGAACTGTTGATAATTGTTTAAATTGCGACGATTTTTCTAACTTAATATTTGCACTCGTACATAATTTAATGAGGAAAAATAGATAAAATGTGCAAAATTGATAGATTACACGTAAAAATGGCTTAACACCATGAAATTACAGTATTTGAATAAAAAATGTTAAATTACTTAAAAATATTAATTTTAGAATTTACGTGTAATCCGGAATTTGAAGATTCGTGGTTTTTCAATTAGGTTATTGGTAATCCACATCGATGGCCTCTAAACTTTACTTCTATGTTATTGATGTTTCTGACAATGCTTTTAATATTCATTTTGTGTGTTATTATTGTTATCATGATAAGCCAAATTTCTCTTATGGGTTTGTGATAGGTTGATGGTGTACTTAGCATACTTAGTGTTATTTGAGTTTGGGTTTGAGCGTTTATTTAGAGTTTTAATTTAGAAATTCTGGTTGAAATTGCCTAAATGCATAAACCATGATTTAGATGCATTGAGAATTTTCTTGAGTGTTTTCTATTGATTTTGTGAAAAACGAATCAATAAATTACCTAAATTCACTTCTATATCATGCAATTCTAAATGTGGATTATGAGGCTAATATGTTATTAGCCCACATTTAAAACTAGTATATCAATTAGTAACAATAGTTAAATACTTAATTGTTAGTATAAGAAAGTGCACCTTAGAGGGGTATTTTCACTATATGGAGCTTCATCATCTTACTAAAGAAATGAGTTTAAGTGAGTTCCTTTGAAACTCAAATAAAGACCTTATCTATTACTTTAATGGCATGATTTCCAATAAACCAAGAGATACATGTTGATAGTAAATTTTCGCTAAGGTTTGTTAAACAAGGATTCAACCTACTCTAGGATGGGAGTTAAGCTACATAAAGTCCAACCTATTACAGACAAGCTAATTGCCTCTGCATCTTACGATTAATCACATGCTTTAATTTATAAAGCACCATGTGTCTTAGGTAGTTGAATTGCCGTCTCATTGCGGTTACTAATAAACTCTATAAATACTTAAGAATATGAATAGGAAAGCTCTCTGAACACACTTATTACTCTTGCTCCATATACTTTACATTATCTCATATATTTAATTGACTTAAACATCAGAGTGGTTATGCTAGTCAGCCTAGTACCCTGTAGCCTAAAATGTCTTGTTTTATAGGTTTACCTTTAGGTCCTAATTTTCATCAACAACGGTGCACGTGATAATTCTACATTTATATGCATTATACTTTTCTAGCTAATGAATTGTGCATTCTTTAGTTTCATTAAACATTTCTCAATTCAACCCAATTTCATATTGTTTTAAAGTGCTAAGTGATGTCTAATACTTATCTTTAGTCCATCTCCTAGTGAATTTCACCTGGTGAATACTTACCATTTTATTGTTGCATAAATCCTGGTATACTGGTCAATTAGGTATGTTATGCTTGAAAAGAAATTTTGAAAGTGCAAAATTTAATTCAATTTTATAAGTAATATCAAGCTTGTTTGTACTATCTTGTTGTCTAAGAGAAGGTAACTAAGCTAATATTAGACTATCTTGAAACTTTAGACTAGTCAACTTAGTGTTTGTTATAGATATTAATATAATTTAAATAGCTGTGGATTTTACTTGTCATAGTTAGTATTTGAGTTGTTGGTTGACTTAGTTGATTTTTTTTTGTTGAAACAATTGGAAAGTTGCAAGCTTAATTTAGTTTGCTTGAGTTGAAATTAGGATCAAACCTCTAAATAATGCTATTGGATATATTTATTGTTTCCTTTACAAGTTGTAATATTGATGGCTTGATTGATTGTGAGAGAAGTAGACTATAGGACAATTGGGAAAGTTGATATTTGATTTGCGTATGCACCAGATAATGAGGGACATAATTGATAGAAAACTTAAACATTTTGCAAATTAAAAATTTTAATGTATCCCCTTTGATTACTTATTAAGATTTAGTGAAAAAAAATTTATAAATAATAAATAAAACATAAAATAAAAGAGAGTAAGAATGAGAAGATTAAGCTCAAGAGTTATGGTGCTTTGGCTTTATGCCTACTACACTCTTCTAGCTCTATTGTTGGGGCTCGATATTTCATACCGGCATCATTTTACTATCCACTTTCCAATATTTCAATCAAGAGAGAAACAAATACAAGTCTTCTACTCTATCTCATTAGGTTAATCTTGCCTATTCATAGATCTATAAAATTGTATATCTCTCTTCTAACATAAAGCCTATTACTAAAAAAATTGTGATATATAGAGAAAATGAGGGTTGAATATAATAATACTTGAAATGTAAGCATAAGAGAAAAACAAATTTTGACATTATAGTAAACAATGTTGTCTCTAATTCAGCTTCTGAATGTGCCCCCAACTTCTTTCGAGAAGAAAGTCACTATAAGAATTTTGGTTTTGGGTGATGTTTGCAAATTTTACAAACATCATGAATTTTAACATGTTTTAGTTATGTTTATTAAACATCGTCTAAAATAAATTATTGGCAACTTTTGTTGTTAAATATCAAATATATCATATGAATATAATAGCATTAAATGGAGGTAAGGGTGATTGCTTGAGAAAATAAAAATTAAATGCACCCCATGCAAATTTTCCACTCTAAAAAACATAAAATTCAGCAAGTGCATTTCCCTTATCTTTCTCTCATCAAGCTTCATTGTGAATCGCAGCTACTTTGCCCATTGCCTTTCCTCTCTCTCTCTCTCTCTCATTAAACTTCACTTACTACATTTTTCTCTCTTCAACTCTAATATGTGGACCAAACTTTATAATCTCTTCCATATACCCTTTTAAAGGACACATGGGTTTGTATCTCTCTCTCTCTCTCTCTCTCTCTCTCTCTCTCTCTCTCTCTCTCTCTCTCTCTCTCCTCCCTCCTTCCCTCCCTCCCTCCCTCTCTCTCTCTCTCTATTTGCCTATCTTTTAACTTTTAGGGTTTCTCTTTCCTTAAGGTTAATTGTAGAATAACATTTTGGTTTTGAAGGTTTAATTCCATATTAGGGTTTAATTACAAAATAGAGTTTTGATTTTAAAACCCATACTTAAACTACAAATTAGGGTTTTGCATGTATTGTGATCTTATATGACAAGTAGGTTTAGCTTAGCACTATTAGCATATTTGAATTTTAGTTAGTGTATTTGTGTTTTATCTGTGGTTATCCTATTGATAGTGAAGGGTTTGTTAAGATTCTTGTACACAAAAGAAGTCCTAAAACTAATCATTACAAAAAAGAAAAGCCTTAATATTTTGGGTTTGTTCTTCTTACCAAAATATGTTTTGATATATGATTAGGGAGCTTAAGTTAAGCACCAATAATTCCCAACAGACCCAGACTAATGGTCTTATCCATGATATCTAACTTAAGTTGCCAGAGTTTTCTTACCACTGCTTATAGTAAGGATAAAAAAAATTTAGTAGTTAGCCAGTTAGTTCATATAACATTCATTGCACAGAATAAGTCTTAGTTGATATGACATTCACCGCATAGATTCTACGCTCTAATCTATGATGGTAGCACGAGACAAGTTCAATACTTAGGCAGTTGGTTAGTATAACATTCATTGCATATAAACTTAGTGGCTACTATAGGTTCCTCTATTCTAGTTGTGTGATTGCCTCTATTTTGGTTGCATTATGTTAGAAACTTGTAAACTTAGTAATTGTTGTAAGTTCTCTTTATTTGTCCAAGCATATGTATGTGTCAATTAATTGCCTTCTAAGTCTTAGTCCTGAATTTGTGATAAACATATTTCTATTCTGCTTCTACATCATTTCCAATTAGTTCATTTAAAGGCATAGAAAAATGACAAACTAGAAGATTAATCATCATTTCAGTAATTGTACTCATAGTCCCAATTTCGAACATCCATTAATCAAGTCCCAAATGTTAGGATTAGTAATTGATAACCCTGGTGTTGTTGGCATTCCATAAATCATTGATATTTGCTTTTCAAGATTGTTCCTTTGTAATTGTGAAATGCTGCCTAAGCAATTAAAATTCCTTTATCAAATTTCTTTTTTTTTTTTTGTTTTTAATGTTTAGGGGGATTGTCCTTAAACAATATGCTATTAATGAGATAAGAGGTTCCACAGTTTAAATTTAAACAATATAGTCTAGTTTTATATAACTAGTTCTTTTTTTTTTTTAATTTGTAGGTTTTGGGTCGATACAATTCTTCAAAACCTTTTTTGGTCTAAGTATAGTTAGACCAACCGGTGGTAGCTCCTTATTCTACTTTGATTTCCCATCCAATATGGTATATTCCTCTTTTCCTCTATTTATCTTTTGTTTACATGAATGTGTGTTGTAGTTTCCATTGAGCCATGCACGTGAAAGATGCTTGCATAATTTCGAACTATGTTTTTTTGTTACTACTTTTTGTTGAATTTTCACATGATGATTCATGAGAAAGGATATCATATGGCCTTATCTAGATCGATCATGATATATTGTCTGGATTTGAAATAGTCGCTCTTGTAGTAACTTCTATGTATTGGATGTACTATAAGTCTTTTCGAGGTTTTCATGTCTTCTTTTTGTAAAATAAAAGTATAGAGCCTTTCCTTTGTTTAAGTTCGGGACATAATTGTTGCAAAATATTATGGCAAAAGTCAATTTCTATATCTGTTAACATTTGCAAAAGTTTAACATTATTGAGTTAATTTCTTTCTTGATTTCCGCTTGTTAATATGTCTGTTTGTCTCTATCTATTTAGTTTATTTTCGAAATTTTTTTAACTTTGCTTCATGATTATGAACTCTTATTCTCCAATGTTTTAATAGGTAATGAAATGAATTGATCTTTTTTTTTTTTTTTCTATTGTCTAAGAATCGATTTCTTTGTTATTACATTATACGAAGTGAAATGGAAAAGGAGGAACCCATGCATGCCCTGTTCCCTTTTACTTCAATTCAGTCTTTGGTTGCTTTATGGTTGAATAAGTCAACAATCTATAATATTACCAAAATTGTCATATGTCCAATTAAATCTTTAGTTATTGTATCGTAGATTAAGAATCTTAGGTAATAGTGATCTTATAATAAATGCACAAGAACGCCTGTCTCTTACTTTTTCATCTTTTGTTTTTACTTATAAGTTTAGTAGCAATATTGTATAAATTATTTTATGTGTACCTTGATTCATTATACAATATTGTAGGTTTTGTTTGTCATGACCCAAGAAGGTTAGCTGTGACAGTCGTTATATATTGTATAAAAGACTGTAAATTGAATTCCCTTATAATTGATAACTTTTTATATGATACACAAGACTACAGTTACAATTAACAACCAAGAGTTGTGCAGGTGTATGCAACATCAGTTCATGATAATAATAACAAATTAAAGAAATATAAAACACGATCTATTTATATAGAAATTTATAGATAAGAAGTCTATAATATTTCTTAACTCAAACTAATATTATTTTATTACATAGTAAGATTCATTATCTAAATACACTATTGTGAGTCCACTCTAGTCACATCTTACTCCCACATCAATTTCCTAATGTATAACTAACCTCGAGCATATGGCAGCCTAATTCTATGAATAACTTAGCCTACAAAAGTAAACTACAAGGGTATAAGCTAATCAGCTTAGTGAGATAATCCCTTCCATCATACAGTAATTAAGTTATACATAAATTAAATTCAATTAAATGAATGCATGTCAATCAGTATGTCAAATAAATATATGCAAATGACTAAGTACTGCATTCAACTCAGATTTAACGTCCTTCGAAGTCAGGGTTGGAGATACATCGGCGCAGTCAGATCCGAGTATCATACTAGAACTTATCTCATAATGAAATTCTGCATTTCATATTTAAAATGTAATGGTGTATCAATTCTCAGTTTTATTAAAAACAAGTTCTACATATGATTGTGCGTAGATTCATGTAGCCGTCACTTACCCCTAAACGAAGGCCTCTAGACTCAACTCTTAACCAGGCGGTTGAAGCCTCCAACGCCTAGTGATCTCGTGAATCAAAGTAAGGTCATATTGCACGTATGTACCTTACGAAATCTATAACAATTCAATAATCAACCTATATATGGCCTCTCGCTATCTCCGTGTAATGTGACGGCCGGAATTAGTTATGCAGTGTATGATTATGTATGTTTCAAGTTAACTTTTTCAAGTTGAGTAAAATTAGGTCTTATTATTCAGTGATCAACAAGGTCATAAACAATCAGTTCCTAACAAATCTACTATGCAATAATCAATACGTTATCGTACTTTAAAGTAAATTCACTATTAATAAATAGTTATCATATACAAGTATAACCCAGTCCCATACAACATTCAATTATTAATCATAATTTATATTTACTAATTACAAACATAAGCAAGTGTGGGATCATTAGGAAAAACTTACTCAACTATAATCAACTTAAGGGTCATAATAATCCGATGGAAGCTCACGGTTAAGATTGAGATTACCTAAGAATAAGGAATATAGAAAATTGTAAGTTTGAGAATTTAAAACTAAACTGGTATCGTAATTTGGACTATTTACTTCACTTAATTATGTGAAATTGTCAATTTGAACTTTTTATCGAATCGCATATAATTTTTTTTTAGCTCAGATCGATATGAACTTATAGTCTATTTTGATAATTTTCGAACATATTTTCTCATAGCGAGGTTTATTTTAGACGTTATAAGTCGCAGTTTGAACAATGATATAAAAATACCACAAAATTTATTATTTTAATTCAAAAGTTATAAAATATTAATTTGAGTTTTTTCTTAGTATATTTATGATTTAATAATTACTTAAATCGTATAAGTGATAATTTTATTATTTTAGGCTTATTTTGCCTTAATTACTTATTTCTACCTATTTTTGAGATTTTAGAATTATTAATTCAATTTTTTTTCTACTTTATTAATTTTCTTATATTTCACAATATACATATATATGTATACTTATTATTATAATTGATTAATTTAATTATTTTTTTAATTTATTTTTTTACTTAATTATTAACTCTTTTCTTAATTTACGGTACCCATATATATATATATTTATTTATTAACTTACTTTATTTATTAAATTAATATTATCATATATCATGTATACTTATTTAATTATACACGTATTTTTTTGTCATATACGTACATTTATATGTATGCTATACTTTATGTGATAAATTATTCTAACTTTAATTATATATTATATACTATATGTATAAGTATAATATAAATGTATTTATATTTTATATACACATACATACTTTTATACATGTACACATATACACATATATAATATAAAAGACTATGTTTATATGTACATATATACTATCACGCCACCTTTATATAATGAATATTCATACGTGAATACATAAATACAAGAATACCTAATACATGTATATATATAATATACCAAATACTAATCATCCATACATATATAATACATACTTACATATATATATCCAAATAGTAAAAATTTTAAATCTCCACTATATGTATTCTTATTTATACATACATATATATACATATACTGTATGTTCTACATAATAATGTATATATACATGACCTTATACATATATTTATACACAATTGAAAAGAAATACCCATATATATTTATCTACTTATGCATAAATATATGTACATGTAACAAAATACTTAGTATATACATGTACATATAATATACAAAGAAATTAAACATATACTTACCTAATTCGTTTAATAATTTGGAATAATATTTTCTCCTTCTTAGTTCTTGGTTTTCTTTTTGTTTTGCTTTCTTTTTCTTCTTCTTTTCCTTTTTCTCTTTATGTGTTTCATTTTGTTTCTAATTATTTTTTTCAAATTTTAATCTTCCAGCTCCAAATGTGTGCAGCAAATGTGATTTAAGAAACAAATGAAAATAAAAAAAGAAAAATAATCTAACCTAATCTCTTCATTAAATTGGATAAGACATATTCTTTAATTATCTTGTCCTTTGTCCTTTAATTTGTGACATTTGTAATTTATATTTGTGCACATGGGCTGCTGAACATGCAATTGAAAATCATGTAGGAGAAGAAGAAAAGAAAAGAAGAAAAAAGAAAGGAAAGAAAATAAAAGAAAAAGGAAATTAGAAATAATTATATGAAGTTTTTCTAAACATAAAAATCATAAAAATAATAAGTATAAATAAATTTTGGAATTTTATGAAAATTTATTAATTTAATTGCTACTAGTTACAATTATAATTTTTACAAGTTATTTTAGCGTTTTCGTTAAAAGTTTTACGCAATTATACGATTTAATCGATAATTGTAATCGACTACGATTATATCACTATTGAGTGATATTTAATTATTTTATAAGTTTAAATTTATAATTTTAAGGTTTCGATTAAGTTCGAGTTCGATTTCGGGTAATTGTGCATGGATCAGATTTAGGGTTTTTGGTATGTGATTTAAGTTTCGATCAATTTCTAGGGTTTTTTTTATCAATATTATATTCAATTTATTAAATTTCATAAAATTTTATCGTTACTAGCCTTATCGACTTATGATATAGTTTAGGACACTCGGACTTAAATTAGAGTTCAAACTATTGATTTTATAGGGTTTACATTATTGTTGGTCTAATAGTCCAATATGTCATTCTTTCTCTTTTGGCCTTAGATAATATATACAAGAGGAAAGTAAGATACAGAAGCCAATATAGTCACTTTCCTCAAGGTGTATATAAAAGATTTGCATTTATATGAAAATACAGAGCTTTATGTTAGTCGTGTTAGGGTAAGGCCTTTATAGTGCAATTGGCACTTCAATATGAAACCCCTAAAAGAAAGTTTACTAGTTCATCATTATGCTTGACCTCAACATGATAGTCATTATCCTAAAATGCATTTTAATTTTTGTTTCCTTGCCTATAAATAGTATGGAATTATATTGATAATTTAATTAAAGAAATACTTATAATTATTCCTTTAGTTTATTATCTTTTATTTTAAACTTTTTTTTGCATGAACTAGTAAACTTATATATAATGAATAAGTTAATCAATTGCAAAAGGTTTTATGTTATTTACTTTTAGATTTATTTTCTATTTAAATTGATAGAAGCTTTTAACAAAATTTTAATTTTAGATTTTAGGTTTTAGGAGGGATGGGGTGCTATGTTATCTATCAATGGTAATTCCGTTTTTGTAAATGTAATGTATACTAGGAAATCAGCTGATCGTACTTTTACAACCATTAGCCAATGCATATAATGTAATGAACTAGTAAACTTATAATTTTTCCTTTAGTTTATTATCATTCATTTTAAACTCTTTTTTAGATGAACCAGTAAACTTACATATAATGCATAAGTTAATCGATTATAAAAGGTTCTATGTTATCTATTTTCAAATTTATTTATTTTTGTTTAAATTGATAGAAGCTTTTGGCAAATTTCTAATTTCAGATTTCAGGATTTGGGAGGGATAGGATGCTATGTTATTCAATCAATGGGAATTTCGTTTTTGTAAATGTAATGTGCACTAGGAAATCAGTTGATCATACTACTACAACCATTGGCTACTGCTTATTACCCCTATTATTATTGCTCTTGTTGATCACTATTACTGTTGCTATTGTTTATTGCTAGTAATTAAGGTACAAGTTAGTTAATCTCACAAGTCTCTACTCAATTTTTTTTTTTTTTTGAGTGGTTGTCTCCTCTTGAATATTTTGAAACTGATATTTGTGGAATTGGAAGAAACCATTAGGAATGTTAGTGTCTTTCCTTTTTTGTACATAAATGAAGTAGTTGTTGACTAATGTTTATGTATATAGCTAGTATCTTTTGTATTTTAAGGTACATGCTTCAACAAGTAGATATTGACTAGAGTTTGTGCATTAAAATAACCATTTCAAATTGTATTATCTCATCTTGAATGAAACTATGTCTTGATTACTCTAACAACTTTTTTTTTTTTTTAGTGTTGTATCTCATCTTAGATATTCATAGAGAAATCTCTAGAAAAATGATTAAAAGAAGTACTTACTTAGTCATTTTAATAGTGAGTTGGTATCATAATCTAAATAGTAATAAAATAGTTATAAACATGCGTTAATAGATGATAATTAATTTATCAATTGGCTATTTAGTTTCTCAATATACTTCCACTTTAATATACATTTTGGGTGATAGACAAAATAAAAAGTGATGTTAAGTGATTTTGGGTTATGACTTTGATCCTGCAAAGAAAGAAAAGGCTTTGAGGTATTGGTTTAGTCCAATGTGGCCACTCTTATGCTTAAGTTAGTAAGTGAATGTTGGAAAAGACTGAATAAGTAGTAGTAAGTTATTGTAAACCCTAGAAAATCAATAGTTGAACCCTAACTCAAGTCTGAGTGTCTTAAACTGTACAATAAGTTGATAAGGCTAGTAACAATAAAAGATTATGGAATTTAATAAATCAAATATAACACTGATAACAAAACCCTAGGAATTGATCGAAACCCTAAATCGCATACTAAAACTCTAAAACTGACTTACACACCATTAATCAAAATTGATCTTGAATTTGTTCAAAACCCTAAAACTATAAATATAAACCTATAAAATAGTTAAATATCATTCGATAATGATATAATCATAGTCAATTGCAATTTTCCACTAAATCGCCTATTCGCATGAAATTATAACGAAATCATTATAATAACTTGTAAAAATTATAATTGTAACGGATACCAATTAAATTGATAAATTTTCACAAAAATTTCAAAATTAATTTATGATGAGTATTGTTATAATTTTTATGTTTTGAAAAATTATATATTATTATTATTAATTTTTATGTTCCTTCTCTTTCTTTTTCTTTTTTTCTCTTTTCTTTCTTTCCTCTTTTCCCCAATTGCCACGTTTTGGAAAAAAATCTAAACCAGTAGCCCACGTGACGAAATGAAGTGCCAAGTGTTGATTAAACAAAAACATAAAAATCTTGAAATGATTACTTTTATTTTATCTTCATTAATGTAAAGGATTAGATAAGATTTTTCTCTTAATTTTGTTGATCATGTGAGACAAAGAAAAGAAATAAAAATTTGGAAGAAAAAAATTATGCACACGCAACCAAAACTTGGAAGCAAAAGACGTAAGGAGAAGGAAGAAAAAGAAGAAGAAAAGAAGAAGAAAAGAGGAAGAAAAGAAGAAGAAAGAATTAAAATAAATAGGTAAGTAAATTATGTTTCTAGTATAGATGTATGTTATATAGTATATACATGTATAAATATAGTATTTGTATGGTATTTTTATACATATAAAATTACTAATACATGTCTATGTGCATAAATACTTAGATTTAATTAAATATGTATGTATAAGGTTATGTAGGTATACATGTATGTACATAGTATATTATACGGAAAGAGTATGCATTATGTATTTTTTTTAAGAATACATATAATTAATATTAAGTATTTTCATTAAATAACTATAGTATATATATATATATTCGTACCGTAAACTATATATATATATATGTATCCATGTATAATTATTTTCGTATATATATACATATGTAATCGTATAGTATATATATAGTAGTATATTTCCATAAGTGGTAATATATGACATATATATATGTATAATATAGTGTATGTATTGTGGTATATGGCATAATATATTTGTAATATATAGTATACATATTTTATAACAAATACTATGTAAATATATATATATCGAATATATAATACAAGAATAGCTATTTGTAGATTATTTATATATATCTATATATTCGGAATTATATAAGATATTTATATATATAAATACAAATACATGAATATATATATATGTACATAAGAGTATGTTTGTTTTCATAAAATAAGTATATACATACATATAGCGTATAACATATATTATATATAAATAGTATACCGAAAATATATATGTAATATAATGATATCTATAAACTAAAATAAATTTATAATTAAATAAGGAGTAGGTACATATATATATTACCGTAATTAAGGATTTTTCAATAAAATAAATTATAAAATATATTATAAGTATATGAATATATATATGTATAATCGTGAAATATATAATAATAAGAAAATAAGAATAATAAAGATAATAAAGGCAATAATAATAATAATAATAATAATAATAATAATAATAATAATAATAATAATAATAATAATAATAATAAAGCTAATACCTCAAAAATAGGAAAAGTATGCTCAAAATAATAAAAATATCAAACATATGGTTTAAATAAATATTAAATCATAAATATATTAAGAAAAAGAGAAAATTAATATTTTATAATTTTTAAACTTAAAAAGTAAATTTTGTGATATTTTTATATTACAATTTAAACTACGAGTCACAACGTCTAAAACGGATTTTGTTACGAGAAAATACACTCGAAAACGATCAAAATGGACTATAAGTTCATAACGATCTAAGCTAAAACGAAAAAGTTACACACTATTTGATAAAAAGCTCGAGTCGACAATTTCACGTAACTAAGTAAGATAGACCTTACAAATTATTATACTACTTAGCTTTAAATTCCAAACGTACAAATTTCTATTATTTTCAGCTGATTTCAATATAGACCTTGAGTTGCTACCAAACTACTACAACCCTTGAATTAGCCATGACTAAGTGAGTTTTTCATAATGATTCCATACTTGTTTGTATTTGTAGTTAGTGAATATAAGTTATGATTTATAAATGAATGTGTATGGGGTTGGGTTATACTTATGTATGATAATTGTTGTTGATGGTGAATTTACTTTAAACTTCACTAATATAATGATTGTTGCATAGTAGATTCACTAAGAATTGATTGTTCGTGACTTGGAATGATCACTGAATAAATAAGACTTAATTTTATACTACTAGAAAAAGTTAACTTGGATCATGCATAAATCATGCATTGCATAACTAATTCCGATAGTCACATTACATGGAGATAGCGGGAGGCCATATGTGGGTTGATTATTGATCGTTATTGATTTCGTATGGTGCACACATACGATATGACCTTACCTTGGCCCACAGGATGACTAGGCGTTGGAAGCGTCAACCGCCTGGCTAAGGGTCGAGTCCAGAGGCCTTCGTTTAGGGGATGAGTGAAGGCTGTGTGAACCTACTCACAATAATATATAGAACTCGTTTTGATAAAGCTGATAATGGATGTAACATTACATTTTAAATACGAAACGCGGAGTTTAATTATGAAATAAGTTCTAATATGATACCCGGATCTAACTGTACCAATGAATCTCCAACCCTGAATTCAGAAGGCGTTAAATCTGAGTTACATGCAATACCTGGTCACCTACATGTATTTGTTTGGCATACTGTTTGTCATGCATTAATTTGGTTGAACTTAACTGTTGTATAACTTGATTATTGTATGGTTGAGGGAAATTATCTCACTAAGCTAGTTAGTTTATACCCTTGTAGTCTTTTCTTGCAGGCCGATCTTTTTGTGGAGTCAGGCCGTCGCATGCCTGAGGTTAGTTTTCTACATGGGGTCAGTATGGGAGCAGGATGGGATCAGAGAGTACTTATAATAGTTTATAGATCTGAATATGTAATTATTATACCCATTGAACTTAAGACATGTTTTAGACTTTGTATTTGTAAGCTTTTATACAAATAGACCATGTGTTATGTTTTTATAATATTATTATTTATCATGAAATGATATTACTTAAGTTTACGCACTCTTGATAGTTGGTAGTAGTTGTAGCCTTGTGTATCGGATAAAAGGGTCGTCGATTGTAAGGGAATTCAATCTGCAATCCTTTGTACAGTATACGGCAACTGCCACGACTAGTCCCCTCGGGTCATGACAGTTATTGGATACCTCTTGTAGTATTTTTTCTCCATATTTATAGGCGAGTATTGAGTGTCTAAAATAACAGTTCATCGCATGATTATTGGGATACATGGAGACCTCTTGATCATGTATATTCTTGAAATGTAGGAATAATGGGTAGTTATTTAATATAACCATGCCAAGTGATAATTGTTCATGATACTTTCCTCAAATTCAAATTAGATACGGAACTATGTTACTCGATGTTAGCTGAGAATGGAGTTACTCAGCATGTCAACAGTCAAGTGGATGAGTGAATGAAATTTAACTATCAACAAAAAGGTTCCATCAATTTTCATCCCTTTTACTATAAGTGTTTACTCGTATAAGTAAAACATAGATCACAGCTAAGATAAAGTCCAATATGAATAATGGGACATATAATTGCACCTATATCATATAAAAGATGGATGTCCTTTAAATGTTAAAATTTTGAGATGCTTTGGTTATGTTTATTAAACATTGCCTAAAATAAGGTAATGGTGATGTTTATTATTAAATATGAAATATGTTAAATGAACATCCTTTTAGATACACATTAATATTATTTCCTAAGTATACATTCTCAAAAATTAAAAAAAAAAATTAGATGTAAGTAAAATGAAAAATTAATTTTTTTAGATGTAAATTTGGGTATGAATGTTTGAGTAAAATTAAAAATAAAACAAATCCCACTCAATGTGCCGCTTCTTTCATTGAGATTACAATTAAAGGTGTCCAAGCGGATTAAATGGGTAAACCCGACCTTGCCTACTTTGGCCTGTGGGTTAAACAAGTTAGGCTCATTTGGTCGCTTTTAAACTCACCAAAAAACCTTTACCCTAATTTGTTTAAAAAGCAAATTAAATAGGTCAATCTGTGGGCCAAAAGCGTAAATGTATTAAATGAACCGACCCAAACTGACTCATTTTGGCTTGTGAGTTCAAAGAGCTGAGCTCATTTAGCCCGTTTAAAAACAAGCCAAAAAACCTTAGCTCAAACTCATTTAAAAAGCAAGTTAAACGAGTCGACTTGTAGGCCAAAGCCTACTTGCACATGTCTAATCACAACTCTCTATCTCTCTCTCTCTCACACATACATATACACAAAAGTGAACCACATGTGGTGTAACATAGTTCCTTGTTCTCTTCATACTGTGAAGAAACCACCCATGTGAAGCACCTTCTTAAAGGTACATCTCTCTCTCTCTCTCTCTCTCTCTCTCTCTCTCTCTCTCTCTCTCTTTATATATATATATATATATTTCTTGGGTTTTTCTTTTGCATATTAGTGTTACGTATTAATCACATCAAATATTGCTTCACTTAAATTATAGATTATGGGTTTTGCATGAATTGTGATTTCATAAGCTTTTGTACCGAGTTTAGCTAATTCCATTTTGATTTGAAATGTGTAAGACAAATACATGGGGTTAATGCACATGCATTTCCTATTTGAGAGTTGGATACTCAACCCCTTTATCTCGAGAATCATAAAGGAGCCTCTTTTTAAAGAAATACACATATACTCAAGAATCCATATGTAATAAACACTACTACACATTGTATACATTACATGATTTTAGTAAAGATTTTTTCATCAGGAATTAGAAACTTTCTCTTTTTGACAATTATAAGCAATACTTTTAACGTTCTTTATAAGAATAAACTTCTTGTTGTATGTTGGATATAGAATGTAGGAGGTTTAATAATATCATCCCGTATCATTGTGCTACATAATGGGGGTGATAGCTACTTGCTAGCCTCCTTTTAGTTTCCACATTGAATAGTTTAATGACATCGGTACCATCTTGCTAAAGCAAAGCTAAGCTTACTGTCATGGGTAGACATGTGAGAAGGATATTTTCTATTCTATCGTCATTGGATAATATTATACTCAAAGATGAAACCATGTTGTGATATTTAAATGGACAATTAAGATGAAAAAAATTTAATCAAATGAAGTTAACCTATACTTAATCTTTTTCATAGGAAAAATCCAATTGGCTTGTATTTAAGTGATTCCATGTGAATACAGGCTTTTGATAGTTATCAATACCTTCAAATGAGTGTGTATGGCTTAGAGCTATTGCATTTGCTTGCCCATTTTATTTGTTCACCATTGATTATGTATGCTATAATTGGTTAAATAACATTATTCAGATTTAAGACATGATAATTTATAGGGTTACAATAAGATGGAGTTTAGTTTTTCAAAAACCTGTGTTTGCATAAATAGCTAGTTTTTTTGCTTTCAATTATGTGGAATAATCCTCCTTTGTGGTCAGAGAAAAAATTGCTCGTTTTAATAAGGGGTTATTCCTTCTTCAAGGATATCTTAAGTGTTCTTGTTTTTCTTTTTTTCTTTTTTTTTTTGGTATTATTAACATTGTAAAATTCTTTTTTCTTTAAACATAGATATGGATGTTAACAGTTGCTTTAATGAAACTGATAAGGGTATATATCTATTTAGCATTTCAGTAGCTTTCATATTTTTGAAATTAATTGTAGGTGCCTACATATTATCTTTGTTTTGTATGATCTTCATTTAGATAAAATAACTAATCATTTATATTCATGCATTTGTGTTCCATATGTGGTGGCTGCTTCACTATGTATCATACATATGCTTTGAATAGGTTCTTAGTTTATGCCATTCTTGGATGCTTTATGTAGGAGGAAAAAAAAAAGCTATTGAAACTTGAGAAGCGAGAAATCATAGGTACAGCAAAGAGTTTTAGTTCCATTTTATCTTTTTTTTTTCTCTCTCCCTTGATTCCAGTTTGATCAGTAATGTGAAAATATGTTTGAAATTTTGAAGTTGAATTCAAGTCGTAAGGCTTTAGCTAATTATAAGCTCCTACTAAAGGAGGATAGAGTTCCTATCTCTCTAAGTTTGAATTCTCTTACACTTTTACCTATTTGAACATGAATTTAAATTAGTTGTACATAGGCAACTATTTGGAGTCATTTTTAAATGACAATAATATTTTGGTTGAGAACATTAGATTGCAATTTTACTACATTTGACCTTATTTTAGTTTGTTATACCTCTTATTACTTTTTTTCTTCTATAAAGATTATCAACTTGCAGCAATATTGGGAAAATTGTTTTTGAAATATTCAATTAACATAGGGAAATTTTGAAGTCAGATAAACCATGATTGCATAATATGAGAGTCGTAATTAGAAAACCTATGAATATTGTAATTAGATTTATTATATTACCTAGTTGTGAAGTTAAACTGGCATACCCTTCTCTTTTGGTGTCGATTCTATTAAAGGAAGACTTTACCTTTTCCTAGTAATTTTATGATTATTTTAGATTTAATTTTTTTTTTAATCTATCTATTGCATTGTCAAGTATATTACTATCAATCATGGTGTTGCTGTATAACATACTATTTTCTAAATGCAGTTTGGCATATTAACTTTTGAATTGGATGGAGTTGTTCTTAGTGGTATGTTAGATTTACAAGTACAAAATATGCTTTATCAAGGACAAAATAAAGTATCTAGTGGTACCTTTTTCCCTATAGATTTTATGTTTAGAATAAAAAAATAATTAAATTATTGCTTGTTGTTTTTATGGTAATTACATGGGACTCTAAAGAAATGGATTTCTCTTTGTCTCATGCTCCTTATATTTGATGTACTTTTAATAGAATATTTTTAGCTCTATTCTCTAGATATGTGCGATTGCTCTATCTTCATTAGTGTAGTTTGCAGTAATATGCCACCATTATCATTATTTCTTAGTGAAGTACATTAAAGCATTGCAATTTTACCATAACTAAGACAAGCAAATTTTTGGTTTCCATGATGTTAACCTTTCAAACCATTAAGCTTATACACTATCACTGGGGGAAAATTTATACAGTAAATTACTTTTCAATAAGTTTTCTTCTCCAAGACTCCATGAATATAAAACACTTTTTAGGTTTACTTTGCTAAAACGAACCTGTAATAATGGTATTTGTTGCTTGGTTATGATTTTATCTAGTACTATATGTTCAATCTGTTGCAAGGATTGGTATCTCAAAGGTTGTTTGAAACATGATTAATTTTAATGTAATTACAATTCAAATTTGTACAGAATATTTATGGAATATTTAGAAGAATATGAGCTAAAGTAATGCCCACTTTACCCTGTTATATATATGCTTTGTTGGATAAATTGATTAAGCTAACTTTGAAGTTTGGTGTTGGTATTCTTTTTCTTGTAAGTTAATTCCTCTATCAAAAAAACATTTAGACAACTCCCTATCTAAGGTTTATAGTGAAAAAACAGGTTTCTAATGTAAGGTTATAATTTTTCTTTTATGTAGTTCTATTTATTGTTGTTATAGAGAGACCTGAAATCTAATCCCATGTAGCATTCTGATTAGAATATTAAAACTCTCTTTACTTCTAAGTAATTATTTTTTGGTTATTTAAAATGATGATATTAATAGAGTTGTTTGTTTATTTTATGTTGTTGGACTTTTCTTTTAGTTATCAATTATCCTTTCTATAACATATTGTAGTGATATTTAAAACTCCTAGTTAGTTATTTTAAGTAATAATTCTCATGTATATAGCTAGATAAAGGTTTAAAATAGGGATAGATGTGTTTCAGAAGTATGAATAAATTCTAGCATGTCTCATCTTCTATTTATTGCTCTTTATGGAAAAAGTCTCATTTATTTGGTACGAAAGCTATACTATCTATGATTACTCAACTGGAGGCATGGTTCTCAACTATGAAAATACTTAGTGTTGTTTTTTCTTTCTTTTTTTTCTTTTTTTTTTTTGGAAGCTGCTCATTAGCAAATTTTGGTGTAAGCACCTAGAAGGCAAGAGATTAAAATGATAACAATTTGATGATAAAAAACCAATATTTTGGTCATGATTGTTAATAAAAGCAACTGAACTCAAGTTTTGTTTTCAGTCTTATATCACCTTTCAAGAGTTCAAGATTAAAATGATAAGTAACATTTTGTTAATTTAAGCATCAATATGCACTAATATTTACAATTATTAGTTCTTTTTTGGTTTAAAACGTATAGGAATCCTTCCATTACAAATGTGTTGATAGCATTTATTGACTGTCAAATAGTTTATAGGCCAAATTGCTTAGGGTGGTTTATTAAACTACCATAAACTATAGGAAAAACCCCTATAATTAAATTTTCAATCAAACTTAATTACAAACGTTATTAACCGAAACTTTGTATATTATAGTAACCCGCATTTGCCTTTTCAATGCATGACCAAATTGATAAATTTAACATAGAAGCTTCACTTGCTACAGTAATATATCATGCTTATTAATTGATATGTGATAGATAAATATAAATAAAATTTTAATATATTAAAATATGTATGGTGGTTTTTATAAATTTACCCAGTATTGCTGTTATGTGTTTAAATGTCATTAATATTTACTTACCATTAGGTTTTTTAAAATTTATCTAGTATTATTATTATATGGTTAAACATAATTAATATTTATTTATCGTGGATGGAATATAATAGGCTTAAAGGTTAAATTGCGATATCCTAAAATGATAAAGTAAGAAAAAAAGGAACATAGTGAATGGTACTTCAAGATTGCTTTAGGAGGTACCAAATAAGTTAATATTAAATTACACAAGATGAGGATCTCTAACTAATTTGATAATGGCAATCAAACTTTACCCCCTATAACTACTATATTGTTCATGGAAAGTGACGTGTAATGCTTTGCTTCCTAAAATCAGAGCAACAATAGAAAAGACTAGCTAATATTTTAAATTCTCTCTTGCCAACACATTATATTTAAATTTGAATTCCCTTTTTAATATGAGCTAAGATAAAAACTAATACAAATAATGACAAATATACCTACACATATTAGATAAGCATAAGCTTGAACAACTTATATTCTACAACTTTCTCTTATTTTTTTTAAAAACATATATGCTTTAGAGAATTATCAAGAGTATTGCTTTATGTTAGAGTCATAGATAAGAGTTGGATGGATTATAACATTAAGAGTAAAGAGTACCAAAGGAGCATGGAGCTTCTTATTACAAACTTGAGTTTGAAGTATGGAACGGACATGAAGTTAAGATGTCTATGTAGGAAGTGCTTAAATGTCAATTCACATGTCGTTCACGTAATAAACGCACACTTGCTTGTAGATGGAATAGATGTAATAGATGTAACATACTAATGTTAGATTTATCATGGTGAGGAGCTAACTATTGAATTACTTACAAAACCTCATCGTCAGTTCTGTCATAGTGAATGGAAAATGAGACCTGATATTGAAGAGGGTTATAATGAGGAAAACGATAAAGACATTAACGAGCATGATTATATGCTTGGAGATTTAGAGGCATTTATTGATAATCAAGCTAAAGAGTCAACTTCTAGAGATGGATTTGATATTCCGGTTGACTTTATTGATGGTTTAAGAATAGATTCATAGAAAGTGCTTGTTATCGAAATTCTACTTTATAATGAAGTTTCTTCACTTAAAAGTATATAAAAAGTGGAGTAACAAGTCTTTTGATATGCTTTTACAACTTTTGTGTGATGTGATACCAAAGGGAGAATCCCTTCCCAAGTCATATTATCATGCAAACAAGTATTTGACGGGATTAGGCATCGGTTATCATCATATTCATGCCTGCAAAAATGATTGTTACTTGTTTTAGGGTAGTAACAAGCATCTCACACAATGCTCCACTTATGGTACCTTAAGGTATCAGGTGTTTGGTGGATCTAGGAAGCTATTCCTCATGAGGTTTTACGTTACTTTCTTGTATGTAAAACCAAGGTTACAGTGCCTTTTTATGAATCCTAAAATTGCACAGAAGATGCGTTGGCATAAAGAAGAATGTAAAAAACAAGACAATTTAATGGGTCATCCTGCAAATGAGTTATCTTAGGTTAAATTTGACACTAAATTTCTTGAGTTTGCGGGGGATGCTCATAATGTTAGGATAGGGCTAACTAATGATGGTTTCAGTCCTTTTGGAACTATGAGCCAATCATATAGCATGTGACCTATGTTGTTAATTATATATAATTTGCCTCCTTAGATGTACATGAAGAAAGAGTATGTAATGATGTCATTGTTAATCCTATGACCTAAAGCACCAGGGTGGGATATCTATGTGTTCTTACAAACCTTAATTAAAGAATTGAAAGATCTTTAGGTTAATGGATTATGGACATATGATGCATATTTTAAGTCTTCTTTTCAAAAGCATGTCGCTCTAATGTGGACCATTAACGACTTTCCTACATATGGGAACTTGTCCGGATGGAGTATAAAAGAATACAATGCTTATCCTATATATGAAGATCAAACACCATCATTGAAGCTTAATAGCAAGATTGGGTATGTTGGTCATAAGATGTAGTTAGAAGAGAACCATCGATGGAGATACAATTTGAAATTTGATGGAATATATGATAATCGTGAAGCCCCTATAGAGTATTCTAATAATGATATACTTCAACAATTATAATCTACAGCATATATGCTTATGGGAAAGCATTTAGACAAAGTTAGAAGAATCTACCATGCAGATAGGTTCAACTAGACAAAAAAAAGTCGACGTTCTTTCAATTGCCATACTGGTCAAGATTGTTGCTTAGGCATACTTTAGATGTTATGCATATTGAAAAAAAAAAAAAAATTTGTGAGAATATTGTCAATACAATTCTTGGGATTTAGGGAAACACAAGACACTTACAAGGCTTGACTTGATTTAGAGGAACTTGGCATTAGAAAGGAATTGCATTTTGGTGAAGCAGTCTGATGGAAAATATCTAATGCCATACATTAGCTATGTATTAAGTCCCAAAGAGAAGAGATTATTCTGTTAGTTTTTAAGGAATGTAAAGATATTAGATGGTTATGCATCGCATATAGGTAGTTGTGTCAATAACTCAAAATCTAAGCTTGCTGGTATATAAAGTCATATTATCATGTGCTGCGTTAAAGATTGTTACAAGTGGGTATTTCGAACATATTACCTAAAGAAGTCATTATAGCCATAACCGAGCTCGGGACCTTTTTTGAGAGGCTTTGTAGACGTATTATAAAAATTGATGAGGTACAAAAGATCCAAAGTGACATTGTCACTATACTATGTAAGCTAAAGTTGATCTGCCCCCTTGCATTTTTTTGATATAATGGTGCATTTTGCTATCCATTTGCCTCTAGAAGCATTGATGGCTAGACCTGTTCCTTATCAATAGATGTATCCTATCAAGACATATGCTAACTTTCTTATGTTATGATTCCAATTTTTAACACTATTTAAATTCTTGAGCATAAATATTTAGGCTTTTTAAAGTAATTTGTTAGCAATAAAGCTCTTCCAAAAGGCTCTGTAAATCCTAGGAAATCAGTAGTTGAACCCTAATTCGAGTCCGAGTGTTCTAAACTGTACAATAAGTCGATAAAGTTAGTGACAATAAAAGATTATGAAATTTAATAAATCAAATATAACACCGATAATAAAACCTTAGGAATTGATCGAAACCTAATCATGTACTAAAATCCTAAAACTGATTTATGTACCATTAATCAAAATTGAACCCGAATTTGTTCGAAATCCTAAAATTATAGATATAAACCTATAAAATAGTTAAATATTACTCGATAGTGATATAATCATAGTTGATTACAATTTTCAACTAAATCGCCCATTTGTGTGAAATTTTAATGAAATCGTTATAATAGCTTGTTAAAATTATAATTGTAATGGATACCAATTAAATTGATAAATTTTCACAAAAATTTAAAAATTTATTTATGATGAGTATTGTTATAATTTATATGTTCAGAAAAATTACATATATTTATTATTAATTTTTATTTTCTTCCTCTTTCTTTTTTCTCTTTTTCTCTTTTCTTTTTTTTTTCTTCTTTTCCTCTGCTTGACATGTCCTGTAACCAAATTGAAAGAAATCAAAACAAGTAGCCCACATGAGGAAATAAAAATACCAAGTGTTGAATTACAAAAAAATAAAAATTTTAAAATGATTAATTTTGTCTCATCGTCATTAATGTAAAGGATTAGGATCAGATTTTTTTTTTTTTTGGTTTTATTTTGCTCTTCTTAAACTTGCTGAACATGTGAATTAAAAGGAAGAAGAAAATTTGGAAAAATAAAAGAAAAACTTAAAACAAAAGAAGAGAAGAGATCCTAGAAATCAAAAACGTAAAAAAGAAAGAAGAAAAGAAGAAGAAGAAGGAAGAAAAGAAGAAGGAAAGAAGAAGAAAAATTTAAAAGTAATAGGTAAGTAAATTATTTTTCAAGTATAAATGTGTAATATATAATATGTACATGTATAAATATAGTATTTGTATGATATTTTTATAAATATAACATTATTATTACATGTATATATGCATAAATACTTAAATTGAATTATATATGTATGTATAAAGCTATGTATGTATACATGTATGTACTAGGTATATTATACGGAAGGGTTATGTATTATGTATTTTTTTAAGAATACATATAATTAGTATAAAGTATTTTTACAAAATAACCATAGCATATATATATGTGTGTGTATGTGTGTGTGTGTGTGTGTGTATGTGTACACGTAAACTATATATATATAAATATATGTATAATTATTTTCGTATATATATATATATATAAATATGTAGTCGTATAGTATTTATGTAGTAGAATATTTCTATAAGTGGTAATATATGTTTAAATACATTATGTATATAGGACGTATGTATATATATATAATATAAGTATATGTTGTGGTATACTGAATATATAATACATGTATAAGTATTTGTATATTATATATATATCTATGTATTCGATAATTATATTTATGTATACATGTAAACTATATTATATGAGTATACTTATATGTATAAATACAAATACATGAATATATGTATTTGTACATAAGAGTATGTTTGTTATTATAAAATAAATATATACATACATACAGTGTATAACATATAGTATATATATGTAGTATACTGAAAATATATATATGTAATATAATAATATCTATAAACTAAAATAAATTTATAATTATGTGAGTAAGTATATATATATATATATATTACCATAAATTAAGAATTTCTCAATAAAGTAAAATTATAAAATTTATCAAAAATACTATAAGTCTCTCTCTCTCTCTCTCTCTCTCTCTATATATATATATATATATATATATATATATATATGAGTGTATAAATCGTAAAATATAGATGAATAATAAGAAAATAAGAATAATAAAAATAATAATGGCAATAATAATCATAATAGGGCTAAAATCTCAAAAATAGGAAAAGCATACTCAAAATAATAAAAATATCAAATATATGGTTTAAATAATTATTACATCGTAAATATATTATGAAAAAGATAAAATTAATATTTTATAATTTTTAAACTTAAATAGTAATTTTTGTGATATTTTTATATCATAATTTAAACTATGAGTCACAACGTCCAAAACGAACCTCGTTACGAGAAAATACGTCCGAAAACAATCAAAATGGACTATAAGTTCATAATGATCTGAGCTAAAATAAAAAAGTTACACGCAATTTGATAAAAAGCTCGAATCAATAATTTCATGTAACTAAGTAAAGTAGACCTTATAAATTATGATACTAGTTAGATTTAAATTCCCAAACTTACAAATTTATATTATTCTCAGGTGATTTTGATATAGATCATAAGCTGCCACCAGATTAGTACGACTCCTAAGTTGGTTATAACTGAGTGAGTTTTTCCTAATGAATCCATACTTGTTTGTGTTTGTAGTTAATAAATATAAGTTATGATCTATAAATGAATGTGTATGAGGTTAAGTTATGCTTGTGTATGATAATTGTTGTTGATGGTGAATTTACTTTAAACTTCAATAATGTAAAGATTATTGCATAGTAGATTCACTAAGAATTGATTGTTTGTGACTTGGAATGATCACTGAATAAATAAGACTTAATTTTATTCGACTAGAAAAAGTTAACTTGGATCACACATAATCATGCACTGCATAACTAATTCCGGCAATCATATTACACGGAGGTAGCGAGAGGCCATACATGGGTTGAATATTGATTATTATAGATTTCGTACGGTACACACATATGATATAACCTTACCTTGACTCGCGGGATGACTAGACGTTAGAGGCACCAACCGCTTGACTAAGAGTAGAGTCCAAAAGGCCTTCGTTTAAGGGTGAGTGAGAGCTGCGTGAACTTACTTACAATCATATGTAAAACTCGTTTTGATAAAACTGATAATGGATGTACCATTACATTTTGAATACAAAACGTAGAGTTTCCTTATGGAATAAGTTCTAATGTGATACTTGGATTTGATTGTACCGATGAATCTCCAACCTTGACTTCGAAGGGTGTTAAATCTAAGTTGCATGCAGTACCTGGTCACCTACATGTATTTGTTTGGCATTCTGTTTGTCATGCATTCATTTGGTTGAACCTAACTATTATATAACTTGATTACTGTATGGTTGGGGGAAATTATCTCACTAAGTTAGTTAGCTTATACCCTTATAGTCTTCTCTCGCAGGTCGATCTTTTTGTGGAGTCGGGCCGTCGCATGCTCGAGGTTAGTTTTCTACATAGGGTCAGTGTAGGAGCTAGATGAGATCAGAGAGTATTTATAATAGTTTATAGATCTGAATATGTGATTAATGTACTAGTTTAACTTAAGATATGTTTCAGACTTCGTATTTGTAAACCTTTATACAAATAGACCATGTGTTATGTTTTTATAATTTTATTATTTATCATGAAATGATATTGCTTAAACTTGCGCTCTCTTGGTAGTTAATAGTAGCTGTAGCTTTGTATATCGTACAAAAGGGTCGTCGATTGTAAGGGAATTCAATCTACAATCCCTTGTACGGTATACGGCGACTGCTACGACTAGCCCCCTCGGGTCGTGATAGGCTCAATTATAGAAGCTTATGTTGTTCACAAGTGCTTGACTTAGTGTTCTCTTCACTTACAAGACATTGAAACAACATTTAATCGTCTAGAAAGAAATTTTGTTTCCTTAGAAGAAGGTAGCCTAGATGTCTTCACAAATAGGGTTGGTCTCATTTCTCCTCCATCATATATTATATTATCAAATGATTAGGTTAAAGTGATGTAGTTTTATATTATCAACAACTACTATGAGATATACCCTTATTTAAAGTAAGTATGTAGGAAGTGCAATTTATATGCTATAGTACTACTCCAAAGTAGTTACTTTGAAAAGTGAAAAATGTGTTATAAGTAACACAAGGCTATTTTAAGGTCATAAAATGGTGATGAAATAGATAGGCGCCATAGAAAGGAATTTAGTAAATGGTTTATGAATAAAGTAAGTAGGATAAGTCGAGTTTCATGTTATTGAAAAGTTGACGAAACTTTAACTAATTAACTTATGAAAAAAGAAAATTATTGCTTGCCAATTATATAGATGAGTTCGTTAGACGAGAGTTGTGATACAATCATTAACGTGTTATATTCATTATCAATAGGACCAAATTCATGTTACAAGGGATACGACAAACTGATATATAACGGTGTACGTTTTCACACATCACATTTTGATAGTAGGAAGAAGACCCACAACAGTGAAGTGTTGGTAGAAGGAAACCAAGATGATATGCAGTCATCGATAGAATTTTATGGGATTTTGAAAAATATATATGAGTTCACTTATGTTTAGAACAAAAGATTTTTCTTATTCAAATGTCAGTGATAGGACACTAACGAGAGGCATCATAATGTAAGAGCTGATGATGGCATAAAAAATATTAAGGTCACTTGAATACGATATGAAAATGACCCTAATGTGTTAGTATCACAAGTTAAATAAATTTACTACTTAGAGGACATCAAATTAGGTCCTAATTAGCGTATGGTACAATGTTTTGAGCATCGATATATTTATAACATAAACTCTCATTGGTAATGTGAATTTGTTCATTGATATTAAAGCTCAATTGGCGGATGATAGCTTTGAGGAATTTCTCATAAGGGATGATGAAAGATGAATTGAGGGATCAGTATTAATTGATTGTAATAATACACATATACTTAAGAAATGATGTGCGCCCTAGTACTGTTGCTAAAGAATTAGTATAAAGGATAATTCAAGCATCTAATCGATTACAACATGATGTTAATGTTGAATTTGATGAATATGAGGATGAGGCTCTTGACAATACACTTGTTGACTATGACAGTACTGACGATGATTGTATGATTATTTATTTATCAATTTTTCATATGTAAAGTATTAATTTTTATCTTTGCAGTATTTGTGTTTCTAATGATTTATCATGATGTTTATATTATTGTCCTTAGAATATGGCATTTATGTGCATGATTTGTCTATGAAAATAAATTAACTTCTAGTTCAAAAAATATTTAGAGCTAATAAATAAATAACTAGTTATTGTTCCATTATGGTAAATGGAAAAATAAAAGTATGTTTTTTAGTCATTTGCAATTATGGTTGGAAATTTATTATGAGTGGAATCAACTAAGGAGTATATCTTTTTAGTTATCGATAATCTTCTAACTTATATCTTTATTAATTGTCAATTATGGTTGTTGCAATTATGCCATCATGTTAACTTCATTAATGTTGACAATTATCAATGATACTTTTTTTTTTTTAAGAAATATAATGTATGAGGGATGAGCGAATATGCAAAGAAGAATAAGTAGAAGGGGAAGACTATACGCCCAACTCTTTATTCATGATGAATTGAATACTAACTATAATGACTAGAGGTGCATGATAATGCAATACTAAATTCTTACATAAATCAACATAGTGACTGCAATGCCTCTACATAGGATGAAGTTGCACAAAATGTACCTATACATACTAATGCCTCATGATACAATTGATATATCTAAACATAGCGGTGGCTCTCCTTCTTGTCCTTCTTAATCCTTAAGTAATTTATGTAAGCGTGTGCACAAAAATAATCAAATTTCTTAACTCGTTCTTAACAAATTTTATTGTCAATATTTGCAATAATATGTAGCTCAATAGCATCCATTAGCAAAAGAAGTACATATTAACGACTTGCATTAGAGAGACAAAATAAGAGAAATAAAGGTATAATTCTTGTTGAGTTTACTGCAAATGGAGGTCATCTATTATCATTTATACAGTCATCTGTGGTGGCATCTGAAATAGGATTAGTATGCTGGGATCAGCCATCCCTTTGTATTAGCGATTGGAGGAAGTTTGAACTCTTAGAAAAACAACACGCACGAGAAAGAATGCAAGTAAGAGTTATGTCCATGTAGCAAGTTTACTGTAATTTATTTTACATTATGAATATTAATTTGATGCCAAGCAAAGATATTATTAGTGAGTATTGAGTGGTGTGTTGTCGTATATGATTGTAAGAACATTATATTGTGTAATGTACACATGTGTGTTATGTTGTACTTGTTATACTTTGTTAAGGCTTCTAACATCCATGTGTCATGTGTAATTTTAATGTTTCTGCATTCTTTTTAATATTTCTGCTAATGTCAATGCATGTTAACACTTCTTAATATTTTTGCAAACTTTTGCTATTAGCGTTAATGTGTATTATAAAGCGTCATGTAGTTTTAAATTTTTGTATTGGATTGCTCTAGTATTTAATTTGAACCGTATGTTTTTACTTCTTAGTTGGTCAATTATTTGTTAGTTATTAATAACTAATGTATTATTATCTTTTCTTCTCTCCTCTCCATTTATGTGCAGAATTGTCTAAATATTGATGATGTCACAAAGGATCCTGAAAAGTTCCATGTTGCTAATCGTTGGATAGGGATCATCCATAGAAACCATCATTACAAAACTAAAACTAAGTGGATGAAAGTGATGCAACTCGACTCGACGGTTTACATGATGAATTTTGGAAAAAATGCAATAGAGCAATGGAAAAGAGAGATTGCAGAAGAAAGAGAGATTTTAGATTTAAGAGATTCATCAAGATAGGTAAACTCTCATAGGAGTCATTTTTTTCCTTAGGTTCTCGAGTAAATAACCTCATCAACTTATTGTTGTTTTAACTTATAGAGAGCCAAGTCAATGAATGGAAAGACTGCTCGTAGTAAAGTGAAATATTTACATAGGTCTTAATCTAGATTGTTTGAGAGTGGAAGAAATGATTATATAAGTATCTTAAATAATTTACGCATATAACACTAAAATTGATTAAGTCCTTAACTCTATATTACATGATTGATTAGATTGCTAGAAATCAACAACTGCTTGATGTAATAGCATTCTTTAAGTAAACCTGATATTATGATCTAAAGCCTAATGGTAGTGGTGGATGGATTTCTCAGCAAACTAGTGAGGATTATGTAAGTTAATGAGTAGTAGTGAATTGGATGTATTGCATGACAATTTTGTAGCATGGTTGGTTGTTTCTATAATCATTAGGTAAGAGAATATGTGTCAAGTCTTTGTTTAGCTTACAAATGAAATAACTCTAAAATATGTATTGAATGTTTATCAAAACTTATCACTTGATCAATGTGTAATAATATATAAACTAGATGGAAGTACAAGTAACTAAAGAAGTTTCGTTTTTGATAACTTAGATAAATAATCTACATTTTAAAAAGCTTAAATAGTGATGTTAGTAATATTTCATAACTTCTCTATTTCTATTTCAAAACTTATTATTTGAATGACTCTTTTTTGCATCTTATTGTAAATTAAGAGAAGATGGTCGTTTCCAATAAGTAGAGTGCCTTCGTTCGTCTCGATCGATTAATGAAGAACTAGATCGGGACTCAGATGTATGAAGAATCTCTAAACCCTGAAAAACTGAAGATTGGACAAGAGATAGTTGAATTTGTGGGTGTATAGTTGAGGATTAACTACCATCATCGCATGGGATATGGACCACCAGCGATTGGGAAATCTTCAAGAAGACAAAAATATGACTAAGAGGTGCAAGAATGATTGCAAGTGATACAAACATAGCTTAAAGACGAATGAGAACAACATAGACAACTACAGCAAAGGTTTGATAGCCAAGATCAACGAGTAAGTATATTTTGGTTTCAATGCTTGGAAATTGCTATAACTCTTCTGTTGTTAATCACAATTTTGGTTTTTATGAGATGGAATGTTACATTATGCTTACATTGAGGTATTTTGAATATATTGATAGTAGAGATAAATTCTATGCTTCGTAATCTCTTTGATAAGAGGATTTACAAACCAAGATTGTAGTAAATGTATATTCTCTTCATATGATATTCTTATCATTGCTAAAGAAGCATAGGAGTAAAATGAAACTATTTCTATTCTATGAAATTATACATTTAAAATTTTTTTCACATTTTTAATTCCTTTCTTTCGCTGGTCATTAGAATTCTAAGAAACAAGAGTTTCAAGAAATAATAGTTTCCAAGCTAAACGAATTGTTCATATTTGCTCTTATGTACTTTGGTTTCACTTAAGCTATTTTTGTTTTTTGTTATTTTGTTATTTATTTTTTTTTTTGTGGTTGGTAAAATAAGAAATGACATTAGATACTCATATGGTTAGTGAAACAAGGAATGATGTTATTATTGGTGTACTTGGCTTGACAAAACTTTTGTTTATTACATATGTTGGCAAGTGATTGCCTAAGGTTATTGTATGGAATTGTGATTGATTTCTCTACAATCATTGTTATGTACTTAATAAGTTTGAGACATTTCTAGAAGAAGAAAAGACTTGAAATAGTTTATAGGATAAGACGAAATCTAAAAAATCTATATTAATATCTCACTTTATTTGAAGACCTAATTGTTATATGATTTATTATTTTTGAAATGTATAATCTGTGAGGTAGAATAGATTACTTTTAAAAAGCATTTCTATTTGATTAGAATGCGTATCTAAACTTTGGAGATCGTTCAACCCTTATAAGTAGACTCTTATTTATAAGGATGTCTCTTCTTCCCTCCAACTTAGATTTTATTATTAGCATAAATAAGATATTATCATACATAATTAACAACCAATATTTAAAATAATGTTTGGCTTTCATGTTTTAGAATCAATGCTTGCATTAGCTTCTAAGCTTATTACTATACTATTACTAATACAGAATTTTGACTTAATAAAAATGCTTTGCAGCTATCTATGCTTACCTAAGCAATTATACAACTTAGTAAGAATATACCTAATAATCAAGGTAAATTATCAAAAACCTTTATTTGATTTCGCTCTCTTTTTATTTTTTTATTTTTATAGTTTTCTTTTATTGTAATGCAGGATCTTAAGAGAATAACGTTCTTTCATCAAACAATGATGATAATGCAAATTGCAAGAAGAATAATTGATTGAATATATAGGTAGGTCTTTGAATAGTTGGATTTTATGTTTAAGATTTGTTGTGGCCAAGTATATTTATGATCAAATGTATGAAGAATTTGAACTTCTTTATATATTTTAAGTTTTGTTTTGTTATATGTATTGAAATGCTTATTAGCTTTGATGTTACTTTTGGAGAACAAATCTGTTTATTGTTTTATATTTGGTTATGCGTAAGTGAAATAGTATGTTTACATTAATTAATATGAGCACGTTAAAAGAAAGTGCATAGTTTTTTATAATATCAACATAAGCACTTTGAAAGAAAGCATGTGTTTTTTTATAATGTAAATATATCAGTGTATATAGAAACCTCATGGCATCATATTTGTCATGTTTACGTATAATAAATCAAATAATGATGTTAGAATAAGGCAAAGTGATGACCATTGTCACTATTGGATATGTTGAAACACAGCCAATATGATAAATTTTATAATGTTTAAACGTAGCCAATCGTCTTCATTAGCAACATTTAAATTAGCTTTTGTTGAAATTTTTTGGTATTTTAATTAATAAGAAAGTTGAATAACTTTAAATGTCACTCAAGAATTAAAATAACCATGTTTAAACGTCACCTATGGATAAAAATAACCATGTTTAATAGTCGTTCAACTATAAAAATAATCAAGTTTAAACCTAGCCAATAGCGATTCATAGCTACGTTTAATCAATAGTGGTGTAATATATTTTAGTAATGTTTTTATTATATGAAAAATATATACTTACGTTTATACGTCACTAATGATCATAGATAATTACGTTTAAATGTTGTCAATTATCATAGATTACTACGTTTAAACATCACCAATTATCATAATATAACCATGTTTAAACGTAGCTAATGTATTACTTTTTCAAAAATTTTGCCAGCGGAAAATTCTGTAACTACGTGTAAATGTCGTGTAATGTCAAAAATAATTATGTTTAAATGTTGCCAATGGTCTCTTTTATGCTACATTTATAATGGCCTTCTAACGGACTACATGTGTATTAGCCACACTTAAACGTCACCAATAAATACATATGATGATGTGTGAATGTCGTTGATTATTAGATATTTAGTTATGTTTTCTCTTTTTGGTGGCGTTTATTTTTTTAACGGGCCTTTGGTAACATCTTTAGGCTACGTTTGTTGAACGCAGCCAAACATTATTGGAAATGTTTTTCCTTTGATCAGCGACATTCATTAAACCTCATCCATAATCGAAATTCTTATAGCGAGTTTATAGTAGAAAGTTGCAAATCAGTGTCTCTAAAATTTGAACTGCTTTGTTTTTATATCCTTCAGGTGTAACATCTTTTTGCTAATATCTAGGATAATTCTTGAACAAATCTTAAAGAATCTGAAGTTATCTTGAACTAGCTGTTGAAGATTGTGATCCTTTGATTTGTGAAAGTTAAATCAACCTTGTTGATCGATTCTAATAGAACGTTAGATTGCTGCTATTATGGGGAATAAGTATAACATGAATCCCTACTTGTTTCTTACCTCGAATTTTGTATTCTTCAAAGGATCTTTCGAGAAATTTTGATTCCATCTTGCTGATTTAAAGTTCGAAAAATCAGGAGCTTATCTTTGGCTTGTCAAACTTAAAATTTGAAAATTCAAAGCTTTGATATTTCTTGGTAATGTATCATGTTAATTTGTATTTGATATTTCCATAATCTTCTGAACATATCTAGGAAAAAAAAAAATCTACAATAGCAAATTGGATAAGCTTCATCCTTATCTAAAATTGTTGCATACGTTCATCCTTGATCTAAACTCAAATAAAAATTTGATTTGAGTTCCTTAAATGATTGTAGAAAAAAAAATGAATTTAGAAAATGATGGAACCAATTAATATTAGTTCATTTTATTGATTGGGAATTATATAAATGATTATAGATGAACCTTCTTAACGACATTAGCTTATTTAAATGAGTGCTTCGTAACGAGGCAATCATAGGTAATACTTAACCTTTGGAGATAATTATCCATATTATGTGTGACCATATCATGTTTCTCATCCAATGCTTCTAAGTCTACTATTTTGAGTGTTGAGCTCGAATTTAGCATTCAAAGCCAAATGAGTTAATGGAATAAAGACCTTTGGTTTTTGTGCCAAACACAAAAGAAAATGCTATTGCCCTTGTAGTAACATTTAAGTTATCAAATTTGTGATTCTATTTAAAATTATAACTTATAGAATTAGTAGAATGATAGAGAATTCATAAAATCATACACTTAAAATCATAATTTTATAAGAGTTTTACCTAAACAATTTTTCATCTATTTAATTTAGAAAAAATATCATAAAATCGTAAACTCGTAAATTTACTTGTGATTCTAATAATCGTGGACCTAATCATTGTTATCAAGTTAGTTGTGTTGGAGCCCCACTCTAATTGATATAATTAGAAACCTAAAATGTGATTTTAACCTTACTTGAACTCATTTACGGGATGACTTAGCTCTCACTCCCATTGGGTATACTTTCAGTTAATAGCTTGCTTATATATACTTTTTTTAATTTTATATGTATATATGCATGCATGCATGTATGCACTTATATTTATTTTATTTATGCTTTTTTTTTAAATGACTTTTACAAGAGTGACATGCCATATAATTTGCCTAATATCGGACATGACAAATAAGAATTATATATATATATATGTATATGTATATAGGTTTTTTTATAACCATTCGTGGTAGTTTTTAAAGAATGTGGGTAAAATGTCAAATACTTACTTGCTTTTACTCATCACTACTATTACACATGTATCATCTTAATTGATCTTTTTTTTTTCCTTTTATTATTTCTATTTTTTATTTTGAAATCAAATATTTAAAAGCTTGTTTTATTAGTATGTTATATTGGTTAATCAAATATCGTAAAAATACGTGAAAGAAAAAAAAAAGATTACAAATACGGCTAACAACTATGAAAAGATGGTAATTGAGTATAGAGAGGATACAAGTTACATGATATATTCTATGTAGTAATTTCCCAGAATTTATTCTCATAGAACAGGTTATGCATATGATACCTTTATATTCTATAGTTACCTCGAAAACTACATTTTAAGGTATATGGGTATAGATTCTAGTGTACTATTTATCCATCCTAAAAAAAATTGTTAAATAATTTTAATAAATGAAAAATAAAAATAATGCTACATTTTTGTGGCCAATAAGTATTTTACTAAAAAGAAAAAGAAAAAGCCTAACCCATAAGATAGAATCTTAAACTTAGAGGTCTTTCTCTCTTGTATTTCTGAAGTGTCAATAGCATGTGCAAATATTTCATTTTCTTTCAAAGTCTTCATTTTTATTTGCTTAGTGCTAACCCACTAGTAATGTAATTAAAAATAAACAAAGATATTCGTAGATACACATTTATAACTATTAATTGAGTAAAAAATAAAATCTATTAACATAGAAAGAAAAACTCGAATTTGTTATTTAAAAAATATGTAGAGTTGAAATTTATAAGAAGATAAGAAAAATCTACATATTACATAGGATGACCTGTAACCTATAAGTTTTTTAGGGTAGAAGTTACAAGATGACTTCAGAGTACTATAACGTAGATAGGGTACATGTAAAATTTCATATCTTTCCCATTCTATACTCTTTTACCCCAATAAACAAACTTTTATAGGGTTTTGCATATTGGAAAAAGAAATATTTGTCTCTACTCTTATAGGTAAACCTGCTCAAAGAGTCGAAATGGTCTTAAATTGGTCCTAAACCGCTGGTTTACAAGCTGGTTCCATGGTAAACCATGACCAGCCAGTGTATTGGAAGTTTTGAACCAATTCGTAGCCTTTGAATCATTTTTTTTTTCCTCATAAAATGTTTAATATGCTCCAATCCAAAGATGGTTAATAGTTACTAATTAATAAGCTTCTTAATCCAATTGGCCAAAAAGTTCTCATATTGTGTTGATTCCATATTCATTACCTTTACCTACGAGCTATAATTATCTTTCTCCCCATCAATCAATTAAGAATATACAAATCGTAAAATAAATTTTGAAAGACATGAAGTGCTTCTTTTTTTACCTTTGCTAAGGCATTTGCTAATGGCATCTAAACAAGAATCACGGGGATACTATAAAAAACCTTTCAGAATATGAACAAAAGTGTATGTACTTCAACATTAGGCAAATATTTACAGGCTACTTTATTTTATCTTCTTTTTATTTTTTACATAAGCACATAGCAACTAACATGATATGTAAATTGGATTGGAATTTTGGCATCTAACCTATTAACTTAGATAAAACAATTTTTTATAAGTAAAACTTAACACGATGAATAAACGGCTAAATCCACTTGAATATTTTTATAAATGGTTAGTCCATCACCATAACTTATGTTGAACAAACGAATCCTAAAGAAAAATCAAGGGGGCTCGAATTCATATTAGTTTTTTTTATTATTATTTAAGCCTTGAACCATTAGATTGAACCGGTAGTTCAAAGCTTATTGGTTTGGGTGATTCCCCTTAACTAAACTGTCTGGGCCCTTAAGGTCCGGCCACTTTTAGGCCAGATTGGTTCATTAACCTACTAGGTCGATTTAGAATTTGAAACCGGTCCTTACACGAATCAACTTATAGAAGCATCTTCGTATATTTTATTTTTCATAAGGCTTGTCTATTTTAGTACTCCGGTTTCTAAAACCCTTGAGATTTGAGGCTTTCTAGAGTGAACGTTGCATACAGTTAGTATGCTTGGGCTTGGAGGAAGGCCACTAACATACTTATATGAAATTTGAGTATAAAATGAATAAAAAAATTAATTATTTAGCATTTTAATAAGACGGAAGATATTCATCAATATTTACCATATCTAATATATCTAGTTTTCAACATGAATATGAAAAAAAAAAAAATCAAGATAGGATTGGGCACGATTATACATATTAGCTATATCTTCTACTTTTGCAACAAAGAGTTTATCTGTGTTGTGGATAGTTGATGCAGGAGAATTGCATGTGGAATGAGAAAAAATAAAAAGGGCCAATTAACTTATAAATGGGTTGCCTAAGCAAACAAGAGCGACAGTAACCAAACAAAAACAATCGAAATGTCACTTAAAGGAACCCACTCATCAATTGTAACCGTCTTTTTTTTATCTTGGGTTGACTCCGCTAAGTGCAGAATTGCTCTTCAATGGTTCTGAGCTAGGAACACAGCTCTCAATCTTCTCCGGAACTAGAACTCAACTGACTAAAGTAACCGTCTTTTTTTATTTTACCTAAAGATTTCGCGTTAAATGTTTTCATTTCGTATTATTTTGTTACCTTTTTTTGTCTCTTCAACAGAATTAGAAGACAACTAAAGGAGTGGTGTACAAGAAGACAACATAGTACAAGCTTTTAACATACTTTTTTTTTTTTTTGCCCCAGTTTGTATATGCTGATGTTAATGTATTTTCTGGTTTTTTTCTTTTTTCCAAAATAATGTACTTGTCGATGTATTTTCTTTTGGGTTTGTTGATTGAAATATGATGCTTTGGATGTAATATTTTTCATTATTATTTAATGTAATATTTTTGGTTTAGCTTCCTGTTCTTCCATATTTTGGGTTTAGAATTCCTAATTTGTAATATGTTGAATGTAGTCTCTTTTTCTTTTCTATTAAACATGTAATATTATTGTTAGTATTTTTCTTGAAATTTTAATCTATAAAATATCATTTTTATCTTTTTGGAACTTTTAAGATATAAAAGTATCACTTCTAAAATTTAAATTAGGCGAACTAAAGTCATTAAAATCTAGTGATATGAATATTTATCTTTCAATGAGATGAATCAAGTTCGTCCCTCCCCTATGTTGTAATGCTGTTTGAGGAAAAAAGAAAAAAACTTAAGTAGTAAACTAAATTTGCAAATCAGTGAGAGATTGACAAGTGTTAAGAAAACTCACTTGATAACAATTTCTAACCAATAAAAGTCGCCATTTGCATCTCATGGCCACACTTTTCATGACAATCATTTTTAGGGAAATTTTTCTAATAGTAGGCATAAACTTATTTTTGTAGTGATATTGATCGATAAAAACCATTGTTTGTATGTGGTTGAACTAAAAACTTTCCAATTTAACATTGTTAAACTTGTGATTTTATCTAAATTCTTTAGAAGGTCTATAGAATTGGACCATAAAACCAAAACGTAAAATATAAATTTCTACAACCTGTATAAACTAATTTCTAGAATCATAACTATACTTATAATAGTAGCAAAAAAGTTGAAATACATTATAGAAGTAAAGAAATTAAGCATAAATTCAGTATGATACAAAAAATCAAATATAAACTATTATATTAAAAAAATAAAATATAAATATTGCTACATAAATTACATTATATTATAAACAATTACAAAGTAATATAGAACGAAAACAAATTATTAATCAATGATTGACTTATCATCATCAAAACCACCATGAGCTCTCCTATCACCACCATCATCATCGTTATTACCAATATCACTATTGGTACTGCTATAAATGATATCCATATCTTTTATTCAATAACTTTTGAAGCATTCAGTTGTACTTTATCTTTAAAAAAGTTAATGTCATTGATTACTATTCACACAACTCTCTAAATCAACACATGCACAAAATCCCTCCACAATACTATTTTCATTTTTTTATTTACCCTTATGCCCAACCAATTCCCATTCTCTAAATCAAATATAGTTTCTTCCTTTATCCTTCATAACTAAATGAGTGGTCCTTAACCATGAAGTTAATAGATTAATCAATTTAAGTTAAAGAAGCAAATATAGTGTCATTTTACTTATGACTTGATGGACTTATTTTATAAAAGCTTGGTTCTCTTTCTTACTTTTTGTGGCCCATGATTCAAATCAAGGCAAAAAGTGAAATTCATAAAACCATAAATTCGTAAAATTATATATTTAAACTTATAATTTCATTACGAGTTTACACCTAAACGATTTCGTCATAGTTTAACCTGAAAACACTTCATAGAATCATAAACTCTAAAATTGTACAAGTTAACTCACAATTTTAACTCTTCCACCAGTTGAATTGTTTAGAATTCTTGAGAAATAAAATCACCATTATTGGAGTCTGGAGACGGTATCAACATGGAATGTAATTTTCACTTTAATGGAATAAACATTCCAACCTCCACAATTATACTTTCTAGGGCTGAGATGCCAAAGTCCATCTTATTCGGATTACCAACTATTCCAGAAGAAAAAATATCTTAATCGAAGAGCATCCGTTTTACACCACAATTACTGTTCGAAGATGAAACTAAACTAGAATAGGAATATTCACTTGAGTAAATAATGCCAATTTTTTAATAACCATTCCCTGTTGGAACAACACATTCAACGTAATGATTTGACAATTCATGGGTAAAAGATGAAAGGACGGAGAGGAATAATAAGCAAAGCAGACAATTCTTGTCACTTCAACTCTTTTAAAGTACAACATTTTTTAGTAAATGGTGGACTGTAATCCCTCTCCTTTTAATTCACATCTAGTACTTCCATATACATATTTTTTATAATTCTTCTAGATATTCCCTTATTGAAGTGTAAAGTTAGATTCTGTTTGCCTTATCATGAAATAAAGTACCATCTCAAATAAATCATGAACTTGCTTACATTTGGAAATGCTTGTGATTGCCTCTTATTGCATTAAGAACCGAAACTGATTCTCAATGTCGGAAGCCTAGTCTAATAAGCATATGCGTTTGCAAAGCTAGTACGGCATTTTAACAAGTGGTCATTTGATATTTTTATATACTCAACGTATTGAGATATTAGATTTGTGCAAGAAAGGTGCATAGAAATTACATGAAGGAAATGTGTATCTATCTATATATATACATATATATGCATATGTATATGTATAATTATTAAGGTGGATAGCCGGCGTGGATGTAGTATGCTATGGTGTTTCCTTTATTTGAGTTTGCAATTATTGTGTGTATGTAGTCTTTTCTAGGTTTTTAAGCCCTTACATACTTATGTACGATATATGTATATGGTGGAGTTGCCGCATTTAAAATCTAGGGCATGACATAAAAATAAATCTTGTATGTTATAGATGCTATTAATATCAATTTTTTATGGCTTGACACAAAATTCATACATAAGGACTTATGAGATTTAGTATTGCCAAAATAATTAAGACAGTTAACTAGGGATTCTAATTACAATGGCACATTTTTGCACACACTATAATAATAATAATAATAGAAATTGCAAATATATGATCCATGTGTTTGCATTTTTTCAAACTCATAACCCATGTTTTTGTGACAAATACACTCTTGAAATAATCAACAGTACACTCCACTATGGACAACTCCTCCTCAAGAATACTGGGATCAATAGCCGCAAACACAAATCATAATAAGTTCCCAATACCTACAATATTCCACACAAACCAAAAAAAAAAAAGAGGATGAAGACAATAGTGAAAATGAAGGAAATCAAGGTCGTAGAAAAAAGTGAGAGGCAAACAATGATCAACTTCATATTTATGCATAATTCAAGATTAGTAATCATCTATCGTAAACCTTTTAGTAACAAGACCATGAAAACTTTGAGGAAGAATAAGTTTTCGGAAGGAGAAAAATCTATGGAAATAAACATAGTAACAATACATACCTTGGTGGTTGGAAATCTCAAAGGATGTTATAAAATTTGGAAGTTACTATGATAAAATAAAATGACAAACACAAAACTAAAAGAATGAGCATTTATGAAAGAGGCTCATCATTTATTTAAACAAAATGAGAAAAGCCTATGCACGATTAAGCATTGTTGAGTAATGTTATGTGATGAATGTAGATGGAGTTCTAAATTTTGAAATGCTAAGAAAAGTCAAGGTAACCAAACTAAGGTTTTTGGTACACATAACAGGTCATTCCCAAATAGCAATTTATCAATAAATGATGAGGAAAGCAAACAAGTCAATTGACCATCTAATAAAGCGACATCAAAGTGGAAAGGAAAGGAAAAATTGGGCAATAATGAGATCGCGAAAAGATTTATTTAAGGGTTAAAAAACTTAAGTGGCTCAAAATTGTAATAAAGTTAAGTCGTCTCATAAAACTAACGAAAGGGAAGACAAAGAACCGGAAGTTACCATGGATAAGGGATATCACAAAAAGGAGAATAAACGTACCAAACAAGAGAAGGAACAAATAGAGGAGATGCGTAGGATGATTATTAAAATAAGGGGCACTTATTTTTATTTTTAACTAGGCATTATATGAGTTCTAATTGATGATATTAGTCATCGTAAAAAAAAACCATAAATTAAACTAATTTTAAAATGAAGTAGTTGTAGAAGAATCCATGAAATTTCAATATAGCCTTTATTGAATAGTTCATCAATTCAAAGTAATTTAAAAATCTGTCCATTGAAGAATTATTCATCAAGCAACTTTAAGTTTGAAAAAACATAGTAGTTGTTAAAGTATCTAACAATCTAGTAACTTAAAAAAAAAAAAAAAAAAAGAGAACAACTAGCCATTATAACAATGTACGTTGATAAAAGAAATTTTAAAAAACTAAGTATTATTAAATGGTTGTTGAACTTCCATATATTTGTATAGGTTAACATGCTCATTTTCATAATACACTTTCAATTTTCCCATTTTCTATATATACATTAACATGCACATCTTCATAATGCACTTTCGATTTTCCAATTTTCATTCAAATCTATTGTATTATTATTATTTTCTTTTTGGCCTAACTACTCTATTCTTTACTCTCTCAAGATATTATGTTCCAATTTCAAGGAAAATAATAATGACAAGAAAGTAATTGAAGAACTTTTTTTGTCATAGAGGAGCATTTTGTAGATTGAGAAAATTTCTTATTTATATAAGTACTTCTAAAGATATTAAGAGTTCTTCTGCTAAAAGACGTAAGAGAAAGTAAATAGATATAAATCATCTAGAGGGTTGCAATTGCCCATACAACGACTATTCTAAAATATCCCAATGTATATGGATGAGTATTTTTTATGAAAATTCCAAATGATAGAAAGCCATGTTCGTTCTCATTACACAAGAACTTTGAGATTACTCGCCTAATTTAGACAAAAAGGGATCTTGTTGGTAAACTTAGTGTTTCACCACTACTAAAGTGCACCAAAGCTATTCAAATGTTAGCATATTGAGTAGCAAGTGATATTTTAGACAACTACCTATAGATAGCTGAAGGCACAATAATATAATGTGTTAAGTAATTTGTTTTAAAGGTCATTGCTTATTTTGGCATTGAGTGCTTAATCAAGTCGATATCAAAGGTTTACTTAACGTTGCTAAGCAACATTAATTTCGCAGTATGTTGGGGAGTATTGTTGTATGTAGTAGGATCAGAAGAATTGCCCAATTACATGGAAAGGCATATATACTTGAGGAAGTCACAATTCCGAGGAATCATGATTAAAGTTGTCGCTTCATACAATATTTAGATAAGTTATCTATTTTTCAATGACCTAAGCTCTAATAATGATACTGACATTCTAAAGTATTCACCTTAGTTCAATTGTGTTGTAAAAGGGTATAGTCAACATTTTTCAATTTCTTATCATGTATGGTCAAAAGGAGTCATTATTTATTAAGCACCAAGAAAGATGTAGGAAGGATGTTAAATGGGCCTTGACTTTTGTAGTGCTATAATCTTATTTTGTAGTAGATTATAGACCATCATCTTTTTGGAATCAAGAGATTATAGTACAAATAATGAGAGTATGTGCAATTTTACATAATATGATTATTAAGTATGGTAGGATGATTGCAATTTTAGTTTTCAAGTTCCAAATTATGATGGCACCCATATTTCTTACAATCATATTGTAGAATATGTGACATACATAAAAAATAATTTGCTTCTTGGTAGAGCAAAACATCAAAAGCTATAAATTGACTTAATTAAATATGTGGTAACTATTTGAATCGATTTGTTAATATTTAATATTTGAATTGATGATTTTAAGTTATATGTTGGCTTTTTATTTCTTTTTTTTTCCCTAAAAAGTCAATTATATACTTCCAACTTGTATCCTTTTCAAATTAAACTATAGTCTATCTAGTTTTTCCTATAAATAATGATATTATTAGATCAATTATAATAATTTATCAATATGAAAAAAAGTTAGTACAATTTATATATTTTTTAATTATTTTGTAATAATAAAATAAAAATTGTTATTATTGCATATAATTTTTATTATGCCTTTTTATTTAATTTTTCATACTTTAATAATCTTGAAAAAATATTAGAAGTAATTGTGTGATAGTAATAATAACATAAGACCTATAAAAATCTTTAAAAATTGTTATGAAATTCTCCAAAAGGACTTTAGCACATATATGATGCTAAGAACCTCATAGAATCTCTAGGTACCATATCAATATTTTAAAAAACCTTTGTCCTTAAGGATATCTTTACTTTATCTCTCAAAGTCCTTCATAAAAGTTTTTATAACAATTTTATGTTTCTTTGGGTTCTAATAATAGTACTATTCTAGCATACAAAAATTCAAAAAAAAAAAAAAAAGAAGGAAAGAAAAGACAACTTTATGGCTTCCTTTACCAAGGAACTCATTTTTAAGGAATTCATTTTTTTTTCAAGTGCCTCACTTTATTACTTAATAAAACCAAGAAGCTTTTTGCTGTAGAAAGGCTCTTTGCCGTGGTGGACCCAGTTATCTGCTTATGTTCAACTAGTGCTTGCTCAAACCAACCAAGTTACAACATCTGCTCCTCTTACTATTGGATGTTAAGCTAGCTAACATTTTGGGACCTATTGTCTACAGTTGGCCTCTATGGTAGAATCAACGGGGATGTAGAGCTCATTGTGCCTTCCTATCCTTCCACTTGTGATCCTACATGTAGTAGAGGATTTTGACAAATGCGCATGAATGTTCCCTTCCCTTGGCAAGAAACTTGCATTATACAAATAATGTGAAAGAGTCCTTTAATAAATAAAGTTTCTTAAAATATTGATGTAGTACTTTAAGAAATTTCTAGGAAACTCGTTAATTAAGATACCCTGAGCCAATGAAGAGAATTGCGAATGGTTATTATAAAACCTCAATGCAAAAGAAATTATTGTCATGTTTTCTTGTGTAATCATATAACTTATTATCAATTTATATGATTATTACATATTGAGTAGTTTAGATTCTTCATATTTATTATTTGAGGCAACTCTTGATAGATGTGTGTCTCCCTAATTTTATAAAATAGGAAAATTATTTATAATTATTATATGAGGCACGTCCATTTATATTGTTATAATCAAGTTGTTATAAACGAAATGTGTACAAATAAGTTGCTTAATTGAAGTTCATATCGTAAGGTAAGGAGCATAATTTCACATAATAATTCTAATTATCGGACGGATAGATTTTTAATGCAGCAAATGTAGTGAGACAGTAAGGTTGCTTTTACATACGCCTAATTATGGTAATCATGCCTGCTTATTAACAAGATGGATTAATATTGGGGGTCTTACCTCCTTTTTTAAGGTTCTATTAACGTCGTGACATTCCCTAGGCCTAGTTAGGAAGAAGTAGGTTTTTCCAGGAATCCAATGGGATTTGATCGATGTCACATAACACACGATAGTTTTCATCTTTTTATTTAACTCTAGAGAAATCCATTCACTTTTCTCGGTTGACAAATAGCAAAGTTTATTTTTTTTTCTTTGGTAATAATATGATTAATCGATTAGAATATGAAGATCCTCATCTTATCCTATATTAAATAAATGCACGGCCTAAAACAATATTAAACTGATTCCACAAGATGATATACGTGATAAGGATGAAGTTTTGTTGGTTTTCATAAATTTCCACAATTAATTTTTATTTATATCTTGCCGTTATTAGATCTAAAAAGGTAATAAAATATTTTAAAATGTTTTTGCATTAGGTTTTATCTAACCTATATGAGAATAAGTATTCCGAAATGTTATATTAGATTATTATACTTTATACGATAGAGTATGTATATTGATTCAATGAAACCTTCTGTCTGATAAATTTTTAAAATGTCTACTCCCACTAGTCCGATAAGCCTTATTAAATATTATAAAAAAATCAAATGGAAATTGATTCAACTACGTTCTTCGTACAAATAATTTTTTTTTTTAAACAAAAAAAGGGTACTAACATGTTTTATTCAGACTGAAAAAAAAATGATACAAGTAGTGATTGACCTTTATCGAAGGGAAAGGAAAAGGAAGCTTATGGAGTGATAAACTTTAAAGCATAATGTATAGGCCACATTAAATAAAGCGATATAGGTTGGACGAATAATGCTTAAAATGGAAAGACAGATATACATGGCAGCATTACATATAAAATAATAATGAAAGAATATGAATAAATGAATAAACTCCTCATCAGATGTATTCGACTACTTTATATATATATATATATTTGTTAAGGACAGATTTGTATTTGCTTTCCCTATATAAACCCACGAAACGGACTGTTTTTACTCGTGCAGCCTGGTTATCGAGGTGGTTATACACAGAGTTATCACATTCACACAGATTTTGATGCTTTTTCTTTTTCTTCTTTTTTTTCCTAACTACTACGATCCATCCCATTAAAAAATCAGTAACAATAGTTTGACATATAGATTTTGATTTACATTGCATTTTCTCTCTCAACAATGAGAAAACACTTGAATTTTTGCATGGCGTAGAATTTAGAGAGAGGTGTTCTGTCATTTACTGATGTTTTTTCTTTTGTTTGCATGTTTTCTTATACATGTGAAAACAGATAGTAGTTGTTTGTTATAATCTATATCGAGGAAAGTGACATACTAAAGGAGAGCTTCCTTCGGTCCATTTACGGGTAGTCTTAGGATTTAATTGGCTGCCGACTCATTCGTTCATATGCCAAGTGGAGGGTAGAGATTATACACTCGGTATTTGAGTGAATGATGCGGGAGACTTACTGGATCTTAAGCTTTCTGTGCTTGGACTGAAGGGAGCTCCCTCACATTGACCACTTTCTTATAGAAAATCCTAATTGTGTTTTGCGAAATTTGTTAAATGAGTTAAAAAGAGAAATGTTTTTGTTTTTTCATACACTATTTTTAGAAAAAGATATCAATTATCGATTAATCCATCTACTTAATATTAATATGTTAATATTATCCTTAAAATCATATAAAGTCTTGTTAGAGCTTTTAAGTAGTGTTAAAGATAATTATTATTGAAACCTTATATAAATAAATAATGTATAAACATATTCATCGGTTAACAGTCATCTCATCCGAGTTGATAGGATTAAAAATTTTGTTCAGGACATCATGCATATAATATGCTAGTATTCAGTTATTCAATTTATCTAAGGTCATCTATATATAATATGTAGTAATCGTGGCATGGATCTCTTTACTTCATTATTTTGTGTTTCATGGAGAATTTCCAGCTCTAAGCATCGTTTTGTTAGGACGCGAAAAGGGCCATGTTTCTTTACAGAAGGAGGAGACACGCCTGAGATAAAGACAGGTACATTCGTAGATAAGATGAGTTGGTTTCTTTTCTTGAGTGATATCTTTTCTAGATTTGCATCTTTTCATCAAGTTATTTTCTCCAGGGTTCTTCAAAGTTATAACCCCTTGAAATATAATGATATATGAATAACAGTTTAAATTAAAAAAAAAAAAAGAAAAGAAAATGATGTCAACATGATATTACAAAATATTTAAAAAATTCAAATAACTTAAACCATTAATTTTTAATCACTTTATTTAAAGTATTTTAGAGCATTCATTTTCTATCTTTATTGATTTCCTTTGCTTACACCCACGTTTATATATACGAGCCATTTATTAACATGTTTCTTTATGTATTTATTTTTTTTCTTCCACTTCTCATGTGTCTCTCATACCGAATGACCTTGAGTAGGGTTGGCCCAGTTCAATCTGATTTGTTTATCCCTTCAAATCAAGCAAGTTCATAAAAATACAATTTTGGTTTTCTATAATTGTACTTTCTATCAAATCATACAATTCCAATTAAAAATTTCTGTAAATTATAAAATTTTGATTTGATTCAGTTTAGTTTTATGAACTAAAAGGTATATTATAATTTTGAAAAATATATTTTCATAATGTGTAATTTGTTATATGAAAAGTATTAAATTCATTGATAATATTAACTAATGATATCTATAAGAGGTCATTAAAGTCAATATTTATTGGATTAAAATATTTTAAATATCTATTAACAATTAATTTAATCCATAAAGTTAGTATATAATGTAAATTTTGAGTTCACTTATATATATAAGTTTAACATATATATAGTATATACTGTGTATTTTTCCTTAAGAAAGGGTTTAGTTTGATTTTATGGTTTGACTAACTATAAGTTTTTGGTTTGGGAATTTTATAATACAAATTACTAAAAAAACCATATTTTGAGAATTCGTGAATCTAAGATGTGGTAAAGAAGCTCTACAATGTTTTCATAAACCATATTTTGAATCACACACTAGACAAATGCAATAATTAATGGGGATTAGTGAAATGTATAAAGGGATAAGAAATCATATTTTGTCTATGGAACCAATGGCTTCTATAAATAAAGCATTTTTTTGTTGTAACAAGTTGAAAAACAAAAAGAGGCCATCGCAACATACATCTAAATGTTGGAGTATCGACCCTTCCTATAAATAACATGATTGATAATAGAAGTTAATGGACAAAAGGAAATTGAAAGGGTTTGTTGGAAAGGCATTTTGTAAATGCTGTTATAGTAAAGTACATACACTTGATACATGGTTTTAGATCATTGCTTATAAAAAAATGGTTCAAAGAAAAGAAAATCATTAAAGAAAACATTCAAATGCAGGGACATTAAAATTTTTTTGTAAATCACAAAAAGATTTGAAACTAGATACACCATTTGTTCATGATATGTTTCATGTTGATGGTATGTCTAGTAAAGGTACTAGTCGAGGCAAAGATATGTAAGATAAGCAATTTATTCAGAATGTTTGTGAAGTATTGGGTATGATGAAAGAAAGATATGTGTCCATGGCTAATATAGTACACTTTGTAGGTATCAATGACTCTACCTTTTGCTTTAGTTCTTTGAATAATTATATGGACTATTAGATAGTGGAAAAAAGGCTTATGGATCATATAACAACTTCTTTCATACCTTACGTGATGTTCATACTTTGTCTCTTTCAATACAAGTTAAACTTCCAAAAGCTAAGTGATAGATTGCTGACTTTTATACCTCTCACTCACACTCGCCTTCATAGCCTCCAATCCCTCACAAGGAGAATACTCTCTTGTTAGTCTATCGAGGATGAGTTCTCCTATATGGAGCTGTAAGTGAAGTCTTTATGGCCCTAGAGATATACTCTCCTCTGCTCGGACTCTTATGTAGTTGTTGACATGCTAAGTACCAAACAACATCTCAGCATCCATAATGCTTTGCTCAGACTCTTACCCAGTTGTCGACCTGTCAAGTGTCAAATCCGAAGTCCCCATACACTAAGCTCTTCTCTTCCATCTTGCCAAATTGTAACTACATCCAATCACCTTGATAGCTCTTAGTATAGCTCATCAAAATATATATATATATTTAATATTAACTATGGTTCGAATAATAAGTTTTTAGAAAAATTTATTATTCTAAAAAAGAGCTCGAATCTCTAAATAATGTATATGTACTTTGACTTCAATCTACCTCAAAAATGAAAAGACCTTCACTAAGTGACTCAAAGATCCTAAAAATGAACCTAAGACCTCAAAATCCTTTCTTTTATTAATATATTTTTTTTCAAGTTTTTTATTTTCTTGTATTTTGTTTGAATATCCTATTATTTGTATCGTTTTTTTATGACCCTTTTCTTTATTCTAAATAAAATAAATAGAAATAAAAAATCTAAAATTAGAAAGGGCAACAATGGGGTATCTACACTAACAAGTGTGTATATTGTATGTAGAGTAGCTTAGCTAAAGAATTACTTATCTAGGAAACCCATGCTGGGGACTTAGTTGGCTATTTTAGCAAGAAGAGAACTATCGAGTTGTTGAAAGAATACTTTTATTGGTTTGAGATGATGAAGGATGTGCACAAAATTCTTAAATGCTACGAGGTATGTAAATGAGCCAAAGGAAGAAATGAGTCATATGGAAAATATACACCTTTACTCATACCAGAGCAGTTGTGGACCAATTTAAGCATGGATTTTATGCTCGGCTTACTTAAAATACCTCGAAAACATGATTCTATTATGGTGGTGGTTGATCGGTTTAGCAAAATGAGCCACCTCATCCTTTATCACAAAATCAATTATGCTTTATTTGTTGTTAACCTTTTTTTGTAGATGATCGTACGACTACATAGTGTCCTAAGAAGTATTGTATTAGATTGTGATTTGAAGTTCACAGGCTTCTTCTGGCGAACACTATGGAAGAAGCTCTATAGTAAACTTATGTTTAGTACTTCTTATCACTTACAAACAAATGGCCAAACTGAGGTTGTGAATAATGCTGTAGGGAATCTCCTTTAAGTTACTATTAGGAAGAATTTATATGATTGGGATATGTACTTACCTATCATTGAGTTTGCTTACAACTACTCCACCTATAGCTCAATAAGAAGGTCACCCTTCAAGATCGTTTATGGGCTTAATTCAAACTTACCCTTAGATATGATTATTAGCCTAACCTCTTTAGGAGAAAGTCAATTAGGCCTACAGCTCGCCAAGGAGTTTTAAAAACTACATCAGAAGATTACCGAACAACTAGCTAAGACAATGGCTAGATAGAGAAAGCAAGGAAGCCTAGGTAGAAGGCAAATTATTTACAGTCCAGGAGATCTTATTTGGATTCACCTTAGCAAGGAGTGATTCCTAGGGAAAAGAATGAACAAGCTATCTCCTAGGTTGGATGCCTTTTTCAAAATCCTTCGACGCATCAATGATACAGAGTGTCTCGAACTTTCAACATCATCGACTTGATACCCTTTGTGCCAGAAGAAGAAGAAGAAGACCATAATTTGAGGGTAAATCTTCAATAACCCTAGGGAACTAATGGATTGATAACCTCCAAACCTCTTACTCACACCTGCTTCCATAGCATCTAATCCCTCACAAGAAGGATATTCTTTTATTAGCCTGCCAAGGACAAGTTCTTTTACATAGAGGAGATGTAGGTGAACTCTCTAAGGCCCCAACTGGAATACACTATCCTTTGCTCGAACGCCTGCACAATTGCCGACCTGTTAAGTACGAAACAATAACTTGCATCCATAATGCTCTACTAGAACTCTTACCCAGTAGCTGACCTATCGAGTACTAAGTCCAAGGCCCCCATAAGTCGAGCTCTTCTCTTCCATCCTATTAAACTGTAACCACATTCAGTTACCTTGATAGCTCCTAACAAAACTCATCAACAGTAACCCCAACAACAACTTAGCTTAGCCACAATGCCTTAAGATCCTTGAACACGAACCCATTGATAGGCTATCACCTCTTTTTTGTCCTTTGTCATATTTATTGTCTTTTATATAATTTTCTATTTTTGTATTGTTACCCTAAAAGAGTTATTATAAATAATCCATTTTACTACAATTGTAATTATCTTACACACCTTACAATTAATGAATATCCTTCTTCTTATGAGATACCCTTCTCCAAGTATATTCTTTCTACACTCTTATCTAATCTTGTAATTAGTGCTGAGTGGACCTTAACATTAGCTTATGTATCATATTAAGTAAAATACTAAGTTGTGTTATATCTGTTGGTGTATCATATCCTACTAGTAGCTTCACGGAAGCTATTGTTTTGCTAATCTATTCGTTTCCTCTTTCTTCGATATCTTGTAAGACCCATTTGGTTATTAGCTTTTACAGTAAGCCCTAGTAATTAACTCAGCTCCTAGGCACATCAATAGGCTTCTAAAGTTGACAGAGTTGGATATATCGAAATTAGACCTTTATTAACCTTATACAATGTTTTGTTTGTTCTTAATTCACTTATAACCTGTTGTTAGTACATAAAGTCACTAAAGACTAACATCTCATGGTTGTCTTTTGACGCTCTTGATTGTCAATTTCATGACCAGATGATTAGTAAAGCAATAGCTTCAGCATGAGTTGTTTAAGGATTCTGTTTACTTAGTTTTGGTAGTGATAGTAAGATGAGTTTCTGTTCTAATCAATCCTAACATTCTTTTATTGATGCTTAAAGACAATAAATTTGTTTGTTTCATGACCATTTAAGTCACACTTCATTACCTAAACTACAACATTTAGTTGAATGTAAGAATTTGAATCCACAGCAATTTGCTTGTGACACTTGCCAAGAAGCTAAGTAATATGCTCCACACCCTATGATGAATCTAAAAGCATCTATTAGGGTAGAGTAACAAAATAAAGGTTGGACCTTTAGAAGAATTCAAGGTTGAAAAAAAAATAAAAATGAAATATTTTTAAGGTTTTTAATATAAGTATAAATAGAAAATAAGAGATATGTACGATTTATTATGAGATATGACTTGCGACAATAAAACAAATTGGATTTGATTAGATCCTACAATCAATATGGCATAGGACGACAAGAAATAATTAGTATTAAAGAAACTCTCGATATGATGCTTAGGGATTTCAATAACAAATGTTAATTAAACTATCAAAGACTCATGATAATCTAACTAACAAAAAGATCTATATCCTAGAATTGATAAGTTCAAGAAGAAAGAACAAGTATTCAAAGTTGATTGTTGAATCTTCCTTTTATTATTATTTTTTTTTATTACAATGGAAAAGAAAATGTTTATAATGATACACATAAAACCTTACACTAATAACAATCTTGTAAATAATACAACTTTAATTAAAAAAAATACATAAAATAACTCATATCATATAAAAAAATAAAGTATACGGCTTAGAATAAATATTAAATGGTGTCTATTAAAAAATGTAACTTATATATGATGTGTATTCAACATATAAGACATGTGCTAGTCCTTTACTAATAGACATGGTCATGTCTTTTGATCATGCTACTTTAGGTCTTCTAATATTGTCAATACATTATTGACACGACCATGCTACTAATCATATTCACCTGTGTATCCGATATTAAAACCTCTAGGTTTATTGCGTGGGTCGATGTCCTCATTACTAAGTTTCATAGAGTCCCTTTTCCCAAAATTTTATCTACTTCCAATTTTATATTTTAGCTTTGGCATATTTTATCTACTTCCAATTTTATTTATTTTTTTTTTAACAATAGTAGATGATTATTTGAGAGCCATTTGGACAGAGTTGCTTATGCATAAATAACAAACCTATTATGTTTTGCATTAGCTTCATTACTTTGTGTCTAATCATTTCTCCATTGTTCCCAAATTTGTTATAACCAATAATGGTTTTGAATTCATGTACAATTTGTGCCAAACCATGTTTTGTAGCTTGTGAATTGCACATCAAAGAATATTAATTACTCCACAACAAAATGGTCAAGATAGAAAGAAAACATAGATATTTTATTGACACCTCTACGATATTAGGATTATATGCTCATTTTCCTAAAGAATTTTGAAGGGAATATGTGATGTCAATTGCATATACCATGAATGAAATGCCATTGGCATCTTTGACATGGAAAATACCTTTTGATTTATTATTCAAAAGACCACTAAAATATGATAATCTAAGAGTGATGGATTTCCTTTGTTATATTGCTAATCATTACAAATATAAGGATAAATTTGATTCGTGAAGAATTAAATATATTCTCTTAGGGTATGAACAAAGACTAAAGGCTATAGAGTCTTTAATCTTATTACCAAGAAAATTCTTGTTAGTCATGATATTGCTATCCTTGAACACATTATTTCCTTTTAAGGATTTATCCATTCTAGAAAATAGTCTTTGCATCTTTCACATGTATCTTTATATTCTGATATCAATTCCAATCACATTGCTTCTTTTCCTAATACTTCAAAACATGACTCCATTTCATCCACAATTGATATACATTCATTAGGACAACAATCTTCAAATGTTATTCTATCATCTATTGTCCAAGCACTAGTATAGAGATCTCTTAGAGAAGGGAAAGCCCTAACATTAGCTATAAGATTTTGTTTGCATAACTCATAGTCCTTTTAATGCCATCATTATTGATGATGTTGATATTTTGTATATCTTTCAAAATAGAAACAATATTCTCCTTTTGATAGTCATACCTTTGCCTCTTATCCCAAAGACGACATTGCATCCTTGGCAAAAGCATTAACAACCCAAGAACCATATAATTATTCACAAGCTTCTAGGAAAAAGGAATGGTTTGATGCTATGCAAAAGGAGTTGGAAGCACTTTAAAGTAGTCAAACTTAGGTACTCACTGATTTATCTAAAAGGAACAAAGCAAATGGTAACAAGTGGGTCTATAAAATCAAGTATAGACTAGATGGACAACTGGAGATATACAAGGAACATTTAAAAGAAAAAGGGTATACTCAAGTTGAGGTTGAAGATTATAATGAAACCTTTCACTAGTAGCAAAATTAAATACTATTTAGATTTTTATAATTATCGCTACAACTCATTGTTAGCCTTTGCATCAAATAAATGTGAATAATGGTTTTTAACATGGATTGCTTAATGAACATATTTGTATGTTGCCTCCAGAAGGATATATTAAAGTAAAACCAAGACAAGTTTATCATTTAAAGAGATCACTTTATGGTTTAAAACAAACGAGTCAATAGTAGAATTTGAAGATTTCTAAGTTTTTACTTACTCATGATTTTATACATTCAAAGAGTGATCACTCTTTATTTACTAAACGTACTAATAATGGTTTGCTTGTTGCTCCTCTTTATGTTGACGAATTGCTCTTAACAAGTAACAATGAAGAATTAATTCGTGAGTTGAAACAATAACTTTATGTTGTTTTTATTGTTAAAGATCTTAGGTTAGCAAGATTTTCCTTAGGATAGAGATTCGTCAAACATCCTTTAGTACTTTGCTTAATCAAAGGAAAGACATTCTTGATCTTTTGACTTAAACTAGCCTTATTTGAGCTAAACCATTTGCTTGTGCCTTACCTATTAGATTTAAATTAGATCATTTAACAAGAGATGTTAATGCAAGATCTTAGTTTACCTGTTTCCCTCTTTTGTCACAGTAAATTAACACTATTAATTGTGGCTAATCCATGTTTGCATGGCCAAACTAAGCATATTGATATCAACATGTATTTTACTAGAGATCATATTACTAATTAATTGATTAAGGCAATTTATGTTTCTTCCTACAATCAAATTGCAAGCTTTCCTACTAAATCATTAAGTGAGAAGTGGATTCATTTTTTGAATGGCAAGTTGAATCTTTAAGAAGCTCCAACTTAAGGGGATGTAGAGATTATGTCAGCTAATTATTATTTAAGGACTGATCTTATATTTCATATATTTTTCAAGCAATCATTGGTCAAGCTAGTTTAGTAGACATTTTATGTATAAATAGCTTTTTGTTAGTAAGTTAAATGGTAAGCTTCAACTATTAAATTGAATAGAGTGTTCAATTAGTAAAAGTTCATTCCTTTCTTATTTCATCAATCTTGATTCAAAGCTTTCAATATGTTCTATAATTACTCTATTCTTAAAGTGATGAATCACAAAAGTACCAAATCCTTCCAAACATTTTAATTATTATGGATGATAAAAGGGAATACAATGCTTATGTAATTACATTTGCAAGCCTTGTGCCCTTGAACTTAGATAGACAAAAAAAATTCATTCTCTTGTTACTAAGGTAGGCTATGCATCATTTGCACTTGTTCGTAATGGGCTTGATACATTGTATGCTAACAGTATGTTTGGCAATTTCAAGAAGAGTGGAAATGATTTGAAAATGTTATTTGTATCTCTTGTTTGAATTTATAAAGAAATTTGCATATTTATTATTAAAATAGATACATATTATACAAATACCTATTATACTAAATTAATTACATGAATACCATAACAAAATCATATGTAATGAATGCGATTTTGAACTTAGGGAGGAGAAGAAAATTCATTCTCTTGTTACTAAAGTAGGCTATGCATCGTTTGCACCTATTCATAATAGGCTTGATGCATTATTATATGCTAACACTATGTCTGGCAATTTTAAGAAGAATGGGAATGATTTGAAAATATTATTTGTATCTCTTGTTTAACTTTATAGAGGAATACGCATGTTTAAGGTCAGAATAGACAAATATTATACACATACCAATTACAATAATTTAATTACATAAATACCATAACAAATTATAATAAATGCAATTTTGATTTTGTATACATTGACTTTGTATAATATCGCATATAATAAATGTAAAGTAAGTTTGTACAAAGTAAAAATACAACAATACTTTCTCCAAGTTTCAAACCTAGTAACCTACAACTTAATCAATCCCAACATACACTTTAACCACTATACCATAATATTGCCTTTATGATGTATTCAACATAAATAATAAATAAGTTGAATAAAATTGTATTTATTAAATGTGATTTAGTGATGGTACCTAATTCATTACATCATAGTTCATAGATACAATATATTTGTAAATTATAATGTCACATCTTATAATGTGATTTATGATTAGTATTTATGTAATTAATTTTATGTAATTCATATTTATATAATTATTTATTTAGAATTGGTAGACATGTGTTATATCTGAATTTATAGAATGAAAATGAGAAGAAATGGAAACTCTACGAAAAGATAAGGCAACTCTAATCTACTATGAGCACCGCCACTATTCCTACAACAACAACAACAACGAGAATGGATGTTTTCGAAGTTGGACCTTGTGAGAGCGCTTATGAAATGGGATTTCTCATCGGCCAGAGGTACAAACAAGTAATCCAAAGTAGGTTGGCCCAAGATCTAATTCTGAAAAAGCAACTGCTTCCATGGGCTCATACTTCATACTCTCACTGTCTCATTCAAACTCTTAGCAATAACAATCGAACCAAGTATCCGATGTATTGGAATGAACTCCTTGGACTCGCAGATGGAAGTGACACGCCTTTTCTCCATGTAAGCCAGCAATTATACACACATATATACATATTTACATTACATTTGCAAGACTGTTGCATGCATATTGTGTCAATATTAAGTGTATATTTTTTGGAACTTTGTGGACAATATCGAGGATGCATATTGCGTCATAAGTGTGCGCTTGATCAAAAGTTGCTTAGGGGAAAATGTTTAAATTTGGTAGTATAACATTAATTTAGGATTTCATGAATACACTTGTCATGTGATATTGTTGACTTGAATGGATAAGGTTAGAATATTTGATTTTCTCGTCTTGCCTGGGTTTGAAGGTTTTTTTTTTTTTTTTTTTTTTCAATTAAATATTTGGAGCTAGAGCAAAGAGACCTCTCATTTGGCCTTCTGTGCAGATATTACTACTCAACTTTAGGAAGGAAATATTGCCATTTGTTGCAGAATCAGGAGTAGTGCCATCAAATACTGCAAATGATGACATTGAGTGTTCGGATTTGCTCGTTGTTAGTGAGTCCATTGCCGTCGCAGCGCATAATGAGGATGCGAACGTTGCCCTATTAGGCCACACGTACGGAATATTGATTCAATGGTCATGTAAATAAACCGCAATTGTTCGAAATTCATGTTGATGAGGATATTTATCATTATTCATGTATTGTAATGTGGTGTTGTGCAGCAATCTGATTAAGACCACGTTGTCGAATGGATTACGTTTCATTTCCTATACATATGCAGGAGAGCTCCCTAGCTGTGCATTTGGTTTTAACAATTTGGGAATGGTAACTAATCCTACCCTGGTTTTGATTAAATGGTTTTCTCAGATGATTTTTATGACTTGAATGTTCTCATAGTTGCATTCTCTAGGGATTCACGCTAAATTCAGTACCGCCTTCAAAAGAAGAGATTGTAGCTGGTGGAATTGCACGGAATTTCATCTCCAGAGACCTCCTAGAAGCAACAAGCATGGATGATGCGATAAATGTAGTAATTATATTCTTCTGTTATGTTTAAAAGATATCTGCAAATGAGTGGTGGCTAAACCGGCGAGTTTTTAGAGAATTCGATCTGCAGAGGTTTCAGCTGGACACAGTTATAACCTGATTGATTTGAGCACCCGGAAAATTGTCAATGTGGAAACTGCATCAAGGAGAAGAATTTCAATGCAGAAGATTGGTGCAAACCCCTTCTTCCATGCAAACATGTATCTGCATCTGCAAGTAAACCAGGTACCGATCATTATGCATGCAGCTAAGAGTTTTAGTCCTGATATTTGATAGTGTTATGGGTATTCGGGGTCTGACTCATGTAACTCACTGTTGTGACGGCATGTTTAATGCAAACTCAAAAGAGTTTTATTCAATCTAATCGGTTTGCTGAAATAATTGGTTGCATTTAGTACTGCTTTCTCATCTAGTGTTGTTTAGGTGCAAGATGAAAACTCATTAAGCAGGCAGAAAAGAGCATTGGAATTGGCTAAAGATTCAAAAGATGAGTTCCTAGCGCTGCTTGGAGATGGCGAAGACACAAAGTACCCAATCTACATGACAGGTGATTTCGTTTAAAATAATAGGGGTATCGTTAATTATACTTCACTGTCATCGTGATCAGGAATATTGCAAACCATTTCAGGCCCAACGCTTTACACCTTATGTACAGCTCTGATAGATATAGATGAGCAGACGCTCAGTATTATTCAAGGAAATCCGAGGAAAAAGCAGATTTCTCATGTCTTTTCTATATCTCCAAAAGACCTCAGGGAAATCAAGTGAACACTGCAGTTCTTTGGTTTGGATGTGAAGACCAAGCATTTGCCCCTTCTCTGTTTTTGCAGGTTTGATATGCCCTATTTGTCATGCCGTAGGCCGGATATACTCAGCAGATCCACATTATGTGGCTCCCAGAAGATGCGCTATTGAAGCTTCTCAGCATCCACTCGATTACATAATATTCAGGTGGTAGCTGCAACTGCTATTGGATCCTGAATGGTTGTATGTGCATGGCAGAGACTCCTGTTATCTGCAAAGACATCGTTGATACTGTTTACATAAAACATGATCCCTGGTTCTGGATTGCTGAACATGGATACTTGCAATTCTCAGACATCCGAACAAAATATGCATCCACTTCCCTCCTTCCTTCTCTTATATACATTAACTATAGGGGCTTGCACTCTAGGGATCATATCAGTGGGGGTATTCTCCCGATATATGCATTGTCAAATAATAATGTGCTTTTTTGGTTGATTGATCTAATTTAGCAATTGCGGGGGTCAATAAATAATGCGGCTAACTGCCGACTGGTCATAGTTGGAATACTGAATGCTTAATTGTACAAGCGACATGGACGAACCCCATGACTGGCTACTTTTGTGGAAGGTAATATACTCAAACATTTACTACATCATTCAATGAATAAGTCCAAACAGCAAATCAGGATAAAGCAAACACATGATTCGGCATTGTAAAAGGACCTATTCGACACTGCAGCGTACGAGTGCATAAGATATGAATTTGACTCTCTTACATGGATGCCACTGCGTAATGCAACTATAATGGATCTTTAAAGGACCAAATCCTGAAATTGGCGTGCATAGACGTTGAAGAAAACTCTTAAGATTCTCAATAATATATACACTTAGTCTTCCACATCAAAACATTTAAAGAGAAGCTATACATGGAAACACAGTATTGAAGGACACAAACAACTCTCCCAATATTCACAATGCGGGTAATCTTGAATGGTATGCTACGATTGACAAACCCTCAGCGCTTCTATACAACAAATGCAGATGATTCTAAGAGTAAGAGAAGCCTTTGGAAAGTTTGAACCGTGAGCGCTGCCCCTTAGACCTAGCTTCAAGCAGCTTTGATTTCAAGGTGTTCTCCTTCAAGGCAGAAGGTATAGTTGAACATGACTCAGTTACATCAAGATCTGGGGGCGTCAACTTTTCCGTCCACTGACGAACAGGACTAGCTTGATTCCTCCATGCAGTAGTACTGCTTGATGCTTCCCTGTAGTCAACATCAGAATGTATACCCCCTCCACCTGACAAGTTTAATTGGCTTCTTATTAAGTCATTAACCATGTGACTAGCGTTCAATCCGTGTATATCATCCTTAATTTTCTTTCCCTGGTTGGCATCCTCAGCAGCTTCATTGATGTCAAACTTGTGAGGAATGGCTATTTCACCTGTGGTTTTCTCCTTGTCTGTATCAATTGTCTGAGGATTTTTATTTCTATTTGATGAAAGTGCCCTGGCAATCTGCTCTTTCAATGAGTCCTGCTGATAAGATGGATGCGCTTTCCTCCTCCCACGAGAAACTAATTTCTTCTTTATTAAGTTTGTCTCCACGTTTTCATCAACTTGAGTGTCAACCTTGACATCTTCATGATCTCGGGAGTCATCATTTGTCTGTTTCTTCAGTTCAAAACAATTTGAGTCACTACTATCCGAGTCTTCTTCATTGCCCAAACCCCTGGGTGCACTCATAACCTCCTTTAAAGGGACAGATTCTAGTGAACTTCGTCGTTCCTTTGTCACCAAATTGTCTATATTCTTAAGGTTTCCTTTCCTTCTTTCTTGAATGAATGTTTCAATCTCAAGACATAATTTATCCACAATTGACTCATTTCCTGAAGCTCCATTCTGGGCTTCTTCTAACTTCATCTGCATCCGTTCGTCTAGCCATGATTCAGATATATGAAGAATCAAACGATCATGGTCAGCGCTTCCAACCCACTCCTTGTCAGCCTTCTGTCTTAAAGTATGCATCTCATGTTCATAATCTCTTATTCCCACAGCAAATTCATCAATCAGATCTTCCAACAACCTCCTAGATTTTCTTTCTTTTTCCAGCTCCATCAAAATATTGGAAACAGAAGATTTTGCATCTGAAAGTTCCCGAGCCAACTTCCGGTGCAAGCTCTCTGAACGTTTTCTCAACTTCCTCTCATCTTCTAACTCGTCTCTTGCAGATTGAATGGCAGCATGGATTCTATCCTGCTCCTTGCTCTTTCTTATCAATTTATCTTCTGTAAGCTGCTTCATCAATGCATCCATCTCATGGCGATCAGACTGCTGATCTCGAACCAATTCTTTAATCTGGATACGTGCATGATCTAGCTCTGTTTTTAGTGCTTTTATTAGTGATATATTCGAAGCATGCTGTTCTTCCAAACTCCAAATGCGGTTTAACACTTTCAAAAGTTCAGTAGATGTTTTAAGATTGTATTGCGACTCATGAACTCTCCCTCTGAAGTCCAAAGAACTGGAAGGAGTGACTGCAGGGTTGTAAGGCGTAACCTACAAAATAATGTTAGGATAAACCATTTGTAAGTATGCTGTCAGCAAAATCTCTGTTTTAACAAAATTGACATGTCTTACAATATCGACTAGCGTAAAAAATCAAGAATAAAATATAATATGAAAAACTAGCTTTACTCAAGTCATTTCCTAGAAGAAACATATCCATGCTAGCACAAAAGGATATATCGTCTTTGATTAACAAGTTACACGTAGTGTTTGCTTTGAAAAGAATAGATTAATTAAGGACACTGTTAAATCTAAGAGAATAAAATTTCAAATTTACTTAGTAAAGAAATATGCAGGTTCCAAGCAACTTTTAGTACATATCATGGGAAAGACAAGTGCACTAAAAGATAAATATTTCCTTATATATCAATAAGCAACGTGCTACATATTTGAAATAAAAAGGAGACCAAAAAAGACATGGAGAGAAGTAATAATAAATGATATTATTTTTATGTATGAATCAAAATATAGTCCATGATAGAGTGTGATAAAAAGACAGGATTTTTCTTTTACCCAACTCAAGAGGGCTCCGTAAGGTCATCTATGACTCAGCAAATTTTGTCCGCAATATAATGAAGAAAACTGATTTTTGGTAAAAATGTATATGCCCATGTCCAATCATTTGATGATAACAAAAATACTAGAAAAATAGCATTAATATGATAATTAAGTGCTTAAACTTTTACAGTCAACAAAATGGGTCGCAACATAGACAAATTGTCCAAGATTTTACTGTGTATACTGGATATGATTTAATTCTTTTTAAAATAAAGATCTCAGCCCTTTATGAGTTGATTATAACAAACATTAGTATTATTTCTCAGGATCCATACATAGAGCATTAAGCTTGCCAAATAACCATACAGAATAGAGAAAAAATTGTGGAATATTTGCCAAAGAATTGACAGACTTGTTAGGATCAGTGGATCATTTATCTATAGCAGATGATTTATCAAATGGAAAATATTCATAGGTGTTCGGGGCATTTGTTAAATACCAAATAAAGAAGGTTTTACTTTTTATGCAATTACTATGATGTAAAATGCATAATCTATACTGAAAAAAGTAAAACGCTTATAAATAATTGCTACATATCTCTATGTTTTGTCAAATTAGTTTCCATTTTTTGATTAGGTGCAATACAGAACTTAGCTACATCAAGATATGTTTATATGAAGTCAATATCTGATAATACTTGAAAAATAGCACTAATATGGTAACAAAAAGTTATCTACAAGCAGATTATGACCAACATATGTCAAAATTCATCAAGAAGACAAGATCAAGTTCAAGATCATGAAATAGCAGCTATCACATTCAATAAATCTGCCACAGTTTGCTGTCATGTGTAATTGACAAGATTTCACCTTTTAAAAGATATTATTTGAGATGATATATTGGAAGTTGGGGATATCTTGGACATGCTAAATATAGAGATCAATCTTGATCGAGATAGAGCTCACGAAAAAGGCAATCAACAAGGGAATATCTTTGGAGTAAGTTGAATCAAGTGAATCATACACATGGGGGCTCCATTAATAGCGAAACAAACTCCCAAGACAAACATTCTCACATTTAAAACTTTAATACTCACTAAAGAGAGAATTTGCAACATAAGTAGAAAAGCTCTTTATCATGTTTTCCTTTTGTTACGATAGCATCTCATATGGGTATGCCATTGAGGTTTTGCATTTACTTTGCATTTGCATTTGAGGTTATAGATAAATTCAGAAGGTCTATGATTGTGACAGGAGGTTCTTTCACATCTGTGTTCTTGTTCCTTTTAACATTTTGATGTATATGATTGGAGGAAATGACAAGAAAAATAGTAATACCAACAAACAACCAAATGCTTTCCTTTATAGTACCATTCAGGATCTCTTTATTTTAGGGTGGTTTGATCCCCTTTCTCATAGCCAGGTGCAGAAAACCAGGATCATTTTAAAAGATATAATTGAAAAGGAAAATAAAATAATTATGTCAGTTTCTTGGAGATTTCTAAATCAGGAGACATTTAAATTAAATAAGGATGCAATGGGGGATTGGTCCATGATAAGAAAGGTAATGTGTTTTGAGATTTGGGTTTTTACTCATCTAACTCTTCCTCGAGATTCTTGAACTTGGCAGTTTTAATTAAAGGGCTAGAGATCTGTCTTAATATTGTAATAATGTTTTTATTGAGATGGATTCTTCAGTCCTCACCAAATCACTTTACAGGAATGTGCTGAGATGGAACAGTGGTACCACACTTCTTCCGAAGAGGCCCTCCTCCAAGAGAAAATAGGTCATGGCAACTTTCATGCAGGATCATGTTAGATTTTAGAGTCTTTCTGTCCGTGAGGATAACAGTATGGTCTTTTTTTCCTTGCTTTCTAGTTATAGCAAAGGAAGTCCTCTCTCTTGTTCATTTTAATGTAAATTTGCAGGTTTCGGTACTCCTCAAAGAGGTAAGGTGCTATGTCCTACTCTTGCTTGTATCTCCAGCTTGCTAAAAAGTATTCTGGGGCAGCATCTCCCATGCCAATTTACAAGTTTTTTTTCCCCAAAAGAAAACTATGATCTTCTTTTTCTTAAGACAGGTTTTGCTATCACTGTAACTTTTACAAATAGGAAGTTGGGTAGTGATACGCTTTAAGTTCTCCACCAAATACTCTTACTTATGCCGATTATATTATTAAATTAGATTTCTTGATTAATCCAAATCAATCTGCTCTAATTCCAAGTTAGCAATAATTCGTTAACAAAAGCTAAAATGCTTTACAACACTTAACAACCTCTCTAAGCTAAGATCATGGTAACTTTCTCACCTGCTCTATGGTAAGATCATATTGACTTATTCAATTGCATAGGAATAAAGAAGAGAAGGTGGGGTGGTGCGAGAAGCGTGGTGGGGGTGGAGGGGTGGATTGGGGGGTGTGGGGGGGGGTGTTGGCAGCAAAGAAAAAATGAAAAATATGTGGTCTTTATGATGCAATCTCTGCCTCTTATCACCTTAATCAGTTCGCAACCTTAAAATGCAATTCATCTATGCAGAAAAAAGGAATCCCCAAAGCACAAGCAGCACCAAAGTTACAAGCAACAAATCTCCCGATGTTGAAACTCTGAACAATAATGACCATTCAATAGTCTCCTCTTGTCAGCCCCTTGTTCCAAAAGGAGAAAAGTTCCAGAAAAACATCTCTACACAACGTCTATGCCACTCCTACAATGAAAACCTTGAGCTACAGGATGGACTTATACAACCACTTGAGTTTGATAAAAGCAGAAGGCCCAAAGAAAGAAAATGACAAACTCAAAAGCTGGAGCAACTAAAAAAAAAAGTGACAAATAGTTGTAGCCAAACTGGTGGGACTAAAAATGCTAAAGGAGATTTAACAAAAGAGTTGCTTATGTACTAGTAAAATCATTCTAAAAGGGCTGGTTATAGGCTCTATTCATAGTAATTGCCAAAGAGTACATGCCAATATATTAACCTTTCCTCTCTCTCCTAAGCATTAAAAGGAAGAAGTCCACTTTGACAAAGTATTAAAAATATCATGTAAATGCTAAGTGAACATTGTAAAGATAAGTGGAGATCAATATTCATGTTAGGACTTAATTGTTAAATTTGACCCCATTCAAATTCAGCCAAAAAGTTTACTTATTACCTAAGTATATTCCACATCCATATAAAAAGACTACATTCCATTTAGCTTCCTTTGAGCTCCCTCTTAAAGTAAGTTTCACCAGCCATGATCATCATATATGCACCACATAATATGCAAATATAAAGATTAATGTCGTATTTAGTATCTGAACTTTATCAAATTATTTAATTTATTATCTTAACTTTAAAATATCTAATTTACCTAGTTAAATTTTTCATGATCATTTATATTACTTGACATAACTCCGTTAGTTTCTATTTACTAACGTAGATATAATAGACATGTGGCATCCGTTGACATAATATGAAATACCACATGACACCATTACAAATTGATATGTGTTTTTACACAACATTTATTGACGTAACAAGAATAGACATATGATAGCAACAATTTCTTTTAAATTGAAAGTTAAATCAAATGGAAAAAATTGAGTCGAAGTCTGACACTTTTTGTTTTAAAAAATTGCATGTTGCACTTCGAAATCCTTATCCCTCTTTCATAAGTCTCACCTAAAATATTTACATGGAAAGAACCTTATATATGTATAGGTTATCCTAACTAGTATACGAAGAATCATACTCATAAGCATGAAATAGTCTTTGTTTGACTCTTTAGTTGGTTAAAATAGAAAATGTTTTTCCATTTAAAAAAGAATTCGTACCATGTGGCATTAGTTAACACGTGTGGCGACATGTGGCGAATAGAGGTGCTAACACGTTTTCATTCTTGTTATGTCAACAAGTGTCACATGTAAAAACAAGTGTCAATTCGTAGTGATGTCATGTGACATTTCATACTATGTCAGTAAATGTCACGTTTAATATATCACGTGTCTATTATATCCACGTCAATAAATGGAAATTAACGGATTTATGTCGGGTAGTATAATGACCACGAAAACTAATTAGGTAATAAATTGAACATCTCAAAGTTGAAGTAGTTAATTAAATAATTTGATAAAGTTCAAATACCAAATACAACATTAACCCTAAATATAAAGCATAGTCTACTTTCGTGCATTGGCAATATCTTTCATCATTTTGAGAACTTGCTACAATCACTCTGATGATAAGATCATCATTGATTACTTCATCTTTAAAGAGGAACTCATATGATCAAGGAGGAGAGCTAGGTAAAACAAAACATATAATGTACCTCCATTGAGCTGCCATAACTAGCAGGAGACACAGGTTGAATTGCACGGTTATTTCTGTCGATGGCTTGATGATGTTGCAAAAGTGATGCCACGACCTGTCTTCGTAAACTGCTAGCACTAGACGGCTGCCAGAAATTGTAAGAGGATGAGTTAGAAAGCAAGAGTAAAATCAAACATAATGCAATTCCTTTGGTTAAAGAACATTAACTTAGCATATACCAAGTTCAAAAAGAAGCTGAGGGTATCACACAAGCAAATAGAGAAGACATTGATTGATACTTTCTAAGAGAACTAGTAGAGCTCTTTTGGGTCACAAAAGGCTCAAGCTTCGACAATAGAAGAGTGCATGGTTGTCAACAACAATGTGTGACGAGCAGGTTCTTAACTTTCTTCTCCGTAGACCACATATGTAATGTTCATTAGGTCATTTAATTTAAAAAAAAAAAAAAAAAAGAAGAAGAAGAAGAAGAGAGACAATTGCAAATCTCATTGCCTTGTAAATTATATTCAGTATAATCAAAATGCACTTGTTTCTTTTGATGAATGGCATATAATTGGAATGCCAAACAATGTGCAATTGATTTAATTTTTCCAACAACAAGAAAGAGAACATACAAGGTGTAAGATTGCAATAAATTTCCAGGAAATGAAAACTATTCCTTGCTCTTTTGTTAAGACCAAAATAACTGTATCTCCAATCAGAGAACCAATCAACTGAACTCCTTGCTAAACACATAAGTTGGGCATTACTCGGGGAACCTAAAATAACCCTCAAAAGCATTTTACAATAAAATTTCAAAACATACCCCACCTAGGATTTTTCTAGGATTCTGTTGGTAAAGAAAGGAAATTTCCAGTCTTTTATGATGTAGTTCAGCTCATTCACATAACAACTGAACTCAATTTTCCCGTATTGCAAATATTGCACTAATGACCATTTTCTGGAATATACTACATTACCATTTCATAGAACATGATCAATGTGCAAGGACACAAATTACGAATTGAATAATAAAAATTACGAGAGAACAGAATTTCGCTTGGTTAACTCACAGAAGACTCCTATCACATAGAGGAGCACAATGGCTAACAAGCTGTCCAACTAGACACATTAATTATACCATTCATTCCCTAAGAGACCATATATATCCAAGTACTAAAATTAGCAACGTCCCTTTTTAACATCTCTTTTATCAAAGCATGCAACAACAGCACTCAAGCCTTCATCCCACTAAATTGAGTTGGGCTATATGGATCCTATTTCGCTGCAGTTACTCTTATCGTAAACTTACCAAAGAAATAGAAAAGTACAAAATTTCTCAGAAAACAACATCATAAAATAAACTAAAACCTAGTCCAAAAACATATGCACACTCACTTGATCCGGTGAACTAGGACCTGGATCAACCAAAAACTGCGAAAGATCAAACCTGCTGCCACCGCCACCTCCACCGCGACCATCCTTATCCTTATCCTTATGTAGCCGGCGCAACCTCGGGGGCCCACCGTTCCCCACCACCCCACCACCACCACCACCCCCACCAACAACAATACCATTATGATTCCCATTAGTGTTATTACGTGCACTCCTGTGCATTCTAGCCAAAGTGGGGAAGTAGTGATGAAATTCCCAGAGAGCAGCAGCTAGCTTTCTGGCAGAAACAGTAGTAGTAGTAGAGACTCTGTTGTCATGAAAGAGAAGAAGGGAAAGAGAAAGGTCGTCAGTGGTTTTATTAAAAATATGATGGACATTAATGATGTTATCACGCGCAACGAAACCAAGTTTGACAGGCGTGGTTGGTCCACATCTTTTGGTAAACAACACTCTTCTCTTCAACTTTAATCCCAAATTTTCCTCCTTTTCTGCAACCCCAACTCCACTTTTGTCTTCCCTTTTCATTTCTCTCTCTACTACACTAGATTCCCATAATCTATTAATCCCCTCTCTCTTTTTTCTAAATATTCACACATACACACTTCCACCTCTTTTTTTTTTTCTTTTTCTTTTTCTTTTTTTTTTAGCTTTTGGACTTAGGGTTTGGGAAAGTGAACAGTAGGTTAAGGAGCTGTGACTTGTCCATTTTCTTTGGGTGAACACTGTTAGTTGAGTTTGAGTTTGAGGTTTTCCTTTTCTTTTCTTCTTTTTTTTTTTTTTTCTTTTTTCCCTTTCTAAGGGAAGTGCTGTCCAGTCTCCCAAAAATAAAAAATACATGCTTGTTTATAGGATGTCTACGTTAGAACCTGGACTTACAGTTTTTATTGGTGGGCGATTTTGCTGTTGTACATCGAAATGAAATTGAATACTTGATTTATATTATAATCGGTCCAGCTATTGAATTTAGTATTAAAAATATTGTTATAAAATAATTAATATTATAATAATCATATCAGTTAGCAAAAAATTATATTATAATCATACTTACTTAAAATACAAGTTAGAATAAAAAATTATAGTCGTACTTACGTATGGTCATATTGATTCGAGTAATTCAAACGGTTCGACCGTAATCAAGTTTAGATTAATGGTTTTTTTTTTTTTATTGGGTTGGGGGTGGGGTAGTTTTGTCTTTTGCAGTAGGAGAATGTCAGTGATAATTAAGTGCTTTTACAGTTAGGTCACCCGCCATTTTTGCGACTGTTAAATCTCTACTAGAAGGGGCATTTGCTTCGAGTCTGCAATGACATGGGCTTGCTTACAATAGTAAGGAAATTGCTTTTGTCTTGTAGTGAGAACAAAATGAAACTGTTTGTACTGTTTTGGGTGTGGAGGAATTATTCTTGTCGGTAAATGCATTACTCTTTAATTAACTTTTTGACCAAATAATTTTAATTTATCAACTAGGAGGCCCACGTGTGGATCCATTTGCCCGTTTAAATAAGCAAATGTCCTTACCTGTATCATTGATATCGTCCAATTGCATGTTGTAAATTTTGTATATTTATTAGGTCTGTCCACCCGTAGGTCTTAAGATATGTATTCATTCTAGCTCTAAAATTTTAAAACCTTCTTACTTGGGATTTGATAAAGGTTTTTATATCCCTAAGCAAGTATGTTAAACCAATCCCAGTGATCATATTCATTAATATTAAGGTTATTGAGAACATTTTAGACCTTAGTATTATCCAAAGAATTATGAAGTCCATTCACTAGAATTTTTGTTATGGTATCTAATAAAAATATAATATAGATAATAAAGTAATGTAATCAATAATTAAAGGAAGCCAACTGGCTATAGTAGATTACTTTTTGGAACAAGTAACAAATAAAACTTTATAATAATAGCACATGATTAATAAATCGGAGTTTTAACATATTTTAATTCATATTGAATTGATAATAAAATTAATATTAACTTGAGATACAAAATGGATCATAATCTTCAAGTATAATAATTTTTTTAAATGATTTTCTTGTATGCAAAAGTACTATTATAATCATAAAAAATTAAGTGTAAATTGTAAAACCCAAAAATTATGGGTGAGATGTAAATAAACTTTTAGTGTTAATCGTAAAACTCCTTAGGTATTATGTAAGCTATAAATTTTATGTAATGATATCTATTATCCAATAAACAACTTCTAAAATAGTTCACAGGATCTATCTTAATCAATTAGTTAACTAAACCAATTGCGTAAAACATCCGTAACTATACATATTGAAGATCGTAGTTGGTGCTACAATTTGATTCTTATTTTTCATTATCATCTAAAGAAAAAAGAAAGAAAGAAAAAGAAGGAAAGTGTAAGTAAAAACAGGTGTAGAAGTAAGCTTACGAGACGTTTGATAGCCTTACAAGTTAATATTCATTAACTTGGCTGACAAGCTCCAGATTATCGGCTGAGTACTCGTTATATAGGTCATAAGAACATAGAAAAATAGAATGAAAAGAAGAAAAAGGAAAAAAAATGAAAAAGAAGAAAATGTGAAGAAAGAAAATAAGGGCAATTAATGAACCAACATCAAAGTTAAAAAGACAAAGTGAGATGAGACTTTGTGTTTACTCTTTTCACACTAAACTAATATACTTAAAGGTATGATAAGGAAGAAGTATATGTGTAAGGCAATCGCTTAAACACTTGGGTCTCTCTCCCAACTTAAAATGTTAAACTTGACTTCAAATTTCTAAGTTTAGCCTAATGAGAATGTCATCTCTTCTGATCATCGATTAATGATTAAATTGCATTCTGTTTTACTTATGTGCATTTGATTGATCATGCCTAGAACAAATTCATAATCACTTTTGAAAATTGTTGATGAAGAAGAAATAGATGCAAATTATGAGGTTCGATTTTACTTATTTAAGAAAGGATGTATAGGAACTACTGTTTGTCCTTACACTTCTTAAATTGTTTGATTTTAGAGTTTGCTTGAAAACAGACAATGTTCTTAAGTAAAAAATTTGTGATTTTTCCAATTTAAGAACCACACATATGTATAAATTTGATTAATTATTACATTAATGTAGAATTTATGCATAAAATGGACTAACTGAGCTAAAATTAACATAATTGATGAAAAAAGATTAAGAAAACTATGCTAAATTGATGTTGTATGTATATGTGTAAGGGGGCTACCATGCTGCTGGTAGCCCCTAATGTTCGATTAATCGTCAAAGTTTATAGCTATAAGGAGTTTTGGCCTACCAATCAATCGATAGCTTCCTAACTAATGGATCAATGTACTTTGAAGTGTTAAGGAATGATCGATTAGAGAAATGATCTATGTAAGCGATTGGTGAAGGAACATAAGGGTTCATAATGGTTTCACCTTTATCAATCAATTGGTAGTTCCTATATTGATCAATCAACAACTTAAAAACCTAGCTAGGTTTTAGCAAAATGCATTGCATCACTTAAGTTGAAGGCACTGGAGCGGTCATGTGTCTATTAATCAATTGGTAATCAAATGTACCGATCAATCAATAGCTCAAAATTATAAAAGCATCACTTCCTTCATTTTAGAGTGAGAACTTCTTAGGTTAAGGTTTTAGTAGTATTTTACTAGCCTCAATTGTAGTTTTAGGTATTTAAGGTTAGGTTTAGGTTTATTTAGCTTATTTTTGTTGATTTAAAGCATATTTTAACATTGCAATCTTAGTTTAACTCTTGTTCCCATCATTTTCCTTAAGTATTATCTTGTTTAATCATTTAGGTTTCACTGTTATCTTGCTTTAGTGGAGCTTATTGCAATGTTTATACTGTTTATTGTTATTCTTGTTGAATTCATGAGTTGCTAGAGTAGTTTTTGTGGAATTATGATTATGTGGATGGTGTAGTGTATGGATGACATGTTGTTTATATATAGTGTTGTGTTTATTTAGAGATTTTGATAAGAATCAACTCCCTAGACCAATTACCCGCAGTCGAGCTAGAGGACTCTAAGGACTCACTCAAAAGATATTAACTTAAAGCCATATCCAAGACGGAAATTTCTATTCCGAACTGATGGCTTACCAACCTAACTATCAAACCCTCACATACACTAGACTTACTCTTACCCAGCAGCTATGCTATGACAAGACATTTGAGAAGGCAACCCATAGACATCCAAGCTAAGCTCCCGAGCCAATCATAAAAACTTGACCCTAACTTAAGCTGACTACTTTGCAACAAGACTAACAGGGATTCGACCTAATCTAAATTAGGTCAACCCCTGACTATAGCCCCTCTTTTCTCTTTTTTGCCACCTTGTACCATATTTCTAATATTCAACCACCAAGCAATAAATTTCTTCTAATACAACTTTCCAGAATAATTTTTTCTTTTTTCATACTGAATATTCTTTATTTCTTTTACCCTTTTTAGTATGTATTATATAACCCTATTGTAAAAATATCCTTTTTGTTTTTTCATACATGTAAAGTAACCCTAGTAGTTAGGTATATAAATCCCCACTTACTTATATGCGGAGGAACAATCAATACTTTAAATTATTTCAAGTATTCTTTGAGTAACCCTAGTGTTCTTATTTTCCCCTTAACTCTTATCTATTCCCTTTAGTAAGGAATAGTGGCAAGTCCTTCAGTTTGGATCAATAAGTCACATCCAGTGAACTATATGCCAAGTAAGATTGAGTAGTGCATCATATCAATTTGGTAACTTCTCAAACTTTGCTAACTTTTTGTACTTTCTTTCAATTTGCTTTATTATAGTGCCTCTCCATGTATCCGACCCTGAAGATGCATCGGCTTCACTGGTATTAGAGCATGGTTCTACAAGAGATATGTCAAGTTACAGTGAAGTTTTGTCTCTCTTTGCTATTAGTGGTTACTGTATTCCTTCCATAACTACTATAGTGTGTTTGTGTGTAAGTAAGTATAGTTTCATTATTACTCTATTTTTCATTACCAAAATAGAGCAAGTTCACTTTTGTTTTGTTCAAGTGATTATCAAGGATTAAAGTTGTTAGTGAGTTATTAATTTTTTTGAGAAGTATTGTACCATATTAGATTCAAGTGTTTAGGGTATTACTGGTGATTAGAATAGCAGTACTCAACCTAATCGTAGTTATAATGGTAGTAACACCCTAGAGTCGGTTGATGACAAACTTGACAGACTTAGAAATGTAAGTTAACAGACAACAATCTTAAGGTGTATAGCACCATATCCCATAAGAAAACGCCCTCAAGAGATACTATGGCTAAGGTAATCAACTAATCGCCCAATTCGATCGTAGCAAGCTGGAGGAGTAACAGACCAAGTTGTTAGACAAAGACTAGAGTTGGAAGAAATTGAGAAAGATGATGAGGAGTTAGATGTTGAAAAGTTTAGGGATGAAGGAGAAGAAGTTAACTATTACCTAGCACAGAGATAAGGATGCTAAGCTCCTTGAGGGCTAGATAATGTTAAGGTTCAAATCTTGCTTTTCAGTAGAAGTAGAGATACAGACGAATATGTAGAGTAGAATGAGAATTTAGAAAAGGTGTTTGCTTGTTATGGGTATATAGATGCTGTCAAAGTCCAACTTGTTGTACTAGAGTTCATTAGGTATGCCATAATGTGGTGGAAGAATCTAAATGTAGCTAGAGCAAATGATAAAAGGCGAGGTATTAGAACTTGGGATAAGATGAAAAGGTTGTTAAGAGGTAGATTTGTACCTGAAACCTACCTATAAGATATGTTTACAAGGTTATAGGAGCTTCGCCAAAGAAGTTAATCTATTAATGACTATGTCAGAGAGTTTCAGATGTTCATAATCTGGGCCAATGTGGAAGAACCTAAGGCTTGCATGGTATCGAGGTTTATTTTTGGACTTCTATTCAAGATTCGCAACATTGTGAAAGTGCAAAGGTTTTATATCTTGGAATAGGCGATCAAGATTGCATAAAGGATTGAAAAGTAGAGGAAAAATGCTTTAAGTTGACCTAGGCCAACATTCTCATAAATCCTAGTTCTACACTAACCTGTTCAAGCCAAGCCAATCAACCAAGCTAAACTAAGGCTAAGTCAACCTCGAGGACATATGAGAAAGGTCAGACCTCCAAATAGAAGACCAACTAGATAAAGTGCTTTAAATGCTTAAACTTTAGACACATGATTGCTGAGTATCTAAACCAATATGTTATAGTGCTCTGAGGAGATGTAGTGGATAGTATCGACAAGAGTGAGCCCAAGGAGGAAAAGGATGTTAGAAAAACCGAAGCCAAAGAGGAAGAGGAAACCTTTGTCTATATCGACCAGGGAAAAGTAATGACCTTAGTCTTGAGACGAATATTGAGTTCCTTACCAAACTCTAATGAAAACTAAAGGGAAAACTTATTCCATACTAAATGTACCATCAAGGGGCAGTTGTGCACTATTATAGTGGATGGAGGAAGCTGTACTAATATAGTTGTATAATCCTTTATGCAAAGGCTGGGTCTACCAACTTCAAAGCATTCATGACCTTATAAGCTGCATTTGCTTCATGATAAGGGTGTTTTGCATGTGACTAAAAAAGCAATCATACCATTTAGTATTGAGAGTATGTACAGGGACAAAGTAGTTTGCGATTTCATCCCTATGGGAGCTTTATACCTGTTACTTAGATGACCTTAGTTGGTTGATTGATACATTACTCACGATGGATACAGGAACACTTATGCCTTTGTTAAGGATGGAAAAAGGATTGTGATGTAGCCTATGATCCTATCCCAAGTAAATGAGACCCATCATTAGCTCACCCAAGCCAATAAGAAGAAGAACTTAGTTATGAGCTGAAGAGAGCTCCGATCTACTAAGAAGGCTAATGAGCCCATGTTTTTATTGGTTAGGAGATTATTAGAGGTGAGAGCTTTGGAGAATGTTCCACATGAATCCAAAGGCTGCTAAATGGGTTCGCTGATCCATTCCTTGAAGAATTGCTTAAGGGACTACCCTCAGTCCGAAGCATAAAGCACTATATTGATCTACAACTAGGCACTACCCTACTAAACTAACCTACATACAAAATGAACCTTGAATAGGCTGCCGAGCTGAAAAAGTAGGTAAATGAACTCATAGAGGAAGGGTATTGAGGGAGAGCATGAGCCCTTATGTGGTACTAACTTTACTTGTTCCGAAGAAAGATAGTTCATAGCATATGTGCATTGACAATCAAGCAATTAAATGGATTACTGTCAAGTATAGATATTCGATATCGAGGCTCGATAACATGTTAGATGAGCTTTATGGTGCCAAGATGTTCTTAAAGATTAATCTACGAAGTGGCTACCACCAAATTCGTATGAGACCAGGTGATGAGTAAAATACTACCTTAAAGACTAAGCATGGACTTTACGAATGGTTGGTTATGTCTTTTGGACTTAGTAATACGCCAAGCACATTCATGAGGTTAATGAACCATATGATACACCCTCTGATCGAAAGATGTGTGGTCGTGTACTTTGATAACATATTGGTATATAGTGTCGACCTGAGCTACCATGTTTAATATCTTCGTGAAGTATTTAACATTTTGCAAACTAAGAAGTTATATAAGAATGTGAAAAAGTGTACGTTCTGCCAAAATTGGGGTGATTTTCCTAGGGTTTATAGTGTCAAGGGAAGGAATTCGAGCAAATGAGGAGAAGATTTGAGCTATTTTAGAGTGGTAGACACAAAAGAATATCACTAACATTCGAAGTTTCTACGGTTTAGCTTCTTTCTATAGGCGATTTATTAAGGACTTCAATATAATAACCATCCCCTTGACCAAGCTGACAAAGAAGAGTGATGGATTCCAGTGGAATGATCTAGCTGAACAGAGCTTTAAGGAGGTCAAGGAGAAGCTCACCTCGGCTACTGTCCTATCATTACCAAACTTTGACAAACCCTTTGAGTTAGAATGTGATGCATCAAAAGTTAGAATTTGTGCTGTCCTAATGCAAGAGCAAAGACTCATCGCCTACTAGAATAAGAAGCTTAGTGGTGTTGCCTTGAACTATTCTGTGTACAAAAAAGAGTTGTATTCTTTTTTTCGTACCCTTACTATTTAGTAACACTATTTGTTGCCATGAGAGTTTATCATATATATAGACCATGAGTCTCTAAAGTATCTTGGGAGTTAGAACAAACTCTCGAAGAGGTAAGCCAAGTGGTTAGAGTTCATGGAAGGATTTTTGTATGTGATCCGGCATAAGAAAAAGGAAGCATAAATGTAGTCACAGATGCTTTATTACATCGGTAAACCTTATTGATCACCTTGTAAACAAAATTATTGGGATTTTCACTCATTATGAGTAGTAGCTCATGATCCTCATTTCAACTCTATCATAAAGTAGTGTAAGGATAGAATTGCTGTTAAGGGATATTATCTTAGGGATGGTTATTTGTTTAAGGACCAAAGGCTATGCATATCAAACTATTCCATACTTGAGCTGTTAGAAAGGGAAGCTCATAGTGGTCGATTATCTGGTCATTTCGGAGAGACCAAGATAGCCAGTCTATTGAAGAACTATTATTGGCTAGGTTTAGCCAAAGATGTTCATAAGGTAGTTGATAGTTATAAAGTGTGCAAGCGAGTTAAGGGGAAAAGAGAACCCGATGGGGGATACATGCCTCTACTGACACCAATCTTACCTTGGATCGACCTCAGCATAGACTTTGTCTTAGGGTTACCTCGAACATCTAGAGGAAAAGATTTTGTATTATTATAGTAAACCGCTTTAACAAAATGGCACACTTTATCTCATACCAATGGACTAAGGATACTTTATATATTGCTGATTTGTTTTTGCAAGAAGTTATTCAACTACATGGCATACTAAAGACTATTGTCCCAGATTGAGACACGAAATTTTGAGCCATTTTTGAAAGACTCTTTGGAGAAGACTTGGAACTAAACTTGTGTTCAACTCCAGTAGCCACCCTCAAATTGATGGCTAAATTGAAGTGGTAAGCAAGATGGCAACTTACTCAAAACTATAGTAGGAAAGAACTTAAGGGATTGGGATTTGTATCTATTAGTTATAGAATTCACATACAACCGAACTATCCATAGTACTATTGGGAAGACGCCATTCGAGATCGTCTATGGCCTTAATCTTACTATTCCCCTAAATATGATCGGTACCTCAGTAGCTACTAAAAAGAGTCAATCCGAAGTTGACCAAGCTCAAGAATTGCATGAGCTATACTAGATTGTAACTAGGAAGAATGCCAAGTTCAATTAGAGATAGCAAGGAATTGGTAGCCGAGGTCATCAAACTACTTCTTTCCAACCAGGAGACCTAGTATTGATTCACCTCAACTAAGAACGATTCCCATACTTGAGATAGAACAAACCATCTCCTTAAGTTAATGGTTCATTCAATGTTCAGAAGAGAGTCAACCGCAATATCTATTAGATTGAGTTATCTGATGACTAAGATGTTTCTTTCACCTCTGATGTATCCAACCTAATTCTATACTAACCAGAATAAGGCCCCACAAATGCCTATGGATGACAATCAAAGACCACTCCAGATTTGAGGACAAATCCTTCTAACCCCCAAGAAGATGATAGGAATCAACCTATTAGACTAATTACCCATAGCCAAGTTAGAGGACCCCAAGGACTCAGTCGAAGGATATTAGCTTAAAGCCATATCTAAGACGAAGATTCCTATTCCGAATTAATCCTTTGCTGACCTGACTGTCAAACCCTCACGTATGCCAGACCTGCTCTTATCTAACAGCTATGCTATGACAAGACATCGGAGAAGGTAGCCCCTAAACATCTAAGTTGAGCTCTCGAGCTAATCATTAACACCTAACCCTAACTCAAGTTAACTACTCTGTAACAGGATCGACTGGGCCCTGGCTTGATCTAGATTAAGTCGACCCCTAAATGTAACCCCTCTTTTTTCTTTTTAATATCCAGCCATCAAGCGACACGTGTTTTCTAACAAAACTTTTCAAAATGAATATCCATTGTCTCTTTGACCCTTTTTAATATGTATTATGTAACTTAATTGTAAAAATACCTTTTTGTCTTTTCGTAAATGTAAAGTAACTCTAGTGTTTAGGTATATAAACCTCCACTTACTTGTATGCGAATGAACAATCAATACTTCTATTTATTTTAAGTATCCCTTAAGCAACCCTAGTGTTCTCATTTTTCCTTAAACTCTTATCTATTTCCATTAATAAGGAGTAGTGGTAAGTAACTCTTCAGTTCGGATCGGTGAGTCATATCCGGTAAATTATAGGTCGAGTAGGATCAAGTAGTATGTCATATCTATGCAATAGCTGCTCGAATTTTGCTAGCTTTCTTTTGCTTTCTTTCGCTTTACTTTGCTTCTCCAAGTGTTCGACTTAAGAGACACATCAGATTTGCTGTTTAATACTCTTATCAAAAACCATTCAGATGCTCTAGTTGAGATTTTGATATGTTTGAGAGTACTGATGAGTGGTTTTCTTTGTTTATGAGACTAAGAGGATATTAACCATTAAAAATTACTTGAATCTATGTTATGTGATTATAGATATAGGTCATGAGAACAAGAGGATATTAACTCATGTCTAAGATTAGAGCATTTAGTTAATGACAATAATCAAATGTTCACCTAATTGTATATGGAATTTGATGTCCTATCTAGAATCAAGTTTAAGTGAGTTCCACCAAAACCTAAGTAAAGATCGCCCCTAATATCTTGATGACATAGCCTTCATATTACATTAGAGGCATGTCACAAGCCCGCTCTTTGTTGATTACTTTATATTAGGTGCTTTTAGCTAAAATTTGTTAATAATGCCTTTTCAATTAGCCTAGATTAATATAGTAGGTCAAGTTTGGTACTTAGTTTTAGCCCTTCACCTCATGGAAACCAAATTGGTGAATACTCACTAATTTATTACTACAAACAATCCAGCATACTGGTTGGTTAGGTGCAAAATCGTTTTGAAAATCTCTATTTATAGAATTTATGTTTTAAAAATACTAGTGTATTGTATTACCTATCATGGAGCCCTAGAGTACATCAAAGGATGCTTCCTTAATAATTTTAAAGTTAACATAACTTAGAAGATAATCCAGAAGATAAGTCAAATAGTGAGTCAAAAGATATTTGGAACAACTATCCCACTAAGGAATGACCTTAATTCTTAAACTTATAAATGTAAATAATTTCCTAAACTAAGAATAATAAACTTACTCCTAAAAATGATAATTTAGCTAATTGACTAACGAAGTTTAATTAGATTAATTATACGATTACGATGACATATGATCAAGTTGGGATCAAAAGGAGAATTCTTAGTCACTTACCCTATTGGATAAGAGAAGATAGCTACACTAGATATTGGAATAAGCAAAAGTCCATGTGAATACCCCTTACTTGGTTATTATTTATGTATGCAGTAGTTGAGAACATAGACAACTCAGTTACTATCACAACCCGAGAGAGGCTAGTAGTGGCAGTCACCGTATACTGTACAAAGAATTGTAGATTGATTTCCCTTACAATCGACAACTTTTATGTGTTGTATAAGGCTACAACTACAATTAACAATCAAGAGTTACGCAAGTATAAAGTATAATCAATATCATTTTATGATAATAATAATAAGCTAATGAAATGCAAAACACATTTATTTATATAGAAATTTATAAGTAAGAAGTTTATAATAGTATTTAATACCAACTGGTATCATCTTACTACATCATAAGATTCGAAATCTAAATACATTATCATCAGTACGCTCTTATTACATCTTACTCCTATATCAACCCCCTAATGTAAAACTAACCTTGGACATACAATGGCCCAATAAATCAGCCTGCAAAAGAAGACTATAAGGGTATAAGCTAACTAGCTTAGTGAGATAATCCCTTCAACCATACAACAATCAAGTTATATATCAATAGTTCGATCAATAAATGCATGACAATTAGTATGCTAAACAAATACATATAGGTAACCAGGTACTGCATTCAACTCAGATTTAACGCCCTTCAAATTAGGTTGGAGATATATTGGCACAGTTAGATCCGAGTATTATATTAGAACTTATCTCATAACAAAACTTTGGGTTTCGTATTTAAAATGTAATGGTATATCCACTCTCAGTTTTTATAAAAAACGAGTTCTACGTATAATTGTAAGTAGGTTAACACAATCCTCACTCACCCCTAAAACGAAGGCCTCTAGACTCGACTCCTAGCGAGGCGATTGATGCTTCCAATACCTAGTGATCCCGCTGGTCAAGGTAAAGTCATATCACATGTATGCACCGTACGAAATCTATAACAACAAATAATCAACCCAAGTATGGCCTCTCGCTACCTCCATATAATATGACGGTCAGAATTAATTATGCAATGCATGATTATACGTAATTCGATTCAGTTCTTTCTAATTGAATAAAATTAAGTTTTATTATTTAGTAATCAATGAGGTCATAAACAATCAGTTTCTATTGAATCTACTATGCAACAATTAATACGTTATCATACTTTAACGTAAATTCACTATCCATAAACAGTATCATACATAAGTATAACCTAGTCCCACACAATATTCAATTATTAATCATAATTTATATTCATTAATTACAAATACAAGTAAGTATGGAATCATTAGGAAAAACTCACTCAGTTATGATTGACTCAAGGGTTGTAATAGTCCGATGGCAGCTCAAGGTTAAAGTCAAGATCACTTAAGAATAAGAAATATAGAAAGTATTAAGTTTAGGAATTAAAAACTAAACGAGCATCGTAATTCATATTGTTTACTTAGTTATTAATTTGGATGAAATCGTCGATTTTAGCTTTTTATCAAATCGAGTATAATTTTTTCGATTTAACTCGGATTCTTATGAGCTTATAGTCCATTTCGATCGTTTTTTAGCATACTTTCTCGTAACGAGATCCGTTTTGGACTATGTAACTCACAGTTTGGACTATAATATAAAAATATAATAAAATTTATTATGTTAATTTTAAAAATTATAAAATATTAATTTAAGCTTTTTCTTGGTGTATTTACAATTTAATAATTATTTAAATCATATAATTGACAATCTTCTCATTTTAAGCTTATTTTACTATAATTACTTATTTTTACTTATTTTGAGATTTTAGAATTATTAATTCCATTTTTCCTATTTTATTATTTTTCTAATTAATTAATTATTTATTTATTATTATTATTAATTAGAAAAATTAATTAATTTATGACAAATGGTGACATGGCAACACATAAGAGTGTATCAAGCTTGTATATTTTCTAGATTTTTCCATTATTTTCTATTTTACGGTATAAATATATATATAAATACTTATGATTATATTTTATTAAATTTGCTAATTTTCTTAATTATTAAGTTTTTCTCTAAATGTACGGTATTTATAAATATATATATATTTACTAACTTACTTTATTTATTAAATTATTATTATAGTATACTGTATACACTATTTAAGTATACTCGTATTTTTACGCACGTGTTACTATTTATATACGTATGTTTATACATATACTATACGTTATGTATTAAATTATTCTAGCCTTATTTATACATTATGTATAAGTGTATTATACACTTATTTATACTTACGTACTTATGTATATATATGGTTGTACTATATACGTATATATATACTAAAATACAAATATTATCAATAATATGTATATATACATATTCACATTAGCAACATATATATATATATACATATACATATACATATACACATATATAGAAAATACGAAATAGGTATATGTGCATATGTACACACATATACATATATGGAATTATATAATACCTATATATACATATTACATACTAAGATAAATACTATGTACATATACACTTATATACATTCATGCATACATACATAATTAATTAAGTAAAATACTAAATATATATACTTGTACATAAAAGAAATATTTAGTATACATACATATACTATACATGTATATCTACATATGTTTTATACAAAATACTAATTAAGCAGACATATATAATACACACACATACATATGTACAAGAATACATGTATAGAAAAATATACATACTATACTATTATTTATATCTATATACATATACCGTAAATTAGATATATATACTCACTCCTAAATATATATGTACATACATAAAGATACATACCAAATACATATGTATATATACAAATGAAAGAGATACATAATACATATCTATATATATATATATATTTATCTACTCATGCATACATATATGCACATGTAATTAAATATATAATAGAATACTTAGTATATACACGTATATACTATATGATATACATAGGTATGAGTAAAATAAATAAACTTACATAAATATTTTAATAATATTATTGTTAATTTCCTTAGTTTTCTTCTTCTTCTTCCTACTCTTTTTCGTCTTGGTTTTTGTTGTTTTCAATTTGTGTGTGAGTGTTTTTGCTTTGTTTTTCTTTTTTTCTCTTTGTGTTTTCAGTTTGATTTTCTTCCAGAAGTATACATAAAGCAATTAAAATGAAAAAAAAAATCAAGAAACAAATCCAAGCAAAACAAATATTAATGTAGATAAGACATATACTTTAAGGGATTTGTCCTTGTTCCATAAGTGTAATGACACTTGTAATTTATTTTTTTCACACATGTAATTTATTTTTTTCACACATGGGCTGCTGTGTTCGGTATTGGAATTGACATGGAAAAAAAGGGGAAAATTGGGAAGAAAGAAAAAGAAAAGAAAAAGGGAAGAAAAAGAAAATTAAAAATAATTATATATAATTTTTCCAAACATAAAAAAAAATAACGTTTATGAATTAATTTCAGAATTTTATAAAAATTTATTAATTTAATTGGTACCTATTACAATTATAACTATTACAAGTTATTTTAAGGTTTTCTTTAAAAGTTTTATGCGATTACGCAATTTCGTCGATAATTGTAATTGACTACGATTATTTCACTATTAAGTGATATTTAATTATTTTATAACCTTAAAGTTATAGTTTTAGAGTTTCGATCAAGTTTGGATTCGATTTCGAGTATTTTCGTGTACATCTAATTTAGGGTTTTGTATGCGATTTAGGTTTCGATTAATTTCTAGGGTTTTTATTATCGATATTATATTTGGTTTATTAATTTTATAAAAATTTTATCTTATCTAACCTTATCAATTCATAGCATCGTCTAAGACACTTGAGCTAAATTAGACTCCAAACTAGTAACTAAACAGGGTTTACAGTTACTTATTATTTTTAGCTGTGAAATTCACTTAAGTAAACATCATGGCTTTAGGTTATTATTATGAAATGCTAATACTTCACATGATAAGCTGTTATTTGGGTATATGTAGTTCATGACTTCAATGTGGAATTACTATCAGCAAATTTGAGACATGTGTGCTATACCCTTATAGATGGACTGACATGTGCTTGGAGCCTGTATTAGTTAAGCTTATGGTGGATTTATGTTCGATTATGGAGAATACCTTTCATCGGCTATTATGAGATGGTTGTTCCTATTTTGCTCGGGAATTGATTATTCTTAGGAAATGTACCGATACCTAAATCTAAATATTTCAATGGTTTATTGAATGAATGTTGAGTTGGTTAGGTCTTGTATTAAATTGTGATGTTTAAATCATGTCATGCCTATTGTTATGGCATTCGACTACTGGGTTGAAAATTAGGCTAGATTACCTTGTTAATAGAATTTAACTTGAGTTCTTACTTGGATCAATTTGATACGCTATTTGATTGTATACATAGTACGACATGAAAGAGGATATATGGTCAAGCTTTTTAAATAAAAAATCTTGCCAAGTTGAATAAGAACTGCATTGCTCAATCAACTTTGTTCCCCAATATGGTCAGCTAGTTGAGTTTAGCTACTTGTTGTAGCCTTGGGTGTTTTTAGCTACTCATTGTTGATAAGAATCAGGCTATTAAGCTTTAAACCTACAGCTGAGCTTAAGGACTAGAGGGACTAAGGAAGCGAATCCTCCTACTGTAGTTGACTCTTACCGAGGCTAAGTTATTTCTTGTTACTAATCAACTCTCTACACTATGCTGAATGACTACCCATCTTTCGGAAATTATGTGCCAAATGGAAGAACACCATAGCAATAGCCAGACTTTGTACACCTATTCGGTCTTATCTGATCGGACCTTTAACTTAGCAACATTACTGCTGAGAAGCCGAAATATCCCATGCGTCAGCTACTTTAGTTCGAACGATCCACACTACTTGGTACCCCTATTCAGTCATCCAACTAGCTCATATTACTTTGTCTACATCCTCCAACAATACCACCAATACATTATTGTCGCGTATCTGCGACCACTTATAGAATCTGCTACTATAATCATTGTTTTTCCGTAAATATTTATTTTTACCCTTTTTATACTTTGTACGTTACTTCTTTAGGACATTACCTTTTTTGTCTTTTCCTTTTTAGGCAAGTTGCCTTAAATTCTTGGGTATAAATACCCCTTATACATGTAACTATAGATGATGACATTATCATTAATACACTGGATATTTTCCTTTCATAAATATTGTTTGTTTATTCTCGTTTCACTCTTATTTTAACCCTTAAGTAAAGCTAGATGGCAAGTAACCTCACCAAACCAACTCGTGCATCATATCAAGTTGTATCATGAGTCCTTAGAAGTTTCATTGATATATCATATCCCTTCACTATTTTTCAAGCTTTTAGCAAGCTTAAACCCACCCCTATGATCGGCTTTATTTGTTCTAGACTTCGGTCCGCATCATCTTGGTATTAAAGCGGAGGTTTCATTTAGATTGTAGTAGTTTGTTCTCGAAGTTCCCTATTTTTAGGAGTATGAAATAGAGCAATTCTCTATATTAATTTAGCTACTATGTTTGTTGGTTATTAAGCTTTTAGTTTGAAAAAAGTGTGTATTGTGTAATTTTGAGAGAAAGTGTCAGTTGTAGCACCAAATCAAGGACTTTGAGATTTGAATCTTTCAGAGAAAATGATAGACCTGAGTGTTAATGATGGTACTGGGGATGATAATAGTAGTGCTATCTACTATGGTCGACAATCTCCAGGTACTCCGAAAAGCATGGAAGAGAGACTTGATGAGGTAGGCAACCTCCTAGTAGACTTAAGCCGAGCTGTGCATTGTAAGCCCTAAAGCCAAGTCAAGTAACCGTAGGATTGAACTTAGAACCCAAGGTTTAGGGCGATCGGTTAAAGGATCCGATCAAACCCAAATTAGAAACTATTGATAGGAATATTAGTAAAAATGACCCTGTAAACTTAAATTTAAGAAAGTAAGTAGTAAAATAGGAGACTATAAAATTTTCAAATTTTAAGCATAATAACTGCTAATTATCGAAAAGGCGAAAAGTGTCATGAAATAACTAAGAAATTACTAGAGATAAATTATATGTGTACTAAAAATTTTAGAATGACCAAATTAATATTTAGGAATGTTCACGTGTACCCTACATGTATTTACATGTAGATAAAAATACGCGTAATTGCTAAAATAGACCGAAAATTAAGTAAATAATTAAAGAAAAATACAAAATAATTATAAAAAAATAAAAAAAATCAGAAGGAGAGGTCTGCAACTGGATCAAGTCGTGACTGAAAAGAAAAAAAATTGGCCAATAAAAATGTGCCAAACTAAAAGCCTAAAATCAATGAAATGGGCAAAAATCACATCAAATTAATGCACATTAATTACTATGTTTGTCTATAAATAAGGAAAAAATTCACAGAAGACATTTGGACAATTTGTAATCTGAGAAAAATAGAAACACAAGAAAAATCGAGAGAAATTCCAGAAAATAAAAAAAAAGAAAACTGTGCAGATTAGCAAGGTGAACGGGAACCACCACCCACCACCACCTGGGACCGAACCACCACCACCACCCTACCCTAGGACCAGCGTCTGGACCGGCCGACAGCCTTGGACCGGTTTTAGACGGCCAGAAATCCTTGAACCGGTTAGTCATTTACTCATCCCGATTTTTATATAATTTTGTAAAATTAGTTATTTTGCCCAGAAAATTATGAAACTTGTTATTCTGAGGTTTTATTGTATGTAGATTTAGGGAAAAATATTGATTTAGTTTAATTATGTCTGGAAATATAGGGTTCTTAAGAAATTGTTAAAAACCGAGCATGATTAAACCGGAAATTAAATAGGCTTAGGGATGTAGTTTGGGGCTCAAAATTTTTCTGTAGAACTCTCATATGATTTAGAACAGTGCTATGAAGCCTTTTTTTTAAAATTAATTTTCGAAAATTTTAAGTTAATTTTTAGCCCTAAAATGATGGTAAAATTGGGTGATTTGGGATTAATTAGGTAATTAGAATGTTAATTACTGATTTGGATCTTGATTATATGATTAAGGAAGTTAATCTCTGCAGTGGAACCCTAATCCTAGCTTTTAGGTACTATTTATGGTTAATTAGGGAAATTAGGTAAAGAATATGAGAAATTAGGAATATATGAAAATATAAATTACTAAATTTAAAAAAATAAAGTTATTTAAATAATATTATAATTGAAATCAGAAAAATAATAAATCGGAATTAATATTTAATTTTAAGTAAATATCTTAAAATGTAAGATTTTTACACCTTGGGAATAAATCCGATATCCCAATTAGGGTTAGTGTGTACCGAATAGTTAGAATACCAAAATTACGACCCAATAGGATATTTGAATACCCGAGCATAAGGTGATTAATGTCACATTGGGATTCGAACCTAATCACGACCTAGGAATTAAAACTAGAATCTAGTTTAGGAACCGAACCCCGAAATAAAATACAACGAATTATTAGTACGTTGTAGGTATACATGAGGAAAATGAGTTACATTATAAATTAGAATAAGAATCCATAAAAATAAGTACTAAAAGGACCTCTTTGAATTATAGGACACCCAGAAACAAATCAGCTCGCAATTTGAGGATCGAGCGACCGAGCAAATTCATGTAAGTTGGGTTATTGCTTATTGTAGTAGAGTACTAGTTTTGTAGTGCTCGGAGACTTAGGCTTGTATATGCTTGTGATTGTAAGTAGTTTGCGCATGTGTGATGTATCTGAATTCGTGCTGGAATTTGTGCTGTGGGTGATTTTGTGACTGATTGAATTGTTGTGGTCCTATGTTAAAGATTAAGGTTATTTATGTTATACAATCTTTTATCGTTCACCTAATATTACCCACTCTCAACATTCCTATAATGTCTATTTCTTTTAAGATATGACGCTTCAAAGCGAGTTTACTAAAACTTCGCTCTGATACCAACCGAGAACTGTTACGCCCCGAAGTCGCGAGGTCGCAACAGTCCCGCCGTGTAAACCACTCTATGATAGAAACTGGCCTCACAGTTCCTACCATAGAGATAATCTACACAAGGCGTCGACGACCACTCGCTTTGAAGTAAACAGTTCGATTAATGATTATACTACAAATATGATGAGTAACTCAACAATTCCGGTTAGGGTGTTCAAACAAGACCACAACAATTCAATCAGTCACAAAATCACCCACAGCACAAATTCAGATACATCACACATGCGCAAACTACTTACAATCACAAGCATATACAAGCCTAAGTCTCCGAGCACTACAAAACTAGTACTCTATTACAATAAGCAATAACCCAACTTACATGAATTTGCTCGGTCGCTCGATCCTCAAATTGCGAGCTGATTTGTTTCTGGGTGTCCTATAATTCAAAGAGGTCCTTTTAGTACTTATTTTTATGGATTCTTATTCTAATTTATAATGTAACTCATTTTCATCATGTATACCTACAACGTACTAATAATTCGTTGTATTTTATTTCGGGGTTCGGTTCCTAAACTAGATTCTAGTTTTAATTCCTAGGTCGTAATTAGGCTCGAATCCCAATGTGACATTAATCACCTTATGCTCGGGTATTCAAATATCCTATTGGGTCGTAATTTTGGTATTCTAACTATTCGGTACACACTAACCCTAATTGGGATATCGGATTTATTCCCGAGGTGTAAAAATCTTACATTTTAAGATATTTACTTGCATGTGTTAGCTTATCAACTTGCTGAAGTTGCACATAATACCCCACAAGCTGTCCAACCTGCTAGAGGTCAAAATCCAACTCGATAAGTTCAAGATAGAGGAGTAGGTAGTGAGTGAGAAGAAGGATTGACTTAGGAGATCTGGATGAAGAAGGCGAAGATGTGTATGAGGAAGAAGAGCAAACTCGAGCACCTTGAGCATTCGACTATGTGAAGCTTCAAATTCTAAGTCTTGATGGGTTTAGAAGTACGAATGATTATTTAGATTGGGAGGAAAAGTTGGAGTGAGTTTTTTATTATTACCAATATGAAGATTATGAGAAAGTAAGAACTATTGTTTTTGAGTTCTCTGTATATACCACCAAATGGTGGAAGGATTTCCAAGTCATGCGAAGACGAAAGGATTATCAAAAGATTAATACTTGGCCTAGATGAAGAGAGTACTTCGAAACAAGTTTGTGCCAAACACCTATCTGTAAGATACTTTTACTCGACTTTAAGAGCTAAGACAAGGAAGCTAAATTGTTGATGAATATGTTCAAGAGTTCCAAATACTCATGATTCGTTGTGAATGGAGGAACCATTAGTACAAATGGTTTCCAGATTCCTTATTAGGTTGAGAAGAGATATCCAAGACATCATAAAACTCCAATTATTTGCTACAATGGATGAAGCCATACGGATAACCCAACGAGGACCTCCAATGAGCTGAACTGGTCATCTAAGTTGACCTGGTCAAGGAAGTTACCAAGCCCAATCAAATACCAAGCTAACTTGAAAGGTGGATGTCTAAGCCAAACAAAATGGTTGACTTGACATTGACGTGCTGACTTAAACATATGAGAAAGGACAAGGATTTGGAAGGAAGACGAGTTAAATCAAATGTTTCAAATGCTAGGGGTTTGGGCATATGGTTGCTTAATGTCTAAACCAAAAGACTATGGTCATCAAGGGAGATGTCCCAAAACTTGATGTGGACAGTACTAATGAGGAACCCGAGGAAGAGACTCATGTCAAGAAAGAAACTATTCATAAGAACGAACTGATTGAAGATGATGTGTTTACCAAGGACTTAGATTAGTTGATCCTAGTTATTCGACGTGTAATGAGTCTGGAGCCCTCACACGAGGAGGAGTAAAGAGGGAACTTGTTTTATATCACCTGCAAGGTGAATGATCAGTTTTGCGTGCTAATTGTGGATAGTGGTAGTTGCACCAAGGTAATATCAGGTGATCTAGTCACGAAGTTGAAGTTCCAAACTATCACGCATTTGAAACCATATAAGTTACACTGGCTGAATGAGAAGGGAGCACTACAATCATTAGATAAGTACTACTATCGATCATAATTGGGAATTACTCTGATGGGGGTCTTTGTGACGTGTTGCCTATGTATGCATCATACATGTTATTGGGCCAACCTTGGCTTTGTAATGGAAGAGTTATCCATGATGAATACAAGAATACCTATGTGGTCGAGAGGGATGGCTTAATGATTATGCTGAACCCAATGCCAATGAGTCAAGTTAACAAATGCAGGTAAAACTTGCTCAATGATCGAAGAAGACTTTGATGATGAGTAAAGACGAGCTTCGAGAGGCTATTCAAGCTGATGTGCTAACCTTCCTATTGGTTAAGCGACTATTAAAGTTGAGGGAGCAAGGTGAATTACCCTTCGAAGTAAGGGAGTTGTTAGATAAGTATGCTAACCTGTTTCCAGAGCAATTGCTAGAAGGATTAGCACCATTCGGAGACATCAAGTATTGCATTAACTTTGTACCCAGTAATGTCTTACCAAACAAACTAACTTATTAAATGAACCCCAAACAAGTTGTCGAGCTCCAACGACAAGTCAATGAACTACTAGAACGAGGGTAAGTAATGGAAAGTCTTAACCTTTGTGCTATTCCAGCACTCTTAGTGCCCAAAAAGGATGGAATCTAGCAGATGTATGTTGATAGCCAAGCTGTAAACAATATTATGGTCAAATAAAGGTTTCCTATTCCTAGGTTAGATGATATGCTAGATGAATTGAGTAAGGCTAAGATTTTCAGGAAGATTGATATGAAATCCGACTATCATCAAATTTGCATGAGGTCGTGAAATGAGTGTAAGATTGCATTCAAAACTTGGTATGGACTCTACGAATGGATGGTAATGTCATTTATGTTGTTGAATGCCCTAAGTACTTTCATGTGTCTGATGAACCATGTGCTAAGAAATCTAATAGGGAAGTGTGTCATGGTGTACTTTGACTATATCCTAGTGTACAACATTAATATGTTGAGTCACTGTAAAGATCTTTGTACCATATTAAATGTGCTTTGTACCAAGAAGTTATTTAGCAATCTTAAGAAATATTGTTTTTTCTAAGAGGAAGTGGTGTTCCTAGGCTATGTAATCGATGGAGGAGGCTTACGAGTGGATGAGGAGAAGATCAGAATAATCATCAAGTGGCCAACTTTGACTACTTATGTCGAAGTAAGAAGTTTACATAGACTAGCATCGTTTAATAGGAGATTTATCAAGAATTTCAACACCCTAGCCGTACCCTTTATCAAGTTAATGAGGAAGAACATTGAATTTCGATGGGGAGAAAAGCAGGAAAGGAGTTTTGTAGAAGTGAAGGAAAGATTGACTTCTACTCTTATACTAGCTTTACCCAACTTTGAAAAGATATTTGAGTTAGAATGTGACACGTTAGGCATTGGTATAGGTTTTATTCTAATGCAGGAAGGCCGACTAATTGCCTACCATAATGAGAAGCTTAAAGGACCTCAACTAAACTACTCCACGTACGGCAAAGAGCTCTTGTCCTTTATCCAATCACTCTAAGTGTGGCAGCATTACCTATTGTTGAGAGAGTTTGTCAAATATACCAGCCATGAGTCCTTAAGGTACCTTCGAAGTCAAACTAAGTTATCAAAGTAATAAGCGAGGTAGGTCGAATTTCTTGAGGGATTTTGTTTTGTGATAAAGTACAAGCAAAGAAAGAACAATTTAGGTGCAGATGCTCTTTTAAGAAGACACACATTCTTGACCGAACTACAAAGTAGATCGTTTAGATTTATAAGTATCAAAGAGAAATATTCCTAGGGCCTACACTTTGAACCCATACTTTACGACGTATCAATGAGAGGATAGTAGATGAGTATCATGTGGAAGATAGGTACTTATTCTGAGGAGGAAAATTATACATATCGACCTGTTCACTAAGAGAGTTATTGATCAAGGAAACCCACAATGGAGGACTGATAACTCTAATTTTAAACATATTTCATAGGGTGATTTTATAGTATTTTCCTCACATTTTTTGTTTTCTTTAAAGAAATTGATACTTAATTAAGTAAAATTTTGATTTTTAGGTTTGAACGCGTTCTAGGATCAAAAACGAAGAAAAGAAATCAAGTTTCACTCAAATCGGAGTTCAAATGAAGAAGTTTTGAAGTTTTGAAGTTGTGTAGAAAATTTTGCCTTAGTGCAGAAAGTTACACTACCTAGGGACACGGCCATGTCTCAGGCCGTGTCTGGTGACGGAAACAAAATTTTTGTAATACACATATAAAAGGATATCTTAAGGTTTCAAAAGAGAAGAGAGACATTACAGAAACAGAGAGACACAAGAGAAGAGAAAGAGACTTAAGGAGAACATCACGAAAGAGGTGGAACAACATCAAGAAAGAGGGAAACAACATCAACTTCAAGATTAAAGAGATTGTTCATCAATAAAAAGGGGTTTCCATGTTTTATTTTATATTATTGATGAAACTCGTTTTTAGATTCATTATGATAGCTTAGAATTCGAGTATTTAGGATTATGGAATCTAAGGTTTCATGTGATTCTTGGATTAATTTAGAAATTTCAATAAAGTTTCTATCTTTACTTGATTTAATTATGTCGTTAATTATTGATTGATATTTCTAGAATATCAATATATGATATTATGCATGTTGATTGAGAAATTGCATGTGTAATTAGATCTTTACATAATTGAAGAGAATTACATGTATACTTAGAGATAAGATACATGTTTCTTCCGAAAAGTTAATTATTTGTATGGAAATTCATTATACATTAATGCAATTCTAAATTATATTACTAAGTGAAGAGATTCTGGTAAATAATTTAGGATTAGGGTTAATATGCTTGAGAAAGATATTAACTTTAGTTGTGAATCCCTTCGGTCAAGAAAAATAGAAACCGAATTGAATATATTTTAAGCGATCACATGTTAAACTCTAGGGAAAATAATTCCTAAATACATTATTACTTTCTTGAAGTTGTTCTTGATTTTATCGTTTTTTTCAATTTCTTAATTAAGTCTTTTAATTAAAGTAGTTTGTTAATTTTAGTATTTTTTAATTAATTCAAACTTTCATAATTTTCCGGTTAAATAATAAAGCTAAGGTTAATATTAGTACTCGAAGTCTTTGAGGGATCGACTCAGATTCACATCCGCTATATTAAAACTGATAGGTACACTTGCCTCATATCAAGGACTCTTTAGACATTTTGGAGAGAGGAGAACATATGAGTTGCTGAGTGAATGATTCTTTTGGTTGAGGATGTGACGAGATGTGCACCAAGTTATTAAGGGTTGTGCTACATGTAAGAGGGCCAAGTGCTAAGCCAAATAAGGGAAGGCAATGCCTTTGCTTGCCCCAACAAAACCATGGATTGAGTTAAGTGTGAACTTTGTCCTTAGATTACCAAGAACAACCTGAGGCAAAGATTCCGTAATGGTCTTCATAGATAGATTCAATAAGATAGCACACTTTGTGCCTTGCTCGAAGACTAATGATGCTTCTGCTATTGCTTCTCTTTTCTTTTGGGTGATTGTTTGGTTACATGGCATGTCGAAAAGCGTAGTATCAAATAAAGACCCAAAGTTTTTGAGCCATTTCTAGAGAACCCTATGGCATCGGATGTGGACCAAACTACTATTTAGTACTTCATGTTACCTCTAAACTGACGGCTAAATAGAGGTAGTCAATCGTACTTTGGGATTACTACTCTGAGCTGCAATGGGTAAGAACTTAGCTAATTGGGATGTCCATTTGCCCGTATCGAATTCGCTTACAACCGAACAGTATATGATACCACTAAGCAAACCCCCTTTGAAGTTGTCTACGGTTTTAATCTCGAGTTACCCCTCAATTATACCCTTGTACCTATATCCAAGTAAGAAAACCCTGATGCAAGAGCATGAGCAGAGTCCCTAAAACACATCTACAACAAAGTTACTCGATAGATCAACTAAATTACCAGAAGAATATGAAAGAAGACCAAGGGTAAGACAACAAGATAGTTTCAGCCTGGAGACTTGGTATGGCTATACTTGAGCAAGAAAGGTTTCCAAGCAATAGGAGGAACAAGCTGTCTGCATAGGCTGAAGGACCCTTCAGAATCCTCTAGAAGATCAACAACAACACCTACAAATTGGAGCTTCCTAAAGATTATGGGGTTTCAAACACTTTCAACATTGCGTTCTCAATACATATCATCTTGACAAAAAACTAAATGAAGGCCAGTTAGATTTGATCCTAAATTTAAATCAACCTAGAGGGAATGATAAGAATCAAGCTACTAGGCCTTTAACCTATAGTCAAGCCTGAAGACTAAAGGGACTAATGAAGTTAATTTTCTTGCTCCAACCAACTCTTACTGAGGTTGAGTTACTCTTTGCTATTGATCAACTCTCTATGCCATGCCAAATGACTACCTATCTTTTGGAAATTATGTACTGAATGAAAGAAAACCTTGTCAACAGCTAAACTCCGCGCACTTGCTCGATCTTGTCTGACCTGATCCCTTACTTAATAACATTACTACCAAGAGGCCAAGATATCCTACGCATTAGCTACTCCTATTCAAACGAGTCTATACCTACTTGATACCCCTATTCGACCATCCAACTAGCTCTTACTGCTTTGTCTATGTCCTCCAATAGCATCACCAATATATTGCTACCGCGTATCTGGGACCACTTGTAGAATCCACTATTATAATCATTACTTTTCTGTGAATATTCATTTTTACCCTTTTTATACTTTGTATGTTACTTTTGTTAGGACATTACCCTTTTTGTCTTTTCCTTTTTAGGTAGGTTGCTTTAAATTCTCAGGTATAAATACGCCTTGTACATGTAGTTGCAAATGATGACATTATCATTAATATATTGAATATTTTCCTTTCGCAAACATTGTTTGTAAGCAAGGCTAGATGACTAATAACCTCACCGGACCAACTCGTGCGTCATATCGAGCTGTGCCGTGAATCTTTAGAAGTTCCATTAGTGCGTCATACCCTAGGCTGGGTTAAGATAATGATATCGATGCTTGTCATATGCCTTAGCATGACATCTATATGATGCATAAGCGGTCATGTGTATGTTTGATATCAATTTGATACTTAGATATGTTGATTTGTTGTGTTTAATTGTTTTTAATTTTATGCTCACTTGGCTTAGAACTTGAGTTGAGGGGTTAGCTTATCTAACCTTAAGTACCAATGACGAAGTAAGCTATGATTTGGAAGCTAAGCAAGGTGATTAAAAGCGAGTAGCTGGAATAATTCATGTGAAGAATTCCGATCGCTGCTTTGCAAGTAGAACATCATGTTACATTGTAGATTTGAATACGAAGTTTCTAAATGTAAATAGTATAGCTCATATTTAGTATATGTATTGTAAAGGAAAGTGAATTGTGATATTCTAAGTATGACAAGTTGTAAAAGTTTCTGCTATGATTTGTTATGTTGATAAAGAGAAGTTTTGAAAGTTATGTATGGTTTATGGAGATGAGTTAATAGTTTGCTTATAAGTTTAGCCTCATCCTTAACTTAAGGATGACATAATAAACCGTCTACTAGGCACTAAATGTTGAGAAAGTGTTTAAGTTGACGTCTTGAGAGGTAAGAAATTATACTTGTCAACATCAACTAGAATTGATTCTTTCTCTCTCACAATCTAAGGTCAAACAAGGATAAAATCCATACTCAAATCTTCCTACGACAATTTTATTATCCTAATGATTTTTTATCTATTGATCTTTATTGTATTGCACACATATGTAGCATATTGTATCATATTTGCTTTATATTTTAATTTTTATATATTTTCTAACATTTTTTATATTGTGTATATTTTCTTGTATATGTTATCTTATAGTATATGTGAGATGTTGTAAATTTAGTTTTCATGGGTGAAAGGTTGTGTAACATAAGATTTAAGATGGAAGTCATAAAATTATTAATATTCCCTGGTACTATAATGTACATATATTTATAAAAAAAAATTTCAATATTGACCTGTAACTTTTCTTTTTGGGGCATATAATTATGGAAACTAACTATGATAAAAATTATTATAGAATTATCATTTTTTTTCAAGGTTTTTCAATTGATTTCCCTAAAAAAATGGGAAGGAGAAAATTTTCAAAAAAAAGGTATTTTATGATAAAAAAACAATTTCATGGTGATTTTTACTTGGTTGGTTTCTATTATAATACCTGACATATATCATACATTTAAGAACTAACAAAGTAAAAAAAAAAAAAAAGAAGAAATATTTAACCCTATGATTTCCATTGTAAATTATCTATCACCTTAAAGTCATCAATCCTGTAAAATTATGAATTACCCTTCTTGATTACCTTTACAGTAAAGCATATTAATACGTTAGATTGTTATGATTTTGACAAAGTTTTATCCATAAGTTGTCACCCTTATATCTTTACCCTTCTATGTTGTTATCTTTTAATAAGTTTTCTCATAATAAAAATATCCCCACATCTCTATGTCATCCTTGTAATATAATTGCCATCTTTTGTCTTCAATTGTCAGTCCCATTACTTCTATTTTCTTTAACCTTTTATCTGTATAATGAGTCTAGATTTGTTAATGTTAATATTAGGCTATCTATAAGATAAAATGAATGATTATTTTCAATAAAATTTCAAAAAAATAAATAAATAAAGAGAGGTTTTTCAAAATAAAATTAAAAATTAAAATTTCTTTTCTAAAGGAAAAAAAAGGGGGATGCAATCTCCCTAACAAGAAAGAATTCTTGTAGGATTTGAAAGATCACCTTTTAAGTGGTTCAACCCAACTTGAAGTCTATAATCACTAATTTGTAAAGGCAAGATATCTAAAGCTCCCATACAAAAGAAAGCCATAATAGAAGTTCTGAAGTAACATGGGAAACAAGTTAAGCCCTAGGCCATACTTTGAACCAAATAACTATTGACGAGACATTTGAGGCATACCAGTTTAAGGAATTGCATATTCATGAGCTTAACGAAAGCAACAAAGGCATAAGAAAAAAAATTAGCGAAAAAATTGAGAAGTATAAAGAACTACTCTTTCAAACAATTAAAGAGAAAGTAGAAGCTCCAAAGGCCACAATGAGTAGAATGATTTAGGATTGAGAAATGTTTGCACTCTTGAAGACTACGAGTTCTCTAAGATATTTAAGGTACCATATTTTGAAAAGTATGATGGAAAAGGCTACCCCACGCTCCACTTCAGGCTCTATGTTCACAAGATGGCTTGATTTACTAAATATGAGTAGTTGATGATTTAAACTTTTCTGAATAGCTTAATTAGGCTAACACTAGCATGGTATGCCCAACTAAACTTAGCTGAGTTTGATACTTGGGATAAGCTAGCCAATGCCTTTTATTAGTAGTATAAGTTCAATGAAAAAGTTGCTTCCTCATTAATGGACCCTAATAACAAGAAAATGAATCCAACCAAGTCCTTTAAAGATTATACCTAGAGATACAAATTTAAAGCAACTTAAGTAGTAGTACATTTTTCAGAAAATGGACTAATCAATGTGTTTATCCACACATTAGGTGAACCTTATTATAATAACCTCTTGGGCCATACTACTTATACATTTGCAAACATAGTTGTAGTTAATAGTTGTATTAAAGATGCCATTAGAGTAAGAAGATTGATAAGGAAACTATCCAACCCCCCTCCCCAAACCAAGCTCTAGTTTGTTGTTGTATGAGGTAAGTTTTCAAAGCTTTGAATTGTTCTTGATTATTCTTGTGTTTTAATGAATGTCAATGCATGATAGGTATAATTAGTCTTTGTAATCTTGCTATATGTATTAAATTAAATAGTTTAATGTATAACTTTTAAAGTTCATGTCATAACTTATGTATATTGTTATATTTTGATTTTTTTTTTAATATTCATTGTATGAAAAATGTGTTTGTTGTTATTGGAATAAAAAAAAAGTGGATTTTGATTCCATTAAAATAAATGATTTGATAAATGAATTAATCATGATTCTTGTTTGTATAATGTAGAAGTCCATGAATTAATGCTATCTTAATATTGAATATATAGAATAAATGTATTGATCTTGATGTTTCGATTGTAAAATATTGATCATGATCCTTATTTGAATAAAGAAGGCCTTGATTTTGATTTATGAATTTTAAAGTATTTGTTTGTTTTGTGATGTGCTTGATTCAAAAGTGTTTTAGAAAATAATGATAAAGTTATTTTTAATATGCCATGATGATTTAGCTAGACATGTTTTTGGTTTGCATTATTGTGTATGTTATAATGTGTTAAACCTCTTTTCAAAATAAAAGAAGGGCTTTTTTTATAAAAAATGTTTTATCACCTTAAAAAATTGTTTTTAATTGGTGTGTTTTTTGAAAAATTAGAGTTTTCCTTTTTTTTTGGAAAAAATTATTTTTAAAAAAATTAATTAAAATGTAAATACTTAAAGGGAAATATTTCATAAATAAAATTGAGCTATCCATTAAAATTTTTACAAAAATACTTTTAAAATTTCGTAAGCCTAATCTTGACTAACAAGTATATAGACACTTTGGGTGACCCTAAAAATAAAAATATATATATATATTTTCTTTCATTACTAAAACTCTTTCCTTTTATTTTGAAAAGAGTTAAAAGACCCTTTTAATTAGTCATAAATCTTTTATGGTAACCCTATCAAGTTTTAATAGGTTAGTTCCCAAGCCAATTTCTTTGGTTTCCTTTTTCTAAAATCTCTTTCAGAAAAAAACCCATGGACTAGTAGTCAAAATTAAAGCCTATTCACCTATGGCTTTAATTTCACTATTTTCTTATTCGATCAGGCTGCAAATCCATGTTTTTCAATTTTTTTTTTAATTTAAGATTTTTCTTAGTACGATGGAGGAACTTATACTAAGCGGCTTGAGTTTCGTATAAGTTAGATTAAGAAAAAGAGGAAACCAAATTTTTAACTTGACAATTTGGCAACTCTACTAGGGACTATCTTAGTGAGCTTGCCATAAAAGATCCATAATATAATTATTCGGGCCCTTGTTTTTGTAAATATTAGTTTTATACATGATTAAATGTTTTGTGTAAATAGTTGTACTAATGTTAGGTATTAGTAGTGTAAGAAAAAAAAAGACAAGCAAAAAAAAAAAAAAAGAGAGAGAGAATGGCCCTTTTGGGGGGATTTTCATATTAATTATGATGTGTGTTTAGACGCGCTCGAACTTTAACCATCCTAGGTACTTAGAAGGAAAAGGCTATTGTATAAGTTCTAGGTGTTGTAGTGTAACCATTGCTTAGGGTTAATTAGGCTAGCCCTCCCTAAGTTTCAAATTAGACTGTGATTCCATATGAGGCCTTTAAAACTTAGGAATCTTTAGAACCCACCTAAGATTGCATTCATGACATCACTACCACGTATTGGGGCAACTATGTGGCAAACAAAGAAAATTGTAGGCAACTTAGAATGGGTTTCTCAATAAGCCATTGTATTCATTTTCGTTGTGAATACCTTTTTGTAAAGTAATATATTTCCTTTGTAATATAGATTACAACTGTATAGGTTTCTTCTTTCTATTTTTTTTTTCCAATGTATTTTTTGTTGTAATAAATCATGGCCAATTCCATTATGGTATTTGCTTTTAGAGAAGTCCACATTTGCAAACCCCTTGATGGCCAACTATTTTTGCAATCATAGTTTACCTACTACCACCCACATGATCAAAAGTTTATCAAGAGTAAGGTTGGGCCAGTCCTTTCACTGCCTAAGATCAGGGTCCATCTGGCCTTGATTTAGGCTTTGGCTCATTATTAGAATTCAGAGATGAAGATATTTTGTTTTGATCTACACCATTTGAACCCAACCATAGAAGATTACACTCAATTATCAAGGGCCCTACTACCATCAAATGGTATCTTTATACCTCAAAATGATGCAGGGCTAACTAATACATTTTGTAGATTCCTTAGCAATGGACAAGCTGAGGTAGAGGAAGCTTTAGAAAAATGCAATGGAGAAAGTATCAAATTTACTACCTTAGTCGATTAGTTTAGGTACACATTAGTATATACTTTCAATAAGCCCAAATATTGTGTTGATCAAGGAACTTTGAAACAAAATAGAATCTATGCTTATATCTTAGTTGTCTTTGTAATCCGCCTGTTTCCTACTAGTATATTATATGTCCACTACAAGTTAGTATCGAATCCTTGAACTCCTTAAAGCGAAAGGGTCATGGAGTGTTTAACATACCTCTTCTAGCAATTTAGTTCATTAGTCACTTGAAACATTATAGGAATGATCTCAACCAAGGCCCATCTTATCAACACTATGATCTCATAGCCTCTTTTGTTGAGCACATTGCACTACTAAAAATGGACCATGCTTGAGAGTGGTTTGCATCATTGAAGGATATCAAACTTGAGGAAATGCTATGGATCGCAAAATGGAATTGTTGTGATTGCGCTTTGGAGGTTACAAAAGCTATGATACCATACTACACATTGGAATCACAAGGTGCACAGGATACTTTCTAGCTTGTGTTGTCCACCAACTAGGCCTAATATAGGGCATTACTTATTGGCCTTCGCTAGACCAAGTAACCTTGGACTACTAAGACCAAGACACTATAAAGCTCCAATACATCCAAGAACTATGGGAAAGTCATGAAGCTTAGCCCTAGTTTATGTTGAGAAATTAAACGAAGAGGTTCAAGATTATAAGGCCACTCTAGAATTTATACTCAACCAGCTGTATAGTATGGGGCATATACAATACTGGGCTCTAAATGTGTTGCAATATGCTCTTGGAAACCCTACTGAAGAAATATGAGCCTATATGGCCATAATACGAGCATGAATGGAGGTCCATCATCACAATATTAAGATCTAACTTGCAAGTCCAACAAGAAAGAGACATTTTCCAAGCCGAGTTGGCCCAAGCCTCAAAGAAGATTTGGAAGCTAGAAGAGGAGGCGAGATGTCCTCGTAAGATTAGGAGATGTTTATGATTGTTGCAGTTAAAGACTTTCTGATGTAATAAAAAACTCATTAGAGTTTCCTATATCAATGAAGTATCAATTTTTGCCACATCATTGCCTAACACTTAGATTCATTTTGCATTTGTGTACCATGCATTTAGCATCTTTACTTTTCTTGTACCTTATTCCGCCTTCTATTTCCTCACTTTGTAAAACTTTTTAGACTAGTATCATCGATATTCGTAAATAAACATTTTCCTAACTTCTTCTTCTTCCAATTAAAAAAATAATAATAATAATAAAATAAAGAAAAAGGCCTTTATCCTAAAATTGTAAATAGTTCTTTTCTTCTAAAGTTTATACAGTTATCTACATTTATTATTTTTTTTTGTCACCCTTAGGCTTCTTATAGGTTACCACCTTTGGATCATCCTGTAAATACCTTATATGTAAAATAAAAGGGTTATATAATTAATTTAGCTTACTAAAAGAAGCCTTTATTATTGTATAGAAGCTTGTAGATTATGCTACTACCATAGATTCATCTTCATTAATAATTTCTTTCCTTAAGATAGTACATTTGTTTGTATAGTGAATTAATAAAATTTAAAAAAAGAAGGAAAAATTGGAGAAAATGAAAAAAAAGAAAGAAAGAAAGGAAGAATCTCAAAAGAAGGGTTTTCATTCTATCTCGTAGCTTACCATCTTTCTATATCAGCAACCATGTAAATAGTTGTTAGTTCTCGTAAATTGTCATCCTCACATTTAGATTAGCCCCTTTTGTAAATAATCACCCATTTTACTAATTAGAATTCCAAAGAATAAATAAAACTCAGAGCAAAAGAAAAAGAAAAAATATTAAAAAATAGATTTGTTAATAAATAAGGAATTCTTGTAAGGCTTTGGAAAAGGCTTTTAAGTGGCTCAGGCCAACTTGCTAGCCAGTTTTCAATCATCTCAAGATGTCTAAAGCCATTGGTGCCAAAAAGAATACTTCCCTAGAACAAGCCGAACACCATGTCAAAGAACAAGTCTAGATTTTTAATATAGGTAAAGCACAAGAACTTAACCAACTCAACATCTAACTTGAAGATAGGCTAGAGAAAAAAATGGCTTAAAGGATCATGCATAAATGACATGTGGAAGAAACTTGAGAAAGACATGGAGAGAAGGCTCATGGAGAAAATCAAGGACAAATTCAAAGCACTTGAGGCAATAAATGAGCTGGGAATATGGACCTCATGCATTTAGCATATTATTTGGAGGGTGATTTTCTTGAAAAGTTCAAGATGCCTAATTTTGAGAAATATGAAGGAACTAGGTGCTTATTGCTGTACATGAGCCTTTATGTCTAAAAGATGGCCTAATTTTCTTTTCAAGACAACCTTACCAGTTTGGCATTGAGGTAGTATACCTAATTAGATTTAACCGAGTTTGATACTTAGGAGAAGCTAACCCAAGCCATTCATAAATAGTGTAAGTTTAATGAAGAGATGACTCCTTCCATGACAAATATATGTCAAATAACCTAGAAGCCAATTGAGACCTTTTGGGATTATGTGTAAGCTTTGTAACTATAGGATTAAACTTAATATATAAAGTTTAACACAATCGGTTAAAATATTTGATCGAGCCTAAATTATAAAATAAAACTACAAATAATAATAAAAGTGATCTCATAAGTTTAAATTTAAGAAAATAAGTAATAAAATTATAGAATATTATAATATCAAATTTTAAGTAGATTACCTACTATTTATCGAAAATGCGTAAATTAAATTCCGATAACTACGGAGTCCATAGAGATAAATTATATGTACACTAAAAATTATAGAATAACATAAATAATATTTAGGAGTATTTACTTGTACTCTATATGTATTTATGTGTAGGTGAAAATATGTGGAATTACCTAAAATGATTGAAAAATGTTAGAAAAATATTAAATAATTCAAGAAAATTATAAAAAAAAAATCAAAGCAAAATCAGTGAAGTGGGGAATGATCCAAATTAAGGTTGTGGCAGCTAGAGGAAGGAAGAAAAAAATTGGACCAATTAAATTAACACAACAAAAAAGGAAATTTGGAAAAGGATAAACACTTATCAAGTCAAAATTAATGCACCAAAATTTCTTTAGAGCTCTATAAATAGGTAAATTTTTACACAAACTCATTTAGTCTGTTTGGAGTTGTAAAAAACTGGAGAGGACCGAAAATTAGAAAGAATTAGGGTTTTACAAAAAGTCAGTGTAGTAAGAGCAATCGAACCAAACCCATGAGCCACCACCACACGGAACCGAACCGCTATTACCACTTGGAACTAAACAACTGCCACCACCATACTCCAAACCTACTACCTAGACTGGCTGATACACCTTGGACCGCCGTTGGTGGTCAAAAATCCAAAAGTTCGATGAGTCCCAAATTCAACCGATTTTGTATAATTTATTAAAATCATTAATTTTATCTAAAAAATTATGAATATTATTATTCTGACATTTTTATAGTATGTAGATTTAGGAAAAAATATTGATTAGGACTAATTACATCTATAAATATAGGGTGCTTAAGAAATTATACAAAATCAAACATGTTTCAAATTAAAAATAAATAAGCTTAGAGTGTAGTTTTGGACTCAAAATTTTTGTGTAAACTACTTAGATAATATAGAATAGTGCCATGAAGCTCTTTTTTTCGAAATTTTTAAGTATTTTTTAAGCCCTAAAATGATGAATAAAATGAGTAATTTTGGACTAATTAGGTAATTAAATGATTAATTAATGATTTAGTATGTAATTAGATGTTTAAGGATGTTAATCTCTACTGTGGTAACATAATCATTGTACTTGGACTATTAAATATAATTATTATGGGAATTATGTAGTAAATATATGTAATTACAAGAATATGTGAAGTAGGCATTTTAATAAATATAAAATAATAGGTTTAAATGGATAATATAACAATAATATTAATTAATTATAGAAAAATGTAAAATTTTCTCACATTGGGAGTAAATTCAATACACTAATGAGGATTTGAATATACCGAGTAGACTAGAATATTGATTTAGGACCAAAGTGATATTTAGAATACTTTAATCTAATGTGGTTAATTTCACATTAGGGTTCGGAACATATGTTTAAGATTTATGTATAATACTAGTAATTAGTATTGGTCTAGAACCTAAATTAGGATCGAATTTAGAAACCGAACCTTAAACTAACCAAGAATACATTAGTAATGAATAATATGTATATATGAAAAGTTAAGTTTAATCATAACTTAATATATATATATATATAATCAAGATATAAATACTAAAGGATGTATTTATATTATAGGATACACGGAGATGAGTCGACCTGTGACTAGTTGAGTGAGCGACCAAAGATTCCAAGTAAGTTAGGTTTAATACTTCGTCATATTTTGGAGTACTATTTTAGAGTACTCAGAGATTTAGGATTGTATTTGATTATGTTTGTAAGTAGTTATGTACCCATGTGCTTGAGTATTTGATTTTGTATTGAATCCTTTGTTGTGTTTAGTGATTGATATGTATGGATTGGTGTGGAATTGTTTGATCACCTTAAACTATACCAAACCATAACTGACCTAAATACCCTAATTTGATGTGCATTACAATCCTTTAGGGGATCATTAGGATTTTCCAACTAAATACCGATACCTTCAAAAAAGATAGCGTTGAATAGTATAACGGTCTTTTACTCATTCTTAGCCGAACTAAGTGATAAGAGAGGAGGTCACAATAAGGATAAGGGTATTAGTTTGAAGGATAGTTTTGGGGAGAGCGATGTCTCCATTACACAAACCTGGGTTTAATTGTGAGCTGTTGCATTAACGGAAACTCCTCAATCCAGATTAAAGTAGGTGAAATTACTCTGATTCACAACAGACTAGACCACGTTGTGTAATGAAACTTGCTTGTTGCATTACATATAATTAATTATCTGATAACTTTATTTATGCTTGTTATACTTTCATAAGTGTTTAACTTAACTTACTATGCTGTGGTTACTCATACCTATATAAATTCTCTTACAAGTTCTAACTTCTGATTGATATGTTACAATATAATTATCTGGAGGTTAGTTCTCTTTTGAAGCATGGGGAGTAAGAATCAAATGGCTATATGACCGAGTCTTTTTAATGTCTTGACAATACTTTGGGTATATGAACTGATGTATGATATGTAATTTAGTCAATTATTGTAATATATGGAATCTCTTGAGAATTCTACGACAATATGAATGTAATTATATATATAAATAATAATTCTAACTTTTTATGTAAATTTTAGTTTAAATTTTAATTAAATTGTTTACTTCAAAGCGAGAAGTCGTGGACGATTTGTGTAAATTAAATCTATGATAGAGATGTAAAGTCAGTTACTGTCATAAGTTAATTTACACGGTGGGATTATTATAACTTTACGATTTCGAGGCATAACAATATGTATAAAGATGACCATGGCAGCTTGACTCACAATGCAATTACTTAAGAAAGATCGAGTTAACATGTTCATTAATACCTTAAGTGAACCTTATTATAGTTATCTTTTGGGCTAAGTAACCTCCTCTTTTGCAAACGTAGTTTTGGTTGGAAACTAAATTGAAGAGGCTACCAGAACAGGAAGGCTAACAGTAGCAAAAGCAACATCATCGAGCCCAAAAGCAATCATAAGCATGGTGAACTCTAAATACTTAACTGTAACGCTTATGCCTCAAGCCTAACTCATACAGAATAAGTAAGGTCTAAAGATACCTAGAAGGAAGTTTACCCATATCTCAATTTTGATGTCTTAAGTCTTCAAACAGTTAAGAAAACGAGATTTACTTCATCCTAAGGCTCCATTGTTAAATTATAGGCCTTGAAAATATGACCCTATTGCAAGATGTGACTACTACATAGGTTATGAAGGTCATGCTACAGGCAATTGTTGGAGATTGAAGAACATAATCCAAGACTTGATTGATGTTGGGCTCATTTAGGTAGAGACTGATGATACTAGATGATTAAGGGATATTTATAAATATTATGGACAAGATGGATCACTAGCTGGAGCATGAGAAGAAAAGCCATAATTCAAGGAAGTGACCCCTGGGGACTGAAGAAAGAAGCCTTGCTCCTTGTATGTTCTTTCTTTCTTTCTTTCTTTCTCTTAAGACAGTTCTTTATTAAACAATGTTGAATAAACGTAATCTTAGACTACTCTTAATTTTGGAAGTAAATTCATTACATGAAAACTTTGTTTCTGTTGATCGAATTCGAGGCAATAATTTAACATGAAAACCGAAGGCACATAGGCTTATATTAAGGGGCATTTTTCTAAGAAAAAAAGAATTAGCCAAACATAAGTAGGGTAAGGAACTAACTCTAATCAACCAGGTTTGAGGTAAACAGAGAATAACAACAGTAAACATTTTCTACTTAAGTAAAGGTATTCCATTAATTGAAAAGTTTAGGATTAAAAAAAGGCAAACCGAATCCTAAACACTAACCCTAAACATGCTTGAGAGTTGAGCAATATCAACATAGGGAATTGAGACTTGTTCGGTCTGTCATGAACTTGATACATAAGTTGAAATGATGGTAAGCATTCTATTCATTACTCTTAAAATAGGATATCCTATGTATGCATACTTAAGCCTTTTGAGAAAGTATCTCTCAAAATTAATCTTGTTAAGAACCAGCCAATACCGGAACAATTAGGAGGTTAGGATCACTAATCAGGAGAAAATGGTAAACTAATTCGTGCTGACCTCAATTGCTTCAATTCATGAGTAATCATTATCATTGATAATTCATTCCCTTTAAAAGGAATAAAAAGTAGGTTTTAGGATTTTCTTCAATAAAAAATAAAATGGCTAAAAATGTAAATCTGGTTATTTTTCAAAAATAAAAATAATCGACATACTAAAGTTTTTTAAGAAAATTAAGACTACTTGGTTTAATCTTAACTAGCAGGTATAAAGGCACCTCTATAGCAACGATAAAAAAACTGAAAAAAAAATTGTTTTGTTTTTTTTAAAGAAAATTCGTACTAAAAAATTTTAAAAAAAATTCATTTTTCATACATTTAACATATTTTTGTCATTTTTATGTATTTTAGAAAAATCATAAAAAATAAAGACCCATTACTTTGTTTGTAATAATTCTTATATGGTGACTTTTGTCTTAATAAGTAAGTCTCTGAGCTTAATTTTCTAGTTAAAAATTTTCTAAAAATTTTTTTCTAGAAAATTCAAAGACTATGACTTTGCCTTACTCCTTACCTTCCCCCTAACCCCTCGCCCGCCTCTTTCTTGACTAATTTTACTGATTGGCAACTCCAAACTTATTTTTCAAAAATATTATTAAATATTTTTTTAAAAAATGTTTTCCCTTAATTTAATATCGAGTAATATATATTAAGTAAACTAAGTTTAGTATAGGTTAAATTAAGAAAAATCAAAATAATGCTCGATAAATGTCATCATGGAAGAGGATTTAATAGAGGTTTTCAAGAACCTAGAGGATCATATGGCATTCATTAGTTATTACCTCCAAGTCTTCCCATGCAAAGATTAAGAGAGAAAATTATGAAGATCTGATGAAGAATTTTATAAAAAAATGTGATATGATAATGAGTAGCTAAGGAGACTCTATACAAAATTTAGAGAAAATGATGGGGCAACTTTATGAGAACCTTCTTAAGAGACCTTAAGGAGCTTTGCCAAGTGTCATGACCTGAAGTGGCAGAGTCGTAACAGCCCCGCCGTATAAACCATTCTAAGATAGAAGTTGGCTTTACAACCACTAACCTAGACCTGATTTACACAAGGTGTCCATAACTAACCTGCTTTAAAATAAACAATTTGTAATTTAAATAAATCACTTATGTAAGAAAGTGAGAATATATATATATACACTATAATTCAGTTATTACAATTAACATTTACAACGTTTTACCGTAATATATTTCCTAGTTATTACATTATTCAGAAATGAAAAATTCTATAATAAATGCTTAGCTAAATAATTTTAAAATAAAAACTTAGACCTTAAAAATATATGTTTGTTCTTCAAATATTTTTCCTTACTCCCCAATATCCAACAATTACTAGCTTTAGAGTAGTTGTAAGCTACTTCTTAGCCAACACTTGCACGACGTCTATAGAGATGTGAGCAACCACAACTCAGTAAGTTAGGGTAGAAGACTTAAAACTATACCATAAATACAACAAAGTTATCAACCAACTTATTACGTACAATGCATGTTCAAGCAAATGCCATCTCACAATGTTATCCAGCCCGTCGTGAGATTAGAGAAATTACGTCTGCCCTAATTCGGGTTGAGGAGTTGCAGTTAATGCAATAACTCGCGACCAAACCCAGGCTTGTGCAATGAAAACACCGCTCCTCCCGCGACTACCTTCAAATTATTGACTTCACCTTTGCCGCGACCTTTTCTCCTATTACTTAGTTCAATTAAGGATGAAAAATGAACCATTATGCAATCCTGTGCTATCTCTTTTAAAGGGGTCAGTATTTAGTCAGATAATCTTAGGTTTCCCTTAATGGGTTGTCATGCAGGTCCGATTATGATTACAAGTCATATATTTGATTAAGTCCAGTTTAAGGTACTCAATCATTTCATACAAATCATACAATACAAGCCATAACAACAAACAGAATCATAGCATTACTCATAATCAAGCACATGTACAAAACCAACAATCTAACAAGCACAACCAAGTATAATCTCAAGCCTCTAAAATACAATAATGTATTAATCCTAACTTACCTCGACTCCTTGCTCACCTACTCGAGGTCCAACTCATTCAGGCCACCGCTGATCATCCTTATAACATAAACATAGTTTCAGTTTTTCATATAACTATTATAGGTTGATTTTATCCTATAATGCTTATTATTATCTTTTGTTTAATGTTTAATATGTTCAGTTATCTGGGTTCTCAAATCTTTTACAATTATTCTAGGTTTAGGGTTAGGTTTAGGTTCAGTTTCCGTATCAATTTTTTTAAATTAGGTTCTAGTTCGATTTCTAAGTATTGTTTTATACCCGAACCCTAGAAACTTGTTTCAACTCATAATGTGAAATTAATTACATTACTTCCAAATATTCTAAATACCATAATTACCTCTAGTCAGTATTTTATTCCACTCAGTACACTTAAATCTTTATTAGTGTACTGAATTTACTCCTAATGTGAAATTTTTTTACATTTTTCATATAATTACATAAATTTAAGTTTTCTATCAGATTTATTATATATTTCTATTATTATCATAATATTAATTTTTATTCTATTATCTTCTATTTATTATATTTCTAATAATTGCGTATTATATATTATTACTTATTATATACATAATATACATCTAATATTTCTATCACTCTAATTACCATCTCCCAACATTAATTATCCTTTCAAAATATATAAATTCATCCTAAATCAGATTTGACACCTAATTACCCAAATTTACAAAATTAACTTAAAATTAACTATTTTTCCATATTACTTATTTACTACATAATTAGCCTAATAATTACATCTAACACCCTAAATTCTACAAGTATCATACTTCATCAAATTTCAACATCCTAAAACATATAATTATTCACTAAATCAGTAATTAACTATTTAATTACTTAATTAACCCTAAATTACTCATTTTATGCCTCATTTTAAGGCCTAAAAATTATCTAAAAATTTTAAAAATTAATTTTTGAAAATGGACTTTATAGAATTGTTCAATATCATCTAAGTAGTCTACAAAAAAACTTTGGGCTCAAAACTACACTCCTAAGGTCATTTATTTTTAAACCAAAACATGCTCGATTTTGCATAATTTCTTAAAGACCATATATCACGGGACATATTTTCATAAAATAATATTTTTCTTATAAAATTCATACAAAAATATTCCATAACAACAAGTTTCATAATTTTATAAAATTAAACAAAATTAGATTGGAAATCGAACTCACCGGTTTGAGTGACTTCGGCCACAGTCAGTAGCCATGGGTATGTCGGCCCGCTTGGACACTACCACCAACATGTGGTGGTGGTGGCCGTCTACTCCCAGCTGCTCGTCGGGTTTGAGTTCTCCTTAAAATCCCAAACTGCACAAATTTTTTGTGATTTTTTCTAAAACCTTAATTTACTCTCAATTTTGTCTCTCTCTAATTTTCCAAACTTCTTGACATCCAAAATGAGCTTCTAAAAAATTTGGAGTATTTATAAAGCTTTGGGGAAATTATTGTGCATTAATTTGATTAGATAATTGCCTTATCTTCTTTCAATTTGCCTTTTGTGTTGTTCAAATTTAATTAGCTAATTTTTCTCTTATTTTCCCCAGATGCCATGACCCAAATCTGGATCATTCGTTATTTTTTTTCTAATTTTTATTTATTTTTTCTTAATTAATTATGAATTTTCTTTAATTATTTAGTATTATTTTAGTACATTTCACATATTTTAAGTAATTACGCGTATTTTTACCTACATGTAAATTCATATATAGTATAAATAAATATTATTTAAGTTATTTTATGATTTTAAGTATTCATATAATTTATCTCTAGCGATTCGTTAGTTATCAAAATATATTTTATGCATTTTCGATAAAGAATAAGTTATATACTTAAAATTTTGAAATTTTATATTCTTTTATTTTATTGTTTATTTTCTTAAATTCGAACTTATGAGATCATTTTTACTAATATTTCTAACTTTACTTTATAATTTAAGCTCGATCGGATCCTTTAGTCGATCAGAACCCTGAGTAATTAGTTGTGGGGCTTACACCAAGTAATACCAAATTCCAAAGATCAAGCTAACTCTTCTCAAGATAGTGAAAAATAGGCTAATGTAAAGGAGAAAGAATTTTGCTCTAATGGGAAGTAGATATCAGGAAAAGAGCAAAGGAATGAAGAGGAGCTTGAAGAGGAGGAATTTATGTCGATGGAAAAGAGAATGTTGAGAGAGGCTGAAGAAGCATTAATCATAGAGTTTGAGGGTGATCCAACTAATGAGGATTAGAAGAAGGAAATGAGACAATGGAAGAAATTAAGGATGCCTAAGTGATGATGAGCTCTACAACTTACAGGCAAAAAGGAGAAGAAATGAGTTAGTTGAAGAAGATAAAGATATGGGTGAGGAATTAGAAAAAGAAGAGACTAAAGAAGGATCCAAATAGGTATGAAGAAATGAAAGATGATAGAATTGAAGAAAATGATCTTAATGAGGTTAAAGGGGAAGATTAAAAACAAAAAAAGAAAGTGAGAGGGAAAAAGCAAGAGAAGTTAAATTTTATGAGAAACCAAGTGGTGATGTCTTTGTAATTATAGATATGAAAAGAGAGGAGAAAGGTTTTATGGACTCTAATATGGCTTGAAGGCTAGATGACCTAGGACGTTTCATAATGCCATACATAATCACGGATCGGTATTTCCCAAGAGTTCTTTTGAATATTGTTACTTAGGATAATATTATGTTTGGTAAATTGATGAGATAGCTGAAAATAGGTGATAATATGAAAGAAAGTCCATATTACATCAGATCATTGATAGATCATTAACTAAACTACTTAGAGAACTTCATTTAATTTGGTTAATGTTGGAAATTGTCACTTTCCTGCTAACTTTATTACCATGGATAGAAAGATGAAGATCAACTACTAGTGTTTGAAAGATCATTTTTAGCCACTATAAGATCGATAATTGATGCAAGAGATTAGATTACGTGAAGAGTAGAGAAAGATGATGTTCAAGGCTAAAGAATAAGTGAAAGACGTAGGAAAGAAAGACAATTATTTGGATCTAGAGGTAAAATTTGAGAAAGGGATGGATGTTAGGAAGAATGCTATAGGAGAATTGAGTAATAGTTGGGGTACTGAAGGAGATAAACCTGAGAACATGGATGAGGACCCACCATGAGAAGGCTAGAAAACCAGGCTGAAGGCTTAAAAACAAACATTTGGTAGGACGTAACTTGACACCAAGAGCTAGTTCTAAACTATGTTTCCTTTGTTTTGTACAGGAGTAATGTATATAAATAAAGAAAGGAGGGAACCATTATAAAAGAACTCTACTCCTCATGCGAATAAAAAATGAAATGATGAAGCATGGGACATACTAAACCTAAGGGGAGTAAAGTATAACTCTTCCTCTTTTAAATTTCAATTGAACTAAACTGAAGATATATTTTTGAGCTTAAGTTAGGGTTAAGAATGGTTGTATATGAAGTAATAGTCTTGATTAAACTTTAATTGATTATAGTGCATGTGTGCATGAATGACGCAATGTAATGGAAAAGATTTATGCATGCTTGCATAAATTTTTTGTGAAAATTCCCTTCTTAGCACCTGGAAACAATCTTTTTCAAGTTGGTTCCATTTTCTCTTACAACTTGCAGTTTTCATTCCAAAATATGTCTAAATATTATCATGTTTGCATATGTCAAAAGAAGTATGTTTGAATTCCATTAAGCTTGCATTCACCAAAAGAAGTTGATTTGTACTAAATTTTCATATTAGTTCTCTAATGGTTATTTCATGAATGCTCTTTAGTTTTTTATAATTAATTCATGAAATTTATGCTTAGTTTAGGAATAGTTTTGAGATTTGAAGTTAGAGAAATGTTTTTCTTAGATTAAATGATGGTACTTTTGGAAGTTAACTGTTATACATACAAATTTTTAGTTGATACAAATAGTTTGATAATGTCTAGTGAATGGTAGCAAAAATTTAGTTTTATCAGAAAGCTTTTGACCAAAAAAAAAAAAAAATTAAGTTAGGGGTAACCCTAACCAAAAAGCAAAAATCTAAAGAAAAAGAAAAAGCAATTGAAAATGAAAAAGAAAAAGAAAAAGGAAAGAGAATACAAGTGACATTTGGGGTATCTAATAAGTGTAAGGCACATCTTCCTAAATGATAAATTCTTGAATGGGTTTATGAGCCTCTAGTGGTTAACCAATGAAAAAAGTAAGGAATAAAAAGCTCCTTTGCACAAAAATTTGAGATGCATGTATATATTAAAGTAAAATAAAAACAAAAATTCACATAAGATTAAAAATTCGAGAAAAAAAAGTAAGTACAACTTAGGATTTCTCTTTTTACTTTACATTGTCACATTGAAGGACCTAAGAAGAAAGTATATCTAGGCCAACCACTTAATCACCCACATCTCTCTATAGATATGAAATGTTAAATCTAACTCCAAATCTCCTAACCTGGGCTTAAATGAGAATGCTAACTTTTTTGAGTATCGATTAGTGATTTAATTATAATGATATTGACTTGTGAGCATTTAATTGATCATATTAGGTGACAGGTTCATAATCACTTCTATAGTGCAATGTTTAAAGAAAGATAGATGCAACCTTGAGCTTTAAATAGCATGATATGCTTTTAATTTTAGAAAGGGTATGAAAGAAGTGGCACTTGTCCTCAATCATTTCTAAACTATTCAATTTTAAAGTTTGTTTGTTTGAGGACAAACAAGGTTCTTAAGTTAGGGGTGATGATAACAGGTAAAAATTTCACGAGTTTTCCCAACTTAAGAACTATGTTTTTGTATAAATTTGGATAAGTATAGATCAATATTTGCATTAAAGTAGTATTTATGTACAAAATGGACCAATGAAACTAAAATTGCAATTATCAATGAAAAAGATTGAAACTTTATGCAAATTTGGCTTAATTAGTATGTTATATACAAGTGCACAGGAGCTACCGTGCACTAGGTAGCCCTTACCATTCAACTGGAGGCTAAAGAGGGAAGGTTTGAGACGATTTGACCTATCGATTGATTGATCAATATGCCTTGAAGAGTTAGGGAGGCCTGCACTGATCGAACGCTAAAGAAGACTGATAACACAAAAGTAACATATATTTTCTATAATAATTTTGTAATAATTTCAACTTTATTTCTTATAATATGGTGTTATTTTGAACTTAATATATTTACTTATCGCATTTAGGAGCTCTAGGAGCACTTTATGAAGATTTTAATGATATAAAGATGATTTTAGACAATTTTGGAGTAAAATCGTAGCTAACAAAAGTGAATCGAAGAAATTTTAAGTGAAGTCCAACAAAGATTACGACCATAAACCATGCTTGTGATCCTTACCCGTGGTCTCTCATAAAGAATTTATTTTGAAATTTGAAAGTTTCACACAAAAGGCACAACTATGGCTTGCCACCATGGTTGTGTACCGAGGGCATGAAGACATTGCTAATTCTAATATTCTATTTTTGTTAGATTTTTTTTTTATAATCCTAAAAGCATTGCCTATAAATACATTCTTAAGCCTAAAGCTATAGAATGAGTGCCTTTAGTAGTTGTTAGGTTTAGAATATCACAAGGGGCTCCTCTATCATGTTTTTCTCTTTATTTTTAGTTTTTATGTTTTATTTTCAGTAACTTAATAAATCGTTGTTGGAACTTATATTCATAAGGTGATTTTATTTATGAAATTCTTTTAATGATTTTGATTATTATGATCTAGTTACATTGCTTTTATTATGTTAGATTGATATTACTCGAAGTATTAATTTAACATCTAAGTTTATTGTAAAGTTGCAAAACCTGTAGTAAACAGGCAAGTATAATTAGAAGAGATTAGGTGCACTAAAAGATTAGGTATTTAATCTTTTCGGATTAGAGTAGCCTAATAGTGAGATCTGTATATTTCATGCAATCTTGAGATGCTTTATTCAATAGCAATACAAGTAAAGAGGAACTCAAAATTAAGAATTAACTAAAGATGCGAGTCTAGTTAATTCCGAATCTGACTTTTATTAGAATAGGATTAGGAATCTCTATAATCCAATAAGGCAATTGAGATTAAATAATCCATTAGAACTATGTAGTAAATAACAAATTAAGATTTATCAAGGCGAATGTTAGTTTTTAATTAATTAATTCATAATCTTATGTTATTTTCATGTCTATATGTCTTTAATGCTTTTATGTTATTTTTACATTTACATGCTTGCTATTATTTTAAAATTACTTTTATTGTTTCATTGTTAATTACTATTTTTATTTAGTTAATTAGTTATTTAATTATTTTATTAGTAGTTAGCTATTTTAATTTCTCTATTTTTTTTAATTGTTAGTTTGATGTTTGATTTCATTACAATTCTTATTTTCTATATATATATATATATATATATTTAATTGAATCTTAGGTTATTCCATAAAATCTTCCATTAAGAAAAGTTAGGTAATTGAATTAATTAAAAAGGTACACTTGCTAGGAATAATTAGATATACTCGTATAACTTAGCTCCCCGTAGGATAGACATTCGGACTCAAAATCCATTTTAAATCTATACTATAACTTCACTAGGTGCACGTATCTATACTATGATATACATACGATCAAGTTTTTGGAACCCTTTCTAAGGAGACAAAAATAGAGCAATCTAATTTAGGAAACTAACATAACCTTAGAATCATTCAATTACTTTAACACTTTAATATATCTTTTCCTTAGTTATTCTGATATTATATCTCTTTCTCCTATATTGTCAACTCTTAATTCTTTTGCAGCTTATGACAAGAAGTAGCAATAAGCAATTGGCTAACTTTGACTTAGAAATTGAAAGGTCAATATGATAACTTTGCAAAATAAGTCATAGCATCGTGGATCAAAGTTTGCCATTTGAATTGAAAGAGGAGTCAAAGAATTCAAAAAGTAAGCAAGAAGACATGGCCCTAAACAACGAAAACAACAATGGTGAAGCTAACAAGAAACTTATGAAATTTGCAAAGCCAACAGTGAATGGAGCTGAATCCAGCATCACCAAGCCTGCAATCCGTACCAACTTTCATATTCAAACCAATGTCATGCAGATAATCCAACAATTCATCCAATTCAACGAATTGGCTGATCAGGACCCAAATGCTTACATTTTAAATTTCTTGGAGATCTACGAGACATTCCAAATCAACAGTATCTCAAACGATGCAGTAAGATCAGGGTTATTCCCATTCTCTTTGAGTGGTAAGGCTAAACATTAGCTCAACTCATTACCTAAGGGATCTATCACTACTTAGCAATCCTTAGTTGAAAATTTCCTTAGAAAATATTTGTTGCCCATAAGGACGATGAAAATTAGGAATAATATTTTTTATGTTGTCCAATTTGAAAATGAAACTTTGTATGATGCATGGGAACAATGTCAAGAATTATTGAAAAGGTGTCTACATCATGAACTACCTCATTGGATGCAAATCCACATATTATATAATGAACTTATTTATTCCACTCGACAAATTATTAATGCTGCAGCTGGAGGCAATCTGAATGTTAAGACACCAGAGAAATCCTAAAAGCTAATCGAAGGCATGGAAATTAATAATTCATAGTGGGATAATGTAAGATCCCAATAAAAAACGTTTGGAAAATTATGAAGTTGATTCTATAACAACTTTAGTTGCTTAAGAGATCAAATTTGGAGTGATTTTCGATGGCTAGAGAAGATCATGGCTATAGTCAATGGGTGTAGACTTGGACCATGATCCTCTCATTAATTAATTATAAGAAAAAAGGCCAAGAAAAATTCATGACCAGGCGAACATGACCAAGACCACGACTGTGGTCCTTGGCCATATATGCAATGTTCACTTTCGCATAAAGGAAGGAACATGGTCACTCACCACGACCGTTTCCCTTGCTTGTAGTCACTACTGGGTTTGAAAACCACAGGTATTTCTTCTCTCGTTCCATTCTCTCTTCAATTTATTTCACTCACACATACCTATTTTCTGTATTCTCTCCCTACCATCAACATTACAACTCACTAATCTTTTTAAATCTAAGCACAAAAACAGCAATCACAAGGTGTGTACATAAACTATATCTCATTATTTTCTTTAATTCGTTGTTATATTTCATAAAAATCTAATTTTTATCTAGGTTTTTGAGATGAAGTTTTGATGTGCATATGTGTAGATCTTGTGTTTTAGAGACAATCTAGTGCATATAATGTGTTATAGTGTGTTATTTGTTCATTATATGTTAGAATCATTGAAAAAGATTGATGTTTGGAGAGGATTCATTGGAAGGAAAGTGATGGAAACATGTAGAAAACCATAGAAAGTGATAGAAAGATAAAGAAATAGAGAGAAAGTGAAAGAAAATAGCATGTTGAAATTGTTGATGATGTTAATCCATGTTGAATGAGGAAACTAAAAGTACTAGATGTAAATATGCATTGAGAAATCAATTTATGCATGAATTAGGCACTTAAACAAATTTCTGATTAATTAATGATAATTGAATATTAGTGTTCATGTGGTTTTAGATGATAATTTATAGGTTGAATATTGATCAATGAAATTATTCACCTGTAATTTTATTAATCAAGAGTCTTAAGAACCTAATATTTTAATAATTTGAAATTGAATGATTCACTAATTCGGCCAAGATTTTGGAAAATTGCAATCTTAATGTTAATTCTAAAATGATTAGGCATAATTGAATTTTATAGGATTTGTTTAAGAAATTATCCTATTAAAATGCTAATCCATGAATTAGGCATTGTATTTTGCAATTTTCTTAATGTGATCATTATCCTATTTGTTTAGTACATTAGTTAGCAATTGATAGAGGTGACTGCCATGGTTTTATTAGTGAATTAATTTTTTGCATGAATTATTGTTAATTATCATATTTAAACTTGTCTTTTAATTTCAGAAAATGCTTTAAGTTAAGTACGCTAGTCGCAAGAACTCTAGTGTTATTCTACAACCTCTTCATTTCACTTTTGAGCACGACTGGGAAAGAGAAAGATTTAAACAACTTTCCAAAAAGAAGTTTGGCAAATTCATCTATATCAACTGACACAACTTGGCACAAGCCTATTATGATGCTAAGTTCTGCTAGCTAATCGATTTTTGTGGATGAGATTGGCTATTGACAATTAATGACCTAATGTACAAGGAGCTCACTTTCGAGTTCCAAAGTACATTTAGTTTAACTATTGATAACCTTGGTCAAGGTAGGCAGAACATCGACTTATTTTAGATGTTGTAATAGGGAAGTTAGGATGCCTATTAATGAGTTTGGAGTTCATCTAAGAATTTATACTATTGATTATATTACTACTTAGGAGTATAGGGATTTACCATATGAGTTGCACTGGGGTGTATCTAATGGGGCTGTGTATGTGGAATAAATTTACTAGTAAAGGAGGGGTATATAATCTGGGTCAATCTAAGGCATCACATTTACGTGTCCCTACTCTTAAGTTAATATATTATGTATTAGCTAAGAACTGCACGTGGAGAGGCCAGGCCATGCTCTGGGAGTAGTCAATGAGAGGGATATTATGTATCTTCACAGTTTTGCTAACCACCGTCCTCTCAATCTGGGTTTCAGAATGGCTTGTTTCATAACAACCCAAGCCATTGAGAGGTGGTTTACCTTCATTTTTGCAAAACCTTTCGTTACTTGCTTTGTGAGTAATTATCTTGGCCCACACAATGTGTAAACATGAGAAAAATAAAGAACCATGTCCCCCTTACATATGCTTCTATTAAATCTAAGCACTTACCGCCACTACCTGATGTACCGCCTGAACTAACTGGAAAGTTACCACTTGATCATCCTCTAAGCTACCAATTGAGTCATCCTCAACAACAAGTATCATTAAGAGATTCATCAAGAGGCTTTCCAAGAGACAAAGGAATTTAGAATAAAAAGTAGAGCAATCCTTAGTCTAATTGATCATGACCCATCTTCTGATTAAACTACAACCATCACCACCTATGCCTGAGCCAGATTCCATGGAATAAGCCATTGAAGAGGGGTTTGAAGAAGAAAAAGATAAGGACAATGATAAGAACAAAGATTGACCTCTTATTTATTTTTCTTTTTAGAAAGACTTGGTTCATGTTTCTTTCTATTTAGATAATTGTATTAACTAACTAACTTTTGTTTTTTTTTTTTTATTTGCCACTCTAACTACTTTTCATGTTTTTAAGTTTGTAAGATACTAACTCTTGAAACTTTGAATTAGCAAGTAGTTTATTTTAGTTATTTTGTTCTAGCTAACTTTTGTTTTCTTTTCTTTCTTTAGTTAGTTTCTGTTGATTGGAAAAAGAAAACTAGGTGGCAAATAGTTCAATGGAATTTGTTTTTGGACTTCACAATTCAAAAGAAATCTAACAATAAAATTAGGGAAGTTTTAATTTCTATTCTTTTTATTATATTTTTATTTATTTTTATCTCCCACTTAAAAGCTTAATTTTCACGGTCATGTACATTAAGGACAATGTACAACTCAAATGTTAGGAGAGAGAGATATATATGCTATTGTATATCATAACATTCCTACTTAAGCTTTTGATAAATTTTGTCAAAATTTTAGATATTTATGACTCTCATATGCATGAAGCAAGCATAAGTTCTTTTCAAATCTACCCATTTGTTTATGAAGTTAGGACACTTTACTGATATTAAGTTCTTAAATATCTAGAGTTAAGAATTACTCTTCTCTTAAGGTCAAACTTAGGATAGATATGAATAGGTTAAGGTTTAGTCATTTTGATTTATGAACTTGATTTTTTAGGGTAGTTATCTATTCTTTATTTTCAAAAATTTTTTATTCGATGAATAAAGGAGATTTGTCTTTTGAAAATCCTTTGAAAAATCAAAATGGTTGAAGGAGTAGAATTAATTGATAAAAATAAATTGCTTAGGTTTAGCATAGATTGATCATAGTTCCTCAAAAAAACAAGACTCTTTCTCGTTACCAATTAAAAAAGAAAAAAGAAAAGGAAAAAAATAATTAAGTTTATTAAGGATCAACCTTGGTCCATTATAAGAGCAAGGTATTTTTCTACTAATAACCACTAAAGTAATTAAAGAGTTGAATTAGTAAGGATTAGCCTTGGTCACTCAGAAGAGTAAGGTGCTTTTCCAATGCTAATCAAGCTCCAATAAAGGAAATTAATTTGAATTGATAAGCCTCCTAATGAAAATTGAAAGAGGTAGAGGGATAATTAGAGGATGAATGTGTACAACACGCACTTGATCTAGTTTTTCAAGATAAAAACACATATGAAAGACTTCACTCCTCTTGTGTTACTGCAAAAAAAAATCTTTATGAGTTTCTCTTGATTTGTTTATTTCTGTTGTAATCTCTAATTTAGTTTTTGTTTAAGGAATAAGGGTGATTTTGGAAAGAACTTTTGCTAAGCAAAAAAGATATCAAAGGGTGCACACTTCTAAAATTAAAGTTTTTCATCTTGTACTTTAATATTTTATTTATTTTGCTAGAGGACGAGCAAAAGCTTAGGTGTGAGGGAATTTGATTATGCAAAAATAACATATAATTTTTATAGCATTTTTGCAATAATTTTGACTTTATTTCTCATAATTTGGTATTATTTTGAGCTTAATTTGTTTACTTATCACTTTAAGGAACTCCAAGAGTAGTTTATGAAGATTTTAAGGATTCCAAGACGATTTTGAAAAATTTTAGAGTAAAATCATGGCTAACAAAGTGAATCGGAGAAATTTCAACTAAGAATGGAAGTCTAACAATGACCACAGTAATGAACTACGCCTATAGTCCTTACCCGTGGTCCTTTAGTAAAGAATTTATTTTGAATTTTGAAAGTTTCACATAAAAGGCACAACTACGACCTACCACTACTGCTATGTACTAGGAGGCATGAAGACAATGTGAATTCTAATATTCTATTTTTGTTAGTTTTTCTTTATAATCTTAGGAACATTGCTTACAAATATATTCTTAAACCTAAGGTTATAAAGAGAGCCTTTTGAGTAGTTGTTAGGTTTAAATAGCACAAGGGGGCTCCCTCATGTTGTTTTTCTCTTTATTTCTAGTTTTTATGTTTTATTTTCAATAAATTAATAAATTGTTGTTGAACCTTATATTCATAAAGGTAATTTTATTTATGAAATTCTTTCAATGGTTTTGCTTTTTGTGATCTAGTTACATAGCTTTGATTATGTTAGTTTAATATTACTCGAGGTATTAATTCAAAGTTTGAGTTTACTGTAGAGTTGCGACACCCTATAATAAACAAACAAATGTAATTAGAAGAGATTAAGTATAGTAAACGATTAGGTATTTAATCTTTCCAAATTAGGTTGACCTAATAACGAGATCCATGTATTTCATATGATTTTAAGATATTCTGTTTAGTAGTGATGCAAGTAGAGAATGTCTTTAGATTAGGAATTAGCTAATTATGAGAGTCTAGCTAATTCAAAATCTAACTTCCATTAGATTAGGATTAGGAATCTGTACAGTTCAATAAAGCAATTGAGATTAAATAATTCCCTAAAACTAGGTAGTAAATAACAAATTAAGATTTACTAAGGCAAATGTTAGTTTTTAATTAATTAATTCATAATCTCAAGTTATTTTCATGTCTATATGTCTATTGCTTCTATGTTATTTTTACATTTCCATGCTAGCTATTATTTTAGGTTACTTTTATTGTTTCATTGTTAATTGTTATTTTTATTTAGTTAATTAGTCATTTAATTGTTTTAACAATAGTTAACTATTTTGATTTCTCTATTTTGCTATTATAAGTTTAATGCCTGATTTCATTGCAATTCTTACTTTCTATATTTAGTTTATTTAATTAAATCTTAGGTTATTCCATAAAATTTTCCATTAAGAATAGTTAGGTAATTAAATAAATTAAAAAAGGTACACTTGCTACTAATAATTAGATATACTCATATAACTTAACTCTTCATGGGATCAACACTTGAACTCAAAATCTGTAATCTATACTATAATTTGACTAGATACACTTGCCCATAATGCGGTATACATATGATTAAGGATGGTAAATGAACAAAAAGGTCTAGAATGCTTTTGTTGCTACCAATTGATCAGTTAGTCCCTATATCAATCGATCGATAGCTCAAAGCCCCCATCTAAAGTTTCTCAAAACACATCATCAAGTGATAGCATTGCATAACATGTGTTTATCAATTGATCATTAGACCAAATTACTAATCAATTGGCAAGTTAACTTTATAAAAGCATCATTTTCTTACTCATTTATCTACAGCAATAGTTTAGTATAAGGTTTAAGGTTTTAGTTATGAAGCTTTGAGTATTCTTTAGCTATTTAGGATTTAATTTAGGGCTTAGTTAGTGGATTTTTAGTGTTTTCAAGTGTTATTCAACATTGCAAACAATCATTTGAGCTTGGTTTCATCATCTTGATCAAGGATTTCTTCATTTCTTTAATAAGGTTTTCTCTAAACATTACTTTAATGGAGTTTCTTATTGTTTCATTGCTGTTATCTATTATTTTGGTTGCTATTATGAGAAGCTAAGTTGTTATTTGTGGGTTTATGACATCATTGATGGTATAGCTAATGAATGCTTATCATTTTTGTATGGGTATTGCATTTACATGGAGTTTTGACGTTAAATTCTCTTATTAAAATCATTAGAATGCATGACCATTGATTTTAATATGTTTAAGAATATTTATGAGTGCTTTTCTATGATTGCATGGCCAACAATTATAGAAATCGTTTCAACTTATCATATGTAATGCAAATATATATGTCACAAGCGATAGTAATCAATATATTCACCTGATCATATAGGAAAAAGAAACTTAGGGGGTGATTTTTCGCTATTTAATTGGATTCAATGTCCTATTTGAAATTGAGTTCAAGTGAGTTCCACCAAAATCCATGTAAGTATCTTATTTAATACCCTAGTAATATTATTAGTAGTGAACCATGAGTAACATGTCATAAGCCCACATCTTAATGAATTGTGTTATTTAGTTATTTCCAATGCATTCATTTAGTTATTTTAAAAATTCAACAAAAATCCTATTTTTCTATTCACTTAGATTAGAGTAGCAAGTTACATGTAGTACTTAGTTCTAATTGTTCTCTTCATGGAAATCAACCCGGTGAATACTCACCAATTTATTACTACATGTGATTTAGCAAACTGGTCGGTTAAGAAACATGATACCATCTTCAAAATCTTTATCTACAAAATTTGTGTTTAAAAAATTGGAGCATCCATATTTCCATCTACAATTTCAATTATTGCACCATTGATGAGGCTACAATGCTAATATATGTTCCTTCATCTACAATGAGTATACATAATCGTCCCTCCACTTTGCACGTTGTATGGAACAAATTTTCTTGTTATTCATCCTTTAAGGAAGGTGAAGTACTTAGTGTTCATCTCAACATTGGGCTAAGGAATTGCCCCTACTCAACATATATTGCTGCCTTTTCTTTTGCATATATCTCTTCAATGTTCTCCTATATGCCACTTCTCGATCATTTCATCCTCATCAATACTCTCCAATTCCATAATAAGCACCTCTTCTTTCAATACTATCACTCTTCTATTCAGGCATTGGGCAGCCATATATCCAAACCTAAGACACTTGAAGCATTTGATTGGATAAGTCTTTCAACTTGAGGTTTGGCCTCGATCCATCCTTTGTGCTCCTTCACTTTTGATGGCATCACATTGCTATTTCCTCTATGTTCATCTATCTTAACTCTTTGCTCATTTCGTTTTCATTACTATATCTCTTCAATGTTCTCCTATATGCCACTTCTCAATCATTTCATCCTCATCAATACTCTCCAATTCCATAATAAGCACCTCTTCTTTCAATACCATCACTCTTCTATTCAGGCATTGGGCAGCCATATATCCAAACCTAAGACACTTGAAGCATTTGATTGGATAAGTCTTTCAACTTGAGGTTTGACCTCGATCCATCCTTTGTGCTCCTTCACTTTTGATGGCATCACATTGCTATTTCCTCTATGTTCATCTATCTTAACTCTTTGCTCATTTCGTTTTCTTTGCTCAATCCTTTTAGTTCTTTGATTCTTAGTTTGCACAAGTTGGCTAGATAGGCAGCTTGGCTTAGTAAAGGTTATCTTACCTTCGCCTTTTGATCCTTCAAACCATCTGATAGCATTATCTAGGTATTCAAACATTGTATCTTGACTACACATACAATTTCATACTTAGTGTAACAACAAAAGAGCTACAGCCCTTTCTTTTAGCTCTTCCACTTCACGAAGTATCACTAGCTTATGGAATTAATTGATATAATCATCCATACACATGCCTACTTACCTTAAGTTTACAACTTCTTAAAAGCCTCCTATTTAATAATATTTTAGAATAAATGTACTCTTTAGAGTAAAAGGAAAAGATTACAATCCAAAAGGGTAAAATTACACATCTTAGTAGTAGCTTAAAAGGGTAAAAAATGTAAAGAAAAGACAAAAGAATATCCTAGATGCATGTGCACTATTAGATATCAGAGGACATGTGTTGAAACAAGATAGGTAGGCACTCTGGTGAAAAAGACAAGCATGGAGATTGGCTAAGCTGATTAGGAAACAGGTCGAGCTAGTTAACAAGATTAGCTTAGCAGGTAACAGGTCAATTTTTTGTTAGAGTAACTTGAATCAATTAGATGTTGGCATGGTTGTAAAAATCATAATCTTATTATTACTTTGAACGTATGAAATCGGTAAAATCATATAAATTATACAAAATTAATGCTTATAGAATTGTACATTAAAATTTATAATTATACTAAAAATATATATATGGATGATCTTACATCTATTATAACTAAGAAAAACATAATAAAATTATAAACTTATAGAATTTTATCTTTGATTCACTATTTTAATAACTATGGACGTTGGGTGCTGATGTCATGGAGTATTAAGTCAGCAAAGCTACATTAAGTCGAAGTTTGACTCAATCTAAAATGAGATGGACACTTGGCATGCTCCGAGTAGTGACTAAGATCTTGGAATAGGAAGGGAACCTTATCCATGGTTAGAGGATTCGCTACATGAGATTCTAAAGTCCATGTGCTTACCTTCTAGTGGTTAGACTAAGGACTTGTTTCTCATCAATGTTAAGGAATTATGTTAACATAAATTGGCTATGGGTGATATCAACTCAAGATTTGGTTTTCATTTTCAATTAATGATCATGAAATTCTTGAATTAATTTAGGTGGATCATTTATTACAATTCTTTATTTTAATGACCCTCATCTAGTACTATGTAAGTTTGTTTTCAAGAGTTGATCTATTATTGTTGATGTGAAGGGATTGAATATAGTAGTTGAAGAAGAAATCTAACAAAAAAAAAAATTATTATATTGAATCTCAGAGTAAAGATGGACTTTCTTGAAAAGTGTTTTTACACAATTCAAGAGAAAAAGGGGGTCGATTAACCAACCTCCATGTATTGTGTGAATTGGCCAAGTTAAGGCCAGTTTTAGTTGGTTTAAAGGTTGCTTATCTCTTATTTATCGTGCTATATATATATATATATATATATAAGTATTAACAATCAGCGATTTACAAAAAGAAATCAATGTTCAAAAACAAGAAATCAAAGAATTAAGATCAATGCAAATAAAATTTCAAAAGGAATTAATTGAATTAAATAAAAAAATAATCCAAGAGAACGAATCAGATACTTCAAATGAAGTAAAAGAAACTTCATCAAATGGAATCAATGATTATTTAATGCATCTTGTTCAAATCACTTCAAGAAAATGGATAATCAATATTTCAATCAGGATTAATAATGAATTTGTTTTACAAACACTTGCTTTATTTGATACTGGTGCTGATTTGAATTATATTAGAGAAGGCTTAATTCTAATAAAATATTTTGAAAAAACCACCCAATCTCTAAGTTCTGCATCCGGTAACAAATTAAGCATCAAATATAAATTATCAAATGTTGAAATATTAAAAAATCATGCTTCTTATAAAACCTCAATTATATTGGTTAAAAATTTGAATAAAAATGTCATTTTCGGAACACCATTTATAAATCAAATTCAACCATTTGTGGTAGATAAAGATGGAATCAAAACACAGTATCTGAAAAAAGAGATTGTGTTTGAATTCGTAACCAAACCACAAATCAAATATATAAATCAATTAAAAAGTGATGAATTAAATTGTTTAATACAATATAAAGAAAATTATTTAATGTACTTAAAAAATGATCTTGAATTCAAAAGAATTGAAGATCAACTCAACAATCAAAGCATAAAATCAAAAAATTCTCAAATAGAATCGGAAATAAAAAATTCAATTTGCTCCACACTCTCAAATGCATTTTGGGATAGGAAATCACATATTGTAGATCTCCCATATGAAAATGATTTTAATGAGAAAAGTATTCCAACAAAAGCTAGACCTTCACAAATGAATCAAGAAGTCCTTAATCATTGTAAAAATGAAATAAATGATTTACTCAATAAAAAATTAATCAGAAAAAGTAGATCACCTTGGAGTTGTTCTGCTTTTTATGTAAATAAGAATGCTGAAATTGAAAGAGGCGTACCAAGATTGGTAATCAATTATAAACCTCTTAATTCTGCTCTCAAATGGATAAGATATCCAATTCCCAATAATAAAGATTTGCTTAACAGATTAACTCAAGCTAGAATATTCTCAAAATTCGATATGAAATCTAGGTTTTGGCAAGTTCAGATTAAAGAAAGTGATAGGTACAAAACTGCCTTTACTGTTCCTTTTGGACAATTCGAATGGAATGTAATGCCATTTGGATTAAAAAAAATGCTCCTTCAGAATTTCAAAAAATCATGAATGAAATTTTCAATAATTATATCAGTTTCATAATTACATACATAGATGATGTTTTAATATATTCATCTAATATTGATCAACATTTTAAACATATAAGAATTTTCATCAATATAATCAAAAGAAATGGTTTAGTAGTTTCACCTGCTAAAATTAGTCTTTTCCAAACCAGAATCAGATTTTTAGGATTTAATATCTATAATGGAACCATAATACCTATCCAAAGATCAATTGAATTTACTGAAAAATTCCCTAATGAAATCAAGGATAAAAATCAGCTTCAAAGATTTTTAGGTAGTTTAAATTATGTTGCAGAATTTTTCCCAAATCTTAACATAATTTGCAAACCATTATATCAGAGATTAAAAAAGAACCCACCTCCATGGTCTAGTGAACATACTGAAATTATCAAATTGATTAAACGGAGAATTAAGGAAATTCCTTGTTTACATATTGCAAATCCATCATTACCAAAAATTGTAGAAACAGATGCTTCTGATTTAGGATTCGGAGGAATTCTAAAACAAAAGCAAAATAATAAAGAATGTGTTGTTCAGTTTATATCAAAAAATTGGAATGATTGTCAATCTAATTATTCAACAATCAAAAAAGAAATCTTAGCCATTGTCTTAACAATTTCAAAATTCTAAGGAGATTTATTAAATCAAAAGTTTCTTTTAAGAATTGATTGTAAAGCAGCCAAAAATGTTTTGTTAAAAGATGTGCAAAACATCGCATCAAAACAAATTTTTGCCAGATGGCAATCTATTCTTTCTGTATTTGATTTCGAAATTGAGCATATCAATGGATCTTCCAATTCCCTTCCTGATTTCCTTACTCGTGAATTCTTGTAGGGAGATGCCTCCCAAAAAGGACAAGGAGAAAGGTAAGGAAAAGGTTTCCTCATCATTAGGAAAAGGACTGACCAATATTAAAACATGGTTAGATGTTTGTAAACCATCCAACACTCCATTAACAATCAAAGAAGAATCCTCATCAAAATCGCCAAAAACTCAATCCTCAAACACTCAATCAGTTTCTGAAACTCAAGAGGTCCTTGCCAAATTAATTGATATGGATCCAGCTCATGGATTGCTTAATGCGATCTCAATGGTCTTACAATCACAATCAGGACAAAAAATTCCAGCATTACCAGAAATTCCCCAATCTGTCTCTCAACCAAAAGAAACCCAAAGAAGAAATCAGAATTTTCAGATCACAAAAATATCATCACCGGCCAATTCTCCTCTTCTCTGATCCAAGAAATCAAAAACCCTCTCTAATCCTCTTCAGCTTTCCTCCTTCACCTTCAGTCTCTTCATCTTCTTTTTCTTTCATCACCATTCACCAATCAGCAACCATCCATATACACTTACCAATCATCCAAACACCTTCTGAAGCATAAATTGTTTGCTTCTTATCATCAGAGGTAGGAAGATCATTTTCCTGATCATACCTCTTAATCATCCATTTATGCTCTTGTATTTATATGATTTGTAAAAATCAGTTTTAATCAATAAAATCAGTTTGATTCTTTTCTTACATTCAATCTCGTGTGGGGAATCTCCAATTAAATTGGGTGTAATTCCACGAGATTATATCTGTTTAATTTTCTCTTATCTTTTCATAAACCCCATAATCGGCTGATATTACCGCCTTTGGAGGTTTCATATCTCATATCTGCATCATAGCCTCATTAGCCTTGGCATTGCCGCGTGTGGAGGTTTCATATCTCATATCTCCATCGTAGCCCCACTAGCCTTGGCACCGCCGCCTGTGGTGGTTTCATTCATATTTTTCATATAAATTTATATCTGTTTCTATATTAATCAATGATTATCATCTTTATCAGTACTTAGATAATGCAATAGAATTCCATGAATGGTATTATACTGTCGTAGTCAATACTGATTGGTATTATACCGATGATGAATAATCTGTTCTATGTTGTAGATGTCAAAACACTATAATCCGAAAAATTGGGAAGAAGAAGCTGAAGTATTACAATATTTGTTTAGTGCTTCCAAATGTTACCGATTATCAAGTAGCACTCCTTCTAATTTCTGGCTTTACAGGACAATTAAAAGGTTGGTGGGATAATTATCTCACTGAAGAACAGAGAATCAACATTCTTACATCATGTAAAATAGATGAAAACAATAGAAGAATTCTAGATGAGAATAATGAACCAATTCAGGATATGGTTAACACTTTAATATTTTCAATTAGTCAACATTTCATAAGAGATCCTTCTGGAAAGATAATTATCAGAATAAATACTCAGTAGGATCCACCTATGAATGGAATATAGATGGATACTCAGAACAAAGAATCCTAAATGTTCTTAATCAGATGATCATGTTTTCAAATACTAATAAAACTGTTCCAAATGTTACCGATTATCAAGTAGCACTCCTTCTAATTTCTAGCTTTATAGGACAATTAAAAGGTTAGTGGGATAATTATCTCACTGAAGAATAGAGAATCAACATTCTTACATCACGTAAAATAGATGAAAACAATAGAAGATAGATGTAAGCTACTTGGAGAATTCAGACAATACAAGGATATATTCTTTCAAAGGATATTCCTTGGAAATGATTGTAATCAGCCTTTATGGAAAGAAAAATTCCTAGCTGGTTTACCAAAATTAATAGATGACCAAGTTAGAAAATTGCTCAGGGAAGAAAACAATGGTGAAATTCCCTATGATAAATTGTCATATGGAGAATTAGCATCATATGTTAATAAAATTGGAACTAATTTGTGTATTACAATTAGGTTACAAAAACAATTAAAAAATGAACAGCGACTAAAACACCAAAGTCTTGGTGATTTTTGTGCTCAATATGATCCCTCTTTTGTCAATAAGAAATCAAAATTTCATAAAAAATCATCTCATAAAACACAAAATTGTCCTGAATGTATAAATAGAAAACCTCGAAGAAATTTTAAGAGAAAATCATTTAAAAAACTTCAAGGTAAACAAAATCAAGGAAAATCTGAAGATAAAAAATATAAAAGAAAATCATATAAACAATTAAGATGTTATAAATGTAAAAAAATTGGTCACACAGCAAATTTTTGTAGAATAAATAATAAACTTAATGAATTAAACTTAGATGAACAAACGATGAAAAATATCTTACAAATATTTTGCGAAAATGAATCATCCTCATCAGAAAATGATAGTGATGGGATCCAAGTCAATGACATGGACTCCATTTCATCGGAATCAAAAGAAATTAATGTACTAACTAATAATGAAGAAGCAATTCTTAAAAAAATTGATCAGATGACAAATGACAACGAGAAATTTGAATATATTAATAACTTCAAAATTCACACAAACCCCACTCCAAAATTACCATATAATCTTAATGAAATTCTCGAGAGAAATAAAAAGAAATATATATATATATAAAGTAATGGGATTAATTCTAGTTAGTTAAAGATCAATATTAATAATAGATAAAACATTAACTAAGAATCTTAACAAGTACGTAGGAAGCCATAGTTAAAAATTGGATTTACCTGTTAATAAAACTTAATTATATGTACACGTGCTTACATTAGGATTTGCATTTATCAAGTAAATTATTTGTCGCAAGCTCAATCTAAATATGTAATTAGTTTGGTTTCTTGGATGTACGTGTAAGTTTAAGAATTGAAATATACTTCAATCATATAGGAATTTAATATTTTTTTGTCGAATATGCTTGCTCCTACACTAGAAGGTCTTAGAGCATTGATGATCGGTATTAGAGATGGTAGACTAGCAGCTATATTGTCTAATAGGGGCAATGAGTTAGGAGAATGTAGAGGTAGTTTAAGAGCTGAACCACCATATGTAGCTAGGTAGGTTGTTGATTAGTTATCTATTATGATAGAGGTTAGTATTTTAAAAGGAAGTGGTAACAGGGTTGAGATGGTGGAAATGGACGTCATTGTGGTTTGTTATCATTGATTAGTCATACTAATAGCTGATACCAACAATAGATCTAAGATGAAGCAACTTTTTTCTATAGTCTCAAATGCATATACACTATTATGTTATGTCCTAAAGAATTTGAGGTACTTTAAGTCTTAAGACACCAAGGCTGTGGTAGTTGCTCCACCTAAATAAGATAATAAGTTAATTGCTTGTTGCACTAATCATTATCCATGTATATGCGTATTCCTATTTATCATGCATATATGGATATTTTATCTATCATACCGACTTTCAATTTACTCCTTTATGAGACACGTTTTTCACATAAAGGTACCTCTTCATGGTTGGACATGTAAGATAGCCTGAGGTATATGATCAGTATTATGGGAGTAGTGTATTGGATGGTCGCTCTCATTATTTTAAGGACTAGATAGAAAACTTGTGTTGTTTTATATAATGTTGAACCTCTAGTTGTGAATTAGATAAAGATAATAAAAGGTTGGGTTATTTATGTTATTGTATTTTAAGCGTTCAACTGTACAGAAGATCATGATGAAGATCGACTTGTTTAGTGTATTTATCTCTTCAGTACTAAATTAGATTATATATATAGAACGTTGATTTAGATTGCTATTTATGATTTGTTATAAAGACCGTATTAAATATTAAAGTGACTCCTTAGAGAGTTATTTGATATATTTGTCATGTCTCAAATCCAGGTCATGATAAAATCTTTATTGGATACTCGTTACTCCTTGGAGAAATGAGGAAATAAATTATCTAGCACCTTATTTGTAAGGAAAAAAAAATTAAAAATAAAAGTTTAGTTTCATCTAAAATAATTGGCTAGTCATGAAAAAATTTTGTTTTTAATTATTTTTTTATCAATTAAATAATAAATTACAAATAAAAATAAAAATATCGAATCTAATTTATTTTACGAGAAAACTAGAGCTTATGCACGAGCATAAAAGGACTTCGTGACAAGCCTCTTCCGATTCCTCCAGCATCATTCCAAAAGCTGAACCAACTTGAGATGGTAAATTCGTTTTTCCCCTTAATTTATGATTACGTCGTATACTGAGTTCACTCTGTAATTTTGGCATCAAAATTTTGAGATGCCTGCGGAATAACGTCCAAAGCTTAAACGTGAAAGTTTGATTTATCTGCTGTCGATTTCCTCTTTCTTTTTCACAAATTTTGTTTCTTGCTGAACGAAGCGACAAAACCATGGGACAGCTAAAAGATTCCATTGCACATAAAAGACAAATTTAAAGCAATTAAACCGAACTTTCGTAAGTAATTGTACTCATGTCTTTTCTATCTAAATCCAGATAATATGCAGTAATAGGTGTCAACTTTAAGATAAATTATGTTGGGCATTGCTACAAAGTTTCGTAATTAATCGTGAAGCCTTTTTACTACATCTTTTGTGCATTTATACATAAAATTAAGGTATATGCCAGTATATTTATGAAATTTAGAATGTCCATTCATCAAAAACCTGTTAGGATCAGCAAAGTTGTCGCACATATATATGCTGCAGCCTATGAAAAAAAATTATAAGAATTTCAAGGCTAGAAAATATGATGGAAGAAATCCAAAAATCAATTTTATTTTATTTTATTTTTTAATGTTGTTGCAATCAACTGATTAGTATTTTTTTTTTCTTTTAATAAATGTTTAACTCATATTTTTCTTTATTATGCAACTGTGCTCAAATACCCTATTAAGATCTTGATATACCAATGTGATTTCAAAAACTATCCCAAGTCACACATATGAAACCCTTGATTGGAAACTCCATATTCCTCTCTTGATTTCAATACCCTAAATAAAGAAGCTCCAAACCAAAGAGAGGAAATTGTGGTCGGTTCTATTGGTTTTTCTGCTTTTTTATGTGATTTATGGATCTTTTAAAATCACGAGCATATCGCATGAGATTTTAATGAAGTAAATCGCGATTAAAAATCAGGAAAAGGATACATATTGTACATCAGTTAAAAAAAAAAAAAAATACACGTAATAGTTAACTGCAAAAGCGCCAAAATCTTCTGATTGTAATTTTCCCATAGTATAATTTATCCTTGATTTTACCTTTGGCTAAAGAGCATCTTTTTCTGAGCAATAGTCCATGGGCAGATGACGATGGGTCCTGCACGTGGGAACTTCAACCGGATTTCATTTTGGGCCAGGAACTCGACTATAAATTGAAGTGCAACTATAGTTATTACATTGTACAAATCAAGTTTATATTTGATTGAGAAAACACAAGTGACTAAGATAAAATGACCAAGATTTTAGGGAAAACGTTGGTACTCTTTCTCCTATTTTCATCCCAATTTTCTGTTTTTGCCTCTAGAAAGTACTACAAAGAGAGTGAACCATGCAAGCGCCTTGTGCTCTACTACCATGACATTGTCTTTAACGGCAAAGACGCTGCCAATGCAACCTCCGCCGCAGCAACAAACGAGACCGGACTTGGCCAGCATTGGTTAGGCAAGCTTGTTGTGTTCGATGACCCGATCACCAGGGATCAATACCTAACGTCTACTCCAGTAGCTCGAGCTCAAGGATTTTATATCTACGATATGAAGGATGATTACACTGCTTGGTTTGCTTATACATTAGTGTTCAATTCCTCCAAGTATCGGGGCACGTTAAATATAATGGGAGCTGACCTGATAACGGAGAAGACTAGGGATCTTTCAGTTGTTGGTGGAACTGGAGATTTCTTCATGGCTAGAGGAATTGCTACTCTCCAAACCGATGCTGTTGATGATGAGAATAATTATTTTCGCTTAAAGATGGATGTTAAATTGTACTAGTGTTACTAATGTCAACACACCAGGGTTCCGTAATTACATAATCAAGTTTCTTACTAGCTTCTTAGAAACTATTCGATGATAATAATCTATTAATTGTATCTTATCTGTTGTCCAACATCTATTTGTACCATCTATCGTATAATAACATTAAATATTTTCCTTAGTTGGTTTTGTTGATCACCATTTGCCATAGTAATAATCATCTATTAGAAACAGGGTTCTAAATTTACTATGAACGAGTTCAGTTGAATTTTTTCTTTTTTAGTAACATAAGGTCTTTTAGCATTGATTCTGCTGGGAAATACGTAGGACCTTCTATTAATTTAAATAAATGATTTTAAACTTGCTAACTAATGTTTTTATAGATTTAGGTCCTCTAAAATTATTTTTTTTTAAAGCTTCTTAATGTTACAAATTAATTAATAGCAATTATTTTCTAAATTTTTTAAATATCATTTATTATCATTATGACACCATATGTGATTTTAACTTTAGAAACTTTACGAGGATTTATTCATTCGAGTTTATTCTAGTCTCTACAAAGAATATCATGTTTTTCTTTCTTAGTACAATACAAAAACTACCTTAAAAAAAATCGGACCATCGTTAATTTAGATTTTCTTGCGTTTCAAGTCAAATTTGTACTTACATAATGATCAACGATTGCAAAAACTTAGAACAGATCAAGCTCGTAACATTGAAAACTATTGATCTTTAGTAAAATGTCATCTAATTATGCCTTATGGAGGTGCTTTACTTGAGATAACATAACTACATAAGTTGCTGGACTTCTGATTTAAATGGCTACTATTTCACGGAATGCGGTAAAAAAAAAAAAAAAATGATGAGAAGAATGGGGAAAGAAGGGATTTTTGGGGTTTATTGCGTTTTATTTTTTCAAGGGAAGAAAAGAAGGTGGTAAATTGGGAATTTCAACATCTTCGAGACCCTTTTTGCATAACTTCACAGGAGAAAAGGGAAGAAAACAAAACCTTTTCATGCTTTTATGTGAATAATATTTTTCGCACATTTTTAGAGAAAAGGAGATTATTCGTATATTGAGTAAAGATAATAAGATGGGGTTTTTGCAATTCACCTTTATAATTATTGTGATGTTTTAGATGAAATTATGGACCTACTGGCTTATTCAAAGTTACGACTTTTGAGGATATATTTGAGTATTTTCACATGTTTTTCAATAATTTTTTTAAATTAAAAGAAAATTACAAACTTAAAGATGTATAATACTATAAAGTAAAATTATGATTTTTACAATAAATTTATGAACTTTCAAGAAAGGCAATACATTCATAGGAAACTAAACAATTGTACCTGAAAGTTGGTAAATTTGTATGATAAATATGACTCCAACTTACTGCAATACCATCTCTAATTATCTCTGTCGAATCATAGCCATCTGACCAGTCACCATATTTTAGAATTCTTCTGTCTTATGTAATTGAATAAGAACAAGGGAATGTAAATTCCAAGTATGATTAATGTGAGCCTTTAATTTTGTTTGATTATTTGGCTCATATTCCATCATTCATTACTCTAAAGCACATTCCTGAATCAACTGAAAGCAAGTTTTTTTTTTTTTTTTTTCTCACTAATCTTAGCATTTGACACGCGATTTCTTTTTGTGTATCATAGAATAATACACATAATCCTTTATCTCCTACATAATGGTGCCGCTTACTTCCTTTTTTTTTTCTTTTTTTTTTTCAAAAGAGAAATTCATTAATAGAACTTACAACAATAATTTAAGTAAATCGATATGATAGTAGATGAAAGAATTACATGTGATATTCAATATTTGTTTTAAAGAAGATGAGGACTAATGGCCCAATCTGATATGGACACATCTCCATCCTCGCGTTCTTGGCTATCCAACCGGCCACCAAATTTGAGCTATGCTTCACAATATAAAATAAGTCGAATGCAAACTATACATCATTATTCTAATCATGGATGGATCCAAGGGGCCCTCGCCCCCTAGACTTAAAAAAGAAAAAAATTAATCAATAGAATTTATTAAAAAGGAAGAATAATAATTATTATATATTTTAAAGATTAAAAATTATCATAATGATAGAAATGGATAAATGGTTAAATATTTAACTTTGTAAATATGAGGTCATGCTTTTAATTCTTCTATTTTTTTTTTTGCCTAAAATGTGTTTAACTAGCAATGGAGCCATTTTACGTTTTTAAATTACATTTATTATATATGTCTCTTAATGGATGCTTATCGTTCTCTTTTACTTTTTTTTTTCATAATAAATGATAAAATTAACAATTGATTATCCAATTACTTATATTGAAAAGGAAACTTTTCCCATAAAGCTACTAATTAAAGAATCCTAAAAAGTAATCATTTAAAAAAATTATATAATACTAATCTTTATATTATAATTATGTCATTTTTTTTATCTCACTTGTAAGTTTTTTTAATATGGCTTTTTATGATAAATTTTTGTGGATAATAAAATTTACACATGTTTTTATATTATTTCTATCTTTCGATTGGTTGATAATTAAACTTCTATCCATATATAACCTCATGAAAAGGTTAAGAACGTATACCCTTGATCTTTTTTGAATTATGTTAAGCACCCATAATTGTTCTATAGCAAAGTTTAAAGTTCTTGTTTATTAAATGCTAGAATATGTCACAAGCGCATTTCATTATGAAATTGTTAACTATGCATTGTACTTACAATCATAGGTAAATATTTTTTAACAATAATTTTAATATTATTTGAAATAAGGTAGATTTTCCACCTTTCTACCCCCAATCTGATTTTTAGTGCATAGGAAAATAACCTTTAAGGCAGGTCCTCTTGATTTGTTGCAATCTTGAATATTAACACACCATTAGTTTCAAAGATTACCATAATCAATCCTTCCATCTTGGGGCGCCTTATGGCTTCAACACACACAATTGTTGCCCTAAGCATCCCTTATACGAACACCAATTACTGTTTTCCTAGACTGAGGACCAAAAGCACCAGCAAAGTTAATCTTTGTTAAATGCCCCTTAAGAATGCACCAATTTTGACAACAAACCAACCCCTTAAAGATTTCTCCATTAGTAGAAGTATCAAAAGGAGGAAGACTTTGTTGTCTTCCGTTCTATTTGTCCTACAAATTAATGACCTATTACCAACAATTGCCATGTTTTATGCATTAGTTGTGACACTAAGACTTTCACATACGAATACTCTCCTATTGCATTAGCAGCAATCAACTTGCTATTAGCCTTATCTACTACCTTACTACATAAAGTTGGACCCTAATCATTCAAGGTTGTAAATGTGCTAAATCAACCCTTAGTTTCTCCTAGTACAAGCTTGCAATTCTCAGTACACACCCACCTTCAATTCTTTCAATTCAAACATACCTTTACACTTGGTTTTCCAATTGCACCAGAAAGTAACGAAGATTCTCACAACCAATATCCTCAATACATGTTTAGAGCAGGTTACGCCATTAAGACATCTAAGAATCTACCTATCTGAAAAAGTGGCCTCTTAAGGCTTAATTCTAATGCCTAAGGTAGCAAACCACACTAATACTGTCACAAATTAAGGGTGGTCTAGTTGTAGCAGATACCGTATACTATATAAAGAACCCTTGATTAGTTACCTTTCTAATAAAAAACTCTTCACACAATATATAAGGCTACACAACATATTAGCTTCCTAGAAACATACACATTCAAAGGATATCATCACATAACATATTTATATAACATTTAAACTACAAAGTTTACATTAATCTGTAATTTAGTACATTTAGGTCTATATTACTGATAAAATAAAAGTATATAAGTAAAAGTTTACATAATCAGTTCTCTCAATACACTAAATGGCCTGCTCTTGCTCAGGTCTCTAAGCTAACCTATGGCAGTCCCCGGTTAGCCTCAATGAATAAGCTATTCTGCAGTAAAAGTGTAAGGGAGTATAAGTCTAAGTTTAGTGAGCAAAACCCTCAGTCTTACTACAAACAAGTTATGAATACATTATATTCACGCATATAAATGAATAAACAAATAGAATGCCAAACAATACGTATAGTTAACTAGTCAGTATACGTAACTCAAACTTAACGCCCTCCGAAGTTAGGGTTGGAGTATATATGGCACCAATCAAATCCGAGTATTATACTAGAACTTATTTTACTACGGAACTCCACGTTTTGTATTTAAATCAAATAAGTCCCTTATTTTCTTAAAAACCAAGTTCTAGTATAATCGTGAGTAGGCTTTCGCAGTCTACACTCACTCCTAAACGGAGGCCTCTAGACTCAATCTTTAGCTAGGCGATTGGCGCCTCCAATGCCTAATATTCTCGTAGGCCAAGGTAAAGTCATTTTATATCAGTGCACCATACAAAACCAATAAATTTATAATAACAACTCTCGAATGGCCTCTCTCTACCTCCGTGTAATCTTGTAAGGAGTTTTCTGGCTCTCGAAGCCCAAATCTAATAAGAAAATCCATCTGGAGTTGCTTTTCTTTCATTTACCTTACATATTATACAAAATATAAATAGTTAGTATTCCATAGTGTAGAACTAAACAACAAGATAAAAAATACAGAAATATTTCAGTGTAAGATTGACTTTCAACAAGTAGATTGAAACCTTAACCGAGTATTTAAAGTGATGTGCTCTGAATATTGGAAAGAAGCTAAGAGGATTTGAAAGATAGAGAACAAAGGAGAGAGATTTACCTACACATGTGTGTGGAAAAGATTAGTTGAAGTCAGATATTTCGAACGCAATAATCTTTTGAAGTAGTAAGCTGGGCCATATATTTAATCACGCTTATTACTTTCTATTCTTCGAGACATCACTACCCATTTCATGGTTGTATAGTATTTTGTTAAAGTCCTCAATATGAAACAATGGTTCATTATCAACCCCTCCCCATTAGTGGAGACAACCATGCATTCTAAGAATATCTTCTTCTTTTTTTAACTTTTTTTCCTTTTTATTTATTTATTTGCAATTTTTGTCATTTACTATTAAATTATTGAATTTGATACATTTAATAATAGGAGAAAGTACATATTTAGTTTTTAATATTTATCTACTCTTTTGTTTGAATTATCAACTTTTTTTTTCCTGAATTTTGAAGATCTTCCAATTTTCACAAATATAAGACTTCCTTAAACTCCCTTAAATTTTTCTATTCACCATTAACACGTGCTAGCTTTTTAATTAGTCCATAATAATAACGTTAATAAAATGATCATGTTGAAAACATTAATCACATGTCACAATAAAAAAAATATTTAACTACGTAAAAATAAAATTCAATTAAATAAAAAAAAATTAAAAAAAAAGGCAGTAAGAGTTGTGTAAACTATAGCCACCTTAGCCTACCACCTACAAGGCAATTGGAAGCTAACACATGTTAACAAAGGATTGTGTTTGCAAAAATCCTATTTTTGTATTTGTTGCAAAACATTGAGGTTTGAAATAAAAGGAAAAAAAATATTAAAAATTTAAACAGAAAAGTACGAGAAGTAAGTATTTTCCTTTCTAATAATATTATTTAAATGAAATAACCATTGTAGACCACTTTGGAGTTAACATATGTTCTGAGTATCATCAAGAGATAATGATAAAGACCGTCATTTTTTTGAAGAATAAACACGGTCATAAGATTATAATAATAGGAAAAGAAAGAAAAACAAATCATATCGTTCCGATTCTTCAAAATATTAACGAGCAAATTTTTTATTTTTTGCATCTTAGAAAACATTCCATGGACCCCGTTACGAAATGTCTTTCATATCGCTGATCTCATTATAAAGCCTTTTACCTGTTGGGTCCACCTTTTGATTCGTTACACTTTTGGAAAAAAGATCCGTTATAAATGTTGCTTGAAATGAGGTGATAACCAAAGTAGGTGATTGGACTATTTTCCCATCCCACGACCATCAATTAGATTCCTTAGCAATTGGTATAACAACAAGGAATACTATTTATTTGTAGAACTATTTTTTTTTTTTCCTGCGGTATCATCATTTTAAATTTAATAAATCAACCTTGATTTAATGTAAAATCATATGGATAGTTCAATAAAACATGATTTGCTATAAATCAAAATAATTTATTAAATTCAAAAGCGATCACACGGTAAAAAACCCCTTTATGCATTTTTTTATTTATAAAGTGTATGCTCAGTCTTTTTTTTTATAAAAAAATAATGTATATGTATATTGCTTTAGGGTTTTTAATAAATATTCTAGAAGCATTCATTAATATGGTTATAAAAAAATAAAAGGGAAAAAAAGGTTATTGACGGAGGAGCTTTAGGGGACGTTCCGTGAATAAAAAGCTCATGTAACCAACTCATTACTTTGAGTTTTATCAATCGTATATAAAGATGCACGTTCCTCAATGCAGGCGTCGACAAGAAATTTCGCTTCTACTTTTAGAATACCATTTAGGTCACTCAATCTTGTTTGTTGTTGAAGTAACAGCTTAACAGACAATTATTGTCCAGAAAACATAAAGGACATAATAATGTTAATGAAGTGTCTACCACGATATATACGAATAAGAACCACTTATACTATAAAAGGATTGTTGATTGCCACTCTAATATCATAAAAACTAACATAGTTATATCTCTACCATTTGAGACGTGGCAAGCTCTAGAGAAAATTCTATTTCCATTGGTTTTTCCTCATTACAATAATGGACTCAATTTTTTTTTCCCCTTCTACCTTGACAAATGGTTTTCCACTTGGAATATGCCTATTGATAGATGTATAATATTGGATATAGAATAGTTTGATATTCATGATAACTTGTATAACTTGTCTACTCATAACATTTTATGAATTCACTGTTTGAAGAGGTTATTTTGAGTTAAAATCGTTTTCTTATAAAAATTTACATTTAAAACTAATTTTACTAAGTCAAAGTTGGTATAAATTTACGCTTTTAACTAGTTTACTAATCTATGGTAAAAAAAAAAAAAAAAAAAAAGTTTACCAATCTACGTAGATGAGTTAAATAGGTTAAAATAAAAAAGTAGGTTGTTAGATTATTAGAACATTATATCATCTTTTCTATCTTAATTGAATTTCTCTCTCTCTCTCTTCTAATCCAGTTATTTGGATTCTAACTTCAATAAAAAAAGTTTATAAGAAAAACTACATATTTAAGTTTATATTACTAATAATTAAAAATGAGTTGAAACATTTTATTCTTTTTAATTTATTGTTTTCTTTTCAAATAAAATAATGAAAAAATAGTTTCAATTCCACTTAACTTTCTTCCAAAAATATTAGATTATAGATTATAAATCTTTTACAGTGAAAAACTTAATTTTTTCATTTTTATCGTATGTTTTAAGTTTCCTATAATTACTATAAGCATATTTATAATTTTTTGAAAACTCTTTTATATTGGTTGTAAAATTTTACATTTCTATATTTTGATTTGATAGATTTTCTAGTAATTTTAAGTAAAATTGTGAGTTTGACAACCTCACTCACAAATTTTTCTTTTTAAGGGAAAAGAACGAATAAAGCAATCAATGTATACATTAATGAATATGATATAAGAAGCCTAAGGAACAACAAGCAGAGAGAATTAAGAGAATTAAGTCAAATCTTTGTGAAAACTATTTGAGTTTAGCTTTCTATATTCGGCTTTAATCATATCAAAATTATATTACACCTCAACTCAAATTTAAGCTATCGAGTGCTTTATAAAGGCCAAGTTAAATTTAATGATATATAACTTGATGAGTTTATGAGTCTAATTTATCATAGGCTAAACTTAAATAAGTAATAGACAAATAGATTATTGATTTATTTATCTTAACAATACCTTTCATTAAGAATGCAATACATAGAATAATTGAAATGGCATAATTCTAGTTATCCTATATACTATATCTTTAATAGAATGTTGTTAAAAGTATAACTTAAATATTAGTTGAATATGGATCTAGTATGGGCATCAATATCATTTCATTTAGAAGAATAAAAAAAAAATTAAGCAAATCTAAATGAGAATTAATCTACTTGATCTCGAACTGTCCAAATCGAGCTTGAATTATGAAGTCTCATAATTATTTCATGTCGATTGGATTCGATCACACTTGTAACAAGAAATATGAGATTGGCGGGTCAAAAGTGAACCATTCTCATTGTCAATTACATACGTTGGATTTCGACGGAAATATATTATAGGTAGGGAAAAGAAAAAGCTGTATCCACTCAAATATAAATATTTATTTTACTAAAATTTGCTGCCATAAATTCTGATGTAATTAGTTGAAGGCTTGCATTAAAGTTCTTCAATAAGCCGTATTCTATACAAGTATATTATTTTTTTTTTTATTGAACTTACGGTATGTTGGTGTGCCGAATGAAATAAACTAATAATAGAATTATAATTCTTAAAAATAACATAAAAAATAATGATTGTTAATTTATTTAATTGCACTTAAATGAAACTAGCAATAGAATAAAAGTATTAATATATTCCTACTTCAATTTACAATTTGACTGTGGAGCTAAGATCTCATGTTTAGATGTAGAAAAGATCTCATGTGTAGATTTTTGGAAATAAGCTGGAAAGTCCAAGAGATAACTTTTTATTGGTCTTGTGCAGGAATTATAATTCCTTGTTTTATAGGGAAATTTCATGAAACATCTATTTCACCCAATATTGTGAAACACAAACCGGAAGTTGATTCGAGAATGAGAAAGGATTAAGAGTTTATGGTTTGAATGTAGAAATAGTAAAATATAATTCATATTTACTTATTTATTTATATTAATGTAATTGATATTCATTTAAAATAAAACTTATGAAAAGAAAATGATGCATTTTCACCAAAAAAACCTAAGTTGATCTCATAGGAATTGAGTTGAATTGCAAGTCAATCGAAGTCTTATCTTGTTGCTGTTAATGTGGGTCAAAGAAATAATTAGACCCATTTCAAGTTTTTTATAATTACTATAAGTATATTTATAATTTTGAAAGTTATTTTATATAGGTGTCAAGATCATTGTAGTCTAGTGGTGTGGACACCAGTCCCCCTAGTATGATGGATCGAGTTTAAATTCCTAATCCCCTAGTATAATGGATCAAGTTTAAATTCTCCTCTCCAAGTTAAAATATTTAATGTTGTTAGAAAAAAAGAAGAAGAAGAAGTTATTTTATATAGACTATAGAAACTTACATTTTTGTATTTCAATTCTATGTTTCAATTCTATAAATCTTCTAACAAATTTAGATTAAACTATGAATTTCAATTTTAATTACAGTAGGAGAGGAGTAATGCCGCTTAAATAGAGCGATAAAGTTCTAACTTCAGCAACTGCCAAGCCATTTTAGGTCCATTGCAAGGTCCATTGCTCTAATACCTAAGTGAGTAAATTTCTACGTAGGTTAAGTATTAATAATAATTTATGACATCAATATAATTTTAATACTAGGTATACATTTTTTAATTTTATGGCTATCAAAACCCATAGGTTACCCATTAGCTTGTTTATTAACTAATTTCCAACTCCAACTTTTGAAATGGTATTAGGAACCTAATTGATTGTTTTGACTTGATTTAGAGAGAAGAGATTCAAAGAAAGTTGGGAATATCACTCTTTTGAAACCATCAATAGATAAAGGGTATTAGAAATGAGCTAAATCACAAACTTTAGGAGGGGACTAGGTCGAATTGTAATATTTTGCTACAAAAGCATCACATGTTTAAGTGGACAATTTCGATACCCATGTAAGCAAAATCTCATATGAATAGTATGAGAATATTAATAGTTGCATATAAAGTCAAGGTAGAAATATTACATCAACACTTACTAAGAATTTTTTGATTTAGTGGTTAAAAATACTTTATGATTCACCTATAGACTTAGTTATTAAGTACTTTTATTTTAAGGCATTACAAATACTATATCATGACAATTAGCAATTACTGCCATGCAAATACGGTAGACACTCAAAGTATGAAGCAATCTTATTCAAATGTGGGTTGTGTTTATTATTTGAAATATGCTTTTTTTTAATAATTTCTTATCTGTGTTATAATAAAATATTTGAAATTATTAAATATTATTGATCCACATATAAGTAGCTTTTGGTAATAAGTGGTGATAGGATGCCAATATGGTACTTGATGAAATTCATTTTCCTAATTATTTATTATTATTATTATTATTATTATTATTATTATTATTATTATTATTATTATTATTATTATTATTATTATTTCAACATCACTTTCCCAATTTAGTATTAGCGTTTTCAAACTGACGATTGTTAGTTATTGGTTACTATTTTCACTTCCTCTCATTCATTATTATTAACGGCTTATTCACTTCATGGAATAGAATAAGAAGGAATGAAATTGGAATTGCACAAAGAATGGAATAAGAATGTAGTACATATTATTTTATTTAGTTAAATTTATAAGCAATTTAAGAATAGTCATATAATATGATTTTAATAACTAAATTATCATCAATCCTTTTTCTTTTTTAACCAATCCTTTTTTTTTCAAAGTATTGGTAGCGTTGGTTAGCAACGGTGTTAGCGATGTTAGTGGTTGATGCTAATGATGGTAATGGTAGCGGTAGCTATGATGGCGATAGCAATGTCGATGGTGGCTACGGCAATTGATGGTGGTAACAGCGATGGCAGTGATGATGGTAGTGGTGGCTACAATGATCAGCGGTAGTGGCGGTAATGACAATGGTATTTGGTGATGGCAGCAACGATAGTGGTGGTGACTGGTTGCGATGCGGGTAGCAGTAATGGCGGCAGTAGCGGTGGTGACAGCGGCGATGGTAATAGCGATGATGGTCACGGTGGCAACAATAGCAGTGGTAGTGATCGTAATGGTAGTAGTGATCGTAACAATAGTAACAATAGTAATGAAAAATCGTGATTTTTTTTATTAAATTAAAAAATCTTTATTACTTAAAAAGAATTCCTATAGAATTGTGATTCTGTGATAAAAAAACTAAATAAACGTCATATTAAGAAATAAGAAAAGAATAGAATTCCAATTTCATGAAATAAACATACCATAAAAGTCTATACAAACATAACATTTGAGATCACCGCAATAAAATATAGCCATGTTAACGTTTGACTATCGTGAATGTCGGATGAAGTTCAGAAAACATTTTCTGCAAAATAAACATACCCTTATTTCGTCTTATATTCGTGCTAGTATTTAAAGCTATAATGTGAATCGGATAATGTAGTTACTATAACATTCATAATAATCATGTGACTTGCGTGCCCTTTCGTTACATCATGTTCAATGATATTATTTTCTTATCAACCAAACGAACTCATGTCAGTTTGCAAAAAGAGGATGATGAGATTCCAGAGATGTGCGGATTGAGCTAGAGAAATCCCGATATAAGTATAACGTATCAATATTAAGATTTATTTTCAAAACATGAGTTGCTCATTTTGCAGCTTCAGAATATTAAAAATACTTTTTTTTTTTCCTTGAACCTCAATTACTTCACAAAAGTTGAATGAAATCTCTAAGATGAGTTTTGACTAATTGAGTTACTAAGCGTTTGAATAGAAATATTATAAATTTTTGGAATTATATACACAAGACGACGCACACTTATAATACGGGTGCAATAGGTATAAAATTAATATAGAAAAAAAGTGAGTATCCACAAAAAAAAAAAAAATCCCTTATAACACTTTTTGATTGACAATTTGAAGAAATTAAAAATATCTTTTAAGAAATTACTAATTGTGTTTTGAAGAAAATTTTTTTCTATGGTTAGGTAATTTTTTCTATTTATTTAATATGTTTTAGCACCAAACATCGTAGATATATGGTGACAGTTGTAACAATGGTATAATATTTTTTTTAGGTTAAATCAATTAAATTCAACTAATAACTGTAAAATTTTCTTTTTAGCTAAAACCAATAACTATGGAATATATCAATATAAAGAACATATAGTATAATTCAATAATTGTTTTATATTTAAAATTCGATTATATTGCTGCATTTGATTTTTTTTTTCTTCATACACTTTGTGGCCACCCCTTTGATAGTGTATATGTGTATTTAATGTTTAAATTTTGCACACACATCCTAGGTATAACGCTCCACTAATATATATCTATATGTATATAAATGCATTGCCTTCATTTTTATGTTCTAGGCAAAAATATGATATTGTCCGTTTAATTACATATAGGAGGGATAAAAATTGTCTATAATGGAAGTATCTTCGAAAATTGATCATCTTGAATTTGCTTCATTAGTCATTTCCCAAGTTACCATATTTTATCACAATATCGCATTATCATTTGCAATTCCATGTATAATGAATAAAAAAATATCTTAAAATCATTAAAAGTTACTAACTAATTAAATTATAAAAGTTGTTCACAATATGAAAAAATAAATGTCATACTATCAATATTGAACAATAGAGTTGATAGATTAAAAAAGAAGAAGAAGAAGAAGATAAATCATTAAATTACTTTGTGTCATAAATTATGTGTGGAAGTGGCAGTTGAAAAATTGAAAACTGCCAAATAGCTCAATTATGTGCTGATCCTGCTCATATTTTTCTTTAATAAAAATTACTAATAATCTCCATTATTTATTAATTTGATCATATTTCCTAGTATCTACGTGCGGGGGGATGCTGTTTGGGAAAGAGATTTAAAATATTTATAATTGGAGAATGGAATCGAATAATGAAAAGATTTGGAGCGGTCAACAACTTAATTATCTCATTCATTGGAAATAGTTAACAATAATGTTGAACCGAAGTAAAGTTTAAAGGCTTTATATTGAGCTCGAATGGAACACTATTATTGTCCCTTTTACATTTTGACCCCACATTATTGTCCGGATGCTATTAAAACAAATACTTAAGAGCCACATCTTTCCAAATTCAACAACCCAATTATCCAGTTGAAACAATTCGAAAGCAATGATTCCATAAAGAATCGGCGGGTCCTCTGGCACATGGACTTGGGATAAAGAGCATTATTCCTCAGTAAAGAGACTCATTTAGATGTACTTTTTCCTTTTGAAAGCAATGGCAATTTGTGGCAAAAATAAAAAAGAAAAAGAAAAAAGAAAAGTAACAATTAGTTGCAACTATAAAAGATATATAAAAATAAATAAGAAAAATGGGCTTATAAATTAGGGTCCTCTTACAGTAGATCTTTGAGTTGAGTTCCATATATTCTCTAACTGTTATAGGTTTCATTAAATATCTATATAAATCCTTAGTTGATTTTTATATAGTACTGATAATAAAACTACTACATAAATTTTAAATGTCATAATGCATTAGATATTATTATTAGAAATACAACCTATAGTAAAAACTAAAAAAAGAAATAAAAAGAGAAAAAAAAAAGTATAACCGTTTTTTTTTTTTTTTGGTAATTCCCCTGTCTTTCAAAACAAAAATATAAACTCCATTTAATACAACAAAATAAAACTCTAGTAGTTGCAAAATACAATCATAGTTGAGATTGTTTAGTAGTTGCAAAATACAATCATAATTGAGATTGTGAGTTAACCTGGCTAAAAAAATGGAAGATTCCTCTAAATTACGATTTGAAAGATCTTTAAATAAATAACTTACTAAGTCCACTAGCAAACTAGGAAAAAAAAAGAAAGAAAGAAAGAAAGAAAGAAAAACAATTCTTTACTCCTAGGGACGAACAAGTAATCCTATTGTATAGGGTACCCACCCAGACCCTATTCAACCAGGTAATTTCTAGGTAGGCATTTAAAATCATAAGATAGGTTCTAGGATTGGTAATAATTTTCCAAAACTTGTACCAACAAGGTAAGTTACAGGTATGAAGTTAGAATACCATGTACCCATCTTTGAAACTATACTGTGAAATATATAGGGTATAGTTTTCAAAATATTTTATATCTATCATATAATAATAATTAAATAAAATTAATAAATAAAAAAGAATACCATTTCATTTGTATGGGCTTAAAAAATAATAAAACGTAGCCCATAAGTTCTTTAGACTAAACATGACACCCTCATGTCATTCTCTTTCTCCTCAATCTTTTCTTTATTACATTTTCTTTCTATTCTATCTTCTATATTTATTAAGTCTAGCTCTACTAAAGTTAAAAATGAAAGAACTTACATAATAAATTTATTTTCTAGGTTTGGAAACGATCTACATGAGGAAACAAAAAGATAAAAACAAATTTCACTCAAATTAGAGTTAAAATTAACAAGTTATAAAGGTTTAAAAATCAATAGAACCGAACAATATGACTATATCATTTCTAGGTGAATTTAGAGCTTGTTTTCAACTATTATAGCCCAATACATGACCAAATGACATGACCATATCTTGGGTCATGTCGTTTCCAATTTTGAAATTAAAAAAAAAAAGAAACAAAAACATATATCACAGTTAAGTACATGACCAAGGGATATGGTCGTTCCTTCAATTGTATCTTTTCCAACAAACCTTTTTTTTTTTATCACTTTCTATATAAAACCTTGCTAAGGTTTGTTTTGAGAGAGAACTTTCTAACATGACTTTTTGAGAGTTTTTCAAGAAAAGAATACTTAAAGGAGCAAAGTATCATCAAGACTTCAAGATTCAACCTTATTTTTATTTCATGATTTTCTTTTCTACAATCCTTTTCTTTGATGCAAAATCTTTACTTTACAATGTGTAAAAAATAGATTTTTAGTATTTAGGTTTTGCGGAACCTAGATCTACTCATTGGATATGATTATTATTTGATTAATTTAATTATTTAGTCTTTTTTTTTTTGTTCAACTATGTATGCTTCATAATTTAGGTTATTATTTCTACGAATAGTAATCTAAAATTTGATATCTTATAAAAGATTAAAGGATTACTTGTAAGATTAGATCTATGCATAATTGATAAGAGTTGTTGTAAGATCCTTCTAGAATTTTAAATTAAAGCATAGAGAATTTATTATGCAATAATACAATCTTAGGTCATGCTATTAAGAAGAGATTTTAATAAGTGATTGCCCAGTCAAAAAAGGTTAAAAAAAAATTAGATTATCTTTAAAAGAAATTACATCTTAGGTTTAAGGGAAGCAAAGATGATAGGAATTAGGCTACTAGCCCTTTAACTCACAATCGAGCTTGAGGACTAGAAGGCCTAACAAGATGAATTCTCCTACTCCAACTGACTCTTACTGAAGCTAAGTACTTCTTTGCCAAGTCACTCTGTATGCCAAATTGAATGACTACCTATCTCTCTAAAGTTTACCAAGTTATAGATTATCAAGAGAACAGCGAAGCCTTCCACAATTACTCACTCACACTCGAGCCGACCAATTACTTAACATTTCCCTTGCCGAGGAGCCGAGAGAGAAAAAGACTAGACTGATCCTTAGCCACCCCTACTCGGATAAGTAACCTGGCCGTACACTTTTTTCTGCATCCTCCAACAGCCTCACTAATGTGTCACCACCACGTATAGAATCCATCATACTAAGCATTACTTTTTTTGGATATTCATTTTTATCTTTTTGTATTCTTATAAATTACTTCTTTAGGATAATATCCTTTTATATTTTCCTTTTTAGGCATGTTGCCATAAATTCTTGGGTATAAATATCCCTTGTACTTGCAGCTGTAATGATCAGATTGAACATTAATACACTTGACATTTGTGTCTTGTAAACGCTATTTTGTTTATATTCATTTTACTCTTATCTTAATCCTTAAGTAAGGTTAGGTGGTTAATAACCTCACCGGACAATCTCGTACGTCATATCAAGTTGTGTCGTAAGTCATCGAAAGTTCCATTAGTGCGTTATATCCATTGAAGCTATTCGTGGGTTTTTGCTTACTTTTTCATTTGCATTTGTCCTTTCGCACATTCCCCATTACTTCCTTTTCAAGCTTTCTACAAGTTTGAACCCATTCAGTGATTGGCTTTATCTGTTCTTGGTTACAGTTCACAATATCTTGATATCAGAGCGGAGGTTTTGTTTGAGTTATAGTCTATTTTCGAAGTTCCATTTATATTTTGTTTTGCATGTGTAAAACAGAGCAAGCAATTGTGTTCATTTTAGCTACTGTGTTTGCTAGCTGTTTAATTTCTAGTTTGAAAGAATGATGAATCTAACTGTAAACGTTGGTGTTGGAGATGACAATAGTAGAATTGTCCACCATAGCCGACAGTCTTAAGGGACTCCTAGGAATATTGATGAGAAACTTGATGAAGTGGCTAACCTTTTAGTATATTTGACCTAAGCTATTCATGCGTTGGCTTACCGACTGATTGAGGCCATGTAAAGCACCCTATAAGTTGCTTAACCTATTAGAGATCAAAACCCAGCTCGACAAGTTCACAGTGAAGGAGTAAGCAGACAAGTAAGACAAAGGATAAACCCAAGAGAACTAGATGAAGAGGACAAGGAAGAGTATTTTAAAGAAAAGCGAGCTCGAGTCCCCAGAGCATTTAACTATGTGAAGCTTCAGATTCCTAGCTTCAATAGATCTAGGAATGCTGATGAATATTTAGAGTGAGAAAAGAAAGTGGAGCATGTTTTTTACTATTATCAATACGAAGATTATAAGAAAGTAAGAACCGCTGCTGTTGAGTTCTCCAGATATGCTGCCATGTGGTGAAAGAATTTCTAGGCCATAAGGAGACGAGAAGGCTATCCAGAGATTAACACTTAAATAGAAATGAAAAGAATACTTAGAAATAGGTTCGTGTCAGATACTTATCTGCAAGATACCTTTACTCGGCTTTAAGAGCTAAGATAAGGAGGCTGAACAGTTGACGAGTACGTTTAGGAATTCCAAATGCTCATGATCTGATATGGAGTAGAGGAACCCCCAGTACGAACAATCTCTGGTTTTCTCACTGGGTTGCGAGGTGACATTCGAGACATTATAGAACTCTAACAATTTACCACAATGGATGAAGCCATTAGAATAGCCAAATGAGTAAAGAGGCAGAGAAGAAGCTAAGTATTAAACAAAATGTTGACTAGTCGACCCAGACAGGAAAGTTACCGAGCATAGTCAAGTACCGAGCAGACCCGAAAGATAGATGTCCAAGTAGTGATGTGTTGACTCGAACTTATGAGAAAAGGCAAGGATCTGGTAGGAAGACAAGCCATCAAGTGCTTTAAGTATTAAGAGTTTAGACATATGGCTGCTCAATGCTCGAACCAAAGGATAATGGTCATCAAGGGAGATGTCCCGAAGCTAGAAGTAGAAAGTATTAATGAGGAACCTGAGGAAGAAAAGATCACTACTAGGAAAGAAGATACTAAGAAAGAACTGATTGAAGAGGATGCGTTTACTAAGGACTTGGACTAGTTGATAATGGTTGTCCAACGCACAATAAACATAAAACCCTTATGTAAGGAGGAGTGGTGAGAGAGAGTAGCAAGAGAATTTGTTTCATACTACCTGTAAGGTATATGATCAGGCGTATGCCATCATTGTAGATAGTAGGAGTTGCACCAATGTAGCATCAGTTAATCTCATTACAAAATCGAAGTTACCAACTATTGCACATCTAAGGTCGTACAAGTTGTACTGGTTGAGTAAGAAAGGAATGCTACATGTCACTCGGCAAGTATTACTGTTGATCACTATTGGAAATTACTCTAACTAGATTCTCTACGACATACTACACATGTATGCTTCCCATGTGTTGCTAGGTAGACCATGGCTATTTGACAAGAGAGTTATCTATGATGGATACCAGAACACGTATACATTTGAGAAGGATAATAAGAAGATCACATTAAACCAGATGCTACCAAGTGAAGTTAATAAATTGTAGGCCAAACTTGCTCTTGGATCAAAGAAAACTCTAGTAATGAGTAAAGCTGAGCTCCGAGAAGCCATCAATACTAACAAGCCAACCCTCATGTTAGTCAGGCACTTATTGGAGATGAAGGAGCAAGGTGAACTATCCCAAAAAATAAAAGAGTTGTTGGACAAATATGCTGACTTGTTCCTAAAATAGTTACCCAAGGGGTTACTCCCAATTCAAGGCATAGAATACTACATTGATCCAAAATAGGCTTATGAGCTCCAACATCAAGTCAATAAGTTACTAGAGAAAGGGTATGTTAAGGAAAGTCTCAGCCCTTGTGCGATGTCGACGCTTCTAGTGCCGAAAAAAGATGGAACCTGGTAGATGTATGTAGACAATCAAGCCGTAAACAAGATCATGATCAAGAATTGGTATCCTATCCTAAGATTGGAAGACATGCTGGTTGAGCTGAGTGGAGCTAAGGTCTTCAACAAGATTCATCTGAAGTTTGGCTACCATCAAATCCGCAAAAGGCCAGGAGATGAGTGGAAAATTGTGTTAAGACTTGACGTGGACTTTATGAATGGATGGTCATACCTTTCGACTTGTCAAATGCCCCGAGTACCTTTATGAGACTAATGTACCATGTATTGAGACATCTGATAGGGAAGTATGTCATGGTGTACTTTGATGACATCTTAGTCAACAGTGCTGACATGCCAAGTTATTGTGAACATCTTGGAGCCATATTGAACGTCCTTTGTGATGAGAGATTATTCGGCAATCTCAAGAAGTATTGCTTTTGCCAGGAAGAAGTGGTATTCTTGGGCTATGTAGTAAGTAGAGGAGGTTTGCGAGTAGACAACAAAAAGATCCGAGCAATTGTCGAGTGGCCGACTCCTACTACTTGTGCCAATGTAAGAAGTTTCCATGGACTATCTTCATTTTACAAAGATTCATCAGGAATTTCAACACCCTCGCCGTACTACTTATCGAACTAATAGAGAAAAACAATGAATCTGATGCAGAGAAAGGCAAGAGAGGAGTTATGCCTAGATAAAAGAAAGATTGACTTCTGCCCTAGTATTAGTTTTACCTGACTTCGAAAAAATATTTGAGCTGAAGTGTGAGGCGTCAGACATTAGGATAGGCATTGTCCTAATGTAGGAAAGCCGACTAATTGCCTTCCATGGTGAGAAGCTCAAAAGACCTTAGCTAAACTACTTTATATATGACAAAGAACTCTTGGTGCTAATCTGAGTACTACAAGTATGACTGCATTATCTACTGCCGAGGGAGTTTGTCATCTATATTGACCATAAATCCCTAAGGTACCTCCAAAGTCAGACCAAGTTGTCAAAGCGGCAGGTAATATGGGTTGAATTCCTTAAAGGATTCAATTTTGTAATAAAATATAAACAAGGAAAGAGAAATGTAGTTACAAATGCTCTTTCAAGAAGACATACACTCCTGAGTGAATTATAAACCAGATTATTTAGGTTTACAAGCATCAAAGAGCAGTACTTCAGGGATCCATACTTTGGACTCATATTGCGTGATGTATCGATAAAAGAATAGTAGACGAGTACTATGTGGAAGATGGCTACTTATTTTGAGGGGGGAAATTATGCATTCCGAGTTGTTCATTGCAGGAGCTACTAATCAAGGAAGCCTACAATAGAGGAATGTCCAGACATTTGGGGAGAAAAGAACAGATGAATTGCTGAGTCGTCAATTCTTTCGACCGAAAATAAGGTGAGATGTGCACCGAGTTGTTGAAAGCTATGTGTAGGCAAAAGGGCTAAGTACCAAGCTGAAAAAGGGAAAGCAATGTCATTGCCTGTTTCGACAAAGCCATAGATCGAATTAAGTATAGACTTTATTCTCGAACTGCCACAAACAACTCAAGGTAAATTCTGTAATGGTTATCATGGATAGGTTCAATAAGATGGCACACTTCATGCCCTGTTCCAAGACTAACGACGCTTTAGCTATTGCTTCTCTTTTCTTGTAGGAGATTGTATAGTTACATGGCGTGCTAAGGAATGTAGTCTCCGATAGAGATCCGAAGTTCTTAAGCCATTTCTAAAGGATCTTGTGGCATCAGATGGGGACTAAACTACTGTTCATTACTTCCTATTACCCCCAAACTAACTACCAAATAGAGGTTGTTAATCGCACTTTAGGATCACTGCTCTAAGCTATAGTGGGAAAGAATTTAGTCGATTGGGACATTTGCTTGCTAGTAGTCAAATTCGTGTACAACCAAAGAATACATGACACTACTAAGCAAACCCCCTTTGAATTTTTCTATAGTTTTAATCTCGAGTGCCCCTTAATCACATCTCTATGCTGGAATCTGAGCAAGAAGACCCAAACACAAGAGCCAGAGCACAATCCCTTAAGCACATTTATGACAAAGTCACTCAGCACATCGACTAAGTTGCCAGAAGAATGTAAGAGAAAGCTAAGGGTAGGATAACTAAATAATTCTAGCAAGTAGACTTGGTATGGTTTCACCTTAGCAAGGAACGATTTCCAAGTAAGTAAATGAACAAACTATTTGCAAGAACTGAAGGACCCTTGAGGATCCTCCAAAAGATAAACGACAACGCCTACTGGTTGGAGTTACCCAAAGATTATGGTATATTTAACACCTTTAACATTGCTGACCTCAGTCCATATCACCCCAACAGAGAGCTAATCAAAGATCATTCGATTTGATCCCAAATCCAAATCAACCTGGAGGCAATGATAGGAATTAAGTTACTGAGCCTTTGACCAGCAATCGAGCCTAAGGATTGGAAGGCCTAACAAAGCAGATTCTCCTACTCCAGCTAACTCCTACCAAAGCCAAGTACTTCTTTATCGAGTCAATCTGTATGCCAAGCCGAATAACTACCCATCTCTCTGAAGTTTTCCGAGTTGTAGATTACTGAGAGAATAGCGAAGCCTTCTACAATTACTCACTCGTGCCCAAGCTGACCAATTACTCAACATCTCCCTTGCCGAGAAGTCAAGAGAGAGAGATACCAAACTGATCCTTAGCCATCCCTGTTTGGACAAGTAACCTAACTGTACACTTTTGTCCGCATCCTCCAATGGCTTTACCAATGTGTTGCTACTATATATATAAGACCACGTGTAGAATTCACCACACTAATCATTACTTTTCTTAGATATTCATTTTTACCCTTATGTATTATTGTACATTACTTTTTTAGGGTAATACCCTTTTGTTTTTTCCTTTTTAAGCATGTTGCCCTAAATTCTCATGTATAAATACCCTTTGTATTTGTAACTGTGATGATTAGATTGAACATTAATACACTTGACATTTTGTCTCTTGTAAACACTACTTTATTTACATTCATTTTACTTTTGTCCTTACCCTTAAGTAATGCTAGGTGGTGAGTAACTTCACCTGACTATCTCATGCATCATATCGAGTTGTGTTGTGAGTCCTCAAAAGTTCCATTGGTGCATCATATCCATTTAAGTTGTTTGTGGATTTTTGCTTACTTTTTCATTTGCATTTGTCCTTTCGCACATTCCCTATCACTTCCTTTTCAAGCTTTTAGTAAGCTTGGACCCATTTAATGACTGACCTTATCTGTTCTTGGTCACAATTTGCAATAAAAGATCTAGATATGATTCTTTGAATCTTGAAATAGTTTACACTTTTATTGCTTTCTTGCTAAGTTCATAAATGATTCTTGATTAGTTGTTAATTTAGTAGTTACTACAATTTAATTTAGATTCTTTAAGTTTCTTAAATTCAAATTTATCGGTTATATAATAGAAATCTAGTGAGTATTAGTAGTCAAAGTCCTTAAAGGGTCGACATTCGGACTCATATCTGTTATATTATAAGTTAATAGGTACACTTACCTAATATCAATAATCTATGAATATTCTTATTGAAAAAACAAGTCAACCTCCTAAATGAGTCTCATTTACAATTATTTATTTAGTATTTTAAGTCAAGATTGAGATTTCACTAAAATTGGTATGTTTATATAATAATGATTAATGAAGAAAATGATCAAAAAGAAAAATAAGTGAAAGAAACTAGAAGAATAAATAAATAAATAGGAACTAGCCATATTGAAATTTATAAGAAAAAAACATTTACAAGTTTTGCAAGATATCCTATACCCTATACCCTGTACCCAAGGATGGTTCAAGAGTATCATAAGATAGGGTATGAGTAGCAAAGTTTGAGAACTTGTGCTTAGTAGGTATAGTACCAATAGAGCCCTATACCCTACCTACCATATATTCGCTCACCCTTATTTACTCGTATCTATCCTAGTTTTGGCAAGGCTATTCACAATATTACTTACTTTTGCAAAAGATCTTGTAAAACATCAAATCTTGTACTGGATCAGTCTTGTTCCATTTCATGAACAAAAAATTTACTCTAAACACTAAGCTCGTTTTCACTATTAAGTTGTTTTCAAACCATATATCTTTTTTTTTCGAGAGAGAGATACTTGAGAGCCTTGATATTGATTTCACTTTAAATTCTATAATTTCCATCCTATACTTCTTCCTTATTAGGTACATCCACCAATAAGTTCTTTCCTTACAAAGCCCACTGAAGTTTTATCATATATGCTTGGTTTTTTGCTCATAAGTCAAAAAGACCAAGTCTACCATGTTTTTTTTATTTCTTCACCTTCTTCTATACTACCCCATGCATCTCCTCGTCTAATCAAAGGAGCCCTACAAACGTCCCATTGACATTTTCAAGCTTCGGTATTATCCTCGAAAGGTAATGATAAAAGCTTGGGAGTAGTAATTGAATGTACTTTTCAAAATTGAGGAAATAACAAACTTTCCACCTCACATTAGCCTTCCTCCCAATAAGTTGCCCCCTAATCTTATCCAAGATGAAAGGCAAGTCTTTGTTCATTGATTTTGAACGTTTCAACTAGTCATCCATCACTTAAGTAATGGCATGAAAATAAAAGGGAAAGCATTAAAGTTCCACATATGAATTATAAGAAAAATTATAAAAGAAAAAGTTAAGAACAGGTTGCTCTTATTGCTTTATAAACTAGTGGTTTTAATAAGGTAATTTAGATCCATGGATAGATACACGGATGCCAACAATCACGCGAATGGGTCGAAAACTAAATGGAAGTCACTGTGTAAGTAAAACTTGTACGTAAGAGAATGGATATGATACGCCACTCTCCTTACATAAACCTAAAACACTACTCGTTATGACATACAATGGTGTATTAACAACACTTGCCACTAACCTTACTCAAGTATTAGATAAGAGTATCTTAAGCTTGGTCAACTAAGGCTCATGTAAGGTACAAGAATGAAGAAGACAAAAATAGATATCCTCATTAGCTAATTTCAACTATCAAATATTTACCAAAAAAGATATTATACTAATAATAGTATTTAAATGATATTACAAGGGTAAGTCATTTTATGGGAGAATATGTGCATACTACATTGTACAATGTCAAGAAAAGTATGGGATGTGCATCATCCTTTAAGTGGCAAATTCTAGTGCGGGGTTTTAGTTCTTAGATAAAGGAAAGTTATAGGCTGGCTTAGCATACAAGTCAATAATCCAATTGAGCAACTCGAAGACACTACCACCGATATCACTTACTGATCCAGTTTAGTTAGGTCAGTGTGTGGATAGCTCTATGCTCGAGAGATAATAAAGTGCTGACAAGAGTTCAAGTACCTAGATAGGTCAATCTTTGGAGAAGCATGGCTTCTTTTGTAGAGGGTTATTGATAGAGAGCATGGTTGCTAATCCTCAAGCTTGGGAATAAGTGAATGGTCTTCCTTTTATCTGATTCCTACCATCCCATCCATACTGTTCGAGATTTGGGATAACATCTCTTTAGTTTCCATCCAGGATATCTTTAGGGATGAACAATCTAGGTCAGCTATGTTGAAAGAATTGGACACTCCATACCCTTCTAGCAACTCAACCAATAAGCATTCTAATTGATCTTTTTAATAAATTTGAATAGTCTATCCACCCTGGGCAATAATTTGCTCTTCTTCAAGTTTGAGAATCTAGCCTTACTCAAATGAATCCATATTAGGTTGCTAGGTTTAAATTATCTAACCTTTCATCTTCAACCTTTTTGCTTAATCTTAATAGTAGCTTTTGGTCAGGTGCTTAATCACCTTCTACTACATGATCCTTAAGGTCTCGGTTTAGTTGACAACATCTCGATCTTCATGGCAATTGGGTGGGGGTACAATCTCGAGAGGAAGGTCGGGTTTGAACCCATAAATTATTTCGAATAGAGACTTGGTTAGATATTATGTACCAATCTATTATAAGCAAATTCCATTATCAACAAGCGTAAGTCCTAATTTGCTAAGTTCCTTCCTATTGCAAATTTAAGTAATGAACCAAGTGTTTAGTTGACAACCTCGATCTAACCATCTATCTAAGGATTGTTGAATCAAAAGTTCACTAATTGATTTTGATGAGAATAAAACAAAAGTGGATGATTAAACTAAATTTTATTTTACTATATTGAGTTAAGATCGATTAATTTGGTTAATAATTAAATATACCAATTGACTCTATAAGATTTTAATCTTTTGAGTGATGATCAACTGATCATGAAGTTAGATTGCAAATTGTATTTATTCATTATGTGTTAAAAGTGATTTCAGGTGATAGTTAGCCTACTAAGATGATGGTACAAGGAAGTACCAAGCTGACAGTGTAAAGTCTTGGATAACAAGAAGAAAAGCCTTCTGACCCCTGAGAGCCAGCATACTGGTACACTTGCTAGTGTTCATGTTGGTAGGGCATTTGCTTACCATCATACTAATAAGCTTGTTTTAAGTAGCTGTTGGAGCATTTAATGTACGATAATGGGAAGAATTCAATAAGTTGGTATAAATGCTCAACAATCAGACCAAAGAGAATGAAGAACTGATATTCCACTACAATAAAAAAACATTCTCTTACATTCTTTAGTCTCATTACTTATTATTTATCTCTTGTACTCTTTACTTGTAATCAAACAAAAAGAGACTCAGTATATAGTGCTTGAGAGTTCTTACATTTGCAATCTGGAGAGAGAGAAAAGCACTACACTTGAGATTGTAATGTGTGATAATGATTGTGTAAGTTTGTGTAGCTCTTAGAGCATTGTGTTAAGAAATTGATAAAGTGGTTCGAAGTCCTCGGTTAGAGGCATCATGAGTCCGTAGAGACTAAGGGACAGTTTGAACTCTACCTTATATTCGGGCTTGAACTATCTCTATCCCTATCTCTTTTAATTTCTACTCTTATTATTATTTTATCATTGTCTTGATCTTTCTTTTTATTGTATTTAATTGGTAATTTCGAAAAGAATTACAATTTATCCTATAAACTCAGTTCAACCCCCCCCCCCTTCTTATTGAGTTTAGTTTAGTGTTCTTCAATTGGTATTAGAGCTAGTCTCTAATCATTTTCTTAATCGCATATTAGAGTAAAGACCATGGCATCTAATGCATTAAGCTTTCTAGAAGGACAAGCAATTAATAGGCCTCCTCTTTTAACCGATAGCAACTATCCATATTGGAAATATAGGATATCTATACTCTTGAAAACACAAAATAGATTATTGTGGCATATAGTTAACCAAGGACCATTTAAGATATAAAGAAAAGAAGAAAGAGATTACTCGGATGATAATTAGAAATTGCTTGATCTAAATGAATTTGCTATAAATATTTTGTAATGTGCCATAAATGAAAACGACTTCAATAAGATATGTACATGTAAAAGTGCTAAAGGAATATGGAATGAACTACAAAGCACATATGAAGGAACTAGTAGAGTAAGGGATACAAAAATAAGCTTATTTTTTAGGATGGATCCAAACGAAACAATTGATGAGATGCATAATAGGTTTATCAATATCATTAATCCCTTGAGTGTTCTTGAAAAGATATTTACTAATCTTAAGATAAATTCTAAAATCCTTAGGTCTTTTCCAAGAGATTAGGAAGACAAAAGAATCGCAATCAAGGAAGCCTATGATCTTAATGAAATGTCAAAAAACTAACTCCTTGGAACACTTAAGACACATGAGATGGTGAAGAGACAAGGAGAGGATTCAAGAAAGAAGATAATTGCTCTAAAAGTCATGGAGGAGAACTTAACTGAAGATGATGATGAGGTAGCAATGGTGGCAAAGAATTTTAGAAAGTTTATGAAATTCAACAAAAGGATTAAGAAAGATAAGGATGGATATAGATCACCTTCTAAGTTAAAAAAGGAAAAGAAAGAATTTATCAAATACTACAATTGTCAAAAGCTAGGATATATTTAATAATATTGTCTCTTCTTCAAGAAGGTCGATAAAAAGTTGAGAAAGAAAGTTGTGATAATTACTAGGAGTGCTGAGGATTCTAGTGACTCCAATAATGAAACTTGTTTCATGGCTTTCAATGAAGAGGTATGTTCCCCCTCACATGACTCTTCATTTAATGAACTTAGAAGTATGTATGATGAGTTGTTGAAATAATTTATAAAAGTGTAAGAAAAGAATAAAGTCTTGAAGCAAACGATGAGCGAAGTAGGTGATGAGTTTAATATTATCAAAAGTAAATATAATAAAGTAGTTGATGCAAAAGAAGGGTTAGAAGAAGATAATGAATATTTGAAAATTGAGATTGAGAAATTGACAAAGGAAAATGAAGAGCTAAGTATTAGAAACGATGAATTGATAGTTGAAAATAACAAATTGAAGAAAGCCAATGAGAATTTTGAAAAGGAAATGAAAGAACTTAAACTTGAGGTAAAAAATGATGAAGGTATGATTGACAAGCTAGGTTAACTTGAAATTGAAAACTCAATCCTAAAATCTAGCTTAGATGATTCAAGGAAGACAATGGCAAAATTTGTAGATGGAGAGAAAAACTTAGAAAAAATCCCCAGAACACAAAGGCAAGGATTAGATAAAACCAAAATGGGTTATATTAAGGAAAATGTGTATAGAACATACAAAAGCTATTTTGTTAAGGCATCAAATAAAACTTGTAATTATTGTAGAATATATGGTCATATTGTATACTTATGCAATACGTCACAATCGCTCTTTATATAATAAAGGCAAAATCATTTGGGTCCCTAAGGGACGAGCTTACATTATAACAACTGACCCCAAAGGACCCAAACTAAAATAGGTACCAAAGAAATAGTCGTTTGTTTTATAGGGTCCTTCAAGGCAAAACAACAAATGAATCTTGGATAGCGATTTTTTAAGACACGTGACGAGAGATGCATCTAAGTTTGCATCTATAGACTTAAAGGATGGAGAAAGTGTAACCTTTGAAGATAATTGGAAGGCTAATGTTATTAGATAAGATAACATTTGCATTAATAATGATCTTACTATTAAGCATGTGTTACGTGTAGATAACTTAAAACATAATTTACTTATTATTAGCCAATTGTGTGATATAGGATATAAAGTAATCTTTTATGCATCAAAGTGTTCTATTGAAAACATTAACAATGACCAAATCCATTTTAAGTGGGTATAGATAAGGAAACATTTACAAAATTGAATTTAATATGTTTTCATTTTCTCTTGAAACTTATCTATTCACTCAAAACAATGATGGTTGGTTATGGCATAGGAAGTTAAGACATGTTAGTATGGATATCTTATCAAAACCAGCCAAATGGAATCTTATTAAAGGATTACCTAAGATTAGTTTTGATAAAAGTAGAACATTTCAAGCATGTCAATATGGCAAACAAACCAAGTCATCTTTCAAATCAAAAGATGCCAACTCAACTTCTAGGCTATTCTAACTACTACACATAGATCTATTTGGTCTAACCTAAATCTTAAGTTTGGGAGGGAAAAGATATACCTTAGTCATAATTGATGATTTCACTATATATACTTGGACCTTCTTCCTTGCAAACAAGGATGAAATATATCGTGTATTCTTGAATTATAGTAAGAAGGTTCAAAATGAAAAAGGTCTTTTTATTGTCTCAATAAGAAGTGATCATAGGGGAGAATTTGAAAATTATGAAATAGAAGATTTTTGTAATAAAAACGAAAAAGAACATACCTTCTCGACACATAGAACTCCATAACAAAATAGAGTTCCCGAAAGGAAAAATAAGATCCTTATAGAAATGGTTAAGACTATGCTATGTGGCAATAATTTACCTAAGTATTTTTGGGCCAAAGCCGTTAATACGACTTATTATATATCAAATCGCGTTTTCATAAAACCTATTCTTAAGAAAACTCCCTATGAGCTTTGGAGAGACAAAAGACCCAACATATCATATTTTCATCCTTTTGGTATAAAATGTTATATTCTTAATAATGGAAAGGAACAACTTCAAAAATTTGGTTCAAAATTGAATGAATGCATCTTTCTTGGTCAATCTCTTGCTAGTAAGGCTTATAGAGTATATAACAAAAAAACTCTTGTTGTAGAAGAGTCAATTCATGTTGTATTTGATGATACACATACATATAAACAGTCCAATGATAAAACAGAGAACATTGATGCTCAATTGGATAATCTTGGTCTTAACTAGAATCAATCCATTTCAAATGAGAAAAAATCCTCTAGGTAAGATGGAATTATTGACAACTCTAACATAAACTTACCTAGAGAATAGAAATTTGTAAAAAATCACCCTAAAGATCTAATAATAGGAGAACCGTCTAATAAGGTATAAACTAGAGCCTCTCTTAAGGATCTAAGTAATATAGTGTCCTTATCTCAAATTGAACCAAAAAAACATAGATGAAACTCTAAAGGACAAATTTTGGATTCAAGCTATGCAAGAAGAGCTAAATTAATTTACTAGAAATGAGGTATGAAACTTAGTAGCTAAACCAAAAGATAGACCGATAATCAAAATTAAATAGGTATTTCGAAACAAGTTAGATGAAATTGGAATATTAACAAGAAATAAGGCATGTTTAGTTACAAAAGGCTACAACCAAGAAGAAGGAATTGATTTCGATGAGACCTTTGCTCCGGTTGCTAGATTAAAGGCCATTAGGATGCTTTTAGCATTTGCCATATATAAAGACTTTACTCTATCAAATGGATGTTAAAAGTGCCTTTCTAAATGACTATATCAAAGAAGAAGTATATATAAAGCAACCACTGAGATTTGAGGATAGTGAATTCCCAGTTAATGTATATAAGGTTAATAAAGCCTTATATGGACTTACGCAAGCTCCTAAAGCTTGGTACGAAAGATTGAGTAGTTTCTTGATAAAGAATGAATTCACTAGAGGGAAACTTAACACAACATTGTTCATTAAGGAACACAATGCTCATATACTAATTGTCTAAATATACGTAGATGATATTGTGTTTGGTGCTACTAACATGGACTTAGTTAATGACTTTGTCCAATGTATGAAAAATGAATTTGAAATGAGTATGATAGGAACACTCAACTATTTTTTAGGTATTCAAGTTAAGCAAACGAAAGATGGAACCTTCATCAACCAAGCCAAATATACTAAAGAGCTCTTAAAAAGGTTTAAAATGGAAAATTGGAAGACTAAGCCAACTCTAATGAGCACCACTCTAAAACTTGATAAAGATGAAAGTGGAAAGAACATTTGTGAAAAGATCTATAGGGGAATGATAGGAAGTCTTTTATATTTAAGTGCATTTAGGCTCAATATCATGTTTGCAATGTGTCTATGTGCATAATTTCAATCTCGCCCTAAGAATCTAACTTAAATACGGTCAAACACATCTTCAAGTATCTTACGGGCACCATTAAAATTGGCTTGTGATATCCTAAGTTCACCTCATTTGATCTTATTAGGTACTTCGATGTCGACTTCACCGGTTGCAAAGTTGATCAAAAAAGTACAAGCCATACATGTCACTTCCTTAGTAACTCTTTAGTGTTATGGCATTTAAAGAAACAAAACTCAATAGCACTCTCTACCGTTGAGGTAGAATATGTGGCAGCTGGTAGTTGTTGTATCCAAGTACTATGGATGAAGCAAACAATGCTTGACTATGGTCTAAAATTTACCAATGTCTCAATAAGATATGATAATACAAGTGCTATAAATTTGACCAAGAACCCCATTCAACATTTAAGGACTAAGCATATAGAAATTAGACATGACTTTATTCGTGATCATGTGGAAAACAATAATATTTACTTAGAATTTGTTGATATTAGCAATCAAATAGTCAATATCTCTACTAAACCCTTGAGTAAGGTAAGATTTTGCACTCTAAGAAAAAAATTGGGAATGATCATGTAAGATGAGTACTAGACTCTAAGAAAAAAATTGGGAATGATCATGTAAGATGAGTACTAGATACATATGAACTAAGATAGTGTTTTTGAGCAAAACTGACATACTGAGTGGGTTGACAGGCAAAATCTACTCTTTGAGGTCTAAGAAACATGATCATATAAATTTCATGTATTAGATATAATGTTTAGCATGTTTAGGGCACACTTGAAGTCATTTACAAGTATTCAAGTTCATATATGCATAAATTCATTATGTATCAATTTCTGTGCCCAAAACTGAGCTTCACATGTTTATTTTCATCCCAAAATCATGTTTGAGTAGTCAAATTAGCTTAATTTGAATTTTGTACATATTTGACCTCTCTAAACCCTTATTAGGCTCTAAGTGCTAAGTGCTATATGAAGCATAAACTTGTCTTGAATATTGAGAAAGGATCTCTAGTCGCTTACTAGTCGCTTACAAGTCGCTTACAAGTCACTTACATGCTTAACTTTGATCTTAAGGAACTCAAGTAGTGATTTTATTTTTTAGGAAGCCTTAAAAGCTATAATTTGTTCCTAATATAATCAAATATGTATTTGAAATTTGCTTGAAGTATTGATATGCAAAAACTCAATGTCTTTGTACATGGTTTACTCATATACTCTCATTTTCATTTAAGTCATGAACTTTATAGCTTTTAAGATTTGATTTAGCTCATTGAAGTGTCATAATGCTCATTAAATCAATCCAAATCAACTTGAGTTGGCAACTTGGATAAATGAAGTAGACTCAACCCAATTTCTACAGAATTGTAGAAAATTAGCATAACGATCCTCATCACTACCGGCATGTCGGTATCCCCCTCTACATAAGAAATTAGATTCAATTCTGTTCTTTGAATCGGCATGACAGTATCTCACACTACCGGCATACTAGTACACCTTACTAGATAAGAAGATTGAATCAATTCTATTCACAGAACCGGTATAATAGTACCCCTAACCATCAGCATGCCGACTTCCCTCACTACCAGCATACCAGTACATCTGTTTCTAGGTGTGAATTAATAATGCTCGATCCCTTCTCTCTCTTTCATTTTCTTTCCCAAAACCCCTCTTTTCCTTCCTCACAAACCCTAACCACTATCTCTCTCCTCAATCCACCCTCTTCCAACCATCAAAATCTTATTTTTTATATACAAATCAACTCTCCATTTCCTCAATCACTTATCCCTTAGCTCACCTTGTCTCCTCTCATCTTCTTCTTCTTCCTCACACAACTTTCTCTCTCTAAAATCCCTCATCAATCATCATGCTGCCACCACCATTCTCCTGCCTCTATTGTTAACCCAATCTCTATCACCTATACTCTCCACTTCCTTACTCATCCTCTCCTCCTCCCTCTCCCTCATCTTCACTTCCTTGTTAAGTTGATTAGATAATGGTTATCTCTTTTTTGGCTTTTCAGACTTATATGATAGCTTGGCATATCTTAAGTCTTGAAAAGAATCAATACTCTCATTTTGCAAGGACTCACTTAATCTTATTTAATTGTTAAATATCATGAAATCAAGTGTTAAATTATGGGGGAGTATTAGATTGAGGGGGAGTTCTTAAGTATATAAGAGTCTTGTCTTCATCAAAAAGGGAGAGATTGTTAAACTAAAGGTTCACTAATTGATTTTGATGAGAACAAAACAAAAGTGGATGATTAAACTAAGTTTTGTTTTACTATATTAAGTTAATTGAATAAGATTAATTAATTTGCTCAATAATTAAATATATCAATTGAGTCTATAAGATATTTAATCTTTTCAGTGATGATCAAATAATCTTGAAGTTGGATTGTTAAGTATATTTATTTGTTGTGTATTAAAAGTGATTTCAGGTGATACTTGGCCTACCACCATAATGGTACAAGGAAGCACCAAGCTGACGGTGTAAAGCCTTAGATAACAAGAAGAAAAGCCTTTTGATCCCTAAGAGCTAGCATGCCGTTATACTTGTCGGTAGTGCATTTACTTACCATCATGATAGTAAGAGTAAGGAACCGGCATACCAATAAGGTTGTTTCAAGTAGCCATAGGAGCATTTAATACACGATAACAGGAAGAATTCAATAAGGTGGTGTAAATGCTCAACAACCCAACCAAAGAGAATAAAGAACTAATATTCCATTGCAATCAAAAGACATTCTCTTACATTCTTTAGCCTTGTTAATTCTTATTTGTCTCTTATACTCTTTACTTGCAATCAAACAAAAAGAGACTTAATGTGCAGTACTTGAGAGTTTTTACATTTGCAATCTTGAGAGAGAGAAAAGCACTACACTTGAGATTGTTGTATGTGATAGTGATTGTGTAAGCTTGTGTAGCTCTTGAAGTATTATGTTGAGAAATTAATAAAGTGGTGTGAAGTCCTCGGTTAGAGGCGTTGTGAGTCCATAGAAACTAGGGGATAGTCCAAACTTCTTGTTATATCCAAGCTTAAACTTTCTCCATCCCTATCTCTTTTAATTTATGCTCTTATTATTGTCTTAATCTTTCTTTTTATTGTATTTAATTCTTAATTTCGAAAAGAACCGTAATTTATCCTATAAACTCAATCTCAACCCAACCCCCCTCCTCACCCCACCCCACCCCCCCCCCCCCCCCCCCCTCTTGAGTTTAGCCTAATGTTCTTCAAGGATGGCATGACGTATTGAATAGGAGCTTAGTTCTGAGGCATCTCCATAAGGTCTTCCAAAAGTGGCTTAGAAACTTAGGATCTCGATCGAACACTATGGTTTAGGGCACTCCATACAGTTTGATGACCTCCTGCAAGAATAAAGAAGCAATATAAACAGCAATGTTAGTCTTCTAGCATAAAATGAAGTGTACCATTTTACTGAAACTATTCACCACAACCATAACAAAATCTTCCAACAAGATGTCCCTGATAAACCAAGGACAAAGTCCATGCTAAGCTCGATCCATTGTTTGATTGGGATAGGCAAGAGTAAGTACCGGCCTCGTTCAACTTAGCTTTTGCCCTTAGTACATGTAGCACATCGTTTAAACACTTAATATACATCCTTCATCATCGTAAGCCAAAAGAATCTCGACCTTAATAACTTGTATATTTGCTTCTCTCCAAAGTAGCCAATCGGTCCTCCTCAATGCAATTCGTATACTAACAATTCCCATATATATTAGGTTGGGATACTTATATTCTTACTCTTGAACAAATATGCATCCTCCATGAAATGATCATCAATAGTTCATTCCCCACAGCACCTCACAACTACTAAACCAAAGCATAGGTCCTATGCATATTAGTCTTAGATTATAAAGAATCCAAGAAGCCTAATCTATACATTGGTTAGGAGGGAATACCTTCTGGATAGAGCATCAATGACTACATTAGTTGGCCCTCTTTTATACTTTACCACATATGAGAATCCTTCTATGAACTTGACTTACTTTGCTTGCTTCTTCAACAACTTTGGCTAGCTCTTTAAGTATCTTAATGAATTATGGTTAGTGTAAATGACAAATTCTTAGGGCAACAGATAATGTTGTTAGATGGTTAGAGCATAAATTAAAGAGTGAAACTCTTGTCATAGACAAAGTAACTAAGGGTTACTCCTCTTAACTTCTCATTGAAGTAGGCGACATGTTGGCTTTCTTGCATTAGTACACTATCTATGTTGACTCTTGATGCATATACTCCAAGTTAAAAACCTTTTCAAGATTAAGGAGAGCAAGAATAATGACAAAAGTTAATTTCCCCTTCACTTGTTTAAAACTATTTTCCTCTTTCTCTATCTACATAGACTCCACATTCTTCTTGGTCAGATCAGCTATGTAAGCCATAATAGTACTAAAATTCTTGATGAAGCATCGATAGAATGAAGTTGTTTCATGAAAATTATAGACATCAACAAAATAGATTAATACTATCCAATCTAAGATAGCTTACGCTTTCTCTTCATTACCTCTAACTCCACCTTTACTCATAAAATACCTAACAAAAAAATCTCTATTTGGCAAAAATTATACTTCTTCAAGTTTCCATAAAAGTTGCTTAGCTCAAAGCATTGTATAAACAACTTAAAGAATGCTCACTATAGGTCTCTAAGTAAGGGCTATGTACAAGTATGTTGTTGAAGTAGATGACCGCAAGCTTTTTAAGCAAATCATAAAGTACATGATTCATCAATCTCATGAATGCGCTCAAGGCGTTAGATATAACAAAAGGTATCACCAACCACTCATACAATCCATGCCTTATCTTGAATGCAATATTTCACTCGTCTTTAGCTCACATGTAATCCATTAGTATGTCATCCAGCCTAAGGATTATAGATCCATACTTAATGGTGATCATTTTTGATAGCTTAGCTATTTACGCACATCCTACATGACCTATCCTTCTTTGGCATTAGTAGGGTACGAACAACACGCAAGCTTAAGCCCTCTTAAGAAAAATTTCTCTTAATCAATTCATTGACCTATCTTTAGAGCTTGGCAACTTGCTCTCAATTTAGTTTATATGTAGGCTTGTTCGGTAGGATAGCCTTTGGTTGTAAATCAATGACATGTTCAATGCCTCAAAAGGGATGTAATCCCCTTTGTAGCTCTCTAGGAAACAAATCCATGAATTCATCAATAATCTTCTATACTATAACAAGTTACTCTTTCTTCTACTCCTTTATCTGAAATAGCCTCTAAATTAATAGGAAGGTTGAGTTATCTAACCTTGACACTTATGACAACTTAGTTCAGGTTGTCACCAAATTCTTCTTCTTCTTTTGAGCTTAACTCAATCGGACTTACATATCTCTAACTTGGTCGAGGGTTAGGGAACTTAAGATGATTTTATTCCCTTCATGTTCAAACGAGTAAGTATTCTTAAATCAATCATAAATTACTCTTTGGTTAAACATTCATGGTTGACCTAGTAGAATGTATTAAGCATACATCAACAACATATCCCATCGTACTTCATCCTAATTAGCCCCATGATCTGCTTCTTGACATGTGTAGAGGGCTAAATCTGATTCATAGGCTTAAAGCCTAATAACGACATGAATTTGACTCTTTAGGCTAAGGAAACAGGGCCTGAAGAGTCAAGCCTGTGAAACTCGAGATAATTAAGGGAGATTTGACATGGTGGACTTAGAATATGGCCCGTTGGATTGGTCCATCCGATCTAACCTTTCTTAGTTTGGCTTACACTAAAAGATAATAAAGCTTTTATTTAAGCTTAAACCTATGGAAAAAAACCCATTTAATACTCATATATAAAAGGCTTTAATCATAACCATTAATCAATGTCATGATCCAACATATCAAATTCACTTACAATCTCCTATAAATACCTCATTCATTTCCTCATTTGGACAAGAGACAAATTCCCACTAATACTGTTACTCTGCTGGAATTCTGTCTCAAAGATCAAAACACTCAAACATCTCAAGAACACCATCCCATTTTTCACCCATTGTAAAGTTTGATGCCATTACACTCCCCCACCTATCACCTGATGTATTAGAGCCTACTAAGACTGCCTACTCCTCCTCCCTATCCTACCTCACTTAATCATCCCATACATGCAAGTCAAATCATTTCCTTAGTTACGTGTAGTGCAGTATGACAAGTAGTACATATGTAACCTCTTTTGATATCAAACCCCACACAACATGTAAGATAGCTTATGAAGCCAGTGTAACTTATATGGCCTTAGGTGAAAATAGTAAGTAGCTTCAACTTCTCAACAATAGTTGAAGATGTAGCATTAGTATAGTTTCTACTATTAATCACACAAGAATTATACAAATGAGTTAAATGGGCTAACCTAATATAACCTATTTTAGCCTATAAGTTAAATGGGCCAAATCCATTTGGCCTACTTTTAAAACAGGTCTAAAAAATTTCGCCCCAACTCATTTTTGAAATGGGATCAATAGGTTAGATAGTAGGCCAAAGGCATACGTGGGTTAAATGATCAACCCAAATTAGCCCACATAAGCCCCAAGGGTAAAGGGCTAGTTCATTTGGCTTGCCTTTTAAACGAGTAAAGAAAACTTGGTCATAGCCCGTTTCTAAAATGAGTTAAACGAGTCGGTCAGTAAGCTAAAACTCGTTTGCATACCTCTAATTACGCACATGGTTCCCTTCACCTTACATCCAATGTAAAATGAGTTCTCTTGTTGCTCATCCTCAATATAAGTGGCAACAATAGTAGCTCTCATCACTACCATGCTCAAGTACTCTCCTTCTACAGCATCCACAATAATTTCATCTCCCTACGACTCCTCATGGTCAATATTTTGTTTTCTTAACTCCTTAACCTCCTTATTGGTACTATCCACTTCAATAGTCGACACATCATCCTTAATAACCATTGTTCACCTATTTGGATACTGAATAGCCATTAGATGAAAGCCTTAACACTTGAAGCATTTTATTTCACTAGTTTTCCTTCCCAAAATTGTTCCTTCTTAAACTTCCTCTGTATATTCCTTTCAACTGCTCTAGACCTCTAGTAAGGTCTGACAGCCTCTTGTCTACTTGGTTCCAATCTGGGTTATCTCCTTAGAATAAGTCCTATAGACTGAGTTCTACTTAAAGGAGCTTAAGAATACGCTTGATGTCTTCAGCGCTCTACCCTATGAGTAGCTTAAATGGCATCCTTAAGAGTATCTATCCTTTATACGTCGAGCACCTTACCTATTTCATACTTCAATCTTCTAGTCAACCCGAACACTATGCAAGCTTTGGTTTCTCAATCTCACATTAGATCATAAGCATTTAAAACTCTGACATATTCATCCATACTAGGTCTACCTTGCTTCAACTCTTATAAATTCTTGATAGTATCTTATATGTAATGGTTGAGAAGGAATCTCCTCCTCATAGCTTGCCTCATTTCTCAGGTTCTCCTTCTCTTAGTCAACTAGCTTGCAAATTCTTCCACCATAGAGCGGCATACCCTATGAACTCAAGGGTAACTAGTCTCACTTTCACATGATCGTCAGAGTCATGGCATCCAAAGATCTTCTCAACTATTGTCTTCTCAGTTGAAGCAATTGTTGGCATTACTAGATCTACAATAGGTCATGAGTTGCAATCTAACATTTTCAAAACCTTGGGTAAGTTAGATTCCTTTATCATCTGCCTCATAGTATTCATTCTCTCCACTTTCCTCAACATCATCTAAGGCAATCCTCCTACGAGCTCTCCTTTCAACTTGCATACCCCATATGTTCTATTACGGATATACAGCATCATGATGAGCATAATTATTAGCTCGGTATCCTGGTTCTTATACTCTTTGAGAATTTAATACAGACATCAACAAGTTTAGCCTCAATAACTCGAGAAACAATTAGTTGGTTGATAATTTAGGTCAACTTAGCCATAATGGTGGCAAGTTCATTTATCCTCTCATCAGTAGATCTTAAGATGTAGAAATTGGTTGTCCATTGTAAGGTTTGCTGTTACATTGTCTTTGACACCAGTATTCACACTTAACTTAGTCATTTTCATAGTAACTTGCACAAAAGCCTTAGAAATGATAGTTTCATAGCTCTACCACTTCAACACAGACCACTTAGAACAACTACAATACTATTACAACACTAATGACTACTCACAACACTTTAACCCAACAACTTCACAACTACTACACTACTTGAATAACTATACTACCCAAGACTTTACTATAAAACAAATCCACCAACTCCAATAACTCAACTCTAGCTACTACTTCAAACATACAACGCCAACACATTTTACTACTCAACATAACCTAGAACAGCAACTCACTACTCAACACAGCATACACATAACTATAGCAACTCCAACAATTAGTCTTTGTTGCCAAAGCTTTGATTCCAAGATGATATGAGTCTATGGATGGACACAAGAATGTCAACAATCATACAAAGTGGCCGAAATCACAAGATGGATCGAAAACTAAATAGGAGGCATTGGGTAAGCAAACTTATGCATAAGAGAATGGATATGATGCACCACTATCCTCATACGAACCTAAAGTACTATTCAATATGATGCATGTGTGGTGTATTAGGGGCACTTACCACTAGCCTTGCTTAAGGATTAGATAAAAATATTTTAGACTTAGTTAGCTAAGGCTTACATAAGACACAAGAGTAAAGAAAACAAAAATGGATATTATCGTTAGCTAATTTTTGCTATTATACAATCCCCATTAGGGCAACTAAGGTTTTACATATTTATTAAAAAGGATATTATACTAATAATAGTATATAAATGATGTTATAAGGATAAAAATGAAATACTACTGGAGAATATATGCATAGTATATGCTATAATGGCAGTGTTAGAGAAAGAACCCAAATGCAATGTTTGATGATAAACCCTAAATCGAATATATTTTGATGATAATAAAATATATATTAACATGAGCGGATGGTGTTTTGCTATTACTAATCAAGTTACCTGGTGTGCAAAACGTAAATAAAAATCTTAAAGGTACTTAAGAAGGACAAAGAAATGAAAGATGTAAAGTTGACGAGATCAAAAGCTACTTGAAAGATCAAAAACTATTAAACAAGAATTGGCAGTAGATGATGAATCAGAATAAACTATTATCAAAAGTTGATCAAACTTAAGATAAAGAGAACCATGTCAATTAGAACAATAAGACATAGATACATTCTTTTGAAAATAAAGGAAGAAAAGAAAATAACAAATCAGAAAACAAGACTGACTAGAAGCACATGACTTTATAAAATTGCATATCAAAAGTGCAGAATAGGTATCAGAAGCTAGATTGCAATTAGAAGCTTATTATAAGAAGAATAGGCCAATACCCATCACTGTGGAGATATTATTAGATAATATATTTAGACAAGTCGAAGGATACATAAGTAATACTTACGAAGATTTCATAAGCCTATGATACAATATACTAGTAAAAGTTTCTATGTGTATGAACCAAATACAGGGAAGGAATCGTATGACAGATGAGCGTATCAATTGTGACAACTACAGAAGAGGATCATAAAGATTTAAAGATGCAATGGCAATACAATGACTACTACCATATTGAGAACATTTGAACAATGGAAGACATAGTTATTTAAAGATGAAGTGATTAACGAAACAAAGATAAGAGATTAGAGAAGAAAAAGATATAGTGAAAAAGAGGCATGAGTAAGCAAAGAAAAGAGCTACAAAAGTTTTTTTGATATTTTAATTAAGCTCACAAACCTTTGTCTAATCAAAGAGATAAAGTTGTTAGCTTGTGAATTTCATGTCAATGACCATCATGTGGAAGTGTAAGGAAATTTATTATAATCCTTAAAAGAGTTATTAATCTCTTTAAAAATTAATGCGACACTATTTGAGAAAACTTAAGAGAGAGAGATTATACACTTGTGATTTGGAGGCAAGGTAAGATCATGGAATAGTTGTGCTATGCATTTCTTTAACCTATAGAACTAAAGTATGGATAATCGTACCCCAAGTCACAAGCTGGAAGAGTGGATTGATATATAAATCAAAATCACTATATATAACTGCCTATTTTTTAATCCCTACACTCTTTACTACAATTTATTTATTGTTTGCGTGATATATTGTATGAATGTTTAAGTGATTGTGCACTATAAGATCTATTAGAACCATCTCTATAAAGATTAAGATTAAGATCAAAAGCACATTTGATAAGTCAATATGCTTAAAAGTTTAAATTACTATTGGTTTTTGCTCGCAAATCTTTTATTTAAATTTGTCAACATTTCCGATATGTTAAGAATTAAGAATAAATTAAATATATGTAATTGGTATTTAACATCAAGAAGTAAAATTGGTTAAGTATTAAAATTATACAATAATCAATTCAATTCCCCCTTCATAATTGTTTATTAAGACCAGTAGTTAGAAAAAGCAAGGGACACATGTCATCCTTAAATGGTGGATTCTAGCTTAAGGTTTCAACTTCTAGAAGGAGGAGACATTGCATGTTAACTCGATATGCAAGTCGACAACCCAAGTGAGAAGCTTAGGGATACTGCAACTGTATTGGGGGGTAATACTTACAAAGTTAGCCTTGGTTAGGTCGGTGTACGGACAACTCTTTACTCGAGAGATAGTAAAGTGTTAGTAGGAGCTCAGGCAACTAAGCAAGTTGATCTTTTAGAGGAACTCAACTTCTTTCGCGGAGGGCCATTGATAGAGATCCCAGCTAACCATGGCTACTAATCCTTAAGCTCAGGAATGGGTGAATGGTCCTCCTTCGATCTAATTCCTATCATAAGGGCTTCACTCTAATAGTGATTCCCTCTTTTAGGCTATTATTGAATGGAATTTCCTTTAGAACACCTCTATGGGGAAAGTAGGTAGGTGTATTCAAACTATGGCTAATAAAATTTGGGATTTGATCCATCATTCTAAATATGATATAATTATAAATGCATTTTTATAAGTAAAACTTGACATGATTAATAAATAGGTCAAACCCATTTAAGTACATTTATGTATGTGTTCAAGTTCAGGTTTATCATTTAAACCCATGAACAAACTTATTTAATATAAGGATCCCATAAATATGGATTTGACTCCTAAGCTCTCATTTTATACTAAAAATTTCAATTTTTACAATTTATTTTTATACATTACTTCTTCTTACTCCATTCTCTTCTTTAGTTTCCATTAGTTTACCCCCTCTCTCTCCCCTTCCATTTGCTGCTATTCCATCATTAATCTTACAATTGATCATCATTCTCTCTTATTTGTCATCTCTATCTACTTTGTCTCCAGGTTAGAGTAACACTCTTAATCTTTTATTTCCTTCCATATTCTAATTTCTAGCATTTTTCTTTAAAAAGCATAATACAATACATTTCAACATTTACTTTATATGTACATCTATATATGTATAACTCATTAGCCACAACTTTATTCGTGAAATCACATGGTAATTTTAGTTAAAACTAAACTAGATGTAATAATAGGTTTTCACTTAAATCAATTATGTAATGTTGTTGATCATAGTTGTTAAAATCATGCGTCTATTGACATAATTCAATAAGTTTATAGTTTTATAAGTTTTTCATAATTAGAACTAATGCAAAAATGTTTTGGTGTAGATTGTAATAGAGTGATGACTTTAAATATATGATTCTATAAGCTTATAATTGTACCATTTCTATAGGGTTCTACAATTCTATCCATTCCAATTCTCGGTAAAATTGCAATTTTAACAACCATGCTATCAGTTGACTCACAAAGCAATTATGCTATATATTATTCTTTAAGTTAATCATATAGTTGTTAAAGTTTGAATCAATTTCCATCATTGAGCTATTATGTTTTCATACAAATTAAGGTCGAATTGGGATATAGAAACTTATCAAAATATTGCTAATTATATATGATAGCAAAGTATCATGTTATAATCATTATCACTAAAATTGATAATAACTCCAATCCATTTATTACACATGTTATTAATAATTTCACATTAGAGCAAACTAAGTCAAATCAATTTTTCTTTGATGAGTGGAATAATATAAAGCAAAATTGTAGATTAACCTAAGAAAATTAAAAATGCTATTATGTCCAAACATCTTTAGGACATAATATCTCATATATTTAATTACCTTTTATAACTAGATTAATAATAACTAAAAGTAGGAAAATAATATAGCATAGTAGAAAAGAAGATATAGATCATCTACAAATATCATTAGGCTAGGTTTTCATGTCAAATACTTCTTAAACTTTAATCATAAATTCTTTCATAAAATTTCCATTAAGTTTTATATGAGGTGAGACAGATATTGTATGTCAAGCTACTATTGATGATCAATCATGTGTGATGCGCATAAAGGTTGATCTTAGAGATCACTTGATTTGATGATACGTATAAGGATATGATGAAAAAAAGTGTGAGCGGAGGAACAAGCAAACTCGATAACTCATGTCCATACTTATGATAGAAGATTGAACTTTGCATTCATAAATGATCTTGATTTGTTCTTCACCAAATAGCTAATTTGATTTTTCAAATAGTTGTTTCGACAGAGCGTCTAGATTGTTTTCAACCTTGCAATATGCAAAATGTGAAGGTATAAGAAAATTAGTCTCCTATTTATAGATTTTGAATGTTGATCACAACCGTCAGATTACTTTGAGATGGATGGTTAAAATCTAATATTATTAGTAATCGTCAGGTTTTTGGATGATTTAACGATGAAGATTCATTCCTTCCTTTCTCATATGGCCAATGGGCTTAGGCTTAGGTTTAGTTGGGTTTGGATAGGCCTAATAACTTATACTAGAAGGAAAGAAGCCCATCCATATTGAATCAAGCTCATGACTCTTATTTTGATCTAAATGGCTCCTTTTAACTTAGAACAAAGTCCAAATGAACTCAAAAATACTTTTTCTGAGTTTACTTTTCGTACACGAGTCAACCAAGTAACTCGAGATAAATTAACCAATCCAGCAATTCTTGTTTCAAGCTTACTAAGCCATATTTTCCTAAAACATCTCTAATTGGCTCGATTTTTTAAGCTCTGTCACTAGCCTATTAAACTATTTTATGACATTAGACTAGCCAAAAGTATAATTATGAAATAACCCTCTACAAATTGAAATTTTTTGTCCTACATTGCTAAGGGAATATTATATTTCCATTAGTTTAACCTCTAGGAAAAACTACTCACAACATATTTAGTGGACTTCATAAAAGTGAAATTTATGATCCCATATTTGTATTGTTAAGACTGCATTTCGATCTGAATGAACAAGTCCATTATGATAGAAACCTAGTTCCCACTCTAATCCAAATGAATTGGCCAATCGCGATGGAATTAAATTGGAATGAAGGCGAACGTTTGATTTAGACCAAATGAATTTTTTAGCTTCACACCTCCGGCTAAGTTTGGACCATTGACAAAACCGAATGTAGGGCGAGTATAATCAGCCAATTTGGTCCAGTTTTAACTACATAACATAAAGAAACGGACCGAACTGAGGATTGGGTTAATCAACTAGTCCTATCTGGTTTTAAGTGCATTGCTTAAAGTAATCGAACTTAGGACTAGTTTAGTTTATCAACCCAGTGCAATCCCGCGTAAACTACATTGCTTAAAGGCGGTGTTCATCAAATTATTGAATCCTATCGGTTACTTAAAGACATTAACTATCCTTTTAGCCTTTTTACTTGCATATATGTGAGTTCTAACCACCAGGAATGCCTCCCTAAGATCGCCCATCGCAATCAATCAACGGCACACGACATTCCCATAAAGTAATTAAGTTGTATTATTCAGCCTATGTTGATTCAAATTTATTCAATATTCTTGATAAAGGATGAACTATTCCCCAAGTGGAAACCAAACTTGGACCACAAATGGCTCGTGCATCCCATGATTACCTTTGTCTTCGAGTTGAAGGTATCGATGGATAAAATAAAGCTAAAAGATAATTCATTTATGGACTTATTCCTCTCGTAGTAAACTATTAAATTGACTTTTAAGCTAAGTAGCTTTGGTACCATAACACATTCTATATAAACAGCCTACGTAATGCCAACTCCGCATCAACAAACTTCGATTTCCAAACTCTAGCAAATGGAACCAAAAACCCTGGTTCCAGCATTCCTCCTCCTCTCTCTCTTGATCTCGAGCTCGTCCGCGTCACACCGGCACAACATCCGGGCATCGCGCCGTCACCCGTGCAAGCATATGGTATTCTATTTCCATGACATAATATACAACGGCAAGAATGCTAAAAATGCAACCGCAGCCATGGTGGGTGCACCAGCTTGGGGCAACACCACACTGTTGGGAGGGCAAAACCATTTTGGAGACCTGGTTGTGTTTGACGACCCCATAACATTAGACAATAACTTGCATTCTACACCCGTAGGACGTGCACAAGGGTTCTATATCTATGACAAGAAAGAGATTTTCACTGCTTGGCTTGGTTTTTCTTTTGTTTTCAATTCAACGGAGCATCAAGGAAGTATTAGCTTTGCCGGAGCAGATCCGTTGATGAATAAAACTCGGGACATCTCCGTCATCGGCGGAACCGGAGATTTCTTCATGGCAAGAGGTGTAGCTACGTTGATGACTGATGCGTTTGAGGGTGAAGTTTATTTCCGTCTACGTGTTGACATTAAATTGTATGAATGCTGGTGATTATAGGTCGTAGGTTTTGAGTTCTTTTTAACGTTGTTTGATGGTTTTAATTCTGAAGAATATGTCTATCAATGTTTTCCTAAGTGCTTCGAAGTTCAAAATAACATGATCATGGCTTCCATTTTTGGTCCCTTCTATGAACCTTCAAGTTTCAAATGCATCACCAAGTAGCAGTTATCTTTTTCTTTTTCTTTTTTTTATATGTATTTTTCGGTAAATGAAGAAGAAGTATTTACAGGCTCACATTAATTTGAATCTTAAGCAGCTTGAGCATGCAAAAGAATTTCCTTCTCGAGATAGAATGAAATGGACTTGACATATAATATCGTGAGAATTGAAAGATTAGTGATTTGTTTGGCACGACGGATGGAAGAATACGAGGCAGATTACTTGTCTACTAAACTTAAATAAATATATATATATATATATATGAATTATACGAAAATATCACCATTAAATCACATATCAACAATCAGAGAAAATGATTTATGAAAAAATCATGTCTAAAAAATAAGATTTTATGTTGTATATATTGCTGGTTTCTTACATTTAAAAAACGCAACATTATTACTAATTACTAGTTTCCTATCTTCAAAATACCACATCTATACATTTACTTATATCTTTATTTATATCGCATTTTAAAAATACGAATTTATATTTTATATATCGTTACTTTTCCGTATTTTAAAAATACAACATTAATACTAATATATTAGTTTCGCATTTTCAAGATACAATATACATGCATATATACCTAGTATTTTGGTAATATATTTTTTTTTGTTTAATTTGTAATACTTAATAATTTTAATGCTAAATATGCAAATTTATCAAAGGATGAAAAGAACGAATAAGGAAGAAAAAGATGATGAAAGTACTTTATTTTTTAAAGTTAATTATTACTAGATAAATTTATTATAATTTAATAATATGAATATTGATCTTTAATAGCATATATTAGATTGGATTTTGTAGGTCCTAAAATTGTAATGCAGTAGTTAGAAAAAAAATAATCATTACTAAAAGTAAAAGTGAACATTAGAAAAAAAAAAAAAAAGGAAAGTGGCAAGTTAGGGTAAATAAGGAATAGAATAATAAATTAAGTAATCCGTTTCACTTTCTCTCTCCTCTCTTTCGTATTTTAGAAACTAAATCAGGTTCTCTCAAATCTTTTTTCTCCCCTTTTTTCATATTTCTTTTTCAAAAAAAAAAAAGAAAAAGAAAAAGAAAATAAATGGAAAATCCTGTTTTCTTTACACTTTACTTTCCCTTTTAATCCATTAGCTCGATTTAAAAAAAAAAAAAAAATGCATGTGCATATTGGTGATGTGATATTGTCCAAATTCGATGAAAATAACGATGATTATATCCAACTTGAATTAGGTGGAAGGTCATAGGTCGTGCTTGATGGAAAATAAACATTTTCGGAATTATTGCATGCTCCTAACGCAGTCACTTTCAGATCTCCACAATTATGCACATGAAACCTTATCAGTGGACTCGATGATGATAATCTGCTCCCCACAGCATGGGTGAACCTTTCAAACTGATTTCCCGTTGAATTTGGCGTCAAACTTACAACTACGTCGATAAAGCCTCGCCCAGGAGGAGGCTTATGAAGGCATAAACAATATACCATGAAAAATTTCCGAAGGCAATATCGGAATTTGTTATTATGTTAAACGGAGAGAGCAATGAGGAAGGAAGCAAGGAAGGAAGGAATTTATTTATTAAAAAAAAAAAAAAAAGAGAGAGAAAAAAAACTTTTACCTTTCCTATGGATCTGGACAGATTTTTAAAAGGGAAAAGAATGAATTGTGAGAGTGAAAGTTTTCACCCAAACTGACAACACCAACGGTTCTCTAATTACGAAAGAATTCAAACAAAAATACCTTCTGCTTTTTTTTTTTTTTTGTCAAATAACAAAAATACTATTTTAATCTTAAGACGAAAATACCCATTTAGAACTATTTATTTCAACGAAAAAAATTGTTGTTATTATAAAATGTTTTCTCTTAAAAACATTTTCCTAAAAATGATACATTTTCATGTATTTGGTAGTATTTATAAAAATATTTTGAGAAAATACTTCTAGTATTTGGCTCATCAATATTTGTTACTCTTAATTGTACCTAAATAAACCAATATCAACATTTTACTATAAATAAATAATTTCAAAAATTTTATTTAAAAGTACAAGTGTGAATGTAAGTGATTTTTAAATATATATCATTACAACCTCTTTAGCTTATTTTAATCATTTACAACAAGTCTTTAATTTCTTTTTACCCATCAAGTTTTGGTGAGTTAAATATAATTTATACGTCAATTACAATAAAAATAATAAATATCATTTTCCTAGAATTAGATCGCTTAATTACAAATATTAATTTAGAAAATAAAATTTCATTTTGAAAAGGGTATGTCATTTTCATAGAAAAGTAAGAAGATTTAGAAATGATTAAGGTCGAGGACCAATTTTAGATCTTACATACTTAAGTCCCACGAGTTCATGACATGTTGTATGCCCCCAAAAGTTGTATTATTTCATATAATTGATAGCTGCTTGAACATAGTTAACCAGGTACATGATGAACGGAAAAAAAGGCCCTTAGTTGAGAATTTGGTTTGTTGTAGGGTTAACAATTGGTATCATCCCACAGTATCTCGTTTTTATATCTAAATGGCTTCGTGTTATAAAAATCTTAACCTGTAACTCAATCCTTTTTATTAATAGTGTATAAAAATCTAAACCAATAACCTAACCTGTTCAACAAACATGTTTCATGTTTAGATTAGACCTATTTATCAATTAAAAGTTGCAACTAGATCTATAAGATAGTTATAAACTCATAGGAAAATGACATTCGTAAATTGACATTTTACAAATAAAAGTGATACAATCTTAATACTTATATATGAAATATAACCCAACAAAAGCTTAATAAAGTCAAATCTAATCAAATCTAGCAAATCTAAACAATAATTATCTACACAATATCTTAATATTAAGTTGAACCATATCTTAATGGTATATTACTATTTGTAATAATTACCATAAATAAACGATAACAAAATCTACACATAGAAAAATTGTATTAAAAAAATAAAATAATGTTAAAATATTTATAAAAACAATATGGTTTATTACATTCTCCATGAAGTTAATCCTGTTATATATAAAGAGTTTTTACAATTACTAACTTCAATGAGCTATTATATTAATAAAAAATTTGACTAAGTAGTATATGTAGATTTTGAAGCTATTATAGATATCAATGTGCTTAAGATATCAATGTGCTTAAGATATCATGTATCATTTTTATAACTTAAGGATATTGAGATTAATTAGTACTCTAATAACTCAAAATACATTTTCAACCATCATATGCTGCTCCTCTTATAATATAGCTCTAGTTTGAACTTATTCTCATCTTTAAGTGTTTGCATACTTATACAAATGAAATAAATTTGAATCTAGCATACATATTTGTAAAAGGTAAAGTCACTTATAAGTCATCTATCCATTCATTATTAATGAAATCATGAGCTCTTGACTTACTATTACCAATATTTCAACTTATACTTATATCATCATTCTTCACATTTTCATGAAAAAAAAAAGGAAAATAATGCTCCTTTAACTTTCAAAATATTGGTTATTTTAAAATTAAACATGTTCATGAGTTGAATTAACGATATGTCTATAAGATTTGTTCAATAAATAGGTTCATAAAAAGGCTTACAGGTTAAATTTGAACCCAGACATAAATATTGTCATGTTTAAATAAGTATGACACATTTATGTCTCATGTCGTGTTTTCTTAGTACACAAATTTGTTTATAATCATGTTGTATCACATCTAAGTTCCCATATCATGTCTTAAATTGCCATCCCTAATTAACCGAGCTCACAGTGAGTAGAAAGAGTATGAATTGAGATTAATAATGATGATGGAGTTAGGTTACCTTTTATAATTATGTTTTGCTTTCATAAGTTTGTCTTTGGTCCTAATGGAATTTGGCATAACCAACTACTAAGTTTCAAGCCAAAACATTTTCAGTGGAGGGGTGATAATAAGCATCAATATTCTAACCCAATCTTTAGACTATAGGTTAGAAGATTCCATGATTTAATCTTGAGGATCTTGGCGAATTGTCCAACTCTATGCATTTTGCCATATTAATTTGCTTATATTGTGTTGTTTAGCTAATATTAAACTTATGCTGTTATTATCTTCTATGTTGGGATGTAGAATTTTAAGATATAACAAAGACATGTTGGTGAGTACTTCATGTAAAGACTCGTTAGTGAGCACTTCATGGATAAAGAAAACAACCATAGTCTATTGTTGGTTATCCTTCTCAAGTTACTCAAATCATTTAAGATAGATCATCTAGATCTACTCAGCTCATCTACTCTAGTTGGCTTGGTCTACTCTACTTTGGGCCCTCCTTATCATTCCATCCAATGTGATTTTACATTTTAGTTTATTTACAAGAGTTCTATTAAGCATTCTTACATCTTATATGATTTACCAAAATGCCACTATGTTCTTACATTCTACTATATTTATAGGAATGCCATTAGATTTTCTTATGTTTTATCTTAGTTACCAAAATAGATATGTATGTAATACTTGTAGACTTATGAAATTATTATGATGCAATACATGAATATTTTTTTAACAAAATTCTTCTCTAATGGTGCATATCTATCCTAACATAATTGTCACTTGCAATCCCTATATTCTATTTGCACATAATATCATATAGGTTTTAGGTTCTAGTTTGTTTACTCCTCTTATAAGTCATATCCATAAGGGAATTTTCATATCCCTTAAAACCCATCAAGAACCCTGAAAATCACATATTTCTAAAATCCTAAAAATATGGTTGTTATATTTGAATGATGCCTTAGTGATAGCTCAACTCTTAGGCATGTTGATTGCTATTAGCATCACAAGAAATAAATATATCTTTAACGCTAAACTATTTGGTATTTACAAAATTTCACTAATGCTATGTTTTTTAAAGTGGAAAGGAGGTAAGAATGAAAATTTTATGTCTTAGTTGTTTGGATTGAAGGACAATTATAATGGAAGAAAATGTAAAAGATTAAATTAATGGGTAATATAAGGAAGTGTTCTCTTTAAAAATGGAGAAAAAAATGAGGGGAAGTCATTGAAATCACTAATTTATCCTTCATAAATTCCATCTTTTGAAGAAACTATTACTTATTAGAGACTTTTTCTATTCTTTATTAAAAGGATATTTTATTAATATAAGTTGAAGCTGCCTTAAACAAGACTTAAGGAAGTGGACAACAAATCAACAAACAAAAACAATTTCAAGGGGGGTACGAGATCATAACCCCAAAAGCTCCCATTTTACCTTAGGGTGCAATCTAATCAACATAATTATTAGTCTTTCACTTAATGAGAGATAAAGAAAAAGAGTAACAGAAAGAAGAGATTGCAAGAACATCAGAAATAATAGTCTTGATAAACCAATTAGAAGAATTACTTATCATTGCCCAAAAGAGCAAGGGTGAATCCAGCTTAGAATCCATTTTCTACATCGCAATCTCCTTGCTAATTTGAGTCCTCACAATGCAACCTTTGCTTCTACCTTCTTCAATATTGCTAGCCGTATTCTCTTAATAAATACCTACAATAAGCTTACCACTATAATCCCTAATCATTGCTCCAATGCCCACTTTGTCAATACTTTCATCCTAAGCTCCGTTACTATTAAGCTTCACAAATTCCACTACTGGCATTATCCATGCATGATCATTGGACATTTGTTATGCATATCTACAAATTTTGTGGCCATTGCCACAACTTCTACATACTCAGCAATATGAATTTTAATAAGCTTCAAAGGAGCATAAAAATCGAGGCTTATTACGTTAAATACACCAAAGCATCTAAGCTTCCATCTAAACCAAGCATATACTAAAAATTTGGATAACAGCTTTTTCAACTTACCATTTTGGTTCCTATGATCTTCCTACAATTGTTAATCTAATTGCTCCATCATGTAGTCAAACTTCCATCAACTCTTATTCCTAACATCTCAAACCTAATTGGTTTAATCCAATTACAAAACAAAAAATAGATGTTCAATCGTTTCTTCTTCATAAAAATTGCATAAGGAAGTGTCTCTAACGCTTTTATTGAAAAGATTATTATTCGTGCTCAAAATGTCACTACAACTTCACCATAGTAAGTATTTATGCTTCCATATCGAATTTGCAGACTAGATAATATTCCACATAAACAATTAAACTAAATAGAGGATGAAGTGTTCATATAGCATTATAAGCATCTTTCATAAGTCTTCTATAGCTACTCTTCATTGAGTATTCTCCACTTCTATATCATGGTGACAAGATTTTACCAAGATTGTCAACATTTTCCAAAAGAATCTTTAGAATGTTGCCCGCCATATCTTCATCAAAGATAGCTTATACCTTATCTACATCCTAACTTTTAGATTTATGGATTATGAGGAATTCAATCCTAATATCCTTGTCAAAATCACTATTCAAGCTAAAAGGAGGACTTTTATGATTACCCCAAGGAATCCAATAATCCCCAAAATGATGGATCTCCTTCACATTCCCAACTCTCCATAATAATCAATTTTAATCAAATCCCTCCCCACCAATATCTCTGCTAAATCCAGGATGCACTTCCTCCCTAGTTGTAAGTAGATCACCTTAAAGGAAATAAAGGCTTTTAATTACTTTTACAATTCTCCAAGCTAGCTTCTCTAAAATTGCATCACTAAACTTTTCTAACTCTTGAAATCTAATCCCTCCTAAAAACTTTGGCAATTGCAAGTAACTCTATTTTTCTTACATTCTCTTTTCTTCCTTACCAAAACCTACTAATCATAGAGGAAGCATCTCTATACCATTTTTAGGGAAATTTCAAAATCGACATAGAGTAGATAGGAATGCATACATTATTAACTTAATTGTAATTTCCTTGCCTCATGAGAATGTATGGACCACTTCCATCTTTGTAATTTCTAAGCTAACGTTGACTCTTAGATCTAATATAAAGCAATTTGTACAATTGATTCTTCAAGTCATCTTCAAAGTTCCTGTAAAAAAAAAAAAATGTTAGATTTATGAAAACTAACAACTTGCCTAAAGCATTACAATATGAGCATAAGATTTCTTTCATCTTCAGTAGATTTCCTTGAGTTACTTCCATAAAAAACAATGAATCATCTACAAAAAGTATATTCCTTAGTAGTTGTAAGTCGTCAAATCTTAAAAAATCAACTTTCTACTAAATTTATCCCCTTTACTAATCTTTTTTTTTTTCCTAAATAATATAAAAACTTAATTTTTTTTTCCCTTCATTTTCTTTCCTCTTAATTCTTTTTTTTTTTTAAAGATCTTTTCTTCCCGATTTTTTCTCCTCTCACCTTTTCTCCTTTCTAATTCATTCATTCTTTCCAAGCATAATGTAGAAGGAAGTTCTTATTTTTAGCAATGTGAAATTAGTTATTGGTAAATTTTTAGTCTTTTTTATCCTAAATTGCTAATGTCACAATATAGGTAGGTTATTGTTTTACATAGTTAAAATAGAAAACCTTTTTTAACTTTATAAAGAATAAGGCTAGAATTACTCATTTTTTAGCTCAAAGAAAGTATTTAAAATACAAAATTTAACAAAAAAAAAAACAGAAAAGTAATTTAGATTCGTTTAATGGTTATGAGGATCATTAATTAACTCATAAGAATTAAAAATATGTCTAGTCTATGAATCTAGCCATGAATTGGCCCTATATGATTGATTATGGTTCAACTTTATGGGACTCGGTGACTCGACGGTTCTAGCTAGAATAGGTTAGGACACCATGCTAGGGCTTAGATGACGACACAACTAGATTTAAATTTGGGAGTGATAATTATACATAAGATGTTTCAGATTATCAATGATTTTAGTTTTGATGTAAATTTATTAGTATTTAATCAATAATACGTGTTTTTTGAGATTTCAAAAGATGTTACTATAACGTCCCAAAAGCAAGGACATCATAAATCACTACGCGTCCATAGTATTGAATAACATGTTAGATGTAATATTTGACTAAAAATTCCAAATAATACTATAAAAGTCTCTAAATAATCTTATATAATTAAATCTCCAAATAATATTAGAATAAGTTCTATTAAGAAATATCAATGTCTAATCAATTATTATTATCACATAAGACTAAACAACCTTATTAATTAGTTTCTTAGGATATTCTTCAATACCATACGTCGTTCTCACTCTTCCAATTTCTAATATAGTAACAATTAGCTCCATGGGTTATTGAAGTCAAGTAATACAACTGTAAATCCTACGTCTGAAAATATAATAAAGTGAGTTAAAGCTCAATACGTAACATACAACTACATGCCTATGATCAAACGATACATAATTACATGCGTATTAATGCAAAACAAGTAACATATACAATTTATTTAATTATCTTTACATTTAATTAGTCACATAAGCACACATTAGCGATCCTCCACAACTCGATAACATCACAATTCATATCACAACTTAACATTTAGGCATACCTCTTTAGGCTTCTTTATAACCTAACATTGGGCATACTTATTCAAGCCCCTCTACAACATCTTAACGTTGGCATGCCTCTTCGAGCTCCTCTACAACACTTAGATTTACCTTAGATCATTTCCAACAAAGACTCTACTAGGAACAATGTATTGTAAAGATCATCAGGGTTACCCCTTAGGGATCTATCACTCCGGGCTTCTAGGACGAGCTAAACACAAGTAATAAGGAGATACATAAGCTGAATATATTTAAATTATTTTAGTTTGCACTATCCTAACACTCACATATAACAATCAAGTGTCACGTATCTTGATATTTGAAATCCATTATCAATGAACCATGTCTAGCTTTAGATTCTAGAAATAATAGATACTCATTAACCATTTTTAAATATTGAATAAATGGTTTCTCCTAGTTAATACTCACTTTTACGCCATTTAACTCTCCTTAGATTTACTTAATGATACATTAAAGGGGTTTACTTTAGAAGTAATAAAGGAATAAAACAAAAAGAAAAAGAAAAACTTAACTTAAAGGAACACTTTTGTCGTGTTTTTTTTTTTTTGTCGTATAACTTATTGAGTTACACTTTATTATTGCAAAGGACACGACTAGAGATACGATTTTGTCTTTCGGTTGTATAACTTTATGGTCTATCAACCCACATCACCTATTGCAAGGAACGCGATCAGGAATATGGTTATATCTTTTGGTCGTATAACTTTCTAATCTATCAACCCACATCATGTACTGCAAGGGACATGACTAAGGATACGGTCATGTCTTTCAATCGTATCACTTTCTAGTCAAACTTTTTTTTTTTCATCTAAAACCTTTCTAAACCTATTTTATCCTCCAACATCTTAACACATGATCAAAGCACCATTAAATTATTAAAAATAACCCAATTCTTCAACAAAAATCTTATTAGCAACACATTACAAATTACACATATCTAAACATTTAATTCAAATTCAATACTTATTCTATCAACATTAAACTTTCTATTACTTTTATCACTTTAACTACCAAATCATTACCATAATCTTCTTAAATAAAAAGATTATAAGAAAAATCTATGATATAAAGGATACTTTACCTTGATTTTTATGATTTTTTTAAGTTTCTTCGTTTTTCTACAGCCAATCAATGCATAACCCTAAAGTATCAATGCATATCACTTAAATTTAATCAAAAAACTAAATTTCATAATTGACTTTTTACTTGAAAATCTTTGAAGGTTGTATAAGCCTTGTGATTTCCTTCTTTGAATGAGTTACATTACCAAGAGAGATTTAAATCAATCTAACTTTTTCCTTTAAAAACCAATAAGATTTAATATTTTTAACGTACCTTGAGCGTTTCTTGAATTTGTAATGGAAGAGTCATATTTGTTAACTTCAAGAAATCTAAAAAAGTTTCTAAAAAATAGCCTACTATATATACACTAGTTAGGTCAGAAAATTTTTATACTTCTAATATTACCTTTTATTAGACCGTTGCTTAAGACCTTAACACCCTTTACTTATAACTTACTCATATTTATTTATTTTTATGAGTTTACTCTTTTATATCCCTTTTTTTCTAGGGTATTACAATTACAGATAAAATAATTTTTCATATAATAGAATTACTCATATTTATTTTTGAAGGAGTATTTTATTGATGGATTGCTTGGAGTATTGCTTAGAATATCACATCAATATTGTAAATAACTTTCACTCATTCTCTCTTAAGGGACTATATGTTTTATCAATTGTTATTCATGAGTTTTCTATCAAAGTTTAAAGATAGAATAAGTATACAAAATTTGATAAATCACTTTTTGAGTTGCTTTGCAAGCTCTAACTTCATACAAAAGTTAAGTAAGTCAAATTACTTTCGCTTTATCTTTTTATTTTGGGTTTTTTTTTTCCCCAAAGTTACTTGCATTTTATCAAAGGGAGTGGATTGCTTCGAATGTAAATTTTTAGTTAAGCATCCTCGATAAAATGCTTTTTAAATAATATTTTTCTTCTTTTCTTAATAAAATGTGTGATGCATTCATGCCTTTGTACTATATAGAGTTTGGGACGCCCGTATCGCACCACGCTAACCGGTAAACTAGAGCCGCATACGAAGGGGCAACCCATTTTCAGTTGACGTGGTTAAATAACTAACTGATAGACATAACTGAGAACTTAGAACTGATAAGACGTCTCATCACTCTCTCTCATCCACAATTTCACATTACCAGCTATTTCCAAAACCACTGAAACAGAACGAAACACCCAAACCCTCAAAGCCTAACCTCCAACTCCAAGAAGTAAAATCTCCAGTATGCGAATCTTATCGCTCTCGTGGAGCGTTCTAAGCCCTGATTCACTGCCTCTGTTACCTCCGATCCATTCCCATTTCTCTCTTTCCTCTTCCTTGCACAAGCAGAGTCCGAAGGTTTCATTTCACGAACCAAATTCCATCCCCCTCAGGTGATTCATTACGTCTTCTTTTGCATGTTAGGAATTATTATATTAAGCAGAAATCAAGCTTGATGCATATAGTTATGAGATAGTAGTATGTATTGCACCTTTTGTTTTACGAAGAATGTAGATAGGAAGAGTGCTTTTTTTTTTTTTTTTCCTGGGAAGGAAATGCGAAATTCTCGAAACAGTGGTTACATATTTTACAAGAAATATATGTATGTCGGAATGTATATAATTTTGTTATAGTGTTTCATGGATGCAGTAAACTTGCACTTTCATGTTCTGTTTAGAGTCATTCATGACGACCGATTTGTTAGTTCTGATCATGGGGTGGTGAAAATGAATTTTGATTCTGCAAGAAAATACTATTTTTGTAGATAACTTTCGTGTGAATAGACTGGAGAATATTGAGCATGGCCCGTGTATTTTATCATACAAAATATAGATTTTGATCCCTAACTAAAGGATTATGGGGCATTTGTCAAAGGCGCAGGCAAAAATAGCACGCTTAGCATTCACATTACAGACCAACACAGCGTCTATTATTTAGCTCTTGCTTATTTAGAACTTGGCCACTCGTGTTATCTAAGGATTTTACGAATTATGTGATTTGATTTTCTGTAGTTTTCATCATGGACTTATGGAAGGTTGTTGAAGATTCTCTATAGCTCCAGGGCAACTGCTCTCAATTCATTCTTAGGAGTTCTGTTCTTAGGATACTTGCATGTCAAAACTGAAATCATTGAATGAGATTCTTTTGCAAATGAAAGGAGAAAATAACTTGTGCAAGTCATTGAGTATGTTTGAGCGGTAGGTTGAAATCCTTCATTGTAATAGGATGTCGAAGGACCTATTTTTTCACAAAATGGAATGATTTGGTTGTCATTGCAGGTGCCAAAGAGCAAGATGCCTGAGGCATGAAGCATTGTTTGATCACTCTTTACAAGAAGCTTCAAATAAGAGTGATGACACGGTAAGATATGTTTTCTTAATGTTAGTTTGCTTGCAATTGAATTGATTTCTTATTTATGGATGTATATCAACACAGTATGACATTGTGAATGCTTAACAGGCACTATGTTACTCGGTCATCAGCACAAGCAAGACAGCAGCAGAAAAAATTCAGCATTGTTCATATGGATCATTGGAGAAGAATGTTTTAGAAAGACATTGTCTCCTTGCCACTGATATCCTGACTAATGTACCAGTCCATAATATAGTGAAGTTCACAATGCTCTTGGGGTTGCTTTCATTTCAAGATACTGGGCCAGCTCTTGCTTCAGATATTGCTAGTGGTTTGCAGTCACTTCCTTTCTTAGGGGACCTCGGTGATATTAGCACAGGTTTTGCCTCAGTTAGTAAAGATCTCCCTGGAACTTGAAAGCTTCTGTCTTTCTATTGACCCCTTAGCATATTCGTTAATTTTCACTGAGTCTTGATCATCTATAGTTTTATCGACTCCATCCCTGCATTCCTGTCAAAAAATCAAAATTTTGTCTTAAAAATGTGTGAACGATTAATCAGTTCAAGTTTTTCATCCTTAGTATTTCCAATTTCTGGAGAGAATCTAGTCTACCCATTTTTTTTTTTCAGTTTGGGGCAATTCATTGAAGTTAATATTTCAATCTCAAGAAACATAAATCTTGAAGATAGTATCACTTCAAATGGAAAGTACTAATGACCTCCCTCAAGAAAATCTATATCTTATGTGTGCATCTGGCAATCTATATAAACTATAGATGTTTATTAATCTAACATTCGACCATACCTGTACAGCACAGTTAATTACTATGTTGGTTAATGGCTCCATCATTAGCCTTTGTCAGCAAAATGAGTTGATAAATAGCCTTTTGCAGAAGGACCTTGAAAACCAGAACTACTTAGACAGATCAATCTTAATAGTGAGCTGTGGTAATGGATCTTTTCTTCCTTTCTAATGTTGTGCAGGCTTTCTTGCTCATCTTTTTCTCAGAGCTGGGGGATAAAACGTTCTTCATTGCTGTAAGTAGCAAGTATAGTATTTTCATAATGATTTTGCATGGGATTTTCAAGCTTCAGATCAACTAATGCCTTTTATCATGTTTTGTATTTTCTCCTTTTGTTATTTGAATTCATTGTAGATGGATGATTGTAATTTACTAAAAAGAAAATAATAATAATTAAACCTTATTCCAATGCATGAAATGCAGCTTTAGGTTACTTGTAAATAGTTATGACTGACGTCCGACAACCACTGTGCTGTGGATATATATTCCCTTAATAATAAGAGAAAGCAAAAACAATGTTGACACCAATACGCTAATATGAATTGAAAGATTATTAGATCTGTTGTGCATTTGTATTTAGTGTTTAATGCTCCCTTCACTTGTCCACTGAGACTTATCCTTAAACCCATCAAATGGACCACATGATTGGATAGGTAGGTGGTGAGCATGCAACAGTTTGAACTTAAAGACCTACTTCTCTAGATAACTTTATTTGTCAACTTACAGATGTTCGATTTTAGAGTCTCCACAATGTTAGACCTCTGCTTAAATTGAAGTTTCCTGGCTGCACTTCTTCCAAATATGGCTACTTTTTCATCCACTATTATACACACTAAAGAAGTTATTTCAGTAAAGAAAAAAATGCCCCTTCCAGTGCATCTCCCACCAATAGACTTTACATGCAGCTGTTGAACAATAACCTAGATCAAAAGCATGTGCACTTATAAAACCTTCAGCATGTCAATAGCTAGCTAAATTACAATTCTGTTATGAATTATTTTATGGGTTATTGCAGGCTCTTTTAGCAGCAAGGAACTCTTCTGCTGTTGTCTTTACTGGAACTTTTGGTGCTCTTGTGTATGTTATTCTACTTCTGCATGGTGATTTAGATGTCCACATCTCTGCAGTTCTGAATTTCATAAACCCTACTTTGCTTATTGTATACCTCCAAAATTTATGTATCTAAATCTATATTGCTGCTAATAAAACTTTGAAAGGGGAAAAAAAATATTCAAACTATTAGAATGTGCTTGATCTTCAATTAGTTGGAGATGTTTTATAAATTTCAGCAGTTAGTTTGTCAGAAAAGAGATTGTACATTTGTACCATTAGGACTTGGCTCTGGGAGGTCTTTAATTTTAAATAAAAACTTGGTTTAATCATGAGGGATTACTGTCTCTTGTTCCCTCAAGAAGTTGGACATTTTTTATTGTCCAAACAAAGAAAACCACACACTAGTAAAAAAAAGCCTTTTCAATGTTAAGAACGTATCTCATTTTGAGGTTCTAATAAAGTGGTTGTTTACACTTGGACAGGGTGATGACCATCATATCAGTAGTTCTTGGCAGAACCTTTCACTATGTTGATGCAGCTCTTCCATTCAGGTATTTCTTGGCTTCTGAGCTAATTATGGTTGGGAAAGTAATCATGCTACCGTTACCCATTTTAAAATAAGCCAAACATGAGTTTGGTTGTCTTATGGATATCCCCTCTACATTGTCAAGTTATAAATATGAAGCCTAAACCAAATCAGCAAGCTTAAACTGTTAGATTAATTGGTTATATTGCTTCCCTCAACATGGTATCTAAGTAGCAGGTTGTAAGTTCAAATTCCTACAATCATTCAATCTCCGTATAATTAAGTCATCCATTTGATAGGTTTTAGTCAACGTACTAACCAACAATTGAAAAGGAGTGTCAAGAAATAAATATGAGGCCTAAATGTCAAGCTTATACTTTTAAATTGAACAATTGTGCTGCAAAGCTTAACATACGTAAACATAGCTATTACTACTACCTCAAATTCTATTGCTTGAAGTCTTCATTTATGCAAAATGCACCCTCATTGACCCAACATGTGGAGGCTATAAGATGAAATCTATGTCTAATACTTAAAATATATTTTGTTTTCTTATCTTCCCTCAAATGTAATTAAGTTCAACAATATAAAGCATAAAAAGGATATCACGCAGACCTACAGGTTTCAAATTTTCGATCAATTGTTTGTGGATCGAAAAATAATATGGTATTAAAGTAGGAAGTTTTGGTTTGAATTTCCTAAGCCATCATTCCACCTCTAGCAAAAAGTCATGCTTTCTTTCGCCCCTCCTATACTATTAATATATATTTTGATATATTTCGATGTATACATTTATTCTATCTTGTATAGACTTTCCATACATCTCTACTGTAATATTAAGGTTTCATTATATTATAAATACATTGTAATCACACATTGTATATTCTATTCTCAAATTGTCAAGAAACACATTTTCATTTATTTTTCATGGTACTAGAGCTGGAAAAACCCTAAATATTTTTCTTTTCCCCTGCTGATCTCCTATTCACTACCTGTCTACTTCACCTTTTGCTCTTGCCAAACAAAACATGTCATCATCAACCATGGAAACAAATACAGAAACCACAGCAGCTCTACCGACTTCCAGCTACACAACCACACTTCCCTCTCTCACCAACACCCAACTGCCATTTGCCTCGCTGACATCTTCTCCACCACCATCATCTATCGTACTGTCACTGTTCCTACTCTTGTCAACCAGCCGCCACTTCCTGTATACCCAGCCACCATTGACAGAAACAGTAACCTCACTGCCCTAACACACACTTCCACCAACCCTTTTCTCTCGACCTACATTTCCCAACCCTCTCCCTCTATCCTTCTGTCATGTTCACTTTATCACACACTGCCTCATCTCCCTTCCTGCCTTCCTCATCATTCCCTACTAATCTCTTCTCCTACCACAACCCTCAAGCCCCTCCCGTTCCCTCCACTAACCTATCTCCCATTATTAATGTCACACCATCCAACACCACCAATGTTGTCACTATATCAACTACCAATTATGGTCCTCTATCATGACATCACACCTTATTTCTCTGGATCACTATAAGTATGTTGATGGTACCATTACAACACCACCCCAAGATATTGTAAATCTTACTTGTGCCCTACCTGTCCAAAACCCCAATTACAACAATTGGCTGTGGTTGAACCTTTTAGTTCATTCCTCTCTTGCCACAATTCCCATCGAAATTCTTATGGACATTCATGACATTTTACCTACCTATGATATTTGGTTGACATTTCGTTGATAGTTTCTTGAAAATTCTCTAGCTCGAGAAATGAAATTATAGAAAGACTCGTTAATCTTCGCCTTCAAAACAACTCTTTCTTATTATCTACATGAGCTTAAGTCCATTGTGATTAGCTCGCATCCATAATCGGACCTCACTACTCATGCTTTTTGTGGACTCCCTCGCGAATATGACGTCTTTGTCATTACACTTACCCATTCTCCAGTCCGTTTGAGTTTCGAGCAGGTCCATGCTAAGTTGCTTAACCATGAGCAATGGCTTAAACACTACGAAACTAATAATGCTAATATTTCACTGCCTACAACATTCTCCATCTAGACCAATCCCCCTTCTTCTCGAAGTAGAGCCCGTGATCGCTCCAATTGCAGGGGGCATACTCGCTCTCTTACTGCCCCTCAAACCTCTCTAGCCACCAATCCTAATGGCCCTCCTCTTTAAAATGTTGTTCATCCAACTTCTGGCCACTCTCTTACATAGACTTTTCCACTAGACTCCCCTATCAAATCTGTGATAAGCCAAAACATTCAACCTACAGTGTTATCATTAGTATAATAAGTCCTATGTTGACATACCACAATCCTTCGTTACATGATCTCTTGATGAAACCAACATTATTGTTTAGTATCTTAACTCAAGTGCTACACACTATATGATTCCAGATGCAAGTATACTTGCTAATCTTACACCATATGCTGGTTTTGCAAAAGTTTTTGTAGAAAACAGTGCATCATTGCCAATATCTCACATAGGTAAACCTAACCATTCGAACTCTAGGTTATTATCTATATCTTAACAATGTCTTTCATGTTCCTTCCTTTACATACAACTTATTATCTATCATTAAATTATATCAAGATAACTCTTGTACCATCAATTTTAATGACTTATCTTTCTCTATCATGGACCCTCAAACAGGTTAGGTCCTCTTCCTCTAACCAAGTAAGTGTCCTCTCTATCCTGTCACCTTGCATCCAGTCATTAAATACGTATCTACTTACGTTAACTATCTCTCGTCAAATTTGGTATTCCCGCTTGTGTCATCCTCATATCGATGTCCTCATTAAGTTAAAATGAAGTCGATCCATTCAAGTTCAACCTTCCAAGACGTCCCTCAGTCCCTGTTATGCGTGCTAGATTTGATTGATTCCAATGTCTGGTAGGCATCATTATATCTAACTTAGACTATCGCTATTATGTACTCTTTGTCGATGATTGTATTCATGAATTTTTCCAATGCATAATAAAAGCGAAGTTATATCTCATTTTGAGCATTTTAAATGTCTTGTTGAAAATTACTTTTCTAAATGCGTAAAAAATTTTCACAATAATGATGGTGTGAGTTTGTTAACAAGGATTTCACATCATTTCTGCACAATAATGGTATATGCCTTGAATTCTCTTGCCCTTATACTCCCTAGCAAAATGGGATAGCTAAATGCAAACATCGCTGATCTAGCTCGCACTATCAACCTCCTTGCTAAATTACCACCTACCTTTTAGGTTGATGCTGCCCTCATTGCCGTTTACACCATAAATTGCCTTCCATCCACCACATTGAGTTCTAAATCACCTTTTGAAGTCCTTCACAACAAGAAAGCCGATTACCAATTCTTTGCACATTTGGGTGCCTCTATTTTCCCAACTTGACTCATCAGGCATCAAACAAACTTTCCCCTCAATCCATCCCTTCCATCTTCATTGGCTACTTAGCTCACCATAAGGGTTATTATTGCCTTGATCCTACTTCAGGTCAAGTTCACAAAAGCCAACATGTCTTTTTTCGGGAATCCAACTTTCCATACCACAAACCTATATCACTTACCAACTCTAACCTTAAGCCTTCCCCCAGTCTTCCTACTTTCTCCTTTACCATATCTACATCCCTAGCTTTACCCATTAATGAACCCAATCCTTTTCTATTCCCTTCCGCTCTTACACTCCCTTCCTCCTCCAACCCCTTCCTACCATCTGAATCAACCCCTACTGCCCTACCTACTCTACCTTCCTCAAATACTTCATCATCTCATCGCCTACCTACTATTCAATACTATTGTCGCTTCAAACCTTCTACAATCCCATCCTCTACTTTCCTTATCTCCCATCCCATACCTTCATTTCAAAGAGCTACTTCCTCCACTCCAACCACCTCCTCAACCCCTTATTCCTACTACTTCCCTCACATCCTATGTAAACATGGTTCAAATCCGGCATTACCAAACCATGCTCCATTCTCAATCTACATACCTACTCCTCCCTTATGGAACTACATCACTACATCGCCGCCCTCCATGACCCTACTTGGGCAGCCGTCATACGGGAAGAGTTTGACTCTCTTCTCTAAAACAAGACTTAGATCCTAGTTCGCTCTCAACCAAATCAAAATGTTGTCAGCAACACTTAGAAATGTCATTTAAAATACAATGTTGATGGATAGGTTGAACGACATGATGCTTGCCTTATAGCCTGAGGCTTCAATCAGCGGGAAAGCATTAACTACAATGAAACCTTCAATCCTGTCATCATACCCTCCATCATTCACTTCATTCTCTGCCATGCGGTCTCCTCTAAGTAGGACATATGTTAGCTAGACGTTAAGAAAACTTTCCTTTGTGGTTACCTCAATGAGATAATCTTTATGAAACAATCACTTGGCTTTGTTCAACCCCATCATCCTCACTATGTTTATAAACTGAATAAGTCCTTGTATGGTCTCAAATAAGCACCACATGCATGATTCCACCACTTTATCACTTTTCTCATCCATTTAGGTTTTCAACAAAGTAAAGTAGACTCATCCATGTTCATCCTCCATAAGGGTCATGACACTCTAGTCCTTCTTCTCTATATCGATGACATCATCTTTACTGCCAGCAACACATACCGTCTAAATCATTACATCTCTGTTCTCTCTCGTTAGTTTGCAATGAAAGACCTTAGTCCCTTGCATTTCTTCCTGAGCATTTATGTTACACATATCACCTAAGGACTTCACTTGTGTTAAGCCTGGTTCCTCTAAGCCATCTTAAAACATCATCACATGCATCTGTCCAAACCAGTCAAAACCCCTTTATACCCTTGAAGCCACTTAGACTCATACAGCTCTCCCTTACTACCTAACCTCACTGCTTATCTTAAGATGGTTAGTGCACTCCATTACCTTATAATTATTCGCCTAAATATCAATTTTGTTGTGAATTAATTGAGTCAATACATGCACAATCTCTCTGTAAGTCATATGCTAGCATCAAAGCGGATTCTTCGCTACTTATGCAGCACACCTACTCGAGGCCTTCCTATTAGCAATACATCGTATACCTCACTAACAACCTTTGCTAATGCTAATTAGTTGGGCTGATTGTCTAAACACTTGTCATTCCATGACAAGCTATACTGCTGATCTTGGATGTAATCTAATTTTGTGGTGATCTAAGAAACAACCTACTATGTCCAAAAGTTCCACTGAGGCAAAATAAAGAGCCCTTGCATATGCAATTGTTGAGTCTACGTAGATATCACACCTCGCATGTGAACTTGGTGTTCCCATCAAGCAACTCATCATCCTCTGTTGTGACAACCTTAGCACTATCTATCTCTCAACAATATCTATTCAATACAATTGTCCTAAGCACATTGATATTGACTATCACTTTGTTCGCGAAAAGATTGCCACTAGTCAAGTGTTAGTTCACTTTATCCTAACACTACATTAGTGTACCGATATTCTCACTAAAAACTTGTCGTCTTCAGCTTTTATTAATCATTGCTCCAATCTCACACTAACTCTAGCATCATGGGATTGGTGGAGTGTATTAATATGTATTTTGATATATTTCTATGTATACATGTAATCTATCTTGTATAAGGTTATTTTAGACTTTCCATACATATCTAATGTAACATTAGGTTTTCATTATATTATAAATACAGTGTAATCACACATTATATATTCTATTCTCAAATTATCAATAAACATATTTTCATTTATTTGTACATATACCACCATTAAAAACTTTGACAACTATTATTTCTAAAACTTAAATAGATATAAAATATACTTTGTTGTCACTCCACAGTCCATTCCTATAATTGTACCACTACAAAATTGCCATGAATTCTTCTATATTATTTAAAAAGAAAATGGTAATATTGTTTTCAGTTCTCTTGTTCGATATGCATATGTGTAGTACTTATATGATGTTTAGAATCTTATGTTCAGTTTTCACATTACCTTGTGATGGAACACTATAATAACTGGCTGGCTTAATTGCTGATGATGTTAACTATTTGCATTTGTTGGTTGACTTTATTATAGCTTGGCCTTATCTTTATCCTGCCCATAGGGTGTCCATCACATGTTGAAATGCCAGCATGCACAGTTTAGCATAATTAATTGCAAATTCTTTGTCATAAAGTGCAGAGATAAAGCTTTTCCTGCTATACTGGTCTTTTCTTGATGTTATATGAAGTAACGTTTTCTGGTGGTTAAGTGTTCATCTGACAAGTTTATTTATATATATATTTATTTATTTGTTCCCCTGCTTCACAGGTTTGGGGAGACTGATTTGCCCATTGACGATCTTGCTGCAGTTTGCCTATTGGTAGCTTTTGTTTTTGATGCTATTTGTATTAAATATGCATTATACTGTTCAAATCTTTCATCAACATGATACACGCATTCCATAGGAATTTTTTTTTTTCATTTCAATTAAATGTGAAGCCACTGTGCATTAATTTCAGTATTTTAGGTGTACTTTGGAGTTTCCATGCTTCTTGATGCTGCCTCAAGTGATAGCCTGAAGGCAGAAGATGAACAAAAGGAGGTGAATTTTGCATAATTTGGTTAAGAATTAATCAGGATTCTTATTTTTCAATTTCCTAAATTTTACGATCATCTAATGTCAAGCTTTGGCTCTTAACCAGGCTGAGCTTGCAGTTTCAAAATTATCAGGAAATGGAGCTGGCATTTTAGCTGCTGCAAATACTGTAATCGGTACTTTCGTATTGGTTTTTGTTGCTGAATGGGGCGACAAATCTTTTTTTTCAACAATAGGTAAATATAATATATAGTGTACACTTTTGTATAAAATAAATCATCAAATGCATATATAGAGATCTGCATGAATAGATAAAACTTTAGCTTCTGTCTCCTGGGGAAATTTTTCTCAGGATGGTTTTCTCCAGTAAGCTCTTTTGAATATATTAACTATGAAAAGACACTTGTTGTAGAACTTTTCCAGTGAAGATTGTCCTGGACTCTTAAGTAAGGCCATATATCACATTGAAATGATCAAACCATCTCAAGGTGACAATAAAAGGTGGATAAGAGACTGATGGTAATTTTGGCCAAAAAATAAACCAATGAAAACACAGATACAAAAGAAAATGTTCTCTTGATTTAGACGTATCAATTATAGATCTGTTTGCTGTAAAAGATGCGTCGATAAGAATATGTTTCACCATACCTCTCTCGTAAGGGAAAGTAGTTGTCCTTTAAAACCAGTTTTCTAGCAATTATGCAACTGCTTCACCACATATTAGCTTTATGATTTCCGAGACTAGTTACCCGTTTTATCTGCAGTCTCAGGAAAAGCAAGCATAACACCAACTTTATTGTAACCTAACACTTCCTTCTTTAAATAGCTCTTGCTGCAGCATCTTCACCACTTGGAATCATTGGAGGAGCATTGGCTGGTCATGCTGTTGCAACTTTGGTATATCTCTTACACGGTCATTTTTTCTTTATTCCTTTCTTGAATTAATGGAATCTGACTATGGAGTAACTTAGTCATGACCTGTGTTTCTATTATCTTACATGACTTTTCATCATGACCTTTGTTTTCAATGTGAATGGTCTGAACAAGGTTCTCCCTGATTTGTGTGACCATGTCTAGCATTGCCTCTTAATTAATGCACTGATCTTATTAGCAATTTTTGCTCAAACTTGAACCTGTTCGTCAACTTTCTAACATCTTGCAAAAATATCCACCCAGATTGCTGTGTTAGGAGGTTCTCTGCTGGGGACATTCTTATCAGAAAAGGTAGATGCATCATCCCTTATCTGCCAAAGGTCCTCTTTGCTTACTGTTTCAACTGTATTTTAACTGGTAGGAAGTTTTTTCTTTCTTTTTTTTTTTGTTCAATGGACTTATTTCTTTTTCTTTTGGGTCATTTCCTCAGTAAAAGTTCAACCATGCACATTTTCTAAGCGTTCAGAGCATTTGAAGAAATCTACTCTATATGATTGTCAAATATAATATTAATCTCAAAGGTAGTAACTAGTTGAATTTTATAGGTAAGTCTTAATGATGTGGACAGCAGACTGCTAGGACTAGATTTATTTGTGAAAAATAAGATAATTCTTTCCATTCTGGAAAAATAAAATCATTTTCTTTATTCAATATTATGTAATAAATATAACAGCCTACACCATACTATATTGACAAGATTAAGTTCTTAGATTATAAGGTTACAGTATTAGTCTTTACATGGTATCAAAAGGAGAGGTTTTGGATTTGAATCTCTGTAGAGTCATCTACTCCCATATAATTTAGTCTTCCAATTGATAGGCCTTAATTGAAATTTGACCATAAGTAAAAGGACTATTAAGTAATAAATATAATAGTCCACACTATATTTGCAAGTGCTTATGGTATTCGTCTTTACATTCAACGTTGGCAACGTTGGCCCTTTTGCTTTATTTAATCTATCATTGGCCACTAGTTAATACTATGCTAGCCATAACCACTTACCATTAAAAGCAAATGGTAAGTTTAGGTACTTTTGATTATTAGAACAAGGATAGGGTACTTAAATGTTATATTGTAACAAATACTGAAAGATGCTCGAAAAACATTTTTTATGAAACAGCCGCATGTTAGTTTCTACCAGGGGGAGAAATTCACTGAGATTTTCAAATTCTACTAAATGAAGGGAAGAGTAAACATTTTGTCCTAACACTTTATCTAACAAACTATGAGTTGGTAGGAGAATTACGAACCAGGGATAGGAATGTTATCAACAATCACACATTTCATGAGCTACAAATTTAACTAATTATTCCATACAAACTTTATCTTATGTAAAGCTCTTGCACATTATGTATGCAATTTTGGTTGCACTAACTCTATGATCTGAACTAAGAATCCAAAGTTTCTCAAGTCGTATCCAGCAATAGAGAAATATATGGAAGTCTCTAAAGCTTTTAAGGGGAAGCCTTTGTGTTTTTCACCATACAAATTAAGAAGGGAAAAAGAATGAGTAATTTAGTTGATGTTTATATAAATGTGCTAAATATCTTTGTTTAGGTAACAATAGTATGCTTCCGTAGAGCGAATGATCACGTTATTGAACACTAAATTAGTTGAATGTGATGTATAATTGTGATGCTAGTTATCCAAGTGCGTTCCCCTCACCTCAACTTAATTTCTTACGACCTTTTGCGTTTAAAGGGCTCATAAGAGAACCATCTTTCAGCTTGTTACTTATCCTCACTAGGAGTGTAACTGAAATGCTAGGATGGAACATGCTAAGTTTGAACTCAACTCGACAAGCAAAATTTAAGTCTTAATTATGAGCTTGAGCTCTACCCAAAATGCCCATCTGTAAGTTGTACTCAATGGATTTGACCTCAGCTGATTTAGTTAAATACAAGTCTTCTCTTTCTTTGGCAGGTCATTGCGTATGTGGGAGGTGCTCTTTTCTTGGTCTTTGCTGCTGTAACATTGGTTGAGATAGTCACCTAGACCGACTTCATTCTTCATGAGAATCTCCTGAAACTCATAGATTTATAATCTGTCAATCAATTTTATTCTTTTCTACCACAGCGAGGATGGATCAACAATGATTTAGATAGATTGGCTTGATAGTAGTTAGAGGGATGAAAATGGTAGTTTAATTTTTAGATGGATGGTTTCTTGTCTTTATTTAAGAATATCTGGGACATACATTTTTCAGATCTTTCTGTCATTTTAACATATGATGTTTTGGTTTTATTTACTCTCTTCTTCTTATCGAGTTTATTGAACTTGTAGCTTTAATTAAAGGTTTACAAAATCTGTAAACATTTCAATATTTATAGATTTTTTGGTAGAGATAGACTCACTTGTTGAACGAATCTTTACCTCAACTATCAGATGAGACATGTGGAATGATATCCCTTGGGTTAGGAAATAAAATTATTACAATATCTCCCGAGCAAACTCAATCATATTAGGAGAAAAAAAAAAATTGTAAAAGCTTTTTATTATGACAGTATAAACTTTGTTGCTGTTGATTTAAAGGGGATCTTTCAGCAAGATAAAACAAGTTGAGGAATTTCGTTAGTGTTTGTTCTGATAAATTTTTGGTACGTATAATAACACTTTCTTAATTATTCTATTCATAGTTTGTATTGTAAAAAGAATTGTAAGGCCTTGTTTAATATCAGCTGGTAATAGGCATTATATGTTTTTTGAGACTCCCTTCTGTTCAGATTACATCCTTTTTACCGGAGGATGTCTGCGGATATGGTGCGGCCAAGCATTGTCAATGTAATTATGCAAACTGTTTCTGTTTTACCTCTACTGATCATGTTTTAAGTGGAGGTTAAGGTACTGTTGTAATACTTTATTTTATATGTTAATGAAAGTATCAGTTAACCGAATTTAAAAAAAAAAAAAAAAAAAAAGAAAGAGGTAAGGTGTCAATAGCAGCTAACACTATGTGGAACAATTTCCTTACTGACGCCAAGACAATTCCTTGAAAGAACCTAATCTTGTAAATAAAAAAAGAAGAAGAAGAAGAAGAAAATAAGGAAATCCCATTCCATTTACAACAAAAAAGAGTGTAGTTCTTTACCACAAGGGATTTATTATTCATTATCTACAATTCTATAGAAAAACCTAATCCAATCTTGTCTTAAGATATGAAATTGTTTAAGGGTCACACCTAGCACCAGACGCTTAATTTTCAATTGCTGGTGTACACATATTTTTTCTAGTAATGTTATCAGAAAGTACACATATTACTAAAATGATGCAACAAAAATTGACAGGTATATTTTTTTATACACTATTACTAAATAGTTACGAAAACTAACTTTTTCCCACAATTAACATAAAGAAAACACAATTATCATAAAAGAAAAGAAAATATTATCACAAAATAAAAGAGACAAAACCGGCTAAAAATTCAGTCGCCTGTAAAAGTCTCCCATTGTTCGTGCATGCTTCAAGAAGTGCTCCATTTGAGATCGATAAGTCCTTCTCACTGGCTCCAGCTTTATTTTACCAGCCAAACTTTAAGGATCTTCATCTGACTTTACACAAATAATTTTACCTTGCTATTCACTCAAAGCTTTTCCTTTGTATGAGATATGTTATGTCGGAGATCCCATATCCCTATATTGGCGAATAGGCCATTTAATGCTCACCAAATAGTCCATCTCCATAACAATATAGTCCATGTTATACCCTGAAAAACCTCTCTCTTTTATCCATCAACTTTCTCATATAAAATATGCTTTTGTTATGATGCTTTGCTTCCATTCGAGAAAACGCAAGCGTTTTCTTTTTCTTTTTCTTAAGTCAAATAGAAGAAAATACAAAAGATGCATAGATGCTATTGCGCAATTATTAAGTGCGCAATACTACCTACCTAACATGATAAAAAAAAAAAAAATACTCAACATGTGTGGTGTTGTTTCCATATTTATAATTAAAATATTCTTCTTGAACTAAATCGATTTGGACATATGAAATCGCATTGTATTCTAACAACCCATATCCAGCCCCAAAACTAAACATCGACCCTCAATTTTAAAAATGAATCCATGTTTTGGAGAATTATTATGAAAAAAGAAAATCCAAATCAAGATAGAGTTGATGAGGTTACCCGTAAACTTATTAATATGTAAAATAAGTGAATTTTTATTATGTTTGTACACTTCTTTTCTATAAATTATATAGACAATCTTGAAAAGTAAAGCGCTTGGATAGATTCCTTATAATGGAAAGAAAAAATTGTTAGTGATTATATACCATGTGTCGACAAAAAGAATAAAGAATAATACAACATATGAATAATAAGTGACTGAAAAAACCAAAGCATGACATACATACACCCCCAAATCATTAGGTTTGCGTGCTTATGCCCCTTGTTGTATAATTTACAACTAAAATCTAAAATGATTAATATCTTCCTTAACTTAATAATAATAATAATAATAATAATAATAATAATAATAATAATAATAATAATAGAGAAAATTGTATGTTTACAATGAAAATTACAAAAAAATTAAATAAATACCAATTATATTAAATTAATTACAAAAATATAGTGGCAAAATCACATTTGATAAATGCCATTTTGAATTTTACATTAATATTGCATTAATATGTCATCTCTAATAAATGTGATATAAGTCTAGTTTAAAATAAAAATGCAAAGGCATTATGCTCTTAGGATTTGAATCCATGTCCTCACAAAATCATGTGAGCACCTCTACCACTCAACCATGATGTTATATTTATTATTCATACTAATGTCCCATTTATTAAATACGATATAGCAATGATATCCAATTTATTAAATCACAATTTTGTAAAATATTTATAAATTCTAATGTCATATTTTTAAGATAAGATTTAGCATTGGTAATTAGGTCATTAATTTTATCTCATTTGTATTTATATAATTTTCTTTTAAGAAGAACGATAGATATGTATTAAACCTAATAAGAATAATAATAAACCCTCAAACTTGAGGGATATGAATAATTTATCACATACTTACATCCTACTATAAGTATTTTAAGGTTTGGAACTTACAATTAATCCATAATTATGTAGTAAGTACATATTTCAGTATCATAAATAAACATCTCATATTCTTAATGCTATAAATGCCCAAAATTTGATGCAAGATAGACTGCTAAAGTGTTGAAAACATGAGGAAAATCACAAATAACCCTCTAAACTTTGATTTAGATGTGAATCAACTCTCTTAATTTTTAAAGTATGTTTTAAGACTCTTTAAATTTTGATAAATTAGCAAATAAAAAATATTTCCTTTTTTTGTTAAAAAAAAGTCATACTATAATAAAAATTTATGAGAACTTAAAACATATTTTGATAAGTTAAGAAATATTTCATTGCTAAAATTAAAGTTCAGAGAGGTTATTTTAAACATATAGGAGTTATCTATCAATTTATTAAAGTTTAAAGGGTTTAAATGTATTATTTAAATATTCAGGGAATCAATTAATATCTAAGTCAAAGTTTAAAGGTTCAATTTGTATTTTTCCATAAAACATGCTACAACAATCTGTTTATAATTTCTTGATGTACTATTGTAAAGCTTAATCTAATACTTGAGAGCTATAACTAGTAATATTTAGTCTTCTTTAATGCTTGGAATTTTTTTTGTCATAAAGAGGTGACTACAAATGTACACGTTTGACAAGCAAATGCCTAATCACATGTGACTTAACTTTAATGCAGTGAATAAAAGTAAGTATCATAGTCTCAACTTTCAAAAACTTAGAGTAGGCCATTACCCCAAAATATAAAAGTTCAAGTATATATACTCCTAACACCCTAGAAGTCCAAGTACATTAGCTACAGCATCCAAAGACAACTACTAAATTAGCCATTAGTGATATGGTTCTACTACAACCATATGTACAGGTACCCCATATCATTAATACACCTCATTGTAGCTTCCTTCCTACACATTAACATGTAACCTCTATAGCTAATCCGGTAAATAACCTACCGAAAAGTTAGTGTATGAACTATTACATTATTGATCAACAACTCCACTTAGGTCAACATTACATATCAATCAGTAAGTGTCAATCCGTCAATGGTAACTTTGCATCTTTCAACCCCAGCCAAGCACAAGTAATGTATAATTAAGGTTTCAACATTGTAATATTTATTTAGGTTTCAGTCATAACAAGTACAATAAAACAAGTAAACTAATTACATACGTGAGTTGTGCTTACCAAAACAAAATGATAAGCTTGATACACAAACATACATTACTGTCAAAACTTAGTTGAAATCTAGATCTAAATCATATAACTAGAGTTTGATTTTGCACTAACTCAATGAATTTTAGTCCAAAAAGCATTTACCATTATTAACACTTACCTTACTATGCATTTATAGACTTTGTAAAGGAGAGACCATTATAGGAGGCAATTAAATACCCATTGATGGCTAGTTGACTAGCCTAAAGAGGGGTGGTTAAATGTCTAAAGATTGCTAATTGACCGGTCTTACGGGGGGCAACTAACTATCCATTGATCGTGTTGCTTCTCTTTGTCATCCCATACTCTAAAATTCGTTCTTCTACCTCTCTAAACTTCAATTTTCTCGTGAATTCATATTCCAAACTCAGCTCCAATCATAAATAACTTCAACAATTAGTTCATTGAAGTATCAACTAACCTCTTGATGCATAATTATAGTAAATTAAGCTTGTAAAACATCAAACCCATAACATATACTTAAGAAACGATTACCATGGTTATCAAAGTTTTCGAGTTACGAAGATACTAGCTATTTTTCCATGTGGTACCAACATCAATTGAAGTATTAAGCTCTAGTTAGGTTGTAGTGATTATGAGGATGACAGATATTAGCTTAACACTATATCTAATAATAGTATAGATAATACCACTTTAAATTAAGTGTTGTATTGAATAACTTTAAAGTTTAGGTTGTAAATAGAAGTCTTTTTTGGAAAATTCAGCCAGTATTTTCGATCTTTTTTTTTTTTTCCTTTTTAAATCTTGGTATGATACTTAAACCCGGTGGATAGATGATCGGCCCAATATACCTGGCTTGGTAACTACGTGCAAGTAGTTAATGGTTATGGCTTATAAATGCACGAGGGAATTTTCTTTTCCAATGTCCAAAGATGCGTTAGGCTCCTCTGCCTACCGTAAGTTAAATGGTTCCCATACCACGCTTGTGACATGGCATAGCATGGCATGTGTAAATGGAAGATATAGGGACCGAATATTATAGGCATATTCCTTTCTTCAAAGTCCGACGAAAAGTGAATTGCTAGAGGGTTCTGTCATGGCCCACTGATGCTGCCGAGCTCTTTTTATGTTGCCGTTGCATAAGCAAACTTGAGAGTCAGGATTGACTCATCAAATAGTAGGTGTGTGTATATATATATAAATACCTTTAGTTTTTTATTTTATTGTTCTCAATGTTCTAATACTTTTTCTATTTGAAAGCTCTGGTCAAGTTTATTAGAAAAACTATAAACTCTTCACACGTATCGATTTCTGATATGCCCATAATAATTAACTTCAAAATAATATTATTATATATATTAAATTAAATAATATAATAAATACTACTAATAATTAATTAAAAGAACCTTTTGGGGCTTGGAAGGTTACCACAACTTTCTTTTGTAACTTTTTTTATATTATCTGTTTTGTATATCTATATTATTATTTTATTAAATTAATTATACTGACCAATCATAAGTTGATATTTGTTGAGACTAAATGGACTTTTTAAAAAACACAATATAAAAGCCCTTTTTTTGGAAATTTTGGAATACATTAAGGATTTAATAAAAAATTCTCAAATAGGAAAGTAGCCAAATGTTGAGATTTAAATCTATATATTTTTAAAATATGCCAAAAAAAAATAAAAATAAAAAGCAGTAGAATGATATTTGATCTATAAATACTTAGCGACCTACCATGGAGACAGTAATTAAGTCTCAGGGGAAAGAAGAAAAAAGATTGATATTTAACTTTGTTTAGTTAGATACGTTTCATTGTTTCCAAATAACATTTGATAGGAACTTTAGTATTACAAGATTGATAAGGTAATATGATCTAAATTTCAGATGTCATCTTTCATGAAATAAAGGCCATGTATTAAATTTCATATAATAAAGTCGGCTATATATTCAATAATCCGATTCAATTTCCCGTTCCTTGTGCACTTTTACCCAAAAGGTAGAGAATACTAAATTGAAGAAGAAATTTTTTTTCCCCTTCTCCGTTAATTTTTTTTTAGTTTTTATTTTATTTTCACCAACACATTGCATTATATCCTTTCATATTTTATACAACCATATATCATATTCATCGCTTTTTATTTCATGATATTATTTTTAAACCTTTCATGCATATAGGTCCAAAAATGGAATAGTAGTTGAATATATATCACTTACATATATATATATATATTTATATATGAATTAAAAATAGTCACATGCTAAGAAGCATCTTTCTATTTATTATATATGTTCTTACAATGGGACCTGGACCATCAATATAAGTGGGAATAATCATCAGGCAGCCCGTAATCTTTGTGGGGGGTGGAGTTGATAGTGCCAATTGGTGTCAATATCCAATGGTGGGGAAGATAACACATCAGATGATAAAAAAAAAGGAACCGATTCTTCTCAGACCTTTTTTCTTTCTCTTTTCTAAAATTTTGAACAAATTTGGATTTTGACTCCTTTTTCTTTTTTCATGTTTATCTCTCTTAAAAGTTCCAATGGTGCCTTTCAACTTATTTCTGCACCACCCATTTTAAGGTCGTGTTGTTTATCTTTTCTTTCTTGTTTTAGGGTAAATGCCAAAAGGGCAATTAGGTTTGACAAAATATGTTTTGAGTATCTTATCTTCCTGAATCCTGCTTCTGGAAACAGCCATATGGATGATAGATATTGCTTTAGAAAATGTATTGGAGAGAAAGCAAGTGAGATATGTGAGTTATCCTTGACCATGACCTGACAGAGCATTTTATTTTTTACGAAAGTTCATCATGCTAGACATCAAAGGGGTACTCCATATAGATAACAGATTAGTTTGCATTGTCCCATTAAAGTGCAATAAAATCTTATTAAATCATTACTTGAAAATAGAATGCAAATGTGTTTAAATTATTACAATTACTATTACATAAAAAAAATAATAAAGAAATAGAACAAAACCATTAAAACGTACGTAATTTCATCATTTACTAACATACCAATATATTCAAAAGTTCCATAAGTATCTCTATAACTTATATTGTAATTATTATTACTATCTATTTATGTGGCATTACTCCTTGAGTTAGATTAAATAATCATCTCCTCTTTCTTCAAATCTTGAAACATTGAAGTAGGAGAATGTAACTAAAAAGAACATGGAGTTTAAGAATTCAAGAGAGGTGGAGATGAGATTCCTTCGATGTTTCATTGATTGCAATATTTGGGTCATAATATACTTCTAGTATTGGAAATAAAGATGGAAATTTTAAAACTTAAATGGATATTACAATCAGTATTACTATTACTTTCTATAGCGCTACATGGGTCGATTAGGTGAATGTTCTTGGGTTCTCAACTTACAAGGAACTATCTTCTACCTAATTTACTCAAATTTAATGGCTTCTTGAACTTCAATATCAATCGAGTCATTTTTAAGTGATACAAGTGCAATTCGTTGCAATAGAGTTTGATAAATTAGTAGATAATTCATGGAAGTGAGAACACTGAAAACTCTCATGCAATAAGTAGCAGGACAAAAAGTAATAATAAAAAATGTTTACAATACATATTTATTTCTGAAGATATTTTATATATTTTTAAAATTTAGAAATGTCATATTATGCCAAAAGTGAAATATTACAAGAATCTTTACCTTTCCTCCTCTTTATCTCTTGAACTCGATATTCTACTAATTTCAATTACCCATTTCATTTGTTAAGAATTAAAAAATAAATAAAATAAAATAAAACAAAGAGAAAAAGAAAGGACAATATAAGTAGCACAACATAAAACTATAATAGCGTATATTGCAATATCTCCACCATAGAGGAGTTAAAAATTGTAATAATATATGGAGAACATTGACATAAGAGGCATTTTGAAGGCTGTGTAGCATAGCCTATCTTTGTTTTGTGTTTGTGAAAATTATTGAACCTTGTAAACGAAACATTTATTTTATATGTAAAAAATGGAATGAATCTCTTCTTTTTTTTTTTTTTTTTAACTTTGGGCATGTTTATCAATTTGTATTTATATGCATCAACATGACTTGAGTGACTAAATCCAGGTTAGATCGACTTTTGAAGAGTATTAGAAGTAATTGCAACCCTGTTAGCATGAACAATTGCTATTCATGTAATCTTATAGATTGTTTTCCTCATTGTAGGTTTGATAGAAGCAATTAGATTGGAAGTGGGAATGTGATGTCCCCTGGATTTAGAATTGGCTATGAGTCTAGCATGAGTATCTAAGCAAATAAGATACAAGTGTTTAAGAAGACATTTCAATAGAAGTGATAATAGAGTGAGTGAGAACTTTCATGATGTAGGAAGAAGCGAAGGTATAGCTAAAATCCCCAAAGGAAGCCACACTAGAAAGTGAGACGATATTGATCATTTATTCCTTGATCAGAACAGAAATGACTCAATGTCGCGCTAAAGGGTTTGTTCTTTAATTGCAATGAGTCATATATAGTATAAACACAATATATGAGCAGTTTGTGCCTCAAAAGGAGGATGTGGAGATAAGAGGATTCATAAATTCTAGTAAAGGAGATAGGTAGCTTCATTTTTGAATTCACAGTTTTAGAGGGTGGCTTATATCTATGAAAGAGTCTCCTCCACTAAATTTATACCAAACATTCCTAGGATGAAAATAAGGGGAGAATTCATGGAGATTTAAGGTTCTTACGACATGTGTCCATTTCGTCGTATCCGTACAATAACCGACTAAAAATTGGATTATCTTTATCCCTTCCTTGTTTTGCTCCTTTGTAAGACAATGAAAAACTTGCTTATCATGAACAAATACGGTATATATTATTTTTATCAACTTTGAAGGCCTGAGCTAGTATTCCATTTTGTACTCAAGACTCTCTCAACAAATGTGATTTCCTCTTCAATTAGCAGCGGGTTGTGCTTGTCATTTTCTCTTCATTGTATGCTAATGTACAGGAAAATTAAATAATATTGCAATAACACTTTTCAACTGCAAAAATAAACTATTTTAGTTTTATTTTCGATAGATACAAACTCGTACATATGATTAGATTTGATTTACTAAAAAAAAAATCAAACTATTATATTAAATTTGATTAGATAAAAAAAATAAAATAAATCGTATTAAATTGAATCACATCCACTCTTACATACTAACAATCAAGATATTGAGGACCACTTTAATTAATCTTAGACATAAGTAGAAAAAATAGCTTTACCACTCAACCAGTTTGTTTACAATAGCTAAACGTGCCACCGTGCACCATATTTCTAAAATAAACCATACATTGATGGCATTCACTTACCATTAAAGTTTGAATAATTAAACCTTGACACTGTACAGTCGGTACAAGTGAAGCAATCATGAGTTTACTCAAAAGCCGCCATTCTTTTGTCTTTTATTCGGACATGGACATCTAATTGGTTGGAAAATCTGCCATGACCCTAAACATTTTGAAACCGTAGCTATGTCATTTGTAACAAAGAAACTGCTATTAACATTGCTAGAGAAAAACCGCTTTATACACTATCTTATCAGCATTATAAATGATATAAATTTATGCCTCTTTAAGACAATAGGTCTATAACAAATTTTTCATCCAGTTAGGAGACCGAATTTAAAAAAGAAAAGAAAATAAATATTGTTTAATTTTAAAAATGTTAAAAAGTCTCTTAAATTATAAAAGTTTTCAAGATAATATCTTACCATTTATTTATTAATACAAGACTAAATTTGTTTTTAGGGTCGTATAAGTAAATTTTTAAAATAAATCCAGTTTAGGGATGCAATCAGAACGAGTATGAGATGAGTTTTATGAAATTTAAACTCGCTATTGTATAATCTAAAGTTCCCAAATCTCTATAAAAATCTTATAAAGTTTTATTCTTTATTCTCAAAACTTGCTTCTATGGGATTTTTGACCCTATAAGAACAATTTTTTTTATAGGATTCAAACAACCTATATGAATGGATCTTTATAGAGTTCAGATGTGATGAAGGAGAAAATAAAATAGAAAACACATAGGTAAGATTGAGATTACATTTACTGACTTATATAATATTAAAAATAAAAAATAAAAATTTGTTATACAATATGGAACTTGTGTAAACCGTATACAGTATATAAGTTAAAAGTAAATATTTTTATTAATATATTATATTTAATTAGGTTGAGTTTTCTATTGGATTTTTTTGTAATCCTAAAATTTGTCTATAAACCTTATAAGGTTTTGAATCATGTTCGAAGGTCCAACCTTTTATCGAGTTGGACAAATTGAATACATTATAATGATCTATTCAATTATATATAGACCTATATAAGGATTAGTTTCGAACCGTAAACTAACCCAATTGAAGGTGTAGCTAGCTTAAACTAGTCTAAGAACCGTCGGGCTTCAAGGGCTTAAATAATTTAGCCAATTCCAAGACCAAAAAAAATTTTAAAAATAAAATTCTTTTTTTCCCTCTTTTACATTATTGCATACATATTTATCCCATCAATTATCATCAGCTCTTTTTCATATAATACATATTCCCATTTCCTACTTTATTTAACATTATTCAATATTTTAATATTAAACTAACATCAAGTTCACGTGATCCAAATTAATTATTTTGAATTTAATTAAATTTGAACCAAAGATAACGATAAATTATTTACATGTTAGTACATATTGATATGTATAAGCCCTACAATTGGAAGTTTGTATTCACTATGTGAAATTTAAAACGATCCAATAAAGTGTCCAATTGAGCTTAAATTATATGACGAAGTTAGGAATATTAATAAAAGCGATCCTGTAAATTTGAATTTAGGAAAATAAGTAATAAAATAATAGAATATTATAATATAAAATTATAAGCATATTACCCGTTATTTATCAGAATGCATAAAATAAGTTTCAATAACTCATAAATTGCTAGAAATAAATTATATGCACATTAAAAATCATAAAATAAAATAAATAATATTTAGGAGTATATATATATAGGTAAAAATATGCAAAATTGCTTAAAATACTTGAAAATTACTAAATTAATGCTAAATAATTAAAGAAAATTATAAAAAAAATCAAGGAAAAATAGGAAAAAGTGTGGAATTGTCTAGATATAAGTTGTGGCATGTTGGGATTAAGAAGAAAAAACGCAGCCAATCACATTAGGGTAAATAAAAAGCAAATTGTAAAAAGATAAGGCTAATTGTCAATAAAAAATTTAGAGAAAAAATTTAAAGCAACCCTATAAATACACTAAACCTCAATTAAAGCTCATTTGGTTTGTTTGGAGTCCAAGAAAAATTGACATAACTCAAAAAGAGAGAATTAGGGTTTTTTTTTTTTTTTACAAAAATTAGAAGAAAATTTGTACAATTATGACTTATAAAGTAAACTCACAACCTACAACCCACAACTCACAACCCACAACCCACAACCAACAATCACTTGGAATTGAACTGTTGCCACCACCACACCCTACCACTACCGCCTAAGGCTGTCGGCACCCTTAGGACCATCACTAATGGTCAAAAGTCCATCGGATTGGTGAGTCTGATTTTAACCTAAGTTTGTTCAATTTCGTAAAAATATTAAATATATTTAGAAATTTATGAAATTTAGTACTTTGAGGTTTTTATGTATGTAGATTTGGAAGAAAATTTTATTTTGATTTGATGAATTTATATCTGAAAATATATCGTCCTTAAAAAATCTTACAAACTCGAATTTTATTCGATTTAGAAATAAATGATTTTAGAAGTACAGTTTTAACCTCAAAATTTTTTTATAAACTACTTAGAAAATGTAAAACAGTGCTATGAAGAGATTTTTCAAAATTGCATTTTCAAAAATTTTAGATGATTTTTGGGCCTCAGAATGATGTATAAAGTAAGTGATTTTGAGTTAATTAAGTAATTAAATGGATAATTATTGATTTAGTGTGTAATTAAGTTTTTTAGGATGTTAATTTCTGATGTGATATGATAATTATAACATTTAGATTGTCAGCTATAATCATTAGGTGCAATATGTAGTAAATATGTGCAAATTAATAATATGTGAAATTGGATTTAAAATAAATATAAAATATTAGGTTAAAAATTGATAATATAGTAATAATAATAAAACACAATAGATCTTATATGAACCTAAATTTTAGTTAGTTATATGAAAAATATAAATTTTTATCACATCGAGTATCAATTCAGTAGTTAAATTAGGATTATAATATATAGTACAGACCAGAATATTGGTTAAGGGTCAAATGTGATATTTAGGATATTTGAATATAATGTGATTAATTTTATATTATGGTTCGAAATATATTCTTAAGATTTACATATAATACGCATAGTTAAAATTGAATTAGAATTTAAATTGGAGCTGAATTCGAAAACCAATTCCAAAACTAACCTAAAATGAATCAGTAGTAAATAATATATATATATATATATATATGAAAAATTGAATTAAATCATAACCTAAAGTTTATATATAACATAAGGATATAGATATTAAAAAAACATTTATATTATAAGATACACGGAGACAAATCGAACTACGACAAGTTGAGGGAGTGAACTGAAGATTTCAAGTAAGTTGAGTTCAATAATTTATTATATTTTGGAGTACTATTTTAAAGCACTCAAAGGTTTAGGATTATATGTGATTGTACTTGTAGATAATGATATATGCATATGCTTGTATGTATTTGAATTTGTGTTGAAAATCTGTGTTATGTTTTGGTGATTATTATAAATTGAACATGGTGAGATTACTTTATCACCATAAACGGTACTTAATCATAATCAACTTAAATATCCTAATTAGATATGTATTACAACTCTTTAGAGGATTTTTAAGATTTTCAAATTAAACACTAATATCTTTGAAAAAGTAGCGATGGATAGCATGATATTCTTTTTTTCATCACTAACTTAATTAAGTAATAGGAAATAAATTATAGATACCTGGTGTGAATTATATCTATGATATGAATTGTGAGATCAATTACTATTATAGATTGGTTTACACGGCGAGATTGTTGTGACTTTACGGTTTTGGAGCGTAATAATATATACGTATGAATTGTTAAAATAGCTTGAAAAAAAAAATACAAATACGAGAGAACCCAATAAATTATTTATAGGACCATAAAAAAATATATATAATGAATTAATTATTAAAAAAAAAAGGAAACAAAACCACCAAGCTAAACCAACCCGAACATGTGACCTGGAGGATAGGATCTGATTTAGCTTATTTACGGACCAATTAGATCCGACGGCCAGATCTACTCCTTACATCAATACCACGTATTAATCCGTTCTCATTCCCGCAAGAGCTCGGAAACATGAGATCGCGAAAGTCGCACCTCGGATCTTATAAATTACCTATATTGGTCACAATACCCAATTTTCTAACTCAAAATTATTTTTGAAATTGTCAAGCATGAGCATTGTAGGAGGAGGTTTGCGTAGAAAACTAAGAAAATTGAAGTGGAGAAATTAAAATGGAAAACGCGGGGAGTGGGTCCCACTTTATGGAGAAGAAGCCGCACCACCAACGGTGACGAGTCGCTGCCGACTTCTACCCAATAAATGTACTGTAAAGGAACGCAACATTTTAATATTTTTTATTATTAAAAAAAGAAAGAAAAATAAAAGATGAAAGAGTAATCTTAGCGTTGACGTGTCTGAGAGGGGACGTTCTCGTTATCGTTTCGCCACGCTAGCCGAACCTAACTTCACCTCCCCTAGTACCCCACTCTTAACTCGATAAAAGGGTTAATTGACTTTGACACCATTAGTGATTTTAAAAATGATTTATAAATATTAACGATAATACATAATTTTGAAAAATTATTATTTATATTTTTATAATTTAAAAAATTATTAATATTTAAAAATCAATCTATTCGAAAAAAAATAAAAAAAACCAATGCGGCGTTTTAGTCCCCCTCCCTATTTTAGAGCGTCTTTAATTATGTGCGCATAGAAGCATGTGTCACACCACGCGGACGGGCCAATCATGGTACAAGCTAAAAACTATGTCTCTCCTCATGTTCCACGCCCAAATTGTAAAATTTTTTTTGGATTATTTTACTTTTAATTAATCTTCCATTAATTTTATTTAATTGAAGTGGTACGGCGTCCAATACCCATTTGTAGTTTATAATCGCTTGTGTTCTTTGGTACTATCTTTTATTTGTGTCCCTTCGTGAGTTGATAAGATCACGTTAAAGGAAATTAAATGTGAAAGAAATCCAATCCAATATTCAATAAAAGTATAGAAACGTACAGATAGATTAACAATTCAAAAGAGAGAGGATTCAACCAGTCAATATAAATCAATAACATAGACTTACAGACATGGGTCACCATCCATGGTGGTACGACACTAATTTAGATCGGTGGAATCCCACGATCACCGTAAAAAAGCAAAAAAAAAAAAGAGAAGAAAAATTGGCTTGATTTCCTATTGGGTTGTAATTCGGTTGTACTACCAACCATCACCGGACGGATTGCATTATTATATTTCTTTTTTAGCCTTTCGAGAATTTTCGAGAGGTGCTAATTGAGTAATGCCATTCACTTATAAAGTTGAGCCACGTGTGATGGATTATAAATTGATTATGAATTTAGCATTTAGTTGCCATCGTAAAACCAAGGGTAAAGTCAAGTGCCTTAGGATTTGAAAATATATTTTTAATTATTTTCCTTTTGTCTTTTATTATTATTTCTTTAATTAAATATATTTGATAACATTATTTTATTAAAATATTTATCATGGACTAATGAAAAAACATTTAGTGGACTAGACAGAATTCCTCTTTTTGTAACTATAAGGACTCAAATAAGAAAATAAAGTTTCGGTCGATTAGATACGAGAAAAAAACAGTTAAAAAAAAAACTCAAATATTATGTCTCTTTAGGTTTACCTTTCAAAGATGGAAGAAACTAGTTCTGTATGTGATAATTATCTCAAACGTAAAATTTTATTTACCAATTATGTTATGCTATTAAGAAAAACCTTTAATTTTATTGTGTTAGTTTGATGAGAAAATTAATATTCATATTATTAAATTATAATAATTATTTATATAATATGATTTGAATGTATAATTTATCGACTCATTATAAGTCTAGTTGGACTTAAATATTTAACCCATTTATTGAATGTAAAAGTGATCGGTTAGATTGGGTGGACCTAATTAAATCTATTTCTTGTAAACTTACATAAATAATCTTACGTAAATAATTGAAAAAAAAAAAATCTAATGGTTTTGCTTGTGCCGCAACAGTCCTAGTGGACAATTATGTGCTCATTGCAGAAGCACCTTGTTGTCATGCACGTGTTTTGGGGGGAATATGCTGGGTACAACTAAGAAACCTAAGTCGGATCAAATTAAAATAAACAACGCGAATCAGACAAAGTAAACACCAAATACAAGTTTCTATACACAAATAAAATATCCATGTTTAGTGTTAAGAATATTTTTACCTTATGTTTGTTTTATCCACTTCTCGTCTACTGCCGGTGAAATGTAAGTTACTATGAATATATTCGACATCTTATGGTGTCATGGACTTGCTATGTAAGGGAATATGCTAATGGAACTAAGTATCAAATAAAGGAGCGATGACTAAGAATAACACCAAATTATATATTTTATATACAAATGCACGTCGAACTTGGACTATACACACACACACATGCTCATTCATACATTAATAAATTCCTAAAAGTAACTATAAGATTGAAAGAGGAAAAAACTACTGGAAATTTTATAATGAAAATTAAGTGTATATATATATATATATATATCTTTTTGAATACATTTCGTACTTGTTTTTTTGAAATTGGGCATTTAAATCTCTTAAATCTTCAAAAATATCCTCATTTAATCCTTGGCTTTTGCTTTTCACAAAAATAATACAATAATAAAAAATAAAATTAAGTACAGACAACTATTGAGGGGAAAAGAAAAGTAAAATGAAACTTCTCTTCTTCTTTTTTTTTTCCTTTTGATTTTAATTTTTTTGAATTAATTTTAGTGTATGTATATATTTTAATCTTTTGTTTTTTCTATGAAGGACAAAACGGCCATATGGAGTGCGATCAAAATATTAAAATTCTTAATTTCAACAATAAGTATATTAAAAATATAAAAAATGTGTCCATAGTTTATCACGAAAATTATTAATAGGCATCCGAGCATTTTTTATCACCGCAAAACAATAGAATTCACATTTTTGGTATCTTACATAAAGCATGTTACTCAAATTAATTAAAAATTAAGGAAGTATTTGTAGCAAGCAAGTGAGAAAATTGTTTTAGTATGATCATGTGGTGATATGTATGCACTTTTGTTTAACAATTGCTTTATGCAAGAAACTCTCTTTAGGTTGGTTTGATTCATCTTTTTCTTATTTTCTTGGGTTTTTAAACATTCATTTGAAAATTTTATTTGGCAAGAGTAAAGTAAAAAAAAAGAAAAAAAAGAAAAAGAAAATACAGTTGCATATATACTTCTATTGGAAAAATTAAGTACATGACAAATTCCTATAAATTTAAATTTATCTATCCCTCACTATCTTAATTTTACACAAATATCAAATCAAATACACGTTTTTAATACATAACATATATATATTTAAACATTTTTTCTTAAAAGTACATAAAATTTTTACTTTCCAATTCCCATACTTTAATAAAAAATATATATAAGATTTAGATAAGATACGTTTTTAAATATCAAATTTTAAATATATATAAACAAAAATGAGATACATAAAAGGATGACTTTGATCAATGTATATGTTATTTATAAATATGTTATTTATAAAGCTATTTACCATTTTTTAATTATATTCGTAATGCATGTGTACATTTGCTAATATATTTAGAAATGGTATGTTTAGAAACACTTTTATATTTACATTATTTGTGCTTAACCATCTACTTTTGAAATAGAGTTTTTCTTTTTTCTTTTTCTAATTGAAATTGAGTGTTTAAACTTTGAAATTTTTTAAAAATATGTTTATTTTACTCCTACACAACTATTTTTTCATTTTAAATTATGACAAATTTTATTACTTTATTTAAGGATGAATTTTATTATCTTCATAAAAATAAATTAGTGAAATAAGTTGTAAAAACATATTTCTTAAACATTATGCAAGTGAACATGAATGTACACATAAGATGGTGGGGAAAAGAAATGTAAATAAAATGCTAAAAAATACATAAAATGAAGAAATATCGTTGACAATACCGAAAACCAGTCACTTAAATTTATATATCCCACAGGTTTCGTTTTTCCACTTCTCTTATATCATTTAGCCCATTCCACAAGACACAGACAACATACTCTTTCTCTCTCTCTCGCGGCGCCGGCGGTAATTCAAAACCCATCCTACAGTTCGTTTGTGCGATAAATGAGCTTGGACGAAGGTACAAATCGTCTAGGTAATTCGTTCTTCTTTTTTTTTTTTTGGGAAATTTTTTAGGTTGAATAGTTCTTAATTATGTATTTATAATCATATGCTTAATTTGGTGTTTTGTCAATTTTGACTATATCCATAAGACGTTCTATTTTTGGTGAAGTTTCGTTTTGAGTTGGTGTTGTAAAGTATGCTAGAATTGGGTATCCCTTTGATTCATTTTTAAGCAGCTTTTTTATACGGAGTGAAAACAGAGAGAAGTATTGTGGAGTTGTGATATCTAGGAGAGTTCATTCAAATTTATATATTAATTTTAGATTCATTTTTTTTTCTCTGTTAAAATTTCTGGCTTTCTGAGGTTAAACAGCGGTTTGCCTATGATAATTGTTAGTAGCTTAATTTCAATTGATAAATATTATTTCAGTAATCACAAAAATTTGTGATGACCAGTGGATTTAGTAGTATATGGGAGGAGATGATGGTGGCGGCACGGCAGGTGGTGGTCGCTAGCTAGGACAAATAATGAAAATGATTTCACTTTTATATTAAAAATGAAAATAATTGCACCCTTTATTACCGGCTGCTGGACCACATTGTAGAAGCTTAAGACAATAAACATTAGAATATGTTTGGAAAAATATTTTCCATCAAAACAAAGGCACCCTAAATGGTCACGCATGATGTTCACAGAAAGTTTTAAATCATTGTCATATTTCCACACAATATTAGATATATTTTGGCATTCATAGATTTGGGGATCTTTAAATTTGTTGGTGTATTTTTATGTTATTTTCTTGGTTATTTCTTGAAACTTTAATATTTGCTCTGTCTTTTTATCAATGAGATTTTGGTGTTTGGTCGATCCCATTATTTAATTATTGCTAACAGGATGAATCATGGTGTGGTCTTCTTGGAACAAAATCAACTAATCTTTGAAGCATCTTAGAGGGTTTCTCGATTGATCAATCAAACACCAACTTTTTCCATTTGAGGCAATGGATCGCAGTGATACTTCTGGTTTTGTAAGTGGGGGAGCAACTTAATCTTCCGTGGGCTTGTAACTTTAGCTTTAGCTTTTCACTTTCTTTTACGGTTTTGAGCCCGGAAGTCAGGCAGGCTGTTATTACACCACTCAGATCCCTCTAAATTATAGGTGCTTCGTTTGTGAGAAAATATGGAACCAGGGTTAGCTAGTTTCACTCTCTCTTATGGTTCATCTTCTAATGCATTGAAGAAGTTGAGCAATATGGATTGTGTCAAGGAAATTGGGAATGATTGTTTCATGGACACTACCCTTCAACTTGATTCTCATGCTAGTTCGTTTTTGCATGTCAAAACTGGAGACAAAGGTAAGTACAGTTGGATCACTGATTCCACTGACCAAAAAGTTCACAATGCATCATCCCCTCTATTAGGAAGATCAGTGAGTCCATCAGACAGCAAGCTCAGTTCTGGTACTGCTTGCACTGCAGTGACTTCAGCCAAGGAAATGGATGGACACTCATATCATGAATTGGACTTCAGTCTTCCAATTGCTACTGAAAAGGAACTTGCGCCCAAGAAAGTTTCCAGCATTAGCACAACACAGATTAACTTGCACCCTAAAGTCGACCTGGAATTGAGCCTATCCATGGGGCCTGCTGAATCGGAAGTCACCAGTCTTTATTCGATTGCACCTCTGTTGTACACTGGTATTCACCTTGCTTCTGCTATAGGTGGTTCATCAAATGCAGATGAAGGATCGATCTCAGGCTGCTGGAAAACTGGAACTTCCTTGCCTGAATTGCACAATCCACTGAGTATAGACAGGGCATTATATCCTAACAAAGCTTCTGGACTGACAGAATCAGCTATTGGTGGTCCTGGTCTTTCCACTAGTACTATGATGATGACGAAAAGTGCAGTCACCTGTACTTCCGGGCACAAGCTGCAGCGTAGTGGTACAAAAACATGTCAGGTTGAGGGATGTCAAAAGGGGGCTAGAGGAGCCTCTGGTCGTTGTATTTCTCATGGGGGTGGCAGAAGGTGCCAGAGACCTGGTTGCCACAAAGGTGCTGAGGGCCGCACTGTGTTCTGCAAAGCCCATGGGGGTGGTCGACGGTGTGAATTTCTGGGGTGCACTAAGAGTGCAGAAGGACGTACTGATTTCTGTATTGCACATGGCGGTGGACGGAGATGTAGTCATGAAGGTTGCACTCGAGCTGCCAGAGGTAAATCAGGGAAGTGCATCCGTCATGGTGGTGGGAAAAGATGTCAAGTGGTGAACTGCACAAAAAGCGCAGAAGGCCTCTCAGGTCTTTGTATCTCTCATGGAGGTGGGCGTCGTTGCCAGTATGTAGGTTGCACAAAAGGGGCCCAAGGTAGCACCATGTTCTGTAAAGCACATGGTGGCGGAAAGAGATGCACATTTCTTGGCTGCATGAAGGGCGCTGAAGGGAGCACACCATTTTGCAAGGGTCATGGCGGAGGAAAAAGGTGTGCCTTCCGCGATGCTAGTTGTGTTTGTACCAAGAGTGTACATGGGGGGACTAATTTCTGTGTGGCCCATGGTGGTGGCAAAAGGTGTGCAGTAATAGGATGCACAAAGAGTGCAAGAGGAAGGACTCCATTCTGTGTTCGTCATGGTGGAGGCAAGAGATGCAAAGTTGTTGGGTGTGGCAAAAGTGCCCAAGGAAGCACGGATTTCTGCAAGGCACATGGTGGTGGCAAGAGATGCTCTTGGGGCAACCCTGGATCTTCCTATGGTTCTGAAGCTGATGGTCCTTGTAACTCTTTTGCTAGAGGGAAGAGAGGTCTTTGTGCACAACATAGTGTGCAGATTGAAGACGATGGAGTACATGAGGTTATGCAGGAGAATAGAGTCCATGGAGTTTTGCTGGAAAAGAGAGTCCGTGGGGGAGCCATCATGTGTTCTGCACTCCAGACAAACAAAGTTAGCCTTGAGGACATGAATGTTGATGGCACAAAGAATTGTGACGTGGTGTCGCTCTCATCGGGAAGAAATGACCTGAGCTTCAATGAATGTGGTCTTTTTGGCGGTGTTACTGCTAATCAGAGTCTTTTCTCTATACCCACTTTTGTTCCTGAAGGTAGAGTTCACGGAGGAAGTTTGATGGCAATGCTGATGGCTAACTCTACTTCTGATTCAAAGGAATAAGCTTAATCAGGAGCTGCTAACAGATGGTGAAGCCCTGAATGTTGTTGCAGGGATGAATGTGAGGCATTCTTTTCCGTTTCTTTTCTAATCACTCAGTCCTCATGATTGCCAGACTACATATCTGGTCTGTGTCTGTTTTCCATTCATTGAACCATTTGGCTAGAACATAATGCAGGTCAAGTAGGATTGTTACGTCGGTCTTATTCAAACAGGATTAGGAAAAACAAAAATTTGCAAAAAGAAAAATTAATGTAGGTCATTGCATAGGAGGCACAGCATTTTGGCTTCAGTGTTTGTGTCATCTTCTGTAAATAGTTACGTATGCATTTGTGAGCTATCATCTGTAAGGTCTGTTTGTGTCGAGAAGACGCTCTAGTTGCAATAAAGCTATTGTCAAGTAGTCATGTTCTCTGGTTCAGTGATTGTGTTTGAGTCAATAAAATTGTAGCTAAATGAAAATTTGCAATGGCAGTGCTTGATTTTCACATTGCTATATCAGTTCTCGCACCATAATGCGCTTGTGACGAATTTGAAGCTATGATTTGCCAAGTGGTACATATAAGAAGCTGCATCTTTCCTTTTTCTCCCTATTAGTTTTCTTGAATGTTGCTGGAAACAAACAGGACGGTGCTAAGTTAAAGATGGAACTTATTAGTATAATGCCTATCGTATTTTCTATATCAAAAGCACCTAAAGGTCTTTCTGCAACTCTAATCGTATTGATTTTCTACTCATTTTCTTTCTGTGGACAATGATATTACTCACTTTATTTTCCCCTGAACATTCATATAAGAAGTCCTGATGAGATGGAAGAGATTATGGGTTTGAACTTGTTTTCCGATTCATAATAGAAAAGTATCGTTTTATTTATTCAAGGTTACATATTTCTAGCGACGAGTAGAACTTTTTGATTTGTTACTGTTGGATTGTAATGATGGATCACGTATTAATGTACTGAAAATGTTACTGATTTGCCAATTGTACGATGCCAAGACAAGAGAACACTAGCTGAAGCTGGCATAACCGTCCTGCACGTGTCCATCCTATGTAGGTGCAAAATACATTATGGGGTTATAGCACACGTTTATCCATTCTTTAAAAAAAAAAAAAATTTATGTAAATATGATTTACATGAAATTAATTATATATATACAAACGGTTAATGACATCTATAAGATATTATATTATAATTTATAAAGATATCGCATTTACAAATTATAATTTAAGTATCGTTATTAAATCGTATTTAATAAATATAATTTTATTAATTTTATTTATTATTTGTATTAAATACATGACAATGATATTATGGTCCGGTGGTTAAGAGGCATGTTGGGATTTATTAGATTCTAGGTTTGAAATTTTGAGAGAGGGCTATTGGACTTGTGGTATGTAATAAATACGATACTAATACAAAATCATAATTACATTTATTATATGCGATTTTATTATGGTATTTATGTAATTAATTTAGTGCAGTTGTAATTTATGTAATATTTATTTATTTGACATGCAAATTCCTCTATATTAGGACCTATAAAGTTAAAAGCAACAACTTGGAATTCCATTAACGAGTGAATCAAGAGCATTGGTTAACAATTTATTAAGAAAAATTCTCTCTTTTTTTTTTAAACCAATTATACACATTATGAAAAAGCAAATGTAGTTAAATATTTCTAACTTTTTCTTTTCTTTTTTTGGCTGTTCTTGTGAATATTCGATAGCAATTCCATTATTGTTACGTTGCATTGAGCTCACGCATATCTCAAACGGTAGAAAAGAAAACCGGGTAGATGGTATAAAGACTTTCAGTGGAAAGATCAATAAGCTGAAACTTCAAAAAAGATCATCCCTCCAAAAGCCTTCTCTTGAGTAAACATAACATAACTAGATTGGAATAAGTGATCCAAAAATATTTAAGCAACCTATGCAACCAAATGGGCTCAGAAGTAACCAGAGCTAAAGTACGATTCTCAGCAGATTTTTTTTATGCATTTACAATTCATGTTTCCACACTACTACCAGAGACAATGGATCGCTTCTTAAATTTCTAAGAAAGCATAAAATCATTGAGAGAACGATATGGACCAAGGTAACCAACTCAACCACTATCACTATAAGTCTCGAGGGGAAAATAAAAAAGAAAAGAAAAAAAAAATAAAAAAACTTCGATTTACCGGAGAAATAAGGGACTATAATTTAATCCATCAACATAACAAAGAACCTTGTCGGCTTGATCGGTATGTACTATATTAACTAGTCCAGAATTGGGTTGACTCAAGACGTGCACTATATAAGCCACTATATATGCCAGAGTAATGACGCATGACAATCAATATCCAACAAACTGCTAATAGTCTCATTCTCACCAAGTTCCATGGCGCATTAACATCGAAAAAAGAGAAGTACCATCTATAGATAATGAGCAAGTTCACGTGGTGTGGAAATTTAACTCACCAAAAGTTTAAGGGATGCAGTGATTATACCCCATAAATTATTCATCACGCATTGATAAATCTTTTAAAATATTACTCATAACTTTTGAAAGCTTGAATTGCAGTTAAAGTTTTAAAACCTTTGCTAAAAGGATTATAAATGACATAGTTGGGGGTATTTGTAAATTTTCAAAGTTACCAAAATGTGAACTTACATCTTAGGAGTTTAAGAGGTCTATTAAATCCCAAGAAGCAGTTTATGGAGTGAATTTCCAATTTTCCCAAATGATTAATTCGAAACTAAGAAGCAGTGAATGCCTTGACATCATCGACCAAAGATAAATTCTTTCTCCTAACTGTGAAGTTGTCAGCTTAAACTAGAGAAATAATAATAATAATAATAATAAAAATAATAATAAGATAATTTGCGGTTCCAATCAGATAGAAATTGCACAAATTTCATCCATAGTCTGATGCTTGTTTCAAATCCAAACTATAAAGGGACTTGTTCGAGCAAGAAGAACCAATTTGGTGGAAGTAGATGAACCATAGGGAGCATTAGGATTATAAACCAGAAATGCATCCATTCAAAAACTTATTGCCATTGCTAAGTCAAGTTGGTGCAAAAGACAACCGAATTTTCACATGCTGCGTTGCGGAACTAAATGTCTCATAAATAAAGCTCTCCATTTGTGTATAGCCTTTTAGTAATAAACGTGCTTGCTTTCCACCTGTTAATATCATCATCAGCATTGTGTTTCAAACTAAGCATGCTCCTACAGCCAATGCTGGACATTCTTTTGGCCACGGGACCAATCATGATAAGAATCGAATCGACCTGTTTATTTGTAGATTGAAGAAAACTACTGATATAAATACAAGAAAAAAGGCTTACGTTGTGGAATACATTGATGGAAGAAGGTGCAAAACAAAAAGCTAAAAAGTGATTATAGCCAAGAAGATAAGAAGGGATATATACATAAATACGAGTGCTTTTCCGCGCAATACATGAGAGGAACAGTTTAACGTTTTGATGGAAGAAGAATTAACAAAAACGCATTTCCTTTTGCACGCGAGGGTCCAGTTCCTTACAACCATGTACAAAATGTGTGGAGGCAGAACATAAGAACCGAAAACAGTAATTGATTTATGTAGGAAGTGAATTCGGAATCAATTCAAAGGCTGATTTATTAAGAACCAGCGTGGAAAGTCGACTAATAATGGTAGTTAGAATTGCATACCCTTATGAGTGTTCACGTAAAATTGACTTGGAACAAAAAGGCTCAAGTAGTGTTGAGCAGTTATTGACTCTAGCATCAAATTTTCTTGGGGTGCTTACAGACATGATATTAGATGCGAGATTGCCTTTATTTCAATAGAAAATATGAAGAGGATGCTTCATAGGATTCGATATTTTTAATAATACTTTTGAATTGGCCGAGAATCAAGTTATAGAAACCCCCAATAACAGATGGAAAATGCCTTCTAACTAAGTTTACAAGTCCCCTGTGAAAACTCATCTACAATAGTGTGTGTGCGTGTCTTTATTTTTATATATTAAAAAAAGAAGAAGCTATAAATCGTAACAGGTTGGCTATCTAAGCAATACCTCCAAACATGTAAGTGAATTGAATCGAAAGCTTTACTTCCATTACTAGCATGTAATATGAAAGCAACGCAATACTATACAGCAAGAAGGCAAATATAACATGATTGATGTCGACTATATGAAAAAGTCATATTTACTATCTAGTATGTCTATGAAATTCTAGTATAGGAAATGTTGATAGACTATATTCAACATAGGCCTTCAAGCTCTATCAATTTCTTCAAAGCAAGGACTAAGCCCTTCAAACATAAATTAACCTTCTTAGTGTAGGATCGACCTTAGTGGAGCTTAAGTTGAACCCCCTAAAGCTCCCTAGTTGAAGCCTCTACCAAGTGCCCAACTTCAATCTAAGCTCACCAAAAGTATAATCTAAACTCTATTCTCTGATCTGCAGAGCCTAGGCCTTCGAGCCTAGGTTAATCAAGCTTAGCCCACGAGTTTAAATAAAGACTAGCTTGGAACAACGTGGTTAAATAAGGTAGGTCAATAACTATCACAGCCTGTTCTTGAGATCCTCTTAAAAATTTGGAGTCAAAGAGAGAATCTTAGCATATTTATTGCCTTATAGAGTTAAGGATCAGGTTTTGAGATTACAAAAAAATCCAATAGGAAACCCAATCTGATAAAAAAAAAGTATATATTAATAAAAATATTTATTCTTAACTTTTGCAATATACATATCTTATACAAGTTTTATATTATACAACACATTTAATTCTTAATTTTTATTATTATGTAAATCAATAAATATAATCTTAATGTTATTTAACTTTTTTCGTTCTATTATCTACTTAATCTCATATAAACCCTATAAAATCTACCCCTATATAGTCTTTTGAATCCTATAAAAACTTGCCCCAACCTTATAAAGTGAGGTTTGGGGAATAAAAAGTAAAATCCTATAGAGTTTTGAAAAACGTTAAACTCAATAGGGACGAATAAGGGTTTCACAAAATCAGTTTCAAACCTGCTCCGATTACATTCCTAAATTCTAGAAATATTGATATAATTCATAATTTTTAAAGTGTGCATAAGCACTAAAGTTTTCATTTTATTTTTTTATTAATTTATATAATTGTATGTAATTTATCTCTAATGATTCGTTAATTATTGAAAATCGTTTTATGTGTTTTCGATAAATAACGGATAACATATGTATAACTTAATAATTTAATATTTAATTATTTTATTTTCTTAATTCTAAACTTATGGGGCCATTCTTATTAATATTTTTAACTTCGTTATAAAATTTAAGTTCAATCAGATAATTTATACGATTATCCTAAATTTTATGAACTATCTTCGAATCAACCAATTATGAATTAATTACTAGTTTTTATAGAGTTTCACATATTTGCATATAAATCTTTGATCTAAGTTTGTTAATGTTTCTAATACGTTAGGAATTAAAGAATAAATTTAGTATAGTTAATTGATCTTGAACATAAGGAAGGAAAAACCATTTAAGACTTAATTTTTTTAACAATTAATTCAATCTCCCTTCTTAATTGTTCAATGGGACCAACATACAAAACTACTTTTAAGTTATTAATATTGTGTTCTTATGACCTTTACTTAGTTTATTAGTTAATTTTTTTAGCATTTATTTTATTTTATATTTTACTTTAGATATTATTTATTACTTTTAAGTTTTGAAGTAATTATGAGGAGCAAAGAATGATGAATTTTGGATTTTATTAATTATAGTTTTATATTGTTGATGAATGATGTTGTCATATTCTTCGATGAATGTTATTTATTTTGTCATAAGCCTAAAATGAAAATATGCAATTTATGGCATTTGACTTTATTGAATGGTGTTTTAGTAATTATGAATTGATTTTGCTTAATTTAGATTATTAAAGTATAAATCTTAAAGTACTTAGGCAATAGTTTTAAATTATCAAGTAGTTTATGGACTTGTAGCAAGTACCCTATTAGTCTAGCATGTGAAATTCATGCATTGGTTGAAAAACTTATACAATTTAGGATAGGTTTCAGGACAATTAATAAGGTATCAGGATGAGTTTGGGTTTTATGAAGCCTATCCCACTTACATCCCTAGCTACTTCTCTACCTCCATAACCACAACCACTAGGGCAACAAAACTTTGAAAACCCCATAGTATACATAGAGCAACTTTACAATAACCTTAATATAAAAAACTAGAAGTTGAAAACTCTTGTTACAAAGAACCAATAGCTGAAGATCCATACTGCTGAATTAGAGAAACAAGATATACCTCCACCACTAATGGATGATTGCATCTCTAATAACAATGCCCTACTACCGCCCTTACTACTTACCATTTAAAATAACCCTCCCATTGTTTCACCAGTAGTACTAGTTTCCTCATGTAGCCAAGCAATCGTAAGAAACAACTAAGTTAAGCCTTTTGAGGTTTATTCGCATTGTTCCCTACCTTATAAAGACCTTAAAGAGCTCGAACAATATATCATGACACTCTCCAAGCTCAAGGAGTCCAAGAAGAATGACCTCAAGGGCCAATTTGCTTTTGGTCAATCTCTAGTCACTAAAAGATCTAAGATGAGGTGTTATTCCCTTGCATTTGCATCTTACTTTTGAAGTTCTATGATGGGATAGTTGATCCAAATGAGTACCTCACATACTTTAGATCCATGATGAATCTACACAACTATAGCAATACTGTAATCACCTACAAGGTACTCTAGGGCACCATGAAAAAGGTTGCTCAAACTTGGTTTAACAATTTGAAGTTGAAATCTACCTCTAACTTATAACAACTCGTCCACTCTTAATCTCATAAAGCAATCCCTAACAATTCCATCATAGATTATCACTCTCGCTTTAACTTGCTTATGCTTAAAATCCCCAATGTCAAGATGAATGTAGTCGTACCTACAACTAGCCATAGGGTGAAAACTTCTGGTCCTTTCTTCATTTATCTAGCTAAGAGTTAGCTACAAACCTTTTTATAATTTCATAAACGAGACTTTAAGCTTATTCTTATGGAGGATACTCTCAAGGCGGAAGCCAACTAAGAGAGGTTGAAGAAGAAGCCAAACAAGGATCGAAACTTAATGAAGGATTGACTCATTCCTAAGAACCAATAAGAATTCATCTTGTTATGGGGATAAGGGAAGAGACAAAGGCACCATCCCCTCCTAGAGAGACCATACCCCCTTAATCGACCTCAGGGGTAAATATTACTCTTGAAAACTATTGGCTATGAGAAGTACTGGTGAGAGAAGCCCATAGCGGAGCAATGTCCTAACGTTTTAGAGAGAAGAAGACAACCGCATTATTGAGAGAGAAGTTTTATTGGCCTAGTGATATCAGGCAAGTACACCTATCAGTTTTAATATAGCGGATGTGAGTCTGAGTCGATCTCTCAGAGACTTCAAGTACTAATATTAACCTTAACTTTATTATCTAACCGGAAAATTATGAAGGTTTGAATTAATTAAAAAATACTAAAATTAATAAACTAACCTAATTATAAGACTTGATTAAGCAATTTAGAAAGCGATAAAACTAAAAACGACTTCAAGAAAGTAATAACGTATTTAGGAATTATTTCTCCTAGTGTTTAACATGTGATCGCTTAAAATATATTCAATTCAATTTTTATTATTCTTGATCGGAGGGATTCACAATTAAAGTTAATACCTTTCTCAAGCATATTAACCCTAATCCTAAATTATTTACCGAAATCTCTTCACTTAGTAATATAATTTAGAATTATATTAATGTATAATGAATTCCCATACAAATAATTAACTTTCCGGAAGAAACATGTATCTTATCTTTAAGTATACATGTAATTCTCTCCAATTATGTAAAAATCTAATTATACATGTAATTTCTCAATCAACATGCATAATATCATAAATTAATATTCTAGAAATATCATAAATTGATATTCTAGAAATATCAATTAACAATTAAACAACATAATTGAATCAAGCAAAGATAGAAACTTTATTGAGATTTATAAATCAACCCAAGAGTCACATGAAACCCTAGGTTCCATAATCCTAAATACACGAATTCTAAGCTATCATAATGAAACTAAAAACGAGTTCCATCAAAAACATAAAATAAAACATAAAAAACCCTTTTGATTGATGAAAAATCTCTTTGATCTTAAAGTTGGTGTTGCTTTCACCTTTTTCTTCTCTTTCTCCTTAAGTCTCTTTTTTTCTCTAATGTCTCATGTGTCATGTGAAACCTTAATATGTCCTTTTATAATATATTATAAGGTTTCCGTTTTCGTCACCAGACACAGCTTGGGACATGGCCGTGTCCCCGGTCATGTAACTTTCTATCCCTGGCAAATTTCTCTACATGGACACAGCCTGGGGATATGGTCATGTCCTAGACTGTGTAACTTCAAAACTTCATAACTCCTTCATTTGAACTCCGAATTGAGTGAAACTTGATTCCTTTTTTTTGTTTTTGATCTAAGAACGCGTTCAAACCTTGAAATCAAAATTTTACTCAATTAAGTATCAATTTCTTTAAAGAAAACCAAAAATGTAAGGGAAATACTATAAAATCACAATGGGAAATACTATAAAATCACAATGTGAAATATGCTTAAAATCAGAGTTATCACCTAGTATAGGTAAGGATGTACAAAGATCATTAAGAGGTACAAAGTTTGTGAACGAGCAAAGAGAAGAAAGGATCCCTTTAGGAAGTATATGCCTTAACTTGTCTTAGCCTGATATTGAAAGGATTTGAGTATGGATTCATCCTAGGTTTTCTTTGAACATCCAAAGGAAAAGACTCAATTCTGGTCATTGTTGACAAATTTTGCAAAACCTTACATATTATTCATTGTCACAAAATCGATGATGGGCTTTATGTTGGTAGCATTTCTTCTAGGAAAGTTGCCTAATTATATGGTATTAGAAAGTAAATAGTTTTGGATTAGGACACCAAATTTCTTAGCTTCTTTTAGAGGATACTATGAAAGAGATTCGTCACCAAGCTCATGTTTGATACCTCTAACCACCCGCAAATAGGTAGATAGACTAAGGTGGTCAATTGAACTCTAGTCGCCATACTTAAAGTTATTGTTGGCAAGAACTTCGCCAATTGAGACAGTTTCTACACATTGTTGAGTTTTCCTACAATCAATTAGTCCATGGTACCATTGACAAGACTCCTTTTGCGGTTTCGTATGGGTATAACATTACTACTTCCTTAGACTTCGTCGTAGCATGGACTTTTACTAAAGAAAGTATGATTACAGTTAATTAAGCTTAAGAATTCCAACACCTATACTAGAAGGTTACAAATTAGAATACTACAAATAATGAAAGCAACAACAATGAGGAAGCCATGGATAGAAAACATTACTTTTTAAGTAAGGTGACTTAACTCCATAAGGATCGATTCTCATACTTAAGGAAGAACAAATTGTCTCCCTAAGTTGATGATCCTTTTTAAGTCGTATGGAAAATCAACGACAACGCTTATAGGATCAAGTTGCCAAAGACTATGAAGTTTCTACCACTATCATTATATTTGATCTTATCTAATATCACATTGAAGAAGGTGAGCTAATTAAAATCCTTCGGATTTGAGGTCAAATCTTCAATACCCCTAAGGAGATTATGGGAATGGAGTCCTCGGACCAATTACCTATAGTCGTGTATGTGTTTAAAACCTTATGCATAGTATTTGTTAAACCTAGGGTTCATTAATTGATTTTGATGAGAACAAAAAATACATATCTAAACATGTTTTTTAACCAAACAAGTAGATAACTAAACTAAGTATTATTTGTTTATATTGAAATAATTGAATAAGATCGATTAATTTACTTAAAGAATAAATATATCAATTATCTCTATAAGAAATTTAATCTTTTAAATGTTGATAAAATGATCTTGAAATTAGATTACAAAATATATTTGTTTGTTATGTGTTAAAGGAATTTTCAAATGATATTTTGGCCTACCGAGTTGACAACTCAATGAAGAATTAAGCTAACGGTATAAAGCTTTGAAAAACATTCACTGGCCTGAAGGAGCCGACATGCTGGTTCACTTGGCGGTATTTATGCCAGTAGAGTATTTTGTTACCAGCTTGCTAGTAGTAAAAGGAGTCAACATGCTAATAAGTCTGATTCAAGTAGTCATTGAAGCTTTTAATGTACGGTAACAAAAAGAATTCAATGAGTTGATATAAAAGCTTAACAACTCAACCAAAGGCTATTAAGATATGATATTCTAATACAATTAAAAAGACATTCTCTTACATTCTTGAGTTTATTTACTTCTCTTTGGCCTCTTACACACTTATTTACTATCAAACAAAAAGAGACATAGTCGTGGTGCTTAAAAGTCCTCACATTTGTAATCTTGAGTAAAGAAAGTGATATACGTGAGTTAGTTGTGTGTAAAAGAGATTATGTAAGCTTATGTAGGTCTTGGAGCATTGAGTTGTGAAATTAATAAAGCGAAGCGTAGTCCTCGATTGGAAGCATTGTGAGTCCATGAAGATTAGGGGGTAGTTCGAACTCTATGTTATGTTTGAGCTTAAATTTCTCAATCCCTATCACCTTTAATTTTTGTACTTATTATTATTTTATTGTTGCTTTGATTACTCTTATTATTACATCTATTTAGTTATGTCGAAAAAAATTGCATATTGTCCTATAACTCAATTCTCTGCCCTTCCCCCCCCTTCCCCTCCCAAGTTTAGCCTACTGTTTTTCAACACTCTAGCTGATCAACTAGCTAAAGATGAGGTTGCTTTCCTTTTCTCTAGCCCATTTCCCTAAGCATCTACAACTAACCCTCATTAAGGCTGAGTGGCCCTCTAACTTGCTACCTTACTCTTTAACTTAATCCCAATAAGGCCATCTTAAATCAACTTGACCGACATGATTCACTTACAGTCTTCCCCTATTTCTAATTGTTGCTACAATGGTTTGATTTATTGCACATTTAGCCGACTTCACTAATCTAAGTAGAATGCAAAATTACTTTATCACTCTACTAGGTACACCCCAGTATCTAGTTAACATGTATGCTCTAACACTAAAAGTGGCATAATATATTCCCTTAGCTATTTTGTCATTTTTACCATTTCTTAAATTAAGTAAATCTTATCAAAGGTGATAAATATTTGGAGGTAAGCTCAAACAGAAAATCAATATTACATTAATTAGTTCAAATAAGGAATACCATTAACTTGCTATTGTAACATTGTTAAGTGAAGTAAACATGGCAATTATCTACCACGTATTGCTAATGTGTAACTGGATAGCATGGATATGAAACTATAAATAAAAAAGAAAAAATATTAAAAAAATATTTAAAATTGTAAATAAAAATATAAAAATCAGAAAAATAATAAAAAATATGTATTGTAAAATGAAAATGGAGAAAAGAAAAAAATTAACATACTTAATTTGATATAGTTATATGTAAATTAATGTATGGTTATAAGTTGATGTATTAATCATATATAATATAGTGTATATACATATAGAAAATAAATTTAAAAAAGAATATTAAATAATAAAAAAATAAAAAACAATTATAAAAAAATAACAAGAAATATATTTTTAAAAAGAATATTAAGAAAATAGTAAAAAAAAATCGATATAAAATTAAAAAAAAAAAACCTTGCAGCCACCCAAGGTACAACCCCTCATAAGTAGCCATAAGCCACCTCTTGACCTTAGGGTAGTTAGAAAAGCAACCACCTAACCATAGGTCACGACCTACTGTTGATATGATTAAGATATATATATATATATATATACACACTATATTATATATGATTAATAAATCAAATTATATATATGAATATACATTAATTTATATATAACTATAACTAATTCACTATTTTAATTTTTTTCTTTTCTTTAATTTACATTTTATATTTTTTATTACTTTTGTGATTTTTATAATTTTATTTACAATTATATATATATATTTTCTTTTTTGTTTATAGTTTCATGTCCAGTCATGGACAAATTAGTTATACTTCGGGAACATATAGCGAACAATTGCCACGTCTACTTCATTTAAAGGGGTTGTAACTACAAGCTAATCACATCCTCTGTTTGAATCATTTAATATAATATTGATTCCTTATTTGAACTTTTTAAAATATTAATTCCTTATTTGAACTTTTTAAAATATTGATCCTTTATTTGAATTTATTCCCAAATATTGATCAACCTTGACATGATTTATCCTTTCTTAAATACTACTAGGATACATATTTACTCTTTATGGACATGTACTACTTTTATCATTTTCTCCTTTGTAATTTGACTTAGAAAGTTTACATAAATAGCCTTCTACTGTTGAAATGAGTCTAATGCATATTTTGAATATTCTCCATACTCTCAAGTTCAACCTTACTCCTATTTGTTCCCTTTCATAAGAAATAATGACTAAGTGACTAATCTTCTTTCTGTACATCATATTGGATAGAAGTTTAGGTTGTGTATACTTTGGTGTATAATATCAATTGAGCAACTCATGTTTTAGTTAAAACCCTTATTAAACCCCTCGTATTTTCTTTGACAATTTGAAAGACCCACCCTTTAGGTTATGTTTAGAGCAATATTCTCATGTGTCAAACCCCGAGATGTATCACTTATTAAATAGCGAAGAGCATGTGATCATCGGCTAAATTTCAAGCCTTATGAATCTCTTTACTTGCTTTCAAAGTTGGATGGTAGCCCTTCATATATTTCTTATCAAAGCATCTGGAAAACAAGGCTTAGATAAGATCCTAATGCCAGGACCACTTTCATTGAGATTAAAAAATATATGTTTCTACTTTGATTCAATGAAGAGAGCTTTTCTACTTACCCATTCACCCCAAAAAAGAAATTAGTAAAACCTCGTTCCAATTTCTTGATAATGCACTTACGATGGTTTTTAGCTTGAGATATAAATTTCTTGTCAAAGCAACAACACATAAACAAGTATTCACCCATCTATTCAATATAGGCTTAATCTTTGTAACCACATCGAGGAAAAACTCTTTCTTCTTTTTGAAGTAGAGTAGACAACCAAGGTAATCCATTGGCAGCCGTCCTTGCTAGAAATGAGGTACTCTTGCAATTTGACTTATAGTTACAATCTTCATAATTCATCCGTGATAATTGAGCCCTTGCTACATGTCAATATCTTTATTGATGATTATATAATTTTTAGGTTTAGATGGTTATGCTAAATCCTTACTCAAACTGAAGGATTCTTCATTTTTTTTTTGTTTTTTTTTTTCATTTAAGCTCATTTCAATAAGATTAACTTAGAGTAAAAACTTTAATGGGCTCTTAGCAGCATCTCCAATTTTAAGCTTCATTTCATTTTAAATGTGCTTCATTCTCTAACTTATTATACTCCTCTCATTGACAGACATTCTAAATAAAAATTAATATGATAAAGGATTTACCTAATGAACTTACAATCAAGAACATGTGAACCTCATTTAAGAAATAACCCAAAAGAAACCTATCCAGTCATCATATTTAATCCATAACCTAATGCCCAATGTCCATATACCATGGCTTACTAAAAATATCTAAAAATAATACACCATTAGTAAATTAAAATGGATCAAATCCCATTCATCAAGTTATAAGCCCATATAACTTTAATTATATCCATTTAGAAAACAAGCATATGCATAAGCTCACTTATCTTATTTTGATGCACTTGGATTAATTAAAGCCCATAAGCACAATAAGTGAACTAAGTAACATAGTTAAGATTGTTATAATTTAATGGTATAAATATCGATTTTTCAATAAAATGAGCTAGATTCGAATTCTCTCTCCCTAAGTTTTAATATATAATAGTAAAAAAAAAAGAAGAAGAGAAAAACAACTTAACGTAACATAGCTTATTAATTATAACCCATCTATTTAGCTAAAGTCCATGTTTATTTAGAATAAGTTTCAACTAAAGAATTAATTAGTCAACTTTAGTGCATAATTGTCAAATTTACGATTTTAGAAAATTCTTTTAAGTTAATTCGTATATAAATTTTTTTTTATAGAGACTTACATTTTTATCCGATTTTACATGTCAAACTTCGTAAAAACTTATTTTTTTTATTGAGTTTATAATACTACATATATAAGTTGAATGAACTAATATATATATATATATACACATACACACACACACAAATAGGCTTCTATTAACTTATTGACTATAAAGAAATTAAATCATAATCTAGTTTTTTTTTTTTCCTCTCTATCTCTTTCCTTATCCCTTCTTCAATATTCAAAGTCTTCATCTAAGTTCCAACTCCAATAGAAATATTTATAAGAAAAACCATATATTTAAGCTTATACAATTGACAACTCAAAATAAGTTAAAACATTTTTTTTTTCAATTCATTGTTTTTTTATCAAACAAAATAATGGGAAAAAAGATAAGTCTCAACACTACTTATCCTTATTCCCTGAATGTTAGGTTATAGATTAAGATTTTTTTTATAAAAAAAGAACTAAATTTATTTATTTCTTTATTTCCATCATGTATTTCAAGTTTTTTATAACTATTATAAGCAATTCTAATAGTTTTTTTAAAGCTATTTTATAGAGATTGTAAAAACTTATATTTTTATATTTCGATTTTATAGGCCCTCTAATTATTTCAAATAGAATTGTGAATTTCACATGAGATGATTGCTATTATTATGAGATTATCTCTTTCAAATATTACGTGGAGCGAAAGTGAATTTGAGCTCCATATTGTTCCACAAGATAAAAGTAAATTTTTTTGTCAATCTTTATATAATTTCCCACCACTTTATATATAGGTCAGTGCACCTACCACTAAGGGTAGCTCAATAGCTCATAAACGGTGGTAGGTACCCATGTGTTTCTTTAAATTGGTAACTCCAACCACCATTTAGGTTGGATCATACTTCTTATATTAATTTGATATAACATAGTAATTATACTATTTTAGTGGAATTTAATTATGCATATCACGCCAAAACTTAATTTTGTATTCTTAGAAGATTTAAGAGTCGATTGTATACTTTGAAAATTTTGATACTCCATTGCTAAATTCCCCATACTTGTGAACTCTTGCTATATATTTACTATGATTTAATAATATTACGTGAAAAACATATTCCTTTAGAATTTCTTATGCTGGGTGGCATGTTATGTAGAAGCTCCTAAATAGCTTTATAGCATTAATCGAAAAGTTATTCGAATGTTGAATGGTTCCTATCCATTCAAAAGTCTAAAGTTACTTGTTGTATCAAACAAAACATGAAAAGATAAGATAATCGCAATCTAATTTATTATTCAAATTTTCATGACAAAATTCGTAAGTGCCTTAGTGTATATTAGCCTATATTATTGAAGGAAAAAAAAATTAAAAACCTCTGCAACCCAAATTGTTGTAGATCAGCCAGTCTCCTTGTCTACTGCAATATATCGTGCCGTTGCCGCGATAGTATGGGAGGGAAATTGGTCATACCCATGCCCCTCATGTGACTCCCATATTTAATTAGCTCCTCGTGGACGCGGGTCTATATTTTCGAAATTCGTGACATTTTGTTGCGTAATTATTTTTTATTTATTATTTTTTTTTTTTTGGGGGGGGGGGTGGTTTAGCAAATAACTTCATTTAATTACAGAAACAAAACTGTTCAACAGAATACGGTTAAAACAACAAGAAATCAGCCAACGTCAAAAAGCATGGGGAATATGACCTTCCATGCTAGAATTCACCATAAAAGACAATGTTATAACTAGTAGGAATAAACATAGATAAAAATATCAGAATATGGTCCAAAAAAAAAAAAAAAAAAACCAACGTTTATTCATAAATTGTACTTTTCTCTTCGATAGGTAATTAATAAATTATGAAGAAATTGTATAAAATCTTTTCAAACTTTGATTTTGGTGCGAATTATCTTTTAAACTAAAGTATGATTTTTGGTTTCTAAATTTTTATAAATCGGTAAACATCTCATAAATTATTATACATTGAAAAGTTGAATAATAATGTATTATGAAATTTTTTTACAAGGAAAAATTGCAAGATTTATGGAAAAGAAAAGGTGGATCCATGGAAGCAATCATGCATTTCTCTTCTTGCTAAGCTGATCTGGGAGTGTAAGACTCCATGGCGGCTTCTTCTAGTTTCAACCTCTCCTCATCTCCTGCAAAGCAATACCGTTCCAATTATCGTAGCTCCACGAGCTACGACGCCTGTTCCCGCGACCTTCTTTCGGTGACTACCTCTCTTTATCGACGTAGTATTATAATGCAACCTAGTCCTAACATCTGAAATGTTGAAAGAACCTGATTAGCTTAGTTCGGAATCCTTACGTATTGATCAACTGCAATGAGTCCTTTCGACCACCGTTTGTTCGACATTGACCGTTTGTTAACATTGTGTAATGCCTAGGAGCTAGAGATGTTACAACCCGCCTCATGCCATTATCTTATAATAGATAATGACACATAAGTCGTCTAAAACTTATATACATATCTAAATCCACATCAATTCAAAATATCCACCAAACTCTCGTGTCATAATATCAACATAACCACAGCTGCTAAAATAAAGAAATTTGTAAGAATTAAGTAAAGAGCCTGACTTACGTAGATGAAAGCGGAATCCACGCCAAAATACGTGCAGGGACTCGCAACTGGACGGAAAAAGACACATACAAAATATTCGTTTTCTTGGTACTACGAAGGGAAACAAACTTTCAAGATTTCAATCCGAACTTACTTACCAGGAAATCAAGTTAGGAATCATTCTTGCTTCATTTGGATAGATTTTATCGTGGAAAAGCATTGTTTCGTAAGTCGCTTTGATCTAATAATGAAGTTTCTGTGTGGAGGAGATAATGATATAATAAGATGGCCAGAAATGGTGGAGAAAGAAAATATATAAGAAGGGAGGATGATAGACAGTTTTTGATGTTATGGAAGGGAAATAAGATATAGCATTATCCTATTATCCTTTATACATACTGTAGAAGGGAAAAGGATGTGTCACTTTCTTTAATTTATTATTATTATTATTATTATTATTCGTATATTACACATTGCATTCAGAAGAAGTCTTATGAGAAAAATCACTGTAGTGAATTGCTATGATCTTCCTATCATGCTTTGCCCTAATTCTGTACGTCACTTTTCCTCTTTACTTGTTATATCTCTTATACGCAAGCGTTATGTGATCTACGACAATAAATTCCTAATCTTATCCTATTAATGCTGCATAAGTTCACTAATTTCTTCCATCAATGTGAATAAATTTGTTGCATATTAGTTGGTTCTTTCAAACTGGATTGAGCATTGAGTTCGCTTGAATTTCAACATTCATAAAAACGAAAAAAAAAACTGAAGTGAAGTTGTAAGTTATTACTTCAATAGTTAATTGTTTCTCGCTATCAAGAACATGTTTGATGAATCCTCTTCTTATATTTTTGCTTTCGAATATTGTTGCCAAAACCATTTTTTCCACTTGGTTTTTCCCTGAAAATATTTAGAGGACTTCATGCTTGAATTTGGCCATCCTTGAAAGTTCTTCAACCGCTTCAACCAAATGGTCTAACCGAGCCACGAATTCAATAAGTAATGAAGTAAATGTAGCCAGTGATAGAGCGGCAGTGCTCTCAAACGCTTTCATTCTTGGCACAAAGTCCATGCCTATGCCTCCCTCTTCTTCGAAAGCATCAACCTCCCGCAATGGCCACGAATGGAGTCTTCTTGAAAGTTTCCTCATCATCTCATGGTACGATTCAGTTGGTGCCCCTGAAGGCGTGTTCTGTTCCATGGGACTCATGCTCTCCGACTCGGGGATTGCATTAGAGAGGTCGATGCGAGCATTGGATAAAGTATGAGTTAGCTTAGGAAGCAGCTTGGAAGACTTGTCTGGAGGGTCTGAACAAGATGTTAGAAGATAGGAGTGAATGTCTATGGCATTTTGAAGCCTCTCGGCAGAGCTATGAACTCTCTTCAGGAGGCAACATTTCAGGCTCCTCTTCATGTTACTAATGTCTTTGCCTAAGCTCCTAACCAGCTCTGCAGCTTGTGTTGCTGCATCTTCAATTTCAGACCGAAAAGCGATTCGAAGGTTGAATGGTGCCTGCATCCATTCAAATGTTCAATGCCATTTGCTGTATCAATCAAAACATGTAAAGATTTGGTAACAGGAATCCCGACTTCTTATTCAAATTCACATAATAAGCTTCCTAGGGCCATTAGTCAGTTTGATTGGCTGGTTACTCTATATTATAGAGGAAACACCAATGTCAAATTAGTGATAGATTAGCCCTTCTTTTCAATGCAATATGTATTGTGTTATTGCCGCAGCGATTACAAGAATGGCTTTTTTTCAGGAGGTCTATACTTAAACCTTAAATTGCTACCCTACCTTTCAGGAAAGATATGTTCTTTGAAAATGTAATGGGAATATTTTCACCATGGACCACAACAAACAGTTGATAAGAGAGACAAAGAAAGAAGTATAAAAGCACATATTCCCTATTTATTCTGCCGCTTTTTGGACCTAATGCTCCCTTGTCTAGTCCCTAAATGGACACCAGCAACATGAATAAAGGCATATTATGTTACGTGATCCCATGAAATTTTTCTGTTAAGTACGACTCCACTAGATTTTTTCTTTTGGTGTTTTTCATGATTTCATAAAATACAACAGCTACCTAGGAAATACATCTTGGTAGATCCTTGGTTGTTAGCCACTAAATGTACCGATAGAAAAGGTTCCTGATTCTCCCTACCAGAAAGATTCTATTCTACTCGATCAAATAGGAAAAGGAAACCAAGATCAGAAGTTTTACGCGGGATAAACACAGTTAGAACCTTGGAAAGATCCTAAACGTACCTGAATCTCAGAGTGCAGAACACCATGAAGTGCCATGACTTCATAGGCGCAATACCGTAAAACCGCTCCAACTTTAACATACTCGGACCATGGATAGAAGAAGTGGCGGAACCTTCCGTGAGGCGGCTCCCACTTTGCCGATTGAGCCTAAAAAGAAGCAGAAAGTGAAAAAGCATGTTACTATGGATTTTATGAACAAATAAAAGGGTTTTAAGAAGAGTAACAGGCATTTTATAATGTATGTACCAAAGAATCTAGTTTTGCAGAGGAGTTTAAAGTGGCTCGACATTTTCGATAAGCAGGCTCATCAGGAAATTCATCCATTACAGTTTTGGAGAATTCTGGATGTTCCAATGCTTCATCTTCTAAGTATTTCTTCACACATTCTGATAGATAAACATATAGCATTTCAAATAATCCAAGTGCTGAATAAAAGCCCAAACAAAATTCCTTGTTGCACATACAAACAAGTGAAAATCCTGCTAAAGATATATGAATGATACCTTCAAGTGAATCAGCAACTGATTCAAAGCTTTTGACTAGTTCCTTGTGCAACTGCTCACCAGCCCAGTTAGGAAAAACCAACACATTCACTATGACTGCTACAAAAGCTCCAATTGCAATCGAATATAATCTATCCATGGCTGTCCTGATGGGGCTTCCCATCCGATAACCCGAAACGATTATCAAACAGAAGGTGAAAAGTGCCACCCTGAAACCATATTCATATGGCACCATGGTTGGCCATAACTTCATTGAGGATGTAATAGTTCCTGCCAAAGAAATAGGCAATCTTCTGGTTATTATATTTTCTTCAATTTTATTTTCATTTGCAGAAAAAGAGAATATACCGATGAGAAATATGCTAATTCCAATTACAAAAGGTTCAGCGACCCGGCCGGAACAAATAGCAATCTGTGCAGCTGCAATAGCCAAAACTCCTGCCAGCAAGCTTCCAAGTGCCCGGTTGAATCCTCGGTTAAAAGTTGCACCTAAGGAATTTAAAAGGGAACTTTGTTAGTCAGTTTGACATGAGATTATCAAAAGATATGCTCATCATGCACCACTCATCCTATAGAAAAACTTCATATATTATTTATACGTATCAATTAATTGTACCAAATTTTTAGGACTTGTACCTCGATAGTTAAGAAAAATAGTAAAAATATTTGTATGAAATGGGTCTTTATAGAATCGTCTAGATAATACATAACATTTGGCATGCGACCAATACATGACAGAATACTAAACAAATATGTTGATATCCATGCCATCTGTGGGACAATTTGTGGCTAAGTGCGGGTCACACATGAATTTTTCCAATAACACAAATGTGCATGTATGCATTTAGACTATTTATATTTAGGCGACAAAGGGGCATCAACCCGTCATGCTTAAAATTAAATAACAGATGTAAACTTAGCTTTCCTGATAAATCTGTAGACATACCGACGGTGTATTCAAACATGATGGCAACAGTGAGAATGGACCAGATGATGTTGGCGCCGAAAATTTCATAAGGTGCCCGGAATAGTATAAGCAATGACACAAGCAGCACAGCAAGTCCAACTTTCAGAGAAAATATGATCCTATTGCTATCGTCTGTGTAAAAATTCCAAACATTATGAATCCTAGCATTCCAGGACAATCCATCACCCCCCACATCCTCTCCTGCTTCTTGATTCTTCGTTTTGCAGGTGGCTGCTGAGAGAATTTCAATGGCGATACTACCTTTCTTGCCATTCATTCTCCAATGTGCTAATCAAATGTCCTCAATTACCACAAAAGACAAGAGTTGCTTTTTAAGAAATTCTTGTTCTGCTGCGACTCGGTGATCCAAGTACGGAATTCCAAAATTTTACAGGACTTGAAGCCTAAGGCGCCTAAGTTGATGTATCAATGAGTTTAAAAAAAAAAAAGAAAAAAAGAAAAAACAAGTGGACTTTGCGAAACAATGGAAACCTGGGAGTGAATTCTCAAGCTTCAAGAGTAAGCAAACCAGCGAGTAGCAACATGCACACCGATAACAGAATGGAAGTACTTGGAGGAAGAGAAGATGATTTAAAGAGGATGTAGCTAAGTTGGTTGGCAAGTAGGAGGGATAGGAAAAGTACGTCTAGTCAGGATAATACGTAGATGAGAAGAATAATGCTGCAATAATAGAAGAGAAAATAGAGCACAAGAAAAACTCAGGATAAGAAGATGCTTAATCTCAATAATGTTTGTGGAATTGGAGAATTAGAATCTATAGTATTTGTTTCCGTCGCCACATTCTTTCCTTCTCCTTAAAAATATCTCTAGCATGTTTCTATCAATCAAAAACAGAGTCAATTTATGATAATGAAAACTATGGTTACTGTTCATGTGCCTTAGAATGTAGTGAAAATGAAAAAGAAATCGAGCCATAACATTTATCATGTTTATATAAATGTTAATTTGTAATTTTATGTTCTGGTTTTAAGTCTTCTTTGGGCCAAGAGGCATAGACTAACTATGTCATGAAGAGAAAAGAGAAAATCTATTGAAACTTTATTTGAGTGAGGCTTTATTTGAGTTTGGATGAGCAAGTCGCTATTGAATCACATTGAAGAATTTATTTCTTCGTCATTCGCCTGCATTCCCTCATTGCTATGGTCGTTATGTCCATCATCCTGACTGTGAATCCTTTAAGCATACTATTCTTGTCTTATTGTTCTTATTCCTTGGGTATCTATCTGCTCCAATTCTTTATTCTTGTTTTTATTTTGGAAACTTTCGGGCTAACTCTCATTCCTTAACTCCTCTAGAATTTATTCTCATATCATTCTGCAAATTCGGTTCTCTTCTATTACCTAATCCCAGCTTTTCGGTCACTAGGGTTACACAGCAGTAATAAAATTTTACAACCATCATCATCCGCTCTTGTAAATTAGTTTGGTTTTCGTCATGTTCATAATTTTACTAATTTTTCTCGGTCATTTTGATATAAACTCTCAATAGAATTATGATTTTACACGTTTACGATTCTATCCGATTTTAGAATTTTATACATTTTACATCTCAGTGACAATTATTATTCTCAATATTATGTAGTTAAATTTCACCTGGCAAAGACACAAAGGCTCCTTTGATTAACACCAAGAAAGAGGACATAAGGATAATTCAAGTTCATATATTTATTCATGAAAAAGTGGGATGTAAAATAAGTTGATAGAATAATTTTTCTATCATTACCTTAGATTTATCGTTAATATTAAGAATAAAATGGTAATAATATGGATTCATTGAAATCCCATTCTGAAAGTAAACAACGCCGAATCTAGTCATTTGTGTTTTTGGAATGCATTTTGTTTTATGCTGGGGGGTGATAACCTTGATTAATATTACTTTCCTTTTATTTCTTAATATAACTGAAAGTGAGGAATGCACATACTGCAATCCACCGGAGGAAAGGGAGATAAGTGAAACTAAGAATAAGATTGTTTCATGTGCTCATATCTCAATTTACATCAAAATGTGAGATTAAAAAAAAAAAGAAATCTTATATGCCTACCCATACCATACGTTATAAGTATAGATTTTCAAATTTTTGGAATCAGAATCTATCTCGGACACATTAAAACCACCATGTATCTTATAAATGAAGATTTTACGAGTTATAGGATGCCTTGTGGAACCTACAAGTTTTTGTTTTTTCTTATAAATTCCATATGGCATGCATAATTATCAAAATCAAGATTCTACTTAAAATCGTCAGAAATTCAGTAGAATCATATCATAAAATCGAATCATAAAATCATAGGATTTTACAACCTATATGAATTTGCTTTTTACAAATAGTAAATAAGCATACAATAGTCAATAGAAAACTTAAAATGTATAGTAGAAATAAAGAAATTCATGAATTCTAGTCACAATATGAGTTTAATATAAATAACTAAGCATAAATAATAAATGATTATGCAACAAAATATTAATAGAAGTACAAAACTAATATAAATTATTATCAAAACTATCATCTCTCATCACCATCATCATCATTATTGTTCTCATCATCAACAACATCTTTATTAGTATTGCTACCAATTATATCCTTACCTTTTAAGTCTTTCGAAATACCAATTCATACCTCATCTTTGACAAAATCAACTCCATGAAGTCATGGTTGTAGCATTCAAATGAAAGAAGGAAAAGTTGAATACGTGATCTCTTAAGTTGAGATATAAACAATAGGCTAAGAATGATGGGCTTGTTATGTTGGAATAATAATAGGCTAGTCTAAAAGCCCATCAAGATAAAGTATCATATATTTTTATCCAATTATGTAAAATCTGTAAAATCAAGAGTAGAATCGAGATTCTATTAATTTTAAAGATTCAAATCAAGATTCGAACAAATTTTGCTTAGAAAAGATTTTATAAGGGTTTTAACTGGCAAGTAACTCATAAAATCGTAAAATCATATAATTGTAGGAGTTGAATCAAGATTTTGACAATCATGATGACACGTTTTAATAATGAATCCTTTATGAAAAATGTATTCCTTCATTTTATCTTAGTAAGTGCTAATTTTATCTTCATAAATAGTAAATTGGAAAATAAACTTAACCATGCAATAGGTTTCAATTTTTCTTAGATAAAACTTTTGTTAACCATAGTAATACATTATACACATCAAACCCTTTCTAATAAACTTGTCCAACAATAATTAAAAGCATGCATAGCTCTAATTTAAAAGCTAGTAAAAGACATAAACTTATAAGGTTAAAAAAATGCAATAATATTCTTTTTTATTTATTAATATTATTTAATTTTTATTATAGAGTGGGTATAGGGTATCTTAGAACCTGTACCTTGTATATTTTAAAATACAGGTTCCACAATAGATACCGAATATCTTAACTTGTTACGATACCCTACCTTATAAGAACAAATTTCAGGAAATTACCATTCAAAACCTACTAGGAAATTGCTATCTAAAACTTACCTTATAATCCCAAATATACACTCAGAACTTATCAAGTCAAGTAAGATCTAGGTCTTGTATGGCAAAGTTATCCACTTACTCCTACCTTATATGAATAATAATAATAAAAAAAAAGGAAAATAACAAAGTTACTAAGATATAGAAGTTGTTACAATTTTGTAATATTAATATTTTCTATAGATTATAAAAACTTACAAGTATCTCTATACTTATACTACAATTAGCATTAATGTCCCTTTATATAGTGCTATTTCTACACTTTATATTAAATAATCATCGTTTCATTTCTCTTGAAACAATAAAATGTTGAAATAGGGGGATTGACATGAAGTTGGATGTAATGATAAAAAATTTAAGGAAAAGAAGATTATTTTAGTGTTATTTAATTTTAATACCAGCATCGTAAAGTACTTGAAATTATGTATTAATATATGAAAATATTTGAAGATAAATATACATTATTCAATCACTTCATCAAGCTTTGGCATCAGTCTAGTCTTTCTTGAATGGTATAAATGTTCAAGCAAATAACTAAAGTGGAGTAAATGAAGGAGTGGAGAAAATTCATGGAAGATTAGGAAAGTGAGCATTTACACTCATTCAATACGAGGAAGCACTACCAAAAGAGACACTGGCAATGATTGTAATACATATTTCATTGTGAACGTTTTCCATGCATTCCATTATAAATTTGTAAGGACCATACATCATTGGAAGTAAAATCAACATTTTATAAAAGCAATCTCCATCTCCTTCTTCTCTAATCCTTAACCCTATATTCTATTTAATGTTAATCATCTATTTGAACATCTAAAGATTTATAGAAAGATAATACAAGTGGTGTATACTCTCAATTTTTGCTCCCTTTATTTTTATTTTTATTTTTAACATAAAAAAATAAGAAATTAAAGAAAACCCAAAAAATTAAGAAATTTAGAAAAAATAAAAATTATAGAAAAAAATAAAAATAAGAAAAAGCACAAGAAATTTGAAAAAAAAAAAGAAAAGAAAAGTACCAAAAAATAGGAAGAACCCCTAAAAAAATAAGAAGTTTAAAAAATAAAGTTTAAAAATTTAGAAAATCGAAAAATTACAAAAAAAAAAGTTAGAAAAGTTGAAAAAAAATTTAAAAAAATTTAGAAAACAACATTTTATTAGGATAATTTTTTTATTTTTAAATTAGATTTAGAAATTGGATCGTTAAACCTAAGCTTAAATTAAATCTAACCCAAGCTGACCGAGTTCATATATATAATTTAGTTACACATATAGATAAAGCACAGGCCAACAGCTTAATAGTTAAATACATGGACTTAGTTTGAGCATTGAGTGTGAGGTCTTGAGTTTGAATCTTGGCAAAGGTAGGGAGGCCTTTTTTATTTTTTTTGTTAACTAACATATTACTACATATTAGGATCTCACTATCTACGTATTAGGATCTCACTATACTACGTGTCAGGATCTCACTATGCTACATATCTTGATACGTCGCATTATATGATTAGATGACCTTACTGACATAGCAGGTCAGGGTTAGTCGAGATTGGCTGACGTAGACATTAGCGTCACATCAACACTTTCCCTCAATTTTTCCTCATTTTCTATCGATTTTCCTCCACCTTCCTTCTCAAGATCAGACCTAGCCCCCTCACTTTGGCCTCTAATTTCTTGCTTTTCCTTATTAAAACACACTAATTAATGGTGCAAATTCATCCTCCGCATTGCTTACTTTGAATCAAACATAATAACACGTCCAAATTCAGTCAATGGCGCATTCAAATTGAGCTTCAAAGATTGGAAAACCGCTGGAAATTCGAACGACCTGCATTCACTCCAATTTGAACTTTCCTTTGTTTCTAGGTTGATTTCGAGTATAAATATGGTGTTAAGGGATGTTCATCAGGACACACAACTACACATAACCAATAGAATCACTCGACAAACTCGCTCTTTCTCTTTCATTTTCTATCTCTAACCGTGGCTCTCTCTCTCTCTCTACTCGACTTCGAGCAGAGCTACCACCCTCACTAGCTTCCCTACACCATTAACTCCCTAACCTAACTCCTCTCAACTTCCGTCGTACCCCTTAGCAACACCACTAAATTCAGTGCCACCTAACCCTAACCACCGCGGTAGAGCAAATTTAACCCACCATAACTCTCCTCGACCTCTAAAACCTCCAACCCAACCAACCACTAGCCTCCAATAGCCACGGCACGTGCCACCAAAACACCATTGCCAACCTCTACTTCCAACAACCACCAAACAACTACCTTAGCCACAATGTTGAACCTACCCCTTATTCCCAATCCAAAACTCACAAAAAATTGCTCACCCCACCCCACCACCCCTCTTAATTTGGCCACTAGAATGGTCGGAATCGACCCCAAGTCGCCGCTATGTTAAAGACAGTGGAATCCAACCCGACCCAACCCAACCCAACCCAACTGATTTGTTCTGATCTGCCCAAGTTCAACTCGTACACTCAAATCCGTCCAAAGATTTATTTATTTATTTATTTTTTGTTTTAGTTGTTATTGTTGTTTGATTTTTTTTTATTTTTATAATTGTAAATGTAGTAAAAAAGAAAGAGGGAAAAAAAAGAAAAAAAGAGATGAAAAAGAAAAAAAAAAGAAGAAAAGAAAAAAATATAAAAAAGGAAAATAGTAAATTTATTTTACTTTATTTCTTTATTTTTAGTTTAATAAAAATAGATAAAATATAATAAGTAATAAATAAATAAGGTGACATAATAAAAATAAAATAAGATAAGTAGGATAGGGAATAAAATTGTTTTATCACTTAGAAAAATTGATTTTCCAAAAAAAATAAAATAAAAATAAATCAATCATTTCCAAATTAGGATCATTTAGAATTTCAAAAAAAATATATAATAATAAAATCCAATTTAAGACCCTTTTTTTAGAAATTTTCTTAAATAAATCAAAATAGATAAAAATACAAACTCGACTATTTAAAAAACTAAAATCAACTTAACCCACTAAAGTTTTCATTAAAAAGAATTACGTACATCTGATCCCGAATAGCAGGTACGTAGGCACTTACAGGATAACAATAAAAATAAAAATAAAAACTAATTTCCCTTTTTCTTTAGTTTGAATTATTTTATTTATCCAACTAGAGTAACCAATGATCAAGTTTTGTCTTCAAAATTAAAAAGTGATTTTTAAGTTTAATTCTAATTTTAAAAAGTCATTAATACTCATAAAGGTTTAAAATTACTAACCCCCAAATTCAGATTTTTTGGTTTCAAAAACCATTTTGTAAAATTTGTTTTAATCATTAGACTAGTGGCTAAGTTATAACCAATCCACGTAATTGGTTATAACTTAACTATTTTTCTCGACTCCAATTGGATAACAACTCTAAAGTTGTTTTCAAAACAAAAAGAAACGGTTTTTTCTAAACCTTAGTTGAGGATCAATATTAAACGGGTAGGATTTAGTACTAATCGGTTTAAAGAAGGCCTATTTTATAAAAAGAACCGAGAGAATAAAAAATCAAGCTCAACAGCTTGGCGACTCCACTGGGAACGTCAAGAGAGTTAATAATTAGACTTTTCAAAATTAAAATTAAACTCTAAAAATCACCTTATTGAAATTTATAAACTTATTTGTTCTTTGTTTGTATCATAATTGTACTAACGTTTTTGCAAGTTTAGGATTTTTTTTTTATTGTTTTGAGGAGAGGATTTATTTCTTATACTATGAACACATAATAGATACAGTCAAATCTAGGCTGTATTAAGACCTTAGGACAAGAAGCCATTATGTAAGTTTCGGGCGTAGTGAGGTAACTACCGTTCAAGGTTGATTAAGCTACCCCACTTAAACTTCGATGTAACCAAGAAACGTATGAGTTCACAGAGTTTAACGACCTTTATAACCCATCCTTTTTGCATACATCCTTCAAGGTTTTAAGGTGGCATTGTTATAAAAGAAAAGAAAAATTTGAAGCTTCTTTCCTCGTATTTTCCTAGAATTCACTCTCAGCTTTTATCTATCTTTCATGTCACATGCTTTGGGATATGGGGGGTAATTTGTTGCATCAAAGGTACAAGGTAGGTGCGATCAAACCCAGGCTGTCTTAAGACCTTAAGAGAGGGACCATTGTATAGGCTTCAAGTGTTATAGTGTAACCACTACTTGGGGTTGATTAGGCCACCTCACTTAAACTTAATGTGACCAATGAAAGCGTTCTTTAACAAGAGAGGTCATAAAACTTAAGGATCTTTAGAACCCACTCTTTTCGCATTCATTTTACGAAATGACGAATAACTAATAAAGCAACAATGTTAAAAAAAATAAAAAATGATGAAACCCGGAGTTTTTTTCCCTGTATTCTCTCCTAGAGTTCATGTACATAAGGAACTGTCTTTGTAATTTCTTTCCATGTAAATAGTCCTTTGTAATTTATACTTTCCTTATAATATTTCAGAAATGGCTAACTCACCCAATGCTAGGGTTTTCGTCAAGGAGATTCATGTCCACAAACCTACAAACCTAAAGGCCATGCTTAGCCAATGGTTTCAAACCTTTAACCTAAGAGAGCAACGGTTCATTACCAATAAGATTAGACCCATACTATTACTAGCCAAAGTGGATGTTAACATCACGTTAGTAAGGGCCTTAGTCCATTTTTAGGAGCCTAAAAAAGTGGCATTTCAATTTGAGCCACACCTAATCAGTTCGACTCTAGAAGAATACACCTAATTGCTCTAAGCTCCTCCCTTGGATAAAATATACGTCCCAGAACTCAGCTTCAGTTTTTCCGACATTTTTTTAAAATTATTAGGGATCCATAAGACTGAGATAAATAAGGCCCTAGATGATTGCAACAAACAAGCCATTAAGATATGGGACCTAGTCCATTAGTTCCAAAACAAGCCCAACTCTAACAAACAAGCTCTGTTTCTTGGAAATTGGAAGGAAAGCTGAATCAAGGCCGATGTACTAACAATATTCACTACTGTCTTGTTTCTACGTAGATCTTTTCTTATACACTTTAGGGTGATAAAGTTAGTAGGTCAGGGGAAGGGAAGTCTTGCATCCTTGCCTTACTTACTGAACAAATAAGGAACCTTAATTTCCTTAAGAAAAGAGGCTGTGGAAATCTTAAGTCAAGCATGACATTGTTAATGGTATGGTTTGTCAGTCACATCCAATGCTTTGGGTTGGACTTATTAAGGGGAGAATTCGTTGATAAGATTGATTTTATTGACTCTTTCGTTGATAAGATCAAATTACTAAAAGATATCCATACCCTGCTTTGAATAGAGGTTCTGCGAGATTTTTAAGTAGAAGACATATTGTGGATCGCCAAGTGGAGCAATTACACTAAGGTCATACTGATTTGCAAAAATTACCATGCTGTACCATTGATCAGAATGAGTTGGTGTACAAGCTACCACCCAAACAACATAGCAAGACAATTTGGAGGGATCCAAGATATAGTTCACAAGCCTTCATTGGATCCATTCACTCTTAATCTCAAGAGCCTCCCTCCACAAAAAAGGCATCCAAACTTCACAAGATCAAAACTTGGTAGGACACTAGGATTGTAAGCCTAAACATCGATCAGAGTGAATTCATAAGAGAAATGGACAAGCATCGGGTTACCAAAGCATACTTGTACGATCAACTTCACAAGGCAGGTGCAATACGATATCAAGCACTAAAAGTCCTTCAACCCTCCCCTGTACGCCCTAACTCTAAAATGGTGACCTATATGGATCAAGTGAAAGCTCATATGGAGGTCTTTTATGATGAAAAAGACAGATAGGAAAACCTATTTTGAGAGTCTAGGCAAAGGTCGCATGCCCTGGAACACCAGCTGAAGATGGCCTAGAAGAAGATTCAAGAGTTTGAGAAAGCAACTAAGCTTAACCGAAATAAGGAAAAAATGTCATCTAGCCCATAGAAAAAAAAAGAAAAGGAAAATTAATATAGATGAATTTGTACTTTCTCTTATGTAATAAAACTTCGAGAATTCAAAAATAATAAATAACTTTTCCATTCTATTAATTATTCGTCAATTCCCTCTTTTCCATCCATATAGCTCATTTGCATTTCATTCATTTGCATTCTTTCAAAAATTAAAATATTCGTATACTAATTTATTGGGAAGTGGTTTTATCCAGGTCACTAAGATAGCTCCCAAACATCAAACCTTCCAAAGAAGTCCTATCATAACTCGGTGAAAAACCAGAATGGCCAACCAAGGTAACAACAACAGCAATGGCAATGGCAACCCTAAGGTTATTGATCCCACTAACTTGAGGTTCCAATCTTTGGAACGAACAGTGTGAAAGACTACAAATCAACTGAGCTTTCTTATTGACAACATCTCTCTGCTTAGGTCCACGGCTCTATCAAATGAAGAGAGCTCCTAAGCCCAATATGGAAAGAATATTAAGGCCCCACCCCTTGAAACAAAAGAAGCCTACCCTAAAGTCAATCAAGGCTTCAAATCCTTTGAAACAGAAGGGGTATTTCCAAAGACCAACCTAGCTTTTAAGCCGAATACTTACTCATTTTCGATAAACCCAAAGCCTAAAGCTGACTGGGATAGATTGAAAGAGCTTAAGAAGTGGCTAACTTAACAAATTATCGAAAAAATGAAAATGCTCAAGGGGTATGATGGATTCAAGCATGCCAACATAACAAACTTCTCTACTTATGATTATGGAAGTTTCCTAAAAAAGTTCAAAGCACCCGACTTTGAAAAATACAATAGGACTGGATGCCTTAAGCTAAACAACCAGCTGTATGTACGCGAGATGGGAAAATATGTACAGTATGACCAGCTCATGGTCCAGAACTTTCAAGATAGTCGAACTAGCCTTACCTTGACCTAGTATACCAAGTTGGACCTGAATTAGGTAAATACATGGGAGAAGTTAGCTAAAGTGTTCTATGAGCAATATAGATTTAACATCAAAGTGGCGCAAAAAATGATGGATTTGGTCGCCTTAAGGAATAGGTACAATGAATCCTTCAAAGAATATGCCCAAAGGAGGAGGTCCCTAGTTGTAAGGGTATCTACCCTCATGACTGAAAAAGAGTAGACCGCAACTTTTATTAACACTCTTGAAAGGCCCTATTTTGCTCACCTGATCAGACAAGCCTCTTCTTGCTTTATAGAAGTAGTGGCAGTAGGGTATTGAATTGAAAGTCCCGTTTCCTTTGGCAAGTTGCAAGAGACAATAGATAAAAGACTACTCTTTGTTAAACCTACCACCAATAAGCCTAAAGAAGCTATTGTCAGCATGGTCAATTCAAATGCTAGGCCTAACTCCCAAGTCTCTTTCAAGGTAAATCCCCTACTAGCTCAACAACAGTACAAAAGCAAACCACAAGTTAGTAGAACCTCAAGGCAATTCACCAGAATACTTGTTCCACTTAGTAAGGTACTTGAAAAGCTAAGGAGATATAATCTGCTCCATTTTGAGGCCCCTAGTAAAAGGTACAAGCTGAGGTTTTTTTTATCCCAATGCAAGATGTCAGTATCATCTCGAGCAGGTAGGCCATTCAACTGACTCATGCTGGAGGTTGAAAACTAAAATCTAAGACTTAATTAATGAAGGTACAGTACAATTAGATTTTGTAGAGACTCCTACTCTAAACATCAACAATAACCCCTTGCCAAACCATGGGCCCATCATCAATATGATATTTGGCCACTCAGAGAATGCCATTAACATGATTGGTCCCAACGAAGAACCTAAGGTTTATAAATTCTACAAAAAAGAAGTTCTACAAACTAAAAGGTGTACCTTCCATGTGCCTGTAGCCCCCGAAAATTATAAAGTTACCCCCCTCAACTACCAGGCAATGAACCAGGGGTAGTCAAGCTCGCTTGTAAGAGGGATTACCCACTCCGATAGAATCTATGATCCAAGGGAAGACTTAAAAAAGAAGGTTGTGCTAGAAATGTCAAGCACCAAACAAGTTGAACATGAAGAATGATTAACTACTTTCACTAGGATGATAAAGTCTAACGAGTATAAAATAATGGATAAACTCACTACGACTCTAGCATAAATATCCCTCATGAATCTATTAATGGCATCAGACTCACACTGAGAAACTTTGTTCAGAACACTAAGGGAAGTCAAGGTCCCTTGTGAAATCCTGGTTAAAAGGATTGGCTCTATCACCAATTCCATCCTCACTATGGATCAAATTTCCTTCTCCGCTAAGGAATTAGGTAAAGAAGGTAACTAGTACAAAAAACCTCTATTCATAATAGTGAGGATAAATAACGTCATTACAACAAGAGTCTTCATCGTCAATGGGTCATCTTTAAACGTTTGCCTTCTGGCCACCCTAAATCTATTGGGCATTGATACAACCGCTATTAAGCCAAGTTTGACAACTGTAAGGGCTTTTGATGGGTCTAGGAGAGAAATAATAGGGGAGATCAACTTAAACCATAGACGTTCAATATCCCATTCTAGGTTTTGGACATTCTAAGGACCTTCAATCTATTATTAAGAAGGCCTTGGATACATTCAGTAGAGGCCATACAGTCAAGTCTTCATAAAAAAGTTAAGTTCATCTCCAATGGCTAGGTCATCACAATCTTAGGTGACCAAGATTATGAAATCTAAAAAGAGATGGCTACACCCTATATTGGTATGGAAGAGCAAGAAGACTTTGGACTCCAAATGTTTGATGAGGTGTGCATAATCACCAATCAGCAAAAGGAAGAGAGGCCGAAATTCAAAGAAGGCCAATTTGGGACCTATGGGCTTGGATACATTCCAACCCCGATGGAAGAGTTACAAAGAATGCAAGCCAAAGGTAGAAAAGGTGGTAGGTTATATCACACTCCAATGACTTTCTCTCCATCGTCAAAAACTTTCATTTAGGCCAAAGTACAGAACTCAAAGCTTATCAAAGAGGATACCTCCAACCAAAATAAAGGGGTTGGCCCCTCCAACAAGTCCTAACACTTAAATAATTGGTTCTCCATCTCTATAAATAGCAATAAGTCTACCCTAAGGTAAAAGATGAATTACGATTCAGTATTTTATAGAATTTTGTAAGAAATTACCTTTATTCTTCAAATGATTGTACTCAAAAGAAAGTTCCTTTAGATAAAATCAGTTTCTTTTCCCTTTACTCTTACCTCACTTACACCCTCCCTTTTACATACTTTTCTTTTTTCTCCAGATCTAATGATCCAAACAAAGGCCATGGATACCTCGCGCAAATAAGTGATAAAACTATTGATATTACCTTTGGCCCTACTGGGTTAATTGTTGGGAGTGATATCAATGACTATAATAACATGCAAGAAAGCAGGCAAAAATATAAAATGAGTAGAATTTCCATTAACGAGCCAACAAAGGTAGTTAATGTTGAGACCAATGACAACCCTAAGGTGTTGAAGATTAGGGGAAATTTGAAAGAAGACCAAAAGGTAGAAATGACCGCATCACTATTCGAATACCAAGATGTATTCGCATGGTCTTATGAAGATATGCTCGGATTAGATCTGTTGATCGTGGTCCATCTTTTACCCACACAAGAGGATATCAAACCTAAGAAATAAAAGTTAAAAAGGTTCTGATCAAATATCCTATTGAAAATCAAGGAGAAAGTTAGAAAACTATTGGGAGTCGACTTCATTGAAGTGTTTGATTGTCTTAAATGGGTAGTTAATATAGTACCAGTTATGAAGAAGAACAGAAAAGTCAAATGTGTATGGACTTTGAAGAACTTAATCAAGCAACCCCTAAAGATAATTTTCCTTTACCCTATATCGATGTCTTAGTCGATAACACAGCTGGAAAACATATTTTCTCGTTCATGGATGGATTTTCTAAGTATAACCAAATTTGAATGGCTAAAGAAGATAAAGCCAAGACAACGTTCATCACAACTTAAGGCACGTTTTGTTACAAAGTGATGCCTTTTGGACTCAAAAGTGCTGGGGCAACTTATCAAAGGGTTATGGTAGCAATCTTTCATGACATGATGCACAAAGAGGTAGAATATATGTTAATGATATGATTGCTAAATCCAAAGAAGGAGAAAATTACATGGAAAATCTGAAGAGATTGTTTGATAGGTTAAGAAAATTCCAATTGAAGCTCAACCTAGATAAATGTACTTTTAGAGTGAATTCAAGGAAATTATTTAGTTTTATAATCAGCCAAAGGGGCATTGAAGTAAACCCTGATAAAGTTAAAGCGACAATTAACCTTCCCTCTCCATGCATACTCAAAGAAATCAGAAGTTTGTTGGGTTGTTTAAACTATATAGCCCAGTTCATATCCCAACTTACAAACAAGTGCCATCCTTTGTTTAAGTGATTAAAAAAGAATGACAAGATCAATTGGGATGAAGAGTGCGAGCAAGTTCTTACAACAATCAAAGAATACCTCATGAACCCTCCAATTTTGGTAGCTCCAAAACCTAGAAAGCCTTTATTCCTATACGTGACAATATTACCAGAGTCTATGGGGTGCATGCTTAGCCAGAAAGATGAGAAAGGGAAGGAATAGGCTCTATACTACTTGAGTAAGAAATTCATTGAAGTGGAGTATAAATATTCAAAAATTGAAAGAACCTACTGTACTTTGGTTTGGGTAATGCATCGACGCAGACAATACACACTCTACTACCAAGTTAAATTGCTGACTCAATATAATCCCCCGAAGTACTTGGCAAATAAACCAACCCTAATTGGTAGAATCTCAAAGTGGCAAATGCTGCTATCAGAGTTTGACATTACGTACATGAGCCAAAATTCAGTCAAGAGGCAAGCTTTTGATGGGAATCAACCTCTAACTATGTCCAAGTTGAGGCCAACCTGTCCGAAGCCGACGCCGACCCTCCAGAAGAAGATGCCGACCTATTCTAACCTAAGGCCAGACAGTTCAAGGCCGAGGCAGAACATCTCTTACCACTTACTAAGGTCAAGCAAATGATAGAAGGTCGAGGGGAAGAAAAGGAGCTACTTTATAACAAGTCTATCATTTGTCGAGAAGACAATAGATCACACAGCCGAAGACTGGGGACTAAAGGACCACTTGTCACTATCTCGATAGACTAGTAACAACTGACTTCAAAACTCGACAATTGTGGGCCGACCTCTTTATTGTCTCATTAGGCATTATGAGACGTCAGTAGCTCTCCCTCAAACCCTAACATCCAACTGCCGACCCCATCCAATTCGGGTCCTATCTGGACATATCAAGTGACTGCATACCGAGTTCTGTAAAAGCACAATTTTGTATTCTTATATATATTTTCCTTCATTTTATTTATGGGCCCGATTCTTTAGGGTTTAACTCTTTGTACATTATTTACAGTTTTACCACTAGGGTTTAGGACTTTATACTAAAATAGCTAGACGAAGACAATGATAAAGACATAGATGTACACAAAAGAATATACTGAGAGTGAAACTTTCCTCTTTTTGAGCAAGGCAATACTTGAGCTAATAGAGCTTGCGTTTGCTTAATTATTGAGTGTCATTTACTCTCTTTTATCTCTCGTATTCTTATCAATCTTATTTTTAGGATTGTGGTGAACCCTTTCATTTGAACCGATTAGTGAGTTATATCTAACGCTCATTTGAATCTCAAGTAACATTTAGTGTTTGTAAGTTGTATCGAATTTTATTTCAAGCTCAAACCCTTGATTGTGTTTATGTCTTGGTGAGTTATATTCATTCACATTCACACCCAAAACCTTCCTGTTCTTTGTACCCATTTTCTTTTGAATACCCATTCCTATTCGTCCTAAATCCGCTACCGTTTCTGGATTGATCCTTATCAACCTCCCTACCCCTACCCACACCTTCCTCCCCCTGCCCTACTCTTCAAATTACAATCTAGCATATGAAGACTTGTGTTTATTCCAAACATGCCTCATAATTTTATCATATTGACAAGAAATAACCCCAGTAAATTAAACAAAACCCAATTATCTCTAACCCCCAGTTCTCTCTCTCTCACACATGTCAACTAAACCCTAAACTTTTGCCTCTCACCTTCATTATATATCCATTTATCAACACAAGTTGAACACCATCCATACCACTGTCTCTATTTCATCAAAGGTATTGAATTTTTTTCGGAATATTCAATGACGTATGTTCATACATATAGGGTTTGTTTTGTGTTAACATATTGAACGAAAGTAATATGTTGTTATGCGTGGTTTTTAATTCAATTACACCTTCTGTTCGTGATTTAACTTCTAGATTTCTTCTCTTTTGTAGTTCCCATTTTTTGTTACTTCAATTTTCTCTCAATCTTAATTCCTTCATTTAGTGAACTCTACAATTTTAGGGTTAGGGTTTTCGAAGGAAGGGTGTTACAATGGGGCTTTCAATTTTCAACATGTTTGATCTATATAAATTGTTTTATACTAGGTTGTTTTCCCTTTTATTAGTTGGCATGGGCATTTTAGATATTTTACTTCTATTCAATTCTTATTCCCCATTAGATTATTGTAAAGTGAACCGTGTAATATTAATTCCATTGCTCTCAAGTGAAAACTATAATACTCGTTCATGCCTTATGACAATCCTATTCGATTCCTTCATAATTGCAATTCAATTCAATTCCCCTTTTATTCAATACCACAAAGTGAATAAGTAATTACTGAGAACGTCAATAATTTTTTGTTTACTAGGAACATGGATTAGCAAAAGAAGACCTTCAAGCACCTTATCTCATACAAAGTAAAGATCCATTTCCAAGTGTTTTGTGCACTCGTGAAAAACAGGATTTCGAGCGATGTGATTGGCTGAATCATTATCATAGAAAAGCTGAATAGGTTTAAGACAATTGACATAGAACTCCTGCAACAAAGTAATAAGCCAAAGAACTTCACATGTGGTAAATGTAAGAGCTCGATATTCAAATTCAATAGAGCTCCTAGAAACGATTGTTTGTTTCTTAAATTTCCAGCTAATTATGGAATTACCAAGAAAAATATAATATCTACTAGTAGATATTCTTGAATTAGCGTAACTACCCCAGTTACTATCATTATATGCACGTAACTTGAGATCAAAATCCTTGGAAAAGAAAATACCTTACCCAACAGTGCCTTTAAGATAACAAAGTGTACGTTTTTATAATACCCTATGTTTTTCTAACTAGTTCAATAACTCTAGGATCTGAGCTCCTAAATTTAGGGTGCTAGGCTATAATATCTGTTTTATTTTAATTTCACAGTAAAGTTAGAAAAGTTACATAAAATAATTTAAGTAAAGTCGATTTCTCAAAATAAGCTATATAAAAATATTAATTTAAGAAATACGTCAATTTATCACTAAAAGCTGATAATTATAAAAAATGAGAAATTTGAGTTTTTAAATATAGTGAGATATTAGAAATAAGTTAATTAACTTATAAAAATAATAAATGAAGTTGAATTATACCTAATATACATGTATTTACATGTAATATGCATTATATGTACTAAATACATATATATATAATAATAAATTATTATTAAAATAAGGTAAAATAATGGAAAATTAATTAAAAAAATTGCATGGATGAGTCATCAAATGATGTGTCAAGCTGGTCCTAATTGGAAATGATGATTCAAAACCTAATTAATTAATAAATGATACATGACACTTAGAAAATGTGAAATTGACATGTATAATTTTACTTTTTTACATGCAAAAATCCTAAAACCTATAAATAGAGCCCCAAACAACATTTACAATGTTTTGTGGACCTAAAAACACAAAAACATAATTTTAGAAAATTCAAGAAAAATTTAAAAAAAAAATTCAGAAAAAATAAAAGAAAATATTAGGAAAATATGGTGAATTATGGTTCTTAAGGCTATAGGTAACCTGATAAGGAGCCACGTGGGGCTTAAGGTTGTGGTGGAGAGAGAAGGTGGGCCGACATAAGTTGGTGGCTGGAGCACTGTGCACCAGTAAATAAAATTTTATTGCCTAATTTTTATTAATTCGGTAAAAATATCAAATTAACTTAGAAAATTATGAAATTTGGTTTCCCTAGGTTATTTCACATTTAATTTCATATGATAATTTTATTTTATTAAAATAGCATTGATTTAAGGTACTTACTTAAGAATGTACCCTATTCGAACGAATTTTAAATAAATTTTTCAAAATATTAAATAATGTTACTCTGGCCTGAAAAATTTTTATAATACGCTTATATAATTTATTAAATTTCAGTAACAATAAATTTTGAAAATCTCCATGTTTACTATTTTTTATAATTATTTTGAATAAAAATGCCAATTCTACCAAATTATTAAAATAATTAGTTTTTTTATGAAATTAATGAATAAGCCATGCATGTTTAGACTTCTAGATATTTATAAGGATATTTGGAATAGTTAATTTTTATCTCACTCAAAAATTTATTTATTTTCCTTAATTTTTTGTAATTTCGAGCAAAAACCGCTATTTTTTTAAAAAATTGATAATAGCCAATTTAGCATAATTGATGATTAATAACTAAAATACATATTTTTTTAAGTCTATATAATTTTTCATGAAATTAATCGAGCTCATATACTATTTATTATGTATTTTCCTAGTATAAACTTATATATTAGCTTAATATGTAATATAGTAACTAGTTTATTAAATCTGTGACAAACGAACATTTTTGGGGTATAATAAGTGTTGCCAGACAAGTTTAGAAAGCATAATTTTTAGGGTTTTTATTTTAATACTAAAGCTTACTCGAGTTAATTATGGAGTTAAGGAAGCGTATGGTCGGGTCATAATACGAAAGGGTATTTTTGGATATCTAGTAATAATGATTAGTCTTGACTCTTAATATATATCAATAGCACTTGAAATAACAATCATGAAAATATAAATTTTACTAAAATTAGATGATGAATGAGTAAGATACGATCAAATAAAGTTTAAGAATGCAAAAATGAAAGTTTATAATAGTTCCAATTCGACCTACACTTGATTTGAAGACTGTATCATATTTTCATAGGTATGATAAGTAAAGAAAGACCACGTCACAATATATAGGATATTATGTTATTGCTAAGCCCAGGTAAGTGGATCTAACCCATGCTTAGAGTAGATATATCGCTACTCATAACACTGTGTATCGTTTGATGCTGTATTGGTTAAATATGAATATATCTTGGGTGAATTGATATGCTACTATAATAGGTGTTGGTGTAGTGATTTTGAATGATAATAACTGTATTTTGGTTAAACTCTTATATGGCTATGTTGGGTGATGATTTGTGCTTACAATTGATCATGTTAACTAGGGAAGTTAAATGATCTAACCCAATGTTCACCTAATTGAACCCTAAGTAAGATATTAAAATTCTACTAGGAAGAGTTCGAAAACCAGAATCAGATCACTGGGTTAAATAAAACTTGAAGATTGATTTGATTAGTTGATATTCTTGTGTTGCTATTGCATATCATGGCACGGCACGACATAGTACAAAAAAGGGACCTACGAGTCAGAAATTTCAGAATGAGGCTTTCAAATGATCATTGAAAAAGTATGGCTTTATGAACTTAGTTTTTAGAAGCATATAAATTACATTGCCCGAACATTGAGACTATTTTGATTATCAAATTTGGTAAACTACAGTATATGGTCTAATTTGGTAGTGTTGCCACTTTAATTTGGTAAACTACAAATCTAATTTTGTAAAATTAGGGGTCTTACTCCAAGGCAGCTCCTTATTGCCCTTTTTGGAAATGGTAGACTACAGTATGTAGTCTAATTTAGTGGGGGTCTTACTCCCAAGTAGCTCCTTATTGCTCTAGGTTTTTGGACATTGTATCCAGATGCCTGGCTATGTCGACTAACTGGATGAGGAATTGGAAGGCATAAGATATTGGTACCAATACATGCCACATGCATGAACATAACATGTTGCATCGCTAGCAGTAAGGGCCCGATTGGGCGAATGCATATGTGAAGTTGAACTTACGAGTTACGATTGAAATGTTTCAATTGTGATATGCAATATTGTTTATAATATTGTCTATATTCTGTTGTTTGTTATCCACTCTTACTCATCTTCAATAGCTAAGGGGATAAAATGTTTTATCCTCAGGTTAACTATATTGTGCAGGGCCCAACACTTGAGGGGATATGTATACTGAGAACGTAAGTCAGAGTCAGTGACCGTTGTATGGAACATGTATTAGGTTAGAGATCCTATTACTGTAAAGACAATAAAGAAAAAAGTTGGTTCATATTTTGATGTAAATATTATGTAGTATACATAAGTTGTAATAAAATATCCAACTGAACTCCAATGTAGTAACCCCTTTATTATGTAAACAAAGTTTTCTTTTGATGAATGAGCAGGTGGAATTAAGTTTTCAACAGCTATTCTTGTATGATAGTACATCCTATATTATGCCGGGATGTAACAGTTCTAGTGTAGTCTGATATGTAACACGAAGACTATCCATAAGCTAGCTTAAAACATGGACTAAATTAGTGATGCTGAGTCTAGTAATAGATAAGTAAAGAAGTTTCCCTACAATCTGTCTATAACATGTTACATTTACTAAATTTGAATCATCTTCTCTAAACAACTAATGATTGACCGGAATGGGAATAGTAACAAGTCGTATGCCAAGAAAACTTATGTCATGTAACAAATCTAACACAAACTTTTGTTGAGATAAAACCAAGCCTTAAGAAGAACGAGCTAACTCAAGACTAATAAAATATTTCAATAAGTCCAAATCTTTGACCTTAAACTGTATATTAAGGAATTGCATGAAGTTGTTAATAAGCTCGAGATTCTTACTAACAATTACTAGATCATCAACATAAATGAGAACAACCAAGAAATCATCACAAGCACCTTTCATAAACAAAGAATAGTCACATTTGGACTGTTTAAAACCAAAAGCAATAAGAGCACTAGTCAATTTGGCATTCTATTGCCTAGACGCTTGCTTGAGGCCATATAAAGACTTATTGAGCTTGCAAACAAGTCTAATTTTACTAGATACCTCCCCTTAAACCTTTAAACCTAATGGCAAGTCCATATGGACTTCCTCATTCAAGTCTCCATTCAAAAAGGCATTATGAACATCCATTTGATGGATGTGCTAGTTAAAAACAACAAAAGAGAAAAGAAAATCCGAACTAAAGTGTGCTTACTAACTGGACTAAAGGTCTCTATATAGTTGAATCCTTCTTTTTAGCTATAGCCTTTTGCAAAATGCCACGCCTTATACCTATCAATGGTTCCATCAGTTTTAGTTCTTAACTCATACATCCATTTACAACCTATAATATGTTTGTTAAGAGGTAAAGAAACAATTGTCTAAGTGTTATTTGCCTACAAAGCATCAAGTTCCTCATCCATGGCTTTATACCATGGTTCTAGACATTTAGCTTGATTATAAGAAGAAGGCTCAGGTGTTTGTGATAGTTGAACAACAAAAGCACAAAAGCTAGGTGATAAAGACTAATATAAAAAATATTGTTGAATGGGATGTGAGGTAGAAACATGAGAACTTAGAGAAGATTTATCAACTAAGCCAAGGTTATGATGATAATCTGCTAAGTATGCAGGTAACCTGGTCTGTCATGAGCTTCTTTGGACTATAGGAGTTAAAGCAGTATCAGTAACAGCATCAAAATGTGTATCAGAAGAATTATGTGTTTCAGAGGAGGAATTGTGTTTGTTAAAAGAACTATGAGAAGAAAACAAGGAAAATAGAGTATCCTCATAGGACAAAGGAGTAGAAGAAGGCAAAGGCAACAAAGAATTGAAAGTCATATGTGAGTGAAACATATTAGAAATTGATGGAATCCGAAAAGGAAATATGTGTTTAAGAAACTTCACATCACGAGAAATAACACACTTGCATTCAACCAAATTATACAACTTATATCACTTATATCCTTTAAACCCAACTAGATATCTAACAAAGATACAAGGGCATGCTCTAGCATTAAACTTAGTATGATTCCTTTTAAGCGTAGAGGTAAAGCATAGAGATCCAAATACATTAGATGCTGATATGAACATGTTTTAGAAAACAAGAGTTGATAAAGTGATTGACCTTACAAGACATCAATAGGTAAGCAATTAATAATGTATGTAGCAACAAGAATTGCATCCCCCTAAAAACAAAGAGGCAAGGAGGACTTAAAAGGAAGAGCATGTGCAATGGCAAGTAGGTGCTGATGCTTCTATTCAACAACACCATTTTGTTCTGGTGTTTCTACATAAGACAATTGGTGAACAATACCCTTTGATGCATAAAAGTCAGACAAAAAGAATTCTTTATCATTATCAATTTGAATGATCTTGATATGCTGATGAAATTTTGTGGAAATTAGATTTTAAAAAGTATGAATGAGAGACACAACTTCATGTTTAGATCTCGCGAGATAGACCTAAGTAACTCGAGTAAAATCATCAACAATGGTAAGAAAATACTTATGAGCACCTTCTAAAGTTGGAGTGGTAAAGGGACCCCACACATCAATATGGACAAGTTCAAAAGCACACTTAGTATTTTTCATATGTGAAGGAAAAGGACATCGCTACTGCTTTGCTAAAGGGCAAACAAAGCAATCAAATCGATTACATGAAACGGACTTATCTAGTTGGTGTAATTGCTGCATACGTTCAAATATTGGATGTCCAAATCTAAAATACTATACATCAAAAGTACTTGGCATAATGAAGAACATGTGAAACAAAGAAATGTTTAGAATCATTACAAGGTAAAACAATTGCCTTGTGATCTGAAGAACTAGAAATCATTCGAAACTTCCACTCCAAAAGATATGGCCTAGAATTAACCCTAGCTTGACCAATCACTTTCCAAGTGAAAAAGTCCTAAATAAAAGCAACTTCTTTAGTGAACACAACTGAAGCTTAATTTTCAACTAAAAGCTTGGATATTAATATAAGATTGAATTTAAAAGAAGGTAAAGGACATTGTGAAGAACAAGGTCTAGAGAAACATGAACAATATCAATATATATAGCTTATAGTATTTGTTTGTTAGGCAATTGGACAAAAATATCATTGACTAAAGAGTAGGAATGAAACAAATGTGAAGAACTGATCACGTGGTTTATGGCTCCGAAGTCTAACATCCAAAATGTTATAGCGCTTGAAAGGTTTCTAGCACATAGCAAAGAAATACTTACCATATGACTGGAATGTGCAACATTTGAAGAAGCACCTTCCTATAGAACAAAAGCTAAGGTAATAGTATTAATAATCAAGCTTAAACTATTAGAAACATTTAATAGATTCAAAAGATGACAAATTTGTTCTTTGGTCAGATTAGCACTTAGATATTACCTGAACTAGCATTCGTCATGTTACTGCCTCTAAGTTGTATACCAAAAAATGCATGTCCTATATCAGAAGTACTAATAGAACTCATATTGAAACCTGAGCTATTACTCAAAACTTTAGAAGACACTCGATTTACACCAAACACTTTATGTTTATTAAGCTTGTAATGTGGTGGAAAACCAATCAATTTATAACATTTATCTTTTAAATGTCCTCTCTTATGATAGTAACTATATACCAGTTTTGATCTAGCCTTTTGTTTACCATTGTTAACAGCAACCATGGCAATAGCATCATTAGGAATAATTTCCTTAAGATGGTTCATCCATTGAAACTCATCATGAACAACTAGATTATAGGCCCATCAAGTGTAGGAAAAGGCCTTAAAAATAATATTTGGAATCATAACACTAAGAAACTTTCATTTAATCCATTAAGGAATATGAGAACATAGTCCTTATGCACCATTTCCACAAACTTTTCAAAACACTTTGAATCACATACATTATAAGAACAATGTGAAAATGGTCTAAAATTTTTCAATTCTTCCCTAATCGTATTTAAATATGTAAAATAATCATCTACCGATCTATTACCTTAAATTATCGTATCAAGCATATGATATAACTAGCATATCCTAGTATTGTCAAGTTGAGAAAATCCGACTTTTAGCTTGTCCCATATTTCCTTGGTCATATTCATGTAAATAACTATAGAAGCAATATGAGAAGATATCAATCTCAAGATCCATGCAACAATTAGATTGTTTCACATGCTATAGATTAAATTAAGATTGTCATCTTTCATTGGAATAGGTGTTATGCCATCAACTAATCCAACCTTGTTATGAATCGAAAGTGCTAGTAGGAAAAACCGGCTCCATATGTTGTAATTGAGGCCTATAAGAACTAGTGTAATCGACACTAAGTTTTTTAAATCAAAATTATGTAAGAAAATATGGTGAAGAAACATCTTCCAATGGAGAAAAACTCATCGTATATGAATAAAATGATGTGATACAATGAAAAATATTGAAAAGAAACAAAATTTGGAAACTAAACTAGCAAACAAAATGTGTATTTGACAAACTAGTGTACAGTAAAGAAACGAGAATGATGAAGAAGCTTCTAGCTCAATAAACTACTAACTCTATTACTAAAGTATGTAAAGTTACAAAAGCAAGACTCCAACAATGATATATATACATGCCTTGCTGTTATGAATAAAACTAATTATGAAACTACTTTCTACACGTATAATAACTAACTAACTATTTAAAACTAATAATTATATTTATCATGAATGGAGAACATAAAAAGGGTATGACAAGGATCTAAGCTAAGGTGATGGTGATTTTGACTAATGCAAATTATGAGCACTAATAAAATTAGATCTATAGGGGTCTTTAGATTAGTATGAAAATCTAATAAATTGAGTTGCTCCATAGGTGCTTAAATGATGAAGTCATCAATTATATTATCTTAAAAATGATTGACATATATCAAGTAGTTGTTATTTCTTACACAATATGGTGGTATGGATGTTGCAATGCATGTAGTTATCAGATTCATGAAATTAACTTGCTTAAATTGAAACTTGGCTTTTAACATGAATCTTAAGGTTAGAACCCATGTGTGATGGGTTCACTGTAGCTAGCTTATCATGTACAACAAGAGTGCCGGTTGACCTGGGAGACGTCTTAAGTTGATGATACGTGGAGGGATGTCATTAAGAAAAAGAGTAACATGAAGAACAAGCAAACTCGGTATCCTTAATGCGCACGTATGATAGTAAATCGAACCTAGTGTTCTTGATCACTCTTGAATCATTTTTGATGAATTATTTGTTTGATTTTCTTTGAAGTAATTTCAGTAGAGCTTTAGTGTTTGTCTCAAGCTTGCTAATATTCTAAGTGAACCAAATGAGAAGAGAAGGCTCCTATTTATAAGGTTTAGAGGTTAGTCTTGTCCATCGGATGACTTTAAGATGGACGACTTTAAGATGGATGACTGAGATTAAGTTCCTTTGTTGAAGCTTATGCTCTCCTTTAGCCTTCATAAGCTTGGATATGGGCTCCAGTATGTTTAATGCTTTCATCAACTAAAAAAAGCTCATTATCATTATTATTTGGCTTAAAGACCAACTAAGTCTCCTTAAGGCCCAATAAGACTAAATGAAGCCTAAATAGGCCCAAATGAACTGTTTTCGAGTCTACTTTTTGCATGCAAGATAACCAAGCAAGGCCAAGAACAGAATATCTAGTCCAGCGATTCCTATTCTGAGTCTATCAAGCTAGATTTTCTTAAAACATCCCAAAATAGGCCAATTACCCAAGCTTTATCACTAGTTCAAGATATCGGTCCATAACATTAAATTAGGTTAAAGGCTCAATTACCGAAATAACCCTCTACATTTTTCCCTTACCAAAAAGTCCCTTAGACACAATGAAGGGGGCTTTAGGTATTTCTAGAAATTGTTTCTTCAACTATCATGTAGACATACTGAATGTCAACTTTTCTTACTTGACTACTTCCAATATCAATGGAATTAATGTTTCTTTCAAATCACTGACAAGTTGAGCATGATATACTAGTATTCTTTTTTGCTACCATGGAACACATACTTCGATATGCTTTTGTATCACAGTTTGCAATGATTTATTACTCCCATGACAATGATTCGCATCTATTGCATAGAGTTAACATTGTTGGCTCCTCTCAATATTTCTTCCTCATTTTTACAAGCATTGGTAGAAAAATAAGGCCATTAAAGCATTTATAGAAATCTAAAGTTTCAATTATTCCATTTGGTCATGTATATATATTTATATATATACATATATATATACACGTCATTCATACCAGTAAACAATATTATTATTACATATATATATATATATATATATATTTCACTTGTCAAACGTGACTACAAGTCACAAACTAAATGGCACACTCGGGTTTAATGCTAATTTAGGTCGAGCCATGCAAACCTTTGCAATAATTTCTCCTTGGATTAGATTTCGCACCAAACAAGATCAATTTAAATCTCCTTCAAATCTTCCGCCCGACTTTTAAATCTTACTCCAATAAACTAAATCTCATTATTATTATTGCTAAATCATATTTATGCATTATCTAATATATCCCTCCTTCTCAATTCTTGTATTCAAATTATTTGTCTCCATGTAATTTTCAACTCAAATATACTAATCTTTATCCTCTTATAATAGTTGGCTATAAATATACACGTGCAGCTTTTGACTTCTCCCGACTCTAGTTCGATTTATTCATGCTTCATAGAGCACGGTAAGCCCTTTGCTTCTTCCCCCTTCATTTTTTTTCTTTAATTATTATGGAAAATGTGATTTCAAGCCATACAATCCACTGTATCCTCCTCACATCAAGATCAACTTATATCTTTTTGAAATCTCCCATCTGTTCCGAATCTTTTCCTGTATCAATTCAAATATTTGATCTTTCTATAATTAAGTCAATCTAGGCACTGCTAAATTCATTCGACCTTAGTTAAATCTATAGCTTAAATCATTAAAAACTTATCTTCCATGTGAACAAGTCAGCTCCATGTCATATTATATATATATATTCACAAAGGCTCACCGAGTTTTCTAAATTAGCAATATCTTTAGTAATAAAGTAAGGCGCTCAATTTTCCTTCCTCTTCTACTTATTGCAGCAACTTACTTTAATCCATGTTATTATTATTCTTTAATAGATTGGTGGAGATACACCACGAGGGACAACAAAGACAAAGTATGGCATCTTTTTCTTCCTTTATTTTTTTGCAATGATTAAATCTAAGCTATCCTCTGATGCTATTTTAACATATTGACAGAAGTACGAAGAGGAACAACTGCATCATCAAAAACCAAACTTCTTCCTTTCTTTCTTTCTTTTTTTTTTTTTCTTTTTCAAACTTGTCCAGTTGAAAAAAAAAAGGAGGGGATAAATATCATCTGGATCTCCATTCGTCTTTTCCTAAGGCTTGAACAAGGTATGATAGCTAAATCCATTCTTTTACTTTTCCCTTTTACACACACACATATATATATATATATATATATATATATCATATATTCACACACTGATTCCATATTTTCTATTCACGTGGCAGCAGCAATGATAACAGTCAAATTGTGATATTGAAGCTCTCTCTTGTTGACTTGTTTGTTTGTGTAGGTATCCACTCTTGCTTCTTCACTCTTTATATTCTCTACATTGATCCTTTTCTTTTTTCTTTTTTTTTTTCGCTTTTGCAGGTCACAACAGTCAATATTATCTTGACAATAGCCACAAACCACCAATAAGATCAGGTTTGTTTCTTAGTTACTCGTTCTTAAAAAAGTTATCTCACTAATCTTGATGTTATTACAAATTTCGGCTAAATTCCTAATGGTTAGCATTTGTACTTTAGTCACTTACTCTATTGCTTCCTTATGCTTAGTCATGAGTCAACTTGTCCTTTTCCATTCCATGTGCATGAAGAGTTTTACTATTGATCCTGCTTCGTTCTATCCCTTGAAAAAAAATTGATTCTTTAATCGTTCGATGTGAACAGATGGCTTGAACACTTCATATGTCCTATGCACATCGATTCTCCTTCTAAGTCCTTGATGAGTTTCTAATTGTAAATATTTTACATGATAATTTTTTATGATTTTCCTTGATATTTGAGTTTATTTTTTGATAATGATACTTAATTAAGTAAAATTTTATTTTTTGAGTTTTGAAATTATCTACAAAAGAAAACGAGAAGATAAAAACTAATTTCACCCAAATCGAAACTAAAATAAACAAGTTATGAAAGTCTGAAAATTGACACAATCAAACGACATGACTATGTCGTTTTCTAGAAAAATTAGAGTTAATTTTCAACTGTTACAACTTAGGACACGACCATGTTCTTGATCGTGTCATTTTCAAGTTTAAAAAAAAGAAGAAGAAAACAACGTATAGCATAGTTAAGTACACAACTAAAAGACATGATTGTATCTCTAATCATGTCTCTTCCAATTGATCTATTTTTTTTATCTCTTCATATATAAAGCCTTGTTAGGATTTATTTGAGAGAAGAACCTTTTTGCATGACTTTTAAGGAGTTTTTGAAATCAAGAACAATCAAGAAAGTGAAGAGAAAAAAAGATTTCAAGATTCAATTTTTCTTTAGATTTCTTGATTCATCTTTTTATTTTTCTTTACTCTTTAATTTTAGATTCTTATTTTGCTATGTATAGTGAATAGATCCTTAATATCTAGGTCTTCTGGAATCTAAATATATTCATGTGAAATGATTAGTAGTTGATTAATTTAGTTCTTCATTATTTTCTTAGTTCAACTATGTTTGCTTCAAGATTTAGGTTATTATTTCTGCAGGTAATAATCTAGCGTTTGATATCTTGTAAGAGAATCAAGAGATTTCTTATAAAATTAGATTTAAGCATAGTTGATAAGGGTTGTTGTAAGATTAGAGATAATTTGCAAGATTCTTTCAGAATTTTGAATTAAAGTGTAGAGAATTCATTGTTCAATAATACAATCTTAAATCATTATATTAAGAAAAGATTCTAATAGATAATTTTAGAGTTAAGGTTAATTTACTTGAGAAAGTAATTAACTTTAGTAGAGAATTTTTTCAGTAAAGAAAGATTAAAAAATAAATTAGATTATCTTTAGGAAAATCACATGTTAAATCTAAGGGAAGTAAGATCTAGGTACAATATTGAATCTTGAATTAATTTTCGATTGAATAGCTCTCTTGTTAATTCTTGAATTATATCTTAGTTAATCTTTAAATTAGTTTTAGCAGTAATTTAGATTTCTTTAAGTTTCTTGAAATTTAATTTGTCAATTAGAAAATAGAGACCTAGTAAGCACTAGTAGTCAAAGTCTCTAAAGGATCGATATTCAAACTTATATCCGCTATATTATAAACGAATAGGTGCACTTGCTTAACACATCAATCTTCAATATAATAGGACAAGTTTGAAGAGTTTTACATGGAAAATATTAGATAACTCATAGTATGGCTTAGTAGATCAAGTACATGGCTAAATGTTTACTGTTGCTTGCATTATATATATATATATATATATATATATTGACCTTCTTTTTCTTTAAACGATACGATTAGAGGAGATTTTATTTTTAGACCGTAACTTTGGGCTAAAAAATAAATAAATAGCCAAATATGAATAAATAGGTTTCTCTTTTTTTTTTTTTTTGACAAGATAACTTTCTATATTACTACCCTTCTTTTTCTTTAAATCATACAGTTATAGGAGATTTTATTCATTAGACCGTAACTCTGGGCTAAAAAATAAATAAATAACCAAATATGAGTAAATAGGTTTCTCTCTTCTTCTTTTTTTTTTTTCCTTTTTGATAGGATAACTTTCTATATTACTACCCAGCAAGATTGGGCTTCATCATTCTAACGAACTTAGGGATACTTTAGCGTTAGCCTACATTCTTGATACCTACACGTTGATACAAGCTGTAATTAACCTCAGCTGTTATCGCGGATTCCTGACATCTAACAGGCCCTAGTTAGCTTTAAGTGTTAACCTAGATTCCCATTTCACTAGCCATGGCCAAGTCCAAGACCATTGGAGTCACTTGTCAAAGAGAGTTGTTAGCCCACAATAGAGGTCAAATATCGAAGGTTCCATCTCCTCGCAACAACTAGACTGAGGACGTGTTCAAAGGAGACTCTTTTTGGATTTGAGCTACTTCTCGGGAGAAGCATTCAACCATGCCTACTAACGACTCCCTCAAGTTCATCTCTCTAGAAGCATGATTGCAACCTAAACTATTAGTAAAGGGCGAATCTATACTTTATTTCTAGAATGGGAGGAGAGAGTTGCCTCTTCATCATACCTAAATCACCTACTTAAAGAAAACACTCGATGGATAGTTTGCATGGGTGCAGTATATCACGAGACACGAGCACTATACTCTCTTATTGCATGAAGTCAGAATTTTCAATGCCATTGCCATGACTTCATGCTTAAGACGTGAAGATTTGACGAGTTATAGTGGCTAGATGGAGCACGTAAACTCATACGTTCATAACTTTGTGGGGAGAATTCACACCAACCCTAAAGGACGTCTTTTTCTTATTTAAGCTTTGTGACTTTAGGAAGACAGATGTTGCAGCCGCTTTGACTACTCCCACCGATTAAAATGTGCATTTAGTTTTATTAGCAGCTATAAAGTCATGTAGGACTCCTTTAAAGGGATCTGCGTTTATTTCACAGATTGAGTATTTCTTCAGTGTTTCTACTTTCCGAAGCCTTTGTCATGGAATCAGGTAAGTATTGATTGCTCAATTATTTAAGACTATGTTTACCTCGTTTGCAAAAGTACCTTAATTTAATTATGTATGTTTCTTTAATAAGTATGAGCTTGCAGCATTCATTGCTTTATGGCTATCCATATACATCTTTCTTGGAGGTCCTAAAGATGGGATTATTCCCCATCTATTTCCATTAACGATTTGTATGTCTTAAGGGGAGTGTTTTGCCTTAGCGCCCCTTTTTCTGGGTTCCTTATACCACTACTTTGATTTATATCACCATGCCTATGTTCACTTTATGGCCGTTATACTATGCTACACTATGTAGATGATATCTTCCTTCAGCTTTTCTTTTGCAAGAGGTTCAAGAGGCATTTTACAACTCCTAATGTGAATACTAAGCCCAACTCGGTTCAACCATAATCATAAGCTTGGGTTGAAAGGCATTATGAATCCCCTTTATTCAATCTCAATGATTCTACCAATGAGTTCACATTTCATCATATGTAGAGAAAAATTAACAACTATAAATCATGTAGTGGATATCACCTACCTAGCTCGCAAGGCTACATTTCTCTAAAGAATCATGAATTGTTGTGATACTCAAAGATTGGTTTTCTCTTATGGAGTGTCTCGAGTAGTCTTCCTTCATCACTTAATGTGAAGGGCTCAAGCCATAACTTCCTTGAGTTAGGTATCGCAATATATTCTCCGCATAGGGTAACGCAGCAATTTGGATTTGACCAAAGCATTCCTCATGAGATAGTTTTGGCTGCAGATTTTGAGTCTTGTTGCCAGTGAATGTCTTCCATGGACATCAAGACTCTTTACCCTAGGGTTGATCGGTTTTACTTTCCTTCCTATAGTCATCACGAGGTTGTCTATCCCAATTGGTCATCATACTAGGTAGCTTGTTTGAAGGGTTTTGAGGCTTATGCTTTTGTTTCCAATGTTGATTTGATCGTAGAGGTGAATGTTTATAGAGACGAGTTCTATCTTTAGCTTCTAAGGCCGACCAGGTTTAAAGGGTCGTAGAATATGAAGAATGCCAATCATGCTGGTGAAGAGCCAAATTATTCTAAACAAGCCGAAACAAGGGTGAAAGTATCAAAGTGCCCTTCTCCATTATCGCCTAACCATAGTGATGTGAAAAAGACATGCATTTAGCTAGTGAGGATTATTCCTCTAAGAATTTGTTTCTTCAAGACTTTTCCTTATTGATCTTACACATTATTATTTTCTTATTAGGATACTGTCCAAGATCACTTGCAGCTGATTCCTCAAGGCGAAGAAATTGATGACTAAGAGTTAATTGATTATGATGGCACTCTTGAGGCTTACAATTGCATAAATGATGATGTTAATTCAGAAGACATAGTGGATCACTATGAGATGGAGAAGGCTTGTGAGGAAATAAATGTAGTCAATGAGATTGACATTGATGTAGTTGTTGCGGTTCAAGTTTTAGAATCAATATGGGTGTTCAAACTCATGCTAATGCTTTGCTATGTATGGCTACTTATGACAAGGGCTTTTCCCATCAAGTGATGGCTTCTCCATATGTTCCTCCTTTTGTTGCTTCCACCTATCGATCTTCTCCCCTAGTTACTGACTTGTCTCATTAAGACAAGGAAGCAACTCCATTTCTTAATGTAGAGTTGGATGAGAAGGCACTTTTTCACAAGTTTGAAGTAAAACCACATCTTATTCCATCCTTAAAGTGCTTATATACTTTAGATTAGGAGTTTTAGGCGGACTTAGCATTTGCTCAATTGCATTTGTGTCATATTACTTTAGAGATGTTAGGCAAGCAATGATGCATGTGAGTTGCTCATGGAAGGACTTGTCCAAGGTGGACTTAATATCAATCATAGATGCATATGAGGGTGTACGGAAATTGTTTTTCCGTGTACCAAGCCTAGCACCTACAGTAGAGAAGGAAGTTGGCAGATTGCTTTCCACTTTTGCAGGATCAGGTGAAAAGTGAACAAAAAATTACCACTTTGAAGTATGAGGTAGCAATGCTTTAAAAGGAGGCTAAAGCCCTTTATGCAAGCATAGAGAAGATGATTGGCAAGATGGATGTTGAATCCATAGTAGAGCATGATTTTGACCCTTGAATTTTATTTTTACACTTTTCTTTTTTATTTTGTTTAATTATTTTTTTTAGTTTATAAGACAACTAACAAGTGATAATGTTTGATAATTTATTTGATTAATTGCCTTAGCTTTATCACTCTCTTGGTGATTATGTCTATTTATTTATTGTTTATACTTAAATGATGGCAAACGACTTTGTTGTTAAGCAACATATCTTATGAGTGATAGTGTTTATTACATGTGAATCACTCATATCTTGTAGTTAGTGTTGCTTTAATTATAATATTAGTGAAAGGCACTACAGCTGCCAGGCCTGCTATGGGATCGTTTTGACCTATCATAGCCAAGATCACTTTGATCTCATGATTTAGGTAGTGTAGAGAAGGCAATGTGCTCGCCATAAGCTCAGGAGGTGAAACTTCTCTATTTAAGCAATTGCGACTATTGTGAGAAGGTTGCTTCAACCTTAAGATCCGCATTAAGGTATTACAACTACCAAGCCTACCATAGGATTGCTTCAATCCACATAGTTGAGATCGCCTCAATCTTATGATTAGGTATTGCAGAAGGGCATTGTGCCAACAACATGCTTAGGGGTATTTCTCTTCTAAGCAACTACAGCTACTATGAGAAGGTTGCTTCAACCTTTCACAGATGAGGTTACTTCAACCCCTAAGTCTACATTAAGGTGTTACGACTGTTGAGCCTATTGCAGGATCACTTCGATCCAGATAGTTGAGATCTCTTTGATCTCCTGATTAATAACAACAATTAAAAAAAAAAAGAGTAAAGAAGATAAGGGAATAGGGATACCATATGAGAGATTATGAAACTTCCATTAAGTTCTGAAGGAAGATTACAAGTGGAATTTTTTAATGTATTAAAAATTAGAAGCAATGATCACATCAGTTCTAAGGTTCTACAACTTACAATATTCACTATCATATACTTCCTCCACTATTAAAGTACCTTCCTATTTTGATGTAAATTTCGAAGCTAAAGTGCCTTTCCTTATGTGCTTTGCTGCATAGAGAGCAACATCACCTTGCTTAAAGGATTACTTTCTTACTAGGCAATCATAGGTGACGTTGAGCCTTTGGAGATAATTAGCTAAATTGTGCTTCGCCATGTCTTACCTCTCATCCAGTGCCTCTTAGTCCAACATACGAAGTGTATCAGGCTCTAATTCAGCATTTAGAGCCAACCATGCTGATGGTACAAGGACTTCAATTAGCACTATAGCTTTCATTCCATATATTAATGGGAAAGGCATTGCTCTCGTAGGTGTTCTTTTGGACTTCCGATAGACCTATAATGCTAAGGACAGCTTATCATGTCACTCTTTCTTATTATTGTATACCATTTAACTGAGGACTTTAATCAATCTTTTGTTCATGGCTTTGACTTAGCCATTTCCTTTCGAATAATACGGAATGGACTTAATGTAATAGCCCATAAATTAGCAATTGAGACATGAACATCTAAGTATTAGGACAACACCCTATCCTTTTACGATTAGAGTTAATAGTTGATCTAGGATATTTGAAAAAATAAATCGATTAGGCTAGAAACTTACAAAAAACCTGATAACCCTAATCGAGGAACTCCCGTACATTTGAAAGTCTATAATATAATAAGAATATCAAAAATACAATTAAAATAGTGAGAATTTACTCTATATGAGACTCTAAAGTCAAATTTAGGATAGCCGAGCCTAAATTTAAGACCTTTTGAAAAAAGTTATCTAATTAAGTCTAAATTTTACGACTAAGATAAAAAAGCTAGTTAAAGTGATCCGATGAAATTAGACTTTAAAAATAATTACCAAAAATCCCAGTTTTACCCTTAGAAATATAATTACTTAATATAGTATAAAATTACTCGGAACCCCTAAAATTGAGCTCAAAATACAACGAAAACTTGAAGATAAGTTAATTAAGTTATAAAATGAGATAATATAATATAATTTACTATATGAGCATATACGTATTTTTATGGATATACTCGGTATAAATAATAATTATACCTGTAAATTAACTCGAAAATCTAAAAATATATAATATGTAATGCCACATGACTCCCACTTGTTAACTTTTAAGTAGTTTATATCTTTTATAGAAAAATATGTTGATAAGTTAGGTTAATAGGTGAAAAATAGTTTATATTAATGTTACTCGTAATAAAAAAAAATATGAATCCTAACAATAGAACAACGAGTATAATAATATTACTAACGGCACGAAATAATACGTAAAAGTAATTAAATTAGTATAAACCTAATTGACCCAATACCCTCCTCTTCATAAAATTAATTGGAAGCATTCATAAGTGTTAGAATATCTGAATTATGTCTAAACATAGATATATAGTCATATAAATTAATAAAAAATTAATTGAAAATTTTAATACTTACGACATACTCAAAAAATTATGATTTAGGATAACATTTGTGAAATTAAGTTGAACTCTCATAACAAGAAGAAAATTTAAACGAAATAATCGTATAACTTTAATATTTTAATTTAAGTTTATTTATATTAAACTTTCTTAAAAATATTATCTATAGCTTAAAATGAATATTTTAAAATCAACTACATGATCTTAATAATTAATATTAGTGAGTAAAATATTGTATAAGATTTATACAGATAAGGCCCAAATAATTAGTATATCTTAACTATATATTATATTTTATTAATAATTGTGTTAAAACTCCCTCGAAATAATAATACACGACAAAAGAAAATTTCAACTATGAATTATTCTTTAGTAATAATGCTGGTGATAAAAATAAGAAATATTTTTTAAATATTCTAGAAATCTGACTAAATGTTAAATAAAATATAATATAACTTAATTGTATAATAAAAAAATTAAATTATGCCAACTGCCATTTAAAAGCGGTCAAATGTCAATGGCTATAAAAGTCATTCATGTCGCCAAAAATGCATTCAGGGGGAGGGGGGCACGAGAATCAAGGGATGAGGCGAAAGTGAGAGAGGAGGGAAGAGAGAAAAAGAGAGAGAGAGAAATTGAGAGAAAGAAAGAAAAAAGAAGAAGATGATGATGGAAAAAAAAAGGAAAAGAAGACGAAGAAGAAGAAGAAAAGAGGACTCGATTCTTTCAGGTAATTTTATTTTTATAATTATACATATTATTTTTTTTTAATTTCTATTTAATAGTTATAAAAAAGATATGTCCGTTATTTCTTTATTTTTTAAATCGAGTATTTCATCCGTATCATTTCATCCTTTTTCAAATTATAAACTTAGAATATTAATAGCTGTAAAACTTGTATATCATTAACACCGATTTGTAAAATAAATGGATCTTTAGTAATAATCATTTACTAAAACTATTAAAATTGAACTCTATATTCCTACAAATTTAACATTATTACTTCCATAAAATTTGAGTATATTGATGTATTATATTTTGTTGCAAAATTGTATGAAGACATATTCTTCATTACATAAGATGATATCAACATAATATTGGTTGCTATACAATTTTATCTATATACTAGAATTAAAAATACCTTTTAGAAATAATCTTTTAAACGAACACGTAACACGTATAATCGAGTTCATATAAACTCCACAATACAAACCTTACTAAAACTAAATCATTTTAGGTAAAATCACGAAAAATATCGTTCTACAACGATCTTTCTATAATTAAAACGTAATATAAACAATAGTAAATACATTTCAATATAATCAAAAGGATATAACATAACTAGTACTACAACTGCGTGTGTTAGATATTATTAAGTAAATTGCTATAATCTATATCTCTATAATATTACGAATTTACGTACTATGATAACTCTACCATTATCAAAACGTCGTTTAACCGATAAAAAATACATTTCGATACGATCGAAATGATACATTATACATAATAATATAATTACGTATATTATTAATGATTAATAATTAATCTTAACTTGAATAATAAGCTATAAATTATTATATAAGAAAAATGATAATATACTTTATATATATACATTTGTATATGTATAACCGTTTTAGATAAAATCCTAATGTTTTCATAACTATTACAAAAACTAAATTTGAGGTTTATGTGTATAGGATTCTCCAGTTATCAGATCGTTGACGAACCTAAGTCTTCCGTAGTAAGCATTTGAGTAAGTAAGTGGGATTAATACTTTACAACATTTTGAGATATTATTTCAGAATATCTGGAGACTTTGGTATGTCTTGGCTTGTGATTATAGTTAGCTATTTATGTGTATGCGGCGTCTGTGGTTGGGTTTCGATTTACTGTAATAGGAGCTGAGCTCTATTATATAGCTATTTTATGAATATTATTGTACTTAAATTGTTTGAGCTTAATTGATCACTCTAAAAATGAATTAACTCAAACTGGGCTTAACATTCAACTTAATATGCATCGTAACTCATTAGGGGTAACGGCTAGGATTCTTAAGCTAAATATGGACACCCTTCAATGAGGATAACTGAAATGGTCATTTCCCCACCCTTAGCCAAACTAAGTGACAGGAGATAAAGTCGCAGTAAAGTTAGGGACTGTGGTTCGAAGATAGTTACAAGAGGGGGGTGTTCTCCATTACACAAGCCCCTGTTTAGTCTCAATTCACGAGTATGTGATGTCAATCTCCTTAGCCCAAATTAGAGTAGACAAAATTTCTCTAATCTCATGACAGACCGGAAAACGTCGTGTGATGGAATTTTGCTTGTACATGCATTACACTTAACCAACTTAATTGAAAACCCTACCTGCAATGTGCTGAATGCATACTTCTGTCTCCACCTCACTTATTGCAATAAGTTTTCGCTCATTCCCTTATAGTTTGTTTTACAGGTTTCAAATGGATTATAAGTCCCTACCTAACACCAGAACACTAATAAATTGGGATGAGGAGTAAGATACAACAACAAATGGCTAGTTATTACCCTTAGTAATAACTTTCTTATCTTTTAAGGAAAACTACACAAGACTCCTCAAGGGGCTTAGTAGTTTTCAATATTTTGGTTTATATATGAATTGATAGGTATTTATGGGATTTACTACTACTATTTTATAAGGTCAAATTGTAAGTTTATTTTTAATAAATTATTTTAGAGGATGACTCTCTAAGTTTATATTAAGCAAGTATCGAATTGGACGCTTTAAAGAGGTAAAGTCGAGTACACTTGGTGTGAACTAGGTCTAGGATAGTAGCTATAAGGACAGTTTCCATCTTAGGATGATTCATACTATAGGATTGTTACGACTCTATCTTTTCGAGGCGTGACACTTTCCAATAACTGTCGAACATGCGCATTGATTAATGGTATCCCATTATCTGTCAATATACGCTTCGATGTTCTAAATCTACAAATTATAGTTTCCTTATGAAAGTAGCTACCACTAGTCCAGTCGCCTAAAGGGATGGCTTCCACCTACTTCGTGAAACACTTATTGCCTACCAATATCCATATACATCCCTTAAATGGTGGACGTATAGGCCTTATTAGGTTAAATGTCCATGTGTGAAATGGCTAAGGGATTATCAAACTATGAAGCTCTACTATTAGGCCATGGATAGTGTTACAATGAAGCTGACATGGAATACACCTTTTCACAAAATTGAAGACATTAGTCTCTATGGTTGGCTAATAATACCCTTTTATCAAGGAGTTGGGAATATAACTTCCTTCTACCTTGATGTTCACCACAAGCTCCAAAGTGGAGTTCATTCAAGATTATTTCTATCTTAGGTGGTGCTATACATTTAAGAGGCTATCCTTGATAAGAGATTCGGTACAATTCATCACCTTGTAATACATATTTCTTCACTTTTTGTTTAACCATTCTAACATCTCTACTATTAGTGGGAAGGATATTATTTTTCAAGAAGTTGATGTACGAGCATCACCAGTCTCCAGCGATTGTTGCAAACTTGCATTCTACCTCATCGGGCATTAGGTAACATTTCAGGCATTGAATTTGTAACTACGACACGTCTTTAGACATTAAGGGCCAATAATACCTTACACGTTGTATTCGACAATACAAGGGTGGCCCCTCTTTACCATACCACGTATCATGAAACTCCTAAAGCTTTAACTGTGCCTCTTCCATAGAAATACAACAAGCCCAAATGCCTTCGAAGCTCTTGTAATATAAAGAGCCATAGATGCAAATGAAAATTTTCAATGTGGTCATAGGGGTCACTTCAAGGCTAGCCAATTGTGTCTTAATAGGAATGTGCCAATCATCTTGTGACTTCTTATCTTCCTTCATCAATTGTAAGGTAATGTAAGGAATAGTCCTTTTAACAATCTGGATGCTTAGTTCAGTGTCTGTATCTCGCATCAGGACTTTAGATGCTAGTGTTGCTAATGCATCAACATATCTATTTGTAAACTGTTTGGCATGCTCATATCTTACTAATTAGAATTTGGTGATGAAGGATTACTCTATTGCTCTATGGGGGGCTACTGTAGATTCTTTTAACCCGAACTTCCCGTTAACTTCTTTAATAATGAGGTTTGAGTTTCCCTTGACACAAATGCAAGATAGGCTTACTTACTAAGCAGAAAGGAGTCCCACTAGCAGGGCCTCATATTCAACCTCATTATTCATGCAATGAAAGTCGAATTTGTAAGCTAATGGGATCTCTTAGCCATCTAGAGATATCAACACAACTCCAGCTCCCCATCCGGTATAACTAGATGATCCGTCAAATTATAGTGACCATTATCTACTCACTTCTACCATAACGAAGTCTTCATGGAAATCTCTAGGGATGTTTTCTAGAATTTCCTCATTATCAGTACTAGGGAATTGTGCCGAGTTCAACTAGTTCTTGTGATTTGATTGCTTTTGGAGGTGATACAATGATGTTGAATTCTCCAAGAAGCAATGCCCCCTTAGCGATTTGACCTGACAACATTAGCCGAGACAACAAATACTTAATGGGGTCACATCTTGTTATTAATATGATTTTATGGACTAAGAAGTAGTTTTATAACTTCTAAGTGAAAAAAACTAAAGCGAGATAGTGTTTCTCATGTAACGGGTACTTTACTTCACTACCTTGTAGTGTCTAACTCAAATAATATAGTAGGTATTCAACACCCTTTACTTCTTGTACCAATAAGGCTCCATTGGTCCTGTATGTTGATGTTAAGTATAGAATCATCGACACTACTTTGATTAACATCATCATGGTTTGTGGAGAACTTAGTATTGCCTTAATTCTTTGGAACGCCTCCTCTTACATTGGACCCATTCAAATGATGCTCCCTTCTTCATTGTCTAGGATAACAGGAAAGAAATTTCAGTAAGTACAAGGATGAATCTCCATATATAAAAGACCTTGCTTATGCATCCCTTCAATTCCCTCAGATTTTTAGGGAACGGCATGAATTGAATTACTTGAACTTTGGATGGATCAACATTAATTCCTTTTCAATGCACCACGAACCCTAGGAACTTCCTGGATGAGATGCCAAAGACGTACTTCAGAGGGTTTGTTCTCAACTTATACATATGACATTGTTCGAAAACTCTCCTCAAATGGTGTAAATGATTAGATGCTTATCATGATTTTATGACAAAGTCATCTACATAATCCTCCATATGGTCATGCATCATATCATAAAAGATTGTAGCTATTGCCCTTTGGTAGGTAACTCCTGCGTTCTTTAATTCAAACAGCATCATAATATGGTAGAAGTTACCAAAGGACGTCCGAAATTCTATACACTTAGCATCCCCTAATTCCATCTTGACCCAATTATATCTACTAAAACCATCCATAAAAGAGAAGAGTTCATATCCAGCCATCACATTAATCAACATATCAATGTTCAGGAGTAGGAATTCATCCTTAGGGTAAGCCTTGTTCAATTCACAAAAGTCCACACAAACACATATTTGGCTATTCTTTTTCTTTACCGATATAATGTTGGCCAACCAAGTCAGGTACTCAATTGGCTTAATAAAGCTAGCTTGTAGAAGTTTCTCAATTTCAAATTTAATTTCCACTTCAACCTCTAGGCAAAATACATACCGGTGTTGCATTAGGAGCTTAGCTCCTAATGTGATGTTTAATCGATGCATCACGAAACCAAGGTTTAAACCTGGCATTTTGTTGTATGTCCACACAAATGGATATTTAAACTCTTTGATGAGATCTGCCAAGGGATCTTTGATTTCTTTTAATAGCCCTTACTGATAAAAATAGGCCTTAAGGTTTCTTTTGGAGCTACAAGGTTAAGTTCCTCGATCACTTTTGCTTATGGTTTCACCTGGTCTTGTAGCTAAGGGGGGACGGGTTAGGTTTCTTGCAGATTCATGGGGTTGGGAGAGGATGTAGATGCTTCCTCAAACCTGTAGACCATCATAAACTGTATATCGTATGCCCATCCACAAGTGGCGAGTGCCTTCCTTTTCTTATCATCCTAATCTTGCACATCTTCCCAATTTGGCGACGGATTGCCACTTAACCCTCCTATTATTGTTTCACCTTTGCTAGTATATTCGTCAAAATGATTTACCTCAATGAGGTGGGATTCCTCGTTTTCAAAGGAGCTCCTTGCACTAGGAATAAATATATCTTTCCCCTTCCAATTTCCCTTGATTCACTAATGGAGTATCAAAGGAACAAGATTGTTCTCGTAAAGCCATCTCCTTCCTATCAATAAATGATAGGAAACTAGAGCATTAAGGACATGAAATTTAGTTGCTCCTAAAATAGGTCCCACCTCAAAATCTACATTAATAATCCCTAGCGTCTTAGTAAGGACATCATTAAAGCTACAGATATCTATTGGTTACTTCACCAATCTCATCATGTTAACCTTTGTAGCTTTAAAAGTCACCAATAATATGATGTTTAGTGAAGACCTATTGTCAATGAAAGTTCACCTAATGTGATGACCATTAAGCTTACTTTCTACATATAATGGGTAATTATGATTTAGGTTACTCACACACATGTCGTCAATGGTGAAAATAATCACATTCTCACTTACTTTTTCCATCTTACTAATCAACTGCATTGCATTACATTATTCATATTGTTACCAAAGCTATTGCCACTACGACCTTAGATTTTTCATCAAATCCATAAAGATTGAAGAAGCTCCAGACATTTGCTATCTTAAATAAGGCCATTCCGACAAGATTATTTGGGACCATTTCACGATCCTTCTCTTCATTAGTAAGAGTATTTTCTTGTAACACTCTCTTTTACGCCTTATTTTAGAGTTAATCATCTTCTTGGGAAACTATCAGATCATGGGATATTGCATCAGTGGTCCCTTGATTATCAAATGCTAAAAGTAGGTTCCTTCACATGTAGTTGTTGTTATCCAATTCAAGCTCACCATTCTGGACCTTTTCATTAAAGATCCTTCTCAAAGTCCAACATTCTCTTATCGGGTAGTCGCAGATCTATGAAAACGACAAAATTTTGCATTATTCTTCTCTTGTGCTGTAGGTTCCCTTCTGACCCTCAACAACTTAATCAGTCCATCCTTAAGCCATTGGTTAAGGATAGCATATACTTTGTTCATCAAACATGGTAAAGGCAGGACTGGCAGCATCATCCCTCCTCATCTTTTTGTTTCCTTTATAACTTCCTCCTTGCGCAGCACTCGTAGATGGCTACCACTTTTTGCTAAGGTCACCTCTTTACTTAGTGATAGAGTTATTAGTTCTCTATACGTTTTCTACCAGTGCAGAAAAGGACTTAAGGGATAAATTCTTAAGATGTATGGCATATTTTGTAAACATTACCTAAATACAGATCTTAACTAACTCTTTCTCACTACATATATCTTGGATGTCTATGGAGCATTCCCTGAAATGTTTAATGAAATCCATAGGATCCCCTTTTAGATGCTACCTGATGCATCTCATATCCGTAATTATGACTCATTCTTGAGTTTACAAGAACTTTTCAAGGAATATTTTACACATTGCTCCCTATGAATCCACAGAGCTTAGGGGTAGGTTAACGTACCATGTGTATGCCTTTTCGATGAGTGACTTTGAGAACTCTTTCAACTTTAAATTGTTGTTGAGATTATAGACATGCTCTTTCACACTTCCTTACTTCCCATTAAATTTGATGACCTTAGTACTGGTATAGTCATTTAAATACGACTTATCTATATGAAATTTCAAATTGAACACGTTAATAGAAGGTGCTACTTACATCTGCCTAATAAAATTCTCCATTTCTTCCTTTGTCATATAGGACAAAGCAGTAGGTGTAGGATTAGCTATCGCTTGGAGCATTAGTGCAAGGTTACGAGGTGCAACCATGCTAGTTGTTAATGACTGCAGGTTGCACCTCAAAGAGGAGGACCCTCCAAGGTAGGCCCTTGTTTCCTCAACCATTGGTGTTTGATGCATTAGGGTCGAGTGTTATAGTGGGTTCACAAGGTCTTCTTATTACCCTCCTTCACCTTACATAGGGGCTGGGTCAATTTGATCATGTTGTTAAGTATCTTTCGAGGTAATAGCAATAGGTACAGATCCCAGGACTTACATGCTTGATGCAAGTACAGCCATCATAAAGGATGCACCAGTAGGTGCAACGATAGTAGCAGGTGCCTATAGGCTCACTCTAGGTAATGTAATAGTGTTTTCCAATGAGGTAGTTGCCATAACTAGAGTTGGTAAAGCCATTCCAAGTAATGTACTAGTATTCACAGCAACTATAGTTGCCATGTCTTGTAAGAACTATATGAAAGTGATAACGAGCTAGTTCTTCACATAAGTATTTTCATGTATTGCACGCAATACAAGAGAATCATCAGTAGTAGGCAATTGCATAGTTTCGAGTGCTTGCATAGCCCCATGTACTTGAATAAAGCCAAATCATTGCATAGTTCTAAGTGCTTTCATTATTCCTGGTGCTTGCATAGTCGTTGGCACATTGGTATCTCGTCACTTAGGTTTGCTCAATCCTCTCATGTTGGTTCTCTTGTTTTTTAATGTATTTGTTGTTTCCACTCTTCTTGCGTACTGATGCCATTCTGTTATGTCTCTCCTTCCCTAGCAGAGTCACTAAATAATGTGTGGCAGGGTTACTATAGCTAGCCAATCGCATACGATAGGTGTGCCGATCGACCTAGAAGATGTCTTAAGTTGATGACACGTCGAGGGATGTCTTTAAGAAAAGGTGTAGGAAAAAAAAAGGGGTAAACCCAGTATCTTGAATGCACACGTGTGACAATAGATCAAACTCAATGTTCTTGATTGCTATTGAATCATTCTTGATGAATTGTCTATTTAATCTTCTCTGAAGTGATTTCAACAAATCTTTAGTTTTTATCTCAAGCTTAACAATGCTCTGAGTGAACCAAATGATAGGAGAGGGCTCTTATTTGTAGAGTTTGAAGGTTAATCTTGTTCATTATACGGCTTTAAGATGGACAGCTGAAATTAAGTTCCTTTGTTGAAGTTTATCCTTTGCTTTAGCCTTCATAGGCTTGGATACGTACCCATGTATATTTAAGGCTTTCGTCAGCTAATTAAAGTCTAATAAGACCAAATGAAGCCCAAACAAAGCCTAAATAGGCTCAAAAGAACCATTTCTGAGTCTACTTTTTACATATGAGATAACCAAATAAGGCCAAGATCGGACTATCCAATCTAATTATCCCCATTCTGACCCTACCAAGCTAAATCCCTCTAAAACATCCCTAAATGGGTTGATTTTTCAAGCTCTGTCACTAGCTCAAGATATCAATCATAGCGGTAAATTAGGTTAAAGGTTGAATTACTAAAATAACCCTCTACAACCCACTTACAATGACTCAGATGTGACACATTATATCAATATAAAATTAAGCCTATGACTCATGAAGCATGCAACAATTACAACTTACGTGAAATTATTACAAATAATTTAACTAAAATCGATCATGATATATAACTATCCCTCTATACTTATATAGTGGAGACTGGAGAGTAATGAGAATGGTGAAAATGACAACTAAGTTTGGTTTCAAGCAATATAAGACCCATATGGTTTGCATAAAGGAATTATTAGTGCATTGACTTTCTAGTAATAAAAGCTATTAATACATCATAAATAAAACTAATAAGGAATCAGGAAATTTGTTAAGCAATTTGAGCAGAAGATTTAGTTTTTGAATTAACATAGGATAGAGGGTCCAAACAAATTAATTCAAAATTTAAAAATGCTTTGCCTCATTAAGGTTAGATTCCCCATATTCAAAGGGGCTCCTTATAGCAGAATTAAATATATCTTTCCCCTTCCAATTTCCTTTGATGCATTGACGAAGTGTTAAAGGAATAAGATTATGCTCGTAGAGCCATTTCCTTCCTATCAATGAATGATAGGAAACTGGAGCATTGAGGACATGAAATTTAGTTGCTCCTTGAATAGGTCTCACCTTGAAATCTATGTTAATGATCTCTAGTGTCTTAGTAAGGACATCATTGAAGCCATGGATATTTATTGGTTGCTTCACCAATCTCCTCATGTCAAGCTTTGCAACCTTAAAAGTCCCCAATGGTATGATGTTTAGTGAGGATCCGTTGCCAATGAAAGTTCACCTAATGTGATGGCAATTAAGCTTACTTTTTACATATAGTAAGCGATTATGATTTAGGTCACTCACATACATGTCATCACTAGTGAAAATAATCACATTCTCACCTACTTTTGCCATCTTATGAATCAGCCGCACTGCATTACATTACTCATATTGTTGTTTGAAAATCTTTACCAAAGTCATTGCCACTACAACCCTTTATTTTTTGTCAAATCTACAAAAATCGAAGAAGCTCTAGACATCTATTATCTTGAGTAAGGCCATTACGACAGGATTACTTGGGATCATTTTGTGATCCTTCTCTTCATTAGCAAGAATATTTTCTTGCAACACTCTCTTTTGCGCCTTATCCTAAAGTTGATCATCTTCTTGGGAGACTATCAAATCATAGGATATCACATTGGCTGTCCCTTGATTGTTGTGTGCTGGAAGTAGGTTCCTTCACATATTTTTGTTGTTATCCAATTCAAGCTTACCATTCTAGACATTCTCATTAAAGATCCTTCTCAAAGTCTAACATTCTCTTCTCGGGGTAGGACCTTAATATAATTTACTTAATAAGTCTAAAATTCGAAATTTCCATCCAAGATTTAATAATCGGTCCATTCTTAGTCTAGGTAAAGTCCATCTTGTTGTGAAGGGAAAGCACCCGCGAGAGCAGGGGTGGACGAAGCAAAAGCATAGCTTCATCTTCGAAGTATTTTTCATTTCCAATAACAAAAAGCCGTACCTAAAATAAAATATATATGATCTATGAAAGCAACAAAATTTTGCATCATTCTTTTCTTATGTTGTGGGTTCCATTTCAACCCTCGGTAACCTAACCACTCCATCCTTGAGGCATCAGTCAAGGATAGCATGCACTTTATTCATCAAACATAGAAAAGGCAAGACTTTGGCAACATCGTCCCTTCTCGTCTTTTTGTTTCCTTTATAACTTCCTCCTAATGTGGCACTCACAAATGGCTGCTGCTTCTTACCAAGGTCACCTCTCTGCTTAGTGACTAAGTTATTAGTTCTCCACGCATTTTCTACCAGTACGAAGAACGATTCAAGGGATAAATTCTCGAGATATACGACATATTTTATAAACATCTCCTAAATTAACTAACTCTTTCTCGTTGCATATATCTTAGATGTCTAAGGAGCATTCCCTGAAACGCTTTATAAAATCCATAAGATCTTCTTTTAGATGATGCTTGATGCATCCCATATCCATAATTATGACTTGTTCCTAAGTTTCAAAGAACTTTTCAAGGAACATTCTACACATTGCTCCCCAAGAATCTATAGAACCTAAGGGAAGGTTAATGTACCATATGCATGCCTTTTTGATGAGTGACTTTGAGAACTCTTTCAACTTCAGATCATAGTCAAGATTATAGACATTGACTATCTCAACAAACTTAAGGAGATGCCCCTTCATAACTCCTTATTTCCCATTAAATTTGATGAACTTAGGACTGTACAGTCCTTCAAATAAGACTTATCCACAACCCTCTACGAGTATGGAAATTTCAAATTAAGCACGTTGGTAAAAGGTGCTACTTACATCTACATCATAAACTTCTCCATGTCTTCCTTCGTCACATAGGATAAAGCAGTAGGTACAGGATTGGCTATCACATAGAATGTTGGTGCAAGGTTGCGAGGTGTAACCATGCTAGTTGTTAGTAGCTGTAGGTTGCACCTCAAAGAGAAGGACCCTCCAAGGTAGGCCCTTATTTCCTTAATCGTAGGTGTCTAATGCATTGGGGTCAAGTGTTGCAATAGGTTCACAAGTTCCTCTTATTACCCTCCTTCACCTTCCATAGGGGCTAAGCCAATTTGTTCATGTTGTAGCTCATCTTCTCAAGCAATAGCAAAAAGCATAAATCCTGGGACTTGTACGCTTGGTGTAAGTACAACCATCCCAAAAGATGCACCAACAGCTGCAACAATAGCAACAAGTACCTATAGGCTCACCTCAGGTAACGTAACAATGTTTGACAATGAGGTAGTTGCCATAGCTAGCACTGGTAGAGCCATACCAAGTAATGCACTAGTATTCACAGCAACTACAGTTGTTATGTCTAGCAAGAACTATATGAAAGTGATAACGAGCTAGTTCTTCATGCAAGTATTTTCATGTATTGCACGCAATACAAGAGATTTATCAATAGTAGGCAATTGCATAGTTTTGAGTGCTTACATACCCCGATGTACTTGAACAACACCGGATCCTTACATAATTCCAGGCGCTTGAATGATTCTAGGCACTTACATGTTTCGAAGCACTTGCATGATTCCCACTTATTACACAATCATTGGCGCATTGGTATCTTGCATCACTTAGGTTTATTCAACCCTCTCATATTGGTTCTTGTATTCCTGAACGTGCCCATCATTTCCACTCTTCTTGATGCTACTGCCATTTTGTCAAGTCTCTCTTTCCTTAGTGGAGTCACCAAATAATGTATGGTAAGGTTGTTGTGGCTAGCCAATTAGTGCGATGAGTGTGCCGATCGACCTAGGAGACATCTTGAGCTGATAACAAGTGGAGGTATATCGTTAAGAAAAGGTGTGGGAGGAAGAATAGGCGTAGGAGGAAGAATAGGCAAACTTGGTATCGTGAATGCACACATGTGACAGTGGATTGAACTTGGTGTTCTTGATCGCTCTTGAATCATTCATGATGAATTATCCATTTGATTTTCTTTAAAGTAATTTCAACAATGTTTTGATGTTCGTCTCAAGTTTACTAATGTTCTAAGTGAACCAAATAAGAAGAGAAGGCTCCTATTTATAGAGTTTAGAGCTTAATTTTGTTTATTGGATGGCTTTAAGATAGATGAGTGAGATCGAGTTTCTTTATTGAAGCCGATCCTCTCCTTTAGCCTTCATGAGCTTAGATATAAGCCTAAGTATATTTAAGATTTTTTGTTAGCTAAAAAAAGCCCATTAACACTATTATTTAGCTTAAAAACCAACTAAGTCTCCTTAAGGTCTAATAAGACCAAATAAAACCCAAATAAAACCTAAATAGGCCCAAAAGAACCGTTTCCAAGTCTACTTTTTATGCATGAGATAACTGAGTAAAGCTACGAGCGGAAGATCCAATTCGACGATTCCTATTCTGAGCCTATCAAACCAGATCTCCCTAAAACATCAATAAACAAGTCGATATCCTAAGCTCTATCACTAGTTCAAGATTTCAGTCCATGATGTTAGATTGGGTTAATGGCCAATTATCGAAATGACCCCCTACAATCCACTTACGGTGACTCGGATGTGACATAGTATATCAATATAAAATTAAGCCTATGACCCATGGAGCACACAATAGTTACAACTTATGTGAAATTATTACAAATAATTCAACTAAAATCAATCATGATATATAACTATCCCTCTGTACTTATATAGTAGAGACCGGAGAGTGATGAGAATGGTAACAATGACAACTAAGTTTGGTTTCAAGCAATATAAGACCCATATGGTTTGCATAGAGGAATTATCGATGCATCGACTTTCCGGTAATAAAAGCTATTAATACATCATAAATAAAACTAGTAAGGAATCGGGAAATTTGTTAACCAATTTGAGCAGAAGTGTTAGTTTTCGAATTAACATAGGATAGAGGGTCCAAACAAATTAATTCAAAATTTAAAAATTTATTCAAATGGAAGGTAATTAAACTTCCATTTCAAATTTTGCGTAAGTTTTAGAAAGCATCATAAACAAAGATTTCTAATAACTGGATCGCAGAAGCAGTGCAGCGACTTGGTCTGTCGAAGACTAAAGGACTGAACTTTCTGCAATTGCTACCATGATTCTTTGGTATATATGGCTTCATCGGAATGATTGCATCTTCCATAGAAAGCAACCGGGTCCAAACTATGTTGTTGCCGCTATTAAGAAGGAGATTCGGCTGCATCGCTTTAATTTTGCGAAATTGTCTTCTAGTTTAAATTGTTCTGCCGCACAAACTGATGGTTCTGCTGTACGTTCAAATTCTTCTGTTATATTGAAGTGTTCTTAGCAGCTACATGGATGTAATTCACGTAGATTGAATGCCCACTGGAATCCTCCAAGCCGTCAATATAAGAAAATAAACTGTGATGCTTCAATGAATACTTTGTCTCTATCTAGTCGTCTAGTTATTGTCTGCAGGGACTACTCTAGGTCTTTACACTGCATGGAGGCGAAACTCATGATGTTGAAGTGAATGAAGCTTGCGCTATTAGGGAGGGATTGCAAATTGTATATTTAAAAGGGTTGGATGGATATAGAAGATGAGTCTAACTCGGCATAAAATCATCAAATCTATTGATTCTCCTTCGGTAGCATCTTTTGGAGGTCAAAGGGTGTGATTCAAGGTATATTTTATCTAAAGTCCTTGTTTAGATCTTTTTTCTTTTTCGTTGTATGTAGAGAAGCAAATAGGCAGGTATGCTCATTTAGTAGCAATCAGTAAGCTTCATCTTGCTTTACCTTGGCTTTCTATTCTGTTTATAAAGTTTATGCTTGCATCCCACCCCCAACCCACAAATAAAAATAAATAAATAAACAAATAGCTTGATTGGTCGTAGAGAAATCCTTTAATCTAATTTTCCTAAATTGTTATCTGAATTTTGGCTCAAGTTTTCAACTTTTATTTCAAAATTCTACTATATTTTCATTTTGTTTCGTATCTCAATTTTCAATTTCTCTTGTGATTGCAGAGTGGCCTGGCCGATTTGGTGATTACAAGTATAAAAGTTATAATATGTTTGAAATTTTAGCATGAACATGGCAAAACTCTACTAAAATACAGAATAGAAAAAAGAGAAACGACATTTCTAAATGCAACAGGCGATGAAACACATACTTGAAGAAATAATTACAAAAAAAGAAAAAGTTGAAAACAGAAAATTCACTAATCTTCCATATAAACTTCTATAACTATAAGCACATTTTCGATTTTGTTGGTGATATACTTATATCCTATGACTTTTGTGGAATCCATCATCACTAGAGAACTTATCAAGGAATACCCTTCTCGTTGCAAAACTTACTAGCGAGTGTTTAATATTTACGAAACTTGCCAACAAAAAAGTAATTTTTTTTTTATTTTTTATTTTTTCCCCGCTAAGGACAATGAACCAGAACCTTCCCGTTAAGATATATTATAAACATCTTAACATTTCTAAAACTTTTAGGGCAAAGAAAATGACGAGATTAATATAAAGTTTAGACGAGTCTATTATTATTGTTATTATTATTATTTTTTCTTTTAAACTTTTTCTTTCCATGTTAAAATAAGACAATAGAGGCCAATCCTATTTATAGATTAAATTGGAAAAAAAAAAAAGAAAAAGAGAAAGCAATACTAACTTTTGTTTTGGCTACGTCCTTTTCAAGCAACAAAGGGGGCGAAAGTTTCGGAAGAGTTTGAAAATATTCGTTGTAACAAAGTTGGAAACATTCAACGGTTGAAATTGGTGAATCCTAACATATAATTTTTTTTTTTTTTTTTTCCTTTTCTCCTTTTCCTTTTTCCGATCTTCTAAAAGCATCAAGAAGCTCACTCCTTTTCTCCTCTTGATGATCAATATCAACCATGGTATGTCCTCCGTTTTCTTATTTGAAACCATCCTATCCCAATACTTGTTCTTTAATATTGAGTTTGTGATAAGAAGGGCGAAACGAAAAAGAAACATCCTTTAAATTATTTCTTACAGTAGGAATGTAGGGATAATTACTTGAAAGCCTAATGCTTTCGCGAAATGTAAAACTAATGCATATATAACTTCATATAGTATAGATGGAAATGATGTTTCAATATTGTAAACTTCATTAACTAAATTGTGGTATATTCACATGTATTTAAGCATGATGGACAATTTTCTTTTCAACTATCAATCACGTTCACAGAATTATTTCCTTTCCACTACTGCCATAAGTAATATCCTAGTTTTGCTGGTAATTTTGAATTCTCTTCATGCGCTCGGTCTAAGAATGCCTCAATATAAAAAGATGTTTATATGTGTGTTGGTTTTTTGAAAGTTTAATCATAAAAATAACTACGTTATACTTATATCCATCTATAGTCAAGATACAAAATCGAAGAGCCAGTTTTTTAAGTTAATAATAAGACAAGTAATCGTGGTTAACATGTATATTTATCATGTTTGTCTATACAGGCCGAAAGTAAATATAATTCGAGACAGGTTCTCTCATTAGCATATCAAAGTTTTGGCATAGTGTTTGCTGCCCTAGGAACATCCCCAATCTATGTTTACAAAGTAACATTTTCTGGGAAACTGTCGTGCCATCAAACAGAAGTGGTCACATTTGGCGCATTTTCTCTGGTATTTTGGACTTTGACACTGCTCTCGTTGTGCAAACATGCCATCGGCATGTTGACTGTGAATGACAATGGCGAAGGTAATAAGGTGATAAGCATTAATTTTCTCTGAAAACATTAAATTTGAAAAAGGCTACATCTAAACTCTCAAAGTTTTCTTTGTTTTAGTCTCTTCACTTCTTTTTGAGTTTTTCTTCCTTTTAATCACTTGTCCTTTGTGTGTTGTTGTTGTTTAGACATTAAGGTGCATCACTTTGTGTAAAATATGTTGTTTTAGGTTCATTCATATTCTTCATGGGGACAACTACTAATGCTTGTCATTGGTTGCTGTCTTCATCTTCCACCATCACATGTTGTGAATAGCTTCTTGAAACTACAATCTCTTTATATTACAACAGTAAAATTAAGTAATTCTAAAACTTAAGAGTATGTCTCTTTTGCAGAAAAACATTCTTCATACTTTTTCCAATAATAGTTATCAAATATTATATAGCAATCATAAGATATTGCTTATAGTACTAGTTTTTAGTGATAAGTGGTAATGGATGAGTATAGTAGTCATCAACCTTTAATGGCAGTGTTTAACAACCATGTATGGAAGTTTTGAAGGAAGCTAAGGAAAATGAATATTTTTATTTTTCATTTTTTTAATTTTAAAATTGATTATCATAAAAATTTAAATGTAAAGAATAAATGCTAAAATGAAAAGAGTGCAATACTTTAGATACTTTTGATCTAATGATCTCAATCCAAAATGCATAAATAACTTTTTTTTTTCGACATTTTCTTTTCCGTTTTTTTTTTTAAATATAATCTCTTTTGTAGGAGGAATTTTCGCTTTATATGCTCTCCTTTGCAGACATCCGAAACTTGGTTTACTTCCTAATACTCAAGCCGCCGATGAGGAGCTCACTCCATATCGAAATCCATGCTATTCTTGTAGAACTACGCCTACTCCTCGAATAAGGAGATCCATTGAAAGGCTTAAGAAAAGGAAGACCACCTTGCTTGCTGTGGTTATGCTAGGAGCTTCAATGGTTATTATATTGGGTTTTTTGACCCCTGCTATTACCAGTAATATTCTCAACTTTTCTCCTTTTCTCTTTTAAAATTCATATTGGTTGGTTCCAACGAATGTATTTCTTTAGTTGTTGTGTCATTATCAAGGAAAATTCTCACTTCAATCTGATCCATATAGATCCTATTAGAATATAGTACTCATTTTGTATGGATATTACAAGTGCTATACTCTAATAGAATATATATGCAGAGCAGGTGGACTAAAGAAAAAAATCATTAGCTATCAAAAAAAGGAAAGGCAATTGTACTTATGAAAATTTGGTTTTATTCTGCAGTGTTATCATCCATTGAGGGGATTCGGGTTCAAATGGAGACTTTGGATCAAAGTGGGTAAATTTAGTATGGCTTACGGTTATTTTTAGCTTTTATTCCTCTCGACCGGGTTTTGGATTTTGTTAAATGGAAGTGAAAGTCCACCTAAATGGCAAATGCGTTTTAGCACCATATTTACTAGTGTGTTGTCATTGAACCTTGTCATCTAGAAGTCATTGTGGACATTTCATTGACGATCAGGAACCTAATCGTATATGAATCACAAAAAATTCAAAACTCATATAGAAAATCAGTAAAAGTTCCAAGACTTTTGAATTATCCCATGATTCCACGTTGAAATCCTCCCAACATTAACTTTATAGTATCAATTGAATGATGGACTGGATGATTCTATCGAACAAAATGGTAAAAGTCCTCAAACTTCTTGTTTCAACTTCTCTTATAAAGAGACAATTGGCGTCTATGTCTTCGAACTTAAAAGGGTGAGCTAGAAAATATTTTTCCTCCATTTTTAAGCACCTCTCTCTAATTATGTTTTAGCATTGATTTTGACGCTTCCTATACACAGGTCATCTTGTTGCGGTCACATGTGCTGCATTATTTGGTCTTTTCGTTATGCAACACCATGGAACCTACTGGGCAGCATTCATTTTCCCTCCTATTGTAATTGTTTGGCTATTGTCTATTGCTGCAATTGGCATCTACAATATCATTATATGGAACCCAAATATATATAAAGCTCTTTCACCGTTTTATATACACGCATTCTTTCGTCACGCCGGAAGAGATGGTTGGATTTCACTTGGAGGCATACTTCTATGTCTTACAGGTACTAATACTAGAACGGTTTTGACCTAATCCAATAATAGACATGCGACAGGACAGGAGTAGTTTGGCGATACTATACGGCCTGTATTATTTTTCTTTTTTGTTTTACCTTGAAACTGAGTGAAAAAAAAACTAGGTTCTTACCATGAATATATCAAAAGTTCCATCATATTTATGTAGATTTGTTCTTATGAAGCATAGGAACTGGAGCAATATTTGCAGATGTTGGTCATTTTCCAGCTTCATCAATGCGGGTATGCCAGATTTTCTTATCACAGTTAAACCATTGCAGAGAGGTTTTAGCTATGATCGAAATTTTCTCCATGGGTTTCCACTAATCCCAACTTAGTTTATAACAGACTGCTATGGAGGAAATAATACCTAAATAGAAAGGCAAAAAGTTTTTTTATTTGACATATTAATAAGTACTTCTGGGCATCTGTTAACATTTTCCTTTCAACTTTTATTTGTTTAACATTAGTTCCATGGCAGAGAATAATGTCTCAATGTGATGATCACTATTTGCAGGTTGCATTTTTTTCAGTAGCTTACCCATGCTTAGTGATTCAGTATATGGGACAAGCTGCATTTCTTTCAAGAAATCTTTCTGCTTCAAACCATAGCTTTTTTGCTTCCATCCCAGGTACTTGGTTACAGTTTAGCCAAGACTCTATTACCTTGTTTGAAATGCTATTGTCATATCAATGGCAATCTTTATCCATTTTAAATTTCTGTTATTCTATGGTTCATGTCATTTGTTTCCAAACAATATCTCAATTTGTCCTACCATAGCCTAAACAAAGCTGATTTTCTCTAGCTTTTCGGTACACCCAGCAAAAAACATGAATGACATTTTTCTTAGAGCTAATAAAACTTCATCTCATCATTTCTAAACATTAAAACTCTTCATTGCCTCATGGAAGAAAAAAAAAAAAAAAAAACCTTGTCATTTATATTAAAAAATAAATAAATAAATAAACTTCTTTGGTGCTATTTTATTTTTCTAATGAAATAGATCGGATACTTGATGTCGACAACATTTGCTCTCAGCACATAAAGAGGCTGATAAGAACAATTCTCATCGGTTCTAAAGGCAAGAGAATGCCTTGATTGGATGAAAATGTAAGAAAGATTGTTTTCTCACTATACCTAAAAATAGATAAGTCATCATCTTGTAAATTCTAAGAGTGACATGACAACTATTATCTTCTTATTCTTGCCTATTATATCAACTTAAAGTTTTTATAGTGATGGTTATTGCTCCTTAGAGTCTTCATTAGCCTAAAATTGCGACTTCTTGAAAGCTTCTAAGGCAATATGGTAATGAAGATTAATAATAATAATAATTTTTCACAATAATTTGTTTGTGAGATAATTGATTGCAAGAGTCAAATATTTTGATTCAATTTCTTATTATAGTTATTTTGCTTATTGCTAATATGGGATTGATATTCCTTTGTCTAATTATCCTCTTATGGTTTTTCCCTAGATTCCCTCTTCTGGCCAATTTTTGTTCTTGCGATATTGGTAGCAATTATTGCTAGTCAGTCTGTAATCTCCAGCGCATGCTCAGTGGTGAAGCAAAGCCATGCACTCGGATGTTTCCCTCGCGTCAAGATTTTGCATACATCAAGATCCATCCTAGGTCGTACATTCATCCCAGAGATAAACTGGATTCTCATGATTCTTTGTTTGAGTGTTATTGCTGGTTTCCGAGACACTAAACACATCGCCTATGCCTATGGTAAGCCATCACAAAAGTACCGCGACCATCCATTCATTTTTATGATTGCTTAAAGTTGTAATGATAAGATTAAAACTACTACCTAAATCTTGAGTGCTCGAAGCTTGAAAATGCAAAATGTGCTCTTATATTTCACAATCACTTGCAACTGAGTGCTGATATGCTGTTTCATTTCAGGGATTGCATTTGTGACTGCAGAACTTGTGATCACATGGCTCATGTCACTCGTCATCAATCTTGTGTACCACAAAAGCCTTATCCTGTCCATTGCATTCTTCATGGTGTTCGGCTCCATTGAAATCATCTATTTTTCATCTACATTTCTGAAAATCACAAAAGGAGGATGGTGTTCCCTTCTGTTGGCCGTGGTATGCATGACCATGATGTTTGCATGGCATTACGCAAACAGGAAGAAGTACTCATCTGACCAACATAACAAAGTTCCCATGAAATGGATCTTCACACAAGGTTCCAGCCTTGGAGTGGTTAGGGTTCCTGGAATTGGTCTCTTCTACACCGAATTAGTTGGCGGTATCCCATCAACTTTTTCCCATTTTTTGGCCAATCTGCCAGCATTTTATGAAGTTGTCGTCTTCATCTGCATTAAAACCGTTCCAATTCCTTTTGTCCCGCATAAAGAGCGGTACCTTGTAGGACGAATTGGCCCTAAATCCTACAGGATGTACCGCTGCATCGTGCGGAATGGATATAAGGATGTCCCGCAGAAGGAAGATGACCTCGAAAACGACATCGTCATGAGTATAGTAGAGTTCATCCAATTAGAATCAGAAGATTTCGGATCATTAGACTGTTCTATGGATGGTAGGATGGCAATTGTTAGGGCATCAGCAAGATACGGACGATGCCTATCCATTTCAGCATCTACTTATAATAGAGCAAGCAAAACTACGAGCACCACCAGCATCTTAGGTAGTAGTAAGTCCCCTGCGTTGCTGAAATTGCAAGCTACGTACGAGCAAGAAGCTGATCAACTTGTCCGGCGTCGCGCTGTGCAATTCCAGATGCTTGATACTAATTTTAACAGTCCACAGGTGAAGGAAGAGCTCTTGCATCTCGTGAAAGCTAATGATGCAGGGGTTACTTATATAATAGGCCATTCACGTACAAAGGCTAAATCAAATTCATCCTTTTTGAAGAAATTCGTGATAAATGTGGTATACTCGTTTTTGAGAAAAAATTGCAGGAGTCCTACGGTAGCCTTAAACATACCCCAAGTTTGCTTAATTAAGGTTGGTATGAACTACCATGTTTAGTAGGATTTTCTAAAATATTATCTTCTTATTCTTGTTTTTTTTTTTTTTAAAATAAGGTATGATAGGATCGAGCTATACTGTAACATCAATGTAATGTTTTGTTTTCATGTTTATAGATAGGAAAAAATTAAAAAAAAAAATCATGGTGATTTTCCTCTATTTTGGATGCATTATGTATGCCGTTTTCGGTAATGTCGTAAGTTGATTTATTTGTAAGTCTTATCTCCAAATTTCTAATACCAACGAATAAATGGCTTCCAATTTTTAACAATTTAATATCTAAACTTTTATTTCTTGCCATTTAGTGCTCATATTTTTAATTATTATATTTTTTGCATTTTAGTATCTATGCTTATTTTTTATTGCATTTCAATATAATCTGCATCCACTTTTATGCATTTTAGTGTCTAATCAACTTGATTTATATGAACAATTTTAAGTTTTTCTTATTTAATAAATTATTTTGAAAACCAAACAATTACTTTAGTATTGATAATTTCAGCCACGCATAACTTTTACCTACAACGTAGGATTTCAACAAATTTTATATTTTTTTTATTTAAAAGTAGGTGTACTACATATCCTTGACCTATCAAAAAAGAAGTAAAATTTAAAATGTTAATAATTTGCAAAATGTCATTTCGCTTTTCAAGCTCATTGAATCACTCCTTACACTAAATATTTCGTTATATCTCTAGTAGTATTCTAATACTAATTTTTTTAACTTTATTATTTTATAACTTACAAATCAAACATTGTATGATCATAAACTTAAGACATTGAAAAGTTTGCATTGCATGTTATTTTAAAATTGTCTGCTGTAATTAAAAATCATCCTATTTTTTAGGTGGACTTGCTATGGTAAGTGCATAATTCATTTCATACCCTATTTTGCTCGTGCATTTATGATACGACATATCTTACAGCACTTTTACTTGACTAAGTAAGGTTCTAGGAAAGTATTAAAAGTAATAAAATAGATTTCAAATATAATTTCAATAACCTATTCCATAGGATAGAAGCACAAGTACTATGTCTCGATATCCTATATCTACTAGAGAATCTATATTCTAATATATACGGAGTACTTTATATTCATTTTATAAAAATTATTAGATAGTAATTATAAGTTGTATAAAAAAAATAAAAGATTTAAATATATAGACTATAGTTTAAACTCATCATCCCTAAGAAACCTTAAAACAAAGATATTTCTTACTTAATGTATTTTATCTCATTCTTATCTCAATTGTACGCATCTATTTTCTACCTTACTCATTTTATTTCGTTCCATTTACTAACCTCACCTTTATTAGTTATCTTCTACCCTCTCTTGTCTCATTTCTACACTTTTATTTGTTTTATTGTATTATGTTTATATATTTTATCCATTTGTTATTTGTAAACTTATTGTATAGATTTGATGCTTTATATTATACATTAAGTTCAAAGACTAAACTTTTTAACAAATTGTAAGGTCATGTATTAATTTGTCATTTTTGTTTTGTAATGTTACCTTTTTTATAATAAAATATGAGGTAGTTTTTGTAACATCAATTTCCTAAACTCATAGAAAATATACCTTCATGCAATTTGAATTAATTGTTATGAAAACATTAAGGGTTTAGGTTGTTAAAAATTTATCTTAATATTTTAACATTATAACTATGTATGAAAACTTCAACCAAAAAAATGTAATAGAAAAATTGATAGTTTCTATAAAAGCATAAGTACTTTGTATCCCGTAAATTTTATAGGACATAGATATATTTAAGGTGTTATAATATAGGTTCAAGTTCCAAAGTTTTGGAATATGAACCTAGTAAAGTACCGATAAAGGCTTATATTATGCTCATCTTATACTTACTCGCCCTTACTCGTTTGACTTTTTTTATTTCTTTTTATAATTTTTCAAATCAATATAATTTTAGAATCATAATCATAACAAAATTTTGTAATGATCTAACCTAAACTCCTACCATTAAGGTATTATCCACTTTGACATGCCTCACCGTATGGTTTTGTACTTAGGTACAACTGTTTTCTATGAGGTCACTTATCCTAAAATTACTTCCGCTTAAGTATACTTAACTTAGAAGTTCCAATATAAACTCTAGGTTGTTATATCAAAAAACACTTCGATTATGAGAATTCCATCGCTTAGCATTTATGAGGTATTATGACCCACCTCCTTCATAAAATTGACATTCTCATCAGTTTCTTTATACAAGTCCAATACTACCACTAAGTAAGGAACACCTTTTCGACTAAAGGATTACTCTAATACTGCTCTGTAACAACCTAACCCAAACTTTTTGCACCAAGGTATTGTACACTTTAGTGTGGTACACTGTATAGCTTTATCCTTTAGTGTAGTCGTCTCTTAGGAGGTTACTCACCCTAATATTACTCCAACTTAAGCACACTTAATTTTAGAGTTTCAATAAACTTCAAGCTACTACACCAAAAATTATATCGATAATTAAAATTCTTTCATCTAATATTTGAGGAATATTACAAATTTTACAATTCATCATAGTCTTACAATTTTGCAATTTACATAGGGAATTTACAATAATGAAAAGATTACATAATTTTAGGGGAAATTATAAAATTAACAATGTATCTAGAAAATGTTAAGGTCATTTAAAAAAATAAAAAATGTTTGTAAGAATAAAAATAGTTATTAAGCGCGGAAGATCAAAAAAATTAATAGACATTTGCAACTTATATGGACTATTAAGACAAATAAAAGAGTTGCAAAAAAATCAATTATGAAAATAAATTATTATTATTATTGGAAAACATTTACTATATTGTACCTTGCTCAATCAAGTAAGTTCCAATTATAATTTTTTCCAATCTACTTCCATAAGATAAGATATATGGTATGATGTCTCAAAGCCTCTACCAACCTTAAAATGTGTTTTATTAGGTATATAAGGGTACTGATTCCATGTTACCTTGAATTTCTCCTATAAAATTTTTAAAATAATAATAATGAATGTAAAACAATATTATTCTTTTACCTTCTAATTTTACCGAAAGGAAAAAAGAAATAGACAAATAAGCCCTACCATAAGTCCATCATGTACCTCCTCCTTATATCACTTCTATTATTTTTATTTCAATCTTTTTTATCTCATTTTTTCCTCGCTACTAATAGTAACTTTACTATTATATTTTTCATGGGATGCTGCACTTATAAGCAAACTATAATGTATTTGTTGTTGTATATTTTAAACAAGCGAACTAAATTTATGTTAGATTGTAAGATTTGTATAGGTAAAGGGTATGCATGCTTTGTGGACATCTTATTATATCACTTTTGTTTTATAATGTTACTTTTCTCTAAGGATGTCATATAAGTAGACTTTTAATACTACTTTTTAAAATTTTTAGAATATATCACTTAATGAGATTTAAACGTTGGAAATAAAAAAGGAATTTAAATGAATAAAATTCGTGAGAACATTGACATTATCTGTTATACAAGTGAACAACATACTTGCATTGCCGATTCCTACATAGAAAAATTGCTTATATAAAATTTACTTAAATTAAAGATTAAGGATTGGTTTTGAGATTTTGATAAAAATTTATGTAATGAAAAAATATATAGTAATATTGGTGTGAGATTTATTGCTCTAGTAAAATGGATGATGAAAAAAACAATTAGAAAATAACCAGAAAAGTAAATATGTATTATTAACATGGAGGAGGAGAAATAAATTAAAATTGCCAGGAAGAGGAGAAAGGAGAAAGAGAATGAATATTGGTTGTCTCTACTTTACTACCACAACCCTGTCTCATCTAATAACAACACGTGGCATCCATCCATATTTCCAAAATAAGTCGCACTATTTTTCCACCTCTTCTTCGCAGTCAATATTTAATTCATTATTTTTTCTTTTTTTTAATATTTAAGGTTAAACTTTTTTTTTTTTTCCCTTTCTCCATTTTTCCACAACCGCAGCAGGGAATAGACCATGTGGTTGCTTCTTGATGCTATTACTGTCTCCACTTTGGCATCCATATTTCCAAAGCAAGTCGCGTTATTTTTCCATCCCTTCTTTGCCGTTAAGGTTATATATTATCTTTCCCTTTCTCTATTTTTCCGCAAGCGCAGCATGGAATAGTCCGCGTGATAGCTTCTTGATGCTATTTTCCTAACTTTAATAACCGATGTTAATTCAACAAGTTAAAGATAGATGAAAATAGGCTGTCTCGACTTTACTATCACAGCCTCGTCCCATCCAATAAGAACACAATATGTGACATACATATTTTCAAAGTAACTCGCACTATTTTTCCACTCCTTTTGTGCGGTTAATATTTAATGCAGTTAAGAAATTTTTTTTTTTTTCCCTTTTTCCGTTTTCCATTGTGGCACAGAGCACGTGATTGCTTCTTGATGTTGTTTTTTTAACTTTAATAGCTGATGTTAATTCAAGAAGGCAAAGATGGTTATGGGAAAAAAAAAAAAAAAAAAGTAGAAGTGGTGAATGATGATTATGACCTTGAGTGAATAATGGATGTTTGTACTATAAAAGATTATTTTTAATATTTTCAAAAAGAAAACATTTTTATAAGTATAATAACTATGGAGACATCATTTTTCAGAAAATATAGAATAAAAACAATTATGGATTTTCAAATTTTTTACAAGGAAAAATTTTTCTTATGGACATGCAAGAATTTCCTAAAAATTAAAAAAAAAATTATTTTTATGGTCAATAAATATTCCATTCTTTAAATATGATTTTTTTTTTCAAAAGAAATGCAACATATATTTTATTTTGTCATAGCTAAAACTCTATTTTTTTTATAAAATGATGTAACTTTTATTTTTATTTGTTGTTTTTGAGTATTAGATTGGAAATAACATTCTTAGTTTAATTACATAGACTTCTTTTAAATAAAAGAAGTCAAAATCATTGTACTACTATCTTGTACCAAATCCAATATTCCTTTTGTTTTTTTTAATATCACAATAAGCAAGTTAGACACAATGAACTAAAACACTTCCTCATGAATTTAATTGACAAAAAGTAATCATAGTTGTACAACATTTTAATACAAGACTTTCCAAGTCTAAGGATGGGTTCTTGTGAGTAATAGCTTAACTAATAATTTTAATCCTCGACAAAACAAAATATCTATTGTGTTTCTTTAAAAAAAAAATACACTTTATCTTTGATGGAATATTTATTAACCAATAAAAATATTTTCTTTTCACTTGTAGGAAAATATTGCATGTCAATAAAAATGTTTTCTTTTAAAAAAATGTTAAAAATTATATTCTCATAATTGTTCTAGTTCTAGTAGAAATGTTATTTTTGAAAAAATATTTAAAATAATTTTTCATAGCTTAAACATCCATCATTATGGAGAAATAGTGTTGACAAGAAACAATATTTCTTGACAAGAAACAATTGCGCGATCCATTGCATGTTGCGACTACGAAGAAATAGAGAATAGGGATGCCACCGAAATGTGTTTAGAATGGGTTTTGCAAAATCTAAACCCAGCCTAATACACTATAGTGCTTCTCAAAATCTCTAAAAGATTATCGTATAGTATTTTCACCCTATTTCCATAACTCATTCCTATAGGTTTTTGGAAAACCCAGTTAAAACCCGATCTAACTCGCTCATAAAAAAAAATTAAAAATATACATTTAATAAAAATAAGCACTCTTGTTCATAAAATAAGATACTCAAGAACATAAGCATGCCAAAGTGTCCATGCATCACATTACTATAAAATTTAATTTTCAAATAAGTCACTATTATAAATCCTTGTTGCAAACCTAAAAGTAAAACATAGAAACAACATCCATATAAATATTATGCAACTTAGGGTTGTCTGAAAGGAAAGAGAGAAAATATATTTTTCTATTATTTATATTATATCAATGCTTATATTCTATTATTATATTATTTATAAATATTACCATATTAGTAACTCATATTTCGTGAAGTATCGATTACGTAATGATATGGTCTTTAGGGATGAAATTAAGGACTCTTGTATATGTACATATTATTATTTTAAAACAGGTTCGAGTTTTTCGTATGGTTTTTTTTTTAATTTCAAAACTTAACCCATAACCCTATAAAGTTTGAGAATCAATTCCAAAACCATCTCTAAAACCCTATAGGGTCTGACCTTATAGGGCATTTAATAGTTTGGATGGGTCAAAAACTCTATAATGACCTGTCCAGTGGTATCCTTAATAGAGAACAAGAAAAAAAGTGTGCCCTAATGGCATTAATATTAACGATAAGGAAGGGATAGTAAAATAGTGTTGTTTGCTTTAAAAATATGGATGCTATATATATTGATTTTACTAGATGGGATAGGATTGTAACAGCAAAATGGAGATAGCTAATTTTCATCTAGAGAAAGAGATGAGGGAAAAAAATTAAGGAATTGCCTACACCTTCCCATGTTATACATCCTTTATAGATAATATTAGCGTTGATATTTTTATTGAATAATATTAGATTATCGTAGATGGGTAATTTGCACAAAAAAAGATAGAGAGAAGTGAAAGAGATTGATGGGGTAAAAAAATTAAGCACTTTTCACATTTACCCATATTATAAATCTTTCATAGATAATAATATTGGTATTAATATTTTTATTGAATAATAGTAGATTTAGGCTAGAAAAATAATTTTTAAGGAGGCTGTTAATAAAGTTTACTCTAACTTAAATAATATACAAAATAGGGTCGAAACTTATCAATGTTAACATTCTACCTAAATGAACCAAAACTTGTAATTTTTTCATCTTAAATGAAATAAGAAATCATGAACTTCATTTTGACTACTAGATTATGAAATTTTACCTTAAAATGAGAAAGTTATGAATGAAATAAGATTTAAGGTGGAACAGCAAATTATGAAGAGTTACAATATTTTGTTAAGTCTTGCTATTTGTGTACTAGAAACTTATTTTTCTTGCCGTTCTAATGTCATGAGTGATCTCAATTATATCTAATTACTTAATCAGTAGTACAATTACTGTTTCATTATGTCTAAGTTACCACTTACCAGCAAATAATAAGAGTAGAGTAGAATGACAAGTAATAGAATCGAGCTGTAATGAGACTTGAATAATTATTCATTATAGAATGGAATCATTATTCCTTTGTTTCATTGATCGAATGATTTTCAAGAAAAAGTGTTGAATAGCTAATAAAAGTAGCAAAATGTCCTTTTATGCATCTTATTATAACTTTCATGTTTGTTGAAAATAAACCAAATTTGTAAAGTATGTGCATATATGTATACATGTATGTATATAAATCTAATTACATTATTATAATAGAAATATATTGCCAACATATATACACACATATATACATATTTTCATTATTCACATATAAATTTAAAAATCAATTCACCACTTGGTAAATATATGTAAGTATGTATGATATATGACATGTAACTTATTTGATTCTAGGAATAGTCGTGCATTATAAATCTCCATTATATAAGTACCGTGTTTATCAATCATTGATAAACTAAAATATCAAATTGTAATAAAATTAACCTGTTTCATTAAGTCAACACTACTGTGCATAAAAAAAATCTACAGAATAATATCACTATGAAGATAAATACATAACTCGTTACACAAAATAACTTATTAATCTATCATTATAAAGTAACAAGCTATCTATCCGTTACGAATTTCCAATATTGATTGACTTGATTCATTAGTTATTGATAAATTAAAATATCAAACTTTATAAATAAAATTAACCCAATTTCTATATGGATGCCTACTTGTGCACCAAATATATATATATATATATATATATATTATCTCAATGATAATATCCTTGGTAGGAGACACTGTAAACCTACTAAATCAAGTAACTTTTTTGTTCTTCATTGCAAAGTCAAAAAAAAGAAGAAAGGAAAAACATTTATTATTGGAAAAGTACCAAACTTTACCACAAAATCTACTAAACAAAATAACTACCTTGTTTCTTTCAACGTTATAAAGTAATATGTCTTCTATCTTAATAAACCACCAAAACATAACAAAAAATGAAACTACAAGGCATAACATATAGATATTGCTCCAACATCAATATTAAAAAACCCAATAAACATCTCTAAAGCTTCAACCATTCCTTGGTGCTCCTAAATCCCTTGTTATAGAGTCTAATTAGAACTTAGGTAAGAGGCTGAGAAGTATAATTATTTATTTAAGCTCTTTAAGGAGCTTTTGCAAAGCATCATTTTTTTCCATTTCACTTAAACCTTAGATCATTTACATAAGACTATTCATATTTTCCAATTTCTCAGTCATATACTTATTAGTATTGCTCATTAGATTTCTTGCATTCTTTTATCAATGTTTTTAACAACATATAGTATCTCTACAAAAGAGTCCTCTTTGACAAAGTGTCTCCTTCTTTTTGGGGTAATATGAGTAGCTTGAGATATCTTTTCCATATCTGAAGGTTGTTGTATCTCCTCTAATGTATCATTTACCTGTTCCTCCTCCCTATTTGGCTCCTTGACAACATCTTTAACTGTTTGTGCATCTTGGCCTCTAGCATGGTTTTTAGCATAGATCGCTAACAACTCATTAAAATGAAGAAAGCTTTTTGTCTTAAATTGAGCTTTATTTTCATGACTCTAGAAAAACAAAATATATAATAAGATTCATTTGAAAAATAGAAATAATCATACAATGACATATCTATTACTTATAAATGAATACACCTTCCAAACTTGATCTTCAACAATAACCATTGTAGATACCTAATTTTTACCCCTCCATAATTCTAATTTTTTATTTATTTTTTATTTTTTACAAAAAAGGTCCTAATTCAAAAATAAAAATAATAATAAAAATAAAAAAATTAATAAAAGATAAATATAATAATAATTAGAAAATGATGAAAATACCAAAAAAAATATATAAGAAAAGAAAAATTATAAAAATTTCATAGATTTTTAGGAAGTAACTTATATTAGGGATAAATAGTTTTAGTTTTGACTTAGTACAAATAATTATTTTAAAGAATTATGTGGTTTAAGTACAATTTAATTGTACTAAAAATCAAAATACAAGCCAATGACTTAATAGATAAGCATTTAAGCATAGGAATTGGATTAGTTTAAAGTCATGGGTTTGAATCTCACAAGGTGTGTATGTGTTGTTTTATTCTTCTTCCTTTCATTTTTTGAAAATCGGTTAAGCGTACAAGATTCAAATCTAATTTATAAAATCTTATCAAATTTTTTTATAATTAATACGATAAAGATTTGTGAAGATCAAATTTGATTTGATTTAATTTGAATTATCATAAAAGATTTAAATCTAGTTTAACTTTTATCAAATTAGGTTTAAATCAATGTAAACGATTTGATTTTTCTATTTTTTTTTAAACTTTATAAATAGAGTCACGATCAACAAAGAAAAAGGAACACACACACACCAATACATATAAGTTCCTCACCAACACTACTCACATATAGACTTCACAACAACAAGCACAACACTACACAGCCCCGATCCTCTCTCGATACTATCAGCAGACACGCCCAAGCAGACACACTGACGCACATTCGAATACCCCCAGCTACGCTACACACGATCACAACTCTACAACTTAGCCCCATCCTCGTAACAGCAGCAATGAATTGCAGCAGAACAACAAATCCACGCACACGAACAGCCCACTCTCACTCTTGTTCGTATCCCCTACATGAGCATTCCCATCATCACCCACAGTACTCCGACCACCCAACTGCACACACGAACCCACACTTCGAGCACGCCACTATACACAAGTTCACAGTCATAGCACGGTAACAAGCGCGAACAGCAACAACGTCGCTAAACAGCCCATTCTGATTAACCAGTGTCGATGCTCCATCATCGTCGATCGACTGCAGCTGTTCCATTCGCAGTCACACGTAATCGCATCGGCCACTTCACTAACTGCATACGACAGACAAGCCATCAATAATAGCTGCACATCCCCTTCACGTAGCACATACAGCAGGTTCATACACTCAACAGTCGCACATCCTGCTGTATGATATGATTCAACAATCCTCCCCTCCGCACAAGTTTCCAAACCGTACTACATCCCATGTGCGTTCAGAATCCACTCCCCTTACTGCTGCACCGCGTCTGCACACTCCAAACAAAATGGTCAAGTACAGAACTGACGTCCAAAACATTATCCTGATCACCACTGACAGCCGCTGCTACACTTTGCATAAGCCATGACGCCACAGTGCTTTGTTGCTGGTATCCACAACCACTGACCGCTAACGAACTATAATCTCGCGACTGGACAGCATACGTCCATGTCCCTTGCTGAACACAATCCTCAGCCACACCGCACACGAGGACAATACATTTGCACTTTTCTTCAATCACTGCACAGCTTAACTGCTGCACACACAATCCACCAACGCCTCTTCACCAAAGGATATTGTTTACGATAGCACACGCTGGTTACGATCACATCCCGATCCTCTATTGCACGGCGAAGCATAGCTACGACGCAAACCAACGCCAACTGCAGTCCACTGTCTCGCGACCATGCAGACTAACCAGGCCGCATGACAAGCCCCTGTCCATTCCCAACACAAGCCGCTGCACAGTCCATCTATTGCACAGCCCATTCGCTGTCCACACACGCTCCAAAGTTTCTTTAGCCTACAAACTATCACATCGATCGTTCTTCTTCGAGAAACATCAAGCAATGGACATGTAAGGTGCGATTTCACACCTTGTCGGCAAGGACTTGGAACCCTTTATTGAGGTCGTTCCTACCGGCTGCTACAAGCTGTACTCCGAGCTCCTAGGTTCCGATGCGGTGAAGTATACCGCGCATTCAATCAAGAAGCAAGGATAGAGGTGGCATGGAATCATGTGAAACTGAGGAATTTCAGTAATAATCTTATCATGATCGATAGGCTCTATTCCGAGGTTCGGTCTCCTTTTTCAATTTCTTTTTAAAATTATTGTTTTAGCTGTTAGTTAGTTATTTATATATTCATGTTAATAACAGAGTATATAAATAGACATAGATATATCAGCTTAAGAGATTTGTTTATCATTAAGTTAGTTTTTTAGGATTTTTCATTTAGAAAATAATTTTTTTAAATAAAAATTAATAAAAGCCCTTTTAAAAAAAAAAAACCATTTAAGAAGCTTTAGAAAATTTTCTTTAATACTCAAGAATTAGGACCCTTTAGATTTTTTTGAATAAACAAAATCATTTAAAATGTAAATGCAATCGGTTTCAAAATTAAAATAAACCGATGCACTAAAGATTTTTAAAGAGCTATGATCGTCTGATTCTGGCTAACGGGTATGTAGGCACTTTCAGGGCAACGATAAAATATGTAGAAACTTAGGTTTTTTTTTCTTTTGATTTTTATTTATTTATTTTAAATATTATAATTAAAAAAATAATCTTAATTTCAGTAAATAGATAATAGTATCCGTTAGGGTTTAGTAAGTTAACCCTCAGTAGGTTAGCCCTCGAGCTCAAAACCCTCTGGTTATTCATTCAAATTGAAATCGAAGACCGTTAGCCAAATCATAATCAATCTACCCAATTGATTACGGTTTTTTTTTTCTTTTCCCAACTTTGGTTGAGTGGCGACTCCAAATTTTTTTTTCCTAAATGAGAAACTAGAATTTTCTAATTTATTTAGTCGAGGATTAATATTAAATAAGTTAGGGTTTAGTATTAATTAAAAATAAGGAAATTAATTTTAAATAAAAAAAAACCGAAAAATCAGGCTCAACAACCATTTTCATTGTTGGATCCCATCCAAAACCACTGGCACAATTTCCATCAATTATATCATATATAATGCTACAATCCTTTTTTAAAAAACTTTAGACGTGACTCGATGTGTAGTCTAACTTTTAAACCACAATCGAGAAGCTTGGCTCTTAACATTTTTTTTAAGTTCCCTAATAAGATATCCATTTTTAAGACTTATATCCGCTGTGTATGTCCTTAGATTATGTAGCTTTACCATATAAGCCAACCATGCATTATTCTCAATGAATGTCCATTTTCTCTTACTTCCCTTCGTTGTTTAATTGATGGGGTTCATTGATTCTCCATATGTAGATCAACGTATAAAATACATTAGAACATCAATACTCAATAAAATTTTTCCATTACTATAATGGTAATTACAAGTACAATCTAGTAAGTAGTGAGTGATAGAAAAATACAAAGGTAACTTATCACATAACATAAAGGAATCTTGATCCCCACCACTGATCAAACATTTCATTAGCCACCTCTTACCTCCAATTATTCCAAGCATCATTGTTCCCCAATGTTAGATTTAGATTTATAAAACCCCATGTATAGTAAATAATAATAAGGGAAAGTAAAAGGGAAAATAAGAAATATAAGTCCAGTCAACAAAAAGTGATAAAGGGTTAAATAAGGGACTCAAGTGGTCATTTCATTCTTTTAAGTATGAAAAGGGACCTTTTCAAACCTAGGTTCTCATTCTCACGATTGTCATTTATGAAGAACTATCCTAAAAATGATAAAAAGAGTGCGAATAAGGTAAGTACATGGGTAATTTTTATCATTGAATTAATAGATCAAAACACTACACTAATTTTGGAAGGCATTAAGGGTAGTAAGGAAGATCAATTTTAGGAAAGAAGTTGGAGGTATGAAGATTGGGCAAACCCTAAATCCAAATTGGTAAGGCATTGTCTAATCCTATATTAAAAAGAAAAGAATTGTGATTAATTGTGCTTATTAAATATGTGGATTCAGGATTGTGATCAGTTCTTGTAAGTATTGTAATTCATGTTTATAACAAGTGTTACACCCCGAAACGATGAAGTCACACCAATCCTACCGTATAAACCATCCTATGATAGTAACTGAACTCACAATCTCTAGATAAATATGATTTATAAAAACACCCATAACTTCTCTCTTTAATGTAAAATAGCTCATTCATAGTTATAAGCAAAATTTATAAATAACTAGAAACTTTAAGTCATAATTATATAAAGATACTTTTACAGTCTTATAATCCTAGGATATATTTACATGCTAAAGTAATCTGATAAATAACGTATTACCACACTAGTACATAAACCTAAAAGTACTAACAAAATACTAAAAAACTCAATTGTTTAGCCAGTTGAATCTCACTCCCTCATAGTACTTTAATAAGAAACTAACCTCATGATAATTATATTGTAGCATCTCAATCAAGACCTGTAAGAAAACCTATAAAAATATGAGCAACCAACAACTCAATAAGTCGAGATAGAGACTTAAGAATGCATAACAAACACAAACAAGATTTTCAACAATTAATTATATGCAATACAATACTCAAATGCCATTACACAATATGGTCTAGTCCATTATGAAATTAAAGTAATTTCACTTACTCTAATCGAAATTGAGGAGTTTTTATGTTTATGCAACAACTTACAACTAAACCCAAGTTTGTGTAATAGAAACACTACTCCCCCCATGATTATCCTTCAAACCATTACTCTTATCATTACTGTGATCTCCTCTTTAATCACTTAATCTAGCTAAGGATGAAGAAAAGACCGTTATACTATCTAGTGTTATCTTTTTTTAAGGTATCGATGTTTGGTCGAAAAATCCTAATTGTCCTCTAAAGGGTTGAAATGCATATCTAATTAAGGTATTTAGCTCGATTATAATTAAGTTCAATTTAAGGTGATCAAACTGTCTTACATTGCTCAATTCACAACACATTACTAACACAACATCATTATTTGACAAGTAATCAGAAACACACAGGCACATATACATGCACATATAGCTATGACAAGCACAATTATATATAATGCTAAGCCTCCAGGTACTTTAATATAATACTCCAAAATATAACGATGTATTGAACCCAACTTACCTAAAATCCTCAGTTCTCTCACTCAACTTGTCGTAGGTCGTCTTATTTCTACGTGTCCTATAATATAAATATTATTTTAGTATTTATATCCTTATGACATATATATTTTAAATTATGATTTGACACAATTTTCCAAATATATATTACTTATTACCAATTCTATTCTAGGTTAGTTTCGAAATCAGTTTACGAATTCGGTTCTGATCCGTTTTTAACTAATAGTATTATATGTAAATCTTAAGAATGTGTTTCAAACTATAATGTGAAATTAATCAAATTATACTCAAGTATTCTAAATATTATTTTAACCTCCAACCAATATTCTAATCTATACAGTACATCCTAGTCCTTATTTAACCACCAAATTTATTTCTGATATGAGAAAAATTTATATTTTTCATATAATTACCAAAGTTTCATATCAGATTTATTGTGTATTACTATTATTATTATATTATTTATTTTATCTTAATATTTTACATTTATTACAAATCCAATTTCACATATTATCAATTTACACATATTCACTACATATTACACCTAATAATTACATCTAACACTCTAAATATCACACTTATCATACCACATCAAATATTAACATCTTAAAATACCTAATTACATACTAAATCAGTAATTATCTATTTAATTACTAAATTAGTCCAAAATCACCCATTTTATACATCATTTTAAGACCTAAAAATTTCAAAAATTCATTTCTGAAAAATCTCTTTATAGCACTATTTTACATCCTCTAAGTAGTCTACAAAAAAAATTTTGAGCTCATACTTGTAAGTTTATTTATTTTTAAATCGAAATAAGCTCGGGTTTAAGAGATTTCTTAAGTAATATATATTTCTAAACATAATTTCATCAAAAAAATATTTTTTCCTAAATCTACATACATAAAAACCTTATAATACCAAATTTCATAATTGTCTAAATGCATTTAATATTTATATAAAATTAAACAAAATCCAGTTAAGAATAGAACTCACCTATCCGATGGATTTTTGGCCTGATTTTAGACAAATCCACACTTTTTATTATGTTTCTTTGATTTTTTTGTAATTTTTTTAATTATTTAGCATTAATTTAATATATTTCGGGCGTTTTAAGTAATTTCAAGTATTTTTATTTACATGTAAATACATATGAAGTACATGTAAATATTCCTAAATATTATTTATGTTATTTTATGATTTTTAGTGTATATATAATTTATTATATCGACTTATTAATTATCAAAAGTTTTACACATTTCCAATAGATAATAATAATACTCTTACAATTTAATACTATGATATTTAATTATTTTATTACTTATTTTCTTAAATTTAAAATTACGAAGTCAATTTTACTAATACTCCTAGGCTTGTCATATAAATTAGGCTCAATCGGACACTTTATTCAATCGCCCTAAATTTTACATATCGAATCCAAATTTCTAGTTACAAAGCTTACAGCAAAGGTAGTGACCAAGGTATTTCCTAATTCTTAATGTTGATTTCATGTTGAGAAACACATCTAAGTGTTCCATATTGTTGAATTTGATAAGAAAAATCAAAATTAAAAAGGATTTAGAGTTTTAAATGAGTTAGAATTGAATTGAGAAGCACTAAAGAGGTTAAAAGTCAAAAAGGAGAAGAGAATGTCAATCAAAGAGAATGATTGACAAAATCATTGGTGTGATCCTACTCGTAAACCTCACAAAAAGTTTAAATTAGAGAAGTTGAGGTCAGAAAGGATCACAATGCAAGATCAAAAGCGTGATTCTTACGTATAATCTTATGCCATCCCTTTTTCTTCCTATTTCTTGTTTCTTATCCTTTCAAACCTTAACTTATCCTGCGCAAAACATATTTAAGAGACTAAGTTAATTCTAAAACCTTAGACTATGCTAAAATATGGACTCAAGTATACAGTAAGTTAAATAAGAAAACCTAGCTAGGATAAGAAAACTTAGAAATATATTCTAAAAGTAGTTACCCTTACATTATACCTTAAGTGTTAATCTTGAAAGAACTTTTGACATGAATACTACAACGTGTCATCAGGACTAAGTTATCGAATACTTTTTTATTGTTTATGTTATTAAGTTAATTGCTTAACCGAACTAATTAATTATTGGACACTAATTAAACGTATGTTGTTTGTGCTTAGCTAAGCCTAAGGGATTAGGAGGACTAGGGATACTGGGGTAACACCCCAATAATCCTTACATAACAGTAGCCTAAGTAGAGTTCCATTAAGAAATGATCCGAGTAGATTTGGGATGATTCATGGTTTCTAGGGTATTGGAGATGATCCAACACTAATTCTATATGGTATTATTATATACGTGTGTTAAGGTTATGAGTACCCTTATATTGTTTGTTAGGTTAAAATTAAAGATAACTAAGTGATGGTTGTTGCATAATTGCATTTATACTCATATGTAATTGCAGGTTGCATGTTTATGTGCATGTGCTTTTTGTATTTATTATTGAGCTTCGACTCATCCCATTTTTAATTTTTCAGGAGTGGGTTCTTAATTGGATAATTTCAAAATTTGTAGATTTTGATTAAGAACATCATAATTGCCAAGTGGAGGAGTGGCATTTAGTATTTCTATTAAGATAATAATTTTTTAAATAAGGACTATTATAGTTAAATTCACAATTAGTAAATACTTATTCAAGATTTCATGAGATTACTTAGTGGTTATTTTATTTTATTTGAAAATTAAATTTATTTAAAAATATTTCAAGATTTCAATAGGTATTTAGAGAATTTAGCAAATGGTTACACCTAATATGTCAGTAGATAATGGGAAAACATGGCAAGCCGTAGCATTTTAAATTCTAGGGCATTACAAGGTCATTTTTACTTTCATTAGTGTTCCCTTCATTTTCATCTAATTATTTCTCTAGTAGATCATATGACATTTCCCTCCTAATGAAGTTATGAAGAAGATAATAAGTAAGTATAACTCTATCATGAACTTGAACTAAATAATATGATGGACTCATAAGAGTAACCCATCTTATTTTCAACAAACCAAAACATCTTTCAATCACATTACGAGCCAATATACACTTCAAGTTGAACAACTCTAAAGTTCTTAGCTGTGAGCTTGATGCCATTCATTCAAATGATATCTTTAACCCCTATACAATGCAATAAAGCCCTCGCAATTTGAATAGCCTCCATTAAAAAACTATATTAGGAACTCAAGATGAGGGGTAAATTGAGTTTAATACACAAATTTTCTTTAATAACAATTACTTGATCAAATTAACTAAGCTGATGCAATATGGAAACAATTAAGAAACAAATAAAGTATAGAAATTTAAAGAGGAAAGGATAGATAAATCAAGCTTAGAATTTTAACTTAGAGTTTGGACCGCCCCTTACTCTCTACGATCACCCTATACTTTAACCGAGGTCTTCACACACCATTTTATTTATCACAATTTCAATAGCTCAAGAGCCTACCCCTAATCTCTATTACAAATAATCTCACCATGACAACAACTTTCAATCACTAATATAATACACTCTCTTAATGATTTACAAATATTTAGCTTTGCATTATGCTAGGGTTTACAAATGATAGCAAATAATAAGCATAAGAAAATTATAATGAAGTATAAGTAGATAAGAGAAATAATTGCATAATTTTAGCTCTATTAATTGTCCTTTAACTGCCTACAAGCTTGCATTTATATCTTTTAGCAAAAATCCAACTGTTAGCCCTCTTTATCATATATTTAATGTACTATAACAACTAATTTTTGTTTGAACCAATCATACGATTCAAAAGATACCAGCTAAATAGTTCGGGTTCACCAATCAAATGGTCTTCATGCTACCAATCACACAGTTTAACAAACCCTTCTAACTTCAGATGACTTGGTGCAACCAGCCAGCCAATTCAATGATCACCAGCCCTACAATCCAACATATGCCTCTAATCATAGTTCATCTAGCGCAACTAGCCAAATGGTTCCCGCATTACTAGTCAGATAATTCACACCAAAACAACTAAAAAACATACGAAAGCACAACAAACAATTTTGATCCATTTTTCTTCTTTCAATAATATCATAATCAATCCAATAAGTTATATAATGCAAATACAAACTCCTTAAAATACATTTAACCAAGTTTTTATGACATTTGCAAATAATGGTTAATTTAGTAGAACTTGCATAATTTTATTCTCATCAAAATCACATACTAAAATCCATTAGTTCAACATCCATCAACTAAATAATAACATCCTATGTTCAAGAGAAGAAACTTGACTGTAATTATAGTTGTTAAAATCACGAGTTAATAATGCGATTCTACGAGTATATGATTTTATAATTTTTTTTATAGTTAAAATGAATATAGAATCGTTTATATACAAACTTTTTATAAAATTATGAACTTTGATGTAAAATTCTACAAGCTTGCAATTTTACCAATTTTTTACAATTCTATACATTCAAATGAATAGTAAAATCACAATTTTTACAATCATAATTATAATTCATAAAAATGCTTTCAAAGGCTTTTTTTTTTTTTAAAATAAAAATTACCATGTGGCACTTTAAGCCCATCCCTCCTAGTAATTGCATCTTGAAGAACCTTACGATTAGCCGCAAAACCCTCCTAACCAGGTAGTGGATACACAAACTACATATTTAGTGTACATACACTAAGCACATTTGTAACAATCTCATTCTTGTAAGTTCTATATCTAGGTTTGTCTTTAAGTGGAACTCTAGTTCTAACATGTGTCCCAACTAAAAGTACCTAAACAACTTTACATAAAATACATATGTTAAATTCAAAATTGTTATTCAAATTTCATTTTATGCATTTCTAAACTATAAAAAAAAATATTGTCATTTTACCTTGAACAAATTCTATCGATCATTGGTAGAATTCTGTGAAATGGGTTTAGGTTTTCTAAACAAGTGATTTCGTAATCTAATTGTAACATTTAACACACTATGAAAATATCAATTAACAGTTTCTCCTGACCTCCCAAAAGAATGCTTAATATCTCTATTTTTTACATGATGAGCAAGTATGTATAGAAATGTAGCAACTTACTCATTAATAAGCATATGTTTTGTCGACTTCAATTCTTCAATGCTCTCTAACATTTCACAAAGCTTCTATCCATTCGTAATTGCTTAATACAAGTTATATTATCACTATACAAAAAGGCTCTTAATGAATACATTTTTTTATGGAAGTTCAATTCATAAGATCTAAGTTGAGATCTATATAAATGCAAAGAGGAAGCATAATATAAGAAAATTAACACAGAATAGGCAATTGTTTAATATTGGAACCACATAATGTAACAAGTAGCAATTTTTTTCTTTCTTAGATTATTGAAGGTCAAGCACAAGTTATACATCATTGCAAAAACATAGTTCGTATATATATATATATATATATATATATATATATATATATATATATGCAAGGATAAGTATCATACTAAAACATATAAGATATCAGTCATTCTGGTCACTCATAAAAAAAAAGTAATTGTTTTTATAAGAATATTAAGCATTTAAGATCAAGTGAAACCCCATATTATAACATGCCCCATATATTAAATCCAATAGTTAATACTTATGACATAAAATAGATGAACATGCACAAGTCTCATTTCTTCTCCATTATTAAGTCATTGTGAAAAATTGTTGTGATGTGCTAACAAGACTAGAGGCAATTTTATCTTGAATTACCTACCTCTATGCACCTTCTAATAAGCCTTAGGGGATCTATTTTTTAAACATTTTCACATCTCAAGCATTTGCAATGGATTTAATAGAAAAAGCAAAAATCAAGCTAATATAATGGAGATATCCACTATATTTGGCTTATCAAAACACTTGTTGGAATGATTACCTGTTTTGCCAAACGAAAATTTCATGAAATGTTCAATTATTGTGTCTAATTGAGTAAATAAGTGCAAGTTGGTATAGTATAGAAATGAGAGGATAAGTCAATATCTCATTTCCTTAAAACTTGAATATGTATAATGCTAAGAAAAGTAATGGCATTGGCAAAAACAAAATAGTAGGAAAAAAATCTCTTTCAACCCCCACGTCAAATGTAAACTTCATCAATTAGGAACTTTTTAACAAAATCACAAGAATTATATACTAAAAGGCTAACAAAATAGAGTGCTCAATATCCAAAAGTTTGATTGCAAAGGTAATCGATAGCAATCCAACACTAATTGTACAACCACAAACTAGGAATATGCAACTAGGACATGTTTGAAGCAGGTTTTATGAAACCTAAACACATCATTATAAGGTCAGGCGTTTCCCAAAGTCCTATAAAAACCTTATAGGATTTTACCTTTTATTCCAATAATGCACCCTTATAGGGTCAAGAACTTTTTAAGGATGGGTTTTTATAGGATTGAAAGGACCTTATAGGGGCAGGTTTCCATAGGATTCAAATGGGATTAAAGAAAGAGTATAGTAAAAAGAAGTTAAGTAGAATTAGGATTAGAATTTCATTTGCTAACTTATACAATAATAAAAATTGAGAATGAAATGTGTTTATACAATGTAAAACTTATGTAAAGTATACATGGTGTATAAGTTAAGAGTATTTTTTTTTCATCGAGTTAGGTTTCCCATCAGGTTTTTTGTAATCTCAAAACTCAACCTCCAACTCAATAGAGTTTTTATAAGGGATAAAGTCACTAAAAGTACCAAGGGTTTCATATTTTTTTACTTTAAATTTATTCATTTTAGTATCTTAACTTTTTAAACGAAAGAAATTAGTATTTTTGTACTTATCTTTTTTACTTAAAAGAAAAATTAAAGTACTAAAATGACATAAAAAATAAAGTTCGAACACTAAAATAGAAATAAAATGAAAGTTGATATATATATATATATTATTTTACTATTTTATAATAACAACCGTTATAACGAAAATGCGAATTTGTCTCATTTAAAAAGTTGGAGTACTAAAATGAACAGGTTTAAAATTGAGGTATTAAAATAAAAAATATAAAAGTTCAGATATTCGTACTAGTTTTATTCTGTTTTTGTTAGGTATGATTGGTTGGTACCCTTTAAAGACCTACGAAGTTACATCCCTTGATAGCGGGATGATTTGAAATCTAAAATGTAAAATACTTTTTTATTTTAAATCTAAAATAGGAAAGGAGAAAGATCACTACTATACAACATGCAGTTTTTCCAAACAAACACCTAATGACAAACAAAACCTAATAGCATGTGCCTGACCATGATTAAATAGATTTTCATAAAGTCTAACGTGATTTTATATGGATACACATCAATTACATTACATTTACTATTACATTGGAAGCCAAACATTAAATCAGAGAGGCAATGATCATGACGAGTAAATAAACAATCTTACAAGTGAAAAAACATAATCTTGTAACAATTTTATATTTATGGACAATTACTAAAGAAAAAGTAGATTCATAAAAGAAATCTATATATCAAATTCAGATCATATATATATATGAATGAGTGAATACCTTATGGAAAACAATTAAAATTTTGTTAGTTTGTGGAAGTAAATTCAATTTTTGGTTGCTAAACTGTTTAGACATATCTCTTCTAATTTATGTATTAGCCAATATAGAACGAAGAGCATAGAACTAGAAATCAAACATAAAACAAAACAACAATAAAGTATTACTAACTAAAGTTGGACATGAAAGGTTGCACTCATGGAGATGTGGCAGCAATTCATTGTTGTGAGAAATGGGATGAATATTGAAAATGTGATATTTAATAACTTCAAATAGTGAAGTAATATATCTATATATATTATATATATATACATATATATATATCTTTTGTTTTCCAAGAAAGGTAAATCCGGAATAAAATAATTATAATGGAGTCATTTTGAGGGAAAAAAATTAAAATGAAGGTTGGTTTTTTTAAAAAAAAATAGCTATTATTAATTTTTAAGATTAGGAATTCTATGTTAGTATTGCACAAAATACAACTAAACATGGAATAGCCATTTTTTAAGAAATAGACATGGAATGAAATAGCAATTCCACTAACCAAACATACTGTTATAGTTTTTCATGATCCAAAGTTATTTCTAGAGTAATCTAGGAGCTTACATATGATATATGCTTTAGGAGGAATTTAGAAGTGTCAAAGACTTGCTAAGGAGAGAGAGTCCTCCTTTCATATTTTGTTTATCATTTCTTATGTCAAAGAAATATACTTTTGGTAGCTGAGTTTATATTCATGTTTTTAGTTAGTTAGATGGACTATAAATGAATTCATAATTTAAACTTAGGATTTTATTTCTCTAATATGTATATAATTTCTATGTTATTCTATATCTTCACCTCATTTTAAGAAATCATTTATACTCCCACATCAACACAAAGACTTCGAAGCCATTGCTAATGAAGCATTCTTAATAATGGTTTCAAATGCTTAAAAACAAAGAATGAGTACCTTCTTGAGTATTTTTCAAAAGTTCCCAAATTTTAGAGATTATATCTATAAAAAACTAGTAATCTTGGGGTGAAATTGCAATTATACTAAAAAATATAAAGATTTCCTTTTTAACAACCAGTAATAGTTGTCAAGGTTATCATAGTATAATAAAATAAATATTAGTTTCTCAACAAGATAGACAAGTTCCATCCCTTCCCCTTCCCTCTAAAGTTGTAATATAAAAGTAGTTGGTTAAGAAAAGAAGAAAAAAAAAAACGAAGAACCAATGCTATCTATGGGTTGTCGTGATATCTATCTATGATTACAAGCATGATGTTTTATTCATTTTTTTCTTTTACCCACTACATGTATTTATAATAACAATTAATATTATCTTTCCATATGTATAAAGATACCATGCCCATAATTTGTCTCTCTTCTCTATATGTACTCCATTTACTCATTAATGTCTTGAGTCAAAATTGATCTATTGTATCAATGCCACAATAAAATAATATCTTCTCTAATCAACAAAATCAAAACCTAGTTTTTCTCTTATTTGTAACCACTTATCTTAGTTTTTTTCAACAACTACTCTCGTATTCATCGAACTAACTCAACCACGAAACCTAAATTAAATATCTTTCGATTCTTAAAGTTTAGTGAATTTCCAAAATCCGTCAAATACCACACACCGTACTTTTAACTTCTTTATCATCTTACATCTAAGTATAGTTTTCTCTATACATTTGGCTATGTATGCCATCCCAACCACACCTCTAAGATTATATTCATACCAATTGCTATATTATCTTTAACAAATTTATATTTTCCTTTTCTACCTTCCTTCCCCTACCTACCTTTAATCATCTAAAATCTAGATCTATTACACATCATATTTAATATCCTCCTGCCTCCACTAACCATCGTTTTCCATCTAGTTAGCACTCATTCATGTGTTACTATATCTACTACATTATTCCCTTCCCACCTCTTCTTCTCTTTTATTGCCACCTCTTCCTCAACCTTACCTCCTCTTACTACTACTAATGTTATATCTGCTCCTTTGGTCACCACTACCTCTCTACCTAATGTGTCTATCATACCTACCTCTACCTCTATAAATATTCATTTCATGATTATATGCTCTAAAGTAAATATTGAAACTCCTCAAAATCCTTAGGATATCGCAATTTACTTTTAATAAAAGAAAAGAATGAGAAACAATAATATGATTATAGAAGAAAGTTAAAATAGAAAGGAGTAGAGAAATCAAGCCTAAATTTAACATAAAGTTCATACCCTTCCAATTCGCCATGCTCTCTATTTGCCTTTTCAAAAGGCTTCTCAAGATCTTTATTAGTATTGGTTCTCAAGACTAGATTTACAAATCATAACTCTAAATTATTATAAGTATACTAGTCATCAAAAATTACAAAACAAAAGAATCATTAATACGATACTTTCTCTCCTTAAAGATTAAGTAAATTTACAATAATAAGAATAACTTAAGTAAGAGTGATTTATAAAATTCTTTCTCTTTCTAAATTGTGAAGTCAAAAATAAAATGATGGTTATTCTTCCACCATGAGCTCTAGAGTAAAAAATATGGCTCCTAAGATTGTCAAAAATCTCCTAAGCTTGAGGTATTAAATTTGTATAGATCTCAAAAGTAATAGGTCCTCTATGCAATTGATTTCAAAACACTTTGAACACATAGAAAAAATATATGAGCTTAATTAAATTGAAGTATTGTATGAGTATAAATTTAAGGTCATATTAAATGTTAAATAACACACCTTGTTATGTAGGGTTTACCTAGCACAAGAGGCATTGACTACACTTCCTTTACCCAATCATTAAGCCAACCATTGTTAGTTATATTTGTTAGGTAAATAAACCTTATAAGGTTATGTGTGTAGTAGAAGTAGTAGCAATAATTAAGACTATTGTATTATATAAAGTCCAAATAAAGTGATCTAATAAGATTATAGATTTTAATGCATTAAATTAAGCATGCATTAATGCGTGTAGAAACCAAAAATATAATTTCCAGTTTTGTGATAACAAAATTGGAAATAATAAAAGGTTAACAAATAGTGAACCTATAGATAAATATATACATGGTTACAGTCTCCAAGTCATACGTGTTATTCTACTCTCTCTAACTCATAATCATTAGAAAAAAGTAAGAGATTAAAATCACTAAGGATTGTATGATTGACTTAGAAGACCAACCATTGATCAAGGTTTGTGATTGTCTTTAGTCAGTAACTCAAGTATGCTTTCGCATTCAATTTTGAATACATAACTATGCCATAGTTTTGCATATGTGTTGTTCTTAGCATATTCAATTTAGGAAATTAAGACTACTTAATTCTAATAAGCGGTATCGAAGCAACCGTGTGCGTGATTAGATCCTTGTCATAAAGATTTAAGAATTTTAGTGAAATTTGTACAAAGTGCTTTTCCCTGGTCTTTAAGGTTAGGGTTTTCTCTAGTATTTGATGAATGAACAATTAGGTTAAGGAGTTTGGTATAGTATGAATATATTATTATCTATACCATTGAATCATGAATAAACTTTTATCTTGAATTGGTCCTAGATAAGAGTTAATTTGGAAATGTATCATAAATTTAAGAAATTCTAATTTCTTAAACAATTGTTTTTTATTGTGTTGTGATGAATAAGGCATCATTATTCTTAATTAATTTTTGGATCGAGATAAAGTAAGGGTTACATAAATTAAGATTGGGAAATTCAATGTGAATTGCTCAGCAAATAAGATAACACGACCATGCTTAAGGCTCTATAACTCTTTAGTTTGAGAGTATATTCGACATTGTTGGGAGCACGACTATGTTGAGGAAGTTGAAAACATCTTGAACAATACAAGAGTAACACAAGTGTGTTCTACCCCATGTATCTCTTAGCCTCAAATTAACGTATGCTTAAAGTTGACAAATACGAGCAGGTATTTAGGTTTCAAGACATGTTTGTGAATATGATCTTAAACAGGAACATGTAGGTATATGAATAAGAAAACAATCATTTTCTTTTTTGTATACCTCTCTAACTTAATGTGTGTTGAACACAGCCAAGAACATAACCACATTTAGACCATGTATCCTTGTGGTTAATAATACTAAAAAAAAGGGGGATCGATCCATATCGCTAAAGATTTTGCTCATCACATTCCTTAACGACTTTAAGCTTGTGCTTCTACCATAAACCTCTTAGAAAATTTCTAATCAAATCAAGATCCCAAAATATCACACCAATTATATTTTGGGTAGTATTGCAAAATAATTCAAATTTTGGAAACCCTTTTTATCAATTATTAAAATTGAATAACCAAAATAGCAATATCACCAAAGTAACCTCTCTTATAGAACTCATTTATTTTGAATAAATAGAAAAAAGTTGTGTACATATCAATCATGCGAACATTAACTGCCTTAAAGAAAGGTTAATATTCAGCCAATTCATTAACACACTTCAATGATAAATATGTGATAATTTTTCAATTGTCCTTATGAATAGCTAGTCAGCCTAATGGAAGGATTAATCATTTGATGGGAACTTATTATTAGTATTCAATCGTTGCACCAATAATACAACTTTTCTTAACGTTTACTACAATCTTAACTACTCTTGTAGATGCTAATTAAGGTAGCTAACTTAGTACTTAATGTTTTGGTATATTTGCTTGGTTTACCTTGGGCGGAATCATATATCATGGCCTTTAAGAAATATTTAATCGTCACCTGAATTTTGAGCAAAGTTAAATATGGAGCCCTTTCCATGTAATTGCTAAACTCACTTAGATTTGTTAACTTGCAAAGAGAACTTGCAATTAACTACTCTATCATCCATTGTTTTGGAACCATTTACCTTTCTATCAATTTTGTTCAATATAATTCTACAAAACATATCAACAGTAACTAGCACTTAGGTTAGCAAATTGTAACGCCTTAGTTTAGTATGCTCCTGCTTAGCAACAACGTACCAACATCCTTACCTCGTAGTAACTACCTTTCTTGGCAATACTTTAGCTCATTCTAATATTGCCAATATAAGATGGTACTTTACTTCATGTTATGTTTATATATGAATATATACTCAATTTACCACTCATAATTGAGCTAATATTTATTAGGGATGGGCATGGTATGATTCGGTTTGGTATGATATGCCCTCCTCTTCAAATTAAACCTAAAATTAACGGTTCATTTCTTTTTCTTTTTTTTTAAAGTCGAACTTAATAATATAATTCGGTTCATAAATTTTTTAAACTTAAAATTAAACAGTTCGATTCACAGTTTGAATTGTTTTTTTTTTATAATATTAAATCATGATATTTGTGATCACTATTATAGTTGAGACTCATTCAATTTAGTGTTATGTTTAACCTTAAAGTCTACTAGCCGTTCAAGACAAGCTACCAGATGCTATTCATTCAATAGCTCCCTCTTCATAAATCCCAAAATTAGTTGATGTTTGTGTGGTTTATGTTTCAACTTTTGTCTAAATGCTTTAACCTTTTCTTTTTTATTTGGGTGAATTAGAGTAAGCCAAAGTTGAAGGGAAGTAATGAACTATTTCTTTTTTTATTATTATAAAGTCGGTTCTGTTCGTTACGCCGAACGAAACCGTAAATAAAAACATTAATATCGAATCAAAACGATAATCAAACTGTATGTAAAAAACCGAATTTCCAGTTTTATTCTGTTTGATATATAGTTTGGTTAACAATTTTCGATTGTTTTTTTATCTAGCCGTAATATTTATACATTATAAACTCTAATGGATGAGGAAGGAGGTATTGGATATATTCTACTTTTATGCGAGAACAATGATAATGCTGTACTCAAAACAACTCAAAACAAACCAATGGGGATTCTATTGTCTTTTTAAACAACAATGGAATCCAAGATTACAAAATGTTTCATTACCCGAAAAAGGATTACAAAATGTTGTCTTCCACCAAATCAATAACAGTTAAGAGAAGAGAAGACGACAAACAAAGCACCCCATATTGGACTAGAATAAATTAAAAAGAAAAAAGTCAAAATAACAAATAATAGAAAAAAATAATGATAAATTAATAAACAAGTAAATGCAATTTGCTTGACATGGAAGTTGCTGACTCACATGCACCGTTCCACGAATTTGTCCATACGAGGGTTAGGTGATTGTGTCCCTTCCCACCACATTTATCGCATGACTATTTCTCTCCTCTGTCTGTCTGTCTGTATGTCTGTCTGTCTCGCTCTCCTCATCCTATATGCTTATCCCTAGATATCAGTAACCCCTCTTTTTCCCTCTCTCTCTCTCTCTCTCTCTCTCTCTCTCAACCCCAGTTTTCTGGCCTAATTATTCTGATCTTTCCAAATCCGCCCTCTTTCTTTAACCTAACCCTAGATAGCACCAACACTGCCAAAATCCCCTCGTTGGACTTCCCATCCCTACCAACCACTCTTTGAACATTAGCTGACCAAAATTCCATAGAAGCCCCAATTTTTCCAAGCATCAATTGATTCTGAAGGTGATGTGAGAATTTGAATGTTTGTATCGAATTGGGGAAAACTAAGCAATACCTTGGTTTCAATCAGAGAGAACATCTCGGAATCTCATGTTGAGCTCTTGTTGCTCTTCTCATTCTTTTACTCAGAGACCAGTTATTCTCTTAACTTCAATCTCTAGGGTTAGGTTTGGGGTTAGGATTTCCGCTCAATCCACTCAGTTATCGATTGCTAACAGCTCTAAGGTCTTGCCTTTACGACCTAGCTGTGCTAGAAAAGTAAGCTTTAAGCTTGATTTCGATTTTGTCTTTTTACTTGATTTGATCTAGTAGATTCATTTTGCTAATTTAATTGCATTGCCTATAAATTATATGTGTACTTATGATGTTATCATTATATGATTGTATTGACTGCAGAACTGGAAAGTCTCATGCTTTAGGCAGGATGAATTTCCTGCTGGAATCTCAAAATCTGATTTTGTTGAGAGAGTTTTGAACGAAGAGTGGACGGAGCGTGAGGCGGAGTCCGATAAATCAACATCTGTCAAGAAAGACTGGAAAACAGGATTTGGAGAGGTATTATTATTTTTATATTTTTATGACTGGAAATGTTTTGTTCTTTTTGGATATGAAGATCGATTGAGTACATTGTAGTTGTACATTATCCTCTGGGAATTGATGCTTGATGCATGTAACTTGGGTTTTACCCAGTATGTGTTGATGCAAAACTCAACGTAACAATTATTTGTGATGGATGCATATAAGATCTGTGGATTGGAAATTTCTTTAGAGACATTGATAAAATTGGAAGAGAACTATGGATTGGAAGAGTAGATCCGCATTGCAGTGTGTGGTTGAGATGGATGAGAATAGGGAGTCTTGAGGCAGTTTGTAAGGGTGAGATGCCAATAGACTACTGCTATGAATTAATGCTGGTCTTTATGGAAAATTTTCTTTTCAAAATACTTATAGCCTGGAATTATTTTACCAAACCATTAAATAAGGACCAGTGCCATCAAAACTTAGGAGTCTCTTACATCTAGGGGACGGGCAATCTGTAGCCTTGCGACACATGTAACAGAAGGTGTTGCTGGGATTAAAAAATCCTTGACTGTTGCCTCTCTATTCTATCCACTTTCACCTGATTGGTTTGATTTTAGAATGAGAGGTCAGTGGCAGTTTAATTCAGCTCTGGGTTTCCTAATGTTACCCCTAGTCAATTTGCTCTCACAGATTAACTTAATTTTGATGCCTATCTAACCATGCATGCTCTTGCTGAAAATAGTTTTGGCAAATGAGAAAACTTTTTCTTTGAAAATAGTCCACTGATCATGTTAACCAAAAATATTCTAGGAATTATTTTTCTTCATTTGCAACCAATGTAGTAATTCATTGTTTAAAATGGTTTATAACAGTCAGATTGCGTTTCCTAAATTTTCATGTGGGAACAGGAGATGGTCATCAGTAACTTCAGCTATTTCCAGTTACAAATAATTGAATTAGTTTCATATCTTAATGTTGGAAACTGTCATTAGATCAAACTATAAACATGGAAGAAACTTTGTAATTGATAGTTGGAGTTGTTATTTAGCTGTTGGAGATTTTTGTGGGCCATGTGATTGTAGTCATTATCATTGAACAGCACGAAACTTTTCTGTCCAACCTATTCTATATTCACTTCAAAATTGAATATATTTTCATTGCATAAGAATTCATTTTTTATTTATTGTATTCAATTGGAAGAAAAAGACCTTTTCTTAATAATGAGAAGCAATTTGGAAGAAGCGAGTCTACCAATAAAACTAAACTACCAGTCTTAGAACCATAAATAACTAAAAAAAAAATAGACTTGAAACAAAGTTCCTATTTGAACTCAAATTGATATTGCTTGAAAAATTCATGTTCACAAGTACTGGAACTGATAATATTCAAGATTATGCAGGATTATTCTACACTAAAGATTCTTTTTTGGCTCTCTCTTTAGCCTCATGTCTCCTATCCCTAGGATGTCTTCCTCCATTAGCGAATCCTGAATTAGTTTACCATTTTCGTAAACAATATAATTGATAACCCGAAGTTGTATATTATCCTTTTCTTGGAACAATTCTGGGGAAAACAGTGTTGCTAAATGTAGCTCGTCCAAAAGTTCCAATGGCTTTGCTACTATAACCTTCCCAACCACAATTTTTTATCTTTTAATAGGCATTTTGCCTTGAAATGAACTAAGAAATTGCATTTGCACCCTAGGCATTAAAAGAAAAAAAAAAAGAAATAGAAATGAATATAGAAATAATGGATTTGAATGCAGCTAATATAAATTTGATAGTCTTTTCAAATATTTTTTATAGTCATCAGTGAAAAGGGGATATCCTTTCAAATGTTGTTATAGTTGTTATTGCAGCCACTCAGGCAGTCCTTGTTTTTTTTTGTCATGCTCTATTTGCATATTTTATTGCATAAACATATCTCGAAAAGTTAAAGAGATGGTCTTCCATAACTAATTAAAAATGACCTTTTTTTCCCTATTAATTGGTCAAGTTCAAAAGAGTGAAAAAAAAAATAGAATTTTCATTTTTTTTTTAAATTTTTATGTTATTTCATTTTATTTAATTATTCTATTTCATTTTTAATCTAATTTAATAGAAATATGATAGAAATAAAAAATTGCATAAACTTTGAAATTACTTGATAGTGATGAAATAATTTGGTTATTAGATATGTCTTTCATTTTTGTTTCTATATTTGATACTTGAAAAAGAAGGGTCAGATTGTTAAATATATCCTATCAAGTTACTTGAAGATACGGTTTCAATTTGAAAATAACAAGCTTTTGTTTGTATTACTTAAAAATATGTAGAAATTCATAGATAAAATCAAATATTGCATTCATCCAATAAAGTATGGGGTGAAATTGAATTCTTGCTAATAAAATTTAAAATAAATTGTCTTATTTTGGAAAAAAAAAGGATAATATAAGTGATAAGAAATATTCTATAAATATTTTCCTGTTAAGAATTGTACAGTTATTCATTCCTGTATGTTTGGTATATGTTTCCATCTACTGGAGGTAGATTTTCCACTATGGAGTTGAGTAGTTGAATGTTCTTAGAATATCTGAAACATTTAAATGCACAAATTTTTGGGGAAAAAGTTTTTATAGAGCAATGGCTTTTTTCAATAATTTTTCTTGCTGTTGTATTATTTTATGATTAGGTAGAAACTTCATAGTAATTTCGGCGTTAAGACTCCATATAGAATTCAGCTTTTCTATGGAAACATATATTAGCATAAGGGTTCACGTATTTATTAGCCCATAGCAAAGAAGATTCTTATTCCCTACATGCTTGGGTTGGAATCTGCCACCTGACGGCTGTTTTTCCAGCTCAAGCATTCGCTCTTCAGCTTTCTCAAGGTGTAATTTGCTAACCAAACTGTCTGGTCATCTCGTCCAAGATAATATTGTAGTATGACTCCTGGAGGACACCATTCCAGCTAATTTAAACTGCATTTGCTTTGTGATGATTTAAATTAGACTGGCATGTTAGACTCATCTTTTGCTTGGGAGTTATGAGAGTTAAAACTGAACAAAATATGTAAAAGATTATGTGGATGATAAAAATTTTTGTTGGAAAACACTGATATCAGCTGAATATACCTTTTGAAGTATGTTAATTAAAGGTTATACTGTACCAAAGTTATAACACTATTTTTCTTTTATTTCAATTATTATTTGGTCATACCAATTTGCGGAATGGCATTCATATATCAATGGTGAATCATTTGTCAACAAAATTTCTGATGCTTAGACGATTCAGGTTTTCTTTTGGCTTAATTATAGAAGATTTCTGTTAAGAGGATTGACTTATCGCTGCTTCTCTATTTGACAATGTGCTTATCCTCCGTAATATTCCTTCTTTGCTGAACAAGTCTGTGGGTTCTGCACTTGCATTAGTTCTATGTGCTTGAGTTGGAGCTGATATATAATAATTTTTAAACTGTCTGTGACTCTAGAAACATTTATGTTTTTAAGATTTTTCAATTAATCTAGCTTTGTTAATCATTGCATTTAATCTCATTTCACTGTTGAATTGTAAAAAGAAGGAATCTATGGTATAGGATGGTGACTGAACTCCTGTACTGAATGCAGGTTGTACGTGTGCTTGCTAAGGCAATTGGGAGTCCTTGGTCTGTGCCATGGACGGCCAGGACTGTATTACAGGTAATCTTGTAGTATTTTTAAATAATAATGCATTTATTGAACTCTGGGAATTATCTGGTCATGTCTGTGCTAAAATCAACAAAAGAGAGAAATTTCTGTTCCACAGCTTAAGCTTTGACCTTAGTATGCAATATGCGCGACTCGTTAATTTGCAATGGCCAAACTAAGCATACAGTAGCTCTAATGAATTTCTTTATCAAGCGGACTCTTCTGCAAGGGGTTGCTAATTGGATTTTTGTGGTGAATCATTGCACCTACTTGTATGTGTTGGTGAATCGAAGGATTGACATAATTACTTGCCTGGGTCAAGTCACAGACACACAGCTTCTGGATTTGAAATTAAAAACTGTTTATAGCTACTATCTCTAGTTGGTGCTGATTTTATGAATAATGATGTACTGGGGATAAGATATCATTTTATGCTGCAGGTTATGGTTCTCTGGGTTTCCTCCTTCTGGTTCATAGGGACATGGGTGGTTCCATTTGTGGCACACATTGCAGGTTTTGGCAAGGAATCTCTTACATTCAGGGGACAGGCACTCTATAGCCTTGTGACAGATGTAACAGAAGGTATTGCTGGAATTGCAATCCTTCACCATTGCCTCTCCCATTTCTATCCCCTTCCACCTGATTGGTTTAGTTTTAGGCTGAGAAGTAAGTGGCAATTTGATGTAGCTCTTGGTTGCCTCATGTTTCCCCTAGTCAATCGGCTCTCACAGATCAACCTTGATCTCATGCCTATCTTACCTTCCACACCTGTCACATTATCGAGTGTAGAGCAATCCATTGTGGCGCGTGATCCAATAGCAATGGGACTATACGCTGTTGTTGTCACCGTTTGTGCTCCTGTTTGGGAGGAAATAGTTTTCCGCGGCTTTCTTTTACCATCATTAACAAGGTACATGCCGGTCTGGTGTGCAATACTGATGAGTTCAGTTGCCTTCGCATTAGCACATTTTAATGTACAAAGGATGCTTCCACTTATTTTTCTTGGGATGGTGATGGGTGTTCTTTTTACACGGTCAAGGAACTTGTTACCTTCTATGCTTTTGCATAGTTTGTGGAATGCTTTTGTATTCTTAAGTTTAATGAGGTAGTATTTGTAGCTTTTCTTGTAAATGGGTGCTCAATATAATCAAAGAGTAGAATTTAGTGGCTGATTAAATATTGTCCTTGGTCTAACTCATTCATCCCCTTGACATCAATTGAGAGTACTAGTATTTAAGTATCACCACAATACTCCGGTTGTTTTGTCCCCATCATTTTTATAATAGAGACACTAAGTTGAGGAATTATAGGATGGCTCATCATACAATTTGTATATAGTTTACTGGGGGTTAAGTTACCAACTGTATGAATTGCAACCTTTCTGTCAACCTTCCTGAAGGATTGAGATTTTTATATTAGTGTGTGCTTGTAATAATACTTGCAGTTAAGATTTTTCTATTAATGTTTTATTTAAGGAAATGTTTTAGTGCAGCTTTGTAATCTTTTTGTTTTTGTGTATTTAGTATTTCTATTTTCCATTGTGTCATTGAAAATAATATATGTTTAAATAAGCCTAACCGAAATCCTTTGATTGTTTATGGTAGTGGAAGTGTGACACAATATGTGAAGAAGTCGAGGTATTAATTTGTAGATATGTAAATTTTGTATATTAAATGATGGATAAATTTGGATGTTTGCATTGTGTGTGCACTGCATTTACCCAGTTTACATATGTATGTTATGGCATATCTAGTTCGTGTACTGTACCACCTAAAAATGGTTATGGTAGATTGGTGGATTGTTCAATACAGAATAGCAAAGTAATCTAAAGAAAGCCTGGTGGTCGATACCAGACTAGCGGGTTTCAGTTGCAGTCAGAAACTCAGTTGACGAGGAATTGGGTTCTGGAGCTGAACCCGTCGGTTATAGTGGCTTTTGGTCCGCTGGGCTGGTTTTTCCTGGGTTCCCTTGCTCATTTTACATGAATGAGTTAAAAAGCCTTACTGATTTGGGTTTAAGCCCAGTGAAAGGCCTGCCGCCATGCCTCAGATCCATAAAAGGAGATGTGGGGGTGTTTTCTTGGTCTTTCTATTTTTCTTTGAGGTATAATTTTATCGTTCCCTTCCTGCTCTGATAGATGCTAAATCAAACAGGGTTTAATTCATAACTATATTAATATGTGCATGCACGAAGTAGCATTCTCGCGTGGTCCATAATGGTGATTCTGTTTATATGTAACCAATGTATGACGTTATGTATTAAATCAAAAACGCTATTGCTTGTTTTGAAGATTATGATTTATGAGGTAGTTTTTAAACGTCTAAACAAGCGAAATACTGAATTTCGAGAAGACAAGTGGATTCTTAAAACGTGTAAAGAGAATGAGATAGGTGTCTCCTTTTTTCCTTGTAAAGCATAGTTTGGATCCAAGTAAGCAAACACAATATTGTTTTACCCAATATTTAAGGATATAATATAATTATCCTGAATACGTACTTTATGAGAAGTTCTTCTAAATTAACTGTGGTGGCAAACCTAGTCAGTCTCCTTCGATCGTAAAGGAAGTCCGATTCGAGATTGCCGCTTGGAAAGGCAAACTGCTAGGTATGGATGGGCGAACAATTCTTATCAAGTGTGTGCTTTAAGCTGTCCTAACATATTATACGCAAATAAGTACCTTGCCTTCACCTTTCATCACTAACATAGGTGAAATTGTGAGAAAGCTCCTATGGCAAGCAACCCCTGGAAGAAAGGAAGACTCGTTGGATCAACCGGTCAAGTGTGACTATGTTAAGGATCATGGAGGGGTAGGAATTGATAATTGGGAAGATAGGAATAAAGCATGGGCAATTACAAGATTCTCGGAGTTTTACATAGAAAAACCCCTTTTGGGGAAATGTATGCACAAGCAAGTATAAGAAGAAAACCCACAACGGAATTCTTATCTTAGGTGTGGAAAGACTTGGGCTTATGGCCAAACATGGTTTGAGGAAAATGGTCGTGTACTGCTTGGAGATGGAACAAATGCAAAATTTTTGGACAAACTCATGGACAACGATAGGACCATCGCAGTGTGTTTTAACATTCGTTACAACAAGATTCATAAAACCTGACAGTTAGAGAATGCTGGATTTCAAGGATAGCATGGAATGAGGACACAACTAGCTTTCCTATTTCAAAGTGGTTATTATAAGCGATCGACCCAAAATACCCTGAGAGCACCACAACGGACAGTGATATCATCCCAAGTGCAGAAAAACAAAATTGCAGCTTCGCATCATTTACGAAAGATTTTAGCAAGATTCAAACCCTTCTCTCTCATAAGCTAGGTCAAATATTTTAGCAAGATTCGGGAAAAAAAAAAAAGGAAGAAGCAAGTTAATGGAGAAAAAGACGACCTTTTGGAATCACCTTTTGGCTTTTGCTTATGATCCATATGGACAGACAGGAATAAGGGGATACATGAAGATAAGAGAGAAGGCAAAGCACCATATAGCTGCATCAATCAAGCCATAAGAAGTAAGACGCATGAAAACTGGGCACATAGAAAACGGAACAAGGTGTGCTTTATGGTATTCGCCGGAGCATTTTCATGGCAACCACTCTATGGGTCAAGTTAAACACTGATACCTTAAATCTAATAGTCTCGCAAGAAGCAGGAATAGGAGGCGTTATGGGAACATTATATCTTGGGATTTGCTAGGAAAATAGGGAAAAAAACAGACATTTTGATAGCAGAAATGTGGGGGATTTTCTAGGACTAAAATATTGCCAACCAATGAATTTTCCAAAAATTGAAATAAATATGGATTCTAGAGTAGCAGTATAACAGCTGCGAACAAAATTAATAAATTTGCTAATGTTCTTGATGCCTCCAAAGAAAAACTTCATTGCTTTGAGGAGATATGCATGGACTCAGTCTGCGGAGAGACTAACGAAGTGCCCCTTCTTTTATTGTGTTTAGTGCTCCCAAGCAGGATCTGCTTTTGTATATGAACTATAAGGTGTGTAAAACTCATGTCTCGAAACTTAATTCCCTCTTATAAATAAATAAATTACCTTTTTCATCAGAAAAAAAAAAATGATATGATTGATATTTGGAAGGAAAAAAAAAGAAGAAGTTTTGCCCTAATAGCGTTAAACATTTATTGAGATTAGCGTAATAACGTGGAATATGTTAGTTTCTTTCATTAGGGTGGAGAAGAAGTTTCATCCGTAAATAAAAGGCTTCCCAAAACTAAATTTATGGCACTAGTTCCCTAACTTAGCACAAAGTTTCGCTTGACAATAATATAGAGTTGTGTATGAACCAGATAGAGTTAGATAGATTGTTCTTGATGAGAGAATTCAAGCTTTAACTTAGTTCGAACTCAATCAGTAGCTAAACATAGTTTTGGTTCCAAGTCCGTCCCAAAAATACCGGACACTTCGGAGACGTGTCCTGATAGAGTTTCTATGCATCAACCGGGGATAAATTTGGACATTTTATTGAATAGATTGGGTCCATTCGAAAAGTTTAGAGACTGCATGAAGTATGGGACCAACTGGTCTATCATATAACCATTCATAACAAATCTTCGTTTTTTACTTGGTGTAGATCCATTCCTTTTGAAGTACTGTAAGTAAAGAAAGACAAATATTATCCATACTATCATATCATACCAATATTTTCAAATCCGAATTGAAAAATTGACTCAAGAATAAGAAGAGGCTAAAGGTTGAGAAAATCAACTGGAATCAAATCGAGATCCAACTAAGAGTTAACAAAAATATCATAATATAATTCATATTTATTTATAAAATAATAAAAATTATCTATATTTTTTAGAATTAAAAGTCGAAAATTTTTTTACAGTTTATTTTTTTTATCAACATTTATCTTTTAAGCAAATTAGTGTATTTTTTTAAAAAATATAAGAGAAAATAATATATTTTAACTTTTAAAAAAATTAATAGATACTTATAGGAATCGATTGGAACAGTTGAATCAAAAGGATTGAATCAAAGTCACCATCAATGAGGATCAAAGAAGTATAGAGAGTCAAGCCAAATCGAGTTGAATCAAACTAGTCAACCTAAGTTTGACAACACTAGATAATACACTTGCAATGCCTATGCAGAAATAAATACTTTTATATTTAAAGCATTTAGAGAATAAGAAATCCTTGAGCATTTAGAGTGGAAATTCAATTTAAAGGATATGTTGTGTAGATTTGATTGTCTCCAAAAAACAAAAAATGTAGTATTGTGTAATCTATATAGATATATGTGGATTGTTTGAAAAAATAGTTTTTAAGGAAATAGAAAGTGTTAGTCATAATTAAATTATTCCTCGTAATTTTAAGAGGATGTAGAGTCTAATACAATGTATAAGGTTATGCAAGTAAAGCAGGATATACAAATCAATACACTTAACTCACAAAAACATGTAGGTCAGATTAAAAAATTTTGACTCACTTCACTTAAATGCATGTTTTTTTACCCTATCCTACTTACATTGTGAGTCAAAGTAGGTAAACTCGTTATGGAGCAAGTTGACCCATCAACCAAAAAAAAAAAAAAATGAACAAGAAAAAGCAAAGGAAAAAGAAAACAGTTTAGCCAATTTTAATAGAACCAAGTATTCCATTTATATTGTTTTATTTGGACCATCACAATGTTTAATAATATATGAATGCCTTACTCAAATGTTTATGTGCCGTCCAAATATGAATTCAATGCGGGTACTCTTTTGACTCCTGGAACTTATGACAAGCTATTCATGCATTTTATTTTGATGTATTTTTTTATTTAAATAGAGTTTTTCACAAATATAATTGATATCATATTTCATTTCAAAATATATTCACTCATTGAAATCTAAGTAATGTTATATAATATGTTCATATCTAATTAATCATAATCATATTGTTCAATATATTATACGGGAATAATATGTTTATTATTAACTATGTGTAATAAAAAAATAATAAATATAGTAAATGACTACTATATATGTTAACTTATATGGAGCATTTAAAACAATTCATGGGTTGCCTACTTAACTTATCAACTCAGTAAAGCGTGTCTCTAAACTACATTTGCAAGCAAGCCAACTTGCTTAACTTGCTGGTCAATGTGAGGCATAGCAGGATGGCCTACTTAGCCATGTGCATAGTTCTAACAACATATATTTACTTAATGATATAGATATCAATATAAATATATATAATAAAACTATTAAATTAAACTATATACATCTTGCTTGAACAAAAAATAGCAAATGAGAGATATATAAGATCTAACTTCTACATTCTTGAAATCTACTTATCGTATTTTGACAAGGTAATTGCTCTTATATTGTAACTTTTCACACCTTGAGAAAATTATAGAAGATAAATTGTAGAGACATGACTCAAGTAAATTGATAATAAAAGTATAGATATTGAAATAAATGGTATAAAATGTAAAAGGATAAAAAATTGTAATATTTGAATTTGTATTTTCAACATGTCAAAGTGTGATAGAGATCAAAAGGAATTATAAGAAATTAAAAAGTAATATATAATTCATTTTCTATTTGCATTTCAAACATACAAAACTTCTTAATAATATAATGATTTTGATTAGTTAAAGCATAAAATGTTAGTATCCAATAGCTTCTCTTCTTGACTGTAAATCTTAGGAAATATAATGTGTTTCCTTAAAAATAAGAAAATGTCTTTGAAAGTTAGGAAGGAAAACTACCTAATTAGGATAGGAGGAAAATTCATCAATTTATAACAATGGCAACATAAAAATAAGACTAAAAGTTTAAATTTTATATATAAATATGTTTAAAGGGATGTGGAATTCGTAATTCAAGTTTTAATTTAACATTGCAAGTATATAATAGTAGAAACTTTTATTATTTATAACTTTTCTAATAATACATCTTTGTCATACATAATATATATATATATTTTTTTTTTCATTTTGTCTCCTAAAACTTTTTAAAACATTTATATGCATTGAAGACACATCCTTATGTAAAAGATAATACTTTTGTAGAGGTTCCAATATGAGTTGTAACCTTTTGCCAAGATTTAATACAAAATAATACAACCCTTAGCATATGATGCTGTATTTCTATAATTTGAAGGATTATAACTTAACGTAAATGGCATAACAATTGTACAAATATTAAAAACTCACTAAAACTCTTGGAACTTAATGGAAATACATCTTAGTTTGGTCTTCCAGTAAAATGAACTAAATTGGAATTTCTGCTTTTCTGTTATACTTACAATATACAAAAGAAAACTAATAATAATAATAATAATAATAATAATAAAATCTGGATATTGTAAATCTGACATGTATTATTATTTATGTATTATATGATGGTATCAACACCATATTACACATAATAAAAACACCAAATGTGATTCAATAAGTAAATTATTTTATTTAATACTATAAGTACTTTGAAACAAAACCCGTAGATATAATATGGAAAGTATATGCAAATATCAATGTAATTCATTTTTGTTGTGGAATGCAAGACGATAAATATCCTTGTGGTTTTGTGGGGCGATGTTTAACGAATGAGGTGCGAGTCCGACCAAGAGCATTGTTATGTGGGTCGGGATCGATATCCGCTGGGATTTTACAACAACAACGTCAGGCTTTACTAAAAAAGCCTGCAGTTTTAGTTTTTAGCAGTCCGATGCAATGCAATGCAAAGCATCACCTCTCACAGCATGCCATATCTGTGGGTCCCCTTCCCATCAACACGTACAGTTAACAGGGAAGCAACACAGAGCTTATCTGCCTTTCGCATTTAATTATGTTGGCAATGCTAATGTCAGGATCAGACCCTATCCTACCGAATCAAGAATACCAGATGCCCACTAACAGGAGATTACGTCGTCGTTGTTATTGATAAGCATAACATGTACTCGCGATGTCCTTGGTCGAAATAAGAAGACGCAAATAGCTGAACTAAATGAATGATTAAATAATTTATTTATATATAATACTAACAGATAATCCACTCCTGCTGCACATGTAAAAAATATAAAAAGAGTTTGGACTTAAAAAAAAATAAAAGAATGCCAGTAATATTGTAATAAAATTTTCTAAAAAAAAGTTTTTATAAATATTGGTCAAATAAAAAGTATAATAATTTTTTAAATAATAGTAATATTAGATAATTAAAATAATAAACAAATAAAATAATAGCAATCATAAAAATAAGTGTGATAAAAAAAAGGTAACTATATGATTTAAACACAATAGTTAATAATTTTATTACATGGGTTTGATTTCTTTTACATCTAATATATGAATATATTTAATGATTAAAATTATAACGTAGTATATTGTTAGTTTTAGATAATTTTTTTTAAAAAAAAAAATCTATCTCCTTAATATAATAAATAATTATATAGTAGTGTTCGTTTATGGATCTTCATAGGATGGTTAAGCACTTGCAAAACAAAGCAAATTAAACAAAAAGAGGTGATGGAAGGTGCTCCAGCATGAATAATTCAATGCCTATGTCGATAAGAGCTAAAAGGGCACAATAAGGTGTATTAATATGTAAAAGTGAGGGCCTATTACGAGGAGGCTTTATCATCTTTTTATATAGGATGAAGCTGAGCAATCCTAAAAAATGAACCAGTATTCTAAGATAAGCTTCAGTTTTTGTAGGTTGCACCTAGCGATGACTATTGACTTCCCTTATATGTCGAGTTATTCCTACATGGTCTCGATTTGAATTCTTGGACTAAACATGGCTAACTTGAGTTAGAAGGCTTAAGTTCCTGGGAGTTTGGAGGTATTCATTCTCATCAGGTTAAACTAATAATTGGCAACTTAGCTTTATCTTAGAAAAGAGCAGTGGAACTTCTTAAACACTTGCCTTGAATCTTACTAAGGATGGTCGAGTTGATAAGAGCTCAGCTAGGCTTAGAGGCCATGTTAGGCTTTAAAGGCTCAGCCCATGGCTTAGAGATGTTAGTTTAGTCTTGGGGGGCTACATTACAAGATATCTTATCAACACTTGTAATGCCACTCTCATCGGTAATGGGTTAATAAGACAAGTAAGCTTTTAGTAGGGCTTTTAAGTTTCCAAACCAAGTTGTTACGCATTGTCGATCGACTAAGACTAATGGGTGAGCTTCTCATTGGTGCCTTTAACCTTGTCCTTAATGTAGTGACCTAAAACTTTAACTAAGGTAGAGTTGTCGAGTAAGCAAGCAGGTCATCAAAGCTAAACTTTACTCATACTTAGTAGATCACAAAGTTTGTAAGGCTTTGTAGAATCATTACTAAGCTGGTATATAGGGAATATGCTAGGCAGCTAATTTGTTGAATTACATTAGCTTTGCAAACCCCAATACCTACACCACCCCACCCCACCCCTTCCCCTCGAGGGACTGCAACCTCCCTCTCTTCCTTTTACCCCTAAACATGGACTAACCTATGAAATGTTTGATTTCTAAAGTTAGATAGGCGAGATGTTTTGATCTTGTTGGAAAGCACTGGATTCAAGGAAATTATGGCTTCTAGGATAAGCTTTAACCTAAATTGTTTCATGTGTTCTACTCCAGTTATGGGATATACCTCCTCAAGCTAAGGGGTACATATGCGCATGATAATTGTGTTGACCGATCAAGACCGTTAATTTTTTATATGAGACATGTAGCAAGATTGCAGTGGATTAGGGTGGGTAAGGTTTGATTCGATTTGATTCACTCCCATTACCAAGCTAAACCTAATATTATAGTTCATTTTTTTTTCTAGATCTCAAATGTAATTATACTATTCAGTTCATTAATTTTTCAAACACAAAAAAAAGGAGTTCAATCTGATTCGATTTGCAATTCAAACCATTATTGCCATATTATCAATTTGTTATAAGTTTTTTGTTTTTTACATTATTGAAATTCAACAATCACACTTCATAATGTTATTAAAACTCAATAATTACTCCTCCATATCAATCTCAATAGTCCGTTGATTTGATAGATATGGCTTCTGTTCTCAATTTGTTTCCTTCTAATATAAAAGCATATAGCAATAAGTTTTAGAGATGCTTTTATCAATTACCCCTTCTTGAAGGGTTTGTTAGGTCACCAAAACCGCACTCCAACAATTGTCAACATCTAATCTATTCTCCTTACTTCAATCTTCTCTTACCTTTAGGTAAGAATAGATCCCTTCACATTCAATGCTATAAAGGGTTAGTATGGTGTCAATTATTAATTTATGCTTGATCACACATGCTAAAAAAAGTGCCATTACTTGAATGCTTATGTTAGTATAAATAACATGATGTTTAGGACAAAGATAAAATGGGAAGGGAATTAGAGAGAAGTCCCGTTTTGTTACTTCTCTACGATATAATGTTTTTATGTCAGTGTATTATTAGAAAGACCGTTGTGGACTACATCCATTCATGTTCTTTTTTGTGTAATATTTTCATATTTTAGGATAAAAAATTAAAAATAAAAATTTAATCTCGCTAACATGAGTAAGAATGAACATTAGCATCTCACATAAGCCAAATGAATACTTATAAAAGAAAGAAAACTTCAATTTCGGTTTTGCTTACAATTCAACTTGTGTTTCATGATTTTTTTGCCTAATCCTAATGGCAGGGCCACATCATTCCTTCTTTGACAACCACCTCTTTGTATTTCGTCAATGCAACTATAAATAATCGAAACTCTTATCTATTTCTTCTCTCTTCTTCTTCTACCACATTTGCACATTTGAAAATTTTTCTTCTTTCTTTCTCTTAACATCACTTTCTTCTAAAATCTCTCTCCAATCTTCACAAGTTTAAAACTTTCTTTGACTTTTCATCTAGCGGAGCATAAAGTAATCTCATAAAGGAGGAGTTTGCAAGCTTTGTTGTGTACTTTACTCTCCTCTTGCATGGCTGGTCAACAAAGAACTACAAGTGAACGACTAACTCGCCCCCCTCCTACATGGAAACACTTGGTAATGTGTTCAATTTGTAGTTCTTCTTAGTGATTAGGTAGGGGGTTTTAGCCATCCAAATGATTTTCTCTAAACCAACTTTCCTTGAATTCTTCTTGACTCGAGCTTCATCGATCATGTATTAGTTTTAGCTCAATCCTTAACCTTTTGATAAATGATTTGGATCCATGATCACATGAATATGACTCATTTAAGGGTCTTTGACAATGAAATCTCTTTAACAGTATGATTTGATGAAATCAACAACTAACAATGGGAGAAATGGCTTTCTTCTTTTGTATGAAATCACATCTTACTTTTCAAATGAATCAAACAACTTAGGCAATTTTTAGGTTTTATTCTTTGTCAATTTTTTTGATAGATCACTTATCAAAAGAATCACCTACTTTGTAGACGAGCAATTTTGTTTACATTCAAGTGAATTCCAATTGCAAAGTAAACACATCTCATCCATTCACTAGTTAAGGGTTTGTATTTTATTATTTCACCTTCATTACATAACCAACAAGATGGAGAATGGTAATTTATTCTTTTAGAGAGACTTTTATATGTTAGAAAATGTTTTGAACTACCTTAGTATATTCCCAAGAGCCTAAATGATGTTTCACATGATGTTAGAAACTAAATTGGAACATGAGGATGCTAATTGCCATTGTGTGTTGTCAAGTTTAAGGTGCCTTTATGCTAGATTTACAAATAAATTCACTTAGATTTCTCATTTGACCATATTTTCTTATCATCCCATAGGATTAAGCAAATGAAATTTTTTCAATTTTTGTCTTATCTGCCTTTGATAAGTGGTATAAAATAGACGATCAATTCTATTGAATGAAATATTCACAAAAATAAATTTTAAACAAAAGGTAAATTGGACAATATGCTTAACATTCTTCTTTCATATATAGAAAGTCTATCCTCCTTTCTGATTTATAGAAACCTGAAAGGGAAATATCGAACACTTACCCTTTCTCCTTCTTCTTCTCCTTAAAATTAACACCACCTTAATTTCTATCCCTATTCATGTGCATGCCTCACCCATTCAAGAAATGAAAACTACGCTCAACTCTTAAAGGTGAATTCTAATCTCTCTAGCTTGTATTAATTTTCTATTTGCTTACCATTTTAGGTAATTAATGAGATTAACATTAAATTCTTTTAATTATTGTAATGAAGAGGGATATGGTTCAGTATGTAGAAAAAAGAAAAGTAACTACCTTGAGGTAGTAAGGATTTTAATCTTCGTTTATGCTCATTAATATTGATAGTGGGATTTCTAATAGGATGCAATTCAAATTGAAGGGATGGATAATTAGAAGCAAGTATCTGCAAAACCTTATAATAGGAACCAATAGTCATTTCCATTTCACGCTAAGCAAGTGTCTTGCTAAGCCTTCCACCTTAGAAAACCCCTTGAAGACAAAATAGTCAGTGGTTCATAATCCATAACCTAAGATAATAAGAATGTAAAACAAAAGACTAAGTTATTAGCATGGTTTGTAACTTATAATATAAGATGTATTGGAATGGATATTTCATAATTTAATAAGAAGAAACAATCAAAAACTATACTTTGAAGTAACAAGAGATGTGTAAGATGAACTTCGGTCAATTCATAATTTAAAATCATAAAACTTCAAGAAAATTTCATGAAAAAGATGAGTTAAGAGATAGCATAACTAACGGAAAGGTTAATCAGGTTGCTTGCTTCAATTAGGTTACACATGATCGACCTAGCCTAATGACTAGTTGACCTCCTATAACCCCAGGTTGATCGTGTAAGTTAAAAAGGGGTTAAAATGAATAGATAAATGATAAGTAGATTTCATAACTTTGTATTTCAAAATATATATACACATAAAAGTAATTAATTCCTATGACGTCCTATAAGTTTAAGTACAAACTACTCCCATTTGCAAAGTTTTGAGCAAAAACTAAGTACTTAAATTACTATTTATATGCATTTGTGTAAGCTTAGTAGTTGTAGCACTTAGAAGAATCTTTGCATTTATTTATGTGTTAAAATTCTACTTTGGTGTATAAACTGGAATTATGTATATGAGAATATGTAAGTTTTTAGGAGGTAGCATGGTAGACCTCAAAGTCAACTAGGTTGACTATTCCACTTAGGATCATGCATGGTTGACCTAGCCTAAGGGCTAGTTGATAGATTATAACTTGAAACCAACTAAATAAGTAAAGAAGGGGTGAAAAGAAAATATATTTTAAGGTCAACTAAATAAAAGTAAGTGGAGAAATGATAAGCAGATATAGGAACTTCATATTTTAATATAAATTAGTTCATGTGATGTGTTATAGGCTTGAATTCGAGTAAGTCCCACTTATAAAGTCTTAAATACAAACTAGGTACTTGAGTTACTGTTGATTTGTACTTGTGCATGCTTAGTAGTTATAACACTTAGATAAACCTATACCTCTATTAATATATATGTAAAAATTCTAATATTGTAAGTAAACTGGAATTTTGTATATGTGTGTGTACATACGTGTGAATAAGTGAGTTTTGGGTAGACTTGTCATATAAGAATGTGGAATCAATCAATCTACACTTTAAAAAGTTGAGTCTAGGGACCTAACGTACACTTTAGAAAAAATGTAACTCTAGGGATCTACTCCATACTCTTGAAACTTGTTTGACTCTAAGATTCCGCTCTATACTTTCATAACTTATATGACTCTAAAGACCTGCTTTACATTTTTTAAACTTGACTCTAAGGATCTAAGGAAAACCAATTCCATGGAGCATTATAGATCTATAATTATAAAATTGACTCCAAGAAGCAATGAAATATCCATACTTGTAAAATAAACTCTAGGGAGCAAGATGGTTCACACGTTCAAAATGACTCTAAGATTTTGAGGAGTACTAAGGATTTAAACTCTAAAAATTGACTCTAGGAGCATATGGGTTCACCCTTTTAACATCTAATTCTATGAAGCAATGATAGATCCTCTCTTGCAAAATCAACTCCAAGGAGTATGATGGTCCATACTAAGGATTTAAACATTCAAAATTGATTCTAAGGGCATATAGGTCCACATTGTCAAAGTTTGAATCTAGGTTGTTTGATTTGATGTAACTACTACATAATAGTTTATAACTAGAATACAGGTAAAGTATATCAAATGAATATGTGACTATAAAATTTCATTTTCTAGTAGATATTAATTGTTTTATGTAGTTATTTCAAGTTGTGTCGTATTAAGCATGTGTATATTATTATATGCAATAGTTCTATACTAGGTATCACTGCTTAGCACCTTAAGGTTTTATTTTAGGTGATAACTGCAAGACCTCGATCTTCGACCAACTATCAAAGACTCGGAATAATGGTATATTCTTAATAAACATTTAACTTAGAAAATATGACTTGAGAAGTGAGGAAATAAAGTGCTCATAAGAAGATCGAGTCATAAGTACTATCACATTAAGTAATCATAGTTGTTCAAAATTGGTAGATTTAGGGTTCTACAAAATATTCTCATAATCAAATGTATATTTAATATAAGGTTAAAAAAAAAATCCTTGGAAGGTTTATTTTGTTAAATAAATTAAGGAAAATATTTAATTTAGTAAAAAACATTGTTTGATTGATCGTGAATATTTTTATCACAAACACAAAACACGAGATCATAATGTAGCTAAGCTTTAAAAACAAAAATTACTTAACCTATAATTTGGAATTAATTAGATATAAAATAGATATATAATATCAAACGTATATGTATGTATATACTCAAAAATAGGAAGATAGTAGAATATAATATACATATATGTATAAATTAAATTTTAATGAAGGAAAATAACAAAAATTAAACAGAAACAAGTGGAGAGCCGATTGTTGTTGACTATGGGTATGGCATGGTGTTGAAGGATCTTTAAAATAAGTGTATTGGAAAGGAATTTTAGGTAACCATGTAAAAATTTAGAGAAGGACATGTGTTAGTCAAAGAGGAAACTCTATAAGCTATAAAAACTTGTTTCCTTTACGTGTTGATTTTTTTTTTTTTCTATAACAATTGAGGAAAGAGAGTAGGGTCTGGGAAAAAAATTGGAGCTGGAAAAAGAAGAGAATTATAGTGAAATGCAAAATTTCAAAAAAAAAAAAGGTGTAAATTAGGGGTTTTTCGAGTTTAGAGGTCTAGGTACAAATTAGGAATGAACCAAGGCTACCTAATGATAGAGCATGTAGCGCTTAGGCCGACTGACACTAGCACCACCCTTTACAGTAGTCGAAAAAGTGTGTACCGATGAGTATTAGGTTTTCTTTTATTTTTCTCTAAAATTCTAAAAATCGTAAATGAAGTCCAACAATTATGAAACTTGGCCCTTATGTATTTTTGCAAGAAAAGGAAAAATATATAGTAAAAAAAAAATCCCAAAAATGCCATTCTTAGGAATATAGCACTCAAAACGCAATTTTGAGTTGCCTAAATTCCCACTTGCCCCTTCTTTTTCCCCTTCCTATCTCATTATAGAAAGTTCTCTCTCTCTCTAAACTCTCTCGCATATTACATATCCTCTCTACATAAGCCAAATTTCCTTTCTTTTTTTTCAAAAAAGTTATAGATTTTGCAAGAGAATGCAACAAACAATAATATGCGAGGAAATTTTTTGGAAAACAACGCCAAAATCTCATAATCTTCTCAGTTTCCCTCTCTAAAAGTCGACAAACCAAAAGGCAAGTTTTTTTCCTCTTTTAATAAGTTTTATGAACATGAAATTTGTGAATAGGTCTTTTGTTTAGAATATGATAATACATTGTTGTATAGATCAAAATTTTTAACTTTATGAATTTTACACATTAGTTTTTTATAAGTGTATACGTAATACACATCGTTAGTAGACTTATATAGTAAAAACACAATTGTTTGAGTCACTTAGTTTTTGTATGAATAAAACATTTAGAGAATAACCAACTTCTGTAAGGAACATGCTTGTTATATTTATTTTGTTAACCGCATTAGTGGTTATCGGGATTGTATGGTTGTACACGTAAGATATGGATTGTTTTGGTGTTATGAATTATATTGGGCTGATGTGACATACAAGTTATAGTAGATAATGTGAGGATCGTGTGCTATATTAGAGGAAATACTATGGAAGGGGAAAATGGGGTATATTACGATAGGTGTCCAATAATAGTAGTTGAGGTACCGATTAAAGCAACCTATGAGCAATTAATTGGCTTGATATGCAATTGACTCTGGTTTGACATGATAACTCGCTAGGTTGATTTGATTCCCTGATATCCCCTTTAGAAGGGAGTAAGGACATGTTATGTGCTATACTTATAAATGACTATTGTGACGTGTAATAGTTAATAGCATCATCATTAAGATGTGGTGCAATCAACCGTTCACTAGAAATTTATCTTGAAGTTTATGAACTTAACAATCTCTTGACTGTTGAGTACAATTTTAGAGGGTCTGACGGGAATGTAAGGTTCAAAGAAAAAAATCAAGAGTTTCACTCTTAGTCGTCTCAATACAGTAATATACTTACTAGTAGTAGGTTTACGTGACTAAATGGTCTAATTAGCTACTTTTGCAAGTCGTATGGTTGCCTTATTCTCTTGACGACATTAGTAGACTCCCTGCTTTCTACCATGTCAAGAGTGATATATGGATTATACGTATACCCCTAATTGCTTTTACCTAGTTGAGTTATATTTCCTAGATTAGGTCACATGATAGTTTGGCGAGATGAAAGGGATTCCCATCCATATTGATACATCCTGAAAGCTATATGACATAGACTTCTGTGGTCGAATGGAGACAAATTAGGTTATCACTCATGCTAGCTAGTTGCAATAATGGGCAAATCTATCTTTAGAGCATATGTTGCCACTAGCATCTTTAAAATTTCCAGGATTTGAGTTTCACACACCACTCGTTGGGGAAAGCTCTAATGGTCAGATATTCCACACCTCTATCTTCAGAGGGACCTCTGGTAGTTAGTTCCATACTCCATGCATGCATCATACTCAAATGCTTACAATCAGAGATCATCACAACGACATAGATGAGGGTGTCACATATGTGCACCCTACTATAGTCCCCATGCATGCATCACACTTGGATGCTTACAATTAGGACGGGATATAGATCGCTCAATTAGATTCAAACCAAATGATGCAACCCCAAGTTGATGCAGATCCTCAAGATGTTCATCCACTTATGTACCAACGGCATTGTATTTACATATTTCATAATTGAGCTTGTAGTTTATCCTTAGTTTTAAACACAATGTAGGTATTTTAAACTTGTATGGGAGCTTTCATAATGCTTTCATATTGTTATAATTGAATATGTCATTATAAATTCAGGTGTTTCAACTGTGTTAAAATTTACAAGGTACTTTTATGTTTAAAATCGCCTCTAGAGTAGGCAATATTAGGACTAGAATTAGTGGTTTTAGATTGAACCAAAATCAGCACAACCTAACCAAAATCGTAATATCGATTCTATATAGACACAAAACAAAATGTTCTCCATTTTGGGTAAGGGGATAAAATTGAAGATTTAAATAACATATAATCGGATAGAATTTAATTTGAGACATACTATTTGAATCTAAAATGATTTTGGGTTGAGCCAACAATATGCAATTTAGATTAGATGTCATAAAGGGTTCAAGTTGTGTTGCCACCCAAAATCGCCATTTTAAAAGAGTATTTTGGGTGCCATATTATGGGGAATATTTTCTTAGGAACGACACTTTTGAGATTTTTTTTTATTATTATATTTTTCTTTTTCCCATATTTTCGCATATAGAATTCAATTATCAAACTAGATTTTTAAAATTCAAAGGGAAATATGGGTTCCTTAGAAAACCAAGCTTAAAAACGAATTTTGCAGTATATTTTAAAAATAGTAAATGATGTAGTTTCTACTCCAATTTTTATACATGAGTTCTTAAAAAGGTCTATTTTAATGTTATCTAAATAATTTTTATAAATTATAAAGTTGGATTTTGAAAAATTTTGGTTTAACATGGAAATAATGTGCTGTAAATACTTAAAATGGAGGATGTACTAAGTAATTTGATTTACATGTGTTATATTTTGGTTATAATTGGGTTTTGGAATATTGGACTAGTCTAGTGGAGTGTAGAAACAAGGGAGTTGGTGTTGAAATCAGGTGATTTGATAATTTAAGAAGTATTTTATGCAGGTTAAAACGTGAGTTAGAACCTCTCGCAAGTGAAAATATGAAATAACTTAGTGTACAGAATCTAGGTCAGAAATAGATGCAAGGGGTTGTTTGGTTCTATGTACATATAGGTATGTTTGGTTCTATGTACATATAGGTATATTTAAGTTAATTCCTCATAATTTCTACACATGTTTAGTCCTTCAGCTAACTTAGGTTATATATATTGATAATATTATAGCAATTGAACATTAAATAAGTATTACATTGAAATCTCTTGTCTTAGAATCAAAGTGATATAGTAAAAGTAAGGAGCATAGTAATATTCATATAATAACTAATTGGTTAGAAATTATATCAGAAAGTACGTTGAAAAAACCTTACATACAGAAGGTAAGTCAGAAACTTGGTTAGAAAGTATCTTAGATCAAAGTTGTTAATAAAAGAACTACATCAAGTCCTAAACCCCAAGTGCAAGTAAGTTCGTAAGCTTGTTTGCAATTAACTTATATTGACTCTAGGTGAAGCACACTTAAGAAGAGCTTTTAAGTACAAGAGTAAACCTTGGAAATTTGCTAAGTAGCCTAAGTAAGTGGATTGCTTGTGTTATAAAGCAAATTTTGTCTACTCTTAATTTATCAAACTATACCGGTTATGATTGATCTTGTGTATATGAATGTATCATGTTTATTATTGAGTTGTGAAATGCCTTTTAATCCTTTTGGTTTATTTTGTTGGATGGGTCATGCTTAGATATTGATTGTAATGTCTTCAAATGTGATATTGCTAGGGTAATTGATGATGTGAATCTATATTTAACTTGGATAAGAAATTAGGTACTAATTACTAACCCCACCTCTTAAAATGGTCACTTAAGTAAACTTAACACCAAGGATTTAGAGGTGAGAAAAGTAAAAGAAGCAAAGTAAAGGCTTGACTAACAATTAATGAATAAGTTTGCTTGTGATGTTTGATAGTTGCTTGATCTTCCTTGGTATGGGGACGATGCATTCATGGTACAACACAAAAAGGACCTACAGACTAAGTTTTCTAAAACTGGGATTTTACTTCGTTAAGTTTTATTTTAAAAACTAGGTTCTTATTAAACAAACAGTTTAATCTTTAAGAGCTTGTTTTTGGAATACAAATATCTTGGTTTGCAAGGATTGGCTTTTGAGATTGTAAAATTACATAGCTTACGCTCGATTGAGTTTGTTAAACTCTTTTCTAGGCTCCTAAACTAGGTAATTCAGATACTTAGCAACATCAAATACCTAAATGTCTAGGATTAGGGCTAGGTTATGATATTGATATCGAAGCATGTCACGTGCATTAGTAGTAAACTAAGGAGATACGTTATCTTATCTTCAGGTTAGGAAAAAAAGTTAGATAAGATTGTACACCATGAGAGAGAAGATTTTAATTCACTAAAAAGACACAGCATTCTTTAAGGGGTAAGTAGTCAGAAAACTTGGATTTAAGTATTAAGAAAGAGCTTTACGAAAAAACTGTTAAGTTATCTATAAAAGCCTTAACAAGAGATTATAAAAATGATTAGCAAATCTTCTGATAAAATTGTAATATAAAGTTACTTTAATGAGAGCTATGTATTTTATAAGACTCTATAGTTGTGATACTTTGAATATGGCCCACTGTTATGTGAGCTCTTAAAATTGTGTTTAGGACAACTGAGCCTAGATTTAGGGCTTTAAGGGAAAGTGATCCAATTGAACCCAAACTTTACGAGTAAAATAGAAAAGTTAGACGAAATGACACAGTGAAATTAGATTTTGGAAATAATGACCCAAAATTCTTCTTTTACTCCTAAAAGTATAATTATTTAATGTAATACCAAATGGCTTAAAACCTTTGAAATCAAGCTCCGATTATGACGAGAACTTAGAGATAAGTTAATTATGCTATAAAATGAGATAATATAGTATAATTTATTATATGAATATACTTGTATTTTTATGAGTAAGTGAGTATACCCGGTACAAATAATAATTATACTAGTAAATCAACCCTAAATTACATAATTATTTACATATTGTATTGAATTCATGAAATTAACTAAGAATCATATTTTAAAAATAAAAGATATGTTATAAACATAATTATATGAGTTTAGTCATATACTACACATGATATATACGTAGGATATATATACCTGTATATTAATAAAATCACCAAATATTAACATATATGTATATAATAATGTTATTTAATTAAAATATCTGCAAGAACTTATCAATTTGGTTGAATCATGCCTGGAAAATTGCTGAGGATGTTTGGAATCACCGTAGCAAGCTGTGGAGACTAATCAATGCCGAATCAATAGCAAATTGCATCCAAATGAGATGCCTCCTCTGAAGCTATTATGATAAGATAAGGAAAAAAATTTGGACAAAATGTGGCAATCTCCAATTGACTAAAGTTAGTATATATAAGGTCCTTGATATCATATTAAACACTTTAGGAACCAAGTTACTTAAGGAAAAAATAGGAAAAAATCATACAAAAATAGAAAGAAATATAAGAAAAATAAAGCATACACTGAGCTAAGCTAGTTCCTAGGGCTCCTGATATTCTGCTATTGAGCCACTTCACTACCAAGGAGTACCCCCAACATCTAAGGCTTCTCACAATAACCTAATCACCATTGGCTACCGTAGCATCTGTTATGCCCCGAAGCGGTAGAGTCGTTACAGTTTTGCCATATAAATCATTCTAAGATAAAAGTTAGCCTTACAACAGCTATCCTAGACCTGATCTACATAAGGCTTTCACGACTAACCCGCTTTAAAGTAAACGGTTCGTAATTTAATTAAATCGTTTACCTAAGAAAGTGAGAAAATATATATATATATATGCACTAGAATTCAATTATTACAATTAACGTTTATAATGTTTCACCGTAATCTATTTCCTAATTGATAAATTATTCAGAAATGAAAAATTCTAAGATAAGAGCTTAGACCATAAAAATATATGTCTGTTCTTCAAATGTTTTTCCTCACTCCTCAAGATCTGGTAGTTACTGGCTTTAGAGTAGTTGTAAACCACTTCTTGGCCAGCATTTGCAACGACATCTATAGGAATGTGAGCAACCATAGCTCAGTAAGTTAGAATGGAGGACTTAAAACTATACCACAAACATAAACAAGGTTATCAACCAAATCATTTGGTGCAATGCATGTTCAAGCAAATGCCATCGCACGACATTGTTCAGCCCATCGTGAGATTAGAGAAATTGCGCCCGCTCTAATATGGGTTGAAGAGTTGCTGTTAATGCGACAACTCACGACTAAATCCAGAATTATACAATAGAGACACCGCTCCTCCCGTAACTACCTTTGAACCATTGACTTTACCCTTACCGCGACCTCCTCATCTGTCACTAACTTCAACTAAGGATGAAGAAGGGATCCATTATGCTATCCAGTACTATCTCTTTCGAAGGGATCGGTATTTGACCAAAGAATCCTAGGTTTCCCCTAATGGGTTGTGTAGACACCTAATTTTTTCCCTTCCATAGTCTTAGTTTTTATTTTTTACAAAAAGGGTCCTAATTCAAAAAAAGAGGTGAAAATTAATAAAAATTAACAAATAATGAAAATACCAAAAAAAAAATAAGGAAAGGAAAAATCATAAAAATTTCGTAGATTTTTAGGAAGTAATTTATATTAGGAATAATTAGTTTTAGTTTAGTTAAAAATTTTTAGGGATTCAGATAGTTTAAATGTAATTTAATTAAAATTAACGTCAAGACGCAGACTAACAGCTTAACGAATAAATATGGGTTCGAGTCGCAGTAGGTACCTATGTCTTTGTTTTTCTATCTTTGCAAAAGAAAGATGAAAACGGAATTCATATCTAAGATTATTTGAATCTAGTTGGTTTTATTAAATCAGATTTGAATTAAATTTGGATCTAGTTTAATAAATTAATTAGATATGATGAGATATGATTTGGGAGTGATATGATTTAGACTATATAAAAATACTCGTACACAGCAGGCGATAGGGAACCCCAAAAAAAAAAAGAAAGGCATCAATCTTCTTCATCCACCATTACTACTGCAACTTCACACAAAACAAACAAAGTAGCTTGATCCTCATACCGTACATAATCCCTAGACACACCAGTTTACACATACAAATCACGCGCAGAAATCTACATGCATTCAAACTCCATCGAGGCAACTGTAATTCACGTTCAAACTCCCTCCTTTCTTTGACGATAATCCCCAATGACAGCAGGAATCTATACAGCAAACCAGCTGCAATCCAACGAACAGCGCAGCCGCAATCTGGAATGGCAGAGAAACAACAGCATCTCCACGATCATTCCACGCAGCGGCAGCATCTCTATGATCATTCCACGTAGCGGTAGCATCTCCACGAACAAGCCACGCAGCAGCATCAAACTCCACGCCAACATTGCATAACGATTCCAGATGCAGTACAGTAATAGCGCTACGATAGGGGGATCAACTTCATCAAAAATTCAAAAAATCTGCTTCATCCATAGAACAGAAACAACAGCATCTCCATGATCATTCAACGTAGTAGCAGCATCTCCACGAACAAGCTACGCAGCAACGTCAAAGTCCACGCCAACATTTCATAACGATTCCAGACGCAGTACAGTAATAGCATTATGATAGCTACGATGAACACACAATCAACGTGCCCTTGATCCAAGCTGCACCGATTAAATAACGTACATCCATGTCCTTCGCCGAACAAGCAACCGATGCTCGCAGCCCTGAATACGCCGAATCTCCAATAGCCAGTCTACAGCCAGCCCAACACCATAGACGCACAACTATTATCAGCAATTTACAAATAGCTGCACATAATCCAGCCCACCTGCAATAGCAGTCTTCTTTAACAACTAGTTTCGCAGTAGCATACGCAACTAACTACGATCACCAACGTGATGCAGTCCATACACGTACGTCCGTTGTCCTTCACCAAATATCAAGTCAGGTTTGATTATTGTTTATTTATTTATTTATTCAATTATTATTATTTAGTTAAGTTTATAATATGGTATGTAAATAGATATGTATGTATATTAGTTTAGGCTTATTTTCCATAGTTTAGATGTTTTTTTCATAGTTTAGGTTTCTTTTCTATGATTTAGATATCTTTTTTATGATTCAGACATATTTTCTATGATTCAGATTTTTTTTCTATGGTTTAAAAATCTTTGTCATAGTCTAGATATCTTTTTTATGATTAAGGCATCTTTTCTATGATTAGAAAATTTTTTTCTTTCTTTCTTTTTTTTTTTTTATGTTTTAAGCATCTCTTCTATATTAAAGCTTCATTATGTATAATATTGCAAATTTCATAAAATCTTTAGGGTTTTTCTTGAAAATAAAAAAAAAATTATCACTTAGTTATTTTAAAATAAAAATTTTAATCTGGTACTTTTCAAAAATTAGGTTTTTAGGTTTTTTTTATATATAATATTAGGAATAAAAATTAGACTTCTAGGGATTTTTCTTAAAAAAAATAAAATGGTTAATAAAAACGTAAATTCAATCAATCATTTTTTATAAAAAAAAACCAACACATTAAAGTTTTCGGAAAGAACTACGATCGTCCGATCCCAGCTAGCGGGTACGTAGGCATCTTCAGGGCGACGATAAAATATGTAGAAACTTAGGTTCTTTTTTCATTCTTTTGATTTGATTTATTTATTTTTAAATATTATAATTAGAAGAATAATCATAATTTTGGTAAATAAATAATGGTACCCGTTAAGGTTTAATAGGTTAGCCCCCGAATTCGAAACCCTCTGGTTCTTTATTAAATTTGAAATCAAAGATCGATAGCTAAATCATAACCAATCCACCCAATTGGTTATGGTTTCTTTTTCTTTTCCCGACTTCGATCGGGTGGCGACTCCAAAAATTATTTTCAATAAAAAACCGAAATTTCTCAATTTCTTTAGTCGAGGATTAATATTAAATGGGTTAAGGTTTAGTATTAATCAAGAAATGAGAAATCAATTTTAAACAAAAATTGAAAAATCAGACTCGATAGGTTGTTTTACAGGTTTGATTTATGTTTACAAGTCATATCTTTGTTAAGTTCAGTTGAGGGTGATCGATCATTTCATACAATACAAGTTAGAACAACATACATAATTATAGTATCACTCATAACAAAGCACATGCATACTGTCAACTATTTAATAAGCATACCCAAGTATAATCTCAAGCCTCCAAAATACAGTAACGTATTAATTTCAACTTACTTGGACTCTTCACTCACTCACTCGAAGTCCCACTCACTTGGGCCATCGCCGATCATCCCTATAACACAAACGTGATTTCAGTTTTTCATATAACTATTATATGTTGGTTTTATCCTATAACACTTATTATTATCTTTTGTTTATGGTTTAATAAACCTAATTATCTAAGTCTTAAGTCTTTTATAATTCTTCTTGAATCGTGTTAAGTTCTGTTTCATTTTTAGCATCGATTTCTAAATTAGGTTTTTAACTCAATTTTTTATTAGAGATTTATATGTACACCCTAATAAATTATTCTAACCCATAATGTGAAATTAATCGCATTATTTTCGGATATCTTAAATATCATTTTTAGTCTCTAACTAGTGTTCTAGTCTGTACAGTACACCCGAATCCTAATTTAATGACCGAATTCACTCCCATTATGAGAAAATCTTACATTTTTCATATAATTACCCTAATTTAAGTTTCCTATCAGATTTATTGTATATTCATATTATTATTATAATATCAATTTTTATTCTAATATCTCCTATTTATTATATTTCTAATAATTGCGTATTATGTACTATTACTTATTACATACAGAATATGCCTCTAATATTTCTATCAATCTAATTACTATCTCCTAATATCAATTATCATTTCAAAATGTCTAAATTCATCCTAAATTAGATTTTACACCTAATTACCCTAATTTACAAAATTAACTTAAAATTTACTATTTTTTCCTATTACTTATTTACAACATAATTAGCCACTTGTTTACAACATAATTAGCCACTTATTTACAACATAATTAGCCTAATAATTACATCTAACACCCTAAATGCTATAAATATCATACTTCATCAGATTTCAACATCTTAAAACATATAATTATTCACTAAATCAGTAATTAACCATTTAATTACTTAATTAATCTTAAATTATCCATTTTATGCCTCATTTTAAGGCCTAAAAATTTAGAAAATTAATTTTTGAAAACAGGCTTCATAGCACCATTTTATATCATCTAAGTAGTTTATATAAAAATTTTAGCCCCAACACTACACCCCTAAGGTCATTTATTTCTAAATTGAAATATACTCGTTTTTGTATGATTTTTTAAGGATCATATATCACGGAACATATTTTCATTAAAATAATATTTTTTCCTAAAAACTACATACTAAAATATTCCAGAATAATAAAATTCATAATTTTCTAATAATATTTACTATTTTTATAAAATTACACAAAATCAGGTTGGAAATCAAACTTACTAATTTGGGTGGCTCTGGCCATTGTCAGTGGCCATGGGTATGTCAACTCACTTGGGGGTTGCCACCACCGTATGGTGATGGTGGCCGTCTACTTCCACTTGCTCGTCGGGTCTGGGTTCTCCTTAGAAATCCCAATTGCACAAATTTTTGCTAATTTTTTGTAAAACCCTAATTTTCTCCTAATTTCTTATCTCTCTAATTTTCTAGGGTTTCAAACTAATCAAATGAGCTTTTGAAAAATTTGGAGTATTTATAGAGCTTTGAGAAAATTATTGTGCACTAATTTAATTAGAAAATTCCCTTATTTTCTTCTAATTTGCCTTTTGTATTGTTTTAATTTAATTGGCTAATTTTTTTCTTATTTTCCCCAGTTACCACAACCCAAATCTGGATCATTCTTTATTTTTTATAATTTTTATTTATTTTTCCTTAATTAATTATGAATTTTATTTAATTATTTAGTATTATTTTTGCACATTTCTTATATTTTAAGTAATTACGCGTATTTCTACCTACATGTAAATCATATATAGTGCAAATAAATATTCCTAAATATTATTTAGGTCATTCTATAATTTTTAGTATACATATAATTTATCTCTAATGATTCGTTAATTATTAGAATACATTTTACGTATTTTCAATAAATAACGAGTTATATACTTAAAATTTTGAAATTTTATTTTCTTTTATTTTATTGCTTATTTTCTTAAATTCAAATTTACAGGATCATTTTTACTAATATTTCTAAATTTACTTTATAATTTGGGTTTGATCGGATCTTTTACTGATCGGAACCTCAAGTAGTTAGTTGTGGGATTTACAGCATCCAAGAATACGAAGGTTGATTTCTTGCCTTATTTTAATTAATTTGTAAAAAAAAAATACCAAAACTACCCAGAAAATTTTGAAAAAAAATTTAGTTAGGTTATTTCAAACATGATTTTGTGTGATATTTTTATTTTTGAAAAATTTGCAATATTTAGTATACTTGCTTAAGAAAACTACTATTCATCCAAAATTTTGAATTACAAAATAAATATACTAAATGATATTATTTCTAGCTCAAAATTTTTGTATAGGATGTATATGATATATAGATAATTGCTATATAGCTCTAATTTTTATTTGAATATTTTTAATATTTATTATATTTTTTGGCCTAAAAATAGCTCGAAAATCGGTTGGAATTATGAAATAAATATGAAATTAAATGATGAAATAGATATGTACTGATCTCTAGTGAATAATAATATTGTTGGGTTAGATTGAAATTAATTTGGTGTAAAAATAATTATAATTAAGTAATTTATGATAATTCAATGGTAAAATCATAAATACAAACATATAGGTAATAGGTCGAAAACTTGAAATCAAGTAATAGCTAAGTTTTCCATAATTTTAGGAGTTTATAGAAATTTTTGGGAAATTATTTGCTGACCCAAACTATTTATTACAAATTTACGTAGTAAAATTACTTAAATTACAAATCGAGATATATTTTTAGTAATAATAAGTTAAAATGAACTAAATAGTTAAATAAAAATATGTATGAGTATAATGATCAGATTAGATGAAAGGGATATTTTTAATATAATTAATGATATTTTAATGACTGAAATATGTTTTATATATATTGAGGTTAGATAATACTCATATTATAGCATTATATTAACAAATTAATTAAAATACAATTTAATAACATAAATTACGTGTAATACGATAATATTTACATAAATATGTATAATTGTATTAAAAATTTAAACTACCCGTTAAAAGTCATCTATAGAAAAAAGATTCGTAACACGTGTCGTTAGGTCTGTATAAACCAATAATACTAATTTTATTAAAATCGGACAATCTTAGGTGATATAACCTATAACTTTATAATATTCTAGAATGTGCGTATTATGGTAACTTAACTAGAATTAAAACATAATTCAATTAATCAAGAGTATATTTCGACACGATCAAAATGATATATATTATGTAATATTATAAATTATATATATTATTAATAGTTAATAACTTAACTCGATATATAATAATAATAATAATAATAATAATAATAATAATAATAAAAAACTATATATTATCAAGATAATTTATATATATATATATCTAAAACCATTTTAGATCAAACCCTAATGTTTTTGTAATTATTACGAAAACTGAATTTAGGTTTTATGTATATATAGGATCTTTTAGTAATCAAACTGTTGACAGCTCGAGTTTTCCGTAATGAGCATCTAAACAAGTAAGTTAGGATTTATAACTTCATTGCTTATTGGGATACTGCATTAAAGTATCTAGAGACTTCGAAGTATTTTTCGTTGTGTTTGTAATTAGTTATTTGTGCTCATGCTGTGTGTGTATATGATACTCAGTTATGACAGGAGTTGAACTCATTGGTGTATTGTTTTGCATGTCGCATTGTATCTATAATATACGAACTTGATTGGTCACCTATGAATACAACTAATGATTATGTGACTACAATGAAACTAGACATACATAACACTCATTAGGGGAAATGATTAAGAGTGTCAGGTTAAATACCGACTTCCTTCAATGATGATGATGAAATAGTCCTTTTCATTCTTAGTCGAACTAAGTGATAGGAAAGAAGATCACGACAATGGTAGGGGCTATGGTTCAAAGGCAATCACGGGGGGAAGGTATTTTCTATTACATAAATCTGGGTTTGGTCTAATTTGAGTAGTGATAAAACTCCTCAATCCGGGTTGGAGCGGATATAATTCTCTAACCTCACAATCGATCGGATAACATTATGTGATGTTTCATTTGATTGACTATATTACATTTCATCATAATTAATAACTTTGCTTATGATTACTTAGTACTCTTCTGACTTCGTCTTACTTATTGAGCCAGTTGTGCTCACATCTTTATAGACTCTTTTGCAGGTACTGAGTGAGGACCGGGATGTTTCCATATTGCCAAACCCAAGTTAGTATGCTGTTAATTAGGAAAATAAGGAATAAAAAATCAACTGAACCTAAGCTTTTAACCTTTCTTTTGAATTTTGAGGAAATTAATTGGGTTTTTCCTAGAACGCCCACTAATTTTCTAACTTATTTTAAATAGTCTGCAAAACTTATGGTTTTTCGATCAACTCTAATTGTAAATCATAACTCTGAATATAAGACGTTTATGTCAGTGCTGTTGTGTTACGAGATAACATGTTATGAGAGAACATGCTATATAGAATATGAATTTTGTAAAGTTATACCATAGGTTTAATTACTGATAGATATCAGAATAGGTGCTTTATGCTGGTTGAGTTGTATACGTCTTATATGAGTTGTATTTACGAAAGCAACTGTGAGATCAATTTTTATCTTAGGTTAGACTATTATGACTTCTTTTGTTTGGGGCGTAATATACTATAGAAGATTTTCTACTATTGTATATTATATCGAATGATAAGATTTTGAAAATAGGAGTTTCATATTATTCTATAATAGGTGAATTATAAGTTCTACCTTATCTCTAACTTAGGAATGATAATAACAAACTGCCTTTAAACATCAAAATGTAAGAATTTTTATTTTTATTTTTTAAAAAAAAAAACACTTAGAAGGCAAAGTGTTACAATAACTATTCTAAGGATAATAATTACTATGACTATATGGAATATAACTGATACACCAGTAAATGGTTCAATGATACTTATGATTAAAGGTATCTAATTGTAACAAGTTTACTAGCATATTTGGATTAGTGATTTTAAGATGGGATACTAGTTGATGTAATTTTCTATATATTTCATTTTAATATTTAAATATATATTTTAAGAGCATTAAAGATTATTGATAGTTGAAGTAATGTTAGTTTTTAAATACTCTACATATTCCTATTATAAGCAGAAATATGTGGAAGAGTAGCCATATCTCTTGGTTTGTGGTGTTATAAACGAGTATACGGATAAATCATGTCATGAACTTAGAAGTTTGTGAATGTCATTGTTGTCCCTAAAGGAAGATGGAAATTTTGACTCAAAACTGAAAAATGGAGAATTTTTGTTTTTTTCTTCCCTCCCTTTATGCACTAAAATCGAGAGCAAAAATCCACACTAAATACAAACCTGAACAAATTATGAATTGAGTATGATGGAAAAAAAAAAGAGACGAATTTGATTAAATTAAATTGGATCTTTTTGCTTCTTAAATGGGTAAAGGAGCGTTTTTTCTTATGTTGTTCCTTAAATTTTTATCTTTCTCCATATAAAACTTAAAGCAATATGTGAAATTTAAAAAAAAAAAAACACGAACTGAGTATTTAATGAAAAAAGGTCAATCATATTGTGGGAGAGAAAAGGATTAGGCTTCATAGCATGATGCGGAGTAAAGAGAATTAAAATATTGGAGGAGGTTTCTGAAAATAAACGCTAGCATTGATTTATAATCCTTTTAAGGAGTTCTTAAAAGTGAAAAAAGAGGGAGAGAGGAGAGAGGGTGAAAAGAAAAAGAGACAATTGAAAAGGAAGGGAAGAAAGAGAGAGGTGAGTAATAGAAACGGTGAGAAGAGTTCTGATGGAATTTGTATTAATGGATGAGGATAATTTAATTATTAAAATTTATTATGATATTTTTTTAAATTATTTTTTATTAAATTGAACTATATAATAGATGTAACACCTTATTTTATTCTTAATAAATTGTAATTTGTATTAAGTTATTATAGTGTGATCGGTATAGTTTATAATAAGATCTAATCCGAACTTTTGGAATCTATACGAATATGGTACAGTACGGTGTGATTGGTTTAGGATCGCGTATTTATTTCGATGCTCATCCTTACATGAATGAAAGGGCGTCTTTTTGATAAGCCGAAGAAAAAAAAAAGAAAAAGGCCTTATACGTTATTATCCCATCCTTCGAGGGGTAAAAAGAAAAGCAAATCAATGAGAGAGCACACCTACTATAAGAAATTCGGCGCGGATCAAAATTAATCTCTGCAAAGCCGAAGGCTTGAACTGTCAAAGCCGAATCTTCAGCCGTCAAGAAATAGACACGTTTGCATGGGATTATTTATTAATCCCTCTCCCTCTCCCTCTTCACTCAACTTCCTCAAAAACACAAAACAGAACCACAGCATAACTTTAAATACCACAGCCAACGAAAACGAGAGTGAGAGAGGGGCCTTGCACGGCGGGAACCGACTCACTCACCACCATTCTTCTCTCCGTCACACACACACACAGAGTCACTCTCTCTCTCTCTTCCACTCCTTTGTCGTCGATACAGATTCCTTTCATATCCATTTCAACCCGAAAACGGTGTGTTTTTTATGTTTTATCTAGAGATCCATTAGTTTCGCCACCTTTTCAACATACACCCCAACAGCAAACCTGATATTTCCCCTGTTTTTCTCCTACGTTCTTCCCTGAACTTAATAGGAATTCAGACATCTATCTTAAACAAAATAATAATTAAAATAGCAAATAACGTTTGCCCGGGTTTTATTCAAGCAAAAAGATTTCTCCATTAGTTTTCAAAATTCTGAGAGACTTACTCCAATTTTAGCCAGTGTTCATGGTGTTTTTATGATCTTCGTGGATGATTAGTGTACATTCTTACGTGATTCGACATTCAAGCGATATATTGATTCTTGGGTTCGTGTTAGATCGCCATACTTTTGAAGAAAGTCATTTTCCATTTGGTTCTCATGCTTTAGTTTAAGTGGAAAACACAGAAAATATGATCATTACTTGTTACAACATGCTTGTTGATCATTTTTGACAGAGTCGTGCCATGTAGCATGGATTCATACGTGTATGGTAGCATATAAATTCTACTGTTCATCACAGAGTACACGTACTATGTCATAGGAGTGCTTTCCAACAAGAACAACTTGTGATTTCTCACTTTTAACATAAGGGTCCTCGTTAAAACACATAATCACTCTCTGTCATCGATAAAAATTTGATCTTGACTATAAAAATCTGGCAGTTATATATAACTCTCTTATGTGATTTCACTTGAATTTTTTGTTTATATAAAAAAGGAATAAAACATTTGTTTTCAAGCAAGATCATATTGTGTGGAATTAGTGTAGTATACATCCATAATTACCGAAAGAAAAAAACTTCTTTCATATTTTTTGGTTTTTCCATTTAGTTTATGGGGATCCCTCTTTTGTTTTTTGGTTTATTTTCAGGTGTTGGTGCAATGGAACAGAAGCACGTACTGTTGTCCGCATTGGGTGTCGGTGTTGGTGTAGGAGTGGGATTTGGATTAGCATCTGGGCAAACAGTGAGCAAATGGACTGGAAATTTAGGTTCTTCAAACCCCATAAATTTGGAGAAAATGGAGCAAGAGATGCTTCGAATGGTTCTTGATGGAATAGAAAGTAAAGTCACCTTTGATGAGTTTCCTTACTACCTTAGGTGTGACACTGAAACATATTTTCATACTTTCGTAATTTCGGTTAATTGACATTATATGGTCTGAAACGGTTATTGTTGGTACGTGGTGATACTGTTATTATATGTGTTCAAAAGGTTTCAGGGTGAGATTGAATTGTGTAATTATTCCACTTCTGCTGTCTTATTTTCGTCTATCTGCTCAGAAAAACTACATGGAAAAACCACTTAGTTTGAATCCTTGAGATCCTTAATTTTGGGAGTTTGTGCTGTTCAACATGTGGAAACTCTCCTCACACCTCTCTTTTACAAGGCTATTTAAGAGGCAAAACCATTGTGGAAACAGAGCACCATCTGATATTGGAATGATACATTAGCCGCAAGCTTTATGCATATTTTGAAGTAGAGTTTCTACCAGTATTTGGGGTTTTGTGAAGGGGAATGTTGTCTCTTTGTATTGTTAAGCATGGTTGGAGTTAAGCACAAGAGTTTGAATTATAATTCTGGAGTAAAAACTGGGGAAATTTGCAGTTTGTGCCTCACTTAAATATTCATAGTGGTGCAATGAAGATTCATTAGGCCAGGAAAGGCATTATGATTTATAGATGCAATCCTGCGATATAAGGGAAACATGAGGCTTAAAAGCTTCATTGCTTCACTTCTTATTAGACTTAAATCTCACTCTACAGAGCGACAAGGCTAATTTGCTATGATTATAAAAAGTTCTAGTCCAATCTCAGCATTGATATTGTATTGTACTTAATACCTCTGTCTCAGGACCAAATATCTTGAAACTTCTAATTTTCTGAATTGAAATGGCAGTGAACAGACACGGGTATTGCTGACAAGTGCCGCATATGTTCACTTGAAGCATGCTGATGTTTCCAAGTATACACGAAATCTTCTACCTGCTAGTAGAGCTATTTTGCTCTCTGGACCTGCAGGTTGGTAGTGAGATAAATTGTTTATATTTTCCCCCTTTTTTTTTTAAATCGTCAAGGAAATTCTAAGACAATGTTTTTAATAATGTTCAAGAACTTTACCAGCAAATGCTTGCCAGAGCTTTAGCCCATTATTTTGAAACCAAGTTACTGCTGTTAGATGTAACTGATTTTTCTTTGAAGGTAACAACATGAACCTAACTCATTAATCTTATTCCTTCCTTTTTATCATTTTTTTTTTCCTTAAATACTTACTCTAACATTCATTTTGCTACGCACAGATTCAGAGTAAATATGGTGCTAGCAACTTGGTTTGTGCCTTCCCTTTTTAAGTTTATTAATTAATTTAGTTCATTTTACATGTATGAATTATGTGTTATCTACAACAAATGCAGATTCTTTTGTGTAGTCTACCAACTTAAGCATATCCAGATGTTTACCCTGTTTCCTGTGTGATATTTATATATGGAAGCATTCTTCTAACTGCTGGCATTTCTTGGCTTGTTCTTCACTTTAACAATATATGCATCCCTCATAGTGCTTTATCCCTTGATTTATGATAAGCAGACTTTCAAAAGGTCCCCTTCTGAGTCAACACTCGAGCGGTTGTCCGGCTTTCTAGGTTCTTTTTCAATCCTTCCACAAAAAGAAGAAAATAAAGGTATGAGAAAAAACTTAAACAAGCTTATTGCATATAAGGAGACCTTTCATTTTTTCTTTTTATTCTTTTTATTTAACCTGTTTTGTCCTTTTGAAAAGGTGGATTACCCACTTCTTTACCAAATTGCAGCATGTATAAGTAGCGTAATTTCATATATGAGAAGAGCATGTGATGATTATCAACTACTAGACAGCAATCATCAGGACAGTAGTTTTGATTGTCGTGCAATGAAAGAGTATTTGACCTTTGTGATTGATTTCCTAAAATGAAAATATTCATGCATATTGATTTTCCTTCTGCAGACATTTCAGCTCCATATTTCATGACATAATTTGACAGCTCCAGAAAATTTCATAGGATTTTAACATTTCGCTGTTGGATGAGTGCAGTTTCCTTCATCTGTTAGTTTGCTTCTGTTTCTGCTATTAATTATTGCAAGCTTTATCAGTTTGCATTTGGATTCAATGCCTTTGCAGTTTTATGCAAACAAGTTGAATGCATTGTCTAAAATATATCGGTCCTCCTCTTGAAATTCTTCTAAGATTAGTGATTTTACTCTCTTCTCAGGAAAGTTACAAAGGCAAAGTAGTGGTATTGATATTGGATCCAGGTATCCAACTTTCATTTTTGGTCATGGGAGTGTATATGCTGGATGTATGCCTTTTCTGTTCAAGTCCATTTTTCACTCATGTTGTGGCTTTGAACTTTAGGGGAATCGAAGGTCCTCCAAATCCTCCTAGGCTTCGCAGGAATTTTTCTGCCTCAGCTAATATAAGTAATGTTGCCACTCAATGTGCCACAACTAATCCAGGTATGATGGATTTCAATGCAAATACTAAGAAAGCGATATCTATTCTTCTAGTTCGAGCATGTGGTATTAATTACTTATTGCAATAAGGCAGCAGATTATAGGGATAAGAGTTTTATTCCCTTTTCTGCTGAAGCTAAATTTGCAGTGGAAACAGGACAGTGACTTTTCTAATTAAAGAAGTACAAAATGGTGCAAATGAAGTAGTTGAAGTTTATGATTTTAAGTTAACTTATATCATACACAGATGTGAATAGTAAGTGTACAAGATCTGGAATTAGTTTTCTAGTTGTTTAAGTTAACTCTTATCAAACACCGAGAAAATATTTTAACTGTTGGTGGAATAACTTTATGAAGTATTTATCTACGTTTCAGTTAATTTTATGTTGATTGAAGGTTGTCTAAATTAGTGAACTTCATCAGATGCACAAATGAACAGCTTGACCAATCTTTGATTGATCATGATAGTGTTGATTGCAAATGATTTTCATATTCTTCATTGTCCTCCTTGTCACGTTTACTTTGTTTATCTTGATTCTAAGCTGTACAGTTGAATTTTTCCCCTATGTCTGCTGCATTTTTTAGCTCCCCTCAAGCGCACGAGTAGTTGGTCTTTTGATGAGAAGCTTCTCATGCAGTCTCTCTACAAGGTAAAAATGATATGATCACATTCTGTGAGTCAAATTTATGCTGCTGAGAATAACTGCAACCGCTTTTTATGCATCAAGATGACTTTGTACCCACTTCTCTGTAAATGCAGGTTTTGGCTTACTTGTCAAAGACCAATTCCATCGTGCTATATCTCAGGGATGTTGACAAACTGTTATGTAGATCCCAGAGAATATACAACTTATTTCAGAAAATGCTTAACAAGCTTTCTGGATCAGTCCTGATCCTTGGTTCACGAATCCTTGATGCTGGTAATGATTACAATGAGGTAGATGATAGGCTTTCTATAGTTTTTCCATACAATATTGAGATTAGGCCACCAGAAGATGAAAACTATCTAGTAAGTTGGAAGTCTCAACTGGAGGATGATATGAAGAGGATTAAAGTTCAGGACAATAGAAACCATATCATGGAAGTACTCTCAGCAAACGATCTCGATTGTGATGATTTAGAATCCGTCTGTGTTGATGATACGATGGTACTTGGTAACTACATCGAGGAAATCGTTGTGTCTGCTATCTCTCACCATCTAATGAACAACAAAAATACCGAGTATCGAAATGGAAAGCTTGTCATTTCCTCTGAGAGGTAAGAACAACATTTCTTTTACCTTTTCTCTCCACTTTCAGTCATGTCCTCTTTTTTTGCCCTAATTTGGGATTACTTGATGTATCCAGTTTGTCCCGTGGGCTATGTATATTCCAAGAAGGCAAGTCTGGTAAGGACACATTGAAGCTGGAAGCCCATGCTGAGGTATGTCGGTGAAGTTTATTTAGAAAGAAATTGTCATGCAAGTGCTATGATCAACTTATTTTCTTTACAATAGGAGGCAAGAGGGGGAGATATTGCTCCCACGAAGCCGGAGACAAAATGCAAAAGCGTAGTTCCTGAAAAGAAGAGTGCAACCGATTCTTCACCACCACCAGCAAAGACTGAGGGAGATGGTGCAGCTCCTGCAGCAAGGGCTCCTGTAAAGGTTTACATTTTATTTGCCGTTTTTTGCTTTATCTGAGAGCAGATAGTTCTTTATTTCCCTCCATTTGCTACAATTAGCTGAATAAGGGTTCCTTTGTGTAATTAATATCCAACATATAAAGTCAAGGACTCGACAATGAAATTTCTCTTCTGTATTGATATTAAAAAAGCAGTTATTGATCTAACACAGTGCCAGGAAAAGGGGGAAAAATGAAAGAGAAAGAAAGCATTTTAACCCCTTAAATCACGTTGAGTATTAATTGTTTTGCAAAAAAAGCTCTTTGATATTATAGATCATTTTTCCAAAATAGAACCATGATATAAAAATAATTTGGCATTGTCCGTTGTGGTAGTAACTCTACCTCCCCCCCTGAATATACAGATTCACATAGGCATACATATGGATGGTACATTAGTGAAAATTAATTACTATCAATGATAACTGTTATGCATAAGACCAAGCTATCTTTTCCTTGCATAATATTTGTCTTTGGAACATGTGATAGGAACAGCGACAATGCAAATATTCTGATTAGAAAAAAAAAGAAAAAAAAAAGAATGGTATTCGTTTGATATATTAGCATTGTATCACTTTTTGTTTCAACAATGAAGGTGGATATCTAATATTTTATATTTCAGGAGGTACCTCCAGACAATGAATTTGAAAAGCGAATAAGACCAGAGGTTATACCGGCAAATGAAATTGAGGTTAACTTTTCTGATATTGGTGCCTTGGAGGAAGTTAAAGAATCTCTGCAAGAGCTGGTGATGCTACCTCTTCGAAGGCCTGACCTATTTCATGGTGGTCTTCTGAAACCATGCAGAGGGATATTGCTCTTTGGGCCACCTGGTACTGGGAAGACCATGTTGGCCAAGGCTATTGCCAAGGAGGCTGGAGCAAGTTTTATAAATGTTTCTATGTCCACCATCACTTCTAAATGGTTTGGGGAAGATGAAAAAAATGTTCGAGCCTTGTTCACTCTTGCAGCAAAAGTATCTCCCACTATTATATTTGTGGATGAGGTTGATAGCATGCTAGGACAGCGTACTAGAGTAGGGGAGCATGAGGCCATGCGGAAGATAAAGAATGAGTTCATGACTCATTGGGATGGTCTCTTAACGAAACCAGGTGTACAAATTCTTGTTCTTGCTGCAACAAACAGACCATTTGACCTTGATGAAGCCATTATCAGGCGTTTTGAACGGAGGTAAACTTCACATGTTGAAATTTTACGAGGAAGATTATGCATACAAGATTGAAAAGGTTGATTTCATATCTTGAATATATTACTGGCTGTTGTACACCCCAAAAAATGGTAATCAAGCTGTTTTGAGTGGAAGTAAGCTTCACATGTCAATATTTTACAAAGAATTATATATTTGAGATTGAAAACATTGATTCCTTATATCGAATATATTGTCGGCCATTGTACCCCAAAATGATAATCTTGGCTTTCTTCCAACCGAGACTAGATCAGGATCCAGTTCTGTCATCACAACTGAACCTGATAAGACAACATCGAACAGAAGATTAAAATTGATGAAGGTTGTTGAGTTATTGAGTTACTGAATCTTAGCCTTTGCAATGCACTTTGTCTCAGCTGCATTTTTACTTCAGTTTAATATAAATTTCTACATAACTTTGTTTATATGCAGAATTATGGTTGGGTTGCCTTCGGCTGAGAGCAGAGAAATGATTTTGAAAACACTTCTGGCAAAAGAGAAAGTTGATAAAGGTCTGGATTTTAAGGAGCTTGCAACTATGACAGAAGGATATACTGGAAGTGATCTTAAGGTCCATCTCTTTCTTCATCTCTGTGTTTTCCTACATGGATATGCATTACTAATCATGCAGATTTTTGTGATAGAACTTCTGTACAACCGCAGCTTATCGTCCGGTTAGGGAACTAATTCAGCACGAGAGACTCAAGGGCTTGGTGTGTCTTATCAGATACTATTATCGTTCTGATCTTTGAGTGTGTTTGGCATGATTGTTCCTATGCTAAATTATTTGATGTGTTTTTTAACAGGAGAAAAAGCAGAGAGCAGCTAAAGAGAAGAATGAGAATCCTGAGGACAAGGAAGAAGATAAAGAGGAAAGAGTTATTACGCTCAGACCTTTAAACATGGAGGATTTTAGGCAGGCTAAGAGTCAGGTAAGTCTTTTTCTCTCTCTATCTACCCTTCTGCCCCTTCCCCACCTTCCCCTCCACACACAACCCCCCACCAAAAGACCCTACCCCACCCCACGCCACCCAACCACTCTCCAACACCCCTATTTCTCCCCATCCCTTCTACCTCTATCCCTTTGTCTCTCTAGCATTTACTTGCCCCTAAACGTTCACCATGTTTCAACCTCTTGATGGCCGTCTCAGTAATCATGATGCTGTGTAATACTCTAATGGTGGATGCACGTGTTAGTTTAGTTAGAAAGTAAAAGGGTATTTAAGTCAGTTTGGACTTGCTTGTTTTGCCAAGTATTTATCATCATCATCATCTTACTGCATAATTGATCTGCGAAATTTGTTCAATCTGATGAATGCAGGTCGCGGCTAGCTTTGCTGCCGAGGGAGTAGGAATGAACGAGTTAAAACAATGGAATGATTTATATGGTGAGGGCGGTTCAAGGAAGAAACAGCAATTATCCTACTTCCTCTAAGATTGTTCCCGTGGGAGCAGTCAATTAAGTTGGTGGTTGTTGGAAGTTGGTTGTTCTGCACCAGGTTTCCTGTTTTAATGTCAGCTTGATGGAAGGGAAAGGAACTGCGCTTTATTCTCTCAAGTTACATGTGCCGGCAGCTTGTCAAAGATCAAACAATATAGGTTAGAAGAGGGTGATAATGAACCTCTTCACCACTTTTAGGGAGTAACCCGCCAGAATCTCAGATTGATTGCACTTAGGAATATGTGAAATATAAAGCGATGGATGGTTTGTGTTTTTCATCAACTTGATGGTGTAGGAGTTTCTGACAGTAGGGTTTGTGACAAAGTTTGGGAAGAACTTCTCTTCCTTCATCAAAAAGCATTTTTCTTGTTTGAAACTGTACTTTGAGAAGCCAGGATCATCACCTTCCTCTTTTCCTCATCATCTAATCTAGGATTAGGTTAGTCGTGTTCTGTTTTCTTGTACTTTTAAGTTGTTCTTCTTCAGTCAACCAGCAGCACCACCCAAAACAAACAGCAAAAACAGTAATCATGATAGCGTTGGGTCAGTGGATAGTGACAGAAGTCGTAGCTTGGAGTAAACCGTTTGTTTCGGGTCTAGAATTGGAATTCGATCTGCAAGGAACCATTCTGGGATTGGCTCCTAGAAGCCGTTGTGCCTAAGTTTGGTTTGGGAATTGCTTGTTTCGGGTCTAGTATCGAAACTGAGTCAGCCAAAAAAAGACAATGGGCCGGTCTGAGATTAGCAAGTTGAAGTAGAATTAGGATTGATTAGATTTTTATGGATTAATTCGATTATAAAATCGGTTTGGTTTAATTTTAATCTAATCCTGATTAAATCTTAATTAAATTCAGTTCTATCGCTTTAATTTCAAATGTTCGAATCAATCATCTTGGATTTGGTCTTTTAACAATATTGAATTGAATTGAAAAGATATATTAATTTATTCATAGTTCTATGAGGCAATGAATAATTTTACCATTGGACAGCTAAAATTTGAAGTAGTTAGGTTTCATATTTAATTGATTTTCATGTGCTAAATTTACCAATTTCATCGTATTTAAGTTACCTTATCAAACACTCATTAAATAGTATGAATATAAATGATACAATCAGAAATAATAAATATGGTAAGTAAAATATTCAATTGAGTATAATATTTAATAATTTTAAACTATGATTTTAAAATTCAAATTTCAATTAAAACTTAGATTGTAACTTTATATCTCCCCAAATACGCGGTCCGCGCTTCCCCAAAGCAGTTCAGACTTTTCCTTCCGCTGAGGCGGAGAATAGTTTTTCAAGACATATATGCTAATATTCAGGAAGAAATTTAGTCCGTTTCTATGTGGTATAATTTAATAATTAGAAAAAAAAAAAAGAAAAAAGAAAAAACGGGGGCGTGGAACACGGTTTGACGTAAAACTAATCATTCTAAATATTTAAAATCAATTTTCACATCAAAAGAAATGTCCCTTCATAAACCACCATCTTCCCCTTCATACCTCTACTCACCACACAATGGGCTGAACGATGCAAGAAATTTCCAGCAATAAGACAACAAACGCAAAAAACCACCCATCGGTGAAGCACATTTCATCGCATATTTCTCACACGTCCCATCAATGAGTTTCCAAAAAAAGAATTTCACGTTTCATCACGTTGATTATGTATTATTAACAAATAAATATAAATAAAAAGTAAAAAAGGTTTTTGATTCGATCCTTTTGACAGGTACCTCTTAACTTAACGCACATATTGAAGTTTTCCATATTTGCATTATTCGCCGCAAATAGACCACATCCAAACACGACAGCTGCCGTACCATTCAGAAATTCGCTGTGACATAATGGATCATGTCGGCATGTGGACGTCGGGTCGGTAGAGGTGGAGCCACTCATTCTTATTGACGTTTTATTCGCCGCAAATAGACCACATCCAAACACGACGACCAACCATTCCATTCAGAAATTCGCTGTGACATGGTGAAGAAAAATGGATCGTGTCGGCATGTGGACGTCGGGTCGGTGGAGGTGGAGCCACTCATTCTTATTGACGTTAACACACACGATTATAATATATATTGTTTTCATTAGAAGTCATCAGCTTGTTGTGATGGTTAAATGTCGATAGCACCGTTAAAATACGAGTTTTAATGGATATCCAAAAAGGTAAGCGACGATACTTAATTTATTAATAGGACGGATTGCCATGCTGACTTTAGCTTGACGGTCAAATGATGCTATAACCGAATTTTGTAGATCGTAGGGACTTGCATATTTTATCATCAACACTTTGTTCATAAGATGAGACACGTTACATTAATTACAGACTTGAAACTCAATATTAACCAAGAAATATGAGAATATGTTAACTTCAGCTCCACAATCAATCGATTTAGAAGTCAAAAAGTGTGTATTCACATTCGCCGTCTCTAAACGCTGACGACACCATACTCCCAATACTATATTAAACTCCATAATTAGATAAGTCGTCAACTTAAACTTACTGATATAATGATGAGATGAAAGTTAAAAAGTTTTGTAATATTATTTTTGCACATAGGTATGGTATTCGGTTCATAAAAAGATACTGGTTAAAAAGAAACCATCACTACCTCCACTCCACCATTGTTATAGCCCATCCATATTTCCTAAATGGTAAGTTTCATAAACCATATACCATACGATCCAGTAAACATCTTTCCTTCAATAATAATATGGATCATGTACAAGACTAACCTAAGCCTTGCCTTTTTATGTATGGGAAAATTGCGGACACCCAAAACGTAAGTTCCTTAAACGCGGGTTCACTACTCCAAAGATCCAAATTCGTCGATCGCCGAGAAGCCACATATCATATTATACTGTGCCCAACAGTAGTGTCTTATTATTAGTAGAATTCCAAGGTAAACATATACCATGTCTTTTTCTGTTCATAATAGCTAATCCTAAACTAGACTTACTCGCCTTGGTATAATTGCATAAATTGATACTCTCCCCATAAATTGTACAACACATCCTCGATATTATAATTAATTTAAGAAAAAAAAAAAACCCTGGTATGCGTTTCAGCGTCAGCAGATTTCTCTCTCCCGATCAAATCTTATTGCTAGAGCTCTCTCTACTCTCTCCTGAGTTTCAGCGTCCTCGGATTACTCCAATGATTAATTTCCGATTAGAGATGCAACCCAGCTAGGCATGCGTCCAGTGACAAGAGCGGTAATTATCAACCTTAGCGAAGAGACCGGCCCAACTACTAGAAAAATTAACCCATAACCCCTCGAGATTTAAAATCCAGCTTTAGACCCCTTTAAAATTAAAAAAAAAAAAAAATTAACCAAATGATAAATCATCTCATTGACTTTTTTGAGAAGTCTAATAAATATATTAAGCATTTGTTTATAACAAATCCTTTAAAAATATACTTCCAATCGTCTAAGAGATCAAAACAGACTATAACATTTAATGCAATCAACGTGAGGTGGTTCAAGTACCAGGTCTTCGAGCAATTTTTACTTATAAAGGGAAAAACCTTAATGGAGTTATATGAAAAGAACAGGTTTTGCTAACAAAAGTAAAAACCTCCTAGTGACCGCATTTACGTTTTATATGCCCAATGAAACTTTCCCCGATCACATCCTTTACTTCCAATTACTCCCAAGGGGAAAAGACAAAAGGAAAGGATAACCGAGCACAACTCAACCATCTTTATTAGTGTATTACAACTGCTTTTGAGAAGATCAATCGAATTAAAAACCATAACAAAAGCTGTTTATTTATTCTTAATTTTTTTTTTTTTAAAAAAAAAACCCTTAAAAACCATCAGTTTCTTAGTAAGGCAAACAACGTGGAGGAAAGTAAAAAATCTCTCTCTCAAAAAGAGCATCTTTATATTTCTATGCTAATTATATTAACAAGTTCGATAAAATTGCATTAATTCAACTATCAAATTCGATTTTCGGTATGATGTGGATGAAACAAATAAGAGTTTATAACTAACATACAACATGTAATGACTGACTTAACAAAAACTGCTACATACACCCAAATCCAGTTTTTATCAAGTAATTTCACTGATAAAGTAGAGATTTAATTTGAATAATATGTACTCCGTAAGTATATTCATATAATAAAAGAGAACTTCGAATTAAGAAGTCCGAAGCATTATTCCCGACAATAACAATAAAATCGCATGGGTGGGGTGGATAAGGTAAACAATGGACTATGTGGATGTCCACTCCCAAGAAAAGAAGGAATTGAGAATCTGTATAAAAGACACAAGGACAGGAACAAAGTGCCCTAAGAAAATTAGCAAAAGTGTAGTATCTATCTTGCTTTTGGAAGGCTTGCCAGGTACAGATCTAATGTTGCATCGACAAGGCTATTACTCTGATTCGAACCACCTAAAAGACTAATCTAGTATTACATAGTCCTATTTGCAAGCTGACTAATGACCTATAAGATCAGAACACTTGCACAACAAATAGACACCAAATCCCGGCAGAGAATCTCCATTTCTGAGAAAATTGGACCAAAACATTCTATACCTAATTCTAGAGGACGTATATCTAAAGTATGGTTAGTGCCAACAAAATGTAAAAAATCTCAAATTTGCAGGAAAAGGAGATTAACAAATTGTTAAGTTCAGGCTGCTGAGACTCCAGCAGTTGCCAATCATCAAGGTTTACCAGTTTTCAATTTTTCTCATTTCGTTTTAGTGGTAACAATTCTCATAAAGGTTCAAGCAGTTGATTCCAAAGTCAAGGAAGCCACTCCAAGATGAGCTAAACCTAGCATCTGCCAAAATAGACAACTTCAAAATAGGCACGAATAATCAATCTTCCACCCTCCACAGGCCACTCCATACACCGGCCTAAGCAAAAATGCTTACAAGCACTCGTAACCAGAATAAATAAGGAAAAAGAATCAACCCAAATCTACAATCCACTAACTTAAGCAAAATATTTCCCAGCATTCTAACATGATTCCTAAGTCATAGATCCATGAAAACACTACAATATCCAAAGCACAGAGCAAGTATAACAACAGCACATTTTGAAGCCAACGAGACTTAAAAAAGAAAAGGAGGGAACTGGGGCTATCAGTCAATAATGGAGATGGATCTCACAAAACATAAACAAAACAGTGCTGTCAAACCTAGAAAAGAGAAACATCCACAGGATGGATGCTTCAATCCTTCTTTTTGGCCAATGGACCCCTTGGGATCTTACTTAATACTTTGGCATCAAAGACTGCATATTGCTTGTTAAATTCACCAAATGCCCTCTCAGCAAGAGGATCGATCTTGTCCTCATATTTCTCGTAGAAAACCGGTACAGTGTGTAGGATAATGAAAACTGTTCAAAAACATGAAGTGATTTCATAAGACAATAAGTAAAGATTCAGCATACTTAACCATACAGGAAAACCTCCATCACATTACCTATGTAGAACAAGGTCAAGAAGTTACACCAGCTCCCAATGATAGACAACACCCACAAGCCAGCAATAATCTGTACAAAGAAGACAATTCATGATCGTTAGCATAGGATAAAAAAGAAATGATGGATTGTTAAACAGTAACAGGGAAACATATTGAGCCAAAGTGAAGCTCTATGTGAGACATTTAACATACACCAAGGAACTTCATAAGATCCCTCCCTGATGCTATACTCCTCAACACAGCAATGAGACGATTGGCCTCAAACCTAAGAGCAGAACCAAGTTGCAGCACTGGCTCCTCTGGAATATGAACTTCTGGGATCTTTGGTGGGGACCTGGGTAAACGGAAGAGATTTTTTCAAGAAATTTATATGGAATATGATTGACCAGTAAACGACAGTACAACAGCTTACTTGTGGATGAAGGTGGAAGCATTGGACCAGAGGAATAATATCGCCAACACAAGGATCAGTGCATGGCAAACCAAAGTCAGCAGGTGGTATTGGGCCATCTCAAACAGAGCCCATATTACTGTAGCAATACCAACTGCACCAGCAGATAATTTCTTGTCCCTCCATAGAAAAACATCAGCCGCTGGTTGAAGAAAACCACAAAGACTGCAAACCCTCAATAAACTTTTTTTTGAGTGGGGGGTGGGTGGGGGAAGGGGTGCGTTTAAGTAATAAAAGCACATTTTCCAAATAAAATGTGCATAATACACCTTCCTTTATAATCAAAACAAGTTACAAGGAAGGTCATATACTATCCATCCTATGATGAAAAATCCCACATCCTGCACTTCGTCACGCACCCTAATAAATGCAAGCAGATTGCTATAAAAAGTCTGAATGGTAGTTGAACAAATCACAACAAAACACCTCGCAGACTAAGTTGACACTTGACACCATCAATATCATTTTCCAAAGTTAAGTGTTCAAATGTAATTGGCTGGATACCATGAATCAGAAAGTTTGGAACAGTAAATATATCCCTCACCTCATGAGCCATGCCCGGATTGCAACCACAAAGATTGCAGGAACTATAACAGCAATCTTTACAATTTTTTTTTTTTTTCAAGTAATGATAAATGGCGAGAAAGTTTGTTGAGAAACTTGTTGACAATTTAAAATAAACCAATAATATTTTCTAGATTTTATCATCCTAACAGTATAAGGCCAAGTAGCCCCATCTTTATCAAATGCATAATTCTCAACAAAATTTATCAACAAAGTTTCTCCTTTTTTTATCTTTTTTTCCCCCTTTTCAGCAATATTTACATTAATAGTCCATATTAACATGTTAAGTACATTACCACTGAACCACAAGACCTGATTGCAGAAGATTAACATATAATCCATTTCTCTTTCCATCACTCAATTGACAATGCAATAAACTTCCATTAATTAACTTCCAACAAACAAACCAACAGATCTATACTTGAAGAAAACCTTTAATACAGCATCACTCAAAGAAAGACCTCTAAACTAAACAATTTAGTTTACTATCACTAACTGCAGGGTAAGAACATAAAATGAAGCATCCTAGAAAGCGGAAAAAAGAAGAAGAAAACGACCTTAGCATAGAACAGATCGAAACACCATAAATCCATACTCATTTCTGCAAACCGACCAAACCCAAATATCTAAATCGTATGAAAAAAAAAGGGCGAAAAAAATAAAGAATCCAAACTTAAGCAAAATTATCCAAGAAAAAAGAAGAAAGAATACCTTTCCGCCCAAAAAAAAAAAAAATCCAAGCTTCATCAAAGTTCTCAAGAAACAAACACACAAGTTAAATTAAATTACCAAAATTATTTAAAGAAAAGAGAACAAACAAATTAAATCAGATTGCGTACGTTTACCACCACCAAGAACCTGGTGGACAGGTTTCTCTCTCCCAAATAGACGAAAGACCTTAGCTTTCAATTCCGATGGCTCAGATTTCTCTTCGTGATCCGAATCAGAGGATGAAGAATCACTGTGGCCATGGATCTTGTCCTCTATCTTCTCCAACAATGACTCGCGTTTCGTCTCTTCGTGCTCAGCCATAGTCGAAATTGATTCTGATCCAAAACCCTGAACCCCCAAAAGAATTTGTTTCAATATCAGAACCCTAAGAATTGATGGAATGTTATTATCAGGTTGTGTAAGTCGTACGTATTTTCAGTGTGTGTGCGCGGAAGTGGAAGAGTATCTTGTTTTGGCTTTAAACTGGGGCTTTGTGAATAACAGATTTGATCTTGACCGTTGAGATATAAGGGTTTGATCTGAACCGTTGGTTGGTTTGGACACGAGGCTGTTGGTTTGGAATGAAAAAGCAGGAGTTGGGGTTTTGAAAACGATATTAATAGGGCTGCTAACGCCGTTAGTTCACGGTTTTTTCGGTTGTGAACTTACTTTTAAGTATTTTTATTTAAAATTGCTTTCATTATTGTCCATATCTTTCTTTTTTTAATGTTATTTTCTTATGCTATAAGAAATGTTAGAGAAAAAAGAAAAACATTGCTCAGGTGAAATATTTTTGTGAAACTATTATTCCAAATAGGGCAATAATCAATTCTATTTTTGGGGAAAATCTTTCCCTTAAATTTAAAACATTATTTAATTATGTAATTCTTCATTGATTCTTAAAGATTATAAATATATTAGCTACCGTAAATAAAACCTAAAATTCTATATATATGTTTTTCCAAGATCACTTTAGACCTTAAACACCATAAAATTTACATGATATGAGATATTATTTTTTAACAATTTTACGATATCAAAATTCTAAGGTAAATTTCAATATATGGAACCCATTAATATTACTTTAATATTGTATTCATTAAAAAAAATAACTTGATACTTAAGTCTTGTTCTGATGGAGGCCCATTATGCAAGGAAGCCCACTAAGAAATATGCAAGCAAACAACAAGCTCATCTTTATGTATCGTAACTTGCTTGGCGAGCTACGTAACATCTCATTTGAGTAGATTAGCCCAACCATTGAGCCTTCACGTACCGATCACCTAGTACAATAAACTCATCTTTTTGTACCATGACCCATGCAATGAGCCATACAACATCTCATTTAAGCAAACCGACTCAACTACTGATCTATATGCATTGATCGCCTAACATTAACTCAAGTCTTAACTCATTTTCAATCGAACACCTATCAACCCCTCCTTGAACATCCTAACTTAATCCTTGTCTTTAGTGCTTAATCTCCACTATAGTCCATTAATGGAAGTCTGGCATCCATGGTATGGCCGGTACACTTGACTGCCTCGATGGATGTCAAATCTCTAGGTTGTAGATTTAGTTGTTAAGCTGATCATAGCCAACTACCTTTAAACCTGGCTAGTCTCTACTATGGTGCATGCTGTTTGTCGACAACCAATACGAGCAAACCCAAGATTGCTATGTATTTAGGTAATCCCCATAAAAGGTACCACAAACCATGAGGTAAGGGGCCGAACTCATCTCTCTCATTTCTTTCAACTCTTATAACCCTCTCTACTTTATTGTCTTGATTTCAACTTACTACTTTGACTCCCAGTATCTCATATATAGGACGAGAACTACCTCTTATACCCTTTTGTGCTCGCCTCCCCTTTCCCTCAGTCCTCCTTGCTGACTTAAGTGTTAGAAAGCCTCTATGGCTATACCTATAGGGGGCTTTTTTTATAGGAATCAAAGAGCAAGAGGTGAGATCCCAGCTTAATGCATATGTTCTCTACTCAAGCCTACTTATTCCTAGTTGATTCAATCACAATCAACATTTTGGTACCCATTGCGGAGCGCCTATTTAAGATACAACTAGATTCAAATGGCTCTTAAGGATGAAGTTCACATATCCTTCATTACAAACTTTGGGACTTATTGTGACAGGGTAATGCTCTTTAGTCTATAAAACGCTGGAGCCACATACTAAAGGCTAGTTACCCACATCATTAAGCCATAAATTGGCAGAAACATTGAGGTCTACATTGACAATATAATTGCCAAAAGTGAAATTAAAAAACACCATATTGATGACCTTCGCGAGACATTCCAAACTCTAAACCAGTTTTAAATGAAACTTAATCCTTAAAAATGCGTCTTCAGGGTTGCATTAGGGAAATACTTTAGCTTTATGGTGATAGGGAAAATGACAAAAGCTAACCTAGACAAGATTAAAGCAATTTAGGACATGAAAGTCTCGAGCAAAATTTAGGAGGTATAGCAACTAATAGGAAAGATTGCTGCCCTGAATCGGTTTGTATCTAAAAGTGTAGACAAATACGCGAAATTCTTCAAGTTACTAAAAAAACCCTATTTAATTCAAATGGACAACCAAATGTTAATAAGCATTCAATGAACTTAAAAACTTTTTGGTAACCTTACTTATACTCTCCAAGCTAATCCCTAAAGAAGAGTTAGTCCTTGTCCAAATAGACAGTTGCGAACACCAACTAGTCTACTACGTTAATCACATCCTACAAGGGCCAGAGCTTAAGTACATGAAAGTGGAAAAGTTCGCCCTTGCAGTAGTCATTGTAGCTCGAATGCTTAGGCCTTACTTCTAGTTACACCTAACCATCATACAGATGGATATACTACTTAATGTTGTCTTGCAAAGGCTCGATACCTTAGGCTGAATGATGAAATACTCCCTCGAGCTCAATACCTATTAAGTCTAGTTTTGCCTAAGATAGGCAATCAAAGCACAAGTCTTCGCCAATTTCATAATTGAATACACCAAAGCGAACGAACCTCAACTTGAGCTTACCATACCTATTTGGACCCTCTACATTAATGGCTCTTCCACTAAGGAAGGAAGTAGGGCCAGTATTCCGCTACAAGGCTCTTATAGAAGGAAAATTCTCTATGCTCTAAAGTTTGGTTTTCTAGCAAGTAACAATGGAGCTGAGTACAAGGTACTCATCACTGACTTAAGGATTGTCAAAGACATTGAAGCGAAGAAGCTTAACATACACTCTAACTCCATGTTGGTGGTACAACAAATTAGGGGAAAGTACGAAACCAAAGGGGAAATAATGGTTAGGTATCTATATATGGTACAAAGTTTACTCGCAAAATTTGCATCGTGAGAAGTCAACAAGATCCTTCAAGTAGAAAACGCAAAGACAGATAAACTATATAGAATAAACTCGTCTGTCATCCCTACATCACACGATAGCAATAAGCTGCTCTCATACAGTACCTCCCTGAGCGAAGCATGGAAGTATGACAATAAGAAGTCCTTGAAGGATGAGAAGCAAGTCCTAAGTCTTCTTGGATGGACTCTTTTACGCAATATCTCAAGACGGGAGCATTACCTAAGATCTAAGTAGATGTAAATAGGTTAGCTTATGCCACAACCATTTAGGCATTAATTGATGATGTGCTCTACTGATAAGGTTAGAATACTCTACTCCTTAGGTGCCTTAGGAAGGAAGAAGGCACCCATATCCTTAAGGAGCTCCATGTGGGAATTTACAATAGCTACATTTAGTCCTAGGCAATATATGTCTAAGTACATAGGTTAAGCTACTACTAGCTAATGATGAAAGAAGACGCCGAGTCCCTAATTTGAAAATGCCACTCATGCTAGAAACATGCACTAATCACTCATGCCTCTAGTTTAAATTTGCATTCTTTGGCAAGCCCCTAGCCTTTCATGCAATCGAGAGTAGACGTCCTCGACCCCTTCCTTAAGGCATTGTTAAGCCAACAATTCATCCTTATGGCGGTAGATTACTTCACTAAATAGTCGACGTGCTAATCATAGCTACCATCACAACTTAAGCCACCAAAGGATTCATACTTACCCACATGCTATCCTGCTTTAGGGTGGCATACAGGCTTATCATTAACAATGCAAAGTAATTCAATAGCTACCAATTCATAAGATTTTGTGATAAGCATGGCATTTGGCTATACTATACTTTAGTCACTCACCCTCAAACTAATGGCTAGGTTGAAGCTACTGATGTTAGGCATGTACACCTATCAAATTATAGTAACCGAATTAAGTTTGAATATTGATCCCTTAGGGACTTTGACTATTAATACCCACTAGTTCGCTATTATCTAACCTACAAATTCGAACTTAAGAAACCTAAATAATATAAATTAAATTATAGCAAATAAAAAATTATCACTAAATAAGAATTATTCAAGAATTAAAGTAAGAAAACAATAAAATTGTGAATTATTTTAAGATTTGCAAACTGTATCTAGATCTTTGCTTCCCCTAGATCTAACATGGGATTTTCCTTAAAAATAATCTAATTAATTATTTAATCTTTCTTGATCGGGAGAATTCCTTACTAAAGTTAATCGCTTTCTTAAGCCAATTAATTATAATCTTGAAATCACCTATTAGAATTTCTTTTCAATGACATGACCTAAGATTGCATCGTTGCACAATAAATTCTTTACACTCTAATTCAAGACTCCAAAAAGATCTTGTAAATTATCTCTAATCTTGCAGTAATCTCTAACAAATATGTTTAGATCTAATCTTATAAGAGATCTCTCAATTCTCTTAAAAGATATCAAAGTTTAGATCACTACCCGCGAAAATAACGATCTAAATCATTAAGTACACATAATTGAATTGAGAAAGATAATAAAGAATTAATTAGATCTAGTAAAAATCCATGTCATATGAGTAAATATACGTTCAATAAGACCTAGATACCAAATATCTAATCTCTACACATCATAAAGCAACAATCTTAAATCAAAGAACAAAGAATTGTAGAAGAGTAAATCATGAAATCTAATAAAAATTGAATTTTTAAGTCTTGATGTCTCTTACTCCCTTGAATATTCTTTTCTTGAAAAGCTCTCGAAAGGTTGTCTAAAAATACCCTCTAAAAAAAAAAAACTCTAAAGAAGCTTTATATAGGAAATGGAAAAATAAAGGTTGCTACAAAACATATTACCATGTCCCCAAATTGTGTAACCAGCTGTAATTGCTTCTTTTCTCTCTTTTGTTTTCAAATTTGGAAACAACACAACCAGGGACATGATCGTTTCCTTGCGTCATGTAACTAGTTGTGATCACTTAAAAATCTCTCTAAATTTTCCTGCAAAAAATATAATCATGTAATTCGAGTGTATAGATCTTCAAACATTCATAACTTGCTCATTTTAGTTTCAAATTGAGTGAAACTTGATTTTACCTTCTCCTTTTCTCACGTAAATCATATTAAAACTTAGAAATCAAGATTTTACTCAATTAAGTATCATTATCTAAAAATAAACTCAAAATTTAAGAGAAATTCATAATAAATCACCATGTAAAATATATGCAATTAAGAACTTATCAGCTATCAACAAGATAATCCTCAATAGCCTAAAAAAAAGGGTAGAGAGAGCAAGAGGTAAGTAAGCCAATAAGCTCTCATACATCCTTTAGGGATACCATAAAATGTACTAACCTAGGCAAATGTTTGTGATTATATCCCTAGGTTTTAGCTGGGTTGAGCTCCAAATTGTAGGTACCCTAATGACACTTGACTCCTAAGTGAAGGTCTTTACTCTACCTTACAAAGCTTGTCTTCTACAAAATCAGTAATAAAGACAGCTGATCTAGCTACTTTACTCGAAGCTCCGAACTCTAGAGGTCCTATTGGCATAGAAGTATGGTTGATGCTCAACTCAGATCAACCAACCTCACACTAGAGTAGCTTAGATAAGGTAACGAGGTATGATTTGCCCACTTTACCTAAGCTACTAGCAGAATGAACCAAAGGACTCATGAAGCAAAGGATTTCTTGTGAGTACCTCAATCAGCAAGTTAAGATGGAGAAAAGACCCCCCTCTGCCACCATAATCACTGCGGCTACTCTTGCCTACTTAGATTTATTTGAGATGGCGCAAAGAGGAACTGCTTAAACCTCCTACAAATAAGAGCCTTCACAGTAAGGTTACCACAAATAAGTAGCGGATGGTACCCAAGCCTCCCCTTTACCTGGTATAATTGGGTCAGAAAGAGGGGAGGACCAGAAGCTAACGTACACCTCCCGATCACAACTCGGGGGGTTATACCTCACTGTTAGGTAGCCTTCTATACCTTACAATTACAACTCGAAGGGAGGGGCCAAGGAGACCTCCTTCCTAACTCAAACACTTTATCTCTCAGTTTGATCACCTTTGACGAGCTAATGGTAAAGGGAAAAAGTGAGCTAGCTTTCAACTATACCCTACAAAGGTGTTTGGATATTTGGCGTGGCAAAGTAAGGACTTACATACCCATTATATAGGGAACCTAGGGTACCCCTAAACGTACGTGTAGCAATCATCCAATGACTCAAGTATATTAGAAGCCCAAGCGATGCTTAGGAAAACAAAAACATGTCATACATACATTAAATGGCTTCTAGAAAGCATCCTACTCGAGACGATACATCTATCGAGTGTACATATTACTCGAATTAAACCTTTTCAAGGAGATTACTTGATGTCAAAAAAGATTTACCCAGTTAAGCCTAATCTACTCAAAAGATCTCATGGCGTCACCAAAAGATTCAATATAGCGCACTCGTTATCCTTGAATGACGAGCCCATGCTAAGGCCTAGCAGGGGTAACCTACTGGAGGAAAAGGTGTAAACTTTATGATGAGATAAAATGAATCGATTTACTTGAAAGCATCATTGGAAACATAAAAAGACTAGGATAAAAATAAAGCCTAAAGGCAAAGCAACAATATACAAGCAAGTAAAGGTAACCAAGGAGTAAAGCAAACAATATGGACATAATTCAATTACAATGGCAAAGCATTTCCATTACAGCTGATGATAGTTACATTTGAGAAGGGCAGATCGGTACCTTGACTCCCCCTAAATGGAAAACAAAAGGAAACACAGAAAAAGCAGGCACACATCACTTGTACCAAGAACTAAAATGAGAAAAAACAAAGTCACCCCTAGCTTACTTGGCAAAAACACCCTTTCCTCGATCATCCTCCTGTTGTTGACCCTCCTTATCACCCCCCTTATCCTCTTTGAAGCCTACATTGGAGTCACTATTAGAAGCACCCGACGAGTCACTAGAAGACACGTCCCCTTCCCTACCATCAGTAGCACCCTCAGGCTTATCTAACCAACATAGGAACGACAAATTAGCCTTAGGTATATTTTAGCGAACTTACCTTCGAACTTCCTTGGCTATAGCATGTCTAACAGTAGTAAGGGCTTTCTCAATTAAGGGATCATTAAGGGTCTCCAGAAAAATATCTTGCTTAACCTCAACAGCCAAACCCATCCCCTTCAAGAGCTCCATCTCCCTTTGCGCAAATTCAATTCATAATCCTTTTAGCTCTCCCCTTTGGCCTCCAGCAACTTGTACAATAGATAGCTTCTACTTGACAACCTTATTAGAGTCTTAATCATTTTTCAGGTTACCCTTCAACTTGTTAACTTACCCAGCTAGCTCCCTCAACCTTCATAAGACTCCCTACCAATTGTTAGTATGATCGGTTATGCAAAAGGATAAACTTAAGGAAATCATATAGCTCTAGGCATAATGTATAGTTAATCAATAGAGCAAGATCAAATACTTTAATGAGAAATACGAGCAACTCACTTCATTATGCCTCTTCAATAATTCTGCGAAAGCCTCCACATTGCTCTTATTGGCAAAGAGTCATTTGAAGCGCACTTGCAATTGGTTGAACCTTTATGAAGGTCGCCTGTTAACAAAGGAGGAGGCGTTCACCTGTTACGATGAACCAACAGCGTAACATCCCTATTGTCAAGGATCTCGATGGTGGGGACCCCAACATTCTAAAGGCCACTTCAAATCATCTTGATGCATGTTCGCCCGAGCACCTCTTACCTAGGCCCTTAGCAAATGATCTATAACCTTGACCTAGCCTCCTTGGACCAGCCTACTACTAGAAGCCACTAGCTCAAGCCTTAAACCTAAAAGGTACACTTACAGGAATATCACTTATACTATGCTGAACAACCTTGGGAAGCGTCTACTACCTCCAATCTTTTTCTAAGATTTTTTCGAGGAGCACCATTAAGTCTCCCCATCCCCTTGTATAACAGATTGTTTCCTCTTCTAGATTGACCCGAATATACCATCCATTATTCTATACAACGAGTAGCTTTACCCTTACCCTTTCGGTTTCGTAGCTGTAAAAAACCAACAAACTTATTCAGTAAACAAATAATACAAAGAAAATGTACTTACTACACCGAGGATGAGTAAGCCCAATGTCCCCTACTCTAATAACAAAGCAGGTAGCAAGATATTGGGAATCGAGCTTATAGACCAATCACTTATAGTCGAGCTAGAGGAATCCAAAGACTCGGATGGAGAATATTAGCTCGAAACCAAAGCCAAAACGAGGATTTCTATGCCGAACTGATCTCCTATCGACCTATTTGTCAAATCCCCACATGTGTTAGATCTGCTCTTGGCCAACAATGATGCCTTACTCCAGAAGACAACCCAAGACTATCCGAGCTGATCTGCCGAGCTCAACTACTGGACTGACTACAGACATCTGACGCTAATACAATTGACTTCTATACAGGTTGGTTGACCTTTGACCAAATCTAGATCAAGTTGACCTCTAACTGCAAGCGTTACTCTACTTCTGCCTATCTTGTATCATATTTCTCCTATATAACCACCAAGCGATTAGTATCTTTTGACACAATATCCTAAAATGATTATTTCTTTTCCATACTAAATATTCTTTGCCTTTTTTACTTCTTTTAGCATGTCTTATATAACCAAATTGTAGAATATCCTTTTGTCTTTTCATACATGTAAAGTAACCTTAGTATATAGGTATATAAACCCTCACTTTCTTATATGTAGACAATCAGCTAATCAATACAGAATTATTCACTTGACTAACCTTAGTGTTCTTGTTATCATTTAACTCTTATCTATTCTTTTTAGTAAGGAGAAATGGCAAGTGACCCTTCAGTTTTAACCTGTGTGTCATATCCGGCAGATTGTAGGTCGAAGTAGGATTGAGTAGTGTATTATATCCATTCGGTAGCTACCTAAACTTTGCTAACTTTTTCCTTATTTGTTTTGGTTTACTTCGTTGTGGTGTTTCTCTGTATGTCCAACGTTAGAGATACATCAGCTTCACTGGTATTAAAGTACGGTTCCACGAAAGAGTGTGTGAAGTTGCAGTGAAGTTTTAGTTCGCTTTGCTATTGGTGGCTATTGTGTTCCTTCCGTAGTTACTACATTATGTTTGAGTGTAAGTAAGTGTAGTTTCATTATTACTCTACTCTTATTCTATTTTTCATTACAAAAATAGAGTAAGCTTGTTTCTGTTTTGTTTAAGAGATAATAAGGTATTAAAGTTGTTAATGAGTTATTAATCTATCCAAGAAGTATTGCACCATATTAGACTCAAGTATTCAAGGAGTTATTGGTGACCAAAGTAGTAGTGTTTAACCTGGTCATGGTTATAATGGTAGTAACACCCTAGGTTTGGTTAATGACAAACTTAATAGATTGATAACCTTGTTAAGAGTCTAGTTATAGCAATACAAGTTAATAGACAACAACCCCATGGTATACATAACCATAACCTACTAGAAAATGCCCCCGAGAGACACCCTGGCCAAGGTAATCGAATCAATCGCCTAGTTCAACCATAATGAGCTGGAGGAAGAGTAAACTGAGCTACTAGATGAAAACTATAATTGGAGGAGATTGAGGAAGATGATGAGGAGCTGGATGTTGAAGAACTTAAGGAAGAAGAAGAAACCGACTATTACCAAGCATATGAGGAATCCAAGTCCCTCGAGGGTTAGACAATGTTAAAGTTCAAATCCCGCCCCTCAATGGAAGTGGAGATGTAGATGTAGATAAATACTTGGAGTGGGAAGAAAATATCAAAAGTGTTTGAATGTTATGGGTATACGGATGTTGTCGAAGTCTGACTTGTTGTATTGGAGTTTATTGGGTATGCCACTATGTGGTGGAAAAATCTAAATGCAACCAGAATAAGAGATGGAAGACGAAGTGTTGAAACCTAAGATAAAATGAAAAGGTTGTTGAGAGGTAGACTTATACCCGAGACTTATTGTAAAATCTATAATTAACTACTTGGGGTTTGGTTCGTAGAATTTAGGGTGGGTGAACAAATTGTCCGATTTAATTCAAATTTTATGATAAAGCTAGAATTATTAGTAAAAGTGATCCCATAAGCTCAAATTTAAGAAAATAACTAATAAAATAAAAGAATATAATATTTCTAAATTTAAAGTATATTACTCGTTATTTATCGAAAATGCATAAAATGTATTTCGATAATTAATGAATCGCTAAAGATAAATTATACACACACTAAAAATCATAAAATAACTTCAATAACATTTAGGAATATTTATTTATACCATGTATATTTTAGGAAAAATAACTTAAAATATACGAAATATGTTAAAATGAGGTTATTAATTAAATAAAATTCATAAATAATTAAGGAAAAATCAAGAAAATAAAAAAAATATATGGAAATGTCTAGAAGAACGGTGTGGCATGCTGAGAAGGAAGAAAGAAAATCAACCAATTAGATTAAAACAACAAAAAAGGCAATTTAGAAGAGAATAAGGCCAATGTCATCTCAATTTAATGCATCAAAATTTCTTTATGCCTTTATAAATAGTCAAAAAAAATTTAGAAACTCATTTTGGATGTATAGAATTATAGAAAATTAGAGAGTGATGAAATTGAGAGGAAATTACAGCTTTTACAAAAAAATTACAAAAAAACTATACAATTGCGGCTTCTAAGAATAACCTAGACTTGAAGAGCAAATCGGAGTAGACAGCTACCACCATTATACGGTGGTGGCAATGCTTAGATGGGCTAACATACTCATGGCCACCAATTCTGATGAGTTTCGATTTCTACCCGATTTTTCTTAAATTTTCAAAAATATCAAAATTAGTTGGAAAATTATAAAACTTGTTATTTTGGAATATTTTTATATTTAGTTTTTATGAAAAAAATATTATTTTGATGAAAATATATCTCGTGATATATGGTCCTTAAAAAATTATACAAAACCGAGCATGTTTCGATTTAGTGATAAATGACTTTAGGAGCATAGTTTTAAGTTCAAAATTTTTGTGTAGACTACTTAAACGTTATAGAATAGGTCTGTGAAGCCCTTTTTCAAAAATTAATTTTTGAAATTTTTAAGCCTTAAAATGATGCATAAAATAGGTAATTTAGGGTTAATTAAGTAATTAAATAGGTAATTACTAATTTGATATATAATTAATGTTTTAGGATGTTGAAATCTGATAGAGTATGTTATTGGTAGCATTTGGAGGGTTAGATGTAATTATTAGGATATTATATAGTAAATATGTAATAGGTAAAAATGATAAATTTTAAGTTAATTTGGTAATTTAGGGTAATTACATTCAAAATCTGATTTGGGATGAATTTAGATATTTGGAATGTTATTTGATGTTGAGAGATAATATTTGAAGTGATGGGAATATTAGATATGTACATTATGTACACATTAGGTGATAATGTGTAATATGTAAATATGAGAAATCAGTAATTAGGAAACTATTGGTTAGAATTGATATTATGATAATAATAGGAATATATAATAAATCTGATAGAAAACTTAAATTAGGGTAATTATGTGAAAAATGTAAGATTTTCTTATAATGGAAGTGAATTCGGTTATTAAATTAAGATTTTGGTGTACCGTACAAACTAAAACATTAGTTAGAGACTAAAAATGATATTTAGGATATCCAAAGATAATGTGATTAATTTCACATTATGGGTCGAAATGATTTCTTAAGGTGTACGTATAAATCTCTAATAAAAAATTGAGTTAAAAACCTAATTTAAAAATCAATATGAAAATTGAAATAGAACTTAACATGTTTCAAGAAGAATTGTAAAAGACTTAAAAATCTAGATAATTAGGTATATTAAACCCTAAACAAAAGATAATAATAATAATAAGCGTTATAGGATAAAACTAACTTACAATAGTTATATGGAAAATTGAAACCACGTTTGTATTATAGGGATGATCAGCGATGGCTTAAGTAAGTTAAACTTCGAGTGAGCAAGCGAGGAATCTAAGTAAATTGGGATTAATACATTATTGTATTTCGAAGGCTTGAAGTTGTACATGATTGTGCTTGTTAAGTAGTAGCTGTATCCATGTGCTTGTTTCTGAGTTTAATGCCATGATTTTGAATTGTTGTTCTAGCCTATATTGTATGAACTGATTAATCACCTTAAACTGGACTTAATCAAATATATGATTTGTAATCATAAACCGAACTTGCATAGTAACCCATTAGGGGAATATTAGGATTCTCCGGCTAAATACCAACCCCTTCGAAAGGGATAACGTCGGATGGTATAATTGGTCCCTTCTTCATCCTTAGTCAAACTAAGTAACAAGTGAAAAGGTTATGGTAAGGGTGAAGTCAATGTTTCGAAGGTAGTCGCGGGAGGAGCAGTGTCTCCATTGTACAAGTCGGGGTTTGATTGTAAGCTGTCGTATTAATGGCAACTCCTCAACCCAGATTAGAGTAGGCGCAATTTCTCTAGTCTCACCACAAGCTAGATAACGTCGTACGATGGCATTTACCTATTCATGCATTACATTTAACTAAATTGATTAACAATCTTATTTGTATTGGTGGTATAGTTTTAAGTCCTTCGTTCTAACTTACTGAGTTGTGGTTGCTCACATCTCTATAGACGTTGTTGTGGGTGCTAACTAAGAAGTGGTTTGCAACTACCTTGAAGCTAGCAATAGCTAGATCTTGAGGAGTGAGGAAAAACATTTGAAGAACAAACATATATTTTTAAGATCTAAACTCTTATTTTAGAATTTTTTTATTTTTGAATAATGTATTAATTAGGAAATAGATTAAGTAAAACATTATGAAAATTAATTGTAATAACTGAATTCTAGTATATATATATATATTTTCTTACTTTCTTAGGTAAATGACTTATTTAAATTACGAACTATTTACTTCAAAGTGGGTTAGTCGTGGACGCCTTGTGTAGATGAGGTCTAAGATAGCAGTTGTACGGAAAACTTCTATCTTAGAATGGTTTGCACGGTAGGACTGTTACGACTATGCTACTTTGGGACGTAACACTTATCTACAAGATATGTTTGCAAAGTTGCAGGAGCTTATCTAAGGAAGCCGATCTATTGATGACTATGAAGGAGAGTTTCAGATGCTAATGATCCGAGCTGATGTAAAAGAACCAGAGGCTCGTACAGTATAAGGTTCATTTTTGGGCTTAGGTATGAGATTCATAATATTATGAAAGTACAAATGTTTTATACCTTGGAAGAGGCGATAAAGATAGTGTAAGGGTCGAAAAACAAAGAAGAAGTACTCTAAGCCGACTTATGCGCCGACCTACTCCAGTCGAGTTGAGGAGACCATATAAGGCCGAAGATAAGAATGATCAATTTGATAATAACCAAGCAAGCCAATAGGGTTGAGCCGGTTAGACAGGTCAACCTGAGTTTAAGTTGACCTCGATGATATATGAGAAAGGGTAGACCTTTAAACGGAAAACCAGTGAGTTGAAATGCTTTAAATACTTGGCCTTTGGACATATGGTTGTTGAGTGTCTGAATTGATATGTCATAGTGCTTTGAGGAGATATAGTGGACAATATCGATGAGAGTGAGCCCAAGAAAGAATAAGATGTTGGGAAAATTGAAGCTGAAGAAGAAGAAGATACCTGTGTCTATATCGACTAAAGAGAAGTGATGACCTTAGTCTTGAGATAAGTAAAGAGTTCCTTGCTAAACTCTAAGGAGGACTAGAGGGAGAATCTATTCCATACCAAGTGTACTATCAAAGGCTAATAGTGCACAATCATTATGAATGGGGGAAGTTGTACTAATGTCATTATATGGTCCTTTGTACAAAGGTTGGGTTTGCCGGCCTCAAAACATCTCCAACCTTATAAGTTGCATTAGCTTCATGATAAGGGTGCTTTGCATGTAATCGAATAAGTAACCGTACTATTTAGTGTTGGGAGTGTATATAAAGACAAAGTAGTGTGTAATGTTGTCCCCATAGGAGCATCACATTTGCTGCTTAGACGACCTTAAGTGTTCAACCGACTTGTTACTCATGCTAGGTATAAGAACACCTATGCCTTTGTTAAGGATAGAAAGAGGATTGTGTTACAACCCTTGACCTCATTCCAAGTAAATGAAACCCACAATCTGCTTACTTGAGCTAGTAAGAAGAATGCTTTAGTGATGATCCAAAGAGAGCTTTGAGCTGCTGAAAAGGCTGAAGAATCTATGTTCCTATTGATTAGAAGATTGTTGGAAATGACAGATTTGGAGGATATCCTTGATGAAATCCTAAGCTTGCTAAATGAGTTTTCTGATTTGTTCCCTAAAGAACTGCCTAGAGGACTGCCTCTAGTCTGAGGCATTGAGTACTGTATTGATTTGCAACCAGGCGCTACTCAGCTAAACCGACCTATATACAGAATGAACCCTAAACAGGTTACCGAGCAACAAAGACAGGTAGATGAACTCATAGAGCAAGGATATGTGAGGGAGAGCATGAGCCCTTATGTTGTACCAGCTTTGCTTGTCCCGAAGAAAGATGGTTCATGGTACATGCACATCAACAGCTGAACAATCAACCAAATTACTATTAAGTACAAATATTCAATATCGAGGCTCAATAATATGTTAGATGAGCTTCACAGCGCCAAGATATTTTTTAAGACTAATTTGCAAAGTGACTATCACCAAATTCGCATGAGGTCGGGGCGATAAATGAAAGATTGCCTTTAAGACTAGGTATGGACTCTACGAATGGTTGGTTATGCTATTCAGACTTACTAATGTGCCAAGCACATTCATGAGGTTAATGAATCATATAAGATGCCCTTTAATTGGAAAATGTGTGATTGTGTACTTTGATGACATATTGATTTACAGTGGTGACCTAAATGACCATGTTAAACATCTTTGTAAAGTGTTTAACATTTTTCAAACTGAGAAGTTGTATGGAAATGTGAAGAAATGTATGTTTTTCCAGGAAGAGGTGATCTTCCTAGGGCTTATGGTGTTAGGGGAAGGACTTCGGATAGATGAGGAGAAGATTCGAGTTGTTCTTGAGTGGCCGATGCTAAAGAATGTCAGTATGGTTCAAAGCTTTTATAGCCTAGCTTCCTTTTATAGGCAATTTATCAAAAAATTTAGTACTTTAGCCTCATCCTTGATCCAGTTAATGAAGAAGAATGAAGGGTTCAGGTGGAACAATCGAGCTGAGCAAAGCTTTAGGGAGATCAAAGAGAAGCTTACCTAGGTACCTATCCTTTTACTACCAAATTTTAACAAACCCTTTAAATTGGAATGCGATGCATTGGGAGTTGGAATTGGTGCTATCCTGATGCAGGAGCGACAACCCGTCGCCTACCATAGCGAAAAGCTTAGTAGTCTTGCCCTAAACTATTCTATGTACAAGAAAGAGTTATACTCTCTTTATCGAACCCTTACTGCTTGGTAACACTATTTGCTGCTACAAAAGTTTATTATTTATACAAACCATGAGTCTCTGAAGCATGTAGGAAGTTAAAACAAGTTTTCGAAGAGGCGAGTCAAGTGGTTGGAGTTTATGGAAGGGTTCTCGTACATATCTGACACAAGAAGGGAAGCATAAATGTGGCCATCAATGCTTTGTCACGACAATAAACCTTGATTATCACTTTGTAGGCAAAATTATTGGGATTCTCACTCATTATTAAGCAATACACTCATGATCTTCATTTCAACCCTATCCTAAAGTAGTGTAGGGATGGAATTGTTGTTAAGGGGTATTATCTTTACGAAGGTTATTTGTTGCGAATAGTAGCCAAGAACAAATAAGGTCGGTTGCTAAATGGGTCTGAGCTTGCAAAAAGCTTGAAAAGAGTCAATGGGGGAAAGGTACAGAAGGGTAAAAGTAAAGGGTGAAAATAATAAGCAAAACCTACGAATAGCTTCAGAGGATATGATGCACTAATGGAACTTCTAAGGACTTACGGCATAATTCGATGTGATGCATGAATTGGTATAATGAGGTTACTTACCACCTAATCTTGCTTAAGGAAAATGATAAGAGTAATGCCGAGAGTAAACAACAGTGTTTATACAGGAAAGAAGATACTCAAAAGTGTATTGAAGATTATCCGATGTCTTACAACTATAAGTATAAGGGTATTTATATTTACAAACTAGAACAACATACCCAAAAGGGAAAAAACAAAAAGGACATTTCCTAAGAGGAGAGGGGAGAGGGGGGGCGCAATGTACATGTTATAAAAGGGAAAAAATGAATATGCAAGGAAAATAATCATTGGTTCTAAGGATTCTACATGTGATATTGTATACATGGTGATGTAGTATTGGCGAGGTCGTTAGGAGATGCGGACAACAAGTACGAACAGATGGGCTTGTCTAATTAAGGATGGTATAATCAATCCAAATTCTCTCTCTTGGCTTCTCAAATAAAGATGATGCAGAGTGATTGTACAGCTTGGCACTGGAGAATACTCATCTACTCAAGAAACCACAGAATAAGGGGCTATCATATGGCATGGCATTGAAGGTGATTTAGCAAGGAAGTACTCGACTTTGGCAAGGGTTGGTTGGAACATAAAGATTCGACATACCAACCCCTCTAGTCTTCAGCCTCAGGTGTGTATCAGGGGTTCCGTAGCTTAATTCCCATCACTATCTATTCAATAACCAAAGGCTATGCATACTGAACTGTTCTATGTGTGAGCTATTGATCAAAGAAGCTCATAGTGGTGGATTATCAGGTCACTTTAGGGAGACCAAGACAACCAATTTATTAAAGGAGAACTTTTACTAGCCAGGTTTAGCCAAGGATGTCCATAAGGTAGTTAGTAATTATGAAGCGTGCAAGTGAGCTAAAGGGAAGAGAAAACCCCATGGAGAATACATGCTGTTGCCAACACCAACCTTACCTTAAGCTAACCTCAGTATAGACTTTGTCCTAGGGTTGCTTCGAACATCTAGAGTCAAAGATTCTATCTTTATTGTAGTGGACCACTTTAGCAAGATAGTGCACTTCATTTCGTACCATCGGACTAACGATGCTTTATATATTACTAATTTATTTTTACAAGAGGTTTTCCAACTACATGGGGTATCAAAGACTATCGTCTCAGATCGAGACATAAAATTTTTTAGCTATTTTTGGAAGACTCTTTGAAAAAGACTTGGAACTAAACTTGTATTCAACTTCAGTAGCCGCCCTTAGACTAATGGCTAGACTGAAATAATAAATAGGATGTTAGGCAATTTGCTTAAAGTTGTCGTAGGAAAGAACTTAAGGGATTAGAATTTGTGCCTACTAATTGTGGAGTTTGCATACAATCGAATTGTCCATAGCACTACTGGAAAGACCCCATTCAAGGTCGTCTATGGCCTTAATCCTACTATTCCCCTCAATATGATAGGCGCTCCAATGGCTACTGAAGAGAGTCAATCTGGAATTGACCGAGCCTAAGAATTGCATAAACTATACTAGTCTATAACCAAGGAGATCGCCAAATTCAATTAGAGACAGCACGCAATTGGTAACTAAGGCTGCTAAACTATATCCTTCCACTCAAGAGACTTGGTATGGATATACCTCAGCCAAGAATGATTCCCACACTTTAGATAGAACAAACTATCTCCTCGAGTTGATGGTCCATTCAAAATCCTGAAGAAGATCAACTGCAATGCCCACTAGATTGAGTTGCTTGATGACTATAGTGTTTCTTCCACTTTTAATGTGTCCGATCTGATCCCTTACTAACTAGTAGAAGAAGACCCTATGTACACTCTAGAAGAAAAAGCAAAAACCACTCTAGATTTACAGGCAAATCTTTCCGACCCCCAGGCAGATGATAAGAATCAGGTCCTTAGACTAATCACTTGTATTCGAGCTAAAGGACTCCAAGGACTCGCGTGAAGAATACTAGCTTAAAACCAAAGCCAAGATAGGGATCCTTATGTTGAATTGATCTCCTACTGACCTATCTATCAGATCTTCACATGTGTTAGATTTGCTCTTACCTAATAACAATGCCTTACTCCAAAAGCTAACCTAAGACTATCCGAATTAATCTGCCTAGTTGAACTACCAGACCGACCACAGACATATAATGCCAATACAGCTGACTTCTCTACAAGCTAATTGACCCCCAACCTAATCCATATCAAGTCGACCCCTGACTGCAAGTGTTACTCTGCTTCTGCTTACCTTGTACCATATTTCTCCCATCTAACCACCAAGTGACATGTATCTTTTAACATTATATTCTAGAGTGATTATTTCTTTTCTATACTAAATATTCTTTGGCCTTTTTACCCCTTTTAGTATGTTTTATATAACCTAATTGTAGAATACCCTCTTGTCTTTTCATACGTGTAAAGTAATCTTAGTGGATGAGTATATAAAGCCCCACTTTCTTGTATGCAGACAATCAACTAATTAATACATAATTATTCACTTGAGCAACCTTACAGTTCTTATTATCATTTAACTCTTATCTATTCCCTTTAGCAAAGAGTAGTGGCTAGTGACTCTTCAAATCGGATCGGTATGTCATATCTGGTGGATTGTAGGCTAAGTAAGATCCGGTAGTACATCATATCCATTTGGTAATAGCTCAAACGTTGCTAACTTTTTCCCTATTTGTTTTGGTTTACTTCGTTGTAGCATTTCTCCGTATGTCTAACCTTGAAGATGCATCACAGGAAGTGTTGAACATAAGCTTAGTGTCGAGCTTCTTCCATAGGGCTCTCTAGAAGAAGCTCATGAACTTCGAATCACGATCAAACATAATACTCCCTGGTACTCTATGTAGCCATACGATCTCCTGCAAAGAAAAGTTAGCAACAAATACAGCATCATTGATTTTCTGGTAGGGAATGAAGCAGCTCATCTTATTGAATCAATCAACCACCATCATAATAGAATCATATCTTCTCAGTATTCTAGGTAGGACAAGCATGAAATCCATGCTTAGATCGATCCACGGCCATTCAAGTATAGGCAAAGGTGTGTACTCTCCATATGGCTCCTTTTTGCCCTTTTCATGTTTATATACCTCATACCTTTCAATGACTCAATGCACATCCTTCATCATCCCTAGCCAATAGAAGTATTCTTTCAATAATTCAACTGTTTTCTTCTCATCGAAGTGGTCGGTTAAGCCTCTAACATAGGCTTCTCGATCAAGTAACTCTCAAGTAGAACCACTTAGCTCATAAACTTGCTTACCCTTCATTAGAAACCCTTAGATCAAATGGAACCCATCCATGACTCCTCCAACATTGCACTTGGCCACTAAGGGTCGAAAATAAGGATCAAGCTCAGACTGATTGGGCACAATGCCAAATCCAAGTATCCTAGCTTCTAAGGTTGTAATAAGAACATGTCAATGAGAGAGTGCGTCGACCATAGTATTGGTGCTTCCCTTCTTGTATCATATGACATAATAAAAAGTTTCTAAGGATTCAACCCACTAAGCATGATATCGAGAAAGTTTGTACTGCCCTTTGACATGCTTTAGAGATTCATGGTTTGTGTAGATGATAAACTCTCTTGGCAGTAGGTGGTGTTGCTAGTTCTAAAGTGCTCGGATAAGGGTGCAAAATTCCTTATCATAAGCTAAGTAATTCAATGTAGCTCCTCTGAGCTTCTCGCTGAAATAGGTAACTAGTTAGTGTTCTTGCATAAGAACAGCTCTAATGTTAACTCCAGATGTGTTGCATTTTAACTCAATTTTTTTTTTTAAAGTTTGGAAAGATAAATACAGGGGTAGAAGTCAACTTGGACTTAATCTTATGAAAACTCTTCTGAACTTTCTTAGACCACTTGAATTCAGAGTTCTTACTGGTCAACTCGATCAGTGGGGCTGCTATGGAATTAAATTTCTGAATGGATCTTTGATGGAATGAAGCTAGACCATAGAAACTCCTTACTTCGGTAACATTAGTCTACATCGACCATTCAAGAATAGCTTAGACTTTCTCATCATCAACTCTGATACCTCCTTCAAAAACAACATATCTAAGGAATACAACCTTGCTTTGACAAAATACATAATTCTTTAAATTATCGAATAAATTCTTGATATAGAGGATATCAAACATAGATCTTAAGTGCTTAACATAAGAAATGAGGTCAGCACTATAGAACAAAATGTCATCAAATTAAACTACTACACATTTACCAATTAAAGTCCTTAAAACATGGTCATGATTCACTTGAAGGTGCTCTATGCATTTGTCAAACCAAACAGTATCACCATCTACCTAAACAGATCATCCTTTGTTTTGAAAGTAGTCTTCCATTTGTCTCTTGGTCTCATTCATATTCAGTGGTAGCCATTCTTTAAATTAATCTTTAAAAAGTTGTAGGCACCATGCAACTCATCTCGCATATCATCTAATCGTGGGATTGGATATTGGTATTTAACAGTGATTTTATTGATTGTTCGGCTATCAATGCATAGTCTCCTGGAGACATCCTTCTTCGGCACCAAGACAGTTAGCACAACATAGGGGCTCATGCTTTCTCAGATATATCTACTATTAATCAACTCGTCTACTTGTTTTTTTAGCTTAACTGCCTATTCGGGGTTGAGCCTATAAGCAGGTCAGTTCAGAAGAATAGCTTCAGGCTAAAGATCAATGCAATGCTTAATGCCTCTTACCAGGTAAACCACTTGGCATCTCAATAGGAAAGAGGTTGACATAGTCTTGTAATAATATTTGCACCTCAATAAGTAAGCCTCTAACTTCTCTCAATTCTAAAAGCTTCCTTTCTAACAGGAGCACGCACTTTTCTACCTTAACATCTCGTGAAAATTGTACTTGGGAAATCACTGGACTTTCACTGCAGTGATCGGGTAATCTTCTCTTGAGACTCCTGGACTTCTTTGGGGCTCATTGAGGTTAGTATAACCTTCTTCCGATTCTTTTGGGACAAATAAGTGTTCTTATACCCATCATGTAACACTCTTAAATCAAACAACCAAGGTCAACCTAATAATATATGTAAAGCATACATGGGTAAGACATTGTATAACACCTTATCCTTATATCTGTCTCTAACAATAATAGGCACTTTAACTTGCTTGGCAATGGGTAGGCCTCCCTTCTCATTCAACTAATGAATCTTATATGGCTTAAATCAAACAGCCAAAGTCGGCCTAGTAATATGTGTAAAGCACATATGGGTAGGACATCGTATAACACCTTATCCTTATATCTATCTCTAACAATAATGGGTACTGTAACTTGCTTGGCAATGGGTAGGCCTCCCTTCTTATTCAACTAATGAATCTTATATGGCTTAGGGTGCGGATAGGTCAGCAACTTTAGGGCCTTGACTACTCTTTATGCTATGACATTAGTATAGCTTCCTCCATCAATGATTAATGTGCAAAGCTTCCCATTCACTTGACAATTCATATGGAAGAGGTTCTCCCTCTACTCATTCTCGTTAGATACAAAGGTATTGAGAGTCCATCGTATAATAAACCAGTATTCAGCTCTTCCTTCAAGTAGGTTCATGACATCGGGATCTTCCTAAAATCCTTCTAACACTTGATCAACTCTCTCTTCATCCTCTCATTTACTAGCATTCTCTACTTCGAACCGAGGCTTGTTTCCCTTGATGGTCAAGACATGTCGGTTCCGACACCAATTAGCTATGTTTCCATAGCCAAGATATTTAAAACACTTAATCTCTCAGGTCTTCCTCCTAGAGCTCTGACCTTGGTTTCTTCGGAGCTTGGGCTCCTTGGCCTTGCCCTTACCTTAGCTATCATCAGGTCGGTTCGATACCTATCCTCAGTGGTCCACCTTGGAATCGTTTTAAGCTTAGTCACTCCTAACTTGGCTTGCATACCACTCCTTCTTGGCAATCCCAGTCAGTTACTCGGTATTCAATTGATTTAGCTCCATTTTTGCCTTTCGACCATATGTGCTACTCGTATGGCTTCATCTAGAGTCCCAAACCTCTATAACTCCACTATATTGCCAACTTCAGTTCTAAGCCCCGAAATGAAACATGCTATAGTTCGAGCCTTGAGTTCGTCGACATAATACTGAATCATTAGTAATTGGAACTCTCCACTGATCTATGGCCTTGTCTTAAGTCTTGGAGTCATCAGAAGGTCTCTTGTTCATAGTATTTTGGAACAAATCTGCTCTTCAAAACTCTCTTCATCTTATTCCATGTTTAGATTTCATGTCAGGCTCTCTAGTATACGTTTTGCAACTTTTTCCACCACATTGCTATATACCTAAAAAATTTCAACACAACTACTTAAATACGAACAACATTTTCATAATCATAAAAGTCAAATATTTTCTTGATCTTCTCCCCTTAGTCCAGGTAGTCATTAACACTACTAAACCTATTGAAGCTTGAAATATGTACCTTATAATGCTTAGCTCCTCTAGGAACTCTAAGCTGACGTTCCTTAAGTCCATCATATTGTTCCTCCTCACTATACTCCTCAACTTCATCTAACTTTAGTCTCCTTCTAGCAGCCCTATTAGCATATCGGGTGGAACGAGGTTCATGTCAATTGATTTTGGTGTTCATTGCTCTCCCATTTGCCTTTTCAACTTATCTCTAATTTCTTGGCCCTGTTCAACAACTTTTTCTTGCAACCTTGTTTCTATGACCATTCGTATAGAAATAGTCAAATTGGCGACAATAGTAACAAGGTCTTATATTTGCTCATCAGTGGTTCGTAGGGTTTGTTTAGTAGCATGACCATAACCATGAGCATTGAACACTAGGATTCAACATCTTCAATAAAAAGCTTCAGCAAATCCTATACTCATACAAGAAATTTCTACAAACATCGGAAATATGAATCAAACAGCAAACTAATAACTTGCTCTGTTTTTTAAGTGGAAACTAGAGTAACACAGAACATACTATAATAAGATCAACTACTTTGAAACCTAGCTCTTGGTCTCAACCTTTTGATATTGGGATTATATGATGTGCTTAGGAGCTTAGTAATCACTAGGACTTACAGTAAAAAATGGGAACCAAATGGGTCATTTGAGATATTGAAGAAAACTAGAATGGAATGGTCGGCAAACATAATACAATAGCTTACATGAAGTTGCTTGGAGGATGTGACTTATCAATGAATACAACATAACTCAACACTTTACTTGATGTAATGCATAAGCTAATGTCAAGGTCCATCTACCACTAATCTCAAGCTACTTAATAAGATTAGATAAGAGTGTAAAAAGATTGTACTTAGAGAGGAATATCTTACTAGAACAAGTATCTTCAATATCTAAAGGGCATGGAAGATATTTCGGCTATAGAGAAAAGGGACTATTTATAATAAGTCCATAAGGCAACTTTTCAAATAAGGAAAATTACAAAAAAAGAATAAAAAAGAAAGGGATTCTTAATATGTACATAAAGGGTAAATAGGACAAATGATGAAAAGGAATAATAGTACAATGTCAAAAAAATTGATAGACAAGTGGTAACTTGTCAATGGGTTCGTATTAAGGAATCTTGAGGCATGGTAGATGAGTTGGGTTCAGGATGTGGCTGTTGCAAATGGGTAGTATCTAGAATTGTTGAGGTGAATAAAGGATGCTACTATTTAATAGGCTGAAAGAGAATCACTTGGCATGCAGGGGCTTTGGCCTTAACATTTGGTTAGTCAGCTTCAACACATGAAATTCCCGTAGGTTAGAGCAGGGCTTAGTGTATATTGACCTTGACCTCGGTACATGAGTGGTCGGCGATGGCATAAGGATCAAAATAGAGTAGGTTGTATCTAAGCTGGGTCGTCAAGGAGTTTACCGATGGTTCTTTTGTATAATTTATCTTATTCTCGGCAAGCTAACGAGAGAGAATTCTTCTGACAAGAGATTGAATGCCTTAGAGATAAACTCAAATGAGGGGTCTGGAGGTCAACAATCCATCATTAAGGCTCATTGGGGTTAGTATAACCTTCTTCCTGTCCTTTTGGAACATATAGGTGTTCCTATATCCATTGAATAGCCAAGTGGATATCTCATAAGAACATAGGTGTTCCTATATACTTAGAGAAGGATATTTCATAAGATTTACTATATGCAATATTAGAAAGGATGTAAGATGCCTTGCAGCTATAATAAAAAGACTATTTATGGTAAGTCCTTTAAGGTAACAATACAAATAAGGAAAATTACATAAAACACAATGAAGAAAGAGATTCCTTATATGTACGAAAAGGGTAAATTAGACAAATAACGAAAAGGGAATATAGTACAAATGTTAGAAAGTAATGGAAAGGTGGCAGCCAGTTAATGGGTTTGTGTCAAGGAATCTTAGGGCATAATGGCTAAGTTGTATAGACGTTGTGCTTGTTGGTGGTGGATGTTACTTAGAGTTGTCAAGACAAAAGAAGTATGCTACTATTCTGCAAGCCAAATAAGTAGAGCTCGACATGTTGAGGCCTCAACCTTGGTACTTACCATGTTTATAGATTAGAGTTGTACTCAACGCGCAATCACCTCGACTTTGGCATTTAACAAGTTGGCCTCAGCTTTAGGTTCATTGGTGACTGTACAGGGGTTTGTATGAGAAGAGTGTATCCAAGCTGGGACTTCAAATAGTTTGCCTACTATTCTTCCGTATACTAGTACTTATCCTTGGTAGGTAATGAAAGGGAATTCTTCTGGCAAGAGACTGTAGGCCTTGGAGATGGGTGTGGGTGAAGGGACCAGAGGTCAATAATTCATCGACTTCCTTCGAAATGGATGGATAAGAAGACTCACTCTACTAATCGGTTTTGCTCTGGTCAACCACCATAGGTAACCAACTCGCGAGTGAAAAATTTGGTAGAATGTCCCCCAATTTGACAAAGCAAAGTGAAAAACGAAGACCAGCTCACTTCTTTATATAAACAACTAGGAAGAGAAGGTGAATGGTTTCTCCCATTCCTATAGCATGAATCCACAAAAGGACATTCACCAAGCCCCAACTGTCTACGTGTTACACTCCGTAAGTTAAGGGCCCCGATTATGTATATAGATCACTGACATGGCTTGACAACAAAGCTCTCCACAAATGTAGTCAGCCTTAAGAGATCATCAATGCTACACTTCCCAAAAAGAAGGTCATCGTGACACTTTAAGCAATCCAACAATCACATCAATCACATTAGATGCTAGTATACAAGAAAACAAACCCAACCAAGAGATTCCACACATTATGCCACCAAACGACAGATGTAGGCCCCTTCATTTACAAGAAGGGTGGTCTCACTTTGCCCAGTCTCCTTGCATAAATAACTCTCCTCACATCCTAGAAACTAAAGGGAGTGGAGGGAAAAATGTTAATACCCAAGTCTCACCTAGATTGAGGCCCATTATGCAAAGAAGCCCATCGAGAAATGTGTGAGTGAATAGTGAGCTACTTTTATGTATAGTGACCTGTTCAGTAAACCATGAAGCATCTTACTTGACTCGAGTAAATCGACTTGACCATCGAGCCCTTACATATTGACCCCCAGTACAGTGAGCTCTTCTTCTGTACTACGACTTACTCAATGAGCCATACAATGTCTCACAGAGTAGACTAACTCGACCATAGAGCTTGCATGCGTTGACCACCTAGCATAACTCAGGTCTCAACTCATTCTCAATTGAGCACATGATGACCCTTCCCTTAACTTCCTAAATCAACCATTGTCTTTAGCACCTACTCTCCATTGCAGTCCATTAATGGATGTTTAACATCTGTGGTACGATTAGCATACTCAACAGCCCCTGCGGATATTAGATCTTTAGGTTATAGATTTGGTTGCTTGGCTAATCATGGCCGACTACCTCCAGAGTTGCCCAATCCCCATCGTGACATAAGCTATTTGAAGGCGATTAGTATGAATGAACGCTAGATTGCCACATATCTAAGTAATCCCCATAAAAGATACCAGGTACCATGAGGTAAGGGGGCCAGACTCATCTCTCTTATTTCCCTTGGCTCTTATAACCTTCTCCACTCTATTGTCTTGATTTCAACTTATTACCTTAACTCTCAATATCTCGCATATAAGACAAGCACTACCCCTTAAGCCCGTAATGCTTACCCCCTCTTTCCCTTAGTCTTCCTTACTAACTTGAGTGTCAAAGGGCTCCCGTGGCCGCACTTACTAAGGGCTTTTTTACAGGAATTAAAGGGTAAGAGGTAAGATCCAAACCTAATCCATTCATGCTTTACTTGAGCTGTTTATTCTTAGTTTATTCAACTACAATCAACAATAACATCTAGAACAAATGTAACATTATAAAATAAAAGCCACAAAATAGTATGTTTATGAAGAGTGTAACATCTTTTTCTATTGGACTTTATGATTAATTACAAAGTTTTAGTTTACTTAATTAAAATATATAACATCAAATCTAACACAATAGAAGATATAACCAATTAAGGTTAAGTTAGTAATGAGGAAGAAAAGAGCCAGAAAAATAAAAATGTAGAAATGAGATAATAGTGATGTGGAAAAAATCATGTGACATATTCTTTACTTCTTTTATTTTTTTAATGATGGACTTAGGCTATAGTTTATATTTTTATTTCTTTTTTTTTTCTTGTTTAGTCGAATTTAGATAATTGGAATATAACATTATTTTACATTGGTTATTATTATTTATTAACATTTATAGGGTAAGTATATGGTACCTTTAACCTAATATCCCATATGTTTTAGAATACAAGTTTCATAGCAGATATTAGAGATAAGCAGGTAACCCTATCATATAGGGTACCTACTTGAACTTTACCCTGCTAAGGAGGTTTCAAATGGGTAATGAGGATTAAAGGATAGATTTTGAATAGCAATTTACTAAAACCTGCTCCCATAAGGTAAAATATAAATATGAAGTCACTACCTTGTACCTACCATAAAGCCTGTATAGTTATATTCTAAAGTATATAAGGTACATGTTCTGGTGTATCCTATATTCACATTGTAGTAATAATTAGATAATATTAATACATAAATAAATAATACTATTGAATTTTTTTTTTGTTTTAAAGAAAATAACAACAAAAGCGCATCTCATGATGAAACCTTAAGACTATACATTGCTTGTGTTTATAATCTAGTCCCTCTCTCTTCTTTCTTTCATTGTTTTTTTTTTTTTTTTTTTTTGTTAAAACCCTCTATCTTTATTTACTATCTCATATTTTCCCTCTTTCTTCCTCTTTTACTAACCCTAATTTAGTAAAGTTCCAAAAATAATTCAATTCTTAACTTATTTGCACCGTTAAAAAGGGCATGTTCCTTAGCTTGTTATATACATAGATTACAAAATCATTTGTTTACACTATTAAGATCTCATTCTTTTCAAATTATTACTAGCCGGTTGAGTGGTAGTGAAGTTATAGGTCAGATATTAATTATGCATCTATAACAATGTTTTGAAGGAAGACTATACATGCATGCATACATACATACATACATACATACATACATACACATATATATATATATATATATATAGGTTTACAAGATATAGGGTGATTCTATAGTATCATGGGGTAAGTTTCGAATACAAAAGGTGTATATATATATATATATATATAGGTTTACAAGATATAGGGTGATTCTATAGTATCACGGGGTAAGTTTCGAATACAAAAGGTATATATATATAGGCTTACAAGATATAGGGTGATTCTATAGTATCACGGGGTAAGTTTCGAATACAAAAGGTATATATATATATATATATATATATATATGTTCACAAGATATAGGGTGATTCTATAGTATCATGGGGTAAGTTCCGAATACAAAAGGTTGGGAACTCATATTCACAAGGTGTGGTATGAATAAGGCCTTATACCCTTCTCGCCCTGCACTTGCTTATCCCTAGTAAATATAAGATATTAAAACATTATACTCATACCCCATTTATATTTGAAAACCTACCTTATGACCTCACAATTCACTTAGGACCTACCTGATGAATTAGAATATATGAAGTGGAGTAATATGGAAACAAAAATAAAATACGGCAATAAATATATATAGTAAATGGAATAATACATAAATAGATATATTGGTATAGTAATGTTTTGGTATTTCTTATTCAAGCACCTAAATCAATTACGAAATAGAAAAGTTTATCTTAACTATTTGGAAAATTGTAAATGCAACTTTTGTACTATTGATCAAACATTGCTATGGTTAACAGTTTGGTACATGATCTACATACTCAAACACAATACAACATGGCATAGCATATTATATGATTTAGAGTAGTAAGAACGCCAGTTCACCATCCAAATACTATTATATGTAAACAAGACAGAGTAATTATAAAAAAAAAATGGAAAAAGATATGGCAATAAATACAAATATATATATATAGTATATGGAATATGATATATATATATGTATATATATATATCGATAGCAATTTGGTACATGATCTATTTACTCAAACACGATATGACATGATAAAACATAATTATAAATAGTTCATGAAAATAAAACATAACATCATAAATTATTAGGTCAAACCCATTTAGAACCATTTATAAATACATCAGGACTTACATCTAAAATCTAAACTTGTACAAAATCATTTAATAAACAGCTGACATGTGCATGCAAACCCCTTCAAAATTAGTATTTTAATTTTATACTCTAATATACACTTAGCTTTACTTTTTCTCTAATGTTTGCCTCCTTACCCCTTTCTCTCTACCTCCCTCTTCATCAATTGTGGCTGCCACATTCTCTCTAATTATTGTCTTCACCTACTTTGATTCCACTAGGATAAGAGTAACACTTTTAACTTTTGGTTTACTTCTAGACTCTAGCTTTTAATAGTTTAAACAAAAGAACAGTTATGTTATATTAAATTATACTGCACATTTGAACATATGGATTCATAGATAAAAACAATTTTGTATATATAAACTCCTTTACAAGACATACCTTATTCAAATCCAATCATTAGTGAAACCATATGTTATCATTATAAATATCAACTTAGACTTATGAATCATGTTTTGTTGAAGTTAATCATGAAATGCTATACATCAACCCCATAAAAGCAACCATATCATAAATTTTTATTTCAATTAGCAACATAGCATTAAAGATGGAAGAGAGGCAACCTTCTTTTACTTTGTTTCTCGTACAATTTAAATTTCTAAAGAAGAATTTTGTCATGTCATAGAGTATCTCACTCTAATATTGAAAATCCATTTTTATTTTTCAATTTAAAGAAGAGAATTAGAAAGTTTCAAATGCATTGTTTCCTAATATTTAAAGATATTGTATATCCATCATGGATTACGCACATGATGCAAATTAAATTTAATAAAATAGTAGAATCAATAATATAGTTTAAAATTTTTGCTAACTATAATTGACCATTGTAATTTTTATCCATAAAATCAAAGTTTATTGTTAAAATTTTGTTTAAACTGTTATGATCCATGTACATTAGTAATTTCGATAAATATAAGTGGTAACTTTCCTTCTTCTTTTCACAAAGCATTTTCAACTCTTTCAAAGATTTTCCTCGATCATGAGATCCTTTTCTTTCAAACCTTAAAATTCTTGATACAATCATCATCATCCAATATAAAAGTTCAACCACCTTCTCTCATTTAAGAAGATAATAAGACTTCCACCACCAAAAGCTTTGGTAGTAGATGATTTAATAGTTAGTCTCTTACCTTCTAGAGGAAAAAAGATCATTGAGCCTGCCAATTCTAATGAGTTTTAAGACTTTGACTAAGAACTCCTTTTCAAACTCAAGAAAGCATTGATATATGAGAATTTGTTTGGGAGAATTACGCAAGAGGGGATCAATGTTTGGGGTTAAGTTTAAATAGAAGCTCCAACTTTCAAGTAATTCAAATAAAGGATTAATATCATGTTAGATGGTTCAAATAAAGAATTGAACTTTCAACTAGTTAAAATAGAGTATCATGTTAAGCCACTTATGTGGAAAGCTCGATCACCTTGTTTCTTTTAATAAAAATATGAAATTCCCTTTATTCAAGATGAGATAGTCTCCTAATTTCCTTTTTTCGAAACGGAGATTATTTTCACAAAAGAATTTGAAGGAAACTCTTGACTTTTATTAAGAATGATTGAATGATCTTGTTTCAATCCTATGCAAGATATTTATACTCTCAACTAATACCTAATATGAAACTAATATCTAACTGGCTAACTAATCATTACTAATATCAAAACTACAATAAACTAATATCTAACTCTACATTAAAAGAAAACTAAACCATTAAACTATTGTTTTTCTAATCTAATTTTGGGTTACAGCAATTTGCCCAACCCTTTTTTAACAACCTTTTCTTCAAGGTTCTAAAAAGAAAAATTCAATAAAAGAATCATTAACTAATATAATTTAGTAATATTAAAAAATTATGGACAAGATTTTCAATATATGCTTTATTCTTTAAAGCAATGAAGATAATGGTTCTAAAAAGAAAAATTCAATAAAAGAATCATTAACTAATATGATTTAGTAATATTAAAAAATTATGGACAAGATTTTCAATATATGCTTTATTCTTTAAAGCAATGAAGATAGTGGTGCTTTGGACATCCTCATGATGTATTACTAGAGTGTTTTCTTCTTCTTTTAGCTCAAGATTTTTATAGTTCACAAAGCCTAAAACTTGATTTATAACATTTCTTTCTACCTAAATTTCATGTTCATAATTAGTGTTGTTGAGCAACATGAATTTTTGTTCTCCAATTAAATTTTCCATAAAAACATCTACCTTTGATATTGTTGTACGCACAGAGTCAATTATGGAAAAATGTCTTTTCTCTTGTATCTTTACATTAGAAATCACCATGTTACTATTTTCTTAATCCATCTCCACATTAATTTCTTACACTAAATCCTTTAACCCTTTAGTATCCTTCTTTCTAATAAGTTAATCTATTTCATGAAAATTTTGTTCACTCATATCATCAATAGTTAGAGTGGCACCTTCTTTTTTTTGGTTCATAATTTACTCTTCTTCCATACATTCCACCATTGCTTCTTATATACACTTAAAACTTTCCTTTAACAATTTTGTATTTTCTTATTTTTTTTTTTCATATCTTTTCGTAATTCCTTGATTTCCTTTTGCATTTCCTCTATACATTCTAATATTTGCATGAGCAATTTTTTTATTTCCACTCGTTCTTTCAATAAAAGCACCATTGTTAAGCTTACTTCTGTAAAAGGCTCGACTTACCTTATTTCTTTTAATAAAAATATGAAATTCCCTCTATTTGAGATGAAGTAGTGTCCTAATTTCCTCTTTTTGAGATGAGGATGATCTCCACAAAAGAATTTAAAGGAAACTCTCGAGTTTTATTGAAAATGACTAAATGATCTTATTACAATTATATGTAAACTATTTATACTCTCAATAATACCTGATATAAAACTAATATCTAATCAACTAACTAATTATTACTAATTTCAAAACTATTGTCAATTAATATCTAACTATACATATTAAAAGAAAACTCAACTATTAAACTATTATTTTTATAATCTAATTTTGGGACATAACATATTAATGTTATGATAAGTGATGCAAATAAAGTATTAAAATTGAAATAAAATTAAGGTTTTAATCCTCTATTTGAACCACATATCATAATGTCAATTCTCTATTTTCACTAGTTGAAAGTCTGATCATTTATTTGAACCACATAATATAACATTGATACTTTATTTGAACCTCTTGAAAGTTTAATCATTTATTTGAACTTAATCTTAAACATTGGTACTTTCATATGCAATTTTCTCGAAAATTTGTTTTAGAATAAGAATGTAATAAGAGGTTGAACTTCAGACTTCACCTACCTACATAAGCATTTTCTATCTATGGAATTTATGTAAGAAAAGGAACACTGGAAATGCTTTATAACCTTTGAGGAATTTATTAATAGATAATTATTTATCTATATTATTAAATTTGATCGGGACTTAAGTAATTACGGTTGGTGTCTTCCCTTTAAAATTACTATGTAACCCTCCAATTTTAAAATAGATAACAAAAGAACATAACATTAAATTAACTATAAATGTATTATACTATGAACAAATTTGTCGACTTTCTAATTTTTTTTTCTTACAATTCTCTCTCTCTCTCTCTCTCTCTTCACTATTGCCACATTCCTACTACTCTCGACTCCTCTCTCTCTTTCCCTCTCCCAACATTCCCGTTTCTCTCCCCACAACCCCCATCTCTCTCTCTTCCTCATATATTACTATCTTATATTAACATTATAATATATTTAATCATATAGCACAACTTTACTTATTTTATGTATACGTAATGCAGATGTATCGTCCACTAATATTATATAAAAGAGCTAAAACAATCTTACAAGACTTTATGCTTTAAGTCTAGCAACAACTTAGACCTCGGTTTGATTCTTTACCTAATAAGTCAAGTTCATAGGTTTATGATGACTTAAAGAGATTTAATATGGTAAGCTTAGAATAGGAATTATTGAACTAGTTCACCCATTGTTAACTTTTCTTCAATAGACACACTTAAAGAAGATCTTTATAAGCTTGAATTGAAGAGGAGCCTATGAAGGGATATAAAAAAAAAAAGTACTAATCTTGGATGTTGGCCATTAGTGCAATAATAAAATGGACATTGTTGGTTGTAAAACTTTGTGAGAGAAACTATATTTTTAGTCTTTGATGTTTACCTACCTTTTTTATTTGAGCACTCAACGTTTTTTAATATCTTACAAAAATAAGACTTTCATTAAATTTATTAAATTTTTTATCCATCCATCATGTATGACTTCAAAATGTTTTACAATAATTAATTTAACATAATTATATCATTAGATATATTTATTTATGTTGTATAATAAAATAAAATAAAATTGAGCAAACTTAATGATATAATATAAATAAAAATAATAAAAAAATTCAAAATAGGAAAATGGGCTAGAAAAAAATTATATCTTCCCTAGCCATCTCGGCGAACTAGTCCAAGGCTATTTGGAAACTAATATATGTCCAAGATGGATAGAATGTTTAATATATTTAAGGGAAGTCCTATTTTTATAAGGTTTTAAAAATATTGATGACTTAAATGAAAGAAAAAAAGGTTGAGGACTTAAATATAAGTCATATATTACACTTGAGAGACCTGTTTAGTGTGATAGCATGAATTTAATGACCCATTTAAAACATACAAATCCTTATTACAACGAATTTAACTAGCTTATTTAATATATACAAAAATTAACTAAATCTTCATATGTGGGTTGGGAACTCCAAGTATACATATCCCTAATTGTTTAGACCATTAAATCTTTTATCATTGAATTATTGAGAATGTCATATCTTTTTTTGAACGCTTTATGAATTTGTGCAGGGTTCTTAAACATGCCCCATAAAAATGGCATTATGAATATCATCAAAATTATATATCTATATGTATATATATATATATTTGTATGTGATTTTTAACTTCTTCCACTTGATTCGAATGGGGCCATGGCTTAATGAGACTTATTGGTTCACGAGTCTCTAAGTAGGAGAGTTGGGACTAAATTAGCACCTATCTAGTGTTGTGCCAGGTTCAAGGAACTAGCAGGTCTCTTGGTTCCACATCACGATCCTCGGACCATAAATTAGCCTAATTATTATTTTATTTTATTTTATTTTTTTTGAAAACTACTATATTAGCCTTTCCTTACAATTTATGTATCAACATTTATATGCCACATTTGAAGTACATAACTACTTTAAACAATTATATGTTAACCAATCCTCACTGCTTTATCTAACTTATCGGCAAAAACCCTTGTATAGAGGATGAGGAACTACCTCATAATTTTAATAATATGAAATAAAAGATATAAAAATAAGAGGAGATGTACAACCTTAACTCTTGTTCATGCAACTTACTTGTCGAAGATGAAAATAAATAAGACAATACTACTCCTCTTAAAAAATATATATAAAGCTAAGTGTAAAAAATAAATAAGATAGTACTATATCTTTGCATAAAAAAGTTGAAAAGAGAAATATAATAAAACATTATCCATATAGATATAGAATTTCCTTGAGGTTATATCTATATTATTAGGCCAAATTTTAAATTATGGACTCTACACCTCTTTAAACATTTTTTTTTTGCATAAAATGTAAATTGTTAATCTTATTTTTGTCTTTATTTACATTTTGCTATTATTATAAATTAATAAATTTTCCTCCTACCTTAATGAAAGTAGTATTTGTTCCTATTTTTTAAATACATTTTTTTTTCATTTTTAAGGAAACATTATATTCCATAAGCTTTACAATTAAAAAGAGAAACTAAGAAACACTAAAATTTCCAAATGCAAAAAAATGTTATTCAACTCCATATTTATATTATATGCTCTTATTAATCAAAATCATTATATTATTAAGAAGTTTTCTTATATTTGAAATATAAATAGAAAGTAAATTTTACATTACCTTTTAATAATTTCTATTTCATAATTTGACATGTTGAAACCAAGTATTATAATCTTTTTATAATTTCACCGTTTTATATAATTGATTCTAATATCTTGATGTTTATTATCTATATATTTGAGTTGCATTCCAACATTCATATAATTCATCCGTCATAATTTTTTCAAGGTGTGAGAAGATGTAATATATGAGTAATGACCTTCTTTAGATAGGATTAGCAAATTTTAAGAATATGAAACTTGAAATGTACATAGTTTTCATTTGTTATTTTTTGTGCTAGCAACATGTGTATAAAATTTGATTTAGTAGTTGTATCATATCTATTATTAAGTAAATATATGCTATACTAGACCTTACACCCCCTTAAAAATTATGATAAATAACTTAATTACGACTAAATCCTTTCTACCTTATCGACAACTATTTATTCAATTGCTCTATATCTACTCATACAGATTACATAACATCATTTAGTAAAGACAATCCAAAACCATTCAACATATATAAGTTTTTTTTATTATTTAAATATCCTAAACATAATAGTAATTTACTTTTGCACACACATTGTAAACGCATCATCTACTAGTGTTATAGGCATAAACATTTATCTTGTTACTAAACTTACAAGTAGTGGTTAAATAGCTCTTGAGTTCCATATAAGATCTTGACGTGCCAACCCCTTATGCGTTTCTAAACTTTGATTCATCATAAGATCCACAATAGAGGGTTAATAAATGGGTACCTTTGTATGGTAATAAGGGGCAAGTAAGGATGAATGCAATATTAAACAATTTGAGGATAGGGGTTTAAGTGAGGTGGACTTATCTTATTTAAACTAATGCTAAAAGTACTTGTAGAAAATCATCTCTTATTATTTTAATTTTACTACATCTTATATATACAAAAGGTTTTTGTTAAAAGTATGTGAGTGGCAAATTTTAGTACTCTATAGGAAGGAAACTTTAGGCTTTTTTATGAAATGATTATTTATGCTTAATATAAATCATAAAGGGCTAAATCTTTTACCTATTCATAGTGAAATGTATATTAATTGAAATTTAATTATCAATTTATAAAAAAGTGGAATAATTACATAATACTTGTGTAAGCAGATTACAAAAGATATTTAAAACAAGAAATTGCATGTAAAATGAAAAGAATAACATCATATAAAGATAAGAATGCTATAGCTTTTTTTTCTACAAAAGTATCATTTTCAATATAAGTAATTTGACAATCGATTCTTCAATATTACATATATATTTTGTAATATCAGTTGTCATAAAAAGGTTAATGCATCAAGTCAGATGATTGTTATTAATTACTAATGCTTTATGCAATAAAATTGTAACACTGACTAGTATAAAAAATTATTATTATTAGGATAAATATTGATAAATTAATGCTAATAAGAATTTATATAGTTAGCTATTATTTTTAATAAATGAATTTAATTTTATAATTTATTATGAAAAAAAGAAAGAGAATGAAAACCCATCAAAGGAGAGACAAAAAAAAAAGTAACTTGACCAAAATAAGTAGTATAAGGATTTTGTATATTAGACATTTGTCAATATACTCATAATATAAATTAAATATTCATTAGGTTCTTTTACTTTGCAATGAAGGTTCAAAATAATCACACCAAGAAAATTGAGAGGAATTTCCCTATACTGTTTTAACTATTTCTTAAGCATTTTGATTACACATATCTATAATATTATATCTTGTTGCAATTCACATAACATTAAAACATATGTCTAAAACTTCTCAAACAAATTAATATATGCTTAGGCAATAAACAAATGAAAATATTTTCATACAATTATGAAAAGATTTAAGCTTTGTATACGATTCCTAATCATTTTAGTATAACGGTATTTTGGGATATTGAGCATACAAATGCTATTTGTAATCTATAGTACTTTATAGAAGTTCATATATAGAATTCCACCTCTGTTGGACATTTATACAAAATTTATGTCATACATTTTCAATGGATTAATGATCTAACCTATAATCGATAATCATTTCAATTGGTGAGATTTTGAAATCTAATATGGAAGTATCATCTTTAACTTACATATTCAATATGGGGTAAGCATGAATAGATTCAATATGTGACAAGCACAACAGATGCGGAAAAAATGTCCCCTTAATGTAGGTTGGCAAAGGACAATTCAAGAATAGCCACGGTACTTGCTGTTGTGTTTTCAAAACCAATTAAGAGAATCGTTTTACTTAGTGCATATCTACATAAAATAACACTTATGATTCTAAAAATGTTTTATTTAGTGCATCATTTGTTGAATTTTCTAAGTGCTAGCAATTCTTTATGTAAAAGCCACTTTTTCTCTATCTAATGGTAAGTGATTTTCATGTACGATTTTTTCTTTCACTTGTTGGTTCAAATACCAATATAGATGGAAGCATATGTATCAAATAAATGGAGCTTAACCATAAGCTCTCTATTTTCTTAGTTATAAATTCGAATATTTATTCTATGCATAATTCTACTAGAACACAACCCAATGTAGGATATAGCGATGTTTGTTTATACTCTTAAAAGTTAGGATCCTTAGGGGTAGCATATGATACATGTATACTTACCATCATTTTGCATAATCTAATTTTTTGCTTCTCATTGGGATAAGAAATAATCTTAAAGGGTTGGAAGCACTAGATGTAAAAATTTTTTTCATCATTTTCTAGTCTATACTCATTTGGGTGCCTCAATGACATGTGTTTTAGGAAAGATCCATTACTATTGCCTTTTTACTAGGGGTACCTTATAGAATAGTAAGTGTAGGGACTTCGTAGCTTCCCATTCGAACATGTAACTTTATGAAATTGCTAAGATCAAAATTTTTAATTTAAGTGGTTTCGGTGACCTACTGCCTCCTTAAGCCTCGCCACACTATTACCTTTCTTTCTTGTCTTGTGATTCTTGTTAAAAGCCCATCATCTTAGACCTTTTGTAGAGGACATTTTAGTCCCTTCGAGTTGTGCCCCAAATTTTTCATAAAGTGATTAGAAGAAGTTATTACATGCTCAAACCAAAGTGGAGGATAGTCTGTTCCATTTACTACTTTATCTTCGTTGAAATCATGAAAAGTATATTACTTATCAATGTTAAAGATGGCCTAAAGTTACATTACAAAGGATTTCCTTTCCCTTTGTCGGAATGTTTATTCTTGTTGGAACTAGATGCACTATTAGAAAAACTGTCCATAGTATATATGAAATCAAAACTTGATACATATAAAAAAATAGCAAGTTTACTCAATAGCCAAATGCCACCTCACTCTTGCACAAGTGTCATGGGCAATTATAAAAATTGTTCCCTTTTGAAAATATGTGGAATCACTATACTCAAACCTAAGTTGCTCGAAATCTTTAGAAAATGCTTTTGTAGGATCAATGATAAAAACAGCAATTGTACTTGTCAATATTGAGCATAGGGTGAGAAACCAAGGTTATAGAAAATATTGAAAAAAAATATATCAAGTATTACACTGTATTAGTGATGTATAGGGAATTAAAAGACTAAAAAGTGGCCATCTTTAGGCCATTGCATCAAAATACCTCGATAATTAGATTTCTTACTTTCTATTTAAAGGATATCACAATTGCTATGACAAATTATGGTAAGAAATTATAAAGCAACAAGCTAACAATAAACAATGCACCCATAAGTAAATATAATATTGAACTATATTCTTAAAATTTTTTGAATTTGGACATTACACAAATGAACATCACTCGATTTTCTTCATATTGTAGCATAAATAGTAGATCATCTGCTATATTGCATTCACTCAAATGTCTCTTTCTAAAATACCATGTATTCATCTATTTTTGATATATTATGACATGCTTTCTATATATATATCTCTTATTATGCTCTAAATATTTTGTTCTTTGTAGTCATATTTGTAAAATTTTGTTAAACTAACTTAACTTCTTTATATTTAAAAGTAGTTTCATTCATTTGATTGTACAAATATTGGTTAGGTGATAAGTGTGGAGGTTAATTTCACACAATTACATATAATTTAGCTTGAAATTGAGCTCGAATAGGTTTTGTTCGCATAATATTTGTAGTATTAGATTGGACAAAAAAATTTATCTCACATTTGGTTTGTAATTTTACTTGGTAACTAGACAAAAAGTTGAGTTGATGGACTGAATAAAAAACCCAAATTTTGTCCTATCTATTCCATGATACAAAAATAAAATTAACTGGATAAGAAAATAAAAATATTTATATTCATAAAAATATCTCTTTATATTATAAAATTGAGTTAACTAATATTATTTTTATTAAATATCACAAAAAATTATTTATTTATAATATAAATAATTAATTTTTTATATAAATTTTGTATTATGTACTATGCAAACCAAATATAGTGCAATAAGCTTGTACTGTCTAACCCTTCCTATACTTGTCCTATCTATTTTTTTTTTTATCTAGTCTAGTTCTTATAACTAAACGCTACCTGATTGTGTTAATTAATGAAGAAATTACGTGTAATTGAGTTTTATGAGCATTTAACAACTTTTGCATGATTTGAATGTAATTTGATTAATTTTAAGTTATAAGGTATAGTGTTTAAACATTGCCAAACGGCATGAGATATAGTGTTCGGATGTTGAAGGTACAAGAAATTGTATAGAAAGAAGACTCGTATGGAGCATCCAAACGCCATGCAAACCATCGTTCGAACGCTGGATAAGGTTAAGGTTTTATCCTAATCCCTAAAACACATCGTCTACTAAAAGTGGATAAACTAGACGCTTTGTCCAAATGCGTTCACTATATGGTGTCTCAATACCCAATCCTTGATGTGAAACCATCACATTTCTCTTCCATAACCATAATCAACCATTAATATATGGTTTAAGCACTTATATTTACGAACTCCTTCTCTAGTTTTCATTCAATAAGTGTTATTTTAGTGTAGATTAGGTATTTTTAATGGGTTTTATTGTTATTATGAGTATTGTAGCTTAGAAAACTAATGAAGTTTGGTAACTTTCTTGCTTGCAAATCATGGATTTCAATCTTCATTTATGGAGGAAGTGTTGGGTCTTTAGAGAAACTCTATTTTCAAGTTGCTGTAGAGCTTGGTTTTCTATGTGTCCTTACATTTCCTCTATGTTAAATGCTTTATCTCTATCAATGTTCGTATGTATACAAGCTATTTGATCAAAGTCCTCCATAATCTTGATGTTTATGCATAATGTGATAGTAGTTTTGTATAACTTGATGAATGGGTTATGGTTTTATGATAATTCTATATTAAACTATGATTATTTTATTTAGTTCTATAAAAAATATTATGCTTAACGTATATATTATGTGAATGTTTGACTAAATTAGTAATACCATACATCGGTGTTGTCCTTCATTGGCTTAATATAGGATTTTATAAACTATTGGCATAGTTGGAATATAAATCCCAAATATGACCTAGGATTCTTAAGTTTGGCAAATGGGAGTTTATAATTTAAGGCTAAATCCAAGTACTTGCATAGGCTAAAATTGATTAGATTGAGAAAACAATTCTAATGTATGATTACTTGAGAAGTAAAAAACTTAGAGTAATGTAGCTATTAATGTAGACGTATAATTGAAAAATCAACTCCCTACTACATTGGAATGCATGACATGAGATTGAAGTATATTCGATGAGTATGAGTAAAAATCACCTTTAGATCGTCATAAAAATATCGTTGTCATTGCTACGATTTATTTAAAGAATTGAAAGTATCAACTCACTCTATTTTATCTTCTAAAGAAATCCACTTATGATGTTAAGAAATCACTAAATTCTACATTTTTATCATAATGAATATTTTAGTCTTTTAAGTCTTGCATGCAATTGTGATATCTCTTAAATAGAAGGTGAGAGCTCTAATTATAGATTTTTTTTATGCAATAACTTTCAGTTCATTAGATTTCTAAGGTCAAGTGTGCTTGAGGAAGAGTACTCTTACAATGAGTAACCTCAAGGGAAACAGTTGATACTAAGGATAAAAATGTGTGATGTTTGATGCTAAAGTGGAGAAATTTCAACAAAAAGGGTTTCAATCAAGTCATTATAAGAAGAGAAAACTAAATGCTATGAAAAAAAAAAAAAAAAAAATGTACCAAAGGATGGGATGTCTCTTAAGCTTATAAGAGCACCTTTAATGGTGGTTTGAGTCAATGTAATCATTGATAAAGACGTCAATTGATAGGGGTTAATTATGATATCTTAAATAAAAAGTAAAAGAACCCAAATTATTAAGATACTTTGAATTAAATTTCTCCAAGGCTCAAGAAATTGTACTTTTAAGATCAATTGATACCGAAGATAAAATCATATACTATTTAATATCAAAGCACACAATATTTTAATAAGAAGAATTCTGATTAGACAATTACCATAATACAAGTTGTAAAACATTATTTCAACAGCTTTTATTTTCTTTATAAACTTTTATCGATCGAAAGCCGAGAGCATTTATTTTCTTTATAAACTTTTATCGATCAGAAGCCAAGTCGTTGAATGACGATTCACAACTCCTCGAGTTAAGCTAACAGATATAAACCGGCCCATGCCAGTTCTTACTTTCACTTTCCACGTTAAGCCGACAAGATACAAAAAATTAATCCCCATTCCCTTCTTATTTTCCCCTTTCGCATCCAAGCGAAAACGCAATATGAAAACGAGTTTCCCCTGTAATTAAAATTTTCTTCCGAACCAAACATGAGCTATGAAAAAGCAAAAGACAAAATCCGTTCCCTTGACGGCGTTAATGGTGCGGTACTTCAGGTGACGTGGACGCAGGAGGCTTCGCCGGTGCGGGTTTCTGAAAGGTACGGCGGAAGGGGAATACATGTGTGGTGTAAATGTGAGAAGTGACAAAATGAACAAACCTAATTAGTCCCAGCTATTGACACGCGGACTCTTTATTAATAGCCATAAATAAAATAGACATATCTTAATTTGAATGGTTGTGGTTTACTCATACGTATCGGTTCTGTGCTTGCATATGGTTTGCGTCATTCTATGTCCTCCCGTAGTCATTGGCTTAATCTCTAAGTTAAAGTATATAATAAGTACGTAGACTATAGACGAATCCTTTGATTTCTCAAAGGAGTAGTTTTCATTTTCTTTTTTCCTTACGTGTTAAGTAGTTACTAACCATTTCATTTTTTAAATTTAGAATTATATCTGATTTATAAATTAGGTTATAAAATTGGTTGCACTGATACTGCTAACACCGTGTGTATAGAAGACATGGCAATTCTTAAGGATAAGACACTGTCAGGACATAGGCACACACATATAGATAAAGATATATTTACTTTCTCCCACGTCTATATTATTTTCTGTGCATCATACCTTAATTATTTAAAATATACAATGAGTCTTTAATATCTAATATTCCACGCAACAATTTTTTGTAACATTAGTAAAATTAATAGGGTATCATATAAAAAACATTGAGATGAAATTAAAAATTGCAAGGGTCTAACATAGATATTGAATACAAAGAAAATACTCACGTAAAATACTTGTAATTAAGCATTATAAACATTAATATTTTAAGAGGATTAATCAAATTCGATTCATTCCTCTATAGTAATAATAATATGATAATTCAAATATATATATATATTATATTTAGAATTCATTCACTCTCAATTCTTTCATAATAATAGGTGAAGATTTGAACATAAGAGCAATATATGGATAGATTACTAGTTTATATATTTTAGTAATATTCTTTATAGTGTAACTCATAAAATAAATAGAATTATATCAAGAATCGTATGATGCTACTAATCTTATATAAAGATATTGCTAAAACTGATTAAACCACCGACTTTTCTTCCTTAATGGGATATATGCAGTCTCTAGTTTGGGATGGTATGTTCTAGAGAGATGTTGTTCACTTTTAGTGCATGCTGAACTCCATTTAATGCATACCTAAAAGAAAGTACGCGACACGTTATTTCGGTTTTATGTAGGATTAATTTTCTTTTTTTTTTTTTTCCTTTTGTTCACTTTAGTCATTAAATTGATTATTAAAGCGACAGAAATGTCCCCAGCACGAGAGCATCGTTACGTGTTCTTCTTATTATTTTAAATAGAAACAACCATTTATTCAGTTGGAATTATTATAATCATCGGAAATTTTATACTCAATCAATACTTACAACAGAGACTTGCATTTGATTGAAATTAAGTAAGTAGTTTAATTTTTAATATATCAGAACATCGTGTAAAATAATTGGTCTTTGTTAATTCTCAATATAACTAATAATAAATTAACTTCGTGTCGTGTATGGACCAGAATCTTCGAGATCGGGCCCACAGGAAATATTCAGTATAGTCACCGGAGATAAGATAGGCTTTCCATGCCCAAAGGAAAAGATAAGGTGGTACTTGTGAATTTTAGGGTTTTTTTTTTTATATTTTTTTTCGTTTTTTTCTTTATCCCGGTAAAATGTAAAATCATTCTCTACAGTCTTCTGTTGCTCCTTTGGATCTTTGTACGTGACATCCGGATTTAAGGGAAGAGTGATAATTTCGCTAAAAACCCTGCCTTTTTTTCTTTTAAATCAATTCTTATAACCTTTTGTAAAATTAGCTGTATTCTGTGAAAAAAAAGAAGAAGCAATATTGAGACGTAGGTGCGTTTAGTTAACTCCCCCAACTCTCTCTCTCTCTTGTATAACTTAGAGATAGAGAATTCGAACCAATATTCATTTAAATCTTAATTTAGTAACTTGAGATTATCACGATGCTGCTTGTTCGGATTTAAGCTTTTACTTTTTTAAGTAAACTCATATTTATTTGTACTATTTGAAGTTCTAGTGGTTCCATGTAAAGATTATAAAGTTGAGTCATTCTTAAAGAGTTTTAGTGTGGATTGTAGATAAAAAACTAAAGCTAGGGTAATCTTAAATAAGAAAATTAGAATAAAAATAAGAAAAGGAATAGAAAAATATAAAAACAAATAAAGAGCTCCCTTAAACATAGAAAAACATATATATGAGTAGACAAAATGAGATAATAAAGAGCTCGTGTCCAACAAATCAAAGTGTATGAGTGCTTGAAAGAAAATAGAGGAATAAAGAACTCCCAAAATTGAGGATGTACGAGAGGTAACTATAAAACAAAGAAAAAATTTGAAAAAAAGGACCTACAAATGAAGTAAAGGAAGTGTCATGCCCTAAAACCTATAAAGATAATGATAACCACCTCATATCTCATTCAAGTAGAGTACGTGAAGATTACCGCATTACTAAATTAGATTAATTTAGTCTTAACTAATTTTTTATTTTAGAAAATATTCATTGTTCTTATTATTTTTCAATAAATATTCAATTTCACAAAGTTAGTTTACAACAATTTAACAAATAAAATAAATGATAAGGAAAAACTATAGATGGTAATAACTTACCAACTGGCAATCACAATTTGTAACATATAATCGCAACTAAAACTCAAAACAATTAATTAGCAAAAGTATTAGCTTCTAAAGAAGATAACAGGAGTAAGTAAAGAAAAACTTAATATTTTAGTAGTTACACGAGTACATATTATGTCATTTGCATACATTCTTATATCTAATGCAACAATTAAGACTCATTAAGGTATAATTTAAGTGTAACAAGTAATACTAAATTACTCATGATTACAATCATATAATAGAGAACTAAGGGGTTTGTTCCTAACATAGTAGGCTATTTAGGATTGATAGAAAAGGGCAAACCCCATGCCAAAAGGAAAAACAAATAGTAATCTTGCACGAAGTTCATCGTTGTTATGTAACCGCCAACAATCATAATCATTTATAATGTATTATCAATGAGTCAATACCATTGCATAACACCCACAATAATATTACTATATTCTTATCGACCATTATTCAACATAATTTGCTCAAACTGATCACTTGTCAAGTTCCCATGCTGTTATAAGCACCTAACTATTGCATTGTCCTAATAATTATAACTACAGCCATAATCTTAGTTCAAGGGTGCCATTCGCTAAGCTCAATATGATGAAAAGTACAAATAGCATACATTTAAGTTAGCTAAGTTTATATATTAGTCTACTTTATTTGCACTTATTAAGTACACAACACATTGTAAATACCATGTATTTATATGTGACTGTAATCATGAACCAAAAATCAATTAGTTTAACTCATATTCGAAAAACGACCTCTATACAATAAAAAGATATTAGAAAGGAATTAAGTTTAGATATAACTTGCTTAATTCCATAAAAAGATATTATCTAAGCAACTTAAAATAAGGTTGATCAAGTTGTTGATTAAGTGAGTCAAACTGTTTGCTGTTTACGTTTTAAACACCTTTTTGCTTCGCTTTTTGATAACTTTTATTTTAAATATATTTCACATGGTGATTTTATAGTATTTCCCTTACATCTCTATTTTTTTTTAAAGAAATTGATACTTAATTGAGTAAAATTTTGAATTTAAGGTTTGAATACGTTCTTGGATTGAAAACGAAGAAAATGAATTAAGTTTCACTCAAATTGGAATTCAAATGAATAAGTTTTAAAGTTACATAAACAATAAGTGAAAGTAGCAATTTTTGGTTAGAAAATTACACAGTTTGGGACACAACTATATCTTGAGGCTGTGTTTATGCAGGATGATTTTTATGCCAAGGTTAATAAGTTACACAGCATGGGGACACAACTATGTCCTAAGCTGTGTCTGGTGACAGAAAAATAAACTTCATTACATTATATAAGAACTTGTGAGGGTTTCGTATATAACTTTTGACATTCAAAAGAGAAGAAACTTGAAGATAAGAAGGAGAAAAAGGTGGAAGTAACACCCAACTTCAAGATTGAAGAGATTTCTCATCAACAAAAGGGGGTTTTCATGTTTTATTTCTTGATTTTGTTGCAATTCGTTTTTAATTTCATCATGATAGCTTAAGATTATAGTATTTAGGATTGTGGAACCTAAGGTTTCATGTGACTATTAGATTTATTGATAATTTTCAATAAACTTTTTATCTTTCCTGATTCAATTATGTGTTTTAATCGTTAATTGATACTTCTAGGGTATAAATATATGAGATTATATATGATGATTAAGAAATCACATGAATAATGAGATCTTGACATAATTGGAGAGAATTGCATGCGTACTTAGATTTAAGATACATGATTCTTTTGGAAAGTTGTTCTTTTGTGTGGAAATTCATTGTACATTAATATGATTCTAAATTATATTACTAAGTGAAAAGATTCCGGTAAATAATTTAGGATTAGGGTTAATATGATTAAGAAAGGTATTAACTTTGGTTGTGAATCCTCCCAGTAAAAAATAATAGAGATGGAATTAGATGTATTTTTAGCGGTCACATGTTAAACACTAGGGGAAACAATTCCTAAATACATTATTTACCTTCTTGAAGTTGTTCTTAATTTTATAGCTTTCTAAATTGCTTAGTGAAGTCTCATAATTACATTAGTTTGTTAATTTTAGTATTTTTAATACATTCAACGCATCACAATTTTCCGATTAAATAATAGAGCTAAGGTTAGTATTAGTACTCAAGGTCTCTGAGAGATCAACTCGGATTCACATCTACTATATTAAAACTGATAGATGCACTTGCTTTGTATCACTTTCGAAACTGAAGTTGTACTCCCAATCAAACTGGAACTACCCACAAGCAGGGTCCAAACTTCGATGTGAATACGAATCATATGGCCTTCTAAGTAAGCTTCGACACAATCAATGGGGTACACGACATAGAGCAAGCCTAAGTAGTAGCCTATCAACAATGAGTGGCCCAATACTATAATAAGAAAGTTAGGCATAAGATATTCGGAACCTAAGATTTAGTATGCTGAAAACTAGAGGCTATAGGATCAAGAGAACGGTTAGGCAAGCTTGTCCCAATTAGGAAGTCTTTGTGCATCTAAAGGAGAACATGAGCAATAGGGCATATGGACTCGAGACCCTAGATGAGCAACCTATCCCTAAAACATGGAATGTAAGGAATCTAAGGTCATATTTTACATGAGTCTTGTAACCAATTCACAATTGTTAAAACCTAGTGAATTAATGAAATGATAGGTTTCTTACACTTATCTATTTTTTTTTCCATTGCACGTTCTTATTCTTAGGTCGATTTTCATCGCTAAAGCCTAAAACCTCGAGTCAATATTTACAATGACACTACGAGGATCAAAGCCTTAGGCAATGCTACAACGAGTTACCTCACCGACATCCGAATACGACATTCAAACCCAAAGATACATGTGTTGCTTAAGCCAACGAATCAACTTAGTCCAAGCTCTACATCACCCTGATGGCTTCTATGCCTAAAGGGTAAGTGGTCAAGGTTATGGTACACCAACGTGGTTGATGTACCCACTCAAGCATTATTCAAGTACTCCTAGTACAATAAATATAACGAGCGAAAAATCTACATGAGCAAGCAAGAAGTAAATGCAAGCACAAAAATAAGAAGAAACTTAATTTTATTTACTTAAGATCATTACAAGATTATAAGGGTCGGCATCTTGACCCTAAGCACAAGCAGAAAGAAAAACAATGAACAAGAATTACAACAAGTCGCATGAGGCCCTCCTAGTCTATTGCTCAGTGTCAATGCCTACGGTTTCCTCACAACTTTAACTTAGCTTGCAACCTTAACCAGGTGAACCATGACGGGTGATAGGGATGGAGCTACAAGACCTCTGACCCGAGCTTAAGTGCAATGACTTGAGAGCTTAGTAAAGCGCATTCTCCTTTCGCAACCTACACCCAAAGAATCCGAGTTGCTTCTATCCATTGATTTGCTACTACTACTAACTAGAGCTCTTCCATGCCTATCACTAATCTCTAAGCGCTAACTTGAGGAATGTTCAGTAAACAGTTTGGCTCACTTACCTAGCAACTCAACCAACCCTATTTCAAGCTACTTATATAACATTCGAGTTGAGCTAACCCCAGTAGAGCCGGCGGGTCATCTTAGCAACAGCAATCCTAACCATATCCCTGTGTCTGTTTTTGCTTGAAGCCTGCTAATATCTATTAGCCACGTATCCAAGCCTCTTATGTGATGGAATTTGTTATATGAAGCTTTTATTTTTCTAATTTATCTTTTATACCTTTTTAACATTTCTTGTATAATACTTATTTTTGAAAATTTCCCTTTCTATCTTTTCTATATTTAGAAGGTTGCCCTAGAATTTCAAATATAAATATTGTAGACACCTAATTTTTGCCTTTCCGTAGTCTTAATTTTTATTTTTTTACAAAAAGGGTCCTAATTCAAAGATAACAAAAAAATAATAATAATAAAAATTAACAAATAATGAAAATACCAAAAAAATAAGAAAAGGAAAAATCATAAAGATTTCGTAGATTTTTAGGAAGTAATTTATATTAAGAATAATTAGTTTTAGTGTTAGTTTTAGTTTTAGTTTAGTTAAAAAATTTTAGTTTAGGGAATCAGATAGTTTAAATATAATTTAATCGAAATGAATATAAGGTATACGCCGACGGCCTAACGGATAAGTAGCAGAGTATTTGAGGTGGATTTAGTTGGAGGTCATGGGTTCAAGTTTTAGTAGGCACCTATACCTTTATTTTTCTAACTTTACAGAAGCGAGACGAAAATCGGATTCATATCTAATCAAATCATATGAATATTAGTTAAATCAGATTTAAATTAAATTTGAATCTAATTTAATTAACAAATCAGATATAATTAGACATGATATGATATGGTTTGATTGAGACTATATAAACACATACGCAGTCAGAAAAAAAGGGAACAGAAAAAAAAAAACAAGAGCCTCATTCATACACACTAACAACCCCCCACTTCCTTTGACTGATCCGCAACACCAATCCATGTAGCTCATCTGGAACACGATTCATCGAACACTGTCCTTCACTCCCTAATACTCCAAACTCTACCGACCCTCAATTTCCGATCTACACCAGCCAACACATGTCTTTGATTATCGTTGCTCCAAACATGTGGCCGAATTCCGCAAAGTTGAACGTTGATAACACCAGACGGAATCCAATTTCCTTTGCCAAATTCCACGCTTGAACAGACATCCAACGAGCTGCCGACGTCTCCATTCAACCCATACGCAATTCGAAGTCCTGACGAGTTCCATCCGAAGTCCATCCGCAATCCAACAAAGTCCAGACAAATCATAATGGTAATTCCGAAATCCAAATCGGAAGCCAATCCAAATTCCAACGCGCGTCCTGACAAAATCTGAATCCTCGCCTTGCCGATTGCTCCATCGATCCGAAGTCCAGAAGAATTCACTAACACCAGCAATTCGCAACTCCCCGTTGCTCACCTGATTTACTGACACAACCAAACAAAGCCAATCGATTGCCAGACCAACATCTATCACAGTTGCACACACACGCTCGTAAAATCCGATTGTCCCCTAACTGGACTCGGACACTGCACAACGGTCGCAACCTCCGATGTCTCCCTCTCCACTCCGTTGTACCAGCGTCTGCAGCTGCATTAGACACGAGGCATTGCTCCTTTACTGAACTGCCCAAATTAGGTTCGAATACTAGTTTTTATTATTATTATTGTTATTGATTAGTTGTTATTATGTTTTAGTTACTTAGTTATTTAATATTATATATATATATATAGTTGGGAAACTTTTAATATTAGTTTATATATGATTGAGTATGTTACATAATTTATTTAAATAAGTAGTTATTGACAATAAAATATAGTTGTAAATATATATATATATATATATATTAGCTTAAGAGAGTTTTTTAATATTGTTTTAGAATTCTTCACGTAAGAAAACTTTCTTTTTAATGAAAATTAACAGTGAAAAAACCTTTTTTATTTTTTTAATTTTAGGGCTTTTAGAGAATTTTTATAAAATAGAATAAAAAGACTTAGTGAATAAGGATCCTTTTGGAGTTTTGAAAAACTGAATTGATAATAACGTAAACTCGGTTGGTTTTCAAAAATTAAAATAAATCAACATACTAAAATTTTCGGAAAAGAACTACGATTGTCTAATCCCGGCTACTGGATACGTAGGCACCTTCAAGGCGATGATAAAATATGTTAAACTTAGGTTCTTTTTCTTTTGATTTTTTTTGTTTATTTATCTATTTATTTTAAATATTATAATTAGAAAAATAATCCTAATTTCGGCAAATAAATAGTGGTACCCAGTAAGATTTAATAGGTTAGTCCCCGAATTCGAAACCTTCTAGTTCTTTGTTAAAATTGAAATCAAAGACCGGTAGCTAAATCGTAACCAATCCATCCAATTGGTTACGGTTTTCCTTCTTTTCCTGACTTCGGTCGGATGACGACTCCAAAAAATAATTTTCAATAAAAAAAACCAAAATTTCTCAATTTCTTTAGTCGAGGATTAATATTAAATGGGTTAGGGTTTAGTATTAATCAAGAAATGAGAAATCAATTTTAAACAGAAATAAAAAAACAGCCTTGACAGTTTGGCGACTCCACTAGGGACCGCTAGAGGGCTAGCCACTGGAAGTTATCGAAAATAGGATTATTTTTCAAAAAAATAAAAATAATAATAAAAATAAAAATAAAAAGATGAAATAATAAAAAAAACTTAGGTATGTTATTTTATGTATTTGTTTATTTTATTTATTTTTTTATTAACATTTCTTTTAGCTGTGGCAGTTTATTTAAGGGGATGGCGACTCCAAAAAATAATTTTCAATAAAAAAACCAAAATTTCTCAATTTCTTTAGTCGAGGATTAATATTAAATGGGTTAGGGTTTAGTATTAATCAAGAAATGAGAAATCAATTTTAAACAGAAATAAAAAAATCAGCCTTGATAGTTTGGCGACTCCACTGGGGACCGCTAAAGGGCTAGCCACTAGAAGTTATCGAAAATAGGATTATTTTTCAAAAAAAAATAATAATAAAAATAAAAATAAAAAGATGAAATAATAAAAAAAAACTTAGGTATGTTATTTTATGTATTTGTTTATTTTATTTATTTTTTTATTAACATTTCTTTTAGCTGTGGCAGTTTATTTAAGGGGAAATTTTGAGGGGCTTTACTTTTATCTTTTATTTATTTATTTTTATTATTATTATTTTTTTCTTTTCTGCATCATAAATGTATAGTAGACACGGTTAGAACCAGGCCGTCTTAGGACCTTAGGAGGGGGGGCATTGTGTAAGCTTCGGATGTTGTGGTGTAACCACCTTCTGGAGCCAATCAGGCTACCCCACTTAAGTTCAGATATGACCATGGAATTGTTCTTTTGAAAAACGTAGTGGTTGCAAAACTTGAGGACCTTTAATACCCACTTTTTGTATTACATGAAAACTTTTTCAAAATCACAAGAATATATGATGTGGCAAACCTAAATTGATAAGGGCAGTTATGAAGTTGTGATCGTAATTGTAATCTTCCCTTGTAAATAATTTGTATTAATTTTTTATGTAAAGTTTAGAATACATTGTAATTGTAATTTTAATTTTGATTCTGACTAGTCATGGCTGGATCAAGTCAAGGGCCTTTTGAGGACATTCATGTCCACTTACTGCATTGGCTACAGAAGCTGCTTCAAACGTGGTTTCAACTCTTTAGCCTAGATAAATAAGAGTTTATTAAGAATAAGATTGGGCCCATTCTCTCTTTATAGAAGATCCCTGAACATCACTCTATTGCGGGCCTTAGTCTACCTTTGGGAGCCCGAATCCACTAGTTTCTGTATGGGCCTACATCAATTAAGCCCAACGATAGAAGAATACTCCCAATTGTTGTGGGCTCTTACAATCACTAATGATATTTATATCCCAGACTTGGAAGCTGCAGTACCAAAGATCTTTAGCAAGTTGATGGGAATCAGAAAAACCGAAATAAACCGGGTTCTAAATCAAGGAAAACCATTCAATTAGAGGATGTCATGGACTGGTTTTCTATTGAATTGAAGCACAAAGAAAAATGTGAGGTTTTTTGTCCAAATTTAGAAGCGTGGCACTAGTACCGGGTTAACACTTTTATACTGGTAGTCTTCAATACTATCCTGTTCCCTGATGAAAGACGTCGAGTCCATTTCAGAATTGCAGAACTCGTAGCCTAATTCCTTGAAGGGAAATCATATGTACCGGCCCTTCTGGCCGAATAGATCCGGTCACTAAACCATCTCAAGAAAAAGAAACGAAGAGATCTGAAAACTAATATGATCCTACTGGTAGTTTGGTTTATTAGCCACATGAAAAGTTACCAGCTTGATTTTAATAGTGCCGAGTTTACTTAGCGATATGATCTCATCAAATCTTTTGGAGAAAGAATTGAGTTGCCAAAAAATATAGTTAGCCGCTACTAGGTCCAATACTTTCAGAGTATGAAAGCGAAAGAGTTGTTGCCGATACCCAGGTGGTTTGCAAGCAAGGAAATGATAAGAGGATGTGGAGACTTCAAAGCGGTTCCTCTAATCGACTTCAACCTCTGCACTGTATACGTCCTAGCAAATGGACTCATTGAGGAAATGATCCCTACACCATCATTAGAAGCTGCTTCGCTGGACTTCCTTAACCCCGGTATGACGATGGTTAATAGAGTAACTAAGCTTCAGAGCATCCGAGCTCTTTAGTGCACGAGAAATACCACCCCTACCACTAGAGAGATAACAGCTAGGAGCCAAACAACCGAAAGATTTCTTTATCACCAGCTAAAAGGGTTGAAAGATATGGAAGATAACAAAGAGAAGAGGGAAGCTTAAGCTGAACTAGAAAGGACGAGTAAAAGAGAGTAGGAGTTGGAAAGCCGTTGCAAGGAGTATCGTCAGAAGATAAAGGCATTGGAAGCTCAACTGAAGAGGACCAAGGGCAAAGAGGAGCATGATCCTATGATCCGAAAGAAGAGAAAGACGCAGGATAAGCCTACTAGTTACTAGGGGATTAAATTTTAGATTATAGGTTTTTTATGTTTTCATTAGAAGTCATTTTTTATGAATAGAATAAGAGGTGTAAAGCTTCACAATTGCAAAAATTAATAAAAGTTAGTTAGGTTTTGCCACATCAAAGGTTTCCCCCCTATTTTTTATTTTTCATTGCACTTGTGTAACATGCATTTTATGTTTGTACGATTAACAATCCTTTTTTAGGAAAATGTAATATGTACTAACCCTTTGTTGAGTTGTTCAATAACTGTCATGCCCCGAACAAGAAGAGTCATAACAGTCCCGCCGTGTAAACTAATCAAAGATAGAAGCTGACCTCACAGCTGCTATCGTAGACGCAGTTTACACAATGCGCACAACTCAACCAGCTTGAAACGTCTGTTCTGACACCTATTAATATCCAAACCTGTGGTAGAGCTTTTACAAAATACTTGTTCTATACAACCTGCTGTTTAGTATTACAATAGTATTTAAACAAACATTTCACGTCCAAAGGTAAAATTTACAATCAGAGTTTAGTAAAAACCACAGGTTTTGCGTTCTATATACAATAAGTTAGAAAACTAGTGGGCTCCTAGGGAATTCCCATTTAGTTTTCCTCAAAACTTAAAGACAAAACCAAAAGCTCGGGTTCAGTTAAATTTCTCAATCCTCACTTTCCCACACAGTAGCACACTAACCTGGGAACGGTGGTACCTGAACATTTTGCCTTCACTCAACACCTGCAAAAGATTTTATAGGGATGTGAGCACAACTAGCTCAGTAAGTGGGACGGAGTCAGAAGAGTACTGTACAATCACAATAAGGTTAATAATCATGATGAAATGCAATGCAATCACTCAAATGAAAACATCGCATAGTATTAACCGGTCCACTGTGAGGTTAGAGAAATTTCATCCGCTCCAACCCGGATTGAGGAGTTTCATCGTGACTCAAGTTAGACCAAACCCGGGCTTGTGCAATGGAGAACACCCCCCTCCCATGACCGCCTTCGAACTACGGCCCCCAACCTTGTCGCGACCTTCTCGCCTATCACTTAGTTCGACTAAGGATGGGGAAATGACCATTTCAGCTATCCTCATCGAAGGAAGTCGGTGTTTGGCCTAACACTCTTAATCGTTTCCCCTAACGGGTGATTATGCATGTCCAATTACATTTTAGTCAAATAACTGTTAGTGTTAATCAGGGGTGACTAACAAGTTCACACAATACAGAATCCATGCAAATATGTAGAACAACACACCAAGGAGTTAAACTCTTATCACAACCGAGTATCATCCACACACACCACATGCGCGTAATCATCTAATTACAAACACAACCAGATGTACTCTTGTGTCCCCAGATACTTTAAATAGTACCCAAACAGCGGTGAAGCTACAATCCCAACTTACATGTTTAGATATTCGCCCTTGCTGACTTGAATTGTCAACCGTCTTTGGAAGGTCCTAATTACACAAAAGGTCCAAATTTAGTTTTCGTAATAATTACGAAAACATTAGGGTTTAATTTAGAATGGTTATATATATATATATTATTTTCATAATATACAGTCATGTTATTACTATATATTGAATTAAATTATTAATTATTGATACCGTACATCATATATACTATTACGTATTATATATCGTTTTGATCGTATCGAAACGTACTTCTTATTTATTAATTCACGTTTTGATTCTAGTAAGGTTACCGAAATGTGTATATCTTTGAATGATATAGTTATAGGCTAGATTACTTAAGGTTATCCAATTTCAACAAAATTAGTGTCATTGAGCTCGTATAGACCTAACGACACGTTTTACGAGTCCTGTTTCTAGAAATGGATTTTAACGGGTAGTTTGAATTTTTAATGAAATTATACATAATTATATAAAAACGGTCGTATTATGCGTAATTTACTTATTTAACTTATATTCTATTCAATTTGTCCTTATATTGTAACAATATAAGTATTATTTAGTTCTAATACACCTAAAGTGTATCCCGATTAGAAAATATTAATAATTATAATATAAATTTCCATTAATCCCATCTGAGCATCAATCCTTTATATAGCTTTTGGTTAATTCGTTTTAGCCTATTAATATTACAAATACACCCCAACTTGTAATTTAAGCTATTTTACTTGATAAATTCGTAATAAATAGTTCGGGTTACCAAATAATTCCCCGAAAACTTATATAGACTTATAAAAATATATGGAATTCAGTTATCACTTGGTTTCAAGTTTCCGACTTATTGCCTTTTTTTCATATTGACGATTTTACCCATAAATTTGATAAATTATCTAATTATAATTCTTTTAGCATCCAATTAATTTCAATCTGACTCATTACTATTACTATTCATAATAGATCAGTACATATCAATTTTATCAATTAATTTCATAATTTCCTATTAAATTCATAATTTCAGCCTATTTTCGAGCTAATTTCAGGCCTAAAAATTCAATAAATATTTAAATTATTCAAATCAAAATTCGGGCTACATAGCAATTACCTACATCTCATGCATATCCTACACAAAAATTTTCAGCTAGAAATAACATCATTTAGTACATTTATTTTTCCATTATATATTCGGATGAACAGTAGATTTCTTAATAAAGTATATTAAATATTATGAATTTTTCAAAAATAAAAATATCACATGAAAGCATGTTTAAAATAACCTAAGTACAATTTTTTTCATAATTTTCTGGGCGGATTTACTAATTTTTAAAAATTCTTGAAAAACAGAGCAGGAATTTGACCTTGCTGTTCTTGGGTGCTCCGGTGGCCGGGGGTGGTGGGCTGTTGTCAGACAGTCGGCGCGGTGGGTGGACCATGTGGGTTGGCTTGGTTTCACAGCAGATCTAGTCTAGGTTAGTGTTCTACACTTTCACGAAATTTCCCCTGTTTTTTCTAAATTTCTTTTTATTTTCCACGATTTTTTCTAATTTTTCTTTCTAATTATTTCTGATTCCAAACTGCTAAAACTCTCATATCTGATGGTGTTGGCTTTTTATAGTGCCTCAAAGTCGGTTAAAGTATTTTTTCTTTAATTAATTCATATTTTCTTTTCTAATTTCTTTTTTTTTTATGCATGAGGTGTCCAAATGTGATAACTTCACTTTTTGAATCAGCAATGCAATTTCCCTTCTCCTGCTACGCCTCCTTCCAGCAATCTCTAATGTTATTTAATTAATTTTCCTTTTTCTTTTATTAAATAATTACTTAAATATAGATATTATATGTTAGAATTAGTTATTTAATTAATTTACAAGTTTATACCTTATGTAAATAACATGTGAAATATATAACTTTACTCACATAATTAAGTTTCTAGCATATCTTTTATTTTTAGGATACATTTTAAAGTCAGTTTCATGAATTCAACACAATAAATATATAATTATACTATTTAGGGTTAATTTACAGGTATAATTATTATTTATACCGGGTATACTCGAAAAATTACGTGTATTTTTTTATAGTAAATTATACTACATTATCTCATTTTATAGCTCAATTAACTTATCTCTAAGTTCTCGTTGCAATCTAAGTTCAATTTTAGGACATCCGAACATTTTAGTGCTTTATTAAATATTTCGATTTCTAAGGGCAAAATTGGGGTTTCGGGTCATTATTACTAAAATCTAACTTCACTGTAATATCTCAACTAACTTTTTCATTCTAGTCGCAAAGTTTGGGCTCAATTGGATAAGTTACCCTAAAAGCCCTAAATCTGAACTCGGTTGTCCTAAACTCAATTTTGGGAGCTTACAATAACGATCAGGTAAAATTTCAAGATAGCTCCCAAACGTCAAGTCTTTTAGAGAAGTCCGATTAAAACATATTCCCAGACCAGGATGGCCACCACTCAAGGAAATGATGGAGACCCTGACATCAATGGGCCCTTCGAGTTGAGGTTTCATTCCATAGAAAGGGCTATGGAAAAGATGGCAGAACAAATGAGCTTCCTAGTAGATAGCATTGCTTTGCTGCGAGCTACAGCATCGGCTAATGAAGAAGGTTCCAAAACCCGTTATGGGAAGAATACATAAGCTCCTGAAGTAGAACACGAATATCAAAAAGACCCATTCAAGTCAGAAGGAGTTTACCCAAAAGATAACCTAACCTTCGAACCCAACACGTATGCAGCCCTGAAACCTATCGACCATGGGCCAAGTACGGACAGCTTAAAGAACTGGAAAAGAAATTGACACAACAGATCACTGAGAAGATGAAGGCATTCATAGGGTGTGATGGATTTGAACAGGCAGGGATTACAGAGTTTTCCACGTATGACATGGGATCATACCCTGAGAAGTTTAAGGTACCAGAATTCGAAAAGTATAATGAGACGGGTTGCCCCAGGCTCCACACCAGGTTGTATGTCAGGAAGATGGGTAAATATGTTCAGTACGATCCACTCATGGTACAGACATTTCAGGATAGCCTGACCGAACCAGCCCTGACTTGGTATGCCCAACTTGATTTGAATCAAATAAATACATGGGAGAAACTTGCTCGAGCATTTTATGAACAATATAAATTCAATGTGGAAGTAGCCCCGACTATGATGGACTTGGTTGCCCTATGGAAGAAGAATAATGAGTCGTTTAAAGAATACGCTCAAAGATGGAGGTCCTTAATTGCAAGAATCTCTACTCCAATGACCGAGAAGGAGCTCACATCCACTTTCATTAACACCTTACAGAGGCCCTATTTCTCTCATCTCATCGGGCAAGCCTCATCCAGTTTTGCTGAAGTGGTAGCGGCCAAGTGCAGGATTGAAAGTGCCGTCTCTTCCGGCAAGCTGAAAGACCCAGCAGATAGAAGATCACTAACGTCGTCATTTGGTCCTAGACCAGCCGCCAGCAAGCCCAAAGAATCTACAGTTGGTATGGTAAATTCAAATGCCAGACCAAATGCTCAGGTCACTTTTAGGGCAAATCCACCTCCCGCCAGCAACAGTTCAGAGATCAGTTTCAAACTAACAGGACTTATAGACAATTTACCAAGATATCGGTTCCTTTGAGTCAAGTCTTCGAGAAGTTGCGAAGGGGTAATTTGATACGGCACGAACTTCCTAGCGATCGATATCGACCGAGATTCTTTGACCCTACAGTAAAGTGCGAATACCACTGTGGACAAGTGGGGCATTCGACTGATGCATGCTAGAGATTAAGGAATAAGATTCAGGACTTGATAGATGAAGGGATAGTGCAATTGGATTTTGTGGAAGCCTCGATTCCTAATGTTAACAATAATCCCTTACCTAACCATGGGCCGATGATTGGTATGATCTTTGATGACTGCGCTGTCAACGTCATTGATGCAAATAAGAAGCTTAAGGTTATACTGGCAACCAGACTCCAAAAGTAAAGAGGTACACATTTCACATACCGTTACTACCATAAAATTACAAGGCTGCTCCATTTAACTATCACCTGGTAAATCAGGAGAAACCAGGTCCTCTGGTAGGGGGCATTACTCGATCGAGGAATATTTATCACCCAAGAGAGGAGCAGGGGAGGAAAGTCATGTCGGGAGAATCAAATGATAAGACGGCGGTCGAACGCATTGAGGGACTATCGGTTTTTACCAAAATGCTCAAGTCAAGTGAGTATAAAATCATAGATCAACTCAATAAGACTCCTACACAAATATCGTTGATGGGCCTGTTAATTGCATCTGAACCACATAGGGAGGCTTTGTTTTGCACTTTAAATGAAGTAAAGGTCCTTCGGGAGATTCCAACTGAGAAAATGAGCCTGGTTACTAATTCAATCCTTACGATAGACCAAATTTCATTTTCAGCTGAAGAATTGGGCGAGGAAGGAAACAAGCATACAAAGCCACTTTTTATCATGGTAAGGAGTAATGACATAATTGTCACCAGGGTATTCATTGACAACGGATCGTCGCTGAACGTCTGCCCACTCCCCACTTTGGATTTGCTGGGCATCGACACATCTGCAATTAAGCCTTCTTCCACAACAGTCAAGGCCTTTGATGGTTCTAGAAGAGAGATTATAGGGGAGATTGATTTATCCCTGAGTATTGGCCCTCAGCACTTTGCTATTTGATTCCAAGTCATGGACATTCCAAGATCTTTCAATCTACTTTTGGGAAGACTTTGGATACAGGCAGCAGGGTCCATACCCTCGAGCTTATACCAAAAATTGAATTTTATCTCTAATGGCCAGGTGATTACAATTCTGGGAGATCAAGATTATGAAATCTACAAGGAGATGGCTATACCCTACATAAGAAGTGAAGGATAAGAAGAGCTGGGTTTACAAATGTTTAAGGAAGTGAACATGGTTTCCGGTCCCAACAGAGAGGATGATAGAAGGAAGGGATTCAAGGAAGGCTAGATCGGCACTTACGGCCTTGGCTACAATCCTATCCCGGTGGAAGAATTCCAGAAGAAGCAAGCAAGGGGTAAGAAAGGTAACAGATTATACCATGCTTCAATGACCTTTCCACCATTAGCTGAAACGTTCATATAGGAAAAGACTCAAGCCTGAGAATCTGACAAAGAAGGATCAACAAACTCGCCACCCAAGTTCCAGCATCATTTGAACAACTGGTTCTCCATCCCGATGAATAGCAACAAGTCTTCCCTAGGGTAAAGGGGTGACCCGTAGTTAGTATTTTCTGAATTTTTATTTTCAATAGTCATCGTTTTAAATGTATCATTGAACCTTTCGTTCAAAATTAGTTAGGCCTTTATCTCATTTGAAACCAATCCTCCGTTTATTCAATAGAATCTTAGTTTATTTCTTTCTTATGTTAGTCTTCAGTTCTCTTTTGTTTACATGCATTATTTTTTTTATACATTCTCATTCAGATTCAATGAACGAAGCGAAAACCAGGAATACATCGTGCAGGTAGAAAATGAGAATATTGATATCGCTTCCGGCCCTACTGGGTTAGTCATTGGGCGCGATGTCGATGACTACAGTAATATACAAGAGCAATGGCAAAAATATGAAATGGATAGAATCACTATTAATGAACCGATTGAGACAATTAATGTGGAGAACGAAGAAAATCCTAAGAATTTGAAAATTGGGGCGAGTTTAAAAGAGAAACAAAAAACAGAAATGATTGTGTTGTTAGCTGAGTTTCAAGATGTATTTACTTGGTTGTATGAAGATATACCTGGGTTGGACCCATCGATTGTAGTCCACCGTTTACCCATACAAGAAGACGTCAAACCAAAAAAGCAAAAATTGAGGAGATTTTGACCTGACGTCTTACTGAAAATTAAAGAAGAAGTGAAGAAACTACTGGAGGTTGGATTTGTCGAAGTGTCTGATTACTCGAAATGGGTAGCTAATATCGTTCCAGTAATGAAGAAGAATGGGAAAGTTAGAGTGTGTGTAAACTTTCGAGATCTCAACCAGGCAACGCCTAAGGATAATTTTCCATTGCCTTACATTGATGTCTTGGTGGATAACACTGCTGGAAATCATCTATTCTCTTTCATGGATGGTCTTTCAGGATATAATTAGATTCGAATGTCCAAAGAGGATAAGACAAAGACGACTTTTATTACGACTTGGGGAACATTTTGTTATAAGGTGATGCTGTTTGGGTTGAAGAATGCAGGTGCAACATATCAGAGGGCCATAGTTGCAATTTTTCATGATATGATGCATAAAGAAATAGAAGTATATGTTGATGATATGATTGGGAAATCCAAAGAAGAGGAAGATCACTTAGAAAACTTGAGGAAGTTGTTTGATAGGTTAAGAAAGTACTACTTGAAATTGAATCCAGAGAAGTATACCTTTAGTGTGACGTCAGGAAAATTGTTGGGGTTCATAGTCAGCCAAAGAGGTATTGAAGTCGATTCGGATAAAGCCAAAGCTATAATTGACATGCTTCCTCCACAAACGTTCAAGGAAGTGCGAGGATTGCTGGGTCGTTTAAATTACATAGCCCGATTCATTTCACAGTTAACAGACAAATGCTGCCCTCTTTTTAAGTTGTTAAAGAAGAACGCAAAGATCAGCTAGAATGAGGAATGCGATGAGGCTTTCACGAAAATCAAAGAATACCTTATGAAACCTCCAGTGTTGGTAGCTCCTAAACCTAGAAAGCCGTTATTCTTGTACCTGACCATAATGCCGGAATCCATGGGATCCGTGCTTGGTCAAAAGGATAAAGAAGGGAAAGAGCGAGTCGTTTACAATCTAAGCAAGAAGTTTACAGAAGGGGAGTAAAAATACTTAGAAGCTGAAAGAACCTGTTGTATATTGGTCTGGGTTATGCATCGGCTCAGACAATATACGCTGTATTATCGGATTGAGTTAATAACACAACACGATCCTTTGAAATACTTAGCTGAAAAACTGACTCTCATTGGTAAAGTTTCAAAGTAGCATATGTTGCTGACAGAATTTGACATTAAGTATGTGAACCAAAGTTCAGTTAAGGGGCAAGCTTTGGCGAATCAATTAGTAGAGAATCCTTCTGAAGATACCACTCAAAGATGGAGGGTTGAGTTTCCCAATGAAAATATCCTAGTAACGGGAAATGATTCTGATGGTGAAATAGTCGAAAAATCTTCAGGGTAGAAAATGTTTTTTAATGGAGCAGCCAATGTGTCTGGATATGGAGTAGGGGCAATTCTGGTATCACCTAGAGGTACACAATTTCCAATGGCAGTGAGATTGGTTTTCCCATGTACTAATAACATTGTAGAATATGAGGCGTGTATTTTGGGATTCAAAATCGCATTGTTTAAGGAGATACGGGAAATGCAGGTGTATGGAGATTCTTCGTTGATTATAGGCCAAGTTCAGGGTGAATATAAGATGAAAGACCCCAAATTAGTGCCTTATCGCCAACATTTGGCTGAGTTGATAACTAAGTTTGAAAAGATTAGCTTCATGTACATACCAAGGGTTCAAAACCAATTTGCCGATGCTCTTGTTACTTTGGCATCAATGATTTAGATATCGAAAGGAGTGGAGGTTCAGCCACTTAAAATTAAAATTGAAGAAAAGCCTGCTTTTTGTTTGGCAATGGAAAGTTTATGTGGCAAAAAACCTTGGTATCATGATATCAAAATATTTTTACAACATGGTACGTATCCCGAAAGAGCAGAGAGGAAGGATAAAAAATTAATTAGAAGATTAGCGGCTCAATACTTGATGAGCGATTCTATGCTATACCGACGATCGTTTGACGGTACGCTTTTACGTTGTGTAGATGGGAAAGAGGCAAAGTTGCTAATGAAAGAAGTGCACGAGGGAGTATGTGGCCCCCATATGAATGGTTACATGCTTGCCAAGAAAATCATGAGGATGGGATATTACTGGTCAACTGTAGAATTGTATTGTATTGTATCGTACACGTTAAATGTTACCATTTATACCAAATCTATGCGAACAGGATAAATGCTCCACCTCAAAAATTGCATATACTATCAGCACCATGGCCTTTTTCGATGTAGGGAATAGATATCATTGGCCCAATCACTCCAAAGGCATCTAACAGGCACCGGTTTATATTGGTAGCAATTGGTTATTTCACCAAGTGGGTTGAAGCCTCATTCTACTCTAGTGTGACGAAGGGAGTAGTGGTGAAGTTCATCAAGAGAGACATACTAGCTCGGTATGGTACGTCAAAAACAATTATTACTGACAATGGCACGAATCTGAATAATAAATTGATGTCCGAGTTATGCCGACACTTCAGGATCATTCATAGAAATTCTACTCCTTATTGGCCCCAGATGAATGGAGCCGTAGAAGTAGCCAATAAGAATATCAAAAGAATTATTGAGAAGATGGCCATTACGTATCGAGATTGGCATGAGATGTTACCATTTGCACTTATGGCCTATCAAACTTCTATCAGAACATCAACAGGGGCAACCCCCTACTCATTGGTATACGGAATGGAGGCTGTACTGCCAATGGAGGTTGAGATCCCGTCTCTCAGAATATTGTCGGAAACTCAGTTAGATGAGACTGATTGGGTAAAGAAGCGTGTTGAGCAGTTGAACCTAATTGATGAAAAGAGGCTGATAGCTTTATGTCATAACATTTGCTATCAGCAACGAATGGCCAGGGCTTTCAATAAAAAAGTACGACCCCGAAGTTTTGAGCAAGGAGATATGGTGTTGAGGAAGATGTTGCCTAACACAACCGATTCGAGAGGGAAGTTTGCCCCAAACTATAAAGGGCCTTATGTTGTGAAGAAAGTATTGCCTGGGGGTGCTGTTATTTTGTCTCAAATGGATGGTCCGGATTTGAAGGCCGCTGATGCATTGAAAATGTACTATCCTTAAACATCAATGAGATTTTTGCAAATAATCTTACTAATACTGTAGTCTCATTTTCATTTTCTACATGCAAAGTTGGTATTCTTAGTAGTCGTTAGCATTGGATAATCTCCTTAGCCTTTCTTTTTCTCATTCCACTAAAAGACCCCACTTCTTGCTCTATTATCTACCCAAATAAACCTTACACATAAAGAAACACAAGAAAAATAATCACTTAATTTGAAGCGATGACTATTGATAAAAATTCTTTTAATACTTTATTGTGGTTAACCCCTCAAAGAAAGGGAGATTTGTTTCCTATTTTTCAGGATAGGGCCATGTTCCAAAAGAGTATTGTGTGGCGTATAAGTAGAAACTTGCTTGAGAACAGATGCTTGCACGGAAAGCCAATGTTTAGACCGAAAGTTCAATATAGGACATCCTTGTTCGAGAAGAATATGTTTTACATTCGGTTCGAGAAGAATATGTTTTACATTCGTTTCAAGCTTAAATTGTTTTTTTTTTAAAAAAAAAAGTGGGGGTTTTGGAAAGAGACGACAGAAGAAAGAAGAAGAAGAACGAAAACAAGAAAAGTAATGGTAAGGGTCAGAATCGTTGGTTCTAATCGGACTACTTAATAAGGCATGGGACTACTTGGGAGCTATCAATGAAACCAAGTAAGTAGTTTTAAACCTGATAAAATATTGCATTGGTAATTGGTTTCCCCCTAAGGATATTAGCTTATTTTTCCAAAAAACAATTTCTTAAGATAGTTGGCACGTAGAGCATGGTCCCAGTGTTTCTTCAACTTCCAATTATCGAACTCACAGAACGTTACTTGACTCAAAATTTCTTCAAGGGATTTAGCGCTTCGGTCAGCTTATGGAACGCTATTTTGACTCATATTCTCATTTAGGGATCTAACCAACTCATAGAGTACAGTTCCAATCTAGAGCTTTTTAAGCTTCTGCCTAACACCTAAAACAGTTCCAATTTATAATCTCCTAGGGATTTAGTAAGCTCATGGAGCTCTATCCCAATCCAAGTTTTCTTCATTTTTAGGTTTTAGCCAACTCAAGGGGCGCTTTGACCGCTTTGGTTAGTCAGCTCATTAAGGGCATGACCAAGTTTTCTTCATTTTTAGGTCTTAGCCAGCTTAAGGGGCGCTTTAACCACCTTGGTTAGTCAACTCATTAGGGCACGACCAAGTTTTCTTCATTTTTAGGTCTTACCCAACTCAAGCGGTACTTTGACCGCCTTGGTTAGTCAGCTCATTAAGGGCACGACCAAGTTTTCTTCATTTTTAGGTCTTACCCAACTCAAGGGGTACTTTGACCGCCTTGGTTAGTCAGCTCATTAAGGGCACGACCAAGTTTTCTTCATTTTTAGGTCTTACCCAACTCAAGGGGTACTTTGACCGCCTTGGTTAGTTAGCTCATTAAGGGCACGACCAAGTTTTCTTCATTTTTAGGTCTTAGCCAGCTTAAGGGGCGCTTTGACCGCCTTGGTTAGTCAACTCAATAAGGCACGACCAAGTTTTCTTCATATTTTTAGGTCTTAGTCAGCTTAAGGGGAGCTTTGACCCCCTTGGTTAGTCAACTCATTAAGGGCACGACCAAGTTTTCTTTATATTTTCAGGTCTTTGCCAGCTCAAAGGGCACTTTAATCGCCTTGGTTAGTCAGCTCATTAAGAGCACGGCCAAGTTTTCTTCACTTTTAGGTCTTAGCCAGCTTAAGGGGCGCTTTGACCGCCTTAGTTAGTCAGCTCATTAGGATACGACCAAGTTTTCTTCATTTTTAGGTTTTAGCCAGCTCAAGGGGCGCTTGACCGCCTTGGTTAGTCAGCTCATTAAGGGCATGACTAAGTTTTCTTCATTTTTAGGTCTTAGCCAGCTTAAGGGGCGCTTTGACCGCCTTGGTTAGTCAACTCATTAAGGGCACGACCAAGTTTTCTTCATTTTTAGGTCTTAGCCAGCTCAAGGGGCACTTTGAACGCCTTGGTTAGTCAGATCATTAGGGCACGACCAAGTTTTCTTCATTTTTAGGTTTTAGCCAGCTCAAGGGGCGTTTTAACCGCCTTGGTTAATCAGCTCATTAAGGGCATGACCAAGTTTTCTTCATTTTTAGGTCTTAGCCAGCTCCAGGGGCACTTTGACCGACTTGGTTAGTCAGCTCATTAGGGCACGACCAAGTTTTCTTCATATTTTTAGGTCTTAGCCAACTTAAAGGGCGCTTTGACTGCCTTGGTTAGTCAGCTCATTAAGGGCACGACCAAGTTTTCTTCATTTTTAGGTCTTAGCAAGCTCGAGGAGCGCTTTGACCGCCTTGGTTAGTCAGCTCATTAGGGTATGACCAAGTTTTCTTCATTTTTAAGTCTTAGCCAGCTCAAAGAGCGCTTTGACCGCCTTAGTTAATCAGCTCATTAAGGGCACGACCAAGTTTTCTTCATTTTTAGGTCTTAGCCAGCTCAAGGGGCGTTTTGACTGCTTTGGTAAGTCAGCTCATTAAAGGTATGGCAAAGTTTTTTTTCATAATTTTAGGTCTTAGCCAGCTCAAAGGGCGCTTTGACCACCTTGGTTAGTTAGCTTATCAAGGCATGACTAAGGCATATTAACATTCCTTAGGATAGAGTTGTTCTGAGGCAAAAACGGTATCTCTTTTGTCTTTGTGGCAAAGTTTTGCTCAAACTTCACCATAAAGAGGAGCAACTGTAGATACCTAATTTTTGCCCTTCCGTAGTCTTAATTTTTATTTTTATTTTTTTATTTTTTACAAAAAGGGTCCTAATTCAAAGATAACAAAATAATAATAATAATAATAATAATAATAATAATAATAATAATAATAATAATAATAATAATAATAATAATAATAATAATAATAATAAATAATAAAAATTAACAGATAATGAAAATACCAAAAAAATAAGAAAAGGAAAAATCATAAAGATTTTGTAGATTTTTAGGAAGTAATTTATATTAGGAATAATTAGTTTTAGTTTAGTTAAAAATTTTAGTTTAGGGAATCAGATAGTTTAAATATAATTTAATGGTAATGAATGTAAGGCACAAGCCGACAGTCCTAACGAATAAGTAGCGGAGTATTTGGGGTAAATTTAGTTGGAGGTCATGGGTTCGAGTCTCAGTAGGCACCTATACCTTTATTTTTCTATGCCTTTATTTTTCTAACTTTGCAGAAACAAGACGAAAATCGAATTCATATCTAATCAAATCATATGAATATTAGTTAAATCAGATTTAAATTAAATTTGAATCTAATTTAATTAACAAATCAGATATAATTAGGTATGATATGATATGATTTGATTGAAACTATATAAACACATATGCAGTCAGAAAAAAAAGGGAAAAGAAAAAGAAAAAAAGAGCCTCATTCATATACCCTAACAACCCCCCACTTCCTTTGACTGATCCGTAACACCAATCCATGTCGCTCATCTGGAACACGATTCATCGAACACTATCCCTCACTCCCTGATACTCCAAACTCTATCAACCCTTAACAATTTCCAATCCACACCAGCCAACACATGTCTTTGATTGTCGTCTCTCCAAACACGTGGCCGAATTCCCCAAAGTTAAACGTTGATAACACCAGATGGAATCCAATTTCCTTTGCCAAATTCCATGCCTGAACGGACATCCAACGAGTTGCCGACGTCTCCATTCAACCCACATGTAATCCGATGTCCTAACGAGTTCCATCGAAGTCCATCCAAAATCCATCCGAAGTCCATCCGCAATCCAACGAAGTCCAGACAAATCGTGACGGCAATTTCGAAATCCAAATTCCAACGTACATCTTGACAAAATTCGAATCCTCGCCTCGCCGATTGCTCCACCGATCCAAAGTCCAGACGAATTCACTAATACCAACAATTCGCAACTCCCTGTCGCTCGTCGCTCGCCTGATTTACTGACACAACCTAACAAAGCCAACCGATTGCCAGACCAACATCTATCGCAGTTGCATACGTACGCCTGTAAAATCCGATTGTCCCCTGACTGGACTCGGACACAGCACAACAGCCGCAACCTCCGACGTTTCCCTCTCCACGCCATTGTACCAGCATCTGCAGCTACATTAGACGCGAGGTACTGCTCTTTTACTGAACCGCCCAAATCAGGTTCGAATACTAGTTTTTATTATTATTATTATTGTTATTGATTAATTGTTATTATGTTTTAGTTACTTAGTTATTTAATATTATATATGTATATATATATAGTTAGGAAACTTTTAATACTAGTTTATATATGATTGAGTATGTTACATAGTTTATTTAAATGAGTAGTTATTGACAATAAAATATAGTTGTAAATATATATATATATATATTAGCTTAAGAGAGTTTTTTAATATTATTTTAGAATTCTTCACTTAGGAAAACTTTCTTTTTAATGAAAATTAGCAGTGAAAAAACCTTCTTTTTTTTTTTTTAATTTTAGGGCTTTTAGAGAATTTTTATAAAACAGAATAAAATGACTTAGTGAATTAGGACCCTTTTGGAGTTTTGAAAAACTGCATTGATAATAACGTAAACTCGATTGATTTTCAAAAATTAAAACAAATCAACACACTAAATTTTTCGGAAAAGAACTACGATCATCTGATCCCGGCTAGCGGGTATGTAGACACCTTAGGGGCGACGATAAAATATGTTAAACTTAGGTTATTTTTCCTTTGATTTTTTTTTTGTTTATTTATCTATTTATTTTAAATATTATAATTAGAAAAATAATCCTAATTTCGATAAATAAATAGTGGTACCCGTTAAGGTTTAATAAGTTAGCCTCTGAATTCGGAACCCTCTGGTTTTTTGTTAAAATGGAAATCAAAGATCGGTAGCTAAATCGTAACCAATCCACCTAATTGGTTACGGTTTCCCTTCTTTTCCTGACTTCGATCGAGTGGTGACTCCAAAATATAATTTTCAATAAAAAAAACCTGAATTTCTCAATTTCTTTAGTCAAGGATTAATATTAAATGGGTTAGCGTTTAGTATTAATCAAGAAATGAGAAATCAATTTTAAACATAAATCGAAAAATCAGGCTCGACAAATACCCTTGTGTTTTGTAGCCGTAGTGATCTTTTTGAATCATTAAAGATATAGAATTTTCTTCTTGTGAACTATTTTCGCTTGCTTGTTTAACTCTTATCCTAATCCTTAAGTAAGGTTAAGTGGCGAGTGACCTTATTGAACTATTCGTGCATCATATCGAGCGAGTTTGTGAGTCTACGGAGTTCTTTGGTGAGTCATATCCTTGGATTCATTTGTAGGTTTTTTTCTTGTTTTTTGCGCGTTCCACCTTTCATTTCGAGCTTTCTATGAGCTTGACCCATCACTTAGATATGACCATCTTTATTTTTCCTTAGCATAGTGTATCATGTATTCTTAGAGAATGTTAGGGAGTTTGCCTGCTTACTTACCCTCAACGTGCTTTACCCTTTTCTTTAGGCTATTAAGGATAATCTTGTTAACCGTTTTGACCTGGCTATTAGTTTAGGGGTAAGCAACCAAAGTGTAATTGAGCCTTATGTTGTGTTTATCGTAAAACTCCTAAAACTTGTGACTATTAAATTGTTTCTCATTATCTGTAATCAATGCATAGGGTACTTTGAAGCAAGAGAAGATGTGCATAAGGACAAAGACTTTGTTTACTCGTGCAGTAATGGTTGCTACTGCCTAGGCTTCTACCCATTTTGCAAAGTAGTCTATTTCTACTAAGATAAACCGTTGATGTCACACCCCAAAAAGGTAGAGTCATAACTAACTTGCCATATGGACCATCTAAAGATAGAAACTGATTTTATAACTACTATCTTAGACCCAGTTTATACCAAGCGTACTTGATTTTACCACTTTAAAGTTTCTGGTTCGATACTTTCTTGATATAAACTCATCAAATAATTCTTTTGAAATAATTGATAAAGCAAACTCGTAGGTTTGACTTTCTAAAAGAGTACTGGTAAAACCTACAGTTATACATTATTTGGTATACAAATCAAAAGGTGGAAAACTAGTAAGCCCCTTGAGAAGACTTGGATAGTTTTCCTAACAGTTAGAAAAAGACAATAATAAGAACGAAATTTAGTCAAATTCTTCATGATCCTCACTCTTCAACATCGTATGCTAAAATTTTGGTTTTGGGTATGATACTTCTAGTTCCGTTCTAAACCTATAAAATAGACTATAGGGAAATGAGCAACAATTTGCTCAGTAAGTGGGACGGGGATAGAAGTATGCATTCAGTATATCATAAGTAAGTTTTTAAGAAAATTAGTTAGATGCAATATATGTACAAGCAAATATCATCACACAACGTTATCTAGATTAAGCAATTTAATGCTGTACACTTGTAGATCGAAACCAAACTGGGGCTTGTGCAATGGAAAGCACCCTTCTCCCATTATCACCTTCAAACCATGACCCCCAACCTTGCTACGTCCTCCTCTCCTATCACTTGGTTTAACTAAGGTGGTGAAAGGACTATTTTGGCTATCCTCGTTTAATGGGGACTATGTTTGGCCCGAGAATTATAATCGTTACCCTTAGTGGGTTGCTATGTATGTTAAGTTAGACGTTTGGTTAAGTTTAAGTTAGATTGTTTACAGGGTGATCAAACAAACCAATCAAAGTAATAATCACAAAACAACATCACATGGAGCTAAATTTTTACAGTAGCAGACTATTATTTAAGCACATGTCCCACACACGTACAGAAAACTAAATTACATTCACAAGCCAAAAACATGCCAAAGCCTTCAAGTATTCTAAAATAATAATCTAGAATGCTATAAAACATTGATCCCACTTACTTGGCTTGTTAGCAAATCGTTCCCAAAAGTCTCTGATAAGGTTACAGGTCTATCCTATTTAATACAAAATACAGTAGATATTAAAATATAATACTCAAAATGAGACTTACCTAGTATATTAGACTTACTCCATTTGGTTGAGCTCAATATAGTCATAGACACTTATTATGTAATATAATTGTAATTTAATTTTACATTTGAATTTTATATAACATCATTTTTTAGTATTATTTAAGAAGTTTCAACCTTTTCAAAGAACTTTTTCTTTAAAAACTTGTACTTCTTACTAAAAATTATATATATACATATATATATATACCCTAAATTTTACGAAAGCAATGATGTTAGATTTATATAAATATAAAGTTCAATTTTAATAGTTATGATAAAGGATTTTTACTAAAGATCTACTCATTTTGAGAATCGATGCTAATAATATACAAGTCCTATAGTTATCAATATTTTAAATTTTAAATTAAAAAAAAATGAAATTTATAAAATTGTATGAATAAAATACTTTATTTAGGAAAATAATAAGATTACGGATATACCCTTTTATATAACTATTAAATATTAACTAAAAGATAATACTTATAATTATACAAATGAGATTGCCTAAAAATATTGGACATTAGAAAAATTAAATCTTCTAATCCTCTTTTCTTTTTTTTTCTTTTTTTATCTTCTTATTTTTTTATTCCTTCTCTTTTCTTCTCCTTCTTTGTCTCTCCCTCTCCTCCTCCCTTTCTCTCTCTTTCTCTCTTCCTTTCCCTTTATTTCCAATTGTTGTCTCATTAGTTTGTCACCCATCAAATGGCTTAAAGCCATTTTTATGGGCAAGATAGCTTATGCCTTCACTGCCGTAACAAATGGAGGTTATCTTATTTTATTAATTTTTATTAGTTATATTATATATTTTTTGTTTTATTTTATATTCATCTTAACTTTTAGAATATTTAAAGAATATTTCCTTTCTTTATCGCTAATATTACTAATAAAAAATAATTTACAGTTGCAATTTTCTTCTCCTACATATTGCTATTTTAGGTAAATTTTAAAGTAATTATTAGTAAAAATATTAATAACATATAATATATAGTTAAATTCCATTAATTATTTAGGACTTATTCATATATATCTTATGTATAATTTTACTCACTAATATTAATTATTAAGATCACATAGTTGATTCAAAACCTAGCAGGTCAAAATTGTGAGGTATTACATTCTTCCTTTCTTTAAAAAGTTTCATCGTCAAAACTTCTTTATAGTAGTCCAAATAGGGTGTCCATAAAACTACCTTGATTTTATTTCGACTATTCCTAATTTATTAAATTTTATTTCAAATTTTCATTTTTTGAAACTCTATTGGAGAATTCATTTCTAAATACAAACAATGCGTGTTTTTTTTTTTATTATTTTCCGATGAACATATAATGTTATGATTGACCTAAGATATGATAAGGGTAATAAAGTTGGATTCACAACACCATTTCTAGTTGGATTCAGTCCAATGGTGTAATGAAAACATGGTGGCTAAGTCTCTATTTGGCCATTTGTGTTTACTATGTAATTATAGGAAAGTTTGTCTATAAAGTATCTAATGCTATCTAAGTTTTTAACATTTAACTAAATCTATGTAAATTCCTCATTTAAAAACTAAACATTTGTCTATTTACTCATTTACACATTTTATCAATTGAAATATGTATGTTTATGTAATAACTATTGATTACACAGATTAATAAAATATTTTAAGTGAACATTTCTCAAATCAGTCATAGGTTTGGAAAATATCCTATAGTGGTAAATATAAATACATATACAGTCTAAGGTTTAGTTCTTTAATTAACTACTATTTGCTAATCTTCCTAAGTTCTACTACATCTCATCATTTGGTAAGTTCGTCCTAACTTTGGCAACCTAAAGCTCCGATATCACTCCTTTATCATCACCCCAACTAGTACTTCCACTCAGTTGTCATTTCATTCCTTTAGTTAATTTAGACTTTTATATTAGTTAGTCCTATAGAGATTACAGTCATCCCTTCCATTCATTCATTGTTTGTCCCACATCTTGTTAACATATTTTTTCACTTCATCCACATCACCTATACATTGTCTAAGTCCTAATTTTCATTTAAAATGAACATAACAAATTCAATTTCTTTACGACTATAGGTCTTATAATGCAGTTGTCACTTAATGGTTATAATTAAGATCTTACGTACTTTCTACAATTAACACAAATATTAGTAAGATTAAGTTTGGAAAATCTAAACTTTTCTCCAACTTCTACACTAAGAAGGTAGAGAATGACTCAAACCAAGATAACTCTTGACGAACAAGACGCACAAGGACATTGGATACTTTTTTGACTGATACCAAACATAATAGAATTAGGTCAACAACAAGGACAAAAAACTTTGTTGTAAAAGATACGAGAGTAGTAACAGACATGAGTCTTGACAAAAGAATCATGAAAGTCATAAATTTGCCATACTCTTCTTGCTTACTATATGTGCTAAGGGATCCATAAAGGGTAGGTTCTCATAATATTATAGTTATCCTTATTATTAACTTTATATGCCTTATCATTATTTGACTCCTTAATCTCATAATTAACTATTATCTTACAAGTCACAATCTCATTCTGTACTAAGTCAACCTTTGAATTAAGCTCTGATTATGCCTTTGATAAAATTTTTGATTTACTTTCTAAATCTACTCGTGATTATCCATCTTCAACATTTCCTACCATTTTGTTTATTTTAGTAACAACTATAACTTGCATCACCACAACGAGTATATCCTTACTATGATCTCCTTCAAATGTCTACCAAGGTAATAAGTCATTTTGTTAACATGGAATTATAAACTGCTAATAAGTTAAGGAATAAGTTTCTTGCTTTCCTAACTCTATACATGCTAGGAATAGCATTTTACACTCATGTTTTAAGTTATTTCTTATCAAACCCATCTTTATCTATATAAACATTGTATTGATCAATCCTACAGGTTATTTCTAGTTAGTTCGTAAAATATTATTATAGTATGCACGTATTACTATTAATAATACCCGCTTGCTTTAGAATATAACACACAATTTACGTATTTTTTGTAATATAACATATAGAAGCTCTATAAACCTCATAACATGAGCTAATCATACTTATATTGAATGTAGTAAAATATACATAACAGATCAAACTTATGAAACAAGTACTATCAAAGTTACAATATTGCATTTATGTGAATATATTGTGATACTTTACATTTCAAATTCCTAGAACATCTACAAATTCATATCTATGTATATAATAATTTCATAGTTAAACAACATATATATTGACTTTTATAGTTAAGTAATATACTTATACAAATCTAATTTATTAGCAAGCTATCTTTACCTTATTCATAAATGTCTCATAGTCTAATTCCAATTTTCTAAGATCATTCAGTCATATATATATTGTATTTGCTCAACATCCGTGCGTCATTGTGCAATTTCACTTTTTAGCTTAAGTCAATAGCATTCAATGTGGATGAGAAGATATAAGTTCCAAACTTTCCATATAAAATATTAAATTAACATTCTTATTTTCTTTTATAATGTTAGATATGGAGACTTTTATGATTCTCATATTATCAACAAACTTTTTAGTTACAAAAACCTATTTTACAGTTGTAACATGATGCATTTAAAAGGTACGAGAAGTGTACGACCAAATTAAAATTAGATTTATAATAAGTATTTTCAGTTTACATTTTTCAAATTCAAATATAACTTGCTTAATTCCATAAAACTTTTATAGAAATCCTATATACATATTATTGTCAACATTTCATAGTTACTACGTGTCAAATTCACTTGGTTGACTTCATATCCAATATTTGATATACACACTCAAGTTATAAGATTATCTAAATATGATCACATTTTCTTAAGGTATAGAATTGTTAACTATTCACTGAGTTATATTTCATAGCTTCAAATAGAATGAAAAATATAGAAATTAAGATTTCATTATTACATTTTTTTCGTAATTCTTATATACATATAATAGCATTATTATTTAATGGCTACCACATATTCAGATGTAATTAATTTACTTATCGTTCAAGCATTTAGTATACGATTACTCCAGTAAGTTGTATGTTCTTTGAGGTATAACATCCATTGATCATTCTCTAAATTACGTTTCATAAATGATGTATGTATTCAAATGAGATGGAAAGTGTAGGAGCTAAGTTTTTAATATTACCTATTCATTATTCTCTTACTTGTATATACATCATGCTTTATACAACTGATTTAAATTTTTACCTCATAAGTACATATATCATCATGCATAGGATAACATGGCTACATTGTCAATAAATAACACATACATAGGTTAACCAATAGCTAAATCATACCAATCTCGTATTTTTTTTTTATTACGTACAAGAGTTTACAAGGTTGCAACTATAAAAAACAAGCCCTCATTTTAGGTTCTAAGGCATCAAGTAACTTGAGTGCTATTATGATCCGACTAAGTTAGTTTTAGTAATAATCATGTCCTATTATTTAAGTAGAGTAAATGTAAGTGTTAATATGATGACTTCAAATGCATACAAGATTATATCAAAATTCTTTTTACTAGTATAACGGTATACCACCAACTTATCATCTCTTTTTTTTTTTTTAATCGGCAAAAATTAGCTTCCTATATCCTTATTTTATTTCACTATTATTACCATATGCATCATTTAAAGGTCAGTGCTATTGTTTTCAGCAATTCCATCTTCCCTATTTTCTCTACAATTTTCCATTCGATCCTCTGGATCAATCTCTATAACATCTTCTGAATTCAATTATACTCTATTCACTCCCTTGAGTTAATCTACTTTATACCCTATAATTCAATTACGACCATAATCGGTACTTTAGTTATACTCTCAAATCATTTCCAAGGTTTATCTTGAAATCTTCCTTATCACCTTCTACCGTTCTACGGAACTCCTTTAGACTTCTCAAGTTATGAATTTTTACGTTTCACTAGGTAATATACTTAATATAGCAGAAAAGAGGGTTCTTACTGGTAGCAATATAATTTTGCAAAGATGTAGTAGTTAATTAGTATATCTAAAGTGCTCTTTCAAGATATATATAATTTATTCATTATAAGAACTTTATGTCTATTAGATTGGGGGTTTCCTAGCAAATAAAAACTTTTATCCAAATCCACTTCATATGCCAATCTAGCACATTATACAATCTAAGGTAAATCCAACATATTAATTACTTCATAAATTCTATTAACATTTGATTTCCCAACATCATGAATAGCTACTATCTTAGAAGTGACTATTTTATTCTCTATAGGATGATCCTCTAAGTCATGTTCTGATAGTTCCCCCTATGCCATGTCTAACCCTATCATTCATCTCAACTGCTTTATATAGCATAAATAACTAAAGTTGAATCATTAAGATCCCCCCTTACGATTCTATGGATGGATTAAAGATCTTAGTTAATATGCATAATAGTTCAGCAGTACAATTAGCTCATACCATAACTTACTAATACAATCTTTTACGATCCACTTATTACTTCCCACTCTCATTATGTTCTTATGATATCTATTTTCTTTTATTTATGACAATTCAAAGCAGAATTACACTTTTAAGAGAATTCTTAAAAATAATGCTTTGATACCAACTCAAAATTGTCACGCCTCGAAAAGGTAGAGTCATAACAGTCTCGCTATGTAAACCATCCTTAGATAGAAATTAACCTTGCAGTTGCTATCCTAGATCTAGTTCACATCAATCATATTTGACTCTATTGCTTTAAAGCATTCAATTTGATACCTACTTGATATAAACTTATGAAATAATTCTTTTGAAATAATTGATAAAGCAAACTCGTAGGTTTGACTTTTTAGAAGAGTATTGGGAAAACTTACAAGTATACGTTCTTCAATAGATAGATCAAAAGATGGAAAACTAGTGAGCCCCTTAAGAAGACTTGAGTAATTTACTTAGTAGTTAGAAAAAGTCAATAATAAGAATGAAATTCAACCAAATTCTTCTTAATCCTCACTCTTCTACCCTGTTTACTAAAGTTTTGGTTTTGGGTGCGATATTTGTAGTTCCATTCTAAACCTGCAAAACGAACTATGGGAAAATAAGTGACAACTTGCTCAGTAAGTGAAACAGAGATAGAAGTATGAATTTAGTACATTACAAACAAGGTTTTTAACCAAGTTAGTTAGATACAATGCATGTATAAGCAAATGTCATCGCATGATATTATTTTGTTCATTGTGAGATTAGAGAAATTTTGTTCACTCTAATCTAAGTTAAGGAGTTTGATACTGTACACTTGCAAATCAGAACCAAACCAGGGCTTATTTAATGGAGAACACCCTCTTAAAACCACTTTTGAACCACGGCCCCCAACCTTATTACAACTTGCTCTCTTGTCACTTAGTTTAATTAAGGTGGGGAAATAAACATGTTAACTATTCTCATAAAAGGGAGTTCGAGTTTGACTAGATAATCCTAGTTGTTATCCCCAGTGGATTGTAATGCATATCAAGTTAGACATTTGAGCGAGTTTAAGTTAGATCATTTATGAAGTGATCAAACAATTTCAAACAAACCAATCGAAGCAATAATTACAAAACAACATCACATGGAGCTAAATTCTTACAGTAGTAGACTACTATTTAAGTATATGCCCTGTACACGTTGAGAGAACTAAATTAGAATCATAAGCCAAAAACATGCCAAAACCTTAAAGTATTTTGAAATAATACACTAAAATGCTATAAATCATTAATCTTACTTACTTGGCTTTCTAGCCAATTGTTCCTAAAAGCCTCCGATAAGGTTATGGGTTTTGTCCTATTTGTTAGAAAATAGTGTAGATGTTAAAATATAATACTCAAATGAGACTTCTCTAGTATATTAGACTTACCCTCCTTGGTTTAGCTCAATATAGTCGTAGATACTTATTATGTAATATCATTGTAATTTAATTTTATATTTGAAATTTATATAATATTGTTTTCTAGTATTATCTAAGAAGTTTCTACCTTTTCAAGTAACTTTTTCTTTAGAAACTTGTAATTCTTACTAAAAATTATATATATATACTAAAATCTTACGAAAGTAATAATGTTAGATTTATGTAAATATAAAGTTTAATTTTAATAGTTCTAATGATGGATTATTACTAGAGATCCACTTATTTTGAGAATTAATGTTAATAATATATAAGTTTTATAGTTATCAATATTCTTAGTTTAAAATTCAAAAAAGAAGAAATTTTTGAAATTGTACAGATAAAATACTCTATTTAAAAAAATAATAAGATTACAAATATATCTTTTCTATAATTATTAAATATTAATTAAAAGACAATACTTATAATTATAGAAATGAAGTTACTTGAAAATATCGAATATTAGAAAAATTAAATCTTTTAATTCTCTTTTCTTCTTCTTCTTTTCTCTTTTTTTTTTCTTCTCATTTTTTTCTTTTATTCCTTATCTCTCTCTCTCTCTCTCTCTCTCTCTCTCTCTCTCCAATTGTTGTCTCGTTGGTTTGTTGTCCAGCGGATGGCTTAAAGCCATTTTTACAGACATCATAGCTCGTGCTTTTGTTGCCATAACAAATGACAGTTGTCTTATTTTATTAATTTTTTTAGTTATATTATATTTTATTTTATATCCATCCTAACTTTTAGAATATTCAAAGAATATTCCCTTTTCTTTATCGTCAACATTACTAATATAGGATAATTTATAGTTGCAATTTTTTTCTCCCACATATTATTATTTTGAGTAAATTTTTACGTAATTATTAGTAAAAATATTAGTAACATATAATATATAGTTAAGTTCCGTTAATTATTTGGGACTTATTCATATACATCTTATATATAATTTTACTCATTAATATTAATTATTAAAATTACATAATTGATTCTAAAAGATTTATCATAAGTTATATATAAAATTATAAAACTCTATATTATAATGACAAGATCTAATAAATTTGAGATATTGAAACTATATAATTACTTCTTTTAATTTTTATTACCTAATCATGAAGGTTCAACTTAACTTTAAGAGTGTTGTTATAAATCATAATTTGTAAAGTATGTCTCAAGTATTAAATTTTTCAATTAATTTATTATTAAGTTATATAATTGTATATTCAAGTCTAGGTGTAATTCAAACATTTTCACACTTATGAATGCTTTTAATTAATCCAACGACAAGAAGATATTCGATTAATCAGGTTTATAGTAATTCAATTACTTTTATATATAATCTCGTGGTACTAGTGATATTATTATACTCATTACTCTATTGTAGATATCCATATTCTTGGGGTTACTATTAATGTTAGTATAAACTGTTTTGTATCTATTGAATTAACTTATAAATATATATTTCTTTATAAAGGATATGAACTACTTAAAATCTAGCAGGTCAAAATTGTGGAGCAGTACATTCTTTTCTACTTCAAAAGGTTTTGTCCTCAAAACTTCCTCATGGTGGTCCAAATAGGTTGTCTATAAAACTACCTTGATTTTATTTCGATTATTCATAATTTATTAAATTTTATTTCAAAGTTTCATGTTCTAAACCTATATCTAAAAATTCATTTCTAAATACAAACAATGTTTTTTTTTTTTTTTTGGTAAACATATAATATTGTGATTGACCTAAGACATGATAAAGGTAACAAAATTGAATTCATAGCACCATTTTTAGTTAGATTCAGTCCAATGATGTGGTGAAAACATGGTGGCTAAGTCTCTTTTTGGTTTTTAGTGTCTACTTTGTAATTATAGGAAAGTTTGTCTATAAAGTATCTAATGTAGTTTAATACATCGATAGGGTATTTAGAAAAAAATAATACAAAAATAAATCCTAAGTAAAAGTAATTACATAATTATGGTAGTGAAGTCGCATGTAAAGCATGTGATTTTACTACTTGAATTTTTTTACACTAAAGTCGTATACGGGCCATGTGATTTCAGTGTAAAAAAATTTACATTGAACTATCATGGGGGCCATGTGAATTCAGTGTAAATTTTTTTACACTAAAGTCGCATGGGGGGCATGCAACTTCAATGTAAAAAAATTTGGCTTTAATGTAATTTTTTATTTTTAATTTTTACTTCATTACAATATTTTATTGTACTCATATGAATACATGACAAAAATCGGCTTTATATGTATATATTGATTATAGGCATGTGATTGTAATGCAAAGTCAGTTAAACATAGATTTCCAAAATATAATAATTGTGCAGGTGTTTATTCATTCAATAAGAATGTGAAACACTTATAGTTTAGATAAAAAATGTATTCATATGTCAATATCATAGGTACGTATGATAAGAATGTAATAAAAAAAAATTAATCACTATCTGAATACATCAGTTACTATTACAATCAGAATGTAAAAAAACATAAAATAAAATAAAATCTAATGTAGACCAAAAAATGCCTCATATCTAGATAATAAAGATGGTCATCTCTCAAAAGGACCCATAAAAGGTTCAGCTGGTAAATCTAAAAAGTCTCTGGGCGAGATAAGGCTAACATGTGGAGGTAGACGATGTTAGGTAACCCCTTCACTTATGGTAGAGCTCTGCGAATGCATGGTACGCCTTTTATGGGGCACTGCTGGTGTACCATGGAATGGCCGATAAAAGGGTGGTGTAGCGTGCAAAGCTCTTGAGCTTGAGCCAATCTGACCTAAGTCAATGGAATGGTGCCCCAAAGATGGAACATCCGGATCCCCTTGACGCCTTCCTCTTCTAACCTCAGTCTGATCTCCCTTAGTATAAACTCAGTCACGTGGCGATTGAGGTGCAATTGACTCTGGTTACTTAGGTTAGGCACCTTCATCAAGTGGTGGATTTTATGGAAAGGGATGGTGCAAAACAATACCACTGTGCTCCTCTAAGAACTGTAAGCCACCTTCAACGATTTGGTAAGCTAACTATATGTCATCAGTTAATTGAACTGACTGTAAGGTGTCAACCAACATGGAAGAAAAACAATTAGCAATCATACTACACAATAGATGAGTTTATACACAGGTTTTTATGTTAATTGTACTTACTAGATAACCCATCAATACACTTGAGTGCGTTATGTATTAATGAGTATGTTACCGAAAATCGAATGTGGATGAACGATCCAAGCATATTGATCTACCTACTGTCGGATGTAACCATCATGCACTACTCTCCAATCGACATCCATACGACCTCTGTGATCTTGCCAATGCAGCTGCTCACTAATCTGCATTAGTTAGGGCTGTGTTTGGAAGGCCCTAAACTATTAGATGACATGATTCGGAAAGTAGAACTCTATAATGTAGAAGTAGATAAGGGGTACCCTGGCCGTCCAAAGGCCTCGATCAATAGTGCATAAGGTGGCAAAAGTTGAAGTAAGTCTTCTAAGTAAAGTTGTTATACAACCTGAAATGAAACGTAAGTGAGTTAGAATAGCAAAAAAATTAATACGTATGACATGAACTTTTGAAGTAACATCAAATAGTGTATCTAATGTACCTGATGACTTGTTTACAAGTCTATTGAGCCATATTTTGTTTTTGTTTTTTTTTTTAATTTAATCTATATTAAGTTTAACCCATTCGACATTAAATTAAGGAAACATTTTTTTTAACATTTTTTTTTGAAAAAATATTTAAAAAAAATTGGAGTTGCTAACCAGTTAAACTAATAAAAAATAAAATTAAGATTTTCGTGTAGAAAAACCTAATTTGGCAAATGATCCACAAATTTTCTAAAAAAATAATTTTAGAAAATTAATAAAAAAAAACTAAGTTCGAGGATTAACCTATTAAGACTAAGTTACCATGTAAAAATAAAAAATTAATGGGTTTTATTTTTATAATTTTTCTAAACATACTAAGATATGTACAAATATGCAAAACATAACTAAAATAAGTTTTTTATTATGAATTTTTTAGAAAAAGGAAAATTTTTTTTATATGGTTGCCTCGAAAGTATCTATAAACCCGCTAGTTGAAATCAAACCAACGTAGTTCTTTTTTAGAAAAGATTTAGTGGGGTAATTTTTTACATTTAAAAATCGAGCCAAATTTGTGTTTATTTAATGATTTATTATTAAAAAAAAAACTTTAAAAGATCTAATTTCACGAATCTACTTTATAAAAAACCCTAACTAACTAAAATTTTTTTAAAAAACTCCAGTTAAGATTTTTTTATTTTTATTTTTAAAAAATCTGTGTCAAAATCAATTTTTTCTAAATCCTATATGTAAGATATACTAAGATATGTATCTAGATAAATATCTTCTCCGAAGATATAGATATCGGAGAAAAGATATGCAATTTAAAAAAAATTCAATTTAACTAACTTATAAAAAAAATGACAATTACCTAAATAATTTATATATAATGAACAATATGACAATTTAAAAAATATAATAAAAAACCTATACTAAAGAAAACCAAATTAGGAAAATAATTAATTAACTAATAAAAAAATAATTAAATAACAAAAATAATTTTTTTATTACCTAAATTGATCGAGTTGTGCGCGATCAGCGTATTCATGTTGATCATATTGTGATCTTCTAGACTACATTCCTATGCTTGTTGTGTGTACTAGTCATGTGCGTGAAAGAGAGTGATTGTACGCGACGTACAGTGCATGTGTGAGTGCTTGTGTTTATGATTCGTGGTGAGGGAAACAATAATGTAGTACATGTGTATTTTAACGTGTTAGGTGTGGCGTGTCATGAGTGTCGGTGTATGGAATGTGTTTAGTAGTGCTTGTAAGCAATTGTTTAGTAATTGGGATAGTAAGTGTTACGATCATGCGTAGGATAATGGTGTGTGGTCAAATCATGTGACTGTACTCAATGTGTACAGGCAAGTGTGAATTATGCTTAGTGTGTGTAGGCAAGTGTGAATTGTGCTCAGTGTGTATAGGCGAGTGTGTTATCGTGTGTGTATACATGGTAAGGGACATGCAGCTATGTAGTAAGTGTGGGCATGGCTTGTGTGATAGTGGGGTACAAGTGCTAGCAGTAAGTGTTAGCGTAGGTAAGTGAATGTGTTGCGAAGTGGAGTATCGGTAAATGTGGACGATGGATGGATAATGGTGTGCAGATTGTAGCATAGGCAAAGCTTGTGTGTAGTTGTAGGTGAATAAGTGTTAGTGTGTTGGGGATTGTAAAAATGTTTTTAAACTTTACTGTCAACTTACTATTTATAAGCTACACAGCCGAATATTTTGTATCTTTTTTAGATATAGATTTGATCCCAACAAACCCTAGATACAAAATATACAATAAGAAATCTTAAATACAGAAAATACGATTTAGATTTTTTAAAGATTCAACTTAGTTTTTAGAAACCCTATTTTGATTTGGCCTTTCTATTTTTCGGGCCCGACTTAGTTCAACTTGATTTGGCTTAATAACTTTCTTAATAAATCCTAAGTCTATTTTAGTCCAATTAAAATATTTTAATGAAGCTCAATCCTTTAATAACTTAAAATTTTCTAAATTTAACGCATAACATTATCCAACTCAATTATAAATGACTCGTCTCGACTCGTCTTGACTCGACACTCTTTTTATTATTATTTTTTTTTTCAATTTTCATTTTTTTAAATTTAATTTAATTTTTTTTATTTTTTTCCTTTTTTTTAACCTAGTTCAATAAAAATATTAAAATAAAATGGTAGAAATGAGGTGTCTACAAAGTCGAACGCCTTGCAATACGATTAGACTACATAAGTCAATCCCTGTATAGTGTTCCTCTCAATCCATCATCTATCGGTCAAAGGAACACCTTCTGTGATCATGAAGCCAAACTTACTAACGGGTGCAATGTATGGGAAATGGTCCCATACCCAAACCTATAGTAGAATCATTGGCTCATTGATCTCGGATACACTGATATGTACAACATTACATAACTATTGGTATAGCTATGCTAAATAGGCTGATTCCCAATTGTATGTCCTTGCCATTCAAAAATCATCCAATAAGGGAAAGTATGTGAGATAGACATAACTAAAAGATTTATTCACTAAACAGAATCTTCCTATCAACTAGAGGATATACTCACAAGTGTGACGCTTCACCGTTTTCTCTTGGTATAATGCTAAATATATTAGTTAGCCACGACAGTTGTACGTGGCCACCCTTCATATCATCATATGGTAGAACATCACTAAACAATTTTCTCTCCACATTTTCCTAATTCTGATTAGTACTAGTAGTGACATCAGCACCATCAACCCTAAGGCTTAGCTAGACCTCAATATCCTAAAGTGTAACGGTCATCTCACCGTGTACCATATAAAATGTATGTGTTTCTGGCTTCCACCTCTCCATAACGGCAGTAATTAGGTGCCAATTTGATAGGATTATAAGTACTGACTAGATGACATGCCAAGTTTTGGACTACATGGGAGGCTTGCTAGTGAGCTTCACACAAATGAATGACCTATTTATAAGCTTTATCGATGTCGGATGGCCTGCCCTACTTTGTTGGGTCTGCTTCGTAATGTTGAAGATGCCTTGCTCTATCTTGACCGAGCACTTCTGCAAACCTAACAATGAACTATGGTAATATCGGAAGACCTGAGATACTTTGCAAGTTCTATCCTAGCCTACTATTTGTGCCTTGTCTTGCCAAGTCCTCCTTACCATACTAGATTCACCCTGCCCAACTCTGGTCGGGTCTGCTCTACCCTTCTATGTATACCCTAATTAGTTCGGTATGCTTTGCTTTGGTCTAAATGGTTTTGTCTTGCTTTATCAACATCCTTTGCGCCATAAACCTATTCTACTGTACAGGACTATCCTGCCATGCCTGTCAGCATTTCTTTGCTAAGATCGATATGCTTTCTCAAGTTGGCTCGACTAATTCTGCTCTATGTGGTTAGTCAGTTCTAAATAGGTTAACCACGATCATCTCAGATCGGTTCGTCCCGGCGAAGTCAGCCATTGTCGTATCAGGTTAGCCTGGTTATTCGAGGATGGCCTAAGTCATGTAAGATTGGACTCGAATAAGACAGGTCATCTAGAATCTCAAGTCCACTTAGATAAAAGCTCCAAAGTCTCTAACAGCCCTTCAGAATCAAACATCAGCCCCTTACTCAAAAATCTTGTTTAGTTAACCATTTTACTTATGTTATTTGGATTTCCCATTTCTTGTATTTTCCCTTAGTTGTTGTTCATGTTTCATTTATAATTACTGAAATGTCACTAGGGCATCCTTTAGTCATTTTATTTACAACTTTACCCTTTTGTATAAATAAAACACTTGTATAAGGTTTTAGATAGATTTGAACATTAATGAAAAACCCTTTGAGTATTTTCTTTTAAAAAGACTCTCTCATATTAGTTCTTATCAATCCCTTTAGTAAGGATTGTGATGGGTGATTCTATTTGGACCGGTGCGTTACATCCGGTGAGTTTTAGGTTGTGTAGAATCTAATTGGTGCGCCATATTTGGTTAGATGGCTCACAGATTTGCTAAACCCTCACTAAACCTACTCTATTTTCGTTCCATCGGCAAGATCGGACCCACCCCGATATCGCTACACTTGTTAGTTCTTAGCGTGATGTACCATCTTGGCATCAAAGTACGGTTCTAAAAAGGGAGCGTATGAAGTTGCTGTAAAGATTTGTTCATGTTCATTGATTACTGGTTGTTGTGGTCCTTTCTTAGATACTAGAGTCAGTCCAATTGGAGTAAGTTTTGAAAATATTGACCTAAAAATAAATAAGTCTAGTTCCTATTGTGCTCTGTTATACTCTATTCTTCATTGAAAAAATAGAGGAGGGTCATCTCTATATACACTCGTATGTTTGAGCAATTTGGTTACCAAAGTTAAGTTGGAAGTGGGCCTATAGGATTGAGTCATATAGATTATGGGTTGGTGTGATGTTGTGCTATTATAGTAGTGGTAGCTGGAAATTAAAGTTGTGCGAGTTTATTACTGTATTAGTGAAGTGTGCGATTGGGTTACATATGTTGGGCTAGAAACTGTATAGGGTTTTGAGTCACATAACCATAGCTGCACAATTACAATGGATTCAAATTGGGTGCCTTAAATTGAAAGTGGGTGTTCGATTTCTCTAACAATAGTGCTCAAATTCTGTGGTTTGGGTCATCAACTTTGGATGAAGGGTCATTCAATGGGATTCTTTCATGTTATTACAACAACAATTAGTAGAACGTATTGTGGCTACTCGTGTTGAAACCAAAGTTTTCGATATTAATTTGCAGTGTTTGTTGGTTGTTAGCTGAGGAGGATTTGTTGTTATAGTAGTAACAAGTGGCAATGGTCTCCTTAGGTGTTGTTACTCAATTTGGTGCTAGTGGTGATTATGGTTGTGCTAGTAGGTTGTGTTACTGTCTTAGAGTTTAGCATAGTGCTTGGTGCTTGAAGTGTAAGTGTTAGAACTGAGCTGAGGGATTGAGACCATTAGGTGCTGAGTTGTTGCACTTTGGAGAAGGTATTCAAGTTGTTATTTCCATTAACTTGCCAAATTGAGCTGTCATAATCCTAAAGCTATTGAGCTGAGTTGTTTGCCTGTTTAACTTATGGAATTGGTTTGTAGTGTCTAAGTTTAGGTGAAGAATTGCTACAACCTAATAATTGAGTTGATTCTAGTGTCTGAGTTAAGTCGAAGTACCGAAGTGAAGTGGAAGATCAGAGTTGTATAGGCATCCGAGCTGCTATGTTCTTGAATCACTAAGTGTTGGATAATTCTAGTCATCGCTAATGAGACTTCTTGTGAGCCGAGCTAGTCTACTGAAGTGATACCTCCCTTTAACATGGCTTATAACAATCGAAGAAGATACGGTTATGACTATGACTGAAGATATAAGGTTGAGAATACCCATGTTTGATAGTTATGCATCCCTAGACAAATACTTGGATTAGGAATTCCGAGTCAATAAAATTTTTGAAAAGTATCCATGCCTTGAACGTGATAAGGAATATATCATAGAAGATTAACTTCAAAGCCTTGCTAGGACTCTGTGGAAGAATGTATTAAGGCAAAGGATCTTAAGAGGGGCGAGTATTACATGGAGCTCAATAAGACCTGCAATGAGAGAAAAATTTGTACCCCCATCATATCAAGATGAGTTGTATGAAGAGCCATCTATCTTGAGGCAAGGAAAAATGAGTGTCCAAGAATTTGCTAGGGAATACAAGGCATTCCTGAACTTATGTGAGTTGTATGAATCTCTTTCGTATACTATCTTACGATTCATGAGAGGATTGAGGCTAGAGATTGCTTGACGTGTTAACCCCTCAAGAGTAAGAAGCTTAAATGAAGCTATCTAACTAGCCTTAAGAGAAGAATCCGCCATTGGTACCAAGCATTATGATGTGAAGGAACAACTAAAGTTATACTTAATAAGCTTGAGAAGCTCAGAGAGGAAATGAGACAACAAAGGGATACTCGAATCAGAAAGACCGATGAGAGAGAAGCCTGAGGAAAGGAAGCAAGAGAAGAAGAAGTGGAGGTTACTGGAGAGACAAGCAATAGGGCCAAAGAAGACCGAGCAAGATTGCAGTTAAACCCCCATGTTCCGGAAGTGGTTCTATTACCTACTATGAATGCCATAGATGGTAGCTCCAAGACTTACTACTTTTGCCTTCCTCATATCGGAATCTTACGTCCAAGTCATCTGAAAAGTTTACATGGCATTGATATGAGCAATTATAGCGTTACACCTGTGAGCTATTATCAATTGTTGATTGGAGTTTATCAAGGTCGAGGTGATGGATATGTGCATTGGGGATATATTATGTTGACTCTTTATGATCTTGTGTTGATTTGAAGTGTGTAGATGGAAGGAGGAAGAAGAATTGATTACAACAAATGAGGAGGCTATGGATCCAAGCTAGCTAAGCTTAAAGAGGTGGAAGCACTTCTAATTGATGAGCCAACTTATGTCCTGCCGACACAAGATGTACGAGCCCATAATCTTTTGTATGACCTTGAGATGGTGTTACTTCCCATAATTGATAGTTGCTAAGACTACTAAGGAGTAGTTGATTGGATCTATGATGAGTGGAAGGAAAAATCCAAGATAAAAGATTTGATTGATAGAGTCCATGACGAGTGGAGGGAGCATCGGCTGGTGATGCCCTTATTGCAAGAATTGAAGTGTACTCTTATGTTTAAATTTCAATTCTTCTAATTGGTGTTTGAGCCCGGAGGGATTTGGAGCTGCTAACCACTAAGTTTCAAGTCGAAACTCTTCTAAGAGGGAGGGGATGATAGGATTCTAGGTATTGACCCGACGACATGGTAGGTTTTCTACATGGGAGGCTTACCCGTGAGCTTCGCACAAATGGATGACCTATTTATAAGCTCTGTTAACGTTAAACGGCCTGCCCTGCTCTGTTGGGTCCACCTCGTAATGTTGAGGACGCCCTACTCTATCTTAATTGAGCACTCCTACAGACCTAACTATGAACTACGGCAATATCGGAAGACCTAACATACTCTGCAAGTTCTATCCTGGCCTACTATTTGTGCCCTATCTTGCAAGGTTTTCCTTACAATATTAGATTTACCCCGCCCTACTCTGGTTGGGTCTACTCTACCCTTCTAGGCGTACCCTGACCAGTTTGGTGTGTTATGCTCTACTTTGGTCTAAATGGTTTTGTCCTGCTTTGCCAACATCCTTTGCGCCGCAAACCTATTCCACTCTACAACACTATCCTGCCCTGCCCATCCACACTACTTTGCCAAGTTTGTTCGGCCAATTCTGCTTGGTGTGGGGTGAGCCACGGTCATGTCAAATCGGTCCATCTCGACAAGGTCGGCCATTATCGTATCAGGTCGGCTTGGTTATTCAAGGTTGGCCCCGACAATGTAAGATCGGACCTGGACAAGATAAGTTGTCTAAAATCTCAAGTTCGTCCAGATAAAAACTCTAGAGTCTCTAATAGCCCTTTGGAATTAAATGTCAGCCCCTCACTTGAAAATCTTGTTCAGCTACTCATTTTACTTATGTTATTTGGATTTCCCATTTCTTATATTTTCCTTTAGTTGTCATTCATGTATCATTTGTAATTACTAGAATGCTACTAAGGCATCCTTTAGTTATCTTATTTATAACTTTACCCCTTTTGTATAAATAGAATACTTGTATAGGGTTTTAGATAGATTTGAACATTAATGAAAAATCCTTTATATATTTTCTTCTAGAAAAACTCTCTTTATTAGCACTTATCAATCCTTTTAGCAAGGGTTGTGGCGGGTGACCTTATCACTTGGATCGGTGCATCACATCCAATGAGTCCTAAGCCGTTTAGAATCTAGCTAGTGCATTATATCCAGTTAGGTGGCTCACGGATTAGCTAAAATCCTCACTAAACCCACTCTATTTATGTTCCTTCGGCAAGATTTGACCTACCCTAATATCGCCACTCTTGTTGGTCCTTAGCATGGCATATCATAGTCCATCTAGATGAATGAAAGTCAGCTAACAATCATGAATCTTGCCTCCATTAAGTACGTCTCCGTGCGTGGATCCAACGGTATGAGCTCTTCGCTCTTCTTCATTACCAGCTTACATTGCTAACTATGAGTGTGCCTGGTGCCTTTATTGAGTTACATGGACATAAATATTAGCATATCAGCACCTAACCTATGTATTAGATAAATGGAAGAAATCGTTAAATAATGTACTTGTTCCTCCCATATGTCCTGAGAGCAATAAGATGCCTACTTACCTAAAACCAAAAGGTCAAAGGGTCTCGAGTCCATCTAACCTGTAATAGTGTTTAACATTCATCAATGACGATGCAAGCAATGGCAAACAGATAGATATTACAAACTAACGGTAAATTTATGTATATGCATATGCAAAAATAAGTAATACGAATTACCAGCCCTATTTAGATCCAGACATCTACACTTGTTATGTCTTTTCCTTCGATAGTAACTACATCTATTCCTATCAGGCACTTTGTGTATATCTATCTCCATGTGGTAATGTTTTGTTCTAGGCTTTCTTTTATTTCTCTTTAGCTTAGACCATGGCTTAAGCTTTGGAAAATTTACTGTTGGCTAGTTAATCCCGTTACCCAGTGGGAAAAAATGTCTTTAGTATACGTTAAGTTGGTTTATCCACTTGTACCATTGACCAATACGGTTTAGGGAATTTGTCTTTAACTCCATTGCAACTACAAATGCATGAGAGAAAGATATTCTATATATTTGCCATTTCTGGCACATACAATATTGGTTATTTATGTCAATAGTGTGAACTCTGCCACTACCTTTTATTACTCCATTTGGCTCTCTTCAACTACCAGTTCTTACCTTAAACAGTCCATTGCACCTATTGTAACTGGTAACCTTATGTACATGACATTTCTTTATCAGTTGTTGTACAGATGTGGTATATACCTTACCCCCTGATATGGCCTCTGAAATTTCTTCACCCTTCTTCTCCCACAATGCGACAGTGTTATAGAATATCCTGTATACTAAAGCTATAACTGGTAAGCTACGAGAACCTTTAAGAACTGCATTATAGCTCTCAATAATGTTGGATGTCATGTATCCGAACTTGTAATTACTATCTACATACAATGCCCATCTGTCGATGTCATGTTTTACAAATCAATGCGGAGCGTTCTCATTCACTATCGACATTTCTTCCGTCAAAGCAGAAAATTTTCATTACTACGCCTGCATGCCTGCTGTGGTTGCTAATTTCTTATATACTTGGTTTTTATGTTTGTGGTTGAAATTACTAGCTATGTATCTTATATAGTATCTCCATATTGCAAAGTGTGGTTGCCAACCATTATTCACATTATCAAAAGCCTTCTTAATACTGATATGTCTGTTTAAGATCAAGCATATTGTTTCTTCCCATCTACCAAATATATACTTCTTCAAATGCCAAAGGAACTAAGACCATGTCTTCTCGAATTCTATGTTAACGAGTGTAAAAGCCAATGTTACGATGCTATTATTTTCATCCATTGTGCATGCAACGAGCAACTTATGGCCATACTCACCATACAAAAAGGTGCCATCAACATAAACAATGGGACGGTAGTATCTAAATGCATGTACACAAGGTCCGAATGTCTAAAACACCTACTTCATCTTCGATACACCTAGCTCCATTGTACCTTTCCACTCTCACTTGACCTCTGATCTCGAGTTTGTTATCTTAATGGCGTTTCGAAGTTTTGAAAGATCGTTGTACAATTTCTCCCAATTACCATGTACCATCTCTATTGCTTTTCTCTTCCCCTTAAACACCCGCCTTCTCATTACTGTGAATCCAAACTTGTTCTAAATATTCTAAGTCAAGTTTGTAATAGTAATATCTGGGTCGTGCTAACATTTCTTATGAATCGTCTGCCTATTAAATTACTATCTATTTGAGGATGATATTGTCTTATTGTTGGGTTAACAAATGTGTACGATCCCTTGATAATTGTTATGACAAATATACCATATACTTTCTTTTTACATGCTCTTAGCCTCTACTTACATCTATTTACCTTTTCCATATAGTAAATGTGCCATAACATCAGGTCTGATTCATGTACTCGAAAGTTGTAGTGCCACTTTATGTTATAATTCTTCATAGCGTCCTGTAGCTCCTTCTTAGTGCTAAATCTCATGTTGACGCTCGACTCCTCGTTGTCAATTATATTGCTGCATTGCATGTTCTGTTCATCTTCAAATGTAACATATCCACTATTACCACCCATATTCAGAAACGGGATTGGATTTCTTATAGTAGGCCAGTTGTGTTGTGTCACAGGAGTTTGAACAAGGGTTAGCAAAGGCGCAAATGGATTGGCCATGGAGACATCGCTTCCTAAGACATCAAAAGTCATCATGTCCTCACTTTCATCATCTTCCTCATCATAGTCGGCTTCGCCTTCCTCTTCACCCTCATCACCATCCTCTTTATTGTCATCACCATTTTCATTGTCACTACCATCAAGACCTATAGCAATCCTTTCCATATAAGGATCGTAACTCAAATCGTCTTGCTAAATTTCCCCATAATCTGAATCAAGTGCTGTCTTGTTCACGTTAACGTTGACAACATCATCCTAAACCACATCTTACGCTGTAGTATGAAGGTGACTATCATTGGCCATGGGAAAATTAGTTCTAAATGAGTGTACTTATTGTGAGGCAATGTTTGTGGGGTTATTACTGGGACCCACACTACTCTGCCGGCCTAACCGAACATAAATGTATTAAATACCTCGTTCAGCCATCGCATTAAAGTTTTCAACATCTTCATCATCCCTAATAGGCATTAACTTGTTGTAGACACTACCTTTGTAATATGTTGGATGCTTGTGAACAATTTTTATCCCAATAGTGCTAATCCCAATACTATTTCATATTCTATTCAAAAAATGGGTATAATTTAACCCCTTATTCATTTTTAGTTTTTTCACTAGCTCCTTATCATACTTCACTCCCACGTTATTCCTCACAATATTTCCATATGTGTAAATAATGATTTTCACATAATCCACTACTTTGCCCTTAATTATTACATGAGTGACTATCAAGTTAGCGAAAACTCCATACGATAATCATATTCCACTTACTAAAATTGACGTCTCTAACCAATATAACATTATTACATGACTTCCATCTTCAAAAGGCCTTTAACCAATTACATTAATCACATTAAATAACTAATATTTCTACTATTATTGTCAACAATTAAATACAATTTTTCTAAATTACTATAATAACACTGATGCAATTTATACAAAATAAGTCTAAATTTTTATATGAAACATAAATTATTATAAAATACTAAAATTTCATAATAAAAACTAATTACACAATAACAAAAAAAAAATTAAAAAGATGGGTTAAATGAAATTAACCAATTCTTACAAAAAAGTCGGTATCTAAACATCAATATGTTAGTAAGATAGAGAATTTCGTGCCCAAAAATTTTTTTAAAAGAAATTGTGTGAGTGAGAACACGAGAGAGGTTACTAATTTTAGGGATATATATATAAGCATTGAAGTCGCATACTCCATACGTAATTTCAATATAAAAAAATTCAAATAATAAAGTCACATTCATCCTTACTTTTGCTAAGGCTTATTTTCATATTATTTTTTTCTTAAATACTCTATTGATATACTAAACTCTTATCTAATGCTATTTAAGTTTTTAACATATAATTAAATTCATATAAATTCCTTTTATAAAAATTAAACATTTATTTATATGCCCATTTATACATTTTATCAATTGTAATATATATCTTTATGTAATAACTATTGATTATATAAAATTATAAAATAGTTTAAGCTAGTGTTTCTCAGATCAATCATAAGTTCAAAAAATATCTTATAATGGGAAATATAAATACATATATTGTAGGCTGTACAAGATTTGATAAAATGAATAATAGTTGGAGCTTTATCCATGGAGGACCCAAAATCTGATGGGATGATATCTTGCTCTAAATCTGATTTTATTTGCGTTATTATAAACAACGAAGGTTGGAAAAGAATTTTACAGCTTCAATTTCACTCAGAAACATATAAATTGCACTTAGCCATCACTTTCTCTCTAAACCACCCTACCTTCTCTCTAGAATTTCTCCTGACGCACACGATATTGAACGAATCTAGCACCATCAATAGGTTTCTGAAGTTCCTTTGTGCAATAAAAACCAATCTTTGAGTTCGACTCTGTCCCAAGTGAGTAGATCAAAAACTTGAAACGCACTACTGGCGGCCATTGTTGAAGCTTCACTGTTGGTGCTTCCTGGGAATAATCTACTGCTTGCGGTGTGCAGAGTACACTTAGAATACTCACATTGACTCATTCCTGCAATCTAAGGACCACCACAGCACGTCGAAGAAGCAACTAAATTTACTGTTGTTTTTCCATTGGTTTGCATTGGCAGCCCGAACCCACTTGAAGCCCCACGTTCCGCTACCGAACCCGACCCGCACGCGTGCCCCCATGGACCTTTTCTGATCCGCCTTCGTCATGTACAACAGGTTGGTTTTCTTTTAATTTTTCTTCCTTTTTTTAATTTCATTTGTTATAAAAAAAACCCGAAAAATAAAGAAAAATAAATAGAATAACAGTAATGAGTATTTTATTAACTATATGGGTTTTCTTTTTGCAGGTTTGACATCAGTTCAAGTTTTTTTTTTTTAAGTTATTAATTATTTTTATTATCGTTAGCATGGTGCATATAATTTTTAATTATATTGTCATATATTTTGCATTTTTTTAGCTTATTTGTCTTAGGAACATGAAAATTGCATTATTAGCATGACTCAATTTGGTGCAGCTTGGAATTTATCATATGTCTATATATGTGTATATATATATATATATATATAAATATTTTTATATTAACTATGTTAGTTATCATGTGATCATCATATTTTACATGTTACGTGCATCTTAGGTATTCATGGTGATTACTGATTTTTCGGTTTTATTTACTAACACCGTTTGCGGGTCTCGTGCAATTAGTCGTTATTTTATCGTGTTCCATTGTGCTTTGCAATATTGGTTTTAAGCAATGATCGCATGTTTTCCATAGTGATGGCATGTTTCTATAGTATTTGCATATTATTCATAATAATTGCATGTTTCTATAATAATTACATGTTGTACATAGTAATTGCATCTCCATAGTAATTTCATGTTTTTCATAGTAATTATATCTCCATAGTAATTGCATGTTTTTCATAGTAATTGCATGTTTTTCATAATAATTATATATTTTTCATGGTAATTGCACATTTTCCATAAAACTACATATTTTCCCATAAAATTGCATATTTTACTAAATTGCCCTTTTTTCCATAAAAATGTGTTATTTTTTAAATAATTAGGCATTTTAGGTTTTTTAGTCCAAAAATTGTTTTATCATGTAGAAATGGTTTTTTATTTTAATAAAAATTTTCAATATAGATTTTTTAAATTAGGACTTTTTAGGATTTTTCTTTTTGTTTTTTTTTTTAAAGTTGGGACTGAAATTAAGGGTTTTATAGAATTTTTCATTAAAAAATAAATTGGAGAAGAATGTAAACTTGGTGCTTTTTCATAGATAAAAACAATCTACGCACTAAAGTTTTATAAAAAAAAAAAAAAAAACTACTCTAGTTTGATATCTTCTAGTAGGTATGGAAGTACTTTTAAGATAACTATAAAAAATAAATTTTTTATAATTATCTTAGTAATAAAAATTTAAAAAAATCATTTTGATGTTTTTTCTATGTATTTTTGCACTTTTAGAAAAATAAAAAAAATAAGGCCCATTAGTTAGTTGTTTTCTAATTCCCACGTGGTGACTTGGTTTTGATTGGTTAGTATTAAAGCTCAAAATTTTCTAAAAAATTATTTTTTTTATAAAATTCTTATAGTAGCGACTAAATTAGGGTTTTTCTACTAAAAAAATCATAATCTTACTTTTTTATAAGCTTTCATTAGTTGGCGACTTCAATTGTTATTGAAAAATATTTTTTTCTTAATTTTATATCAAGTAATTTATATTAAGTGAAATTAAAGAAAATCAAAATACTACTCGATATTAAGGATAACTCTCTAGTAGGTTTGCTCATTTCAAAACGTTTACCTTACATGTGCTTTTTGTTGCGATTGCAATTCAATTGATCATGCAGGTTTTTAAGGGCCTATTAGTCATGTTGGACCAGGTTGCTTAAATGCAATAGGTGCTTAATGAGGAGAGAGAAGGAGGGGGAGCTTTAGTGGATCCAAGAAAATGGTCAGGTGCTTGACGACTTGGCATCTTGGAGATTAGCTTCTCAAGGTGCTCAAACGTAGGTAAAGTGCTCGAGAGCCACAAAATGCGCTGATAGAGACAAGATGCCAAGTCACTTGATTACTAGTAAGCCTTGATAGGCCTTTGTTTGGATTGGGTCTTGGGCTAAGTTCAAAATAGCCCGTTAAAACTTCCTATTTTGTCATATACAAAGTTTAGATCCCATTATAATGGTTATGTAATATGACATTGTTGATGGGTGTGAGGCTTAACTTTTCATGTATTCTTTCGTAGGCTCAACAATGTTAGAATGAGTGAAGACAGATAGGGCAAGAGATGAGTTATGAGTGCTCGATGAGATTTAATTTTAGGAGAAAGTTGAAAGAAACAATGAGCTAAAATTGAGAGATGAGAGAGAGAGAGGAAAGAGAAGAGAGATAAAGGAAGAAAATAAGGATAAATATATTGTTTTATTTTTTATTACAAGTTTATTCTAGGTACTCCTTTTTCTAACTGAGCAATATAATACTTATTCCTAATTTTGCTAGAAGATAATGTCAAACCAAACTTTGTGAAGTTTAGAGAAACAAATCAAACTTTTTTCAAATCATTTAAGAGCATCACTAATGGAGCTCCTTGACACGAGTTCCAAAATAAAAGACTTCATGTAGAGATCCTTCACCAATGGAATCAAGTTCTTCAATATAGATTTATAATGAGTCTCTTAAATAATATAAATAAACATATATATTTGTTCTGTTTTTAAGTGTTGTTTTTATTTAATGTTTGTATTGTATGTTCCTTAAATAATATAAATAAATATTAAAGATCTCTATTTAAGAATTTTATGAATAGAGTGGAGAAATCTTTGAAATAAATAAGTCTTTAAATTGTTAATGCAATATCCAGAAATTTTAAATAAGATTTCAATGGATGGATTGAGCTTAATGGAATACTATATGAGTCATTGAAACCCGATAATATAATGATGTAGCGTGATTGTTTCTTTATTTTGTTTTTTCCTTAACAATCTTACGGTTACAGTTTTATCCGGGTTAACTAAGTTGTTACAACATTACCCCAAAAGACCTGAGTTGTTACATACTGATTGATCTTTTTTCGTAGCACAATTTCTTAGTGTCTGTTCTTTAACATCTACCTTAATAAATTTCAATTAAGAAAATGCGAAAGCAATGATTTTCTCAAACGAGGGAAATATGGTTTTTCTTTAAGGTAAAGTCGCTGACAAACTAATCTGCTCTTTGCGGTTTGGTTTGATTGGAAGGAAAACTCTCTTCACCCTACCATATACTCCTTTAGGCATGACATCATGTTACAAGGGATCGAAAGATAATAGAGCAATTTGAAGGGCACTTTCTTCGGCGAAAAGCTCCTTACATCAGGAAAGCAGAGCCCATTGAGTTAGAAAGGTAAAATTGGCATTGTTTGTCCAATCGACATGTAACTTTTTTCTCGGTAATTAAATTTGCCGTCCAAGGACATCAAATTGATAGAGGTCTCCTTGTACCATCGCATGCTACATGGTAGGACACACCCAACAAACGGATCCATCTGTCAATTACAAAAGGCAAACACCATGTAAAAAGTCATCAAAGTTCACATCACATGCTATGTTGAATACGGTCAGATGGGAAAGAGAGCTGCTTGGATGTTGGGTCAAATTAAGCAGAAAAGCATGTGAATGAACAAAATAAACAATGTAGCAGCCATTTGAAGTGCTGCAATTCCAACAGCAAAAGAAAAGAAACTTATTTTCCTTCGGAGGTATCCAAGATCGATCTATTTCTGACAGGGAAAACAATAAATAAACATACAAATGGAGTACAACACCACAAATGGCATTTCCCATCAGATGAATCCCCCCAGATTTCCAGTAACATCGGGACCTTGCCTAATTATAATAACAAATTATGCTGCCCAAGAGCAAAAATTTTTATCACAACAGGATCAGTATGTACCAGAGCTGGAAGAAGCTGAGGGGAGAAAGAAAGGTTTCTCATCCTTCTATAACATCAGTAGAGGGTAAATGGGGTATCTATTTTCTCCTTTGTTGGTCGGACACTCTGGCTCCCATGATTTTACAGACAGGCTCATCTTTTGACTGGAGAAGCTTCAAAGCTGGATGTACCTTAAGATCCCCCATGACCAACTTTTGACCAACATCCAACTCACTCAAATCCACATCAATATATGGAGGAACTATATCTGCTGGGCAAAGGAACTTTACAGTTCTCTTGATAGTATTTAAATAAGATCCTGGAGCGTGCATTGTGAAAGAAAAGTTAAATGATTGGATGGATAGACAAAAACCATGAGAAAAATGTTCTCAAATGAGCACAAACCGTATACTATCAGATTTAAAAAAAGGGCATCTAAAAGAAAATATATTATTTTTTCTCCCTAAGCTTAAACAGAGATCCAGACTCCAGAGAGGGAGCAAATATAATCAGGTCACCCCTAATGCATGTCCTTTAGTGATTCCCAAAGCCAAGAACTCCCTTAAGGAATCTTCCGATGATTGCCAATCTTGATGGATTGGTCCTTCAAGGACCAGCTCTTCAATCTTTTTTTCTTCTTTATTTTCCTGCTTAGAAGCTGTGCACATGCATCCCTATATATTAACTGCAACAGCAAATCCATGGCTTTGCAATGCCTTTTTTTTTGTCTGATTTCTTCCATTTGTTTTCATTTCTCTATATATATGAATAATTCAGTATAAACTGCAGCACATTTACACATGCAATCTTGTTAATAAACATAGACTTCCACTATTTTATTTGTTTATGTAACTTTGCCACAACTACCACTAGAATGATGTCATAAAAATAATAATAAAAATGACACAAATAACTAAATAATGGGGCCTCCAACAACAATAAAAAAATCAAGAACTTCCTCCAAGCACCATAGGGGTAGTATGGAGAGGTACTAAAGGGGGGTAGTTATTGAAATACTAACATGGCACGTTAAGGAACTCCATTGGTCCTTAAAGATAAAGATGACCTTATTCCTTACAGGAAAACTACATCTCATTCATTAGCTGGGAGTGTCCCATGTTACCTGGAGCTAATTTCACAGCATTAGTAGCTTGCATACAATGAAAGATGTCACACACTTCCCATCTTGCGATATGCTTTTCACAGTTTCTTAACCTCAGACACAATGAAGATTACAGACTCAGATACCTTCCAACACTAGCCAGGAAATAGACTGAGGGATTATGACTCATAGTAGCATTGGCAAGTTTGCTGGTTTCTAACCATTCAAAAGCTCTAGTAAGAAGTATTGTGTCATACTCCAAGCGATCCCCTGAAATTTCTTTCATTCATTTATATTTTCTTGATTTATTATGAGAAGTAGGTATCATAGGACCTCCAGGGTCCAGGTGTAGTGTGCGGTTGGCAAGCAAATAAGAGGGTTGAATATAGATTCTACTTCCAGCAGTAGAATTCCAAAAATCAGATCCATCTAACAAAACCCGACAAATGAAACATCTGGCTTTGTTCACACTTGTGATAGAAACTGCTTTAAAATTAAAACTGGCATCAGATTATCACATAAAAGTCTTCATGCACTGTTCCAACCATACTGTGTATAATGAGATCCAACAAAAATAGAACATTACTTCTTGAGGCAAAATAGCAGCAGCTTAGTAAAGTCCACAACATCCTATTAATGGAAAACTATGTCTATTGTCCAATATGCTAAACCTCCTACTTATAGACCAAAACAAGGAAAAAACACATACTAAAATATTGTGCACACAAACATTGACCTCGAGATCACTTGCTCTGCTAGAGCTAGAAATACACCAAGAGATGCTCTTAAAATGAATATGAAAGTCACAACAAGAAGACTAAATGTTCCAACAATTGAGTGTGATAAAATAAGAGACAAACTATTAAAAATCTATCTTGCTTAACATTCCAGTTGGATTGTCTTTTTCTTTTCTAGATCTTTATCTTCTTTGTATCTACCTTATATCTAATTTGTATCTATTTAAATCTAGTGTTCGAAAAACTGTTTTATACGTATATTATTTGTTTCTATTTTATAATTATGATAAAAGTAATAATTAAATCGTTAGAGTTAAAGAATAAAAATTCGCATACTTTTAAGAGAAAAGATTTAAAAAAAAACATTTTATGCATTGGAGTTGATTATTTTAATTAGTATTTTTGTAAATATAAATAAAGTAAAAAATAAATAAATTCAATTTTATTGGGATTTATTGGGTATTTAATTTTAGAAAACGGATATATATAGAATTATATTTCCATTTTTTTGGTGTTTTATTCTTATCAAATACAAAATTTAAGTAGATACTAATAAAATAGAAAAAAGATAGACCAAATGGAGCCTAAGCTTGTCCAAGAAAAATATACAAAAGAATGATGACAAATGAAGGCTGTGAATGATGACAAAGATTGAACAATTTTTCAAAGGAAAAAGGAACTTACCTTTGCGTAGGCCGGGAGATATGTCTTCTCCTCTATATACAAGAGGAACATCAACTTTCAAGAGAGCATTTGAAGGGGCTCGTATGAAGGTAACATTTAATGGTGCATCTGTACCAGCATGTAGATGAATCTGCCACAAATAAAGCAAATCCTCCAGACATTGACTTGGAACTCCCAAATATTTAGCTATCCAATATGAAGCAGATAAAAGACCAAGTACAGAGTATTTTAAAATAGATCCGTATTTGGTCAGTTCTGTCTATGAACAATTAAAGGATCCACCACAAAGAAGTGGTATAACCAATCAAACATCATTTTGTCTTAGGAGCTTCATATTTAATGAAAACGCAACATCTTTCTTCGTTTCCCAAAATTTGAAAGGAAACCAACGGATTGTACTTCTTTGTGGGTATTTCAACTCTCCTCTCCTAGCTCCTAAATCTGAACAAAACCATGTACTGCATTTACAATTATTTTCTCCTCAAAGGTAAATGAGACAAAAATCCATATTGTCACTGCATGTTTACGTTCTCAATTATTTCCTCGTGACACCATATATATCACTGTAGATTGTAAGACTCAATTCTCCTGTCCTTTACTTCAAATATTTCTCCATAACCAAGCAAAGCATCAGAGTTTCCTACAGCTTTTTCCAAAAAAAAAAAAAAAAAAAAAACTACCAAGTAAACTTCCAAAATGCAACAAAATTTACTTAGATCAGATTAATAAGTATTCTTAATCCATTAATACAGATTTTTCTTATGTCTCACAATCATCATATCACATATTAGCAACCCAAAAAGGAATGCAATACCTGCGCAAACAAACCACCATAATCTCTACTTTCAAACTAGACAGTGGCATTGCAGTCTTCAAATTTAGACTCGAAGATAAAATAGGGTGCCCAAAATACCATTCCATTGTTTGAGAACTTATAATCGATATTCATTTTGATCAATGAAACCTAATTCCTGACGAATCTTTCATATTGCATCTGATGAGATTTTACTGAACCAATGAAATCCATGAAGTAAGAATTTAAAATTTGGAATTGCAACTCCCAAGCAATTCTAGAAATGATTTCAATGCAACTTCATGTCTCAATATGGTCCTCTTATGAGCCTTGCAACTCAAAGTAAACATCCAAAATTCACATTGTCTACCAGTTTGCATCAGAATGGGCTTTTCCATCCTTTGAATTCCTTTTCAAACTAGCAAATCTTTATCCCGACTTTCCCTATTTGCTATCATAATTCCAGCTCTTTTTGATCTTTTAATTTAAATAATTCAGTTTTCATAGTAATAACAATTCACGCTAAACCCATCTTATATTGTGATTACAATCAGAGCCAACAACACATTCAATCAACATTTCCAGAAGAATCAACTTTGACACCACAATCTTGGATTCATTGTCAATTCAATATCATTCTCTTATCTTATTAATCTTTAGTCCCTACAGTCACAAAGACAAGGAGCTCAAATAACTAAAAACAAAACCGCAACATGAACTTCACTGCATTTTTTAATTAATAAAAATCAAAAGTAACATTGGAAGCTCTACACAACCCAGAGGACACATATGCTCTGCAGTTTTTGATAATTATAAATATTAAATTATGTAAATACTAAACGTGTTACACTATATGAAGACACATTTGGCGCAACCTGAAAAACGCAACCTATACCAAATTGAAAAACAGAAAAAAAAAAAAAACAAAACAAAAACAAAGGAATCAAACAAGAGCAAACTAAAAACATACCGATCGTGGCAAGACCCTAACTTTCTCAATAATCTCAACACCCTCAAACTCCGACCTAACTTCCAAATCAAACAACCTGGAAAGGAAAAACGACCTCCCTAACTGATTAACCAACTTCCTTATCTGATTCATCCTAACGGAAATCAACCGTTTATTTCCTCCATGCTGACCATCCTCTTGTTCGAAAACGATACTCGGTACGCGGCCTTGTTTACGCTCTTTGACGGAAGTGCTTGTGCCAGAACTGGACCGAGGGATCGCGAGGATTGTTTCGGCGTATTTAGGGTCCGGTGTGGGGAAGCCTTCGAGGTATGTGAAAGAAGGCGGCTCTGGTTCTGGGGATGGACATACGGCAGTGTGTAAGGCGGCGAAAGATTGGGAGTAAGTACGGAAGTGGAGGTGGAGTGACTTGGTAAGGAGAGAGCGGCAGATCCACATAGCGTAGGTACGATAAACAGAGAGAGAGAGAGAGAGAGAGAGAGAGAGAGAGAATTAAGAGGGGGGTTTTCGGAAAAGAGGGTTTTGGGCTTAGTAGTTCATTTCCTTTTCTTTTCTAATTTTTTTCCCCAACATTGCAGATTGTCGAAGCCACGCGGAAGAAGATGGGAATTGGGAAGAAGAATCTGGATGGGCCTCTTACAAACATTTGGGCTCAATGCCATAGGAGATTCAAAAGATTGCAGATATTAGTGTTTTTTAAGGGTAACCATCAATTGTTCTTCCTAAAAGGCAGTTAATAACAATGGAATATACTTTGGCCCAAAAAAAATAAAAAACCTATGGAATATACAAATTAAGAAGAAGAGAAATTGTAAATCATTATTCTTATTCTTCATCAACATTTTCTTCGAAAATTGGGTTGACACAACTATTAAAAAGCTTTAATAATAGATGTTAAAAAAATAGATAAAACTTATCCAATGTCACCATTATGTCATATTTGTTAAGTGGAATTAAATGATTGTGGAATATTTGTTACATGGAATGGAATATACTATAATAAGATTTGAATAATTATTATTTTATCTAGTTCACTCAATAAAATTGGCATTATATTGCTTTGTTTATTTGGATAAATGATTTTGAGAAATGAGGGTTGTAGAATTAGAAGTGTACTTAAAATATCCTCATATATAATTATGTAATTATAATAGTACAATTACAATAGTGTGATCATATTTTATTAGGGAGAATTACAATAGAGTTAATCAACGTTTTAGGATAAGATTAAATAGGGAATCAACGTTTTGAAAAGTTCATATAAAAGATTAATATTTCACAAAGTGATTCAAATAAAGAATTTATAATAGCTAATCTATAAAATTATTTGAACCATTTTGTGATATATTAATCCATTATTTTAACTTCTTGAAATATTGATATCTTGTTTAAACCACTATTTGAAACGCCAATCTTTTACTTGAACTTTTTAAAATGTCAATTCTCTATTTGAACTTACCCCCAAACATTTTCATTATTGTAATTTTCCTCATTTTATTACTTATACAATTAATATTTATAATATATCAAAAACACAATAATTATCAATTTTTATGTTCATATGATATGTTATACATGAAATATTGAAAGATATTATATAATTAAGTATCATATATTATTTTTATTTATTATGTAATAATCTAATTGTAATAATTAGTATAAAAAAACTTTATTTTAATTATTAGATTTGGTTAATTATAATTATAGCTTTTAACTATGTAATTACTATTTATTACATATTGAATGCATAATAACTATTTTAAAGAAAATGGAAATGACCTCTTAAACTTTAACTTAAATATAGATTTATTCCTCTAAATTTTAATAAACTGACAAATGAATCTTAAAAGTTGAAATAACCTCTACAAAGTTTGATCTTAGTACAGAAACACCGCTTGAAGTTATCAATATGTTTTAACACTCTTCAAATTTGAACTTAGTATGTATGTGTTTTCTTTTTTTGACTAAAAAAGTTCCCTTTATATTAGTAATTTATCAAAATTTAGGCGGTTGTTTGCAACATTCAAAAGTTTAGGTATGCAACTATAATTAAGATAAGGTTTAGGAGGGTTATTTACAATTTTCTCAATTATTTCTTTTATATTAATATCATATAACACATTTTACATATGACTAACTATCATGTGATTATTTCATTATGCTATATATTATATATATTTTTATTTATTATATAACATCAAGATATTGTTTTTATTCAATAATATAAATGTTATAATTTCAATAATATGCATAATTATATTTATTATGTTATTTTTATTGTTTGATTACAATTAATTATATAATATTTCAATATCGTTATGGCATTATTAGCAAATATGTAATGATAAAATGAATGTTATGATTTAGTATAAACTTGTTTCCCATATTTTTTGTATTTACTATCTTACATGATAATATAAGGTTCTCTCTCTAACTTAGTTTTAATGATAACCAGAAGAACTATTCGATCATAGTGTGTGTAAAATTTGTGTTGTAGATAATATAATATAGAAATTTTAGTAAAAGGATATATGTCGCGACCCGAGGGGGCTAGTCGTGGCAATCGCCGTATACCGTACAAAGGATTGTAGATTGAGTTCCCTTACAATCGACGACCTTTTTATACGATACATAAGGCTACAACTACTACTAATTACCAAGAGTGTGCAAGCTTAAACAATAGCATTTCATGACGAATAATAATATAGAAAACATATCACATAATTTATGTGTATAAAAGTTTACAGATATAGAGTTTGAAATATGTCTAAAGTCAGACTAATATAAAAATTACATATTCAACTCTACATTTAGTCAAAAGTACTCTCTGTTCTCAAAACAGCTTCCACATTGATCCCGTAGAGAAAACTAATCTCGGGCATACAACGGCCTGACTCTATGAATAAGTCAGCCTGCAAAAGGAGTTTACAAGAGTATAAGCTTACTAGCTTAGTGAGATATTTTCCCTCAACCATACAGCAATCAAGTTATACTACAGTTAAGTTCAACCAAATAAATGCATGAACAAGCAGTATGCCAGTCAAATACATGCAGGTGATCAGGTACTGCATGTAACTCAGATTTAACGCCCTCTGAAGTCAGGGTTGGAAATTCATCGGTACAGTCAAATTCGGGTATCATATTAGAACTTATTTCATAACGAAACTCCGCTTTTCGTATTTAAAATGTAATAGTACATCCATTACCAGCTTTATCAAAACGAGTTTTACATATGATTGTGAGTAGGTTCACGCAGCCCTTACTCACCCCTAAACGAAGGCCTTTGCACTCGACCCATAACCAGGCGGTTGGCGTCTCCAACGCTTAGTCATTCTGCGGGTAAAGGTAAGGTCATATCGTACGTGTGCACCGTACGAAATCAATAACAATTAATAATCAACCTAAGTATGGTCTCTCGCCACCTCTGTGTAATATGACTGCCCGGAATTAGTTATGCAGTGCATGATTCATGAATGATCCAAGTTAACTTTTCTATTCGAATAAAAGTTAAGTCATATTTAATCAGTGATCATTCCAAGTCACAAACAATCAATCTATTGAATCTACTATGCATCAAACATTATCTTATTGAACTTTAAAGAAGATTCACAATTCACAATAATTATCATGCACAAGCATAACCTAACCCCATACACATTCATTTATAAATCATAATTTAGATTTACTAATTACAAGCACAAACAAGTATGGAATCATAAGAAAAAACTCACTTGGCCATAGCTAGCTCAGGGATCGTAATAGTTGGTGGGCAGCTCAGGCTCGATATCGAGATCACCTGAGAATAAGGAAAATGTGTGAGATAGGGAATTTAAAACTAACTAGAGTTATAATGTATAAGGTTTATTTTATATAGTTACGTGAAACTGTCGATTCGAGCTTTTTATCGAATCGCGTATAACTTTTTCGTTTTAGCTTGGATCGTTATGAGCTTATAGTCTATTTTGATCGTTTTCGAGCGTATTTTCCCGTAACGAGATCCTTTTTAGACGTTGTGACTGTAACTTAAATTGTGATACAAAAGTATCACAAAAATTATTATTTAAATTTAAAAATTATAAAATATTGATTTTCGCTTTTTCCGTAACATATTTATGGTTTAATAATTATGTAAATCATATATTTTTTATTTTTATTATTTTGGATATATTTTCTTATTTTTCTTATGTACCTCACGATTATCCATATATATATATAGTCTAATACTTATAATATATAGTTTATGGTTTATGTTATTGTAAACTAGTAAATTACGGTATTATATATACATATATACACTATATATATTATACGTATGATATATGTATATGTATTTATTTAAAACATACTCTTATACACATATTCATTTATCTATATATATAAATATATATATTCGGCATACATTCATATAAATACATACATATATATATTCAGCCTACATACATATAAATACATATATATGTGTTCGGTATACGTATGCTTATATAGTATCTATCATTTATCATAAAACAAAAATATATATATATATATATACAATACATTTCATACATAATATACCATATACTATAATACTTATACCCTATATTATATATATATATATATATTTAGGTGTCTCATACTACTACTTATGGAAATATGTTAATATATGTATTTATGTACTGTATTATACGATTATATATGTATATATATACTAAAGTAATTATACAAGAATACCTACATATATATAATTTCGGTATAAATCATAAATGTGTATTATAGTATAAAATACATAATACTCATTATATGTATTCCGATAAACATACATATCACATCTACTCATGTATAATATACCTATGTACATACATGTATACATATCTAATCTTATACATACATACACTATTTAATTCATGTATTAGTGTACATATACAATATTATATTTATAAAAAAATACTCTACAAATACTATCTTTATACATATGTATACTATATATAATATATATCTACAATTAAAATACTTACCTAGTCTTTTAATTTCTTCCTTTTCTTTTCTTCTTCTTTCCTTCTTCTTTTTCTTCCTTCTTCTCTCTTTTTTTCCTCTCTCTTTTTTTTTTTTTTCTCACGGTTTCATTTGCTAAATGTATCCAGAATGTTGTTTTCTTTTCTTTATTTTATGCCAAATCTTTGATATTAATTGCAAGAGTTTTGTTTGATTAAATGTTCAACACCTGGCAAGATAATCCATCACGTGGGCTGCTTCTTTTACTTTCATTTTGTTGAATTTGCTTTTGCTATGCAGGAAAAGAATTTGAAATGGGAGAAGGAAAAATGAAATGAGATAAATTGAAAATAGTAGAGAAGGAAAATGAAATTTATTAACAAATATGTGCAATTTTTCGAATCATACAAATTATAACAAATTTCCTCGTAGATTAGTTTTCAAAATTCCGTGAAATTTTATCAATTTAACTAGTACCCGTTACAATTATAATTTTTACAAGTTATTATAGTAATTTCATTACAATGTCATACAAATAGGCGATTTAGTCGAAAATTACATTCGACTATAATTTTATTGCTATTGTGTAATATTTAACTATTTTATAAGTTTATGTTTATGATTTTAGGGTCTCGAGCAATTTTGAGCTCGGTTTCGATTAATGATGCATAAACTAGTTTTAAGGTTTTAGTAAGCGATTTAAGGTTTTGATAAATTCCGAAGGTTTTGTTATCGGTGTTATATTTGATTTATTATTATTAACTTTATCGACTTATTGTACAGTTTAGGACACTCGGAGTTGAGTTAAGGTTCAATTACTATTTTTCCTAAGGTTTACAATATATGAAAGAAAACTAAAAAGAAATATGCATGTAGAAGTTTTAGTATAAACTTTGGTTGATGAATATAAGGATAAGATATTATGTAAAACACCGGTGGAAACTCATACAAAAGATTGGTAGTACTAAAAGATGTGATTTAGAATGATGTAGAAGCTTATATAGAAGTTTCAAGAATGTTCAATGAAAAGCTAGTAGAAGTTTAGATAGAAAGCATAATCAAGTAATGTAGTAAAAGATCCAATAGAAGCATTGATTAAAGAAATGTCAAAAGTACATGTACAAACTCCAGTAGAAGGTTAAAAGCACAAAAATCTGAAAAGTACAGAATGAAAAGTACATGTAGAAGCACTAGTAGAGGATCTATACAATGCATTTTAGTTAATTTAGTAAATTTGTAAAAAGTCATAAAAGCTTCAAAAGAAGAATATGAAGGCTTACCTCCATTTATTTAGTTAATTTTATTAGGGACATACAATTAACCTGTTCTACTTAAGTAGGAAAAATACCTTTGGGGATTACTTCAAAACACAACTGAAGCTACTTGGATAATGCTCAAGCAAATTCTACAGATTTAAGTCAAATCAAGATTAGCACAAATTAATTCTAAAACAGATTTCCAATAAGGATAATTAGATTTGAAGTTACAATGTTCACCAGAATATCTGCAAAATATCAATTTTTGAACGTTGGAAATCAAGATATAAATACCAAGGCATTCAAATTAGAAAAAACTAACCGAGCTTCAAAGATATCAACATACTGGTTATGTGTTTGAGAGCTAAAATTTCGAAGATCTATAATTTTTCCCTTCAATTTGATCAAATTGTAGAATTGTATAATGTTTGTAACTTTGAAAGAGATAGAATTATATTATAACTTGTGTTTAATCTATAGTAGAGACTAGTGAGACATGGTAGTTGATTGTAATGGTTGAGGAGATCAAATTTTGTACTCTCCTTTGAAGTTTATTGAATTGATATGGTGAAATAATCGGTGAAAATGATTGAAACCCCAATGATGGAGTTGGAAGAAAGGATCGATACACAAGGTAGAACCCGTATAAAATCCTATGCTTGATCTTCTTATCCTATCTCTTTCATTTATTGTTTTATTATTGCTTTATTTTGTTTGTCAAACTATTTCTATTATACGCATATCTAAAAGGGTTTTACTTTATAAAGCGCTAAAATTTTATTTTTGAAAAGTATATAACAATTAATTCACCCCTCTCTTGATTGTTAAACAGGACCAATAGATAATTTATTATTGTGTTATTTCTATATTTTATGTCATTTATATTTATTTTATATCATTTATATATCCTATTACATCTTTCCAGTATAATGACATAATTTTAATTTAACTTTATTTACATTTTATATCTATAATATTTTTATTTATATCTCATAGAGCCGGTGTGACTACTAAGTTAAATCCCATGATGCTAGTAGTATAGTTTTAGTGTGGTCAATGGAAAATTATTCAATAATCTTATTGATAGAAATTTATCATGGAATGAATGACTATTACTCGACAGAAATACGCTGATAACAATTTCAGAGCAAATAAGTGCGGAGTGAAAGTCAACATAACATTTATAGTGTCTAGTTTTCATCATGTCTCCATTTAGCAACATTTATAGTGTCTAGTTTTCATTATGTCTCCAGTTAGCACTAGAGCTTGCTAAAATGTTCAATGTTCCTGGGAAGAAAATGCCGCATCAATTGTCATGAAAGCCATCTCATACGACACAAGCTTTTTTGTCACCACCCATTGTGGAGACACAATCATGGAGCAATTCAGTTACATGCCACAAGAAAAGTGAGTCATTATCATTGTTTAACTAACACTTTATTTAAGAAAACATAGCTAGATAAGATCCAAAACACAACCAACCAAAGCCTCAATCAGGCCACGGCATTCATGAGAATTAGCCTCAAGAAGTTGAGTAAGTTAAGCAGAACAAGCTGCAGAGGTCCTGCTAAGGGAACATGCTGCTCGAAGATGTCAAGGCACTCAAGGGACGACGGCATAAAGCTTCATCTAATATGGAACAATCCCACAAGCAGGCTTCTTAAATCAGTGAACCCAAGTGCAGAGAACTGGAGCAGAGGCCCTAGCAAAACCGCGAGGAGTACTTCCAGATTTTAATAGCTTGAGAAACAGAATAGTTCAAACCTGGCGTTAGCGAGTTTGCTACTATTCAGGATAAATCCTCATCTGTTAATGTCAAGCAAGTTGGGGATATATAAGAAAACTGCATCATTTTATCCCCATGGTAATTGAGAATTAATGTAATGTAGGAGTTTTAACATTATGAAGCATCTAATTAAAAAAGCAAGACCCCTTTGACAAGGCAGAAGAGTAAAAACAACCAACACACGAGAAGTGAAAAATAAAAGAGATTATTTGATGACTCGCCCAAGTGCAAGTATCCACCTCTAAATTTTGAGTTACAACAAACTCATTAACTTAGCTTTTCTAGTATGCTTGTAGCATAAAAACAGACTCATCAAGGATATGTTCTTACTCACCATCCCAGCATAACATGCTTCAGACTGAATATTCAGAGTAACAAGGACTTTCATTCCGTAAAAGTTAATATAAATGCACCATTTTTCAATAAATAAACCAAGATATGTCAATATATATATATATATATATATATATATAAGAGAGAAAATACTGGAAATGAACACATAGATACTTACATGGCATGTTGAATATGTTAAAGAAAAATCTGTCAATAAAAATAGCTAGTAATCTGAACTGACCTTATGGGAACCTAAACAAGCAAAAAGGAATTAGAATATTGTCTTAAGTCCAGTATTAAGTAAAGATCAACACAGAAAGCACAACTAAGTGAGATTCACATGTGAGATCATATTGCCCAGCTCGGTCAACAGTATTATACAGTTGATTGAGCCTTTCATATTTCCATTATTTCAAACTTAAATCATACCTATGTAGAAAGTAAAAAGGCACCTTTGACCTCTGATTCAGCATAAGTTGGGTGGTGAAGTTAGACAAAGGCCAAATATATAGTACTTGGAATGGATTACTTTTTCCATAGTAAATACTTGGAATGGATCTGGTTTCACAAATTTTACCATTAGAGGGCAAAAAATACGGATGGCTACGGCAATGCAACTGAGCATTTTCTTTTTGTCTTTTTTGGGTAAGTTGGATAAGTTCATAACTAGAGATTTTATGGTACAACGTAATAAAGATAGAGGGTACAAAGGTAGTAAAAATGCAGAGAATATTTGAGTGAAATTCTAAACATTCTTTTAGGACATCGACTCCACTATATTGACATAAAGCATAATTAAGCTCCCTTTTATGCCTCCATTATCCACAAGATTCACTCCAGGCCTTATATCTTGGCTCCATTGTGATTCCTATACAGCATTGACAAAAGATGAAATTACCATAAAATTGATAGAACTAAGAATATTGATCAATTGGGAATATCGAATGTTCATGTCATATCTATCCTCTTGAAAAACAAATAAAGCAAAGATGCTACTTAGTACTTTGCTAATTCATGGATAGTATCTCTTTGTTAAAACTAATATGATGCCTTTAAATTTACCATGAATCAACTCTAGATTACTTCATATTTCGAATTTGCTCCTCTTGCTGAAATGGTCAATGAGTAAGGCTTAATAAATGATATGGCTGCATATATTTGAAATTATGGTTTCTATACTAAATGATGATAATCTGATGCATAAGTGTCTAGTTTCATAGCGATCATTTATCATCAGCTGTGTATAAGAGGATGTTTATATCTTATTTACCAGCTAATGCTTCAAAGGAGGGATATAAAAGTGATTGCATTCCAGCATGTCTATAAATTAAGAAACAGAATAGATCGTTAGGACATCTTTTAGGCTTATGTATTGTATATATGCAGTTAGCATTGTGAAGTACAAATGTCAGGAAAATAGGGTGGGGAGCTGTATAAGAGGATGTTTATATCTTATTTACCAGCTAATGCTTCAAAGGAGGGATATAAAAGTGATTGCATTCCAGCATGTCTATAAATTAAGAAACAGAATAGATCGTTAGGACATCTTTTAGGCTTATGTATTGTATATATGCAGTTAGCATTGTGAAGTACAAATGTCAGGAAAATAGGGTGGGGAGCTGTGGGTGGGGGTGCAGTTGGGACTAGCAGCTCATGTACTTTGGTTAAAAGGAATTAACAGTGGCAGAAAGAGGGGAAGTCCTATTTTGTAGGGGGGTGAAAAAAAAAATCAAATTTTATATATGAAAAGATTTGGGGTTTTCTCTATAATTGATTCCTTTATGAGATTGTAAGGTTCTCTCTAAATAAGCCTTAGTCAAGAGATCAGCATGTTCTCTCATTGAACGAGCCCGAAATTTTATTTTCAATTCAATACTGTAACAAAGGATCACTTAGAAAACAAAGCAAAAGGTCAAAAATAGTTTCCGGTGAATCCAGGGATGCCTAGGATTTGCATTAGTATCGATTGGATAAACCAACATAGAAAAGTTAATCAGGAGGGACACCGATGTCCAAACCTGTGAAGAAATGTGATGCGCCCAAATAAATGCCATAAGAGAATTGGCTCTTTAGGGATAAGAAGAACCAATAAGTTATCCTTGCAAGGTTGATATGCATGAAAAGGATGAAAGAACTCCCAGGAACAAGGCAGGAGTTGGCGGATGCTCTTATAGAAGAGGATGAACTTCTCACCCAAGACAAAAGAGGATCAACTCCCACGTAGCTGCATGCATGAACTTATACTTTCCAATTCTTATGTACTCCGCCCCCCTTCCTCTTCTAGTATTACTATTTGCCACAAACAAACATAAGAGAAAGAGAGGAACGTGTTCTGCATGAAACAAACTAAGCCTCAGGTGAAACATAAAATTCAGAAGATTTTTCCACAAACTCTAATATCCTCCTCTTTCTCGTTACCATTATCAAGATCAAGGGATTTCAAGTGCTTGTCAATCCCAAACAACAAAGACATGATCTCCTCCATGAATACATAGGACCTGTCTCCAACAACAAATTCATAAACTAGACCATTAACTTCAATCAAACTGCATCCTGGCACCTTCCTCACATGGCTCTCTTCCATTCCTTTCCTCACTCCTAAGACATCGTCCCATTGTCTAGTGGATGCATACATATTTGAAAGAAGAACATGTGCCCCACTATGATCAAGTCTAACTTGCCTTAACCTCTGGACAATCTCTCTACCTAATTCAACATCACCCCAAACTGTACACGCATTGAGCAATGCCCCAAGAACATAAGAATCTGGCTCAAAGGGCATTGCTCTCACAATTTCCTTTGCCTGTTCTAGCTTTCCAGCTCTTCCTAAAAGATCCACAAAACAGCCATAATGCTGAAGCTTGGGCTCAATACCATACACCTCACTCATACTTCGAAATATCCTCACCCCTTCATCCACCCAACCCATCCGACTACATGCACTTAAAACACATATGAACGTGATCTCATTAGGGAAAACCCCTTCGTTCTGCATCCTCTTAAACATCTCGACCGCAAGATCACTTCTATTATGATTAGCTAGGCCCGAAATCAAAGAACTATAGGTGAAAACATCTCTATCTGGCATTGAGTCAAATACAAAACAAGCCATATCAATGCACCCACACTTGGCATACATATCAATGAGAGCTGTACCCAACACTCTATCTAACTGAAACCCCATCCTATCAATGTAAGCATGTATCCACCTCCCTTGATCCAATGCACCGAGGAAAGCACAAGCAGTCAATGCACTCACAATTCCAGCATGGTTCGGATGGATACCTGACCCGCCCAAGTCCAACTGCATTGCATTAAACAACTCCAAAGCCTCCCAAAACATGCTGCAGTGGACATACCCACTAATCATAGCACTCCAAGCAACGTCATTTCTCTGCGGCATTTTATCGAACATGTCCCTTGCAATGTAGATTTCACCATTTTTGACATACCCATTAATTAGAGCTGTCCAAGTGACAACATCCCGGTTCGGGCTACAGTCAAAAAGCTTCCGGGCTGATTCAACAACTCCGGACGTAGCGTAGAGATGGATCAAACCGTTCTGCACGAAGTCGTAAGATTCCCAGCCCAGTTTTATGATCTGGGTATGATAAGCCGCGCCAGAGCGCGTGTCGGAGAGACGCGCACAGGCGGTTAGGAGGAAGGAGAAGGTGTAGTTGTTGGGTAAGACGGTTGTCTCCGAGTAGATTTTCTTGTACGCAGAGAGTGCTTCCAAAGGTTGTTTTTTGTCCAAGAAGGATTTGATCGTTGAGTTGCACATGAAAATGGCATCTTTCTTCAGTTTCATTCTTTGATTAAGTTTTATTAATTAAATCATGGTTAGTGCTAAGAATCATCATGGTGCTCTCCGCGCAGCCGCAGCTACTGGTAATCCGCACACAAGTTCAATTTACCGTTGAAGAGGGTTAGCATTGGCATAAGCCGCCAATAGCCCGCTTTATTTTAAATCGTTAAATTTGATATTCACCGTAGTCCATTAATAGAATTGCAAGTGGAACTGGTACCGAACGCGTCTTATAACAACCCATCCATATAAAATTTAATATTTCTCGAAACCTTTTAAACACTGTTTTGACCACTATTATCAAAACCCGACTTACGGCTTTCAAGTTTCCGACAACCATATCGGTTTTTCTCCGTATTATTAAAATCTACCCCTAAACCATTATGCATCCGATATTAAATCACCTTTTTTTTTATTACATAAATATATATTTTTTATTTTTTAATTTTTAAACTGTTGTTAGTATATATTTAAATGATTTTTATTAATAAATACTTAATATGTTTATTAATCTTTTTAATGAAAATATGTAAGATAAAGTCAATGCAATAAGTTGTTTCTTATTGAATTAGGTTTTTCATCGAATTTATTTATAATTCTATAACTCAATTTTAAAGTTTTCAATGATATCTAAAAAACTTATTCTAAACCCTATAAGGTATCTATAGAGACTTTATCAAGTTAGGTGAATTGGATGCTTTATGACAATCCACTTAGTTACATTGCTATCAACGAATTTTATCATAAATATTATTTTATTAAATTAGATAAAAAGTTGATAATAGATAATAAATTTAATATTTTACTAAAAAAAAGCTATTTTAATGAACCTCAAATCTTTTTACTAAATGAGACAAAAATTTTACGTTTGCCACAATTAAACAAGTTTTTTTAATAGAGAATACTTTTACCAAATTAGAGAAAAAGTTACTAATAAGTAATAAATTTGACATTTACCATCATAAAATAAATAGGAGAATTACAACAGAAGATATCAATGTTTGAAAGTAAGTTCAGATAAAGGATTGATGTTTTAAAAAGTTCAGATAATATATCAATGTTTCGAAAAATTTAAATAAAAAATTTATATTTTACAAAACAGTTCAAACAAAAAACTTATAATAACTAATCCATAAAATTGTTTAAACTACTTTGTAAAATATCATTCCTTTATTTGACCTACTTTATGAAATATTGATAATTTATTTAAATTTTTAAAAACTTTGAGCTCTTATTTGAATTTACTCCTAAACGTCGATCTTTTCTCTTGTAATTCTCCCTAAAGGAAATTCACTAAATATTCAACTATTTTACCAAATTAAACAAGAATTTGACAACGTATGCTAATTTTGACATTTTGCTACTATTCAACAAGTTTGCTTTAAACTAGATGAGAAATGTGTTAAAGATGATAAATTTAACATTTGTTACGATGTATAACCATTTCACTAGATTAAACAAAAAGTTGGTAACAGAAAATTAATTTGACATGTTTCCACACTAACAAGTTTATTAGATATGTAACCATTTTACCAAATTAAACAAAAAGTCAATAATAGATTATAAATTTAACATTTGTCATGATGATCAAGGTTTATCTGATATACAATTATTTGATAAAATTTAATGAACGCTAGGTAACAGATATAAACTAATTAAGAGCCTAGCTAATACATGAACAAAAGTTTGAAATATGATTATAATTAAATAAAAGTTTGGAATATAAATGATTATTTTATTACTTAAATGATTTTTTTTTTACATGACTTGGGATTTAATTTTAAATGTAATCCCAACATAATCTTACCACATAATATAAGCATTGTAGAGGTAAATGCATTACATCTACAATTATATGTGCTATTTAGTGAATTTCTTTTTTGGGCAAAATGAAATTTTAATATTTGAGATATAGAAAGGAAAAAGTTATTGGGTTGAATGAAATGGAGTTGAAAATAGATTAACAATGAGGATATTACTATTTCTAGCAAAATTAGGTGATTATAGCTTTTGGGATTCTTCAATATCAAGTTAGAAAAATTTGATCGGGAAAGTATAAACATACTTCGAAAAAAGAACACTATGAAATCACAAATTTAGAGTAAATAAGAATAACCAAAAGACACAATAAAATCGTATCACTTGATTAAATTATTTTGACATTCTAACTTATAAAAATGTCATGTTTTTCTTTTTCTTTTCGTATTTAGAATATTCTCAACCCACTTTATAGTATGTATATTTTTTTAAAAGAAATTGAGAATAATTGACTCCAAAACACTTGGTAAAAAGTTATAAAAAAAATCAAATTTATTTATTGAATAATTAATTATGAAAATTAGTTTACTTTTACACTAACATTTACATATCTTATTTTCAAAAAATAAATGTTATTATTTCATTTAAAAATTTTGGAATCTACTATTCTTTTGGATTTCATAAAGAGAAAAAAAAAAAGAAATCAAATTTAGAAAGGAATAAAAGAAAAAGATGCACCATATATTTGTCTCTCTCTTTCCCCCTCTTGAGTAAATTATTTTTATGTATTTGAATATAGAAGAACAATTACATATAAAAGATTAAATTAGAATACTATTAATAACTTTATCAATATGAGAATTTAGCATAATAGAATGTTTGAATATAAAGAGATAGCATAATAGAATGTTTGAATATAAAGAGATTAAATTAGAATGTAACCGATGTAAGAATATGCCTTTAGTACAGTTGTTCTTATTATATTAAAAATTTTAATAAATATTAGGGTATATTTATAGTAAAAGCTTCCAATATATAATACAAAATATCTTTACAACAAAATATATATTAATACAAAAAATTTAAAATTCTAAAAGTTTTAGAAGTGAAATTGGATTAACATTAAAACTATATTACCTTATACACTTATTGTGCCGGATTTGCATTAATAAAATATTTAATACCGATATTAAGATTATTGAATATGATGTAATGATAAAGGAGTCAAGTCTTTTTTTTTTTTTTTTTGCCAAAGGAGTTAAGTTTGAAGTTGTGTAAAATGAGAATGTCTTTAATGCATTTGTTATTATCATATTATAATTTTTAATAAATATTAATGATAGCAAAACTTCCATATATACATATATATACATTGAAGAAAGACATTAACGATCAAAATATAATGATGCTTTCACATTTAAAATGATTAAATTTAAGTGTAGTTAACATAATTCTTAAGATAAGAATCTAATATAATGGATTATATGAATCTAAATGGGTCAAAATATAATGTAATTAATATGAGAATTTGCCATTAACATAATAGTTATTATCATTCAGTATCTTAAAGTAATTGGCTCGGTCGATCAAATTTATTTATAACATATACTATTTGTAATAGAATGTAATGTAATATGTATTATATTATATAATATGCAACATACATATGCAAAACTATATTAACTTGACAAAAAAGAAGAAGACATTTATGTGTTTTAGCTTAAAAGAAACAAATGATATTAATGGCACCAATCAAAAGGATGTAAATGAAAATAAATAGAAAAACGTTAATGGCAATAGCTAATGGGTTGAAAGTGAGGATATGACTATTTATAGCAAAATTAGGCAATCATAATTTTTTCATTCCTTCTTTATTAACCAATTTTAGCAAAATTTAATAAAGAAGTTTAGGTCAAAAAATGAAATGGCAATCTTAAATTAAATAATGATATATACATAATACAATAAGTGCGTTGTAACTAAAATTACATTGCTTAATTAAACTATTGGCCGTTAATTTGCTAATGGATATTATAACTTTTAAAATGTTATGCTTTTGTTTTCTTTTCATATCTAAGTGAATAAAGGTATGCATAGAATCTAAGTTACTAAAAATTCAATATCAAGATTTTATAACCTATTTCAACAAAAATAAATAAAATCATGGTTAGACCAAGTTATTGCAATATTTCAGAAAAACAAATGTTACACAACAGTTCCTTTAAATGAAACCATAAAAATCATTTCAATGATTATAACATATTGTACTAAAATTAATTTTTCCAATAATAAAGCATATCCATCAAATCTCATCACACTAAAGCGAATAGATAAATTAACCATTACATTAATGTAAAATTAGAATTATACTTTTTCTATAAAATCGGAATTATCTTTTTCTCCTATTTCCTCATTCTGTGCGTCTATCTTCAAAAATTTACCTTGACGTTGTGGAGAACATTATGGATATCTTTGTTAGTTTTATAGACAAAGTGAACATTTGTTCTTTTTAACTTCTTTATAAAGACAATTGTAAATTCTTTTAAACCTACAATCTCACAAATATAAGGGATGAAGAAAGATAAAGAATATTAAATAAATATTTGTAATTTATATGGTAAAACTTAAATAATTATCTTGGAATGACATTGTGAATAAAAAGATGTACATACATCATATTGATGTAAAATTGTTCCATCCTTGATAAAAGAGAAAAATAAGCAATTGCAGGAGGCTAAAAAATATTGGATCGTTATACTTTGGGGACAAATGTGACAGTAATTGCCATTGTAGTCTACTCCTTGCATGTAAGTGTCCACCACGTCCTCTTGATTTGTTTTAAGTAACAATAAACTTAATTGTATGTCAACAAAAGAGATTGACAATTAGAATGTTGTAGAGTCGAATAGAACACTACTCTCTTAATATATGCAAAAGATATTATATTGACAACATCGAGATGTAGGACAAATGAATAACATTTTTACAATATATATGTCAATCTTACGGAACTATATAAAAAGAATGGCCATATAACAAAATATTTGTATTTTTTTAACAAAATTAAGCAACTCCATTAGCACTAAAAATAATGTGTTCATAACATCAATAGGTTATGCTCTCCATCCTCTCTTGTTTGCAAATTGGAGATTTAATGAATTACAAAAGAGTTTCCAAATAGGAATTGGTCTTAAAGAGTCAAAATGGTGCTTATAGTATATTAACTTTTTTTTTTCTTGTTGTGGAGTATATAGGGAGAAGTAGGTAGATATCTAAGAAATGTTAAAATAAATTTAAGAATAATTTGAACTAATTATGAATATACCTGTAATATCCCTTATATGCTAAGAAAAGGAATTCTAATTATTGAGGTGCCTTTTGGTATAGCGGGTTAGAGTACATCGAAACTCCAAAGTTAAGCGTGCTCCGGCTGGAGCAAGCCTAAGATGAGTGGCCTCCTAAAAAGCTGCTTCCTACACTAAAGGACAAAATTGTACGGCGACAATACCTTGGTAGGAGGAGTTTTGATCGAGTAAGGGATAGATTATAATACCCCTTGCATGCTAAAAGAAGGAACTCCTGAGAAGCTACTTATCAGGAGGGGGAGTTCCGGTCGAGTAAGGGGTAGGTTGTACTACCCCTTATATGTTAAGAGAAGGAACTCTAATCATTAAGGCGCCTTTTGGTATAGTGACTCGGAGTACATCGAAACTCCAAAGTTAAGCGTACTCGGATTGGAGCAGTCTTAGGATGGATTACCTCCTAATAAGTTGCTGTACCAGGGGATAAAACCGTACGACATTTTATGCTAAAGTGGACAATACTTTGGTAGGAAGAGTTCTAGCTAGGTCATTATAATACTCTACCAATTACTAAATTAACAACATTAATGAAAACAAAAGAAAATATTAGTATGTAAAAATTAAATGGCATTTTCAAATAGCAATTTTAGGTACCTAATAATGAAGGACATTATGATTCTAAAATTGCATATGGAAATAGTTTCAAAATTATTGATTATAATATAATTTGATACTTTCTCATAATCAAAATAAGTTAACCAAATACAGAAAACTTTTATTAAATCAGATGATAAAACGATAATAGATGATAAATGATATTAACAATTATGATGTGAGGATCCAATGATTAAAATAAGAACTTGATAAGTCTTCCCCTTATGACTTATCAGAGTAAAAGCCTTAGTTGTAGTATAAAATTGTTTTGCTCTAACAACATTAATGTCCATGTTTAATAATGAATTAGATATTTTTTAACTTAACTATTGATTGTGGTGAGCTCGGTGTTCATTTGTAAGTTGCTTGAGTAGTAATTGAAGTTAAATAGAGCTTTAATATTGATGGCATTCAAGTTAAATTTAGGTATTAATATTATTTTACTTGAAAAAAATATTAGATAAAAAAAATTAGATGAGCTTAATTGAGTTGAACTTAAATTTTATGGCAATTGGAGTTTTAGACTCTTTATGGCAATTGGGATTAGCATTATATTGTTTTGATTCAATTCATTGATAATCTTATTCTAGACCTTCAAGGATTATTTCATATCCCTTTTTCGACACAAAATGTTCTCATGCTATATAATGGGATAGTTACTTAGAAGTTGCCCACCAATCTAACTTCGGCTTTACCATTGAAGTTGGAGCCATTTAAACCAGGACAGGTGTCCTTTGACAATCATACAGTATGAAGGATGCCCAAATATTTCTAATTGCACATTATTGATTTACCCCTTTTCCATGTATATTGTTTTAAGTACTTTCTCATTTTAGGTAAAATGCTCTTTATAGTAAATTGTTTGTCATTATATAATGCCCGAATTATATGAGTATAAATACCTACTAAAATGTAAGCTGCAAGAATCATTAGTAATACATAATTCCTTTTTTTTTTCTTTATAATTTGTTCTTATTTGTTGTAAGATCATCTTACTCCCAACTTTTGCCAATCCTTTTAGTAAGGGTTGTGACAAGTAACCTTAATTATTACTTCGTGCATCATACTGGAGTGATAGTTGTGCTATGTAAGATCTAGTTGGTATGTTATATCTAGCTCCAACTTGGTAGCTCAGGATTTGCTAAAATCCTTGCAAAATCCCATTTTATCTATGTCCCTTCAATAGGTTCAAGCTCATCTCTATATTGCCGCCCTTATTGTAATTGACACGGCATATTAATCTCTTTGTGAAATATGTTTTTATAGTATCGTAGATAAAGAATCATGTAGAAATCTTGAATTTCAAGCATGATAATGGAATTGATGCTAGCATAATAAAAGGATTTGCTATGAATGTTGCCTTATGATATAATTAGCTTAAATTGCTTGATAAATTTATGATTATAAGTAAATTTTGTACATCGAAGATAACGTGCGAGAATTAGAAAATTATATTTGATATTGTTACTATGTTATTTTAGTAGATTTTGAGCGTTCACATGTGGTAGACAATTCATGACCAACAATTTCAGGATGTGATAATAAGCATGCATTGGAAAATAGTCAAATAATATAAACATTAAGTATAATTTATGGAAAATGATAAATAAAACGAAAGAAGTGTTACGAACACCTATGCCGAATGAATTATACCAATTTAAATAATACATAGTAAAAGCAATAGTTAGAGTGTCGAGATGTTCACATTTTACATTGTTTGAAGTGGATTTTTCATGAGTTAAAATTGGACTCATGTATTAGCACTCATAATTTATCCAATAATTTTTTTTTTTTAACTGGAGTGTAACATCATAGTGTTTTACCTTAATACTAAAGATGTAAATATTATCTTTTTTTTTTCCAACAAAGTGTAATCCAATTAACTAATGTAAGAAGGAATCTAAAAGTGGACTAATTAGAAACCATTGAAGGGTAAATGGGAAGTTTAACCACCAATAAAAAGGACACATTTTCCTTTTTACATTGGTGGCTACGAAATTAGAAAAAAAAAAAAAATTGAATTTCCTATTTACGTGAATGAAATCAAATGAAACATTAACTACAGAGGAAAGGAGACGCCAAGCCTTATGCAAAAACGGTAGGGAAACCCAATATAAATATTACCTAATCTCCAAATATATTGAAACTGCAAGATGGTAAATATGGAATTTTACAATTAGAAAGCGAATCTTTTAGTTAGGATTTGCCAATGAACGTGTCAGTTTACCACGATTGTAAAGGTATGCATTTGCCATTGTCAAGGTGTGAAGTTACCAAACTTGTCGCCTTTTAATTTGTCAAGTTGAAGGACCATAGAGCATGCATGCTCAATTTGGACCGCAAACAAAGGCAATTTCAACGACATAAGAAGGAATCTTCTAATAGTGACCAATGAAACTCATTGTCCTTAGGGGTTGACAATATGTATAGGGTACAATGATTTATGGACAAAATTGTGAATGAAGAAAAACTCGTTGGAAATTTAACGAACTCAGCCGGCTATAAAGTTTTTTTTTTTGGAGAAAACATGCTGCAGATTTTGAAAGGTCTTGTTATGCTTTCATAAGAAGTGTTGCCGTAATAAACGAGAAATTACTTTGACATACTTTACATCGGGTTGAAAAGGAACGAGATTATTGAATTGTATCTATATAATTGTACAAAATAATGGAAATTTAACTAGTGCGTCTGGGTTTGCCACGTGTACACTTTCTGCTGCTTCAGTTATGTAGTGATACCAATGATGGACGTTTTGAAGAGGGCCAAGTAATTCATTTCTCATGCTCATTGCCACCACCTGTAGAGTAGAGAATGTCTGAATTATTTGCATTTCTCAACGCGTCTAGGTGACCACGTATGACATGTGCAATCAAAGCCTATTAGGAAAGATTTGGAAAGGTTACGCATATACATTTAATCTTCTAATTTTCTTCCAATGGAGATTCATCACCCCTTTTCGGTTGACAGCACATTTCACCCCAAGTCAAACCAATATTACAAAGTCAGAAATCTACCATATATTATAAATTAATATAGTAAGGATTTCCTAGTTTTTGGTGATAAGACCGAATAGATATCTGATTTTTTTAAGAAAAGAAAATCAATTTTATACTATCCTACTCGATCCATTACGAAGACGTTTATGTTTAATTCTTTAATTTTATATAGGTATCTATCTCTAAAAGAAAAAAGAAAAAAAAAAACAAAGAAAAAGAAACCTAAGTCAAATGTGTAGGCTTTTGATGTACTATTTTGAAAATGTTAAATTTAACCCACTTGTTTAATCCTATTAAAGTGTTTAGCCACAATCGAAGTGTTTAACCATGTGATATTTAAAAAATCTAGACAATTCCAATAATTAATTTGAAACTCTGAAAAAAATTAATAAAAAGTTACCGGTTCAACGGGGTTTCTTTAGTTTGGTGCTTGGTTATTGAAAAAGCATACGTATCTGAGAAGATGCTACGTGCGAAGCTCAATTTGTTGATGCCACAATTAATTTCCAACAAGGTGGGCCGATTGTCATCCCATTCACTTTTCCCTTTTGGAGTAGATAATAGTAACCCACATTCTGGGATCTCTTTAAGATTCCACACCCACTTATTTGAATTCTGTCTTTATATACCTATCTTCAATGTTCCATTTCCCATAAATGCATACAAGGATTCAACTAGAGCCAGCCAACAAAACACATAAGAGAGAGGAATAATAATATATCCCATCTCTTGACTTCACGACAACACACCTTATTATCTAACAACATAGCAATGCCTGAAACAACCTTGCATGCAATCCTAGTTCTCACCCTTCTATTGCTCTTTGACCTTTCATCTACGTTGCCTCTCTCTACCAACAAGAGATGGATCGTGGATTCGTCCACCGGCGAACGTGTGAAACTAAGATGTGTAAACTGGGCTAACCACCTTGAGCCAATGCTTGCCGAGGGGCTTGATAAGCAACCCTTGAGAAACATTGCATCTCGGGTGGTGGCATTAAGGTTCAATTGTGTCCGCTTAACATGGCCAACCTTTATGTTTACCCGGCCCGACTACGGCAACACTACGGTGGAACAAACCCTAGATTCATTAAACCTTGAAGCGGCCAAAGAGGGTATTAGAAAGAACAATCCTTGGGTTTTAACCATGACACACATTGAAGCGTATACTATGGTTGTTAATGAGCTTGGGGCACATAGGGTTATGGTTGTGCTCGATAACCATGTTAGTAAGCCTAAGTGGTGCTGTCCTTACGCAGACGGAAATGGGTTCCTTGGTGATTATTATTTTAATCCAAGTGAATGGTTGCAAGGACTTATTACTGTGGCTAAGCACTTCAATGGAATTAAACAGGTTAGTTGAATTTAATCTTTTCAAAATAAAATATAAAAAAACCCCAAACATTCGACTTAAGTATCTACCCTTTTCTTTTCTTTTCTGTTTTTTTCTTCCGGACATAGATATCTATTTAAAATTAAATAATTAAACTAAAATGTCTTCATAATGGATCGAGTAGGATGGTATAAAATTGATTTTCTTTTCTTAAAAAAAAATCATATATATATTCGGTCTTATCACTAAAAACTCGGAAATCCTTACTATATTAATTTATAAAATATGGTAGATTTCCGACTTTGTAATATTGGTTTGACTTGGGGCGAAACGTGCTGTCAACCGAAAAGCGGTGATGAATCTCCATTGGAAGAAATTAAAAGATTAAATGTTGTATGCATAACCTTTACAAATGTTTCCTACAAGGCTTTGATTGCACGTGCCGTACGCGGTCACCTAGACTCATTGAGAAATGCAAATAATTCAAACATTCTCTACTCTGCAGGTGGTGGGAATCAGCTTGAGAAATGAATTACGTGGCCCTCTTCAAAACGTCCATGATTGGTATCACTACATAACTGAAGCAGCAGAAAGTGTACACGTGGCAAACCCAGACGTACTAGTCATTGTCTCGGGCCTCACTTGGGCCTCGGATCTCAGCTTCTTGAAAACAAGGCCTTTGGCCTTTAGCTTTCACAACAAGCTGGTGTATGAAGCCCACTGGTACTCCTTCAGTGGAGACCAAACGGTTTGGGTGAACCAACCTCTAAACCATATATGTGCCAATGCCTCAAGAGGAATGGACGATCGAGTCGGTTTTGTCATTGGTGGAGCGAGACCTGTGCCACTGTTTTTGGGTGAGTTCGGGTTCGATCAAAGAGGTGTGAGTCAGGCCGATAACCGGTTCTTGTGTTGCTTCATGGGATATATAGTGGAGAGAGACTTGGATTGGGGATTGTGGGCTTTTCAAGGAAGTTATTATTACAGGGAAGGTGTTATTGGGCCGGAAGAGACATTTGGGGTGCTCGACGCTAATTGGCTTCGTCCGAGAAACACATTGTTCAAAGAGAGATTTCAGCTCATCCAGAGCCTCATCCAAGGTAATCATACTTTTTTTCTCCATGAAATTCTCATTTTGTTTCTAAACGTGAAATGTAGTATTTGGAATGCTCACCATCATTAAATTATGTCAATTGCTCACAAGTAATTTCCTAGTAGTTTTACATTAGCTTTAGTATTTTAGATATTTTCATATGATGTCTCGTTCAACCCTAATATTTCATACTTTTTATCATAGTCTGTTCCGTTTTAAATGCTGCATTTAGTAATTGTAGCCAAACATAAAGTGAAATAACAGTATAACGTCCTCTTTTCTTATTTCAATTTCTGTTTAGTAATAGTTTCATTTTATTTTATAATTTCCACAAATGTAATTATAATTCTCTATTGTCATGACTAAAGAACTAGTGGGTATAGATTGTCAGAGTTCATAAAAATTGCCTATATTAAGTAATTCTCTCTTTTAAGAACCTCTCCGCCTTATCAATGCAATATTTAAGGAGAGTTATTTAATAAATTTTTAAAAATTTTGTTGGGATCCTAATCAAACTTTCGTAGATAAAACAAAAATACCTTTTGAGACAAAGTTTAAGGAACTTAAGTTGTGTGCACTTTATCAAAAGAAAAAAAAGGGTTATTTGATATGGAAATTTGTGCGAAGCATCCTTGATAAAGGTGCTCATGTTCCCATTGTTTATAAATGCATGCATATCCAAGTTAATTTTAATTCGATGAATAAAATATTTATAAAGCTGCCTTAATGTTCACCAAATAAAATATTTTTATCTTTCATCGTTGCAGATCCAACCTCCAATGCCCTAACATTCAAGACAATATATCACCCACAAAGTGGCCAATGTGTGAGTGCCAATACAAGAAAACAAGTCCATTTATCCAGTTGCAAGAGGTCAAGCAAATGGAGTTACGCTGGGGATGGATCTCCAATCAAATTAATAGGCACAAACTTTTGTTTGAGAACAATGGCTAAAGGTCTTCCTTTAGCACTATCCAGCGATTGTTTTAGCAGACAAAGTGCATGGACAGCCATTTCAGAGTCCAAGTTACACTTAGCTGCAATGGATGAAGGAGGAAACTACCTTTGCCTAGAAAAGAAGTCTCCTACGTCGTCCATGATCCTAACTAAAAGTTGCATGTGTGTGGGAGACGATTCTGATTGCTTGATGAATCCTGACATGCAATGGTTTAAACTTGTTACAGTCAATGTTGAACTGTAGTTACTAAATTTAGTGTAGTATAGGAGAAGATCAATTTTATGATCATATTTATCATAAGTTATATCTAGATTCTTGTGAATCTAGTAGGAGTATGAAAATTTCCTAGAGACAATCCACAATGAATATTTGAATGTATGTTTGGATAAAAATACCATATTGGCATGCAATTCATAAAAAAATCGAATGGATATATAAGCTAATCTTTTGCACCAAGTTTAAGTATGTCAAGAACTCCCGGTTTTATAACAAGCGAATCTTTTGTACCGAGTTTTGGTAAATAAGGAGAAGTAAGGTTTTACAACCTACTTGGTACTGATATTGATTTTTTTATAGAGATGAAACAAGTTCGACACTCTTTCCCAATCCATTATAAAATGCATGATTGGCTAGAAAGATGATTACTTAAAACAACATATTACATTGTATCTACACTCTTATATAATATCTTATTCACAATCTGGCGCAGGATACTCGTTATTCACGAACAAGGAGCTCGTGTATTTATCACTATGTAAATACGAGCATAACTACCGACTTTAAACCAACAAATTACCTGGATCGACATTTCGGATAATTAAATATCATGAGACCAATGCTTCGAGAGGATCCACTTTTAAGTGATTAGCGATCAATATTTTATTAAATGGTTTAAATAAGATATCTTTTAAGTGATTAGCGATCAACATTTTATTAAGTGGTTTACATAAGATATCTCGTTACAATGCTATTATAAAGCCATTAAATTGAGTTGACGTGGTATGATTATAGGATAGGTGAAAGCTAACGTGAATTATTGCAAAACAAAATATTTCCAAATGACATTTAGAATACAAAAAGAAACTTAATTCCTACCTCAGAATTAAAAAACCCAACTTGACATAAAAAAATAAATAATAAATAAACTCATGTCATTTTCACTCAAATGAAAGAACTATTTCATTTTCACTCTAATAACATGAATATTCATAAAACTTATTTACACTATCACATTGGCATTTTAAAAAACTCTATCTCCTAAACAACTTTGCATTTTATATTTAAGTTTCTTTACCAAAGTTTTTTCATACATTTTAAAGTTTTGTAGGCCCTATACTATTATTACTTTTTAAACCATTACTATTAATATTTTGTAAAGATAAATTTAGTATTAATAAATATTAAATTTGTGTAATGTAATAAACTTTATTAATATTCTTAATGATAAATATTAGTATGCATAATAAATATTATATTTGTACATTTATAATACTTGAATTATTATATTAAAAAAATTAATTAATTAGATTTCAATGTTCTTGATCCAATGATGTTTTCAAAACAGGTAATAGTATAAGGACAATGAATTAATTTAAAATCGATACCAATTGAAGTACATAGAAATTGGAAAAAAGTAATTAAAAAAGTAAACATATAATTTTAAAGTACTAACCATTTTACATTAACTAGTAGGTCCACAACGCTACCATACGTATTCAATCAAGTCATTTTGAAGTTGACGACACTTTACTCTATCATGAAGCTGAATATTGTTTTAGGTATATGTTGCATAATCCACAATATAATTGTGAGAGTTATGAGGCGGCAAATCACTAGTTTCTCTGGATTCATAATTTGGAATTTGAATATATTTTTTTTTGCGTAATTTTGGCAATTTGAAATTGTAGTTATAACTATTCCTTTTATCTTTAACATTCATATTATCTAAAATTATTCATGTTGTCATAATTTTCCCAATATCCTATTGATCTCAAAAGCGTGATGGTTTGCGAACTATATGAAAATGAGACTATAGCACTCCCAATGCCCTTTCTACATCCTTCTTGGTGTTTAGTGAATAGTTGTTCCTTTTGACCTTGTAAGTATGAAATCAATTTGGCAAATATAGACCACTCTAGATATATACTATTTGCGAGACAATATCTTGTATCATTGTTTCTTCTGTTGACAACATAGTATGATGGTGGAGCTCATCCCTCTAAAATGTTATAAAAAAGGGGTGAATGCTTTAACATATTAATATCATTATTGGAGCTTGTAATAACAAAAAATGCATGCTATATCTAAATGTTATATGAAGCGACGACTTCAAGCATGGTAGTTGGAGAATCATGATTACCTTAAGTATACATGTCTTGTTATACAACTGGACAATTCTTCTACTCACAATGCATGCAATCAACACTTCTCAACATGCTTGGAAATTCATGTTGCTTTGCAACATTAAGTAAGTGCTTGATATCAGTAGAGGTGTATATAGCTCGGTTTAAAATGGTTTATCTTTCTTTATCGAACTGAACCTAATATAGCGATTTGTTTTTTTTTTTTTAAATCAAACCTAACTATACGGTTTGATTTGTAAATTTTTCGAACCTAATTAAAATCAATTTAGTTTAATTCGAACTACGGTTCGAATCATTTATCTCAAAATTTTTCTAAAGATTTTTATTTTCAATAACATATTTTCCTTTACATTGAATTTTCATATGTTTCCAATTAATTTCTCATTTAGTAAAAAGTTACATAAGATCTTAACATACTCAATTTGATTGAATGAGGATAAGAGACTATATTCGAACGAATAAATAGTGAGGAAAGAGAAGTAAAGCTATCCATAAAAAAGTAATACGAAAAAAACAAAAGAAACGTTAAAGATTGGAAAAGAAATGAGAAATACGTAAAAAGCACTAAGGTAAGACCTTTACTTTGAAAACATATAAGGAAATAACAATTTAGAAATGAAAAATTTCTAAATGTGAAATTTCAAATGGAATTTACTTAACTTAATATCAATAATTTACCCAAAAATAAGATAATGAAGAAGAAGATATAAAAAATTTGATGAAATCCATAAGGATTTATGAAAAAAAAAAAAGTTAACAAAACAATTGTATGAAATTACTTTTATTTAACTAAACGATTTGGTTTGGTTTGGTTTGCTTTCTTAGACCGCAAACCATTTATATATAATCGAACCGTAACAAAATGGTTTGTAAGAAAAAAAAAAGTTTTTTTAGTTTAATTCGGTTTACAGTTTGATTTGCAAATCATAATTTTTTTGCCTAACCCTAGATATTAGTAGGAGTAGGTTTGCGTAAGTACTTATGATCGAGACAGTTAATGACACCTTGAATAAATTCTTTGACACATTTTATAATTGTGCATTTAGCCATATACAAGCGGTCATCTAAAACATCTCCTACTACTCCATATGCTAACATTCAAATAGCTGTTGCACACTTTTGTAGTGGTGAAAAGCTAAGTTTACTAGCAACATCCCTTTTTCGTTTGAAATATGGAGAGGAATCTTAGAGTGTTTGTACAATGTAGAAGAATAGAGCTTTTCTCATTCAAAATCTTTGTTGTAATTACTCATTAGAATATACTAGGTTATCTAAGTAGTAGTTGTTATATAAATGGTTATGTCCTTTAACTTGATCTCTATCTATGTATTTTCTCTTTTATCTTCTCTTGTGAGAATTCTTGTAGAACTTTGGGAACATTTTATATAAGAAATTAACCAACAATACTTGCTTACTCTCCCCAAAAAATAATTCTTTGGCTATTTCAGTAGTTATGCTTTCCATCTTAAAATCAAAGCTACTTGTTGATATGATTATATGAGGGAATAAGTAATGGAGTTGCTTTGAATGGAAATGAGAATAGATGGTGCATGATGTGTGTGTGTGTGTGTATATGTATATATATATATATATATAACCTCATTTGCTACTTTTATACTAGCTTCTTTTACAATAGCTTCTTTTACAATAGCTACTTTTTTAAAGTTGATTGGAGTTTTTTTAAATTGGTTTGAGTTGCAAATACTTCATAGTGACTATTAGTTTTTTCCCCCCTTAAAAAAGTTATAGATAGATTCTTTTACAATGACTTTTAAATGATAAATAATAGAAATTGTTATAATAGCTTAAATAAGTTCATTAACACATTCGAGTTTTATGTAGTCATACAATGATAAATTCCACTAATGAAAACCGATATAATTGCTAGCTTGATATAAAACTACTGGTTACTTTTTTCCATCAATATCTCTTTATGCATCTCTTCGATCAATTGTCTCTACATTTTATCCATTGAGGATGTATCAGCAAAAATTATTTGCTTATCCCATTTGAGCTACTTTCAGCATTACTTCTATTATTTAACTTCAGCAAATTTTCCAATGACCTCAACATTTACCTAATTTGTGTTGTCTAAGTCTTCCAATTTTTGAATTAGCCCTTGGAGTTTCTACTCCAATATCAATTGGCTGCCACTCTACCAATGGGACATCTAACTTGTTCAATGACCTTATCATTTATCAAGGCATCATTACTGGAGGATGAACTTGTATACGATCCATCTTTATTTGACTTACTTTGCTTACTTTGTTTTTTTTTCTTGCGTTTTTAACTTTAGACCTTTATTTTGGTTCATTACATAATATTAACCAATAATGCTCTACCACATATTGTTTTTTTTTTTTTTTTCTCATTTTGCTTAAATAAATCGTGAATATCTCTTATATAATCTTGTTCATTCTTTTCATTTTGAAAATTTTGCATGCTTTTGTGAGTACTCGAAGGGTGGTAAATTTTGAGAATTATTAGGATCCATAGATTCTCCTAATTTATAAATGTTGTGCGATGAAATAAATTGTTGTGAAAAAGCATTTTAAAATGTACACAAATTGCCTTATTTATAATGGAGAAGGAAGAAAATAATTGATGAAATTTGTCCATCGAAATATTTACGTTGTTAAAATATGCATGTTAAATATACATTGTATATTTTCAGTTATGGATTGGCTTTTTATTTTGCCTCTCAATGGCCAAGTTTTCCACCTTCGTCAATGGATAAATTATTCAAAAAAAAAAAAAAAAAAAAACTCCAGGCACCCGTTACTTGTCAAAGAAATCTCACACATCTAAGTCACGCCAACTCAGTCAAGGATATTGGAGTAGAAACTCCATTCTCGTTGCTTTAGCTTAGGGAAATATGAGAAGCAACCTCGATATTCATGCTCGAAGAAATAAAAAACATAAGAGCAACCTCAAAACTAAATACCTAAAGTAGAAACCTAATCTACGAATCCCATATCTAAATCCTAAATCAAAAATCAAATTGTAATCTCCAAGGAAATTGAAGCACCTCAACATGAGTAACACAATGTTTTAGTCAATTTTTCTAGTAATTAATTATTTTTTCCTTTAAAGTATATAAAGAATGGAATCCAATATTCCTATAACGAAAAAAACATGAAGTATAGTAAAGACTATTTCATGTAAGCATTTAGTCGAACAAATGATGAACAATTATTTAAATTCTAAAGAATAGAAAAAAACTTGGCTTTATTAACTCATAAAGCAATCCTAAAGGCTGAAAAAGTTGAAAAGTAACAAATTAACAAAGAAAAGGTGAAATTAGAAAGTTAAAAAAAAAAAACCAAGGTGGCACAATTAAAACAAAGTAAAAATCAAACAAAAAATGTAAAAATAAAGCAAAAAGTTGCTTGATAATGCACTACTTGAGCTGACTGTAGCTTCTATTAGTATTTCAATTGAGTCTTCCGGGGGGGGGGGGGGGGTATGATAGGGTTTCAGTTGAGAGAATTTATGCCTTCCATTATGTGTTATGTTGGTTTTAATGTTTGAATGAAAAGAAGGAGTTATTTTGTTTTTACATCTGTTTTTTCTTTTTTTTTTTCGGTATGGGTTTGCTTTATGCTACTTTTGAATATTTTATTTCACAACAATCCATGTCAATGTTCACCTACTTATAAATATGCAACATCAGCTCAATTTAAGTATTATGATGATGCCATAATGAAATCTTTCATTTGAACCACTTAATAAAACATTATTCTCTTACTTTAACTACTAGAAAGATCAATCCTTATTTCAAGTTACTCCCAAATATCAATCCATTAATTTATAATTTTCCTTCTTTCACATTATAGCAATAAGTTAAATCACTGCCTACTAGACTAAACCATACATATACTAAAAAGCCTAAGCTTTTCTTTTTTCCTACCTATAGGAGAGATTAAAGTCATTTCTTTTTTTTTTTTTTTGGTCTAACATAAGGTAGTGAGAATTAGGAGGTGACAACAAGATGATGATGACACCAATGAGGACTTTGCCACCTAATATATGCTAATCTTCTAGATTAGATTTAATTATATGAAGAAGTTAAGGTCTTTACCCTAATTGGCATGCATAATGTATTTCTATATGATTAAAGTAGGCCTAATTCCCTCCCCTCCCCCTTCCCTACCCCACCCCACTCCAATAACCCCTCCCCCCTTATCTTCATAAGGTATTTGAGTGATTAGGAAAACAAAATTTAAAACCAAACATTATATAGGTAGTATTCGATTAGTAGAACAAGATAATACAACAATAATCAAACAACACAGTATAAAAAGAATTAAGACAATACAATTTTCTTATACCATATTTAATATGTGTAATATTAGATGTGGATTTCTATTATTGCAAAAATAATAATAATAATAATAATAATAATAATAATAATAATAATAAAAGAAAATTAAAGGATAAATTATATTATAAATCATAAAGTTTAGTATTGTGATATGAAACTCAGTGTAGAATAATTTTTTGAATTTCGAAGATATATTTATTTTGTACTATGAAATAAATTTTTATATCATTAAATATATGTACATATTTTTTAGTTTTAGTCCAGTATCTCAAGAACCTTTTTTTCCAGTAACTTAGGTCAGTACTTAAACTAAATGATGTACTAAAGAATATGTTCAGTACTGTACCATAAAAATATGGTAACCAAACAACACCAATATTTTCACTCTTAACAATACCTTAGTTGGAACCTTACGTGCAATATTTAGGCACCACATTTTACCCTTTTTCATTCTAAATTTTAGCCAAAGATAGATATTTTAATCGAAATAAAATAGTTTGGAAAATGAAAATGAAAAAAATTATAAAGTCATAAAGCAGAAAAAAAAGAAAATAAATAAAAAATGCTATAAAAAAAAGATAAAAATTGGAAAATAGAAAGGAAAAGGGAAAAATATTTGTTTTGAGGGTAACAAATCATTTCAATGGTGGAAAACCATTTTAAGGGTTAATAACAGCTTTTGGAGTTGATGCAAATATAGGCGATTTAACATATTTTGAGCTTCCATTAAGAAAAGCACTTGTTTTTACTCAAAAATTATTTTCTTTAAGTTTAGTCTAACATGTTAGTTCTTAAAAGTATAAAACAATAAAATATTACTTTAAGATGTGCTTTATTTAGACTTTAATTGATCGTTCAATCATTTTTAATACAAGTTAGATCGAGACTTTAGTAGAACTCAAACTTATAATGAATTAATCCGATTTTGAGGAAAAAAATTATTTTCATGAGTAACTGCACAACTATCCTTTTAGCCTCTTTTCTCTAATAGGTTTGAATGAAGTTAAGCACGAAAGTTAATAGAAATAGCAACTAACCAAGCAATTCACTTATGTAATTTTATATTGAATTTGACTGTGTTTTGTTAAATCAATAATGCAATTAAAGTAGTATCCACTTAAATTTTGCAAAGTATCATTTATAATCATATGAAAAATCAAATAAAACCAAGCAAAACAAACAAAACAAATAAGAAAATAGGTTATGCATCAAAGGAGGCATTTTGATCTCTATTCACATGTATCCTTGTTGGACAGTGACTTAAAAAGGATCCCATATCAAGACAAGACGAGGCTTAGGAACACACACACATACGTATATATATATAAAAGATCCTTTTTGGATCTCTCTTTAACCTTATTCTTTAATGAATGACCTTTTTGGTAAAATCTTGTATATTACTAATAAAATAAATTTCTATTACACATACATGGGACATAAAACAAAAGAGATAATATATAAGATGGATTGAAGAGATTTTGATACTTGACTCTATTCATGACCCAACGCTAAGGAATATAAAAGAATACACCAATCCTAAAGATCCATGGAATTTATCGTAGATCCAAGCCAACAAACAACAAGAGCATATTCGTTGTTTAGTTATTTTTATTATTCTTAATCTTGTTTATCTAGATAAATATGTATGTATTTGAAATAGATATAACGAATAGATGATATAAGATAAGTACACCTATCAAATTGCAGTAAGTAGATTAAGTCTTAATGTCAATTCCTTAAAGGCTGTAATTACTAGTATTCGCTGGGTCCTTATTATTTAACCAGCAAATTAAATTTCAAGAAACTTAAAGAATCTAAATTAAATTGCAATAACTAATAGATTAACATTTAATTAAGAATTATTCAAGAACTTAAATAAGAAAGCAATAAAATTATAAACTACTTCAAGATTCATAAAAACGTATCTTAATCTTTACTTTTGCTAAATCTAACATATGATTTTCCTAAAGATAATATAATTTTTTTTTTAATCTCTCTTCCGAGAGAATTCTTTACTAAAGTCAATCATTTTCTCAAGCCAATTAACCTTAATCTTAGAATCCTTTATTATAATTTCTTCTTAATAATATGATCTAAGATTGCGTTATTATACAACGAATTCTCTACAATATAATTTAAAATTTCGAGAGAATGTTGTAAATTATTTATAATCTTACAATAATTCTTATCAACAATGGTTAAATCTAATCTTATAAAAAATCTTTCGATTCTCTTGTAAGATATCAAACTCTAGGTTATTACCTACGAAAATAATAACCTAAATCATGAAACATACATAGTTGAACAAAAAAAAAAAGACTAAAGAATTAAATCAATTAAATAATAATTATGTCACATGAGTATATCTATATCTAGGTTCTACAAGATCTAGATACCAAAAATCCACTCTTTATACATTCTAAAATACGAATCTAAAACCATAGTATAGAAAAGAGTAGAAGAAAGAATCATTAAATCATAATAAAATTAAATCTTGAAGTCTTCTCTTCTCCTCGCTCTCTTGAATATTCTTCGCTTTAAAAACTCTCTAAAAGTCGTGCTCAAAAAGTTCTCTTTAAAAGAAACCCTGACAAGGCCTTATATAAAAAGTGAATAAAAAAATAAGTTGATTGGAAAAGACATGACTACAGACATAACCGTGTCTTTTGGTCATGTCCTTAACTGTGATTCATGGTTGCATCTTTTTTTTTTTATCAAAACCGAAAACGACACGACTGAGGACATGGTCATGTCGATCATGTCGTTTAGTCATGTACTGGGTTGTGACAGTTGAAAATAAGCTCTAAATTCACTTGAAAACGATATAGTCATGTCATTCGGTTGTATTGATTTTCAAACCTTTATAACTTACTCATTTTAACTTCCATTTGAGTGAAATTTGTTTCTATCTTCTCATTTTCTATTGTAAATCATTTCAAAATCTAGAATATAAAATTTTACTCAATCAAGTATTATTATCTAAAATAAACCCAAATATTAACAGAAAATCATCAAAATCATTATGTAAAACATATGCAAATAAGAACTTATCGATAGAACCTATGGATTCACGTGTTGTTTCCTTTTAGATTATTGTATTGCTATTTCAATTACTTATTTCTTTTACGCTCACACTAGTGTTGTTGAGAGTCCTTGGTCAACCAATACCCCCTACATCCATGTTTAGTTTGTTGCCTAACATAACATTAGCATTCCTCATCTTAGCATTTTATTCACATTTAGATTTCTCTAATTCCTTTTTCCTTATATACTTTTGAAGTCTCCCTCTCATCGCTTGAGTAATGGCTTAAGCTCTTGAACTCTAGGTTTCTTTCTTTCTAAAAGTTTCCTTACTCTAACAATGATTAATATATTCTTTTAGATTATGACCCATAACAGCACAAATTGCATGGCAACATAGGATCTTAGTTAAGTCTTATTCCCTACATATATACGTTTGTTTAGTGAAGTCCATAATATGTACTGTTGTTTATTGTATTAAATCTTAAACTCTGATTCTCCATTGAATTAAAGCTAACATCACTTTACCTTTTCCTTATTTTCCTCCATCATTTTGCCAACTCTTAGGCATTCTCCTAAATCCATTTCCATGTGCTTTTTTAATGTTTCTAGGTTTCTAGATTCTCTCGTTTATATAAACATGGATGTCTTCAAGTATGGTCATAATGGACTTGCACATTACATCTAACATACGACTATTAAAGGCCTTATAGATATTGTTATCAACTATGTCACAACATATGTCTATCTTAAAGAAAGCATTGTGACACATTACCATATTTCAATACCATGTTTTATTCATAAATGTTGACTCTTATAAGTTAGTTAAGCTATTTTAACATCTCATTATAATTCAGAACCTAATATTCAAGTTTTTGATAAATAGCCAATCAAATTATTATTTCTCATTTATCATAAAATCAAATCACTTGTACTCCTAATTTTACAAAACAAGCTTTATGAAGGTGTTGTTGACTAACTTATATGATTATCTCGTAAAGTTTAGCTTAATTGAGAGAACTTTGATCCAAGCCCCAAGTTTGTCCTTGAAAGTAAGACATTCCAGACACAAGAAACATAAGCTAAAAATAGTAAATAGCACAACAACAAAGTATTATGACCCCACAACATTATAATGTTTCTTATCATACTCTAAGGCATATGAATTACAAAACAACTACACTTCTATTGCTTAACCTTATTACTCCATGTCACATATGTTTTAACTATCCACTTAAGTATTATCTTCTAATTAAACTTCCTTTTAAATAGATTCATGAGCTCTTATTCAATGTTACAACCTTGATAAACACATTTCATCAACAAAACTATTCATATAATCTAATCTTCTCATACCACATTTATTGTATCATTTCTCACATCACATGCAAGCTTATATAGAAGATAATTATTCTTTAAACATATCTAACTCATTAGAATATAAATATGTACAAAACATAGTAACTAGTTAACTCGTTAGTTATTTTACTCACTTGTAACTTAAACCCTATGGGTGACACTTCCACTTACTTGAATACATTTAAAGCTACTTGGCCTTATAACCCTTATTCTCCTTGTTCATGGTTAGCATTATTGTTTTTAGAAATGGGTCTTACTCTTGAAGGTAACATTTGTTTAATGCATGCTAAATTAAGGTAACTGCATACCCGATGACCAAATTATCTACAGCAAAACATTTTCTACCTCTTAATTGTGGGCATTATTGAATTATATGGCCAAACTCTTCACAACAGTAACATATCATGTCCTTATAGAGCATTGCTTTGTTGAATGTCCTACTTCAGCATAAAGATAACATCTCCATTTACACTCATGCACCTTATGTTCCTCTTTACACTTTCAACATGCCATTATTATGTCCTCCCTTCTTACTAAGAATTAACATAGTCTCTTACACTTTCTTACCTCCTGATGTTGACTATCACTTCTTATTACCTCCTTTTTACGATCACTTTCTACCTCTCTATAAACCTTGAGAGTTCTCTTATAGGGTCGGAGTCGTCAAAGATTGCCAGTCAAGATTTTCTCTAAAATTGTCTAAGCTATATAAATCAAAATCTAAGACGTAAGGTCAAAACCCCAAATCAATTTTCAAACCTTAATTGATGAGTCAAAAGATAATCCTATAATTGTAATATATGACCATAATTGGAAAACACTAACCCTGAAACCTGGATGTGAAACCCTAGAAAGAAAACCCCAGAGCAAGTCCAAAACCCTAATTGAATGTAGAAAATCCTAAATTACCAATAATTCCTCAATTAGTTAGTGAAACTACCCACTAATACTAAACAATTCAACTAAACAGCCCTAACTGATTTTTAATAACCAACGTCGATTGCTAAACATTGTTATTAAACTAGATCAATTAATAATATTAATCCATCCAATTGAACAAATCGAACTGTAATCACAACCCTAATGTTTAGTGCCACTTATGAACTACCTTAATAAAAGACCCTAATCTTTCATTAACCACTTAATTAAACATAGTCTTTTAATTATCTAAAGGCTAATTGCATTAATTAGGAAGATGTCAAATTATTATACACAAATCTCCTTGAAAATGACATGTTTGTACCATAAGAGGTAAGAATCTTTCTTAAAGTACAAAACCTCACAATCTCCTTTAGCATTATGAAGCTAGTTGTCTCTTTGCCCAATTTAACACACTCTTGGCTTGTCTTTTTCCCCATTTTCCTTTTCTTATGTCAACCATCCCTTGTCCTCATTCTCTTCTTTTTTTCTTCCATTTTCTTTCACCAAACAAACCCCATATCCAAGGAAGAAAACAACTAGTTTCAACCACCGAACCTTCCATACAAAGACACCTAAAACACTCTCTCAACCACACCAACTAAAGCAAGTGGTTGTTAGGGCTTGTAGAGTTAAGAAAAGGAAGAGGGGCTAACGCAATAGGGAGGAGTAGATAAGCTAGGGTTTCGGCCAACATGAGAAATGCTTCGCTTAGGTAAAACAATTATTATCCCACTTCATTTCTAGTACTTTATTTAAGTTTAATTGTGGGATTTTGTAGTTTAGTAATGTATAAATATTATTCCTTTGATTATGTACCTAGATTAGGTGGTAGATTGAAAAACATAACATGATATTAAGTTAAATGTAAACTATGATGATATAGCCCTAGGAGTATGATTGTATTCTTATGAAATTTGCAATCAAAGGTTGGATTAGGAATGATAACTTACTAGGCTAAAACATGTAATAGGAGGAATTAGGATTATTTTGAGTATCAATGAATATCTATAGTATAAAACTATATTAGTAAACAATATACTGATGGTTAGTGGTAGGTAGGTGACAAATTAGTGCAAATCACTCTAAACACCACCAAATCCATTACACTACAATGACATGCATAAATTTGGTCATTTTTAACCTATTTCACATAATCATGTTTAGGTTAATAAGCATGTGATTAGGAATTAATCAGGTAGCTTATGATCTTAAGTGCAAAATTGAGCCTAAAAATGACTATTGGGCCTTAAAAGCTAGGTTTAGAACCTATAAACCCAATCCATCCCACCAAATCTAGAACTATGCCTAAAACCATGAATTAGAATGGACACTCTTGGGCTAAGGCTAAAATAAGTGTTAGGGCCCTAGTTTCAGAGGTGATGAAATGAGCCCAAAAACTCATTAAAGGCTTATGAAATCCAAATAGAAGCCTATTTCCCATAAGGACCCTCGGATAAATTACAAAACTAAAAGCCATTTGAAAGCCTCAAGAAGCTTAATAAGAATTAAAGAAGACTTACTATGGGCTAAAGCCACAACTAAGCTTAAGATCTACTAAACTAAGCATAGAACCAATCATAGACTCTTTAACTCCTTAGGCTCAAACATGAAATGAAGACAAGATTAATATTAAAAGTGGGCTGAAAATTTTTTTTGCAATTTAGGTCCACAAATAAGCCCAAAATGCAATAAAGTCAAAGCAAACCCTTAACTAACAAAACTAATAGGACCATTCCCCTTAATTGCAGGTTCCAAGGACCAAAATAGATCCCAATACATGAAAGTATATCTAAAAACCTATAAAAACTACTATACGAATGTGGAAAAAATAAACAAAAAACTTAAAACGAAAAGGAAGGGAAGCCATCTATTGGAGGTAAGCAAACTACAACTCAAGGAATTTGTTCTGCACCATTAGTATTTAAGTAAGTTATCAAACATTATTAAGCACATAGTAAGGTTGAACTACACATGATGTGAATGTATGTGTGTTGAATGTAAGTAACACTTCCATAAGGGTCAAGAATTATGGAAGGTGTATATTTATGTTGTCTATAGTTTCGATTATCCCATTAGACTTAACCTTACGGGGCACTTCACCTTAACTATGTGAGGCTATTGGTAAGTCTGATTCTAATATACAAAATCACGCTAATTGTCATTGAGAAAGTAGCTTAAGGGAAACCACAAATTAATAGTAGTAGCTAGATACTTAATCGTGCTTGAGGAAATAGTTGAAATTGATAATGCAACTTAGGCCTTAGTTATATGAGCTTTCAAAAGCTTTACTTTGTTAAATTATTTTATAAAATGGTTTAATACTTCTCAAAATTAAGACTAAAATGGCGACTAGTGTTAATTGACGTCAGGTTTTAAGTAAAACTCCCTTTTATAAATATTTCTAAAATGGTTTGCAAAGCTCTAACACTCTATCATGTTCTTAATACTTCAAACATATGCGATACGGTTGTTCGATTATTCAAGCTAAGTATTTAACTTTACCAATTATTCAGGTGAACACATAAGTGATAGCATGCAAATCAAATAGTCCTTTCATACAACCAATAACATCCAACACAACAATAGGTAACAATTAAATAAGAAGTAGCTAGTAAATTACAAGAACTCCCTCAACACATATTTATGCTAAAAACTAGTAGCTTTTCAATACTATGGAATGATCAAATGTGTCACCTAAAACATTTAGACAATGCTTACGAATTAGGACCTATTTAGCCAAAAGAGTGGAGCTAATCAGACAAAAAAGACGCCTATGCTAAAAGAAACTCACTCTATTCTATAAGAAGTTCATTCTATCCTTCATTCTTCATTTGTTATCTATGTGTTAAGTTTGTTCATAACGGTTTGCTTTTCCCCTTCTTAATTCCATTTCACTTCTAGAGTTTTAAGTAGTTTTAGTAAAGGTCGGTTATTTTATAGTCTTATGTATTAGTGTAATACTCATTTCAACCTTAAGTCCCTTTAGTTTAGATCTTATGCTAATTTAAATGATCCGATTATTATCTAACTAATTTGTGGTCTATGTCTTATGAATGTTATCTTAAATTATATTATAGGGTTGATCCTCTCTATGGCCTTTGTGATTCTTAAGCACATATAGTAGTATTTCCTTTCTACTTTAGATTATTTTGGTGTATTACCATTTACATAAAGTTCTAAGTGCCTGTACTTAAAGTCTTATTTATATGTAATCTTTTACTTAAGCTTCTACATATATAGGGTGCATATATACAAATATATAATATTTAGGTACTTAAAAGGAAGGTTGATATAGGCTTTGGTTTCATTGACCTAACTTGACCTGAATTGGCCATAAGTTGCTCAATTTAAGTTGCTATTGCATGTAGAAATAGTTATTGCGAAGCTTGACATGTCCAATTTTTATTTTTAAGGTATGCTTACTAATCCTAAGCCACTTAGGTGGTGAAATCACCTTAAACAGTTTCTAGGCATGCTTAGTTCAATCATAAGTTGTCTTTACTTTGATCCCCTATCTCTTAAAATCCTATGGTTTGGTTTCGTATAAAGTTTAAACTTTCTTCTAATATTAGTATCCAAAGAAATCAAGTAGAAGCCATCTTTTCTATTCACTTTAAGTAGCATTGTTGATTTTAAGAAATAAACCATATTATGTATGTTAAGTATCATGTGAATCAGTTAGTCTTAACTAGCCTTAGTTACCTTTACCACTAATTAAGGTTGACTAAATTTTTTAATAAGAGTCTAATTAGTCTTTTGTATTCTAGTCCATGTACAAATTTAGACTTTGAAGTAGGTTTTATACATGAAAAGTTCTTATTGTCTACTTCTACAAAAACATTAGGACAACTAACAAGTTGGGCCATTATGGTTTTCTAATTATTTAACTTGCCATATAACATATACTTTTTTAGGAGTTGCTTGTGGTCACCCTTTGTCAAACCTAAGTTAACCCACCTAAAATCAACTTGGTTCAACTTAACCTTGTCATGAGATCGGTCCGCATGACCAATTTGACCATCGTGAATAGTGATCCTAAGTCGATTCAATTGACACAGTTAGTTTAACCTAGTTCTTATAAGAGCACCTTAGGTTTTTTTGAGTTGAAATATATTATTTTCTCTTATATTTTTTAGAAAATGCATCAATTTACTAAAAAAATAAATTTACATAAAAGAAAAACAAAAAATAAATCATAAAATGTTTTCAACTTTCAATTTTCAAGTATATAGATAATTTTTATTACATTATAAATAAATATAAATCATATTATAATATTTTTATTGACCCTAGTTTGATCTGGTTTGATCTTTGTTAGACCCTTTTGACCTTAGATCTCTTCTCTTCCTTAGGTTAACATTATAGTCCGAGTTTGACAATATACGAAAAACTAATAATTAAATTTTAGGCATTAGCTTATGATCTAGCATCGATAAAAAAAAATGTAGTGGTTTGGTTGAAAGGAACATGGAAGCACCCAATATATTTCTACTTTCCTATGGACGTCTATATGCCCTATTCAATATCAAGTCATTTTGTCTTAACTCATAAATTGATTATATGTTTTGCTTATTTATTGCCATAAAGAACTTAATGTTCTAATAAACTAGCTTTGAAGCAAAATAGAATATTTTTATCCTACTAATCTAATTAATCCTAAAAATAAGAAATTAAAATTTAATCGAATAAAGGATAATAATAAAATTATATCTAATCTAAATAATATAAAATAAATACAAAGATCTACTAAATAAATTATCATCTCGTGCTAGCTCTTTCTTGATCTACATCATTTCACTTCTCTTAAAATGATTCATCCAAATCTCTAAGATTTCCTTTTAGTTTACCTAAATGAAACAACAACCTGTAATATAGTTGTCTTTTATAGTCTCCATTAATTCTTCCTAACTTGAAAAATAATTTTCTTTTGTGAATGATTGTAGTATTTGCATCAATTTGGACAATACCTCTTAATTTTTGTTTTTCTTCTCATGATCCCTACTTCTTGCTTTGATATATCATATTCCCATGATAAAATTTTCTAGCAAACTTAATTTATTCTTCAAATTAGTTTTTTATTCAATTTTCATGGACTTTTTTATGAGTTTGAATGGGGAATGATTTCGTAGGGTTTAAATATTGAACATGAGGCAATATTGGTTTGATTTTATTAACATCCTGCTTGATAACATAATTAAAAGGCCCACTAACTTTCCTTTCTATTTCTATTTTCTCAGGTACACTTTCTTTTATGTGTTTTCAATCTTTAACTTCAATTTTAGGGGATTCATGCGTTATGTCAATTTCTTAAAGATCAAGTGGAATTGGATTTTCAGATTTTACAATATATATATATATTTATCAATAGGAAATTTCAAAAATCACAAAGCATGACAATCATTATATTTAAGTTGGCTAATATTTGGGTCTAACATAGCCTTGCTTTCATTATGTTTAAAGATAAGTGCATTATATCAAGGCCATTATAACTTGATGGTATGAAAACTGGTCTTCTAGATGGGATGGATTAGCTTTAATTCCTCCATTCTCTAAAGTTGTATGTGTTATAATTGGGAAAAAAAAACGATAAATGCATTCTAAAAATCAATATTACTATATTCATTACTTTTTGACATTTCATAATAAACAAAAGGAAGATTGTATTGATCTAAGAAAAGAGTAGTAAATTTAGTTTTCAAAAAAAAAAAAACTAAGGATAGGCTCTAAAAAACATACTACAATAGCCTAAAAACACACTACAATCGCCTAAAAACACACTACAATCAAGCTATAATACTAAATTTGATGTTGAATAATAGAAGTGAAAAAATAAAAGATACGAAGAAATATGTAAAATTGAAGAATAATATGGAAAAAGTACAAAAAAAAAACGTAGAAGTTAACTAAAAAAGATAATCTAAACAATAATCATATTGAATATGCTAAGAAAATCAATACAAACAAAATAAATTATTTTTCGTATTTATTTAATAAAGGATGGTGGACCTAAAATAATATATCCGATATTCCCGCACCATCAAATTAGATTATTGTTATGGTATCACACTGTAATAGGTTTTCTAAAAGTCTCCTACCAATAAGTTCTTAAAGGAATCACATACCAAAATAATAGAAGCATGCCATTAAAGGAGAAGAAAAGACATTGTGACAGACAATAAAATAATTTTATTCAATACCAAATTATTCTATCTTAATCATATATTCATTACATGCTTTATCTACTTATAGGCAAAACAAAAGCTAATATTCTAGTAAACTAATCTTTAAGGATATTAGTAAATAAAACATTTACTTTCTTAAAAACAAAATACCGACCCAACTAAATCTTACGAGCAAAAAACTAAATACAATAAAATAAATGATAATAAAATCATATCTAGCTTAAATAACACAAAATCCCCAAGGCAAATGAACTATTAAAACTTTGATCTAGGTATGAATATATCCCATAAATTTCAAAAAGAAAAAAAAAAATAAACCCCTTAAATTTTGATAAATTAGCAAATAATCCTTAAAGTTATAAATAAACTCCTAAATTTTGATCTTAGTATAGAAACACTCTCTTAGACTTGTCAAAATACACTTCCTAAACTTTAAACTCTTGTTTTTTCTTGAATTAGAAAAGCAGGTGCCTTTTATGTTGCTAATTTTTTAAACTTTAAGGAGATTATTTATAACATTTGAAATTCATGGGTATGTCCGTCTCTAAGTCGTAGTTAGGGGATCACTTCCAATATTTCCTAAAATGTATTAAAATCTACTTATTTCTTCATCTGCATTATTTTCCTTTTTAAAAAAAGATTCATCCTTAAATCCTTGAAATTTTCTCTCAATCTACCTATATTAAATAACAACCAATAAAAATCATTTTTGAATCAGTAATACATCAAGCTTCCATGGTCTCTATTTATTCTCCCCAACTTGAAAAGATTCAATTTTGGTTTTAGTGAAATATTGTAGTGTTAACTTCAATTTCTGACAATGCCTAGTCTTTTTTGTTTTCGCCTTACGATCTCTACATTTTCCTTAATATATCAGATCCCTATGATGATATCCTATAACAAATTCACATAATATGTTGCTTAAACTATTTTTTTAATTTCTTGACTATTTATGAGTTTGAATGAGGAGTGGCTCGATAAGAGTTAAAAGATTGAACTATAGACAAGATGGTTTGATTTTACTAATACCTTTTTTAGTAACAGAATGAAGATATCCATAAACTTTCTTCCTTATTTCCTTTTTTTGACCAACGTCTTTGTTGCCTTACGTGTACTATTTTGCATGTTTGTAATCTCTCACTCTATTTTATGAGAATTGTAAACAATGTAATTATCTCGATGTCTGGTTGAACTAGGTCATCAGTTTTTATGTTACTTTTTTTTTTTTTGTTGACGAGAAGCAATTTAGAGAATCTTAGGGCATCAAAGGAATAATTAATGTATTTGATTTAGTACGTACATGTGTCTAACCTAGCCGTAATTTCATCAACCTCCGACGTACGTGCATTATAGAAATCAATGATAATATTTTCCTTGCTATCTAACGTTTTATATGAAACCGTATTTGGCCTATTAAAAAATTGTATAATTTAGGTTTTAAAAAGAATACCAAGGGTAGGATCAAAAGAGAACATTATAGTTAGGCGTTGATACTAAATTTGACATGGGATATTTAAACCAAAAAACTATAAAACAAAAGGAAATACTTAGGATTGTAGAATAAGGCGGAAAAGAATGGAAGTACAAAAACCACCTGGAAGGCAATTTAAGCAATAATTATATAAAATATTCTAAGCGTTAATAGGTCATTTCGACCTTTTAAGCCTAAGATCAACATGCTTGCTTAGGACATTCAAACAAGGATCAAGCATGAGCAACATGCTTGGTATACTAAGTGCACTATATCCTACAATTCTCTCCAAGATTTATTCCATGCCAGTTGGATAACAAGGAAATCATAGATCATGATCCACTTGCCTCATTTAGTAATCCTTCGATGCCTATAAATAGCACACCCAACCATTAAGGTAAAGGATCCAAAACCCTAGTTCTCTACCGTTTATTGTTGCCATTCTCAGCTAATCTTTATCTTTCTTTAAAACTTAACTAATTTGAGTGTCAGAATCCGCATGCTAGGGATACCTTCGGCTTTCTGATAGCTTTTGCGTTCTATCTTGCAAGCCCTTTAGTCCCTCCAAATTTCTCTACCGTGCTTGCCTTTTGTACAATCTAGAATTCACCATCAACATTAAGGAAATTAATAAGAATAAAATGATATATTTTTGTACTTTTTAATAAAGAATAATGAACATGATAACCTTAACCACTAGATTGGTTTATTGCTATAGCGTCACATCATAACAAGTTTCTTAAAGGTTTTATACCTACAGGTTTTTGAATGAACCACACTAACAAGAGGGATTTAATGGAATCAAACCATTAAAAGGGAAGAAAAGATGTCATGAAATTTCATAAAATAATTTTATAGAATATTAAGTCATATTGTAATGCCCCCATGCTCAAGAGTGCCATAGAACGTTACGAGTCCCTAAAAATCTACTAATACATCGGGTTAAACGAACTACTAAAATCTCCAATTAATAGAATGAATAACTTCACAAACATTCATAATAATTGATTCTTCAAAAGTAATTGAATGCAATAATTAATCTCCTTAATAAATAAAATAGAGCAACATAACTAAATACTCATGGTTACATAGCTAAACGAGACTCCTCAAATAACAATGTCTATCCAACCATTTAGATCTAACTCTTCACATCTTGTCCTCATAGTATTAGTAATATTCTCCCAAATCTTTATCTTAATAATAATAGTATGTGTCCCTATTTCCATCATAGTTTACCTGTATATGTAGAGTTCCTATAGTTGAAAAAGAAAAAAAAATAACAAAAAGATTGACCCAAAGCCTAATACATACAACCCATAGACACAAGCACATGCTAGGTAATATATACAGTCATATACATTAATGCAATCAATAATAAGTAACATAACCACTAGTTCACATCTTTTATTTAATTCCTATACCACAATACAGTTAGGATCATTCATGACTAGCCTTAACTTAGAGTATCTCAAGATTCCCTATACAAAACCTAAATCGGCGCACTGGCACCATAGCCTCCATTTAATCGGCATTAGGACATTAGTACTATGACTTCCTGATGCTACCTAACCTACTTAGTTCTAAGACATTGGTACTATGACCCACAAACACCAACCTATTCTATCTTGTATCATTTTCAAGACTTTACAGGGGACAATGTGTTTCAAGGATCATTGAGGTACAACCTTAGGGACATTGGTTGATGGATTGCCAACCACTAGTCCTCTGACTTGTGCATACCTCCAAGGCCTTTAGTTACTCGCTAGAAGAATTCTCTTTTATCATCTTGCTAAAGACGAGGCGTAGTTTGCAGGAGAATGGTTGAAAAACTCCTTGAGGGCTCATCTCGGCCATACCCTTCTTTGTCAAACTCCAAGTGCTAAACATGATTCGCCGAATGCCAAAGCCAAGAAGCCGAGTGTCAAGGCCGAGGATCTTAGTCATATGGTACTGCACCTATTACTCAGACCACTTTTGTATCGAGGTTAAGGTGTCGAAGTCCACTTGCCTAATGATGAGATCCCTTTTACGTCGGCTCCTGCCTTTTAACTTGCTATCTCTATTACTTTACATTGCAATGCTTACATCTGCTGCTAGTATGAAACCAATATCTCACTGCCAACTATCTTTTTGCTTGACACTGTACTATTTTTCCCTTTTTGTCATTTATTCTATTTACCCCTTTTTCATTGTATTAGGAATCTCTTTTCGTAAATACTTTTTTGTAATGTTGCCTTAGGGACTTAATATAAATAGTCCCCTCTCCTTATAGCCAAAAGGATATTTAATATTCCAGACAGACATTTTTTTAATATACTTAGTCCTTACGAGACATTCCTTACTAAGCATATTTTTATATACTCTTATCTAGTCTTGTCGAGTAGCTCAAGATTAGTGGCGAGTAGACCTTTGCATTAGCTTGTGTGTTATATTAAGTGAAGTGCCAAGTTGTGTTACGTTTGTAGGTGAGTCATATTCTCCAAGCAGCTTCACGTCAACTACTGCATTTAGCTCACCTAGCTTACCATTCTATTTTTTTCGATACTTTGAAGGACCCATTTGGTTCTCATCTTCTTCGGTAAGTTTTAGTGATAATTGAGCTCTTAGGCACATTACTGGTGCTACAACCCCCTGAGCCCAGCTAAGCACAATCATCACGCAATTAATTGTCTAAACAACATTTAATCCATTTATAATTATACTAACCTATACAAACATAAATAACAAGTAAGGAAGCACATAGCTGAATCTTGAGAACAATCGAAAATCTTTAACTCAAAATTATCTTTAACGTCAACACTTGAAGTATTCACAAAGTGACCTCTTTCAATTTCTATTCCCTTATTATTTTGTTCCAGTTAAGTTCACTTAATTACCTTTCTAACTTCATAAATCAAAATCTTAGCTTAATATAGGTTTCTAGGTTTGATTTAGATCCTTGGATGTGTTTAGAATAGGTTACAATAAGGTTTAGAAAGGTTAGAAACACGAAACAAAAGGAAAAAGGGAAGGTGCAAGACCATTCCTAAGAAACATGACTGTAATCTTGAATCGTGATTCTTCTTTAAAATAAACTCATTAGTTCACGCTTATGTTCTTAACTAGTATTATAAGTCTACGCCATAGGTTTAAGGCTGTAATCCTTTCGGCTTTAATTTTTCTCACCACACTACAACTAAAATTCACGATGAGTGATACATGGTAAGATTACTGTTGTCATCTTTGCTCTCATTTCTCTTGTTTGACAATCTCTCCTCTTTTTCCACTTCCAATCTCACCCAAACCAACCCACAGCAATTCTAATTCATACTTCTATCTAGATCCTTCTTAAGTTTACTATCTTTTTATCATATCGACAACAAGGAGCACTTAAATGTGTTCTGATCACCAATTATGAAAACAAAACAAAATAACAAGATTATTACATATCTTATGTTAGGAATTGCAAAGCAATTGAAATCCATGCTACATAGCTCTTAATCAAAACACTTAGGATTGTGCAGACAATCAACATACCTAATAATACAATGATACAACCCCTTTTCTATCAAAAATCAATGATTTGCTTACTGGATTAGGGTTTAACCCTTGTCCAAAAATTCTACCTTGTAATTCCCAAAACTGCACACTTCCAGAATGTTGTAACACTTCAGTGAATGGCACAATTGAAGTGTCTAAATCAAAAGTATTTCCTAAATAAGGCTTTACCTTAGTCTTGTTCTTAGGGTTCACTTAAAGAGGGTTCTACAATACACATTAGAGCAAAAAGAGCTTTTAGGGTTTTGCAAGGCGTATTTATATTTGTAGGTAGAAAAGACCTCCTTGCCCATCTTAAAAACAATTATTTACTTTTCTTACCCAATCCAATATATTTATTATTGTCTTTCTACTATTCCATTTATTTATTTTATTTTCTATGGTGTTACATAGTCCCCTCCCCGTCACCCTACCACCCCTTTCCCCTCTTCAAAGAACTTTCATTCTGGAAAGTTTTCTTAAATCTGCAAAAAGCTTTGGATACTTCTTCTTTATATTTTCCTCTAACTCCCATGTTTCTTCTTGCTCTAGTTGATTACTCTAATGCACTTTGACATATCTTATCTCTCTTTTTCGTAGTTTCTAAACCTTTTTATCCGCAATTTTTACCAGTCTTTCTATTGTGGTCGTGTTAGTTTGCAATTTTGGGATTACCAAATCTATGTCTTGTTTAGTATCTAGTTTAAACTTTTTCAACATAAAGACGTGGAAGACATTACATATACCCGCTAACTATAGTAGTAACTCCAGCTGATATGCTACATCTTTAATTTTCTCTTGCACTACTTATGGCCCTATGTAGTGATTAATTTTCCTCTTAAGCCAAATCTTACCACTACTTTCATGGGGAAAATTTTTAATAACACCTGATCATGAATTTGAAACTCCACGAGTCTTCGCTTCTTATTGACATAACTCTTTAGTTAGCTTTGGGCTACTAACATCCTTTGCCTAATTATTCTCACCTTATCAATCACATTTGATTAATTTTAGTCTTAGTAGTTGTTTTTCTCCTACCCCTTCCTAATGCAAAGGCAACTAACCAAATTCTAGCATATAAAGTTTGCTAGAGGTAGGTATCTATCCTAATTCCCACTAAAGTCTAACATACAAGCTTAAAACATGTCCTCTAAAATCCATATAGTCCTTTTAGACTCTTCGTCTATCTAAGGATAAAATGTTATGTTGAATTGTACCTTCACACCTAAGCTCACCATAAACTTTTCCAAGATTTGCTAACAAACTGTATATCCTGATCAAAAGTGATGTTAACTGGTACTCCATGTAACCTTATTATATCTTAACTAGATAACCTTGCTAGCTTCTTTGGTTTATAAGTGACATTTATCAGTATGAAGTGTACTATCTTCGTTAATCCGTCAACCACTACCTATATTGCATCATGCTTCTCCTTAGTCCTAGGCAACTGGGTGACAAAATCCATAGTCATGTGCTTTATCGAGATTAATTTTTCGGTTTCTTTATTTAAACATTTATTTCCCCATTTCTTGATTAATACTAAACCCTAACCCATTTAATATTAATTATCGACTAAAGAAATTGAGATATTCCGATTTTTTATTGAAAATATTTTTTTGAGTCACCACCTAACCGAAGTCGGGAAAAGAAAAAGAAAAAGAAACCGTAACCAATTGGGTGGATTGATTACGATTTGGCTATCGATCTTTGATTTCAATTTTAAATGAAGAACTAGAGGGTTCTAAGTTCGGGGGCTAACTTATTAAACCTTTAACGGGTACCACTATCTATTTAACGAAATTAGGATTATTTTTCTAATTATAATATTTAAGAAATAAATAAATAAAATCAAAAGAAAAAAAATGACCTTAAGTTTCTACAGATTTTATCGTCGCCTCGAAGGTGCCTACATATTCGCCAGTCGAGATCAGACGATCATAGTTCTTTCAGAAAATCTTAGTGTGTTGATTGATTTTAATTTTTGAAAACCGACCGCGTTTATGTTTTAGTTGATTCGGTTTAAAAAAAATCTAAATGGTTCTAACTCTTGAGTGTTTTTATTTTTTATTTTTAAAATAGGATTGTTAGAGTATTTTTTTTTAAAATAATACTTTAACAATCCTATTTAAAAAAAAAAGGTCTTTTATTAATTTTTATTTAAAGAAAAACAATTTTCTACGTGATAAATCAAATCTTAAGATATGACCAATCCTAATAATCCCTAAACTAATATATACGACTATCTATTAAAATAAATTAATTCCATATGATACACTGGTATAAGAACTAATACTAAAACTCCTGAACTAACATATACATATATCATATATTATGTTAACTAATAAAGTATAATTAATATAATAACATATATATGTAAAAAAAAAAATCAATCTTAACGGTTCCTAATCTAATGTTTATGTCCACTTATTAAATAAATATTCACTTAAATTAATATAATGAACTTAATATATATTACAAAGAAAACTAATACTAAAAAAATACCTTAAACTAATACACACACACACACACACACACATATACCATATTAAACCATTAAAGTCCTAACAAAATAATAATATAATAAATCAGAAAAAATTTGAATAGAAACCGAACCTGCTTGCGGGGATACTGTCTCTAAAGTGCATAGCTGCTGTAAAGCGCTATCATGCAGATTTTGTTGGTGAACGGCGGCTTGTGCAGTTGCAGCGATTAGTACGGATGATCAGTACGTAGACTACGTTAGTGTGGGGAGCAACGTACGTGTTTGATGTATGCTGTTGTTGACGGATGGAGCTAGTTGCAATTGGAATGTATACAGGGGTCGCTGTCCGCGGCATTGGGACGATGTTAGATGTCGCTGCTATTCGCCTTACTGTTGTCCACCTTACTAATGTCCGCTTTGCTGCTGTCTTATTCGTTGCTGTCCGCCATGCTGTTGTTCTGTTCGCTGCTGTCCGCCGTGCTGCTATTCGCCTGGTCGTGCTGAAGAATTTTGTAGCAGTAGTCATTGGACGTACGCAATCTTGAAGGGTGTTATAACAGTAGGCTATTTGTGGGACCGTGTTTAATGAGTTGACTAACCAAGGTGGTTAAAGCGACCTTTGAACTAGCTAAGACCGAAAAACAAGGAAAACTTGGTCGTGCTCTAATGAGCTGACTAACTAAGGCGGTCAAAGCGCCCTTTGAGTTGGCTAAGACCTAAAAACAAGGAAACTTAGTGGGCCCCTAATGAGCTGACTAACCAAGACGGTCAAAGCGCCATTTGAGATGACTAAGACCTAATGAATGAAGAAAACTTGGTTATGCCCTGATGAGTTGACTAACCAAGGTAGTCAAAGCGCCCTTTGAGCTGGCTAAGACCAAAAAACAAGGAACACTTGGTCATGCCCTAATGAGCTGACTAACCAAGGCAGTCAAAGTGCCCTTTGAGCTGGCTAAGACCTAAAAACAAGGAAAACTTAGTCGTACCCTAATGAGTTGACTAACCAAAGCGGTTGAAGCATCCTTTGAGCTGGCTAAGACCTAAAAATAAGGAAACTTAGTCGTGCCCTAATGAGCTAACTAACCAAGGCGGTCAAAGTGCCCTTTGAGCTGACTAAGACCTAAAGAATGAAGGAAAACTTGGTCGTGCCCTAATGAGCTGATTAACCAAGACGGTCAAAGCATTCCTTGAGCTGGCTAAGACCTGAAAACAAGGAAAACTTGGTCATGCCCTAATGAGCTGACTAACCAAGGTGGTCAAAGCGCCCTTTGAGCTGGCTAAGACCTAAAGATGAGGAAAACTTGGTCCTGCTCTAATGAGCTGACCAACCTAGGCAGTCAAAACGCCCTTTGAGCTGGTTAAGACCTAAAGAATGAAGAAAACTTAGTCGTATCCTAATGAGTTGACTAACCAAGGTGGTCAAAGCGACCTTTGAGCTGGTTAAGACCGAAAAATAAGGAAAACTTGGTCATGCCCTAATGAGCTGACTAACCAAGGCGGTCAAAGCGCTCTTTAAGTTGGCTAAGTCCTAAAAACAAGGAAGCTTGGTGGTGCCCTAATGAGTAGACTAACCAAGGCAGTCAAAGCGTCATTTGAGCTGACTAAGACCTAAAGAATGAATAAAACTTGGTCATGCCCTGATGAGTTGACTAACCAAGATGGTTAAAGCGCCCTTTAAGCTGACTAAGACCAAAAAACAAGGAAAACTTGGTCATACCTTAATGAGCTGACTAACCAAGGCGGTCAAAGTGCCCTTTGAGCTGGCTAAGACCTAAAAACAAGGAAAACTTGGTTGTGCCCTGATGAGTTGACTAACTAAGGCGGTTGAAGCGTCCTTTGAGATGGCTAAGACCTAGGAAACTTGGTCGTACCCTAATGAGCTGACTAACCAAGGCAGTCAAAGTGCTCTTTGAGCTGGCAAAGACCTGAAGAATGAAGGAAAACTTGGTCGTGCCCTATTGAGCTGACTAACCAAGACGGTCAAAGTACCCTTTGAGTTGGCTAAACCTGAAAATAAGGAAAACTTGGTCGTACCCTAATGAGTTGACTAACAAAGGTGGTCAAAGCGCCCTTTGAGCTGGCTAAGACCTAATGATGTGGAAAACTTGGTTGTACCCTAATGAGCTGACTAACCAAGGCCGTCAAAGTGTTTTTTGAGTTGGCTAAGACCTAAAACATGAAAAACTTAGTTATGCCCTGATGAGCTGACTAACCAAGGTGGTCAAAACGCCCTTTGAGCTGGCTAAGACCTAAAAACAAGAAAAATATGGTCGTACCCTAATGAGCTGACTAACCAAGGCGGTCAAAGCACCCTTTGAGCTGGCTAAGACCTAAAAGATGAGGAAAACTTGGTTGTGCCCTAATGAGCTAACTAACCAAGGTGGTCAAAGCGCCTTTTGAGCTGGCTAAGACCTAAAAATAAAGGAACTTGGTTGTGCCCTGATGAGCTGACTAACCAAAGTGATCAAAGCGCCCTTTGAGCTGGCTAAGACCTAAAGATGAGGAAAACTTGGTCATGCCCTAATGAGTTGACGAACCAATGTGATCAAAGCGCCCTTTGAGCTGGCTAAGACCTAAAACATGAAAACTTGGTCATGCCCTGATGAGTTGACTAACCAAGGTAGTCGAAGCGCCCTTTGAGCTGGCTAAGACCTAAAAATAAGAAAAACTTGGTCATGCCCTAATGAGCTGACTAACCAAGGCGGTTAAAGCGCCCTTTGAGCTGGCTAAGACCTAAAAACAAGAAAAACTTGGTCGTACCCTAATGAGATGACTAACTAAGGCGGTCAAAGCGCCCTTTGAGCTGGCTAAGACTTGAAGAATGAAGGAAAACTTGGTTGTGCCCTAATGAGCTAACTAACCAAGGCGGTCAAAGCGCCCTTTGAGCTGCCTACGACCTGAAAACAAGGAAAATTTGGTCGTGCCCTAATGAGTTGACTAACCAAGGCGGTCGAAGTGTCTTTTGAGTTGGCTAAGACCTAAAAACAAGGAAACTTGGTGGTGCCCTAATGAGATGACTAACCAAGGTGGTCAAAGGGCCCTTTGAGCTGGCTAAAACCTGAAAATAAGGAAAACTTGGTGGTGCCCCAATGAGCTGACTAACCAAGGCGGTCAAAGCGCCCTTTAAGCTGGCTAAGACCTAAAAATAAGGAAACTTGATCGTGCCTTGATAAGCTGACTAACTAAGGAGGTCAAAGCGCCTTTTGAGCTGACTAAGACCTAAAAACAAGAAAAACTTGGTCGTTCCCTAATGAGCTGACTAACCAAGGTAGTCAAAGCGCCCTTTGAGCTGGCTAAGACCTAAAAACAAGAGAAACTTGGTTGTGCCCTAATGAGCTGACTAACCAAGGCGGTTAAAGTGCCTTTTGAGCTGGCTAAGACTTAAAAGATGAGGAAAACTTGGTCGTGCCTTGATGAGCTGACTAACCAAGGTGGTCAAAGCGCCCTTTGAGCTAGCTAAGACCTAAAGAATGAAGGAACTTGGTTGTGCCCTAATGAGCTAACAAACCAAGGCGATCAAAGCGCCCTTTGAGCTGACTAAGACCAAAAAATAAGGAAAACTTCGTCATGCCCTAATGAGTTGACTAACCAAGGCGGTCAAAGTGCCCTTTGAGTTGGCTAAGACCTGAAAACAAGGAAAACGTGGTCGTGCCCTGATGAGTTAACTAACCAAGGCCGTCGAAGCGTCCTTTGAGCTAGCTAAGACCTAAAAAGAAGGAAACTTGGTTGTACCCTAATGAGCTGACTAACTAAGGTGGTCAAAGCGCCCATTGAATTGGCAAAGACTTGAAGAATGAAGGAAAACTTGGTCATGCCCTAATGAGCTGACTAACCAAGACAGTCAAAGCACCCTTTGAGTTGGCTAAGACCTAAAGAATGAAGGAAACCTTGAATTGGGATAGCGCTTCCTGAGCTTGCTAAATCCCTTGAAGAAATTTTGTGTCGGGTAACATTCTGAAAGTTAGATGATTGGGAGTTTAAGAAACTCTGGATTGGGACTACGCTCTATAAGCTGGCTAGCTCCGTAGGAGATTATAAATTGGGACTGTATTTTGGGAGATAGAGGAAGCTTAAAAAACTTTAGATTGGGACTGTGCCTTATGAGCTGGCTAGATCCCTAAATGAGAATATTAATTTGGATAGCGCTCTATGAACTAGCTGAAGCTTTAAAGAAGATATGGATAGGAATAGTGCTCTATGAACTGGCTATATCCTTGAGAAAATGGATAAAGAGTAAGCAACTCCCTTAAACTCTATTGGCTAAGAAACATAGCTGACTTGAAAAAAACTCTTGACTTGAGAAATTTACAAAGGAGGGATTTGGTGAAAACTGTTTATAACATGAATTGAAAATTTGGCTATTATGGATGAAATAGACTGGAAAATGAATGGAAAAACTTGTAACAAGCCTCCACTTTCTCTCTCTCCTTTTCATGTCTTTTCATTTTCTTTTTTCCTTCTTTTTCCTTGAAAGTTTGCTAACGGATATAAATTCCTATTTAAAAGGTAAACGCTATAATCCTATAAGGTATCTCATATGCACCCTAGTTTGTAACCTAGACAATGAGCTTCTTAGATAAGCCTTAAACATTCATTTCGTAAGGAAAAGATAACTCATGATTAGTCTAGTCGAAGAGGACTTCCTTATACACTCTAGGTCTAAATTTTACTCTTGATTACTATTCCAAAAATTATAATCCAATTTATAAGTGATATGCTCTAATCGATCTGTTAGGTCTTTTTGGGCTTTTGGTCAAATGGTTTCAAAAGAAGTGAATTGAGAGGGCCTATTTTGAAAGAAGTGCTTTCATCTAACCTAGGAGTACAAGTTAAGAACCCTTAGGAATGAACTAGATGTGCGCTTGCACCAATTTCAAAAATAATTTTTATCTTAGATAAATTATTCTTCAAAATTAGAAGAGCTTTGAGTAGGGAGGTATTATGGGTGGGAAGGTCTTGTGTTTGAGAATTGAGTGGATAGAAAGGGTTTATGTTCGTGATTTGAAGTGTGATTTTGAACTGAATATGGAGTTTTTGGTTTGGGGTTGAGAACATGATTCTAAATGAATATGAGGTTTTGTGTTTTTGGTTGGGAATGCGATTCAAGGCCTTGTGTTTTTTTCTTTTTTTTGAACAACTTAAGCCTTCTTTGATTGGGGATTTGCTCAAGCCCAATATTTGGGTATTTCTTCATTTTTTTTTCTTGTTTTTTTTTTCTTTTTTCTTTTTTCATTTCATTTCTTTCTTTTCTCTCCCCAAAAATAACCATCTCTTTTGTCAAGTTTTTGTCTCTAGATAAATCAAGGCCCTAAATCCATAGGTTCAGAGTGCATTGGCTTTGGAAAGGTATGTGTGGCCTTTGGGATATTTGGAAAAATGTTAGCTCTTCTTCAAAGGAAATAATTTATCGAAAACAAAAATTATCCTTGAATTGTTATTACTGGGGTAAACACAAATCAATTTTATTCTTCTCTCCTAATTAATGACCCTATCCTCCGAATTGCCCTACTATAGATAGTTCTTAATAGGGTTTACATTTGAAATGACTCCAAAACAGTTCAATAAGGTTATCAAAGGATAATTGTGTTTAGGATTTGAAAACAAATGCCTAACTTCATTTCGATCTACGTATCAAATTCAAAATGGAACTCCTTTAAGGAATGAGTCCAAAATATCCTCACCATGATGTCTCTTAACTCTCAAAGTGTCTAAGGATTAGTGTATAGGATATAGCTCGCCTCTTTTTATTCAAAACTTTTTAAAAGTGAGTTACCAATTCCTTATACAGGGATTGATTGACTTTAGGGTATTGACCTTACTCTCCAATTCCTTGGAACATGCCCCAATTGTGAAATTTCAAAGACTAAATGCCTTATACCCCAGACTTATAGATCTTAATGCCCTTGAGCTTCCATATGTGATTTTAGGTTAGGTTTTTTAGAGTTCGAATGGGTTGGAACTAACAACTTTTGAAGTAGAAGGGACTAATGAATTGCCCTTTTTGTTTGTATCGGGGATCAAACTTAGGATAGTGTTTCATGACTTTATGTTTTGACTCGGTTTATGGTTGGCCTTGATGGCTCAAGCCTTGAGTTAGTTCAACTATCTTGATGGGCTAAGGCTTGGGTTTGGTTGGTTATTTTCTTGGGCCCAGTGGGTCTGTTTAGGTTAGTTGCCTTAATGGGCTAAGTAATTGTGTTTATCCCGAACCCTATAAGGATTTGTAACCATTAGCAAATTTCTTTCTTTTTCTTTTCTTTCCTTTCCTTCTTTTCTCTTTCTTTCTCTTTGTTTTTTTTTTTTTGAAATAGAAAGAGAAAAAGTTGAGGCTTTTATGTTACGGAGCCCAAGTGATGGGATTGTAAATGGATGATTGCAGAGGATTGCTTTTATAGAATTCTATATACAAGCCTATACAATTTATTGTTACTGAGGGTCTATTTACAAGTGAGGAATTCTGAAGAATAAAAGATTAAACAAAGAAAATATCTAAATCTTATTTATTCCAAATGAAGAAAGCTATTTGCAAAATGCTAAATTTACTTAAAAGAATGAATATTTCTGGTTGGTAGAATACTAGGCAAAATGATAACTATCTATTATTTTACAGCTTTGATTCTTTTCGTTTTGTTTCCTTTTTTATTTTTATTTTTTGTCTTCTATTTACTCTGTGAAGGTTGGGCTCAACTGATGTGGGCCCAAATAAAAAGCGATAGATTCGAGCTCCCATAGATATACTAAGACCCGCACTAAGGTAATATTTATAGGGCTCTTCTATAGGGACAAGATGAGCCCAATTTTGTTCCTAATAAATTCTTACTTATTTGGGCTAAAATGTTAGAACCATATCTAGAGTATCTTTTAAGACCAATGAGGTGGGTAGACATGAATCTGTTTGAAAGCTCCTAGACTCGATCTAGCCATAGTTATGTAAAAAAATCAAAATTACAATCATCACCTATTCCAAACTTTACATAGAATTATTACAAATTATTTATAAAGAAATATTACAACTACAACTTCACAACTGCCTTTATCCATTTAGGTCTGTCACATCATAGGTTCTTATAATTTTTTTTTAAAAAAAAGCTTTTGTGTAATACAAAGGGTGGGTTCTAAAAGTTCTTAAGTTTTGCAACCACTACGTTTTTTCAAAGCAACGATTCTATAGTCGCATTTGAACTTGAGTGGGGTAGCCTGATCAGCTCCGGAAGGTGGTTGCCCACAACATCCGAAACTTACACAATGCCCCTACTCCTAAAGTCTTAAGATAGCCTGGTTTTGACCATATCTACTATACGTTTATGATATAGAAAAATAGAACAAAATAAAGTAAACCCTAAAGCTACCCCTAGTAAATAAACTTCAACAAAAAAATGTTAGTAAAAAAAATAATAAAATAAAATAAAATAAACAAATACATAAAATAACATACCTAAGTTCTTTTTTTATTATTATTTCATCTTTTTATTTTTTATTTTTTTGAAAAATAATCCTATTTTTTGTAACTTCTAGTGGCTAGCCCTCTAACATCCCCAGTGGAGTCGCTAAATTGTCGAACCTGATTTTTTGGTTTCTTTATTTAAAAATTGATTTCCCCATTTCCCGGTTAATACTAAACCTTAACCCATTTAATATTAATCCTCAACTAAAGAAATTGAGAAATTCCAGTTTTTTATTGAAAATAATTTTTGGAGTCGTCACCCAATCGAAGTCGGAAAAAGAAAAAGAAACCGTAACCAATTGGGTGGATTGATTACGATTTGGCGATTGGTCTTTAATTTCAATTTTAAATGAAGAACCAAAGGGTTCCAAGTTCGGGGGCTAACTTATTAAACCCTTAATGGGTACCACTATCTATTAAACTTATAGATCAACTTGAAGGTCTCTCTTTGTTTATTTTACTATGTGATCATGTTTGTTAATTACTAAAGTCATTAATTAATGAGGGAGAATTATTTTTTCCAATAGTGTTATGTTCATGTTACATTGCTTTGCATTTGATAAAATTGTGTAAATTATGTGACAAAAGGCCTTTTTTACTTTTCTTTTTTTGTTGGTCCCCTATTATTATATTACACAAAAACATGTATTGCTCAATATGGCATTGCTATAAATGGCATTCTATGGTTTTGTTCCTTGTTTAAGATATAGAACAACAAGTATTCACAATAGTTATTGGAATTCTCATTAGGATTTTATAATACATATATTGTTTTTACTGGTAAAAAATAGTCGATTACGTATTTAGTTTAAGTGGAATTCATCAAATTTAAAACTTAAAATAACACTCTATAACTTGAAAGTAAGTACAATTTACAGGTTTTATAGGGTTTAGGGTGGTTTTAGGTTGTCATAAGATAGATTGTGAGTAAAAGAGTTTGGGAATTGATACCTACAGTGTAGGGTATGAATAGAGTTTTATATTCTACTTATTCTATACTTACTTACCCTATATTTGCTTACCCCTATTGAAATGATTGTTTACAATTATAGATTATTAGTGGGGATTATAGATCAGGTCCCTTTTTCATTCTTTTTTAAGTGTTTTCATCTTGTAAGTAATTACTTATAACAGTTTTTTTATTTATGCACAATTTTTTTTATAAGCATAAATATTTTTCATTAGTCATATAATTCAAGTTCGTTTTTCTTTTTATTGTTGTATCCTTGGAAATTATTGTTTACAACAATTACTTTTTTTTTTTAATTGATGAAAATTTTTTTAGTTTTGCACTTACAAATTGCTAACATTAGTGTTTATCGATCAATTTGCTCTTTTTTTTTTATTTACGTATGTTTTTTTCTTAAAAATTATTGTATATAACCTTCTTTTTTATTGATGCAGAATTTTCTCTTTACAACATATTGCTACAATTAGTAATCATTAGTTGGTGATGCACCCACATTGTGATGGTAAAAGTACTTGTAAGGTTTTTTTTCCTCTTTAGTGTTTTTGTTTAGGAAGTCATTATTTACAACTCCTTCTTTTTTTATATATATATTGATGTAAGATTCTTTTAAATTTTATTTTAAAGATACAACAAATACATGTTAACATTATCATATGCTTATTTGTTGATTATTGTTGATTTCTTTGGCATATCTTTAGAACTAATGGTAAAGTGAGTGGAGATTTTGGTGGGCAAAATATGAAAGAAAAATAAATCCGAGAATATGTGCAAATGGAATGTGTAGTGCTTATATATAAGAGTTTTGTTGATAAACAAGTTTCTTTAGTGTTTTTGTATAAAAAACATAGAATCTTTTGTTTTGGGAGTAAATTATAAATAACCCCCTTTAACTTTAATTTAAGTGCCGATTGACCTCCCAACTATTAAAAGTTTGGTTTTTGACTTTTTAAACTTTAATAAATTAACAATATAAAGAACATTTCCTTTTTACTTAAAAAAAGTCACTTTATGGTTGATGTTTAAGGGCTCTTAAAACATATTTTGATAAGTTTGGGAAGCATTTACATATTAAAATCAAAATTTAGGAGAATTATTCTCAATCTATAAGGATTGTTTGTTAATTTATCAAAATTTAGAGAGTCAAAAACTATACTTTGAAGGTTCAGAGAGCCAATTTGTACCTAAGTCAAATTTTAAAGGGGTTTTTTATATTTTCTCCTTATTTTTTTATATATATAGAAGAATAACTTATCTTTTATGAGTTTTTTACATTTATCATATGTACGAAAATTTTACTTAATCGGATTGCTTGATAAACAAGAGGAATAATTTAAGATGACATGAACTAACAGAAGGTTTTATTTGCTAATTATAAAAAAAAAAAAGAGAAAAAAACTTGCTATTGACTCCCGTTTCACTATGTCATTATTACATATGATATGTGCAAAAGTATTAGATATTTGACTCTCTTTTTTTTTTTTCACTTTTGAAACAACACGTCCATGGGCAATTGTAACTCTAGTTAGGAATTTGCTCAATTCTTCATCATGCCACATTGCCAATAGAATGTGCTTGGAATTTTGTTCTTCTTAGATATCGATTATTGAAAACAAAATGCTATCGATTGAAACTATAAATTAACCACTTAAAAAAAGTTCAGTACCCGTAAAATTCGCAAATGTAGCTTCATCAACCACGTAATGGAATGTAGTTGCTAAATGTATACATATTTTTCTTTGTCTCTTCCATGTAAACAAAACAACATTATAAAGTTAACATTCACCAATCATTTATCGATTATCATCTTTACTTGATTACCAAGTTAACTTATTTGACTATCACATTTTCCATACCAAGGTTTAAGTAAAAGTGAAGATTTGATGAATGGCTTGGTATGGACCGTCAAATTATGGCTAAAAAACAAAACAAATCAAATCAAATTATATTTTTATTAATGAGATAAAAATATGAACATTTCACCCTTTGTTTGTGAAATAAAATGTTTTTTTTTTTCTGTAAATGGCTTAAACATCTACGGTGCTTAACTTTATAGTCTTTTATAACTTTTTTTTCCTCCTTCAATACTTATTAACCATGGAAGAAATCTTAACAGGAATGAAGTGTTTAAAGTATTTCTATTTTAATATGCACATGCATCATGAGTGAAAATGAAGAAGAGGGGAAAAAGAACTACTACTAAAGTAATGTGTTTTGATCTAAAAGAAAAATGGTCATTTTGTAGATATTAAATAAAAATCTAAAAAAACAAGTGAAAATGGGAAGAAGTGATGGAAATCCGTGGACATGTGTTTTGTAAATTAAGTAAAGAGTGGAAATATGTAAAAATTAGAATGAAATGAGCGAAAAAAAATTTCCATTGGAGTTCTATTTATTTTCCCTCAAATTTTGGAAAGAAATGGATGATGAAAGATGAGAATGAAATACAATTACCAAATTATCCCTTATAACAACTTTCATCAAAACTAAATAATAATAATAATTTTGTTATCTATTAACTTCATTTATCCATTTCCTTATATTTTCTTTCTATAATTCCAAATATAAAGTGAAATTTACAATTATAATCATTTCTACTCCTTTCTTTTCCTTTTTCTTTCATTCATTTCCTTTTATAAAAAATATTGCCAATCTTAGACAAAGTCATTGAAGTCGTGTTAAATTTAGATACCCAGATATATAGTAAACACCAAATAGAGGAAAGATGAGAGAAGCATGAAGAAGTTAAGTATCCATTGAAGAGCTCAACCAACGGGTAGTTGGTGCAATTGCGGTAAGGTAATTTTGAACGTCAGGTTAGTTGGTCAAACTTTAATTATGGAGAAAGCCTGCTAAAGCTCAAGCTTGCAACTAATTTACACTGTTTCAGGCCTCTTCGCCTCCCCTAATTGATCACTAATCTATGACATGGGACATAACACTTGAACAGCATTTCCCTTCGTTCCATGTGTAACTCTTTCTTGTTGAAACAGATGTAAATTTTGTTGCTAATGTAGCTAGTGTCACAAGAAAAAACAAACACAATAATATATATGTGTGCTAATGCGTGCGTACACGTATATTTATTAAGGAAAAACACTCTACTACTGGTAATCTGTTTAGTGCATTTTGCTGTCCGCAGGGAAAATAATTTAAGCTATTTAGTGCCTTCCTTTACTAGCTCTCGTCACATTTTATTCCATAAAAAAACTAGTTTAAACAGTTTAGATTCAATTATTAAAAGGTAGGATAAAAGAATTCTTCTCCTTACAAAGTCTAAAGACAATATTCAATATTATATTCAGTGGGATTTTTTTATATCGATTTTCCTACCTCTCTTAGCTCTCCATTCATTTCAATTTGTCTAGTTGGATTTTTCTAATCAATGCTTCAGCTATGCATATAAACTTAACTTCACATATGCAAGTTCTCACCTAAATACTTTATATATTTTTGTTTTCAACACTTTATATACGTATATTCTATCACTATTTATCGTATTAGTTAAGAAACATGTATCATCTTTTGATCTTTTCACCATATTTAATTTGATAAAATAGTATTATTGAATATATTTCATTCAATAATATAATAAAAACAATAAATTATAGAAAAGGAATTGCAAAAAAAAAAAAACAGAAAAGGTTATAGGAGCTTAACCAGTTAAGCATTCCTGCTTAGTTCATGCAATCCATTACCCTAAAAATTAAAAAACAAAAAAGAAAAATTAGTAGGAATACGTATCAAGTCAAAGATAGATCATGTGACCAAATAATGATTCGACGGGTTTTTTTTTTAACGTACTTTTTGTTTTTCTTACTTTTTGATGTGATATAGAGTTGTACCACTCTATGGATTGCAAAATCCACCATGTTGGAATACTTAAATTGGCTACACAAGGCCAAGCAACAGCTACCCACCATCAACAATTCACGCAACCCTTCCGTATGTGACAATTGGCTAAACCTTTATGTTTTTTTTTTTTTGTTTTTCCCCTACGATTCTCTTTGTTTGCTGCTAACTCATAAAAAGTATCAAATGATAAAAATTATAGGTCTATATATAAAGCAAAGTTTTACCATTTTAATCATTTATTCTAATTGCATGTAATAGCTAATGTTAGGGATCGGTGATCTAAGATCAAGGAACATTGGTTCGTGGCTTACTCTAGGTGAAAGTGCAACTGAATCGTAAGCTGACCGGCTAGTTCTAGAAATGGCAAGCCCAGCTTTCAGTCTACTATGGCTCATATGTCTATGCATGCTGGCTAATTTGCACAAATCTTCATTTATTATGTGACTCCATGGGTCTTTGAGTTTCCCCCCACCCCCAATCCCATGTAATTAATTAAAATAGGGATGAAAAGTGAGTAACTTTTAATAAGTATGATTCTAGCTACGTCATTAAGAAAAGGAATTAGAATGTCTCTACTGTAAAAAAAAAAAAAAAAAAAAGAGAGCATATAACGATCTGTCTACTTGAGGATAACAGCGAGATAATAAAATAATAATCAACAAAATACTTTCTCTTAACTTATTTACTTATAAATTGATGGAAGATAACTTTTATATTCCCTCCTTATGGGGAATAAGGATAAGTTTATAAGTGGGATACTTGGAGTAGTATTTAGAGTACCACATCAGCATTTTAAACGTCTCTTCTTTTTAAGCATCTCTTCACTTTATAAAAAGATGTTTAACTAAAGTTACTTAAGCATATTTTTAAAGTTGTTTATTAATTTTTTAAATCTTTTACATGTCTCACGTTATCACTATTTTTTAAATAATATATAAAATATAATTTTTTTATTACTATATATTATATTAATAATACTTTATGTTTATTAAATATTTTAGAAAAAAAATAAAAACAAAAGAGCTAAGCTGACACAAATGAAACTTAGGTACCTCGATGCCTATAAGCACCATCCATTGTAAAGGGTATAAGAGTGTTTGGTATAGGAATTTATGTCAAGTATTCTTTATAAACATACTTTATTAGTTATTTTTAGTATGTGGTACTTTTATTTCTCTTCAATAAGAGTAAAAGGTTTAAGCAAGGAGATGATTATACCCTTCATGAATAGCTATTAGTCATTTTCCATAATAATGAGATATAGGTACTTTCCAATCATATTCCCAACTTTTTACCGCAATTAATGTGGTGGACAATAAAAATTTTAAATAATGGGACAATTATGCTATCAATAAATAGCTATTGGTTATATTCAATAATGATGAAATATACGTACTTGCATCATGCTCTCAACGTATTATTATAATTGATGAGTTAAAGTAAATATTAGAATTAGTATTAGCTACACTTAATATTTTTGTGAAGTAAACACTGAAATATCAATTTCTAACTTATTACTAATAATAATTATTCCAATGAATAATTTTCTATTCCTTATAATAATTTTCTATTCCTTATACTTTATTATAGAAATTAAACAAGCTATAGCTAATCATTAACTAAAAAATCTTTTACTCTAATCTAAGGTTAAAATAAATTAAAATGACAATGTTAATGGTATTTTGAGACATTCCATAAAAAGAAAACATCAATAAAAATTTCTTGTCTTTTCATATCCACAAGTTCATAGATATGCATTCACTCTTAAGAAAATATATAAAACAACCCTTTTAAGCCACTATCAAATGCTTGTGGATGTCTATGTGGTATCCAAATTAAAATTGAAATAAAAAACAAGATTGAATTTTGTAGCTCGAATAATGATGATCATATCCATGTATCATCCGCATAAAATTTGCAAATATATGAATGAAGCTAGCATGTCATGTGGCTAGTGGAATAACCAAGTTTCATCATCAACAATCTACTTATGATCCTCGAACCCTTTTTAAGGATATTAGGGTTCTTAATGTTTATCGTTTAACTTTATACTTCTATTATCTAATCATTGTAATATATTTCTAAACCCTGTTAAAGGATTTTAGGGTTCTTAATCTTTATCTTTTAATTTTACACTTCTATTATTTAATCACTATAATCTATTTCTTAGTACCTATAACTTCATTTATCTCACCTCCCTTCCATACCCTCCCTTTGTCCACCCCTATTACACCGCCAGCACCAACTAGGGTGCTCAACTCTCTTACACATACACATATACACATACATATATTACACACATTGTTATACCTACAAAAGCTTTTGTTCCACCAAACTGTCGATCTTATCTTACAAATTATCGTCTTTTCTCTCCTATCATCATCTTGATCTACTTTGACTTTAGTTCAAACTAGCAAATGATTTACTTGCGTTGCGTATGTAAAAAATATAAAAAAAATTTAGAATTAAAAAAAAAAGAAAAATACTAATAATATATGTCAGTAAAATAAAAATTGTAGCAAATTTTCAAAAAAAAAAAAAGTTCTTAAAAATATTGGTTAAATAAAAAGAGAAATGAATTTCCTAAATAATAACAATGTTCGGTAGTTAAAATAGTAGACAAATAAAAGAATAATAATAGCAAAAGTAAGTGTGATAAAAAATAGTAGATATTTATAGTTAAATGCGGTAGTTAAAAATTTTAAGGGATGAGTTTAATTTGTTTTAATAACTATCATATGTATATATTTAAGATAAAAATTATAAGATATTAAATTGTTAACTATAAGTAGTTAAAATAGGGTATTCTCTTTAATTTAATAGATAAAAACTCATTTACGAATAAATTTTTTATCTCGACTTATTTGATTTTATACACAACTACTCTATATATATGTATGTATGTATGTATGTATATATCTTAAACCAAAGGTTCAATAATTGATTTTGATGAGAACAAAACAAAAGTGGATGATTAAGCTAAGTTTATTCGACTATATTGAGTTAATTGAATAAGATTGATTAATTTGCTTAATAATTAAATACATCAATTGATTCTATAAGGTATTTAATCTCTTGAGTGATGATCAAATGAACTTTAAGTTGGATTGTAAAGTGTATTTGTTCATTGTACATTAAAAGTATTTTCAAGTGATACTTAATCTACCAACATGACGGCTCAAGGAAGAATTAGGCTAACGGTGTAAAGATTTAGATAACAAAAATAAAATAAAATAAGCTCTCTACTCTTGAAGAGCCAACATGCTAATATACTTGCTAATGTTTATGCCAGTAGTGCATTTGCTTATCGTCATGCTGGTAAGAGTAAGGTACCGGCATGTCAGTAAGCTTGTTTCAACTAGCTGTTAGAGCATTTTATGTATTATGACGAGAAGAATTAAATAGGATGATACAAATGCTCAATAACTCAACTAAGGACAATAGAGAGCTAATCCTTAATATCTTGCTCTTAAAGGCAAGGATTGGACAAGACTAGAATTAGCTATAATAAGAAAAATATATATAAGTTTTACAAGAGTTACTTTGCAAAAGCAACGATTAAGGCTTGTAATTATTATGGTAGATATGGTTATATTGCACAGATATGTGTAATACGTCGCAATACTAATTTGAATCATAAAGGTAAAATGGTTTGGGTTGCAAAAGAACAAGGATGTATCATTTCAACTAACCACAAAGAACCCAAACTTATATGGGTGCCAAAGAAGCAATTATATCTTTTTGTAAGAACTTCAAGTGGAAGCAACTCAAGAAACTTAAATAGAGAATGCTTAAAGAAAATTCAAAATGCCCCTGACATGGTATTTAATTCAAGAAACTCATTTAAGTAGTCTATATATAATAACTAACATATTTTGTGTGTACTCGAAGTTCTCTATGCTTGCTTAGGTTTCATTGTGTATATTTTTGCCATCTATCGATATCAATGACAACTATAAGTTCTCACATTTTTAAATATGCTAATATTTTATGCTTGAATGGTTAGCTTGATTTGATTATAAAATTATGTATAATTGATATATCATCAACCACATTTGAGCTTACATAAGCATTTAGGAACTCAACTAGTATTTTTTTGCAATTGTTAGCTATGCAAACCATGCTTAAACTCTCATCATGTCATAATATGCATTTAGAACTAGCTTGGAAGCTTAAATTGCAAATATCATGTATTTTTTGCATATTTGAAGTCATTCATGTATGTTTATGATCATATAAGCACAATTTTGCCATACCTTAATTTTCATGTTCAAATCTGGTTTTCGCATGTTTAATTTTGTCCATAGATTATGGTTGAATGATTGATTTAGCTTTTTTTTTTTGTTTTTATGCAAATTTGACTTCCTTAGACTCAATTTAGGCTCTTATTGTTGTTTAGGAAGTTATATGATCATTTTGTCAATTTGCATGCTATAAGTTTTGCTCATACTACCCTTATATCTATGGGCACTGTTGAAACTTGCTTAAAGTACCAAATTATCATGAACTTAATTTAGTGTGTATGTACGCCATTAAGTACAATTTGTATTCAATAATTAATTTTGATGATTTTAAGTAGTGATTTTAGAACCTTTGAATCATTGTTGTGATATTTTCCTTTCAATATGCTTGAATATGATGTTAAAATTTGCTTAAAGTATTGGTTTGTGATAACTAGCCTTATTGCTCAAAATTGGTTGTTCATATATTTACATGGTTTAATAATGAACTTTCTAGCAACTAAAGACTTAATTTTGTTAAATCTTGTTAATGTCATTAGATACAAACTTTTCATACTCAGTTGAATCTAAGGAACATGATCATATAAATTTCATACATTAAATATGACATTTAGTATACTTTGGCCACACTTGAAGTCATTCATAAGTATCGAAGTTTATATATGCACAATTTCATCATGTATTGATTTTTGTGCCTAAAACCGGGTTTCATATGTTTATTTTCATCCATAAATCATGTTTGAGTGGTTAATCTAGCTTGCTCTCAATTTTTTTTTACAAATTTGACCTCTCTAGACCTTTATGAGGAACTAAGTGCTAATTGAGATATCTCATGTCTATTTATGCCTATATGGATGTTGCTTGGTTTGATTGTACATCTTTTATGCTTCTTAGTATCTTTTAAATATGCTTGAAGCATAAACTTGTCTTAAATTTAAGGAAGAATCCATACTTACTCTTTAACTACTTGTATGCTTAAGGAATTCAAGTAGTGTTTTTACATTTTGAAGTATCTTAAGTCTATATTGTGTTCCAATCATGCTCACACATGTATTTGAAACTTACGTTAAGTGTCAATATATAAAAACTGAATGTATATGCACATGGTTTACTCATATATGCCCATTTTCATTAGTCATGAACTCTATAACTTTTAGGATTTGATTTGGCTCAATTTTAGGAATGAAGTTCAAACTTAAGGTTTTCAAATCCTAATGGACTTTAATAAACTTGTTTGAAGTGTTAGAATACTCATTAAATCAATCTAAATCAACTTGATTTAGCAACTTAAAAAAATGTAGAGGACTTTCCAAGATTTTGCAGAATACCGGTATGATAGTACCTAGAACTACCAACATGCCAGCATACCCCTTTTAAATAAGATGTTAGCTTCCATTAGTTTCACTAGCATGATGGTACCTAACATTACCGACATGTCGATATACCTCACTATATAAGAAGATACATTTGGTTCTGTTCTCTAAATCGTTATGTCGGTACACCAGATTCTAAGTGCTATTTTTCAAAACCCTTGAATTTTCTCTTTCCTTACTTCTATTCCAAAATTATCATCTTCTCTTAAACCCTAAAATCCTTCTCTTTCTTTAAGCTACCATCTCTAAACTCTTAAAATCATAATTTTCCGTCATCAATCATCTCTAAACCCACACAATCTCTCATCAATCCCCTTACTTCCGTAAATCATACTCTTTCTCTACCAAACCCCCCATCTACCATCACAACGCTACCTTGATGAACTATAGTTACTTCTAGATGAACTATCATTGTCCATCTTGCTCCTTTCCTTCTCCAACTCAAGATGATGATCCACTTATTGCTTAAGTTACCAAATTTAGTTTATTTCTTATGTTTTTCTTATAGACTTGGCCTTTGGCCACCTTATGTTTCCATTATATCATGAATTTTGATCCTTGATGGACTTGCTTTATTGATCTTGGCTATCACTACTGGATGTTTATTGCTCTTATAGTGTATTCGTTGAACTTTTGTCTTTAATGAACTTGCTTTACCGTTCTTGGATGTCATTGTTGGCTGGTTTATTGCTCCTTTTAAGCCTTATGTTTTTTTGTTCTTTTTCTTATAATGGGCATACTGTCTGGTATAAACCGTGACTTTGCCCGAATTTTGACTTAAATCCTCTTCCCTGTTCACCACCTAGATCCTTATCTTTTTTATGAGGCCAAATGGGGAGAAATTTTCAAGTTATTAACAAGTCAAAAAGTATCAAATTTCTTAGATTGGATAAATTATATTTTGTTAAGTTGATTGGATAATGGTTATCTCATTTTTGGCATTTTGGACTTATATTATAACTTGTCGTATCTTAAGTCTTTGTAAAAAATTGATATATCCAATATGAAAAGTTATCATGAAAAGAATCAATACTTTCATTTTACAAGCACTTGCTTAATCTTATTCAATTGTCAAATATCTTGAAATTGAATGTTAAACTGAGGGGGATTTCTTAAGTATATAAGAGTTTTGTCCTCATAAAAAAGGGGAAGATTGTTAAACCAAAGGTTTACTAATTGATTTTGATGAGAACAAAACAAAAGTGGATGATTAAACTAAGTTTTATTTGGCTATATTGAGTTAATTGAATAAAATCAATTAAATTGCTTAATAATTAAATACATCAATTAAATCTACAAGATATTTAATCTTTTGAGAGATGATCAAATGATCTTGGAGTTGGATTGTAAAGTGTCTTTGTTCGTTGTGTATTTAAAGTATTTTCAAGTGACACCTGACCTACCGGCATGACGGCTTAAGAAAGAACTAAGCTGATGGTGTAAAGCCCTAGATTACAAAAAGAAAAGTTCTCTGATCTTGAAGAGCCAACATGCCAGTACACTTGCTAGTATTCATGCCAATAGTGAATTTGCTTACCATCATGTCGGTAAGAGTAAGGTGCCGGTAAGCTTATTTCAACTAGCTATTGAAGCATTTAATGTACTGTAATGGGAAGAATTGAATGAGATGATATAAATGATCAAACAATCCGATCAAGGACAATAGAGAGTCGATCCTTTACTGCAATATTTCAACATTCCATTGTTTTATTATCTATTACTATCATTGTCTCTTGTACCTTAATTTACTAATATTTAGAGAGATTTGAAGTATATTGCTTGTAAGTTATTAATTGCTAAGTAATGAGAGTTAAAAGCACTATACAAATAATTTTTTAGATTAAGTTTTGTGTTAAGAGTTGAGATTGTGATTTGTATTAAGAATTCTGAGTGTGAAACTTGTGTAATCAAGTTTGTGTTTGTGTAGTTCTTGAAGTTTGGATTGAAAAACCAATAAGGTGGTGTGAAGTTTTCAATTAGAGACATTACGTATCTATAGAGAGTAGGGGGTGATCTACACACCATGTTATATTTGGGCTTAAATTTCTTTATCTTTATCTCTATCTCTTTTAGTTTTTGCACTTATTGTTATTTTATCATTGTCTTGATCATTCTTATTATTGTATTTAATTGGTAATTTTGAAAAGAATTATAATTTGTTCCAAAACTCAATTCCTCCCCCCTCTCTCTTGAGTTTAGTCTAGCGTTCTATAATATATATATATATATATTGTTGGTTTCAACTTATTTCAACTTTTCATTATAATTAATCATGTTGTTTCTATTCTTGGATTATGTGTATTGTCCAAATAACATAGAGAATTGGCTAAGTTGTTGCTCATTTGATTTTAAACAGTTGGCTTTTAGTTTAGCAATAAGATTGATGCACAACTTACTTTGAGTGGGTAAACTAGAGGTAAGCAAGTAAACTTAACGTATAGAAATACTTAGTTGTATTTGCTCAATTAGATAGGTTTCAAGTGAATATTAAGTATGACTGAATAAGTTTCGCGTAACATTTTTTCGAAATTTGCTCTTATAAAGTAACGTACAATTACGAGGTCTTCATACCCTACCTACCATGGAACCTATATTCTAAGGTATAATGTATAAGGTATAATGGGTATAGGTTCCAGGATACTTAGTATCTAATTTACATAATATTATGATATATAATAATAAATGAAAAGGAACTTTATATTTCTAAAAGAATAAAAACAATATTATATTTATGTTGAAATTGTTCAAACCCAAAGAACTAAAACCTAATTCAAAAAATAGTAATGAACTTCTAAAGGTAATATTTGTTATTAGTTTTAAAGAATTTGTATCTTTTTTTTTTTTTATATGTATTAGCATTCTTGTGTGTTTGTTATTTAATTGTGCTAATAAAGATGTACCATTTAACATATTAGGTTCATGCAAAATTTGAAAAATAATCTTTAAAAATTTGCTAAATAAAAAAGATGTGAAGTTGAAATTTATAGAAAGATAGAAAAAAAAAATTATAGGTTTCATATAGTATCTTGTAAGTTTTGCATGATATAGATTTTAGGGTGGTTCCCAGGTGTTATAGGGGAGATTTTAATTCTATATGAGAATCTATATCTATAGGATAGGGTAGAGGTAGGGCTATATATCCAATGTATCCAATACCCACTCACTCTTGGTATAAAGTTTGCATATATTGTTAAATTATCTTACTCACATGATTTTTTTATTTATATTTGTTGTATGGATGCACTTTGAGTGGAAAACTTGTAGGTCTATCGATTGAAAATTTCCTACGTGTGATAGTTCCATAGAAGTTAGACATTGTGAAAACCTTTGTGCGCAAAGAATGCGCTTTGCAAATGATGATAACGTGATAAATTATTTTAATGAATATTTTCCCATCATTGCTTCCTTTTTACTTTATCAATAATTTTTTTCTACGTAGATGCCCTGGTGAATTTTCCAGTTAATAGAGGATGTGACTTTGAATATTACTTCTAATATCCAATTAGGCCATCATTTGATATAGCTCTATGATGTAATTTAGCAAATGAATGTTTTACTACTCTATTTGATTAGTTTTATTTTGCTTAGATTTTTTGTAGCATTATAATTTGTCATGTTTAAGATTATATAATTTGCTTTAGGGACCTTTAAGTTTATGAAGATTTTTATTCCTTTATACTTCGCTTCTAGTAAACTTGATCTCCCTGTCATAAATTTAATTAAAAATTTTCAGTCATTAAGCTCAAACATAAAAAACATTTACGAAATCGATTAAATTGTAGGTTCAAATTTTCAAGCAGGATCTATGTAAGGGTCATGTTGTGGAATAAATTTTTCAATCACAAATCCATTTAAACATAAGAACAAAACATAACTTATCAGCATGAATTGACCTAATTGTCTATAGTAGATGAGTCTATCATCTAGAATTTTCTAGAATGACCCTGATACATTGAACCTTGGTTGGTGTCGATAGATGACTCTTATGTATTTCGATAGTAAATAGAGATGAACTATAATAATTATATCATGTAGACGGGTTTAATTTAAGTCATCCATTTACGTAGGCTCGATGAGAGTCATATTCCTTGGTTAAGGTATAAAGGTGTTAGTGGACATTGGTCCAAGCCAACCCAAGTTCTATACCCAAGTAACTCGATTGAAAAAAATGGTGGCAAACTACATAGAGGTGTAGAGGGAGACATTGTCGATGAAGATGTAAGAAGGAAGCGGACAAAGTATACATGTTCAACTTGATGTTAACATCGCTGGTGTTTACGATTTTTAGGCATCTCAGACAAGCTTAATCAGAATATCAGCTTATTAGGATTTGAATGAAGCCTTTTCGCATGATAGCACAAACCATATTTCAACTTTTCTTAATTACATTTTAATTATCATTTAGTTGAAATAAGTTTATGAATTTAACTAAAATTTTATCTTTTATTCATATTGACATAAATTTCCTTATGAGTGGACTGTTAATTCATTTATTTTTATCAATCAACAACAATTGATTGTGGCGAATTCCATTAATAGAAGAAAATGAGTCGCATCAATTTATCTGGATCTCTCACGTTGATTTCTATGATTGTGAGTTATATTGATCATGTCATTTGATCTTAGTTTGTTTTGTTGATTAGCGTGTAGTATCTACTTCACCAATCGTCCACATTTCTTTCTAATTGCCCTACATCTAAGAACATATATAAATTCTACATTTACATCATTAAAACTCATAAATTTGAACTTTCTTATTCGTAGCGACCTATTTGTGCTTTAAATCCAATTCAAGGATTTAGGGCATAAAAGCCTGTTTAGGCTCTCATATTCTTTATAAATCATCTAAATATTCAAGATTCACTCTCTTTTCTTGTAGATTTTCTTTCTTTAAACTCTCTATAATTAAATTTACTCATGAGTGTTCTTGAAGGAAAGTTTTAGTTTATTGATGGTGATTAAAGAAACTCTAAGTACTATATGTGATGTTGATCAAAGCGTTATATGCATTTGAAGTGTTTTGTGGTACTGGAATAAATAAAAAACTTTATTTCATTTGGTTTGTAACTTTTCTTGATAACTGGATAAAAAATTGAGTTAACAGATTAAACAAAAGATCTAAGTTTTATCCCATTTACACTATAATATAAAAATATGAAATTCATAGGACAAAAACAAAATATTTTATATTCTAAAAAATACCTTTTCAAATTTATCATTTTTTATTTCTTCTTTTTTAGAGCTCTCACGTCTCACTTCAAATTAATATTATTTATATTAAATATTACGAGAAATTATTTATTTTATAATATAAATAATTAATTTTTTAATAATTAGTAAATCTACGGCTTTTTATTTAATATTATATATAATTTGGTTAATTATATGAATTCAATGATCTATTTAAATTGCATTTCAAATAATATAAAAATTTAATTAAAATATATATTAGATCATGCGAAGAGCATAAATGTTAAAATATAATAATGAGTCGAATACTTGTATATACAAAATAAGAAATAATATAAAATTTTAAAATAAATACTGTTTAAACTAAATATTGTATAATAAGTTTATACTATTTGGTACTCCATGTATTTATCCTATCCGGTTTGCTTTATCATGTCTAATCCTTACAACTAAATATAACTTTAATCATGATCCTTTCAAATAAAGTAAACTATTTTTAAAATTTATTTGGCAAGATTTTTCTTTTCTTGTATCTTTTAGTTCATTTCATTGTAAATGACTCTTTTCATATCATTTGGACAAAACTCAGAGGCCAAGCCACCGGCAATAGGCTAAGAGACAGTAGCCCCGATATAGATTAACTCGTAGGTTGGGGGAAGAGCATTTCCAAAGCAAACCACCTCCTTTACTAATATGATAGTTTGCTCTTGGATTGACTCACAAGTGTTAAGCAACTAGCTTTTTATAATTCCTCACTCTCAGGGCCATCCTCGTTGGGTGAGAGCATCCTCAAATTCTTTAATTTATTGGCTCACGAGTATGACTTTATCTTATCTTACTAATAATAAGAAATAACAACAAATGTGGTAAAAGAAAATTGCTAAGACCCTTCTTGCATGTGAAAGCAACAAAAGGTTGCGTGAATCACCTTCTTCAACGCTCTGGGTCACCTCCCATCTATTGGAGTGAATCGGATGATTGGGTCGAGGGCTACCTTTCTCTTCCCCTTGGTACATTTGATGCTCTCAGTGTTATATTTCCAAAACCAAAATCAACTTTTAGGGATAGTAAGAGCTCTAGTGGGACCACTTGTCTATATCACATTATTCTTGCCAGTGAACTTTCCTCAGGGATAAATTCATGAACCCTCCATTGAATGAATCATAACTTTGTAATCATCAAGTTTGAAGCCATTAATTTTACATTACAAGATTTAGCGATGCGTGTTTATACACTATGCCTAATTGTTTTATAGACGTCTTATGAAGAAATCTAAATAGTTTAATAACAATAAGCATAATATTAATTAGAACTTTACTAGTTGGTATGACAACTTAAATAAATCTATTTACATTTTATGTGCTACTTATTTAAAGGGAAAATATAACTTTATGAAAAAAAATGAAAATGTAGTTAATTTGCCCAAAAAAAAAAAAAGAAGTAAAACTAATTTACTAGATGTAGAGGTGAAAATTGTTTCACCTCATCAATCTTCACGAGAAGATTTTGCTTCGATGCCAATAGTTGCACTTGATAACCCATATAATTATTATCGTGCCACCACCATGTTAGCCACTTGCCCTAATCACGACATTAATTTTGTGACCCCCCTTGCTTGTTCTTTGTGTTGAAGTGGAATCCTACCGAGGTTCATCGGTATCTGGGGTGGTCTCTTTGCTCATAAAATCATAAAGCCTTGATGCTTCGTTCTTCTCCCATTACTTGGCAAATCAACTAAGGGTGACAATTTGTGTTATTGTATTATGTCTAAATGGTTTTATGTTTGGAAAACCTCAATTATTGTATTGTGTTTAAATGGTTTTCTATCTGGAAAATCTCAATTAGTAACACGATTCATTTATTAATCATATTTGAATGCCTAAACATGTAACTAACCTATTTAATAAGTGTGTCTCGTGTTCCAATTGAACTCAGCTATTGATTAAAAAGTTATAAAAAAATCTACAAGATACTTGTGTATGCAAAAGTTGTGATTAAAAGAATAAAATTATACCTTTTTTGAAATATTATAAGGTTTTAACACTTAATATAAAATTATAACCTAAATAAAAGTTTTAGTGAAATAAGATCTAATTAGATTACAAGAAATCCCAAAATTTAAATTATACAACATTACTTTAATCACCTTATCTATTTTAAGATGTATCAGAATCCTAACTACAACGTATTATTGTCAGAATTTAGTATTTTCCATGAAATTTTGCTTACCGATAATTAAAGAACGATTAGATTCATATATATAATAAAGAACTATCATCTTCATAATCAATTTTCTTCACATTAAAGATTACTTCAACAAACAATTGTGATATAATACTATTTTATAAGAAAAAAAATCCAATCATGGTACATTATAAATAACAAAAAAAAAAAAAAATGATAGGGCACACTTTTTTCTTATAAAAAATTCCAACAAATCATTTCTAAATGAAGTTCGATAGTTTAATACCTTATTAGCATAGCATAATAAAAATAGAAAAAAAAAAAGACTATAAAGATAAAGAATATGTTGCACATTATTTGATGTGATGAAAAAAAAATTAGTACCTTATTATACAAATAAGAAGACTCAAGACTTCACACTTACTTTGATAGTTGAGAAAAGATTCAAACTTAAGAGTTTATGAAATGTCATATTAAAACGTGCTTTGCTTGCAACTAGAAGTTAGAATATAGAAGAGAGAAAAAGAAGCTAAAGATCGAATGAACTTGACTTGTTAAAAAATGTTTGTATTTGACTAATTTAATAGTGTCGATTGTCCTGGAGTGTGAATTGAACCAGACCATGTACATTTTTGCTTCACTCTCCATTGGAAATTAAAGGAATAAAAAAAAATATAAATTTATTTATACTAAATAGGTTCACAAGTCGAACCTATGACCTGTTTATAAGACCTGTTTATAAGACCTATTTAATAAATGGGTTCGTAAACGACTCTAGGATGCTGACTTAAACCTAGAGACGAATTTAAAAGTGTCTAAATAAGTCTGAACTATTTATGTCTTACGTTGATTTTTTTCTATACCTAAATACATTTAAATCGTATCATGTTGTGTCATGTTCGGGTTTGACTGGTCGACTTCTAAATGTCTTACCCTAAAGTCGACTCCTACTTTGATAGCTTAGGCCATCATATAAATGAATTGGCCAATAGTAAGGTTTTTGTTACACTTTTAGTTTGTAAGCACCATGAGGTCTAGCATTAGTGTCTTGTACTCTTACTTAACCTCCTAGCTGAGGTTAACCGTATAGGTTTTGAATATTAGGTAATTAGTTTCCCATAGCTTAAATTACTATCTTTGTATACCATTATTTGCATCATGCAATTGATTACGGTTTTTCAATCTTGACTCATACTTTTGAATATGTTCTATTGGGTGAGAACAAGTCCTTTCCCGTGAAGGTAACATAATTGACAACCAGGTGATGTGGTAATAGAGTAGTCACATCGAATGTTTTAATTAGCTAGACTTTATGCAACTTGATCAAGTTCTTTAGATTAGAGTTAAGCTATGTTATGCTATAAGCTATGTCATCTTCATGGTAACATGTTCAAGTAGTCCCTTATAGTATTAGCTTAGGGGAATACTAAAAACACTGTAAATCAACTTTAATGTAACTCTATTAATTCAATCTTCTCATATGTAGTAACATAGTCCATTCTTAGGTTTCTTTATCCACCCTTCCTCTCCTTATTCCTCAAAAATGGCTGTGTTAGAGTAAAACACATGTAGTAATTTAACATAGATAGTGTATGTAACCATAAGGGTCAATAAGCAAAACCTTATAGAAACTAACACTCAATTGCTGAACTTGTACTCTATGATGAAAGCTCATATTGTTGTTATTTAAGGGAAAATGTCGAGGAGGGGAAGGGTGAAGGGGAAGGGGAGGAGGAGGAGGAGGAGGAGGAGGAGGAGGAGTAGGATAAGGGTAGATAGGGTGGTCATCAAGGTGAGTTAGAGATGAGTTTCATAAAACATTAACTCTATTTGATAGTTTATAAGGCTTCTTAAAACCTATTTCAAAATCCACACCTATAGGATGCTATTAAACTTACAACCCAAATTGACCCAACAATCTTTTTTTTTTTTTTAATGACTCTATAGTTTGACAATAGTCATTTGAGCTTTCTCAACAACTCTAATTTACTTTAGTACGTGAAAGTTAATAAAACAGTAGCCCTATATTAAATGAAAACAAAACCTACTCTATCTTCGTAATCAAACTCGCTTGAAGAAAAATAATGAAGTTGTGATCGATGATATACGATGGTGAGACTATAAGGTTTAGTGACTATAACTCTATGAGAATCAAGATGAGAGTTACTTAAGATGAGACAAGAAAGAGCCAAGAGAGATGTGATGTAAGAGTGAGTGACTAATGAGTATGAGACAAGAGAGATCAATGATAGTGATTAATAAGAAGTTAAGGTTATTTAAAAATGATTATGTTATTATTATTATTTTTATTCATCATATACGTTTGATAGCTATTAGCCCTTTATTATATATTATTTTTTATCAATTCAAGTTTCCAATAAAGTTTTATTAAGTCTTAGAACCTAATAGGATAACCTATAGGGTTTTAAAATAAAACTCAAATCTAGTCTAAAACCCCATAAGATGATTATTTTTATGTTGGACAGGTTAGATACCTTATAATGACACATTTGATGGCATCTCAAAGGATAGGGTTTGGTGCTTAACTAAATGGCATGAGCACATTAATGCATAAATGCCATTTAGATTAAATGGAAACAAGTTCGAGATCTCCTAATACAAAGAATAAGAAGTTGAAATATAATCTTTTTAATAAAAAAAAAGAGAATTTTCGAAAAAAAAAATATAGTTTTGCTTAGCCATTCATGATTGGTAATTGCAATATATAGGGGTGAAATTTAGCCTTTGATCATTGGTGTTATGTTAGGCTATTTATCTATCTTTTCTAATCTTTGCCCTCAAGTATGGCAACATGGGGATTGCTGTTTAATCTTTGATTTCTTTTTACCATTTGAGGTCAATATCCTAACATTGTATACTCAACATGTGCATGTTGTAAAACAACATTAGTACGTCTGCTTTTAACATTTAGAATTTTTTATCATTAGAGGCCAATGTATGCACATTAGGCATGTTAACCTCCAATTGAGTTAAGATTGTTTCTGTAAGTAAGGGGTGGACAAAAATATCCATTGAATCATGAACCAAACCGGAAAATTGGAAATTCAATTTATTTGTAGTTTAGTTTCATTTATTTTGTAGGTTCATGATTTGATTAGAGGCACCGGTTTGAATCGAACAGAATTGAAACAATAGTTAGAAAAAAAATCTAATGTGATATGTTTTATTTCTTTTACAACTTACATATTGGTTTGTAGATAAAGGAAAAAGTCATGAGATATTGTTCCATTCCTAATTGATGCAATAGCCTTCATTTCTTTTACTCCTATTGCAAGCTTTCTTTTATACTTGAAAGGAACTCAAGAGTCTCTTATGATTATCAAGGGGACATTTTGTTTTGTATTTTTTATTGTTAGAACATTTTTTTTTTTCATATAGTCTACCATAAAACGAAAAATATCTCTCAAACATGCTCTCTAATAAACTTTTTGCTTTCCATTAGTCTTTCTCACCCTTTTACTAAGAAAAAAGAAAGATTTGAATTAGATAACTCTCATCTTGAGAACAATGATGATGTGCATATTAACATTGTAAACACTCATCTCAAGAGTCCACACTTTCTTCCTATAAGGTCATCCCATCTCACATAAGAGATAGAAAACCTTTTAGACCTCAATAAGAAATATAGCACTTGAAAATCGTATAAAGAATCTCCTTTACATACAATTTCGCTACCTACAAGCAAAGTTTCTTTAATCATGAAGAAAGAGAGATGGAAGATGTTGACAATTATCTAAATATCATTAATGAAATATAGAGAGATATAAGTAAGGATCCCATAAAATGCAACTAATAATAATAATAATAATAATACAATGTTCTTAACACAAGAGAAAAATTTATAATTCATGGAAACATAGCATTATAGTAAAAACTTAAGGTCCATTTTTAGGCGATAAAGTTCTTCACCAAAAGCTTCAATATATTTGGGCATTTGCATTAGGATTTTCAATGATAGGAGTAAGCATGGGATATTATAGAATCATCTTTAAAGATGAAAATGTCCTTAAAAAATACGATACATTATTGTACATGGTTTATGAATAACTATTTCTTAGATATTAGGAGATGAGAGCCTAACTTTAAAATATTGAAAGCTCAATTTAATTTTATCGTCATTTGGACAAGAATCCAAGAGCTCTCGCTAAAATAAAATGCTCCAATAACTTTACAAAAAAAAGAAAAAAAAAAGAAAAAAAGGGAAGTAATTAGACAAATTATAAGATTTTACAGTTATACAACAAATATTTAAAGAGGGAAATTTTAAAGGCTTTGTTTTTAGGTCAATTTTCACAAATCTTTCGTTTACACCATCATTATGATAATGATAAATATGACATTGATATGATGGCATGAAATCACTTCAATATGCTTGTATATGTATTGACCATTTGGTTAAAACTATCCTATGCCAAAGTATGTTACTATATTGACCATTCGACATGGGATTTACTAATCAAGTTGAACTTAAGCTCGAGATACTTGAGTAGCTTATTGAATTGAGCTCAAGTATCGAGTCGAACTCAAGCTTTGTGATGTTTGGCTCAACAAGCTTATGAGCTTAATCAAACCCAAATTGAATTTAGATATTAGTTGACTTCGAGTCAATTTTGAATCCTACTATTATTTTATTTAAATTTATATCATTTTTTAAGATTATCGAGTGTAAATGAGTTCAATCAAGTTGAACTTAAGCTTATCAAGTATTGTGTCTAACCAAGCTTAGGCTTGATAAATTAAAGCTCAATATAGTTTAAGTCGAGTTTAAGCTTTGAGTTTTTCTATTCGAGTTGAGTTTGAACTTAGCACTATATTATTTTGATTTGATTGATTTATAACCCTACCCTATTGTTCGGTAATGAACTTCCCCAGCCTTATTGTCCCGAGCCTTATTTTGTGATACTGATTGCGAACCTATACTTGTTCCAACTTGAAGCCAACTCGATTACCCATCCAACAACTTAGCGAACTGAACCATTAGTTCAATTAAGGTGTTTCCTAACCTCTTATTTTGACCTTGACTTACTTGCTGGACTATTAACCTTCCTCGATACCAACCTTCTCTCTAGCTAATCAAGATCGAAGTCTACATAAGATGGCTATTGTCCTAGCTTTAGCCTATAAGGAATATGACCCCATTAAGCCGCTATTGATCTACCTTAGGGCCTAAACTAATCCCATGCCCACGTTAAATTCTTGAACACATGGATGATTCTAACTATCTTCTAACATCGTACCAATAGAGAGTGCTGCTGGGCATCCCTTTTGTGTAAATTACAGATTTGCCCCTTTGATATATATTCTTTCTAATATTTTTTTCCTTTTTGGACAATTTCCCTTTTTAGCAATTAGTTAACCTATGTAATTTAGCCAAGAAAGCTGGATGTAACTACCCACTTGTAGTATAGTCGTATCATCATCCTCAATAATAAAAACATACTTGTTTTCTTCTATAAATTGCACTTGTTACTCACAAGTCCTTTTACTATTTACTCTTATCTATACCTTTGAGTAAAGTTTGGTAGTGAGTAACTTGATTTTAGACAAAGTTATGTGTCATATCAACTTGACTAACCAATCGACAAGTGTTCATTAGTGAATAATGGCCATTAAATAGCTTATGATAGCTTAAATTCAACCTTGTTTCCATTTAACTTCAAGCCATAACTAGTTTTGGCTTATTTCCTAACATTATTCACTTTTATCTATTCTTAACATGACGTATCCAATAGGGTAGAGTTGGTGAAGGATTTCTTGATTCAGTACTCTACCATAATGTTAGAGTATAATTTCTACCTAAGTAGGTTGATGGAAGAATGGGAGGCAACATGCAAAACTATCATTTGGCTACTCATGCAACTATCAACATGGAGGTTGTGAAGTTTACTGTTTCATTAAACTTGATTTTAAAGTGAAATTTATTAAGAAACGCTGTTATTTCAATACATCTAAGAGGAATCCGTATCCTTTTTAACAGGACGGACCCTGGATTATATAACTAGAGGGTCAGACTTATTTTAATTAAGTTAATATTAAAATTATTGATAGAAAAATAAATGTTTATTATCGTAATTATATCGCATCTTATATATATAAAAAGATCTTATTAATGATTTAATCTACGATAATTCCTAAAATTTAATATAATGTAAAAATTCATTTATAAAATGATTAGGAGTTATCAATATACTTCATAAGAAGTTAAAAGAATTAATTCTTTACCTTTTTATCATGCATATATATATTAAATAAAAATTAACTATTAATTTATAAAGAATTACATAAAACTTGTGTAAGTTTTGTTTTTAACAAAAATATATTAGAAAAAAATAATTGAATAGAAATTACAAGTAGAAAAAGCAACTCAACTTATATATAAGTATTGTACTATTTATCTTCATGGTCACTTTGTATAGTTGTTACATTGGCAATGCTAAAAAAAGAAAGAGTATCATTTTGAATATAAATTATTAGGTAATTAATTATTTAATAATCGACATTCATTTTCTTAAAATTAATTATAAAAAAATTTACTAGATTAAGTCAAATAATTGATAATGTTTATCAATACTTTATGTGGTCGGAATATTTGTAATACGGATAATATAATTATATTTTATGGTATTATAAAAATAGTAATTCAAAGGAATTTATTTAGTTAGATATGATTTTTAGTTAATGATATTGATTGTTATGAAAAAAAAAAGTTTAATACATAGAAAAAGACAAATGTTATTCAAGTAATAAATGCATTTTAGAAAGAGTAAATGAAAAATATGAGATTTGAATCCAATACCTCATGTTTATAAAACAAATACATAGCCACTAAGCTATGTTTCATTTTATATTATGTTTTGCTCTTTAAACTATATATTTAATATATAAATATATATATTTTCCTTTTCTAAAAATTCTAAAAAGCAACATTTACCAAGCTTGTAGGGGTGGAGCACTTATCCTCCTAAACCTACCCTTGCTTTTTAATGACTAATAATTTCTTAGGTACATTAGATTTAAAGATAAAATGTTTACCTACAATTGATACTTAGACAATGTGTTATCATATTGTTGTTATGCTAATGAATTGTCTAAGGACATTTCACTTTGCTAGACCCATCAAGATCATCAAATGGAATCTAAGGAGCAAATGTAGTAAGAAAGAAGAATGCCATTAAGGAAGTTATTGAAACTTTTCAACTAGACATACTTGTACCAGTTGAGACCAAAGTGAGCATTAATGTAGCTTATGCTCTATATTTCAAATCTCCTTTTATTGGTTTCATTTGCTTCTGGGTAGAGATGAATCGTGGATGAATTATTATGCTTTACAATTTTAACATTATGGAAGTAACCCTCAATGTTCACTTAAATCAAGAGATTTACATCATGATTTAAGTTGGCCCTTAATCTATTAAATGATTCCTTACTATTTCTTATATGAATCGTTCATTGAGGTTGTAGACTAGTTTTGTGGCATATGTTACTATATGCTTTTAATAATAGAGATGCTCCTTGGTTTATGATGAGTGATTTTGATGCAAATGGATTAGAATAGTAGGTAATCTTAGCTCCAATCACTTTAAAAGTAGCAATATAAGACTTTGCATGACCAATTATTGAATGAAAGACTCAAGGCTTGTAATGTTTAGATTTATTTGGTCGAATACATAATACCTATGCTTCCCTAGGTTTCAAACAAGAATTGGTAGGGCCTTTGCTCATTACCATTAGAAATCCCTTTATCTTAAAAGATGTTGTTTAACCTTTACCCTATTTTTCTATATACTTATTTGGTTGTCTAAAGTTAAAAGTCTAAGAGACCATTTAGATTTCAACATATGTGGTTGTTGCATCGATCTTTTCATCATCTTGTAAAAAAGTGCTTGGGATCAAAATAGAAATTCCTTTTCTAAAAGCATCAGCTAACTTCTTAGAGAAAGCTTAAGAATGGAAGCAAGAAACTTTTGGACTGATTTATGTAGAGAAAAGATAACTTTAGTTAGTTTGGTAGGCATTGAAAAGGCCCTAAATACAAAGCTAAATGCTTATCTTGTTCACTTGAAAATACCCTAAAAAACTAACTAAATATTGTATTATAGAGGGAAGAAATTTTGTAGAAAGCAGAATCTAGTGCAAAGTGGATAAGAGATGGCGATAGGAATATTTGTAACGAATTTTCATGTATCTTTCTAAGATATCTAAAAACAAAATCTTAGCACTTGAGGACTCGATTAGTAATTGGGCTATGCAGCCTACATAACTTCAAAATCTTGTTTGTAACCACTTCATTTGTATATTAACTTTAGGAAGAATTAGTTACTTTACTGTAAATCCTATTCTTACAGAGCTTTAAGGTGGTCATAATGAGCATCAATCATTTTACTTGATTAAACCTCTTTAGTAAGTAAAAATTTTATAAAGCCCTAAACAACTTGATTCTTACAAAGCACCTTGTAAAGATGTATTGCATGCTTTCTTCTTAAAAAGATGCAAGTCTAAAATTGGCAGCTCATTTGTCAATTTAATCTCCAATGCTTTTGAAAGAATTCCATAATGAATTAACTAAACTCTTATTGTCCTCATACCAAGACAAATTGAACCAAATCAATTATCACAATTTTAACCCATTAGCCTCTATAACATGATTTATTAAATTGTTTAAAAAATTTTGGTCCATAAACTTCATCAATGTCTTTACTCTCTCATTTACCTTACATAGAGCAACTTCAAACCTATTTGCAAGGCCTCTAACAATATTATTCTTGTAAGAGAGCTATTGCATAACTTTAGAGCAAAGGAGTTAATGGTGAAATGGCAATCAAACTAGAGGCCTTTGATAAGTTAGAATAGGATTTGATTCATTGTTGTTTACTAAGTTTAAATTTCTTAAAAGAGTTGTTAGAGCTCATTATTGGTTGCATTTTTTTATATATTGTTGAGGTTCTATTGAATGGCTTTACCTTAAAAGAATTTATTCTTAGTAAAGAAGTTAAGTAAGGGGACTCACTCTCTCCTTATTAATTTATTATTGCAATGGAATTTTTTGGCAGACTCATCAATTCACAAACCTACTCAACCAATTGCAATTTGACAAGATTTAGGGGAATTGATATCTCCCTTTCCTACATTTTATTTGTTGATGATATCATCTTTTTTTTTTCCTAAAGCTGTTACTCAATTAATTTCTTTAATAAACAATACTTTGCAACATCATGAATCCTAGTTAGGACTTAAGTCCAATTTGCATATGCCTTCCATTTTCTTCTCTCCAAACATAAGTGAATTAACTAAGATCTTTGTAGTATAGGTCTTGGGGTTCAAGGAAGCATAACCTTCAGGTAAATCGTTAAGGTATCCTTTAATTAAGGGTTTAAACCTAGTACTTCTAGTTTCTAGTCTACCATTGCTAAACTTAAAGGAAATTGGATGGTTGGAAGAGTAAACGACTAAGTATGCTAAGAAGGCTAGTATTAATTAAGTTAAATTATAAACATTACTAGCATTATGTAAGCTACTAAACTTTCTCAATTGCTCCTTCCAAGGATTAAGCAAATCGTAATGAGCTTCTTCTAGAATGAAATGTTGATAAAAAAAAATTCCATTGGATTTACTAGAATAAGATTACTAGACTAAAGGAACTTGGAGGTTTTGGTGTATATGACTTATCCTTAAGAAATAAGGTGTGTATATTAAAGAGAGTTGTTATACTAGAAATAAAAATGATTTCTTAAACAGATTTTGTAAGGTAAAATATGAAATGAGCCTTGATAGTGAGGAAGCTAAGCTCTTTTTCTAATTGTTCTCTATTGTAAAAGGAGTTAGTGGAAGAAGGAAGATGGATATTAAATTAAAGATATAGATTATTAGGCAATGACAAGAAGACAAGCTTCTATTTAGAGTTCTAGGGTAGGTTCAAATGTGTTTATGGGTTAATTTAGGCCCTATACACCTGTCTTCCATCAATTTAACTATCAAAGAGTGCTACATTAGTGAGTAAAAGTAAAACGAAGAAATGATGGGATTCATTATTTCTAACCTTATTGTAAAGGATGCAAGGCCTAGTGCTTTAAGTGACAAGGAAGTAAATTAATCTATTCTCTCCAATAACATTAGCACACCATTGAGCCTTTACGAACTTATCATCATCTTTAGACAGTTAAAAATAATATGGATCAGAAATGGAGATGGTTGTGTTATAACTCTCAGTTTAAAGGTCCAATTATTCTTATGGAGAACAATCTAAATGGATTATCAACGATAGAAAAATTAAAAACCATTAAACCATCTTAAAACTTTTCATGCCCTAAGTGTTCTTATTAGCATGAAAACATTGAAACATACTTAAGAAATGCTTAACAATTAGGTAAATATGAAGTCATTGTTAATATACCAAGTGTCATTCTAATTTACCTTTTAGGGAGTGGTTACAATTCATTTGTAAATGAAGGAAAATGGGTGCTTGCTCTGTTATAATGCCTAAATCGATTCTTTTCACTTTTGCTACCTAGTTTGACATGGTTGGACTGAAATACTCTTATTTTCAACAATCATCAAGGAGATCTAAACTTGGCTCAAAAAAGGCATAAGAGAAATGAATTATGGAACTATAATAAGATAAAGTTAAGAGTATTTAGGATCATTCAATAACTTATCAAATGTAAGCCTTTAGATGAATGATGGGCCAAACTTAACACTGAAGCTTCTCTCAAGAATTTAGAGGATGAGGGAACAATAGAAGGGCTAATGAAGGTTGAAAGAGGACATTAGATAAAGAGGTTTGGAAGGATAATTGGTAATGGATACTTTATTAGTCAAATGATGGAGCACTTATTAAGGTTTAAAGTACTATAAGTTATTAGGCCTTAAGAGAATTGAGTTGAATCTGGCCTCAGCCATTGTAATTTACCTTCTTTCAAATTCTTTCAGCACTTTTATTAAGTTGAAATATGCTAGTGTATGACATGCTTGTAAGGATAGATTATGCTTATTTGAGGAAGCAAAGGTGGATCATGTGGTAGGAAAAGGGAATGGAGTAGCAGATTGTATGGTTAACAATATGTATTCTCCAGTTGATGAAAAATGAATAGCTTTTGTACTACTTTCCAGTATTGTTCCTATAATTACTAAAGACTTAAGTTTAGAGCTTGTATAAGGGAAAAAAGAAAGGCTTAGTTGAAAGGGCATAACACCCTATTTTGTTATGTTTTAAGCATATGTATGTTTGCTTTTATGCTAATGCCATTTTAGTTTATTGTGAAAAAAGGGACATTTTATTTTAATGTTGAGATGTTGACAACAAATCTTAAGAAAAAGTCCCATCTTTGACATAGTATGAATTTATTCCAATTAATTTATAAATAAAGATATATGAAATGAATTCATTCTAATCAATTTATAAATAAAGATATATGGATTGGTTGATGAAATATGTTAGTATTTTTTTAGTTTCTTTTAATTTTCTACCAGTTGAACATGAGTTATGCTTTTCATCAATATTATTATTGATCGATTAATAATAAATAATTATAACAAATATCAAGATAGATAGGCTTGAATCATAATTGGATTGGATTGAACCGTTTTTTTTTTTGTTTTAGAAAATTTTATACACATGATTTATTTTGATGTTATAAAAAAATCAAATTATAATGTTTGATTTAGTTTGGTTTTGGAGCTATATACTATTGGATCAAACTACACCTTCATCTATTTGCAAAGATAATGGCCTTTGATTGGTGAATGAATTTAAATAAGAAGGATATTGCATTTTGCTTAGGTATATGATGGGAAAGCTCACGCTATGGTTGGATTTAAAAGAAAGGGGAGGGAATGATAAATTAAAATTTCAATATGCCATTATTTGGTAAAGAGAGGAAGGATAAAGGAAGGAGTTTGGAAGAAAATGGTTTCTCTTAAACTTATAAAAAAGTATTTTCTCCAAATCGAAGAGAATATGATGGAATTGATTTAAAGTTATTTTATTATTTTTACGATAAAACGGATCTTAAAATTAGAAAGGTTTTTTTTTATATTTTAATAAAATAAACAATTTAATCATTAGTTTTTTCTCTATCCAAACAAGTAAACTTATATATTTTTCCTTAGTTTTTGCCCTTTTCAATTATTTTCTTCCCTTTTTTTTTTCCTTTGTAATTTTTTTACATCTTTCCAAATAATGCGTTAGTGACTTATGCCATGTAGATCTCCTCTCGATGAGTCGTACAAGGAAAAAATTGACACTTACTTTTATTTTTTTTTTACCATTCATAATAATGCACATAACATGACACGATAGATGTTGTTTCGAAATTTCATGTAATGTCTGTCGAACTCTATGTAACATGTTAATCATGTCGGGTGAAATTTTTCGCGGCAACCCATATACATAGGCGCGAACAGATTTTCACCGTATATTTCATTTTCTTACTTACCGTGTGGAATGTATGTATGTATGTAAATGGACATTGTATGGTCATACTCTTGTACTTATTGTACGAAGTCCTGTCTCCTCTCATGTCTGCTCTTCTCTTTACCCACTGCTCATATTTTAATCTCTCTCATGTCCTGTCTTTATTGCATCTGACTCTCGCACTCTGAATTCTTCACATGACTTCTCTGAACCGGTACGAGCCCTCGTCAGTGAAAAAAACCTAACCCTCTCTCTCTCTCTCTCTCTCTGCTCAAAAACCTGCAAGCCCCATTTCACCTTTTCCCCTTTCCCTCCATTAACTTCTCCATTTACTACCCTCTTTTTTACTCTGTCTCTCTTGTCTCTCTCCTTTTCAATTTATATTATACATCTATTCTATACTGGCTCTCCCAACAATGGAAGCCTTCACCCTCCTCAAGTACTGGCGTGGTGGTGGTTGCGAAACACGCGGCCCTCCCTCTTCTGCTACCCTCGTCACCTCCGTTGCACACCCTTCCTCCTCCCCCTCCTCCTCCTCCTCCTGCTCCTCCTCCGCCTCCTGCGATGACAAGGACGAAACATGCGATGACGGACCCTTCTTTGACTTGGAGTTCGAAGAAGACAGTAATAATGCCTTTGACTTCGAACAACACCAACTCCAAGAACTTGAACAAGACGCGGATGAATTGGAAGATGAGGAAGACGAAATAAACAACCTTAAGTATGACGACGTGGAGAGACACTTCAACTTCACTCTCTCCACGTCATCTGTCTCAAGCAACGACAACGACAACGACAACAATATCGTTAGTGTTTGTTCTCCATCTGATGATATCTTCTTTAAAGGAAGACTCGTACCCATTGAAACCTCGTCTATGGTCTCATCAGAACCCAACACCAAACCTCAAATTCCCTCCTTGTTGAGATCTGCCACAAAGTTTCGCGTTCTTGCTTTAGGAAGCTTGAAAAAACAACCAAAAGAGAAAACCCAGACAAAACACGAAACCGAAAACATGATCACGAAACCAAGCAGTAATAATAGCACTAAGTTCCTCATCGTATCTCTTTTCACAAGAGACAACAGCTCGAAGAGCAACGGCAACTCAGATAGTTCCGTTGGAGAAGTTGGCAATAACAATGATAAGAGGTTTACGAAAGAAGTAATGCAGAAATATCTGAAGAAAGTGAACCAGGTCTATGTGCGGGTGTCGAAGAGGAACAATAACAACGGCGAAAGCAAAAGTGTGAAAAGTAATGGGAATTTGAGTTTGAATTTGAATTTTCCTGTGAGGGTGTGTAAGCACTTGGGGAAAAGCCGGTCGGCGTCGTCCTCCGTGGCGGTGGCATCTCCGAGAGGAGAAGCTGTGGTGGCTTCTCGGAGGGACGATTCCTTGTTTCAGCAGCAGGATGGGATCCAGAGTGCTATCTTGCATTGCAAGAGATCCTTCAATGCTTCTTCAGGTTTGATTAATTATTTCATTAATTAATACTTTGATGTTTATTTATGTTTGCTTTTTGTTAAAATTAATCAGCTTTTTCCAATTTTAGTTAACCTTAGTTGCTTTATTATTTTTCACTAATTTTTTTAATTATACAATGTCTATGAAATCATATTATATTTTCAAAATTAGTAGTGATTCAATATTATCTATAATAGGTTGTAGATGTAGACATACAACTAGAAAATGTGATACCTTGATCCAATTTAAGAAATTTCTTGGTTGGCTGGTGGATTTTCCTTTTCTTTCCAAGTATTTTCTAGATGTCACCTTTTGATTTTTCAATTAAATTTTAACATGCATGGCATTATCGCTTTGGAATATTAATTTTCGCACTTACATATAAATTTTGATCATGTGTCAATACACAGTAGTGATGATTGGTATTATGCAGTGTTGTCGAAACTGGTGGGGTTGAATCGAGTTCAATTTTCGATTGAATCCGATCTCTCTTCAATCCTTAATAATGGGTTTCACAATACTAATATTATGCACTATATATTAATATACACACACATACGTGTCCTGTATTTATTACAAAAATCATTTCAGGAATAACTAATAAGGTACTTGTTAAGTTTGGCTATTTCAATGTGTTAGGTGGTTCTATTAAAGTCAATGTCTAAATCATTTAATCAACATTTCCCAATCAATAAATGCAGATCCAGAGAAATCAATCCTAGCCCGTTCAGTAAGTGATCCATTACGAGAAAAATGCATAGAACCGTCAAGAAAATCGGCAGAAGAAAAGAAAGTAGAAGGCAGCGTTATGAGCGAAGTGGCGAGAAAGTGCGAGAAAGTGGAGCAATAGTTTTATTGTGGTCATCGTGGCGTTGATTTTCTCTCACTATGATTGTTCCAATCAAGGGAGTGGAACTTCATGCCTCGTGATCTACCATGAATCAGTTGTATCCATCTTTTCTACCGTAAATTTTTTTTTTTTTATTTATGTTTTCGTAGAATATGTATATTTTATTAATTAGGTCCAGCCTCTAGCACTACTTAAGTTGAACTCGGGGCATTAAAAGGCGAGCAATGATGTGAATCGGATGTTGTCGGGTGGTGATGGCTTATGCACCTTGTTAATTAAGTTTTGTCTTTCTTACTGTTTCTAATAATTAATCATTAGTACTGCCGTGGCCAATCTTTATTTTATTTTCATTTATTTTGCTAGAAATTTAATCAACATGTAGCTGAAAATTGCAAACATATGGTATGGACATAACTCTACTTACACGTGCATGAATCATTTGGACGAGTCAGTTTTAGGGGGTTAAATAATACAGTTTTTATCATTTGCCTAACTTAAAACTTAAAAAAGTGTAAAATTAAATTAAAAAGGACTTGTAAAGTTAAGATTGGAACCCAGATATTATCCTTTCGAAGTTTATACTGAGCAATAATTTCTTTTTTCTTTATGTATATATATGTATATATATATATATTTTTTTGGCAATCGATAGATGTACATTATCCCTTCAATTTGTAATGAAGATAATCGGGATTATGTCCGGATGAAAAATGATGCGATAACTTTCGGAAATTATTGATCGTATATCAAGTACATTTTTTTTTTTTTGGCTTTTGCCAGACGTATATCAAGTACTTTTATGTTAAATTTTTACCGAGTGTATTATTGTTGGTATAAGGTTGAGATGAGACCATGGAATGATGGGGATCGAAAATTGAGATTTGATTGGGGAGTGAAGATGGTAAGGCAATTCAAGATGTTGTCTTTAGCGGTCAACCAAGTGGGAAAGTGTGGACCGAGAACAGTGAAAAGGATATTTCTTTCTCACTTTCTTTATCTCAAAGGATGAGAAAGAAAGGAGAAAGCAGACTAAAGCCTGAGTCAGGTTATGCCATATTTTTTAATCTTTCTCATGCCAAACACAATAGGAAAAGGGGAAAAGATTTATCAATCTATTACAGTGCTCGTGTCTCCGTCTCTCCATATCTCCCTCTCTCTCTCTCTTTTTATTTTTTATTTTTTTCTTTCATTTATTAAATACGCGCATAGATGAGACGAAGATAGTAGATTTACGCTCATCTAGCACATATATATATAAAAAGATTTTTTTATTTTTTGCTCTCTATTGTTGCATTTTATATCTGAATTCGTCTTCTTGTCACAGTAAACTATTTAAAATTTTTAAATTTAAAAGTACCCACTTATTATCTGAAAACTTGTCAAAATCATTTATAGTACTTGAATAAGGTAATTAAAAGCAAAAATGGGTGAAATTCATATAGTTCATTGCTAAAATTGGTAAGATTCAATTGATTAATTACAAAAAGGGGTAAAATTTAGATATCAAATTAATATTTATGAACTTCAAATAATTAATTATAAAAATGAATAAAATTTTAATGAAAACCATAATGCCTTAATTACTGATACACAACCTTACGGATCATTTTAATTTTTTTATGGTCTAAAGAAACGAATGACATTGAAACTAGCGATATTTTCATTGACGTTGATGCACCCAATATCTACCTGGTTTTTAGGTAGTGAAACATCATGGAAGATTCACTTTGTCTTCTTGTCTAAAGTGTTGAAGCTGGGACCTACAAAAGCGTGCTTGTATTGTAAGTTGATTACCTCTCCTAAATTTGCTTCCCCTCATGCTATGGCTATATCGTATTTGGCTAACCCTGTCATGTTTGGCTGACGGACAAAATCGTCTCATCAATCCTCGAGAAAATGAACAGTGAAGTATTCAATGTATTTCCCCGCAACTATTGTGGTGATTTGTCAGTAATTGCTACGACATCATGGATTTTATATAATTTCGTTTTTTGATATTATGTGACTCCTAGTATTTGTTAAGAGACTAACCATGCATTTGACCGGAGAGAACGATTAAACAATAATTGCTGAGTTTTGCTGTATTTTATGCACGGTTTAGCTATTTCATGCGATATAAATATATATGTAGGTTTTTTTACTTTAAATACCTTGTTACAGGATTCAAACTTAAAAATGAATCGTATACCTTATAAGTGAATCTATGGATCAAGTCACGTATGATTGCTTAAAGGAATGTTTCAGCCACTTGAATGGTTTGTTAACCACTCAATAGCCTCTTGGTGCGAAGCAAAGGCTGATTGATTTTTTACGATTCAATTACTTGTGGGCAATCGGGAGAAAACTGGAGTGGGTTTCTTGCAACTTAGTGAACCTACGGCTCAAGTCATTTGGGCTCGCATATCTGAGACATCATGTTGAATCCTGAGAATTGAGCCACCTACATTTGAATCTGATTATTTGTGTTGTGAACTTATTTGACTCGAACTCAGGAATCACTTATGAGTCACGCAAGAAAAGCATCGGTTAACTCTTCGAGTGGAGAAGGAAAGCACTTGTAGAAAGTGGGAGGAAGGCTCCCCACCCTAACCTCCAAAATTAATTGTTAAAATTTATTAAAAAAGGGAACAAGTACATAATTTATTTATATTTATTATAAAAATATTATTATATGCAACTAAATTGTATCAATACATGCAATTACATACAAGAGGTCAAAAGATTCACTTCTCATTAGAGTTACATTACCTAAATTGCATTTTTTTTCCATTAAGATGCCATGAGAAATACTTTTAATTAGTGGATGCTGCCTGAGAGAATAGCAATGGCATACAATTAGAATACATTTTTGGGTAAATCATAGTTAATTAAAACAAAAGGAAAAATTACATTCGTAACTTGTTGGAGAGGGTGCAATAGCCCACTATATACGAATTGAAACTAGGAAGCATAAAATCAACCCTTGTAAAAAAAAAAAAGGATGTGCATAATTGAAAAATAAGCCTTAACAGAGAACATTGTTAGGGCTTGGCTTTCCTATGCAAACTGAATTTCAAGTGTGTGAAAGACAATAGATAGCAACAGCATGCCTTGATTTCCACATGTTCATGATAAGGATTTTTGGAGAGTGCACTTCGACCCATTGCTAGCCCCCAGCCGGGATAAGAATGAAGCAATGCATTTCAAAATGTCAAGGTCTTCTGCATAAATTAAGACCGAGAATGAATAGAGCAATCAAAGATGCTAATGCGATTTCAAATTCGAGCAACATAGATAGCAAGATATAAATGTCACGATCCCCTATTGGTTGGGCTTATCAAGGGTGTAATATTTTTCATTGATGGCAAGCTATAAATGAAAACTATCTCTTAGCATAGATTTCTTGCACTAAACCAGAGTGGTTGCATCTTAACATACTGTAAGCACTTTTAATGGAATGGAGAAAGTGCTAGAGGAAGAATAGCATTGTTCCAGCTTATCACTTACTGAAGGGGTGGGGTGCAACATAGAAAGAATCATCACATTCCCTAGAAACTTTGAGAAGGAAACACCCAAGAATCATAAGGAATTGTGGAACATACCATAGACACCAAGGGCCCATAAACAGCAAGAAGAAGTTATCTCCCTTAGATTGAAGGCTAAGTAAAGAGGGCTTATGGAAGCTAGAAATCCGACCATAAAGAAATTGATAAGGAAACACACCTAAGAATCGCAAGCAATTGTGGAACACACCATAGATACCACAAGCAAACTTGAAGAAGTTATCTCCCTTAGATTGAAGGCTGATTGAGAGGGGCTAATGAAAACCAAAAATTCAACCACAAAGAAATTGATAAACCATCACCCAATTTTTATCTAACCATATGGTAAACAACAAGAATCAACTTATTTACAAAGATCCATAATTAGTATTACAGACACTAAACATGGTAAGACAATATTCTACTATCCCCGTTCTCCTCGTACTATATTTTCCAGCTCTTATTTAATTTTTTCAATCAGACACTACTTAAGACTTGTATTGATAAGTTGAGGCAAAATGTAAATAGGTATGTTCCTTTATCAAATTGAAGTAAAGGAGAACCAACACCGCTTAATTTGTTTAATTGCCTTTATTTTCTTATAACTTCAGTATTTTCCGTAACTTCATTTTAAAATGTAACATCTCTTAAACGTTTTCAAACTAATTAATTTCCACAATATTGCTTTAATTTTTAATGTTGACCTCTTATTGTGATTCATCTTAAATTTCAGTAATTTTACTTAAGTAAAAAGGTGTAAGTTACATGAATGGTCTAGAATGGAAAGGAATGTGATACATTAAAATGGAATGGAATAAGGTTCGGAATGATAAATATGTTCCTTTATTTGGAAATGACTAGAGAATGGAATGTGATCACATACGTATATAGCATTATCTTTAAAAAATATTCTTAATTATTGTATGTTATTGATTTAGTTGAATGTTAAATAAATTTTATTTTTCATTAATATACTTAATAAGGATGGAAATAGAATTGCAATTCTAACCCTTTATTGTCATAATCAAATTCTCCCTTAAAATAAAAATCATCAATTCTTAGTAATCACAATTATACTTTCTATAAACATTTCTAAATATAGAAAATGGAATGAAACTCGAAATCATGATTCTAATCTTGCATACCAAACATAACTTTCCTCAATTAATGAGATTTCCCTATAAAATTCATGATACATATGATTGTCATCGGTTTTGAGTAGAGTTGTGCAAGTGCGCTAACTCAACTCACCTTACCTTGCATTGGCCCATAGGTTGAGCAAGTTAGCTTGCTTTGGCTTACTTATAAATATAGGTTAGAATTTCCAGCCTAACTTGAATCATTGTAGGTTGCGGGTTAAGTGGGCTAACTTACATATCGAATCTTAACATTAAAGTTTATCATTCAATTTTAGTAAAAATCAAATGAATTTTGATTTATTAGAGAATTATTCATTAATATTTAAAACTTTTAAAAATAAGAAATGATCTTGATATACAACATGTAGAAAAATAGAAAATTTTGAACAGAATATGCAATATATATTTCTAATGAAGAATAGTTAACTGATTATAGAACAATACTTCTAAACATCAACATAATTGAAGATGTTTTGTTTGTGAAACTTTAAGATAAATAGAAAAGCAAATTTGTAAAATTCCAAAATTATAAACCATGTCTAACGACCATCATCATGAATCATTAATCATCATTACAAAACTTGTAATAACCTATCAAGAACTGAATCCAAGTTGACATTAAAACTCCAAAAGAAGATGCCAACATCAATTGATGATTCATCCTTATTCTGTCCATTTCCATTAATCATCCATAGCCAAATTTGAGTTTGCATTGGATGGAGCTATCTCAATTTTTTCTTCATCATCTACAATTGTCTAAATCAGACATTAAATTAGATAGAATTGGTTAAAACTTAAAATTATACATTAAAATGAGATTTATAAAAGTAGAAGACTACCTTCATAAATATATCCTTGCAACTAATTACATGTACAAATTAAAGCTTCTACATTTTTTGGGAGCATAGAACCACGATACTTATTAAGAACATGAGCACTAATGCTAAAAGCTAACTCAGGTGTTATAGTTGTAATTAGAATAATAAGCACATCACGAGCCATTATGGACAAATCCAGATACCTCTAACTTTAAGTTTTCTAATATTCTAATACATCTAACTTAGAGTAGAAGTTTAGATCCATTATTGACTCATCTAGATAAAGATCCAAAGAAGACTTACCTGTTGTCTCCATTTCAACTTGGTAATACTCCTACATTATTAGGAGAAATTTGAATGGAATATTAATACTTGATATAAAAAAAATGATTAAAAAAAATAATAACTAAAATGATTCTTGAACTTATATCTAAAGTAGCAAAATCGATACCTAAACCTTTTCCAATTGTTAAGTTCCCCGTTGTTGCTCCTTGAACTCTACCTCTAAATGTTTGTTAAACTTAAGAAGATGATGCAACTTGAGAACTTTTAGAATATATGTTATTTGTCTTGTTCTTATCATACTCTCCAAAGAGCTTATATAACTTACTCTTTATGTTGGTCAACTTCTCTTCACAAGTAAGAGGATCAATTTTATTAAAGTAAAATTTTAAAAAGTTGAATTTCATCCAAGGATCAAGAATTGCTCCAAGTGTAAAGGCAACGCTGTATTCCTCTTAATATTTTTCAAACTTTTGTTTCATTCTCACACACATGGCCCTTATGGTAAGATCTTCATCCCTTAAGTTCTCATTCAATAAGCATTTGATCCTCCAACTTATAGAAAATACAGGTTTGAAGTTGGATATGAGAAACCTAGTATTAGATTGGTAATCGTATAAAAAGGACTCAAAAACTTGTACACTTCTTCAGCTCTTCCCTACTCATCCATTGATGGACAATACTTGTAACTAAAATCATTTAATTGAAGGAAAGAAAAGGTACGTTGATACTTTAGTGCACTACTAAGCATAAGATAAATGGAGTCCCATCTAGTAGCTATATCTAAATGTAGACCAATACCAGTATTAATGTCGCTAACTTGTCTAACACAATCCCAGAAATGATTCGTTCTACTCTCTGACCCCTTTACATACTTCACACTCTCCTTTATTTTATGCAAAACTTGATTAGCTACCGTTAAACCCTCCTTAACAATCAAATGAAGAATATGAGCATGGCATCTAATATGAAAAAACTCACCACCACATAACAAACTAATTAGTAAGTTAAGTTGTTCTTTGAAGTAATCTTGTAGGCAGTCATTCATAGATGTATTATCTCATGTAAGAGAGAAGCAAAACCCGAGTGAAGAGGAGACATTTTACAAAAAGAAAGAATTTTATTATTAAGTTTCCATTTCTCATCTACGAAATGACTAGTCAAATAAACCTAACTTTTACTGGTGGAAGCAGTCCATAAATCAAAGGTCAAACAAACCTTACCATGAATTTTCTGCAAAACTTGTTTCAATTTCTCCTTTTGAGCCAAATATAAATTGTAAAGATCTGATGTAGCAGTTTTTTTTTTTTTTTTCTAGAAATTGGCATATGATCAAGATTATATAACCTTATAAATCATGTAAGCCTCCTATACTCAACAAATGAAAATGGGAGATCATGTTCAATAATGGCCATTGACATAATCTCACGAGCAACTTTTGGATTCAGTTTTCTTGATCTTAATTTTCCCGAATGATCAATTAACATATTACCTACATCATGATATTTAGTCAAACGACACTTTTTAAGATGTTGAAGTAAGGTTGATGTCCCATAAGTATATCTACCAATCACATATTAAGTCTCATACCCACTACATTTTGCTCTCTCTTTACCATTTTTCCCAATCCCTATTTTCGTAAATTTTTCCTAAACTTCAAAAGAGTTTACTTGAGCCCTATTACCTGAAGGTTCCTTAGATTAAGTAGGTTCTGATTGCACGTTAGCAATGGACCCACCAATTTTAGACTCATCATCCACATTGATATGTTTTTGTTGTACTATAGTATCATTGCTTAAGTGATCTATTCTGAAAAATACACCATAAAAAAAATGACCTTTTATGTTTTTCAAAATACAAATCTCGTAGTCAAATATGGGACATGAAAAGGATTGAAACTAACGTGAATATTGTTGTTATACAATATAAAATGCATAAAGAAAGTGAGCTATGTACTTATAAGAACATAAGAGATTTTAGCTTTCCTAGAGGAGGAATGCTCCTAGATATATTGTTGTTATACAAGTATAAGTTTATGAGAGACTCAAGTTCCTTAGCATCGATGGAATAGTTCCTTGTTTATTGCTCTTATAAAGCTTACTACATAGACATAAATAAAGACTTTAGTTCATATAGTTCATAAATTCGGTAAGAAGGTGCTTTCCAGTATGAAAAATAAAAAAGAGGTGATGTACAGTGTTTTATTAAATGATATATCCATGTAAATTAGCTAAATAACAAGCCATAGCATCTAAATTATAATTTTTTTATATCAACAACAAATGCCACTACATCTATCTTGGATTTTCCTTGGACCACCAGTGGTCGCTGTTGGTGTACTAACCCTAATGAAGACATCGAGCATATACTCTCCATATGCTCGAGCATTTTGCCAATTTTTCTAATAAATTATATTGATCAACATGAAGTTGGAAACCTTCGACAATGGTTGCTAAAAATACTACATGTGCTAAAGCGAAAAAGATACATGTTGCAACCTCCAGTTGGTATTATTATGGCCTTCCTACTATAGATGATCTAGAAAAACCGAAATGAGTTGTTGTTTACACAAAAGCCATTTAGCCTTAAAAATCTCCTAGAAGGGGCTAGCATGAAAGTGCATGAGTATGGGTGCCAAGCAAATCTTTATGACATAAATGGATTACTATGCCACATAATTGGGTAAAATTGAATATAGATGCTTCTTATAATTCCCATAAGCATTTGGCAACGGCTGATGGCGTATTGCGATGAGAAAGGGCATTGGATTGTAGGTTATCAAAAGAAACTTGGAAACATAAATATTCTTATGACAAAAATTTGGAGTATATTCTTGGGACTTGACTTGTACATCAAAATGAAAATCAAGAAGCTAGAAATTGAAATCGATTGTAAGCTGGTTGTGTACTTCATTTTATCTAATAATTTGCTAAATACTGATTCCTTAAATGCCATTTTTACTTATAGGGAATTATACCAGCTATTTGAAGATGTGAACCTTAACTTTGCTCTATTGGAAATAAATTTAGTTGTGGATCGGCTTGCTAAGGATGCTATCTACAATAAAAACGATGATGTACTTATGTTCCATCTTCCATATGTTGTTTGTTAGCTTTTATATAATGACTTATGTGATGAAAGTTATGTAAGGAAATAAAGAACTCTTATCTTTTGTACCTTGTGCAAGCCACCTACATGTACATGAGAATTATCACAACAAACCAGTAGTAAAAGGAAAGACAACATTCTATTATATGTTTTGGTAATAATCAACAATATTATTTTAGGTTCTGTGAAAAGGAACTGCAAAATATGGCTATTATCATGCTAGTTTTAGTAATAACCAATTGGTCATAAAATGTGAACTGATCTAATATGATTTTGTATTTTATTGGTTTAACATCTTTTATTTATATGAATTTCTAAGTGAGGGCACATGATAAGATTGGATTCTACCTTCATGAAAACCATAACAACAGATGCTTATAATTTCAACTGAGCCAAAACAGATAATATTAATATCCTCAAGGACATCAAATATGCATGCGAGATTTTAGGCAAAATAACATTGAAAAATCACTTTGCCATTTCCACATCTTATAAAAACTAGATAATAAGACTATAATGTCATTGAGAACATCATTGACAATTCTTCCAAAGTTTATGAAAAAAAATATTGAAAAATTAAAAAAGGAAATGAATCAAAGTGACAACACTTCAACAACTATATGTATATGACAATATAGACTTTAACAACTATATGTATATAACAATATAAATTTTCAACAAGGACAACATACTTAGAGCTCACAGGTTATTTGAGATTGGCATATGCATTACTTGTAACAACCATATATATCCATGTTAGTGCACATTTTCATCACCAAATTGAAAACTCTACACATAATCTCTTGCTAAGCGAAGAGCATCATTGATGTTGGTTTATCTCTAATTGTGATTTATGACTTGCAACAAATGAAAGGGAAGAGTATTCGAAATTGTGATAAGAAGTCCAATGGAAGGAAATTGGGAGGCGATAGAAAGTGGGAGGATCGGAGGAGGCGATAGAGAAAGTGGAAAGGTTAGGGTTTTTTTTTCTATTAAGTTATAATATTTTATTAATAAATAATATCTTCTAACTTTTGGAAAATTTAGTCACCTTTATAGTATCTATAAATAACCTAACCCATGCATGAGCCGTGATGTGAACATGAACATGTCCTCTTTATTATTTTTTTTTAACTTTTTTTGCTAGTTTGTAGGCCATCCTATCCTATAATTGGTTCCTGTGGGTTAAGCGAGCTAGGTTGAAAAAAGCTTAGTTTTAAGCGGGTAAAATTTTTTTAGCTCAATCCACATTTTTTTTAGGTTATGTGGGCTGGCCTGCATAACCCACTCCGTTTGCACAGCTCTAATTTTGAGTAATGATATGAATTTCTTTTTTTGTTTAAGTTTTCTTTATTTTTCCACATGTTTCTTATTTTCATGTCATGTATTTTATGCAATCATGCTAAATTTTAGTAATAATGTTCACAATAATAGTAATCCTATCTTTTATCTTGTGCTTTCCGATTATCATACTATTGTCATTACCTAATATTATATTAGACAGTCGAAAAGCTATTACTATTGTCTTTTTCATATTATCTAGTTGGATATTTGTAGGTTATTAAATATTATGAATAGTTATCTATGTAAATTATAAAATATTTACTCATTCATTTATAATAAAATCAAGAATTGTAGAATTCTTTTTTCTAGAGATTTCGTTGTTTCTAATAGAGGTTTATTAATCTCATTTACCGCATTCCAATTTTGTATTATTTCAGTTATGAGCACAACATTGATGCTCTTAATGTTATCAAGAAGATCATATGGTAGAAAGAAAAAGGATGTTTAATTAGAAGGAAATAACAAAAATATTACAATAGTATGATGAAAGATTCCATGATTTATGTGCACCATCAATGATAAATAAAAAACATTAAGAAAAATTGAAAGATAGATTCTCGAAAAAAAAAAAAAAGCTCTCTTTTTCTTCCTCCATTGGTAATGAGGATTAATGTTAGTAGTTCACATTTATGATTACATCAAAATCAAGAAATGCAACAATTATAGGGATTTGACAGTAGAGATGATTATTGTATACAACACCAATGACAAGAAATAAGTAAGTCCTAGTAATGAGGATAAAGTCAATGATGATCTAGAAGAAGACACCATCACATATGCTAATGATGATGAAGACATAGTTAGGGTTTGTGTGTGGTCAAGCAAATATTATGATATGAGGTCAAGGAATAAGGAAGAGTAGTTAGGGTTTGTGTGTGGTGAAACCTTACATCACGTGAGCAGAGACAAGACAAACAAAGAAAGGAAGAATCTAAATGCTTTATTGGATGTAACTTAAAATATCTCATCTGGTTTGCTAGGCATGTGGATTAGGTTGGATAATAAGGATGAACTAGATAGTTGAAGCTATGGGCTAAGTTTATGGGTCATCTTGAATATCTCATTTGGTTTACTAGGCATGTGGATTGGGTTGGATAATAAGGATGAACTAGATAATTGAAGCTACGGGCTAAGTTTATCGGCCATCTTTTAGAACCCCATCTAATAGTATGTTAACAGCCATAGTTCGTTTTACTTAATCTATTATGCATATGAATATAGTATAATATAATAGTACAAGTACTAGTAGCTTCTAAGGAATATTCTTAGTAATAGAATAGTACATGTGTCATGAATAAAGTATACCATGCATTTAGCATCCTAACTAATTAGAAAGGATATTACCTATATAATATTATGAATGTAATGGAAAACAATACATAATTAATACGACAAAATATATTCTCCAAAGGCTTGTATTCGAGTCTCCTTTTTAGTTGTATTTGACCAATTATTGGTTTTCCTTTAAGTGTTCTTCACCTTGCATCAAGTGGTATTCGAGCTACTTTGGGTGGTTAATTATTCCTGAAACAAGAGGCAAAGTAACATGGAAGAACTTATTAGGAGTCTATTCAAGGAACATGAAGAGAAGCAGCAACAAAAAGAAAATAGATGGGTTAAGTTGTTTACAGATACCTTTAATAAGCAGTAGGAATAATTGGATTAGTAAGCTATTATGGTTCAATGCTTTCTCTAGTGCATAAATGGATTATGCGGCATTTACCATCCTGCCTCTGCAATAGTAAACAAGCCTAACTTGCACGCAATATTGGCCAACAAGGACTAAACTTATAAGCAACATGGACAAGGAAGAAAGCCAACTGTAATATAAGGGACATAGGCATGAATGGAAAAAAGAATGGCTCACTTTTATTAATTCTTACAGTAATATAAGGCTACAATGTTTGTGCATGAGGGTAATGTACATGTAACAGGTGCCGTTGATCGTAATCAACCAATGTGGTAAGTAAGACCTTTAATCCAGAAGAGTACTCACACCCTCATAAAGAGCTTTATGAACATTTTTGGGCCTAGGAGGAGGAGATATTAAAACTGGTGAAATGATACTACCTTTTAAAAGTACAAATTTCTAATAATAGTAAGGCCCTAGCTAAAATAAAAAAAAAGTCTCTCTCTATGTTGCAATAGTTACAAAAGAATAGCTCGTTACTAATACAAGTATGTTATAAAAAGGGACCCTGACATCTTCCCCCACTTAATTCTAACGATGTCCTCGGCAATATATATTGGAGCTTGGATCTAGTGGCAGAGGTCTTTTGGTTAGCAAAGTTGACTTCCTCTTGGATAAGGGCTTGAGGTCTTCTTTAGTCTCCCAACTAGTAACTTCTTCTCCCCGATCTCTCCACTTGACCAAATATTCTTTATGTTATTTTCTAGTAGTAAGATCTCTGACTTTTGGCTTAGTAAGGATGTCTTCCACGGCTTGACTTAGGTTAAACTTGATCTTGGCGTGTGACCACTTGGACACATTGTGAGATGGGTCTTACATGTTTAGATAATATGGCTTTAAGACGTTGACATGAAAAACTGGATGGACCTTTAACTACATAGGAAGCTTGACCTTATAGGTTGCTCTTCCAATCTTTCAGATGATAGGAATCAGACCAATGTACTTTTGAATCAATTTTCTATCCTTGTTCCTCAATTATCTAACTTGTTTTGGAAGAAGCTTTATGAAGACCTGATCTCCAACATTGAACTCTCTAGGTTGGCGGTTCTAATATGCTCATTTCTTCATCCTCTTAGAAGCTTTCTCAAGGTATGCTTTTGCTATTTTTGAACTCTGCTTCCAATCCCTAATGAACTAATAAGCTTTTTGGCATCTTCCGGTATATGGTGTTGCCATTGTGTGGGGTAACAATGGTTGCTGACCTGTAATGATCTCTATAGCACTCTTGTTGGAGGAAGAGCTTTGCTGGATGTTGAAACAGAACTAGGTGATATCTAGCAAGTCAACCCCATTCTTTTGGTTGGCATTAATAAAGTGTTGAAGGTATTCCTTCAGCAAACCGTTGAATGTCTTTGTTTGTCTATTACTTTACAGATGGTAGTTGGAGGTCATGCGTAGCTTGGAATTCAGGAGATGGAACAACTCTATCCAAAACTTTCTTATAAACCTAGTGTCTCTATCACTCACAATATTCTAGGGTACACCCCAGAACTTTACTATATGCTTAAAGAAAAGCTGGGCTGTCTATTCTATGGTTGAACTCTTTGTGGTAGGAATGAAGGTAGCATACTTAGAGAACTTGTCAAAAATAACAAAAATAGATGAGTACTCCCCTACATTTGGTAGGGAAGTGATAAAGTCTACGGAGATGCTCTCCCATGCGTGAGATGGCATTAGAAGTGGCTCCAATAGGCTTATTGTCTTCTGCCTCTCAACCTTGTCTCATTGGTAAGTTAAGTAGGTCTTTGTATAACTCATCACATCATCTTTTATATCTGGCCAGTAATAGCCCTGCTTCAATAAGCTTAGTTTCCTCTACCGGCCGGGATGTCCAGCCCACAGAATATCATGGCACTCTCTCATGAGTGCCCTTCTTAAATTGCTTGCCTTCAAGACATAGAACTGGTGCCCCTTTGGGTAGATGGGGTCACCTTCTACCTAAAATTTGCATGGCTTTCCTTCCTCAAACAACTAATTGAGATTTTTGGTCAATAAGTCTTGACTTATGTGTTGCTCGATCTACTCTTAAATTAAAGTTGAGATTTGAGTCGCTGATTAGTTTGCAATATTTGCTAAGGACGCTAAATTGGTTTGATTGCTTTAAGCATCTGCCATTTGATTAATCCGCTTGTTGTGATACTCAATCTCCATATCAAACTTTGCAAGGAACTCTTGCCATCTTGCTTACTTGGTCGATAACTTTGATTGAGTCAATATATGGTTAACAGCAGAATTGTTTGTCTTCACTAGAAACTTTGATCCTAGCAAATAGTGTTTCCAAGTCTTTAGACAGTAAATGATTGCAAGTAACTACTTCTCTTGGGCTGAGTACCTGCACTCCATTTGATTCAACTTCCTACTCTCTTATGCCATTGGATGACCCTCTTACATCAATACTTCCCCTAATGCAATGTCCGTGGCATCCATGTAGACCTAAAAAGGCTTAGAAATGTCAAGAAGTGTGAGGACTATCTCCTCCCATATTATACGTTTCAACTCTTTGAAGGCACTTTGACATCTTTCATCTTATGACCATGCTTGGTCCTTCTTTGACAAATTTGTAAGGGATGTAACTTGGCAAGAATATCCTTCAACGAATCTTCTGTAGTAATTTATGAGTTTAAGGAAGGACCGTAACTTCGTTATACTCTTTGGCATTGGCCATTGCTTGATTGCTTCCACCTTAGCCATATCTATTCGGATTCGCGTTTCTTCAACAACATGACCTAAGAAGTTGATGTGCTTCTAGGAAAAGGCACATATCTTGTGGTTCACATACAAATGATTCTCCTGCAGCTTCTCAAAAACCATCCGTAAGTGCTTCACATGGTCTTGCAATATCCTGCTATATACAACAATGTCGCTTAGATAGATGACTGCAAATTTTGTCAAGATATTCACAAAATACATTATTCATTAAGGTGTAAAATGTAGCAAAAGCATTGGTGAGATCGAAGGGTATCACCAAGGTCTCATAAGCGCCATATCGGGTTACATATGTTGTTTTAGGCTCATTACCCTTAGCAATGTGAACTTAATGATAGCTTGAGCGAAGATCCAGTTTTGTAAAACACTTAGCCCCGCTTAGTTGATCAAATATATTAGTAATTAGAGGAATCAGATAATGATTCTTTACTATCAGCTTGTTTAGAGCTTGACAGTTAATACACAATCTTGAACTCTCATCCTGCTTCTTTTGAATTAGAATAGAAGCCTTATATAGTGCTTTTGAGGGTCAAATAAAGCTTGCCTCAACAACTCATCCAATTGCTTCTTCGATTCAGCAAGTTCGGGAGGGACATTCTGTAACGAGCTTTGGCGGGTGGTTTGGCACCAGGAATCAACTCAATCTAGTGATCCATTGACCGTCTGGGAGGTAATTCCTTTGGGAGCTTGTTAGGCAACACATAATTATACTCCTTCAAGACACTCTCTATTACTCTTAGTATCTCCATCTTTCTTGCTTCCACTTTCTTTATAGGGATAGCTAAGAAAGTTGGCTCTTGATGTTTAAGCCTTCTCTTTAGTTAAAGTGCTAATAGCATCATAGCCTTAATATTCCTCCCTTCCTTACCATAGTTGCTTGCTTTGTTCCTTTGAACTGTCACATAGCAAGGCTTTTCACCCATAAATAACAAGCAATCTGCTGCGAGCATAGGAGCAACTTTAGCTTGTCTCAAGAAAGCTATTCCAAGGACTATGCTAAAGTCATCCAATGGAACAACTGTAAAGTTGAGATTTCCACTCCAATCTTTAACCATCCCTTTCACTCCTCTTGCAACTTCTTGGATAAGACAGGCTTTGGAGTTAACAACTTTAATCTAGCTAGTTTCTTTAGCAAGCACTAGCCCTAACCTTTCTACCTTAGGCACATCAATGAAGTTATGTATAGTGCTAGAGTCTATCATTGCTTTGGCACTCTTGTCATTAATGCTACACTGGACATACATCAACACATTGTTAGTTTTAGGATTACATTGCACTAAGGAACTCTTTCCAACAACCGACAACATATGTAACATACCCATTTGGGGTTGATCCTCCCCTTCGCTCCCCAACTCTTCATCTTGGAATACACTCTCTTCTTTTCGTACCATAGCATTGAGTACAACCCTATGTGGATATTTAGCTACTTTATGTGGGCTATTACATGGAAAATATGAGAATAAGGGCTTCTTACCTCCATTGGTTGCCCCATTCTTTCTGGACTGGTGAGAGTCATAATATTTCCTTTAACTCTTTCCAGCGTTACTACTTAAACTTGGGGCTCCCCCATTCTTGGGTTTACTTGACTTTATTCACTTTCCACCCTCGTATCTAGTCAACAAGTTCTTCCCTTTATTGCCACGAGTGTAGTCAATCAAGTGCTTAGTTATTGCCTATGCTATAGCTAAGTTCATAACCCGTTACCTCTGTAACTCATTCTTAGTATGAGGCTTCAGTCCTTCTAGGAAGTAGAATAGCTTATCATCTTCGGCCATGCTATTGATGTCCAACATCAATGTTGAGAACTCACGGACATACTTTCTAATGTCATTACCCTATCGAAGTTCCCTCAACTTCTTTCAAGCTTTGTACTCAACATTCTCAAGGAAAAACTGAGTCCACAACTTAGCCTTCAACTTAACCCACATATCTACATGAGTGTTGCCATTTTGGATCTCCCCATACTTGGTGTGCTATGTTACGTCCTGAAGTGGCAAAATCGTAACATCCTCGCCGTACAAACTATTCTAAGATAGAAGTTGGACTTACAACCGCCTAGACCTGATCTATACAAGGCATTCATGACTAATTAGCTTTGAAGTAAACAGTTCATAAATTAAATAAATTGCTTACTTGTAAATTTAAGAAAAATAAATATTTACATTAAATTAATTTGAGTGTATTTATAAGATTTGGCAATTTAATCACAATCTAATTGAGTAATTTGTAAACTAATGCTAAAATCTTTAAAATAAATCTAACTAGAGAATGAATTTGGTCTTTTATTTACATCTTCACTCCCTAGGATCCTATAGTTGCTAGCGTCAAGGTGATTATAAGCCACTTCATCGTTAGCACTTGCAATAACGGCTATAGGGATGTGAGTAACCACAGCCCAGTAAATTAGGACAGAGGACTTAAAACTATACCACAAACACAAACAAGGTTATTAACCAACTTATTAAGTGCAATGCATGTTTACACAAATGTCATCACACGACGTTATTCGTCTCGTTATGAGATTAGAGAAATTGCGCTTGTTCTAATCCAGGTTGAGGAGTTGCCATTAATGCAACAACTTATGACTAAACTTAGGCTTGTGCAATGGAGACACCGCTCCTTCCGCGACTACCTTTGAACCATTGACTTTACCCTTGCCGCGACTTTCTCGCCTATCACTTAGTTCAACTAAGGATGAACAAGGGACCCATTATGCTATCCAGCGTTATCCCTTTTGAAGGGGTCGGTATTTAGTCGGAGAATTCTAGGTTTCTCCTAATGGGTTGCAATGCAGGTCCGATTTATGATTATAAGTCGTATATTTGATTAGGTTCAGTTTAGTGTGGTCAATCATTTTATACAATATAAGTTAAGACAACAAACAGAATCATAGCATCACTCATAATCAAGCACATGTACATAGCCAACTATCTAATAGGCACAATCAATATAATCTCAAGCCTCCAAAATACAACAATATATTAATCCCAACTTACTTGGACTTCTCGCTTACTCATTCGAGGTCCGACTTGCTCAGGTCATTGCCGATCATCCCTATAATACCAACGTTGTCTCAATTTTTCATATAATTGTTATAGATTAGTTTTTATCCTATAATACTTATTGTTATCTTTAGCTTAGGTTTAATATGTCCAATTACCTAGATTTTCAAATCTTTTACAATTATTCTGGGTTTGGGGTTAAGTTCAGGTTTAGTTTCAATATCGATTTCTAAATTATTTTTCAGTTTAATTTCTAAATACTGTTTTATACTCGAACCCTAGAAACCCATTTCAACTCATAATGTGAAATTAATTACATTATTTTCAGATATCCTAAATACCATAATTACTCCTAGTCAGTATTTTATTCCACCTGGTACACTTAAATTGAGAAATTTTTACATTTTTCATATAATTACATAAATTTAAGATTTCTATCAAGTTTATTATATATCACTATTTTTTATATAATATCAATTTTTATTCTAATACTTTCTATTTATTATATTTCCAATAATTGCATATTATGCGCTATCACTTATTATGCACATAATACACGTTTAATATTTCTATCGCTGTAATTACCATCTCTCAATATCAATTATCATTTCAAAATGTCTAAATTCATCTTAAATCAGGTTTTACACCTAATTACCCTAATTTATAAAATTAACTTAAAATTTACTATTTTTCCCTATTACTTATTTACTTTATAATTACCTAATAATTACATCTAACACCCTAAATGCTACAAGTATCATACTTTATCAGATTTTAACATCGTAAAACATATAATTATTCACTAAATTAGTAATTAATTATTTAATTACTTGATTAACCTTAAATTACCCATTTTATGCCTCATTTTAAGGCCTAAAAATTATCTAAAACTTTTGAAATTTTTTTTTTTGAAAAAGGGCTTCATGAAACTATTATATATCACCTAAGTAGACTACACAAAAATTTTGGGCTCAAAACTATACTCTTAAAGTTATTTATTTCTAAACTAAGAGCCATATATCACAGGATATATTTTCATCAAAATAATATTTTTCATAAAAACTAAATACTAAAATATTTTAGAACAACAAAATTCATTATTTTCTAATAATATTTACTATTTTTATAAAATTACATAAAATCAAGTTGGAAGTCGAACTCACCGGTTTGGGTGGCTCCGGCCATCGTCAGTGGCCATGGGTATGTTGGCCCACTTAGGTGCTGCCACCACTTAATGGTAATGGTGGCTGTCCATTCTCAGTTGCTTGTCAGGTCTGGGTTTTCATTAGAAGCCCTAACTATATAACTTTTTTGTGATTTTTTCTAAAATCCTAATTTATTCTCAGCTTCACTTCTCTTTAATTCTTTAAACTTCCTAACATCCAAAATGAGCTTCTGAAAAATTTAGGATATTTATAGAGGTCTTGAGGAATTATTGTGCATTAATTTAATTAAATAATTGCCTTATTTTTTTTCAATTTGCCTTTTGTGTTGTTCTAATTTAATTAGCTAATTTTTTTCTTATTTTCTTTAGCTACCACGACCTAAATCTGGATCATTCCTTATTTTTTATGATATTTATTTATTTTTTATTAATTAATTATGAATTTTATTTAATTATTTAGTATTATTTTATCACATTTTGCGTATTTTAAGTAATTACGCGTAATTCTACCTACATGTAAATTCATATATATTACAAATAAATATTCCTAAATATTATTTAGGTCATTTTATGATTTTTAGTATACATATAATTTATTTTTAGCGATTCGTTAGTTATCGGAATATATTTTATATATTTTTGATAAACAACGAGTTATATACTTAAAATTTGGAAATTTTATATTTTTTTATTTTATTAAATTCGAATTTACAGAATTATTTTTACTAATATTTTTAACTTTATTTGATAATTTAGGCTCGATCGGATTCTTTAACTGATTGCCCTAAATGCTATATCGAGCCTAAATTATATGAGTCAAACTTTGAGTAGCTGATTGTGGGTCTTACACACCACCATAGCTTGGCATCATTAATTAAGTATATTGCAGCCATGGTGACCTTTGTTCTCTCATCATTTGTCCCCATATCAACAAAATACTACTCCATATCAAATCGAAAGTTCTCTAACAACTTGTTGTCTCTCACGCCAATGAATGCCTTGGGCTCAGGCATCTTTAGATGTCCTGTATGAGCTGGAACATGTATGGGAGTAGGGGTAGGGGCAAAAGGATTCCCTATAGCCTGAGTCAAAATAGTTACTTATACCCTCAACTCTTCAATAGTCCCGATTAAGCCATGAGTAATAACTTGTCTTCTCAAGTCTTCTTCTTGAGTCTCTAATTGTTGTCTCGCCTTATTAGTTGTTACGTGCATTTCCCCTTTGATTGTCTATACTGTAATACCGAAATTCTTAGCCATCTTGGTCATTTTAGCATTCATATCTTGATGATTGGCCTCAACTTCAGCCATTGTTGTTAACAGTATGACCAAATCATCCATTTACTTAGACGATTCCTTAAGGATTTCCTCTAGGCTATCTTGCCTCTCGTTCACTTTCTCTTGTCGTATCATGGTCGTTCTCGTTAGAATAACCTAAGCTTTGATACCAACTGTCATGGTCTAGCGCTTTCTTTAGTGCATAAATAGATCGTGCGGTGTTTATTGTCTTGCCTTTGCAATAGTAAGCAAGCTCAATTCATACGCAACGTTGGCTAACAAAGCCTAAACCTATAAGCAACATGGACAAGGAAGAAAGCTAATTGTAATGCAAGGGACATGGGTGCGAATGGAAAAACGAATAGCATACTTTTATTAATTTTGACAGTAATATAAGGCTATAATATGTGTGCATAAAGATAATATGTATGTAACAGGTGTTGTCGGTTGTGATCAACCGACATGGTGAGTAAGAGCTTTAATTTAGAAGAATACTCATGCCCTTGTAAATAGTTTTACAGACATTTTTGGGCCTAATAAGAGGAGACATTAAAACAAGTGAAATGGCATCACTTTTTAAAAGTGGAAATTTCTAATAATAGTAAGGCCTTAGCTAAAATGAAAAAAAAAAGGTCCCCCTCTATGTTATAATATGTACAAAAGAATAGACCCTTACTAGTACAAATATGTTACAAAAAGGGACCTTGACATAAGGCACTATTATTATGGTTGTACAATAGCAGCTTAGTGACACCAAGACTAATTTTCTTGAGTTATCAAGCATCAGTAAAAGTAAATGGTTATTTAATGATGCTTCTGCTAGCCTCACTGCAGCTTTTGAATTGGCAATAATGCCAATGCCCTAGATCACCAAGTGCTTACTTGATTCACTTGCGTCAAATTTCCAACTTTCAAGGGGGATGACTTCAAGACATGGTTTCTTAGGGTTGAATAGTTCTTCCAAATTGATTCCACTCTTGAAACATTTAAAACCAAAATTGCTACACTTCATTTTGAAGACCAAGCATCTCAATGGTATTACTCCTATATTCATAATAGGAATGAAGATGGTGAAATCACTTGGTAAGAGCTAGTGAGAGCACTTAGCTCTAGATTCAGCGAGAGGGCCTATGAAGGTTTGATGGCATATCTTAAAAAGCTCCATCAAAGTAGACTACATGGAAGAATTCAAGCATCTGGTATCTCAACTTACTTTAACCGAGTCTTGCTAAATTAGCCTCTTCCTAGAAGATTGAAATCTAAATTGCAAAACTTGATTCACATGTTTGAACCACATACTCTTCAACAAGCATACATACTAGCAAGACTGCAAGAAGCAAATCTAGAAGTTACTTAAACATATACCAAACATACCTAAAACACTTACCCTTCCTAAACCCAAACATACCCTCATTACCAACCCACGGCTAAAAATAACCTAACACCAAATACATTCTTAACCCATCTACTCATTACAAGAATCCTCTACTTTTACCCGCACCTCAACCCACCCGACCAAAAATACTATTAGCTTTTACTAATGCTAGACTTATACGGTGCATGCTGTCATAAGAAAGAAAGGAATAACAAAGGAAGAAACAATGTTTTTAGGCCTTTGGGCCAGGTCATAGGTGTAAAAGGAAGATATTTAACTTATTATTGGTTGATGAAGAAAGTGAAGATACAACAGAAGAAGCTGTTGAACCAGTAGTTGACGAAGGTTTGGAAAATGATCTCTCTAAGTTAACCCTTTGTTCCTTAAAGTGGGAAATAGGGGAGTTTGGCCTTATGAGCTTATGGGCTATGTTAAAATATGATGGATCAACATATTAATAGATAGTGAAAGCTCACTAAATTTTGTTTATAGCAGATTGGCCAAGGGGGTAAACTTAGAACTATAGGGAATAGCACCTCTAAACATGACCCTAGCTGATGGCACTACAGCAACACACAAATCTAAAAAACTTAATTTCACTAGAGTCATGCAAGGCACTACATTCAAAGCAAAAGTTTTCCTTTTGCCTCTTACTAGTTATGAGTTTATTTTGCGAGTTCCTTGGTTCGCTAGTTTGGGTACAGTTGTGTAGAACTTTAAGGAACTCCACATGCAATTTTTGTAGGAGGGAAAGTAGTATACCTTGGAAAGGGAGGAGGAATTGGTGACATACATTAAAGGTAACAAACTTTCTCAATTACTACATTGGTCAAATCTTAATGTTCATGTGTAGTATTGGTTAATTTCATGTTCTCCAATACATAATGAAAAGGGTCATAGATGTAAGGCTTAGGGAAAACTAATTGACTTGGTAAAAGAGTATCATTAGCTCTTTGAGGCTCTAAACACTTTACCACCTAAGAGGGGATTCGATCATAGGATTTATTTGAAAGAGAATTCTAATCTTGTGAACTTTCACCCCTATAGGCATTCTTTTATGAAAAGGGCTATCTTGGAAAATATGGTGAAAGAATTATTAGAAAGTGGAGTAATCCATCCAAGTCATAGCGCCTTTGCTTCACCAGTAGTGTTGGTGAAGAAGAAGGATCATGCATGAGGGATGTGTATTGATTATCAAGAGTTAAATAAAAATACTATCAAAGACCGTTTCCTTATTCTTATTGTAGAAGATTTGTTTGATGAGCTTAATGGGGCAAGCTACCTTAGCAAACTTGACTTGAGATCAGGTAATCATCAAATTCAGATGCACTTGGATGACATTTTCAAGATGTCTTTTAGGATTCATGAAGAGCATTATGAGTTTCTAGTCATTTGGCTTAACCAATGCTCCTTTAACCTTTCATGGTCTTATGAACCATATGTTTAAGCCTTATTTGAGGAAGTTTGTCAGTCTTTTTTTATTGATATTCTAGTTTATTACAGTTGTGTGAAGGAGTATGTTGAGTACTTATGTGTTGTTTTTGAGGTCCTAAAATGAGAGTAGCAAAGCGCAACAAATGCACTTTTGGGATCATGCAAATTGAGTATTTAGGACATATCATTACTAAAGACGAAATTGCCATGAATCCTAAGAAGATAAAGGCCATCAACCAATGGTTTGAACCTAAAAATTTAAAGTAATTGCATGGATTTTTGGGACTAACAGGTTATTATAGGCGTTTCATACAAAATTATGGAATGATCGCTAGACCACTAATTGCCTTGCTAAAAAATGGGTAGTTTAGGTAGATTGAGCATGCCACCTTTGCTTTTAATAAACTGAAGGCTACTTTAACAAGTGCACTAGTGTTATACTTGCCAGATTTTAGTAAACCATTAACTATTGAAACTAATGTAAATGGGGAAGGCTTAGGGGTTATCTTGACATAAGATCAACATCCCATAGCTTACTTAAGTAAGGTTTTGGCCCTAAGACAGCAAGCTTTGTCAGTTTATGTAAAGAAGCTAATGGCTCTTGTTCATGCGATTGAAAAGTGGAAACACTATCTCATGGGTAGACATTTTATTATTCAAACTAATCATTGTAGCCTTAAGTATTTACTTAAGTAGAAGCTAGTAACCCTTAGTCAATACAAATGGTTGACTAAATTACTAGGAATGGTCTATGAGAAGAAGTTCAAAAGTGGGCATTGTAGTCTTGCTGCAGATGCACTATGTAGAGTATAGGGACTTCGATTGGCACAACTTATAGTTACTATTGCAATGGTGGACTTACTTGATGAGATTAAGCAGAGTTGGTAGGAAAATGGGGCTTACACTGAGGTTATGATATAGTTATGAGAAGATAAACCCTCCAAGAGTTTCTCTTTCTTCCATGGTATTCTAAGAAGGAAGGGCAAGGTGGTTTTAGACCAAATTCAGCCTTAAGAACAAAGCTCCTTAAACTTTATCATGGAGGAACTTTGGGTAGATACTTAGGGGTATAAGTAACCTATAAGTAGATTGGAATTGTGTTTTATTGGCCACTGCTTGAGAAGGAGGTGAAGGAGTTTGTACGATTGTGTGAAGTGTGTTAGAGGTATAAGTTTGAAAATGTGGTATCCCCTAATCTTTTACAATCACTACCAATACTCAATGAGCGTTGGAAGGATGTATTTATGGATTCCATAGAAGGATTACCTACATCAAGTGAGAAGGAAGTTATCATGGTTATTATTGATAGATTTAGTAAGTATAGGCATTTTATAACATTAGCTCACACTTATATGGTTGTGCAAGTAGCTTATGCTTACAATAAGAATGTGTATAAATTACATGGAATGCTTGAGAGCACTACTAGTGATAGGGACTCGGTGTTCTTAAGTAATTTCTGGAAAGGATTTTTTCAAATTTAGGGTGTTTGAGTTAAATATGTCTATGGTCTACCATTCGTAGATGGATGTGCAAATTGAGGTTGTGAAACGATGCTTAGAAAACTATTTAAGGTATGTAGTGGGAGAAGAATAGAAAAAGTGGACACAATACTTAGCACATATGGAATGGTGGTACAACAACAATTTTCATATAATTACGCATGTGACTACTTTCCACATTCTATATAGCTATCTACCCCCATTCATATGCTTTATATACTTGGTGATTCCATTAACAATATAGTAGACTTTATGTAAACAAATAGAGAGGATGCTTTGAGAATGCTTAAGTTCTATCTTAAGAGGGCACATGATAGAGCAAGCAAATTGGAAGAGGACTGATTGAGAGTTTGTGGTTGGTGACTAGGTTTGGCTTAAATTACAATCCTATTACCAACACAGCCTTAAGCAAATAAGACAATAAAAAACTAGCCCTAAAATACTACAGTCCTTATTAGATCAGTGACAAAATTGGAAGGGCAGCTTACTGTTTGGACTTATTAATAATGGGTACTGATGTGCATTTGATGCATCTTTAGGGTTGCGTATATGGAAGAGCACCATAACGAAGAAAACTAAAAGAAAATAAAAGAAGGTTAGCAAAGTCTAGGTAGTTATCAACTGGAAATGACACACTAATTGGTCTTACTAGGCCTATAATCCATCAGATATGATTCACCAGTTCGAATTATATGGTTACTTGCCATTAATCCTTGCTAAAGGGAATAGATAAGAGTTAGAAAGAATAATAAGAGTAGTAAGGTTGTTCAACAGGTAAATTTGTATATTCTAATAATGAGAGATGATTGATTGTTGTGTACAAAATGAATGGGGTTTATATACTAGCCTCATTAGGATTGCAAGTACGTATGAAAAGACAAAAAGGGTAATTTACAATTAGAATTCATGAAATATACTAAAAAGAGTAAAAGTGACAAATAATATTCAGTACATAAAAAGTAAAGAGTCCTTCTAGAATGTTATGCTAGAAGGCATGTGTTGCATGGTGGTTGACATTCTGAAATATAGCACAATTAAGATAAAATGAAGAAAAGAGGGTTTATAGTCAAAGTTGACTTGATTTGGATTAAGTTGGACTTCAGTCAATCAGTTACTATAGAGTATTTGGCTTGGATTAGGATTAGGTGCTGGTGGTTGGCTCGAACAATCATTTGAGGTTGGTATGCTTGGATGTTGTTTGTGTTATGGCATGGTTGCTTGGCAGGTCAGCTCGTATGCTTGGTAGGTTAGTACGTTTACTTGGTAGCTCTAGGAACCATGCCGGCGCATGTGAGAGCTTGATATTCAGGTCAGTAGTAGAGGGAAACATGAAGGTCGGGATAGGAATTCTTGCTTTAGATGGGGCTTTGAGCTAATATTCTTTGCATGAGTCGTTGGAGTTCTTTAGCTTGATTGTACACAATCAATCCAGGAAGTTGATTCTACTCATCTGCTTAAGGGTTGGAAAGATTCGACCTCAAATTTGAAGTAGACTCTGGTTTTTGTTCTTCCTAGGCTCTTACAGGGTCTTCTTCTTCTAGTTGGTGGGGAATCAGTTCAAACACATTGAAGGTGGGAGAAACACCATAGTTCTCGAGCAAATTTTTTCGGATTTCCCATACAACATTTCGACTCGTAAAATATCAAAAATTCCATGGAGATATTGAATACGGTTGTTTAGGTTAGCACTGTACACCAATATATTATCTAAGTATAGAACCACACATCATCCAATCAAAGGGTACATCACATGGTTCATAAGCCTCATAAACGTGATCAACACATTGGTAAGTCCAAAAGGCATAACTAATCATTCATAGAAACCATGCCTTATTTTAAAGGAAATCTTTCATTCATCACCTAATCTCATGCGAATTTGGTGATAGCCACTTTGTAAATCAATCTTTGAAAATATCTTAGCACTATGAAGCTCATCTAACATGTCATCGAGCCTCAGAATCGGATATTTGTACTTGATAGTGATATAGTTGATCGCCTGGCTATCGATGCACATACAACATGAACTATCCTTCTTTGGGACAAGTAGTGCTAATACAACACAAGGGCTCATGCTCTTCTTCATGTAACCATCCTTCATGGCACGTTGGTTGGAATACTCAGTAGCTATGTGTTCGAAGCCCAAGCATTTAAAGCACTTCAATTTATTGGTCTTCTATCTTGAGGTTTGTCCCCATTCATATGTTCTTGAGGTCAACCTATCCTTAGTTCGGTTGGCTGGCTCGGCCCTACTGTCTTACTTGGCCTTACTGTCTTGCTCGACTATCATCAGGTTGATCATTTCTCTCTTCGGCTTAACTTAAGTAGGTTGGTATTGAGCAGGGGCTCGGGAAAATGTTAGCCTAGGTTAGCTCGGGGTATTTTTTCACTGTTTTTCAACCCTCTATGCTACCTTAATGGCCTTTTCTAGAGTATAAAACCTTTGTACTTCCACAATGTTGCGAATCTCATATTTAAGTCTAGAAATAAACCTTGACATTGTATGAACCTCAAGTTCATCTATGTTGGCTTGGATCATCGGCATTTGGAATTCTCTTGCATAGTCATCAACAGATCAGCCTTTTCGGCAAAGTTATTGTAGTTTGGCAAATGTGTCCTTCAAGTAGGTCTCAAGCAAAAATCTACCCCTCAATAATATCTTAATGTCATCCTAAGTTCTTACACCTTATCTTCCATCTCTTGCTTTGGTTACGTTCGGGTTTTTCTGCTACATAGTAGTATACTTAGAAAATTCATGTATAGCAAGTCATACTTTAACAGCATCAGGATACTCATAATAGTCGAATACTTTCTCTATCTTCTCTTCCTACTTTAAATAATCATTGGCATCTTTACTTCCACTAAATGATAGAATTTAGACCTTAATATTATCTAGTCTTCAAGGAGCTCAACATCCTCATTATTGCCCTTAATGATCTCTGTATCTACTTCCTTATCATCCTCTTCAATCTCCTCCAACTCTAATCATCATCTAGCAACTTGGTCTGCTACTCCTCTAAATTGGGAGGGTCAAATTAGTTGATTGGCTCTGCCACTTTGGCTATAACATCTCTCTAGTACATTTTTAAGTGAGTTATGGTGCTGCACACGTAAGGTTGTTGTCTGTTAACTTACATTACGGTGACTAGACTTTTAACCAGATTAGTGAGTCTGTTAAGTTTATCATCAATTGACCCAGAAGTGTTACTACCATTATGATCACGACCAGGTTAAGCACCATTACTCTGGTCACCAATGATACCCTAAACAATTAAATTTGACATAGTATAATATTTTTCCAACAGATTGATAACATAATACACAATAAACACTTCTCCTTACTACCTAAAACTCTACTAACACACTCTTAAAAATTTCAACACCCAATAATCACTTGAATACAATAGAAATACACTTGCTCTGTTTTCATAGTTAAAAACAGAGTAACAATGGAACTACACTTACCAACGTATGAACCTTCGCTACATAGCTCACAACTTTGAAGCTTACTACATACAAACACACCACGGTAACTACAGAATGAACATAGCAGCCACTAATAGTAAACATGAACCAAAACTTCATTGATACTTCACTTACTCCCTTTCAAAACAATGCTTTGATACCAGCGAGGATTATGTGTCTTCAGGGTTCCACATACGAAGGAGTACCACAACAAAGAGAACCGAAAGAAAATAAAAGAAGGTTAGCAAAGTTTGGGTAGCTATCAACTAGATATGACACACCAATCGATTCTAGTCGACCTATAATCTATTGAATATGACTCACTGGTTGGAATTATAGGGTTACTTACGTTTACTCCTTACTAAAGGGAATATATAAGAGTTAAAAAGAATAATGAGAACATTAGGATTGCTCAAAAGGGAAACTTATGTATTTTGATAATGAGAGATGATTGATTGTGGTATACAAAATGAATGGGGTTTATATACTAGCCCCTTAAGGTTACAAGCACATATGAAAAGACAGGAAGGGTAATTTACAATTGAAATACATGAAATCTATTGAAAAGAGTAAAAGAGATAAAGAATATTCAATACGGAAAAAGTAAAGAATCTTTTTGGAATGTTGCACTAGAAAATACGTGTCACATGGTGGCTGGTGTTCTGAAATATAGTACAATTCGAATAAAATGAAGAAAAGAGGGTCCGTAGTCAGAGCTAACTTGATCTGGATTAGGTCGGAGCTCAGTCAATCAATCACTAGAAGGTATTTGGCTTGGGTTGGGATTGGGTGCTAGTGGTTGGCTCAAACAGTTGTTTGAGGCTAGTATGCTTAGATGTTGTTTGTATCATGCCACAGTTGCTTGGTAGGTTGGCCTATATGCTTAGCAAATCAGCATGTCTGCTTGGTAACTTTAGGAATTGTGCTAGCACATGTGAGAGCTTAGTATTCAGGTCGGCAGTAGAATAAAACATGGAGGTCAAGATATGAATTTTTGTCTTGGATGAGACTTCGAGCTAATATTCTCCACATAAGTCCTTAGAGTCTTCTAGCTTGGCTGTGTGTGAGTCCTTAAGCTAATATTCTCACCTTTCATGTTTCGCAACTCAAGAGGTATTATGGATTTGATCCCAAATCGTACCATTGACACCTGTAGTAAGAGAAGATGAGTTAGAACCTCTAGCAATACTAGAAAAGGTAGATCGTAAAGAGAGGAAGGAGAACTGATGCTATAGGGTTAGTTTATTAGAAAGGGAAAGCCTTATATGACTCTACTTGAGAATTCATGTTTGATCTACAACTTTGCTTTCCTCGTTCAACCTTGTGGACAAGGTTTCTTGAAGGGGGAGGAGATGATACGGGGTCAAGGAACAAAGAAGAGCAGTTAGGGTTTGTGTAGGGTGAAACCCTAGAACCCTAGATCACATAAACAAAGACAAGACAAACAAAGAAAAGAAGGATCTAGATGCTTTATTGGATGTAACTCAAAATATCTCATTTGGTATATTAGGCATGTAGAATGAGTCGGATAATAAGAATGAATCGGATAGTTGAAGCTACAGGCTAAGTTTATAGGTCAACTTGAAGAACCTCATCTAATAATATGTTTATAGCCATAGTCCATTTTACTTAATCATATGGATATACTATAATAGTATAGGTATTAGAAGCTTCTAAGGAATATTCTTAGTAACAAAATAATATACATATCATGAATACAACATACCATGCATTTAGCATCCTAACTAATTAAGAAAGATATTACCTATATAATATTATGAATGTAATAGAGAACAATACAAAATTAATATAACAAAATATATTCTTCAAAGACTTGTATTTGAGTCTCTTTTTTGGTTGTATTCAACCAATTGTTGATTTTCCTATAAGTGTTCTTCACCACGCATCAAATTATTTCCCACTTATAGCATTTAATTAACAAGACAAGGAATATATATAATTTAAAAGCATGTATGTTTTGGTGTGTATAGACTTTTATTAAAAGAAAAATCTTACTTTTAACAATATAGAACTAGTTTTTATTTTTTGAACTTCTTTATAACCTTTAAATTTTTTTATCCTACAATATTCATATTATAAATCAAATTAAATGTGGTTATATATAGATATACATATATCCTTAATAACTACTTTACAAAGGGCTAAATGCTAAATGACTCTTGCGGTGCATTTATTTAGTTTAAAAGCTACATCTAGTTTGAATTTTATGTATTTTTTATAATTGGGGGTGTTTTGATTTATGAATCTAAGAATTAGAACGCTAAACTGATAGGTCCAAGATCCATCTAGTGATTAGGTCCAACAGGCCAATTACTGTTTTCTACTTGGAGAATCGTGATCTAACATGGTCGATTTTGCTTTTGGGTCAAATTTACCCATTTCTAGGTTTAGTCATGTATTTTATACAATCATGCTAGATTTTAGAAATACTCACAAAAATATTTATATCCCCAGAGTCTGTCTTGTACTTTTAGATTATTATATAATTGTTATATGTTATTAAGGTAGATAAAAAAATCGTAAACCGCGAATTAAATCGTAAACTACATCGAACTGAACTAAACCAAATCTAAAAATAGGTTTTTTTACGAACTGTTTGATTTACGGTTCGGTTCAGTTGTATATAAATAATTTGTGGTTTGATTCGAGAAAGCAAACCAAATTTACTGTATAAAACCAAATCAAACCATTTATTTAAATAAAAAAAATTATACAATTATTTTGTATTTTTTATATATTTTTTCTATTAATCTTTATAAATTTCATCAAATTTTTCATATTTTGTTATTCTTTATCATAATTTGGTATTTATTATTAAAATTAAGTTGAGTAAATTTCATTTGAAATTTCATATTTATTGAAAATAAAAATGCTTAGTAAAAATTTGATATAAACGGTTTGAATCATTGACCAAATTGAATCGAATTGAATAGGTTTTAATTAAATTAAAAAAAATTTATGAACTGAACTGTATAGTTAGGTTCAATTTAAAAAAAAAAACTATTATATTAAGTTCGGTAGGGAGGGAGAGCGAAACGTACCGAACCAAACCACGCTCATCCCTACCAATTACCACCTATGATTATATTAATAGTGAATAAGTTATTAGTTTAGTCTTTTTCTATATTAGTTAGTCAGATCTTAGTGGTTTATTGAATTTTATAAATAGTGATCCATGTGACTTATAAATCATGCATTCCTTCATTTCTAATAAAATCAAGAATTATAAAAATATATTTTAGGAAATTACCTTTTCTCAGATCGAGGTTTACCAATTTTGTTTACCGCATTCCTATTTCGTATTATTTGACTTATGAGTGCAATATTACGGCTCTCGTTATTATCACACAAGAAGATGATTCATGGTGGAACAAAAAAACGTGTCTAAGTTGGAGGAAAAAATGCAAACTACATTCCAACAGTATGACAAAAGATTGAATGATTTACTTACTCTATCAGTGATCAAGAAAATGTATGAAGAAATTTCTCTCTTTTGCCTGCTTCATCGATAATGGGGACTAACGTTAGCAATGTACATTTCCAATTACATCAAAATCAAGGAATGCAACAATGATAGGGAATGGACAGTAGGGACGATTACCGTAAACAACCCCAATGACAAGCCAGAAGTAAGTCTTAGGGATGGGGACAATGATGATGATGATCGAGAAGAAGACAACATCACCAATGCTAATGATAACGAAGGGGTAAGAAGCATAGTTTAGAAGGATGGATCATTCTACATCAATCAACTATGGACATTCGAAGTTAATTGGATTTTGTCTATCTCTAGTTCTTATTGTTAGTGATTGGGAGGAGATAGAGCTTTGCGTGAATAAGAGAGCCTGCAAAACAAAAGGTTGTGAGGGGGCATTAGGGGGTTATCTGGTATAGCCATTTTGATATTTAAGTTAGCAAAAGGTTTTTGAGAACGTGAATGATGGAGAGTAAAGTGATGGCTCAAGTGCATAAAGTGCAAAGTATTTTATTGTTGGGTAGTAGCCTTATATTTATAGAGGAATGGTGCCAGTAGTTAGTCATTTTTGCAAGCATAGGAGAATGGGTGTGTGGTAGCCGATGTGTTTCGAAAGGTTAGGAAGTGGTTGTTGACTTGGTCCTTTAACCTTTACCAGAGACTTGTAGTAGTTTGAGAGCTACGTCAATTAGGCAAGTCGAACTCTTGGTTTAGGTTAAGAGAGGCTATGGTTGTAGGAATGAGTTTTAGTAGTTTAGGTCTAGCCTGGGTTCAAAGGGTCCTATTAACCCCAGTCTCATTGTCATAGTGAGGACAAATAGAGGGAAGAATGGACTTTTTAGGCACATGGCCTATCTAGTCAGGTAAGAGTTCGAGGTGAAGATGCCTCAACTTTGATGAAATTGGAGGGAAGGTGTCTGAGCTGTCATGAAGCCAAAGTGGAGGTACTTGAGCTATGGTGAAGACAAGGTGGAGGGGTCTGATAGGCGTACTCGATTCGATCAGATTGCCCTTCGAGTAAAGGTACATGAGACAATTCTAAGATGAGGCATGGAAGCTTCTTCCTCTTAGGTTTGAGCAGTATCTTTCGCTAGGTCGAGATAAGATGTACACCTTTTGAACTAAGGTGATGGGTTGAGGTAGGTATCGTAAGCCGAGCTGAGAACATTATGAGCAATGGCTCGAAGTGTCCTTGGAGTGTTAGGTAAGTCTCTTCTTAGGAGTTCGAGGGACCTTGGGGAAACTTCCGGCGGAAGTGACTTTTCAAACTCATTTTTAATGCATTTAAGGCAATGTGATAGGTGTCTTGTCACAGTAGGCAAGTAAGCATGTAGCTGCATGCGTTTTGTCTTTTGAATGCGACCGTTTAATCACTGTTGATTCCATGCTTCCACATTGTAGCATCTTAAGAGATTTGTGTTGATACGAATCCCTATAACTGTTGATACATTTCCTAAAGTTTTAGGTATATAAATACCATAATTGTTCTAAAAAACCACTCTTTTTGCATTCTCTTTACTACAACTAATTTCTTCCTCTTCATCGACTCTTCTTCAAAACTTTGTCAACTTCTCTTCGATGATTTTTGTCTCTCTTATCTCTAATCATTATGTCGACTAGCATTGGTAAGACATCTTTAAATGCATCAAAATTCAACCTCACCGACTGTAAGGCCACAAGGAGTGATCCACCCCTTGTGAGAGAGGATGAAGTTTCGTCATTAGCACAACTCAATATCTTTAATAAGATGGCGGTAGAGGCCCTAGATAGGACAAAATTTATCGTCCCCATCCCTAAGGATGTGTATGCATACGCTCTTTTGTTGCATCTTAGTGATTTGTTTGATGCATTAGGGATAGGTAAGGCCTAAGTGGCTATGTGAGCAGGAGTAAGGCCTCTGCTCCCCCTAATTGGATTTTAGGCAACTTCATCATTGGGCTAATCCCTAGGTGGACAGTATGGTTATCAAGTAGGGAGGAGAAGGTAGCCCTATTGTCGGGGAGGCGCTTTGTAGTGTTTGAGAAGTGTCTAGAGTTTGGGCAACACCTTTCCCCAAACAACTTTGAGAAGGAACTCTTCAACTTTTATTGGTGCAGTCCAGCGTAGGTCCTTAGTAATAGGTAGAGGGTATTGAAGGCTTTTTAGGCGTTGTGCGAGTATTTGGTTATTAAGGCCATCCTTGAGCTTTTCAACTACTTTTACATGTAGAAGTGCATGGGTGGGTGATCATACCTCCAACCTTGTTTAGGGAAGAAGTTGTTTTGTGGCCTTATGGACTTTGTAAAGGGTTGGCAAGACGACTACGTAGTGGTTGAGCTGCCTGAGGAGGAAGATATCTGGATGAGGTAGACTAAATTGGTTTAAACTAGGGCTCAAAAGGAGCTTGGCCCCAATGATGTCGAGGTCACAAAGGAGATTTAGGTCTTTATGGCCCTTAAGGACACCAGGAAATAATTGCAACGAAGACAATTAGGAGGTACTTTTGGTATTTGATCTTTGAGCTCTTTCCTAGCATGAAGAAGGTTGTGGCGAAGAAGTAGGTTGAAGGTATAGGTTTGTTTCCTTTGCGAATGCCTTTGTCCATTGTACTAGTGTAGAGATGCTTTGTCCAACGCCTCTTTTAATAAAAAGGGGGAACGATCTTCCTTATCGATGCTAGTCTCAATGGAGTTGGTGGACGATAGTGTTTTGTATTTTGCTTTTACTTCGTTTTCTTTTTCCTTACTACTTGTTTAAGTTCTTTACAAGGAAGAATCTGGCTAAGGGATTTCCTATCCCTTAATAGAGGAGTTGATGGGGTGTCGAACGACTATATTACAGCCGACCATGAAGGCCTTTATCCCAAAGGGCTAGGCTAAGCGACTAAGGTCAGGGTTTGGGGAGACTAATAGGTTCGAGTTAGCGGCTCTTCCTTCCACTACCATCATCCCCACTTTTAAGCCTATTACTGTGGGGGAAGATCCTACCGGCACCAACAACCCAAACATCGAGATGTTTCCTTCTCTTGGTGGGGAGGAGGAGATGGTTGAAGACACTTCCTCGTCCAGAATGATCAAGTTGAAGAGGTAGGCTCCCAAAACTTCTAGGGAGGCAACGCTGGAGCAAAGAAGCATAAGCCTTTGGGGAGGGCCCCCTTAAGTTGGGTGACTTGGTATGAGTGGTCGGCAGCTCACCCTTACAAATGTATATATGAACTTGGGGACTAATTTTATGACATCCTCAATAAGTTTAGATTTCTAAGGATCAAGCTCAACTCATTTAAGGGACTCCATATATCTCTCGAAATGAAGAGCTTTACCATTACACTTTTGAGGTTGAGACTAAGAGGGCTAAGGGAAAGCTCCTTAGGCCTGAAGTGGGAGGTCTGAGGCAATGACTTTACATTCAGCTACCAAGCCTCCTTGGGGTCTTATAACCCTGGCGATTAGGCCATTTTCAAGGAGATATCAAGGGTAGATGGGGGTAACCAAATGGAGATGGTGGGGCCATTTGAGTACGTTCATTTGGCAGGTAAGCCCTTGCTCCTTTTCATTGATTTGCTTTGCTCTTATCATTGATATGACCTCAATATGTTTCTTTGTAGTACCACGACAAGGTGTTGCTTCAGTTGAACAATTACAATGTTGTCTGAAAAAGGTAAAGAGGTTTTGGGAAGCATTGCATAGAGTTGGGAAGGATTCGTGGGAGGTAGAGTCTTTTATTAATAAGTATTTAGATAAGTTTGCTAAGGCACTACTAAGATGGTCGATGACTTGAAGGCCCTATTGGAAGATGAGTAGAGGATTAAGACCCTCTATTGTGGAAACTAGAAGAAGAGAGGGAGTCTAAGGTCCACTTGGAAAGAGAAAATACCGAGTTGAAGGTGTAGGTCTCCAAGCTGCAAATCGAATTGGCGATGAAGGTATCTAAGTGTGACAGTTGGTTTAGAACTGCAAGTCTAGGAGCTCCAGGGAAGGGTTTCGAAGATGGCAAAGATCATCTCTAAAATGGAGACCGGAGAAGTCATCAGTGCCATCGCCGCTAAGAAAGCACTTTCAGTTGATGGAGTGGTCGTTCAAGGAGCTGGAGGACATCTCGGTTCAGTGCATTCATTATATGTGGAAAAAGGTGCTTTCCCATTATCCCGATCTCTAGTGTAACTTTACTTCTTATTTAGTTTCTGTCCCGGTTTTCTGTGTTCATCTTTCCTCTTTGTTGTGACAATTTCTTAGAATTATGGAGGGGTCGAGAGCAATTCAGTGTGAAGATGAAATCGTCCTTGACTCTCAGGACTTAGATACGGGTGCTAATGTTGAAGTGATTCACCTTGTTGGGAAAGTGGTTTCTGATAAGATTGTTCATAAGGCAGCAGCGATTAATATTCTGACTCGTGCATGGGAACGACTTGGCACGATCGATATTTCTCATCTGAATGGTAATCTATTCCATGCAGAAACTCCGCATGAGTCCGTGGCTGAAACTATTCTTGCGAGGCAACCATGGACAATTATCGGTTTACCTATGGTTATTCAACGATGGAACCCTCAACAGAAAATCGATGATTTAGATTTTCCAGAAATGTTGTTCTGGTTACAAGTGCATGGCCTGTCGCTTCACATGTTAACTACACGAAATGCTGGACAAAAGGTGGGTAGGGTGATTAAATCTGTAGATTTTTCTGTTATTAGCAGATACTTTCTGCAAGTCCAAGTTGCGATCAATATTAAGAAGCCGCTTGTAAGTGGTGTTTGGATATCCTTTAAATATGAACGTCTGGGCGATTATTGTTCTACCAATGGTCTGATTGGTCATGTGGAGAATGTCTGTTCCAAGAAAGCATCATCAGATTTTATTCATCGACGTTTAAATGAGGATTTAAAAGCTAAATCTTTGGTGTTTTCCAATTCGCTTGTGGTTGATGTAGTTGATTTGAACAAGGATGGATTTCCTCCAGTCATGAATGTAACCGCCTCTCAACTCACTTGAACTTCTCCTGACATTTTAGGACATCTGTTTGTTATGCCGAAATTCTCGGAACCGGTTGATGTTACTAATCCCTCAAGTCCTAATCCCATAATTGCTGGAACTCCTCACTCCTATGTCTCTAAAGGAAAAGAAAAGTTGATTTTGTCGGATGAGTTGAAACATTCTGGAGCCATCACTTATACCCTATCCCTTTCGACCCAACACGTAATTCCTATCCTGATCCACTTCAATGACACACGCGACCCTATCCTCCCCAACACTTCAACCTATAATACAAACACCTTCCAGCCCCTCATCCTCACACATGAGCCTAACCACACACGCGACCCTAACCTTTCCTCCGCCTCAACCTTTAATACAAACGCCTTCCAGCCCCCCATCCTCATCGACTGATATTTCCCTTCATTGGCCAAATATTTACCCTGCTGTACCGACATCCCCATTTGAGAAAGCCTTTGTTTCCCTTACTCTGAAGAGGAGAAGCCTATTTGTTGGTGATGCTGCCAATAAAGGGGTAAAGTGTAAGAAGAGTCATGGACATGATTAGACTTCTATTTTATTAGGCCGAAAGAGCATTCAGCGTAAATTTAAGCGTGTAGCCTTGAAGCGGCCTTCTTCTCTGGATGATTCTCTTGGTGTGACTCACGTTGATGTGGAGAGTCGGTTGGTAGAAGTGCAAGTTCAGGTTCTGCACTTCTATAGGGTATTATTGAAAAAATAAGACTAAAATGGGGTGATCATGATAAACCTTATGATAGTATTGTGATAAACATTATGATAGTATTACGAGGAAGGAAGTTTGCACCTTCCTTTAATTAATAAGGCATATGGCTTTTTGCGCCTTCCATGTTGTATTGATGGCGTAAACAAGTTATGTGCCTTGGAACACGTTTTCCTTTATTAATTAATAGGGCGCATTGTTGGTTGGCACCTTTCTTATTGTACTGAATGCACAAATAAAACCATACACCTTTCTTAGATATAATGTGATAAAGAAGAGAGTTTAGAATGCCAAAGACAAACTATCGATGAACAAACTCCATTGTACTAGGATCAATCTCAATACTTGTATAAATTTGTTGGAGGAAATGATTAAAATTCGAATCCTTTCTATCCTTATCATATTGTGGACTGTTATTTCCATTCATTATGTTCCCTTTTGCATACATAATTATTTTTACATAATCATCCATTGTTAACCTTTTCATCCAATAATTCCAAAATCAGTTAAACTCGTATAATTTTCATCAGTTCATGGTACTCATATAATTTTACTTCTCGGTAGTGTATTTCATCATGTGCTATAAATGCAAATACCCATACAATTTGAATTTTTAATAGTACGTCTCATCACATTCATATAATTTTACTTTTTGGTAGAGCGTTTTACTATATACTATAAAGACAAGCATCTACACGATTTTGCTTTTTAATTGGGTATCTCATCACATACTATAAATGTAAGTATTTATACAACTTTACTTCTCAATGAATCGTCTCATCACATAATACAGTTGTATGTGCAAGCGTGCTTCATCAATGTAAAGGTAAATCATACAATTTATGAGTGGTGTCCCTATTTTTTTATGCTGTCACTACAATTTATATAACTGTATATTTGTATATGAATAATGTACTAAATATAATATGCATATTAAAAAAAAAATATTATCTAACTATAGTTCACATGGACAATATAAATATTACCATATTAATAATATAATTTGCTTATTAAAAAATAAATATGAAAAAAAATAATAAACGAATGTTACTTACACATGGAGGTTTTTCCAATAATACCTTATAAAGATATAAAACTCGTCCAAATTCACCAAGTTACTAACTTTGTTGTTGAGGGTTTCCGTGGTTGTCCTTCAACAACCACGCAGTGGCCATGAAGATTCTATCTTGTAACCGTTAAGGATTGGGGCAGTCTTGATGGTGATGAGCTTGAGTGTCTTTTTCGAAAGCATCAGCCCCAAATTGTCTTTCTTATGGAGACAAAACAAACAATCTAATTTCGAATCTCTTTGGCGGTGATTTCGGTATTCTTCATCTTTATATGTTTGATCGTGTGGGACTTTCTAGTGGTCTTCTCTTTTGGTGGCAGGACAGTGTTGTCACGAGTGTCATATCTTATGATAAAAATATTATTAATAGTTGCTTTCTAGAACAGCCTTGTGGCATGCATGTTAAGGTATCCTTCTGCTATGCCAATCCGTAGTCTCGGAATAGATTGAAGCTTTGGGATCGTCTGGATGATAGATGGTGATTTAAATGGAATTAGTTCAGTTGAAGAGAAGGGTAGTGAAAGAAGTAAGCCGCATTGACAAATAGTTAACTTTAATAGAATGACTGATGATTATAGCTTGTCAGATCTTAGTTTTCAAGGTCAAATGTTTACCTGGGTTAGTCGGTGTGCAAATGGTGTTTGGGTTAAAGAAAGGCTTGATTGAAGCCTTATCGATTCCACTTGGGTGGAGTGTTTTCCTTCGATGCAGGTTTTTAATTTAACCATACATGGCTCAGATCATTCCCCATTACTCGTTGATCTCCATTTGGTAGAGGAGCACATATCGAGATTATTTCTTATTTACCATTTTAAAGATGTTATTGGATAGATCATTATAAGATTTTTTATCCATCCGATTTAATAAAAACTCAATTAAATTTAATTTTATAGTATTTTGAGTTAAATTTTTAAAAGTGGATCTCAAACTCTATAGAGTTTTGGATCGGGTTTTAGAATTAAAAAAAAAATGATGAAAATCTTATACTTGATTAAAAATAATAATATAATATTAATAATTTAGTATTATCTATAAATAATAAAACATAATAATTAATTAAAAATATCTTATTTCTTTTATGTTTTGTCTTTCTAGAAAACCTTAACTTCATTTCTTTCTCTTTTACATTTTTTTTGACTATTCTCTCACCTTTACTATTTTTCTCTCTACTAGTCGGCCATATTTCTTAATGCACATCTATATCTTTTTTATTAATTGAATATTAATTTAAAATAAAAAAAGTTAATTTAGTTTATTTAAAATAATCTATATACTATTTACTTTAATTTTTTGTATATATTTGTAAATCAATTATTTTTTTAGTTTTGGAAACAAGATAATCTATAAGATTTTGGAAAGTTATATAAGGTAATGGGTTAAACTATTTCGAACTGGCTATAATTAAACGGTTGCTCAGAAGTAATATATAAAGCGTGACATAGCGTTAACAGATCACTATATTTAAGGGGTTTGATGGTTAAATCAAAAGCTTGTAGATGGTCTTTATAGATGTGGAGCAAAGCAAAAGTTAGAAATAATACCAAGGTCGTTGAAGATTTGCGTGGACGCCTTGCTACTCTACAAAACAGCCAAGTTTCTGATGCGTTAATAGAAGAGGAGATGCTTTTACACCAGCAATTACAAGAAGCACAGCAGCAGGAAGAAATCTTCTGGCACCAGCCGTCCCAAATTTCACGGTTAAGATATGGAGATAGAAATACTCAGTTTTTCCATCGAGCAACTTTAAATCGAAGGGTTAAGAATAAGATATTTCACATTAAAGATCAGTTAGGCATATGGCGTGAGGGTGAAAAGGCTGTTTCGAATGCCTTTAAGACTTATTTTGCAAACCTGTTTATGACAGACCGTCCCCACTATGTAAGTGATTAGATTCATCCGATTATCAATGCCCAACAAAATGATTGGCTTACCAGACCATTGGAAATGGATGAGGCCCGAGAAGTTGTATTCCAACTTGGAAGTCTAAAATCACCTGGTCCTGATGGGTTTAACGGATTATTTTATCAATCACATTGGCATATGCTCGTCTCCTACATTTTCTGAGGATGAAATTGATCAGATTCATCCGATTATCAATGCCCAACAAAATGATTGGCTTACCAGACCATTGGAAATGGATGAGGTCCAAGAAGCAGTATTCCAACTTAGAAGTCTAAAATCACCTGGGCCTGATGGGTTTAACGGATTATTTTATCAATCACATTGGCAGATGCTCGGCTCCTACATTTTTCAAGCTGTCAAAACTTTCTTGGAGTTACGTACGTTCCTAAATGAGTTTAATTCAATCGACATTGTACTCATTTCTAAGGTTTCTTGTCCAGATGAAATATCTCGATTAGATCCAATTAGTTTTTGTGATTTCTCCCATAAAATCATTTCTAAGGTTTTATGTGATCGTTTGCAACCTTTATTTAGATAGAGTTATTTCTCCTTTTGAAAGTGCATTCATCCTTGATCGATTAATTGAAGACAATTTCATAATGGCTCATGAGGTATTTCACCATTTAAAACTATGTAAACGAAAGAGAAAACATTTTTGTGTGGTTAAATTGGACATGGCAAATACATATGATCGTGTTGAGTGGTCTTTTTAAGATGTAGTAATGATGCGTATGGGTTTTGCTCCCACTTGGATTAGGTGGATCATGTCTTGCATTCAGTCTGTGTCATACAGTTTGCTAATTAATGGAAAACGTGTTGGTAATTTTAAGCCTACTAGAGGATTGAGACATGGGAATTTTTTATCCCCATACCTGTTTCTTTTGGTAGCTAATTGTCTTTCAATGATGGTGACACGAGTTTCTGATAGGGGACTATTAAAAGGTATTAGGATCAAAGATACCAGTCGTTTGCTCACTCAATTATCAGTTACGTTTTGCAGATGATTCTTTGTTTTTCCTAGAGGCAAATATGGAGAATTTATGTAGGCTAAAAACCATCATACGTCACTATTGTCAAATTTCAGGTCAGCAAGTTAATTTTCAAAAGAGCTTAATACAATTTAGTAGTTCTACCCCTGATTAGTTGAAGGAAGGTTGTGCTGAAGAGCTATGCACTAACATTTCGGATAGTCCAGGGAAGTCTTTGGGCCTCCCTGCTACTTGGGGTAAGATCTAAATCCCAAGCTTTGAGTTTTGTGAAAGATCGAATTGTACAGAAGCTAAAGGGTTGGAAGAAAATCTGCTATCAACGGGTGGTAAGGAGGTTATGCTCAATCAGTGGCTTTTGCCATCCCTACCTATTCTATGGGTATTTTTTGTTTTCCTAAGAAATGGTGTGCTGAAGTGAATTCATTGTTTGCAATTTTTTGGTGGGAAGAATCTAACCATGGAAATAAAATTCATTGGTAGAGTTGGAAGACGTTGGCTAGATCTAAAGAAGGAGTGGCCTGGGATTTAGAGATTTGCAGGAATTTAATTTATCATTACTTGGAAAGTTGGCCTGGTGGATTTTACAAAACCCAGATGCTATGTGGGTAAGACTTCTAAAAAGCATTTACTATCCTAATTGGGATTTTCAGAGTGCTACAAGGGGAAGTAAGGCATCCTGAGGGTGGCAAAGTGTATTACAAGGGCGAGATGCAATAGTAAAAAATCTTGTTTGGAGGATTGGTGATGGTAGTTTGGTTCATATTTGGAAGGACCCCTGGATATCTAATATTGTTGGTCATAAGTTAGATCCTAGAGCAGTTCCACCTGCTTTAAATAATCTGTTAGTTTCTGAGCTAAAAGATGAGGGTATGAGATGTTGGAATCTTTCTTTAATTGAAAACTCGCTGTCACGTGAAGAAAAGGATGCTATCATGAGTATTCCTTTATCAAACAGCTTGTTAACGGACGGATTAGTGTGGCCTAAGGGGAGAAGTGGGCTTTATTCCTTTAAAAGTTGCTACCATAGTCTGATTTCATTGAGGGAGGCCATCGACGTTGATAATGGACAAAAGCTTTCTGGCGATTAATCCGGAATTTAGATTGTCGGCCAAAATATAAGCACCATATATGGCATTTGTGTTTTAATGCCTTGGCTACTAACCAGAACTTATTTTGCAGGAAGCTTCTTTCTAGTCCTCAATGTTGTTTCTATGGTTTGAATGAATCGGTTGAGCATATCTCTTTCCATTGTTATTGGGTCAGGCCAGTATGGTTCAAGCTACTACAATTTAATGCCGTTGATTTTGGTACGACTACTACAGGCTCATGGATGGAGGACTTGATTCGCAGTATGCGACTAAGTAAGAATCAGGCCAGCAATCTAGTCTCGACAGTTGTTGTCATTTTGTGGAATATTTAGAAGCAACGGAATTTTGGGGTTTTCAATTCGGTACTACCGAACCCGATGGTTTTTATTTCTGCTTTCAGGAAGGAGCTTGCACTGCTTCACTTAAGGAATTCCACCGTGGTATCACAGCAAGATCAGGCGCATGAGATTCCATCGAACGTTGTTTCAATATGGCATTCTCTTGGTAATGATGATGCAGACATAGCAGCTGAGTTATCAAATTTAAGCGTGACTGCTGCATCAGACCTTGGAGTGGAACAAGAAACATCTCTCCGGCAAAATTGTTCACCGACAAACCAGCCAGTAACACGTCATATTGGTACATGCAGCAGCACGTTTATTGCAGGAAATATATAGCCTCATGTTAATCTTGCAAGAACCTCTCGACTTTACATGATCGAGTAATCTGGAGCTGAACAATTTGGTATATCTCATACAAATCAAGTGTGGACAGAATGGAAGCCACCGCGACAAGATTATATCAAGGTTAGCTGTGATGCATCTGTTTTCCTATCTGATAAAAGAGGAGGCTTAGGTGTCGTATGTAGAAATCATGGTGGAGAATTGTTACATGCTGCTGCTGTGGGTGTCAGTTCCTCAGATATTGAGCTTCTTGAGGCCGAGGCTGTTAGATGGGGATTGAACATTGCTAAGGAGAATGGTTGGAGTAAGGTTGAGATTGAGAATGATAGTCAGTTGATGGTCGCAGCTTGTAAGTCTCCATCAAAGGCTTATTGGAAAGCAGAGGGCGTCATTCAGGATATTCTAGAGTTGAAATCTTCATTTTCATTAATTTCATTCATTTGTTTCTCGTAAGGCTAATGCTTGTGTACAATGAACTGCTATCCAAGGTGCACATAGAATGAGCTGTTGTTTTTTGATCAATAGACCACCATCCCATATAGCAAACTTATTATGTATAGCAAACTTATTATGTGTGGATTGTACATCTCAGTCTTTTGATATGTAACTGTGCTTTATATTAATGAACAAAAAAAAAAAAAAATTACTTATCAAAATTTACTATTTTTATAAGATGACATAACAAATATCAATTGGTTAAAGAGTACAAGTAGATGCGGAATACTAAATTCGACAAATAAAAATAAACGAATATTTGTGTTAAAGTCGGTGATTTTGATACTCCATCACTAGAAGTTGCGCATTGAGCAGCAAGGCTAACTCAGGTTCGGGAGAAATGGCTCACTATAAGTGACACCCGAATTGCAATGATTTTGATAGGCTAGTGGATGACATATTCTTTCTTTGAAATGGGATACGTGACGGTTGTACAATGTTAGCTTTTTATTGAACTGGACTAAATCCACTTGTTCAATCCTAGTGTAGTTAGACTGTTATATGATACCATTGTAATCTCTTCTTTTTCTTGTAAAATAAATTTAAAGATCTATATCCACGTAATGGCAAAACTAACTTGGTCTTTAGCCGCTAATTAATGAAAATTGCCGAGTAATCTTTTCTACCTAAATATCTTATTCTATTCTAAGCACATTATCTTAAAGAAATTGACAGACACATGCTTAATAGTTTTTGATATGCCATTGCAATCCTTGTGTTAAGATAAGTGACATCATCAGGATGATCATCAAGTTCCTTCCGACCACCGTGACTTCTATGAGTAAAAGAACTCAACAAGTATTTACAGCATGTATTATATATATTTAATACATAAATATCAATAAAATATTTATATCTTTTTTAATAGATTTGACTTTTCTACCGTACTTTTGATGGGACGATGTTTGAGCATTTTGTCAAATCCTTCGAATTTTAATTTTCTTTTTCGGTCCCAATAAATAATATAAAATAGCAAACCAGACAATGAGCAAAGCTTTTATCCAATCTAGTTTTGTAAAATTTGTACAACCAAATGATACTATAGTATGAATTTAAATCTTAAATATTGGAATAAATTGTGATCCCTCTATTCTCTAAAGAGAAAAAACCATCTGAAATAACTCTCAATATTTGTTGTAGTTGTTACATTTCTAAGCTATTAAAAACTTTTAATCTTTATTTAAACTTGTCGTCTCTGGATATTGACTAGTAGAGATTCGAGTGAAATTAAGTTTTGCATAGTTAGATAAGCTTGTAAAACAGATAATAATGAGGGATGCCGAGGTGTTATCCAATGTATCAACTTCGATACTTAAATTATATGTGTATATATGTAGAGTAAGAGTAAGCAAAGATAGTAAGTAGGCTCAAGTATGCGATGTATTAAGTAGGTTACCGTTGGGCGATGGTTTTGTATTTATAAAAGAATAAAGCCAATAGTTGGAGAGGAGTTAGTGGATGGAGGTCATATTTGCAAATATTGGGTAATAGAGCCATGATGTATGATGTATTCTACAAATGTAGGAGACAGTTATTAACTTGGTTATTCATCCTTATGCACTGTCTTCTAGTCGTTAATAGCATCTATAGTTGGATAAGTTGTGTATTGGGCTTAAAGTGAAGCAAACCATAAGGATAAGAAGGTTAGGTCTAAGGAGGCACAGCATAGGCTACGAGCCTAATCAAGTCGGCCATGCTCAAAAGGCTTTGTCAACACTTTAAGTATTCAATCTTTAAGCTCTTCCCCAACATGAAGAAGGTTGTGCTAAAGAAATGGATGAAAGGTAGAGGCTCATTTTTTACAAACAACTTCTTTTGTTGTATTAGTACAAGTGTGTAGAACCATGCTTCGTTCCATGTCCTCCTAAAGAGAAGGGAGGGATCCTCCTTATCCGTGTTGGTTGCAACGGAGTTGGTAAATGGTCATCTGTACTCATTGTTTATTTAACTCCTTGCAGGCAAGAGATTAGCCGAGGAGATACCCCGTCTGTTAGCATCTAAGCTGTTGAGGTGATGTAAAGCTCAAGTGAAACTGACAACCAAAGCTGCCAACCCTAAGGGTAAGGCCATAAGGTCGAGACTAGAGATGGGAGAGACTAGTAGGGTCAAGTTGGCTACTTTGCCCTAGGGGATTCCTCTTGTTGGTCTTCCTATAAGGCTACTGGTTGTCAAGCTTATGCACACGATCCTTCCCCTTATCGGATCTAGTCTTACCTTCGCGTCCATAATGGTAGAGGCTGAATTCGCTATCGCCGACAAGCTAGATATAGAGATGTTTGCACTCTCTAATAGGGGTAAGGAGGGGGTACCAAAGCTGGTTCTGAAGCAGAGGCAATGGGGTAGAAGAGGAAGGCCCCTGAGTTTGCTAGGGACAAGGCCTTTGAGGTGGAGAAGAAGAAGATCAAGAAGGCCATTATGAATTGGATGAACTATTATGAGTAGCCCTTAGGTCATCTTTACTAGTGTGCTAATGAGCTTGGGGGATGCCTTCTTTGAAGTCTTGAATAAGTTCCGGCGTTTGAGGATAGTGCTAGATTCATTCAAGGATGTATTATACCAGTCTCGGAAAAAGGAGTTATGCCTTTAGAAGGTCGAGTTCAAAACTAGGAAGGCTTAAGGGAAGCTCCTAAGGCTAAAGTAGGAGATTCAAGGCAATGACATCACATTATTACATTAGGCTCTCAACCTCCAAGCCTCAATGGGATTGTATACCCCCAACGATTGGACCATCCTTAAAGACCTGTCGAAGATGGGGGGGGAGGGGGTGCTCCCATAGAGATGGTGGGTTACTTGAACTTGCTCATCCGATAGGTAAGTCTTTGTCCCTTTAAATTGATGTCTTTCCTTGTTGAGACTGATTTAATCTTAGTTTGTGTATTTCCTTACAGTACTATGGCTAGGTGTTGCTTTAGCTCAGTAACAACAACACTTTGTTGAATGAAGTAAAGAGATTTCATACAATGGTCTATAGTGTACAAAAGGGCTTAAAGGAAGCAAAGTCCTCCTCTAATAAATATTTAGAAAAGTTTAGTAAGGCCAATCAGCTCCTATGCCAGTTTTGTATGCAAATGACTGTGCTTAAGTTGAAGCTGTAGGAGGTAGAGCAAAGGCGAGCCAATGTTGATAAGAATGTTAAGTAAGTTGGCGAACTTAGGACTCAGCTAGATGACGAGTAAAGGATCAAGGCTCAACTCTCTTAGAAGATGGATAAGGAGAGGAGAGCCAAGGAAGAGCTTGAAAAAGAAAATGATGAGTTAAAGGCATCGGTTTTTAGGCTAAAGATCAAGCTGGTGATGAAGGCATCTAAGTGCAACAATGCTAAAGCAACATTGTTGGAGCTGGCTGGATAGAAGGTTGGGTTGGAGCAGAGAATTCAAGAGTTCTAGAGGTAGACCTCAAAGATGGGGAAGATCATCTCCTAATTGGGGAATGGGGAAGTGCTCAACGAGATTGCTACCAATAAGGTTATCAACAACTTTTACAAGATAAAGCGGTGGCTGGAGAAGCTAGAGGACATTGCCACCAAGTACATTTATTATACACAGAACAAGGTGCTCTCCTATCATCCCGACCTCGACCTTAGCTTTTTAGGTTAGTTAGATGCTTTAACTCATCAAGAGAAAAGGGTGGCCCAAGCAAGAGAAGGAGGAGTTACTCAACCAGATGACGTGGTTTGAGTCGCCCCTTTCGCTACCAAGGATGGTTAAAACATTACTCCATCTACTTTTGCCCTAATAGCTTAGTAAGAGTCACCCATGAGAGTACTTCCTAGGATGGTCAGGGTTAGGATGATCCTCTTGCTAACTCAAGCCAATAGGTCTCAACCCCACCCTTTATAACCTTAAGCCAGTCATCTCAAGAGTAGGAGCCTTCAATAGATCACCCCTTTAAACAGATTGAAGCATTAACTTTTTTAGAGCTATTGGTTGCTCGGCGTTGGTAAGCTTGGTAGGTCTCTAATCTCTTCTATAGTGTTAACGTTGGCCTATAGTAGGGATTCATTGAGCATGTTATTGAAACATTGAGTCTAGATGTTGAGAAGCTCTAACTCGATGGGGAGGACTACCTTCGACTTGAATGCTATCCCTATAAGATATTGGGCAACTTGTCTACCCAGCTACCCTTAGCTTGATTTATTCTCTTCTTTAAGATTTTGAGAATGACCAAATTAGCTGCTTTAACCAGACTGTTCAATTGCGGGTAGGCAACTGATGTGAAGTGCAGCGTGATGTAGTGCTTGGCGTAGAATTCTTTGAATTTAGGGTTGTCAAATTGATGCTAGTTGTCGATAATGAGGGCATAAGAGGCCCTAAATCTAGAGAGGATGTTGTTCCTTACAAACAACTCATTGCTCGTCTCAATAATATTGGCTATGCTCTTGGCCTCGACCCACTTGGTGAAGTAGTCAACAACCATGATGATGAATTGTCGACCTCTTGAGGCTTAGAGGAAGGCATCAAGAATGTCAATGCTCCATTGGGCAAATGACTATGAACTGGTTAGGGGTTGGAGGATATTGTTGTTAGTGTAACTGATTGGGGCGTGCTTCCAGCATTAAGGGTACTTCTAGGCTACTGCCTTAGTATTCTGCTTCATAGTAGACCAATAATATCTAAGCCATAAAGCTCAAACATAGAGGGCTTAGGATTGGATGTAGTTATTGCATACTCTATTGTGTAGTTCTTCCATGACATACAGGCCTTCATCTTCTTAGAAGCATATGAGTAGGGGAAGGTTGACCCCCCTGCAGTACAGGACATCGTCGACTAACGTATAGTTAGCGGCATGATATCTTAACTTCTTTACCTCTTTCTTGGTGCGAACCATGACCAAGAACAGATAAGATTGGTCACTGGATAGGTCTAAGCTTGCAGAAAAACTCAAAAGGAGTAATGAGGAAAATGCGTGAAAGAACAGTAACGAATGAAAGTTAAACAAAACCCACGAACAGTTTTAGAGGATGTGATGCATCAATGGAACTTTTGAGGACTCACAATATAATTCGATATGACGTACGAATTAGTCTAGTGAGGTTACTTGCTACCTAACCTTACTTAAGGGAAATGATAAAAGTGATGCCAAGCATAAAACATTAGAGTGTTTACACTATGGAGGAAAAATACTCAAGTATATTAATTATGATTTATTGCGGCTTACAAATACAAATGATATTTATACCTAAGAATTTAAAGTAGCTTGCTTAAAAGGAGAAAAGACAAAATGGGTGTTATTCTAAAGTGGTAATGTACAATAATACAAAAGGGTAAAAATGAATATTCACAAAAGTAATAATTAGTGGAGCAGATTTTATATGTAGTCTTATACACATGAGGATGCTATATTGATGAGCTCATTAGAAGATGCGAACAAAACAATATGGTCAACTGGCTTATTTAAGCAGGGATGGATTATATAGTTCGGGGTCCTTCTCTTTGGCATGGTGGAAAGGGTGAGGCCGAGTAAGTAATTAGTCAGGCATGACGGAGAACTGAATGTAGTCTTAGCCATTAGTTTCTCGGCATTCTATTTGTGGGAGATTGGTATTTATTCAACATGGCTTAAGGAGTGACTCAACCTAGGTAGGAGTCAACTGGAGTAGAAGAATTCGTCTCATCAAGCCTTCCAGTCATCAAGTTTGGCTGCAAGTCAAAGAGCCAGTTGCTCGATTCCCATCAGGTTTCACTAATAATAGGTACATAATTGAATGCTTCAAAGCAATTGAGTTAAGTATGACTAGTGTGAACTAGGTCTATGGTAATAGTTGTAAGGCCAACTTTTACCTTAGAATAGTTCATACGGCAAAGCTATTACAACTCCATCTTTTCATGGGGTCATAGTTATGAGTTTGCATCAGAGCATTCTACTAATCAAAAGGACATGTCCTTACTTGGTAGTGGTCTTTTATCTGTATGTTACTAGTGTAATGAAACTAACAAGTACGTTAGTTTGTAAGGGGGTTGGATTATAATTCCCTTCACATGTTAGCTAACTGAACTCTAAATCATTAAGGTGCCCTTTAACGTAGCATCTTAGAGTGCATTGAAACTTTGAAGTTAAGTGTTCTTAAGCTAAAGCAATCCTAGGATGGGTAACCTACTAGGAAGTTGTTGTATTAAGGGGTAAAATGGTAAGGCATTCTATACTAAAGTGAACAATACCTTTGTAGAAGGAAGTTCGATTAGGTCATTATAGTTGATATCAGAAAATAGTTCCAGTGAACTTCTTTTGAAGTGTTATAATTAAAAGAAATAGACTTTATCGGAACACATTGAGAGTAGGTAGTAAATGATTGTACTATAAATTATAGAGTGAGAAGTGACTAATGTCGAGCCTAGTTTTTTCTTTTCGTTTTTTTTAAATTAGTTTTTTTTAAACCAATTAGCATTAAACCTTACCCGTTTAATACTAATTTTCGACTAAGGTTTAAAGAAAATTAGTTTTTATTTTGAAAGTTGTTTGGATTTGCTACCCGATCGGAGTTGGAAAAAAGAGTTAAATTATAACCAATTAGATAGATTGATTACAATTTAGCTACTAGTCTTTCAATAAAAACCGATTTTCAAAATGGTTTTAAAACTAGAGATTTGGATCTGGGGGTTATCCTTTTTAACCCTAAGCGTATACCACTTTTTAATTTTCTAAATTTAATTTTTCTTTTCAATAATACTCTTTGTCAATTTCTAACCAACTAATCATGGTACATGTGACTAATTTAAGTAATTTACACAAACATTTACAAAGATGGAAAAAAAAAATGAAACTTTCCATATTTTAAGTTGCTCCGTACATATAAGTACCTATGTACCTATGTACCCACTATTCGGAATCAAACTTCCGTAGTTCGTTTTATAAACTTTAGTGAGTTGATTTGATTTTAATTTTTGAAAAAAGGTTGGGTTTACCTTTTTTACCTATTTTCAGTCTATTTAAGAAAATTTCCTAAAGGATGCTAATTAGGTTTATTTTTTATTTTTTATTTTTATGGAAAGTCCTAAAAACGTTCTTAATTTGGAAAAAGGATTGGTTATTTTTCATTTTTGGAAAAACCGATTTTTCCAAGTGTCAAAACGATTTTGGTTCACTAAGCTATTTATTCATTTTTATTTTTATTATCGTTATTTTATTATCTTATTTATGTATTATTTATTATTTTATTTTATCTATTATGCTTTAAACAAATAAAAAAATAAAATATTCTTTTTCTTTTTTCTCATTTTTCTCCTCTTCTCTTTTTTTTTACTTGCTTTTCACCTTCCTTTCTCTCTCTCTCTCTCTCTTTTAATTTTTCAGTACAAATTACAATAATAAGTAAATAAACCCTAAAAAAAAAATTGAAAACTAAAATAAAGTATAAGCTTAGATCGAGCTTTTGGGTGTAGATTGGATTTGGGCGTAAGCAATCAAGTTGGACTCGAGTTTGGACATGTTTCGAATCTAAACTTCCACGTTGAGTCACACGAAGTAAGAACAAAGGGTGGCTCTATTGTGCTAAAGGAAGCTTTGGACAATAATTTATCAGGGAAAGTGGAGTTTTATGTGTTTTGGATTAGGATTGTGGGGGGAAAGGGGATAGGGAAGACCTATGTTGTAGCCGATAGCGGCCGTTTAGGAGGTGGTCAATGTTTAGGCAACTGTGGTGGCTATCGGGTAATGGGTTTGGTGGCTGTTGGCATCGAAAGGGCATTATAGACTAGGGTTTTGGACCATCACGAGCTCAGCTGTAGTGGTAGTTTAGGGTGAAAACCTCCCTAGCGTGGTGGTTCATGAATTAGGTAGTAGGGCATATTTACGAGTTTGGGCGTACGGCAGTTGTACGGTAAGGCATATGTTTGATGAGGATGTGGTTGCGACGTGTGGTGGAGAGAGATTTATGGGTCTAATGGTGCATGTATGTTTGATTCATGGCTGTAAAGGACAGTAGTTCAAGGGTTCAGTAGAGAGAGGGTAAGGATTGAGTGGCTGCATATGTTCGGTGGTGTATTTGAGTTATGTTGCCGTGTGGGGATGGATGGGGATGAAGGTTTATTGTACTATGTGTCATGTGTGTGAGAGGAGTCTATCTTGTATATCTAATGAGAGAAAGGATGATGTTTAAGAGGGAGAGTGATGTTCGAAATAGCGTCTGCTTGAGAGGAGTTTGTATGTGTTCAAGAAAAATAGCCCCCCCCCCTCCTACCCTGTGTGTATGTATGTATGTGTGTTTTGGTTAAAGTAAGAGAGAGAAAGGGAGTGACCCCCCTAATATGGGTTTGTAGCTATGTTTCTCTTGAGTGAGAGAGCCTCCTTTCCCCATTTACATTTGTGTTTTCTCTTTCTTTCTTTCTTTTTTTAAGAAATTGAGGGAAAGAAAAGGAAAGGGGAGAAGAAAAAGGGGGAGAGAAATGTATTGTCAAGGCTAATCATAGAGTGATACGTATCACAATTAGATATGTGGGACAATGATGCCTTAACATATGGTAGTACATGAAGTTTGAAAAAAGAAAAGGATAAAAGGCATTTTTGTGCCTTTAGCGAGTTTTAAACCTTTGATCCTAATAATGTAATGTCTGTGTGGTTATCCATTAAGCTATTGACTTGTACCTTATTCATATGTACAATTAAATTGAACATATAAGTTTGGTCAGCTTAGGCTACATTCAAATCTAAGCCTAAGCCCAACGGTTCTCTCCTTATTCAAATTAAATTCTATTTAAGACCCTAAAAGAATGAGAAAATTTGGTCGTACCCTAATGAGTTGATTAACTAAGGCGAATAAAGCGCTCCTCGAGCTAGCTAAGATCCTAAAAAGATGAGAAAACTTGGTCGTACCTTAATGAGTTGACTAACTAAGGCAAGCGAAATGCTCCTTGAGCTGATTAGAACCCTAAAGAGATGAGAAAACTTTGTTGTACCCCTAATAAGTTGACTAGCCAAGGCAAGCGAAGAGCTCTTTAAGTTGGACCCTAAAGAAATGAGAAACTTGTTCGTGCCCTAGTGAGCTAACTAACCAAGGTAGGCGAAGCGCTCCTTGACCTGGCTAGCCAATGTGAAATGGATAAAGTGCTCTTAGAGCTGGCTAAAACCCTTAAATTAAAACTTAGTAGTGCTCCTTTGAGCTAACTAACCTAGGGTGGAGCGTTTTTCCAAGACTAGCAACCCTAACTTTTGGAATCAATTTGAGATAAACCTAGTAGTGCTCCTTTGAGTTGACTAACTAAGGTGAAATAGGTAAAGCACTCTTAAAGCTGGCTAAAACCCTTAAATTGAAACTCGGTAGTGCTCTTTTGAGCTGACTAACTTAAGCAGGAGTGTCTCTTGGGGACTAGCAACCCTAACTTTTGGAATTGATTCAAGATAAACCTAATAGTGCTCCTTTGAGTTAACTATCCTAGGTGAAATGGGTAAAGTACTCTTAGAGTTGGCTAAAACCTCTAAATTGAAACTTAGTAGTGCTCCTTAAGTTGACCAACCTAAGCAAGAGCGTCTCTTGAGGATTAGTAACCCTAACTTTTAGAATCGATTTGAGATAAACTTGGTAATGCTATTTTGAGTCTACTATCCTAGGTGAAATGGGTAAAGCGCCCCTAAAGCTAAAACCTTTAAATTGAGACCTAGTAGTGCTCCTTGAGCTGACTAACCAAGGCAAGAGCGTCTCTCAAGGATTAACAACCCCAACTTTTGGAATCGATTCAAGATAAACCTGGTAGTACTCCTTTAAGCTGACTATCCTAAGTAAAATGGGTAAAGTGCTCTTAGAGCTCGCTAAAACCCCTAAATTAAAACCTAGTAGTATTCCTTTGAGTAAACTAACCTAGGCGGGAGTATCTCTCGAGAACTAGCAATCCTAAATGAAATTGATGATGAGAGGAAGTGCCCTTTTAGGCTTGCTTGAGAGGAATTGGTAAAAGAAAGCACCTTATGGGCTCTCTAAGAGAATCAAAGATGGAAGGAAGTTCCCTTTAGGCTTGCTTGAAAGAATTCGATGAGGAGAAGTGCCTTATGGGCATACTTGAGAGAAATTGGTAAAAGAGGGTACCCAATGGCCTTGTTAAAAAGAAATTGATCAAGAGAATCACCCTATGGGCTTGCTTGAGAGAAATTGACAAATGAGGGGGTAACATTTTTAAAGTTGGCTAGAGTCCTAGAAAGATAAGACAACGTCTTAAACATAGGTTATAACCCTAAAAGAACAAAAGAGTAGGTCAATGCTCTAAGAGTTAGCTAGAACCTTAAAAATGGAAAATAGGATAGCACCCTAAAAGTTGGCTAAAACCTTAAAAAGAATAGAAAAGGAACAACGCTCTAAAAGTTGGCTAAAAACTCAAAAGTGAAAGACGGGATAGCGCCCTAAAGACTAGTAGGAATCTAAAAGACAGGGCAATGCCCTAAAGGTGAGTTAGAACCCCAAAAGGAATAAAGGAGTAGGTTAGTGCTCTAAAAGCTAGCTAGAATCCTAAAAATTGGAGACGGGACAGTACCTTAAAGGATAGTTGAAACCCTAAGGGCATGTTTAGTACATGGAATTGGAATTCCATCCCTACGTTATTTAACCATCACCACGTTTACTTGGTTTTTTGTCACGGAATGGCAATTTTATATACTTGAAATCAAGTAATAGAGATTCCTCAATTCAATCAAAGAATCACAATTTATCACTATTACCACCACCACCACCATTACCATCATCGCTGTCGCTATCGTTACCATTACTACCATTGTTGTTGTCGCTACCACTACTACCGTAGTTACCGCTACCACTACTGCTGTTGCCACTACCGCCACCACGATCGCCGCCTTCACCACCACCACTGCCATCGCCTTCATCACTACCGACCATCGTAACCACCTTCACCACTACCACTGTTGTTACCACCACCGTTGCTAACAATTACCACTTATTACTTTAGGATTAGTTGAGGAAGAAAATGACTGAAAATAATTTCATCATTAAAGTTATATTATATTTCTATTCCTAAATTGCTTATAAATTCAACTAAACAAAATAATATGTATTACACCCTTATTCCATTCCTTACGAAATTCCAATTACATTCCCTCCCCTTTCTATTCCATGAACTAAACATACCGTAGAAAGATTAAAAGAGGAGTCGGTACTTCAAGACTTGGCTAAAACCTTAAAAGTGAAAGACTTGAGAAGTAAAGCAAGGAAAGCAACTGGTTTTAATAGACTTCCTAACTTGGAAAAATATTTATAGGGAAATTGTTGAAAAATCATTTGTGAAAATTGCATTAAGGATGAATGATCTAGATTACTAAGGTTAATTTATAAAATGTGACTACGGATGTCGTGAATTAAAAGCTTAGTTACTCGAGTTGACATGGATTGAATAAAAAATCTTGTGACAAATTTTTACTTTCTCTCTCTTTCTGTTTTGAAAGTTTGCCAACGGGTATAAATTCTTACTTAAGAAACAAGTTTATAACCAATTTTCCTTAGGGATCATGTGGAGTTTCTCAATACCCCTGACCCTAGGGCTTTCTCATGGAGTTTTTGTGATTTCAAGATATTCCTTTATTACGAAAAAGGTAACCCATGATTAGTTTAGTCAAAGAGGTCTTCCTTGCTAGCTTTCGGTGTAGATTTCACTCTTAACTTCAGTTCTAAAAATTATAGTCCATTTTGTAAGTGGCACACTTTAATCAATCCATTAGGTCTCTTTTGGTTTAATATTATGAATTTAGACTTTTGGTCCAAGGGTTTTAAAAAGGACTAATGAGGAAGCTTATTTAAGAAGAAATATTTTTATTTATCTTGCGTGTATAAGTCGAGAATCTTAAGGAAAAATTAGAAGTATGCTTGCCCCAATTTCAAAAAAAAAAAAATTATTAAAGATAGATCATTTTTAAATATTGAAAGAGCTTTTACTACATGAGGGTGGTATTATAGGTGGGAAGGCCTTGTGATAGACTCTAAGTACTGATCTGATGTCCTTTCTTGTTTCAAACTACATAAGAGGCATGTTTACGAGCTCCATATGAATGGTTGACCTATTTATAAGCTCTATCATTATTGAACGGTTTACCCTGCTTTGTTGGGTCTGTCCTGTTATGCTGAGTATGCCCTACTTTACTCTGATCGAGCCCTCTTACAGACCTATCTATAGACTATGGCAACATTTAAAGACTTGACGTGCTCTGCAAATCTTATCCTGGCCTACCATTTGTGCCTTGCTTTGCTAAGTCTTCCTTACTATACTTAGTCTATTCTGCTTTACTGAGATTGGCTCTATTCTATTATGCCGCGTCTACTCTAATCAACTAAGCAGGACTGTCCTGTCTTACCCGTCCACTTTACTTTATCGAAATCGACTTACTCAACAAAGTCTACTTGATCAAGATCTACTCGATCATGATGAGGTTGCCTGACTATTCTAGACCAGTTCAGCTATACCGGATCATACTAAATAGATTAGCATCGTCCACTTTAGATCGGCCTGGCCATATGAGCTTGACTACTGCCACATCAGGTCGGCTACTATCATGTTAGGTTAGCTTCGGGTCGATCACTACTATACTAGGTTAGATTGGCCATTCGAGATTGGTCTTGGTAACATTAGGTTAGCCACAGACATATAAGATCGGCCCCGAACAAAACAGACGATCCAAAAGCTTAAGTACATCTAAAACAAGGCTTTAGGGACTCCAATGGCTCCTTAGAATCCAACATCAGCCCTTCACCTGAAATCTTGTGCAACTACCCATTTTACTTATGTTATTTGGATTTCCTTTTTTCTTGTATCTTCCTTAGTTGTCATTCTTGTTTCATTTGTATTTACTGGAATGCCACTAAGGCATCTTTTAATTGATTTATTTACATCTTTACCCCTTTTGTATAAATAGAACACTTGTATAGGGTTTTAGGCGGATTTTGAACATTAATGAAAAACCCTTGAGTTTTTTCTCTTGGAAAGCTCTTATCTACTTACTCTTATCAATTCCCTTTAGTAAGGATTGTAGTGAGTAACCTTTTCACTTAGACCAGTGTGTTATATTTAGCGAGTCTTAGGTTTATGTATGGTTCTACGATGCGTCATATCCGTAGAGTTAGTACATGGGATTTGCTAAACCATCAACTTTCACTTATTTTTTTGAACTTTCTATAAGCTCGGACCCACCCTTTAGTTTACGCGTGATACTAGGTTTGTGTGTTAACCCACGAATCCATATCACCTTATGTGACTTATCATAGGTAAGAAAGACTTTAGAATAGATTTTAGGTTTTTAGGCATTAGAATGTGATTCAGGGTTTTATGTTTTGAAGACTATGTGAGCTTAGATACCTTGCTTTTTGGTTTAGTTTTATTGGCCCTATTAGGATATGATATATCTCTTAGGGCTTTTGTCTTACACTCGAGCCCAATTCTCTTTCCTCTTTTTATCATGTTTCTCTTTCCTTTTTTATTATTACTACTTTAGCCCACTGTCTCTTGTTGTTCTTTCTTTTCTTTTGGCCATTAAGAAAGTTGTCTCCATTGCCAAGATTTTTACTTTTAAGCAATTTAAGACCATAAATCAATGGATTTCTAGTGTGTAGGCTTGAGTGAAGTAAGTATAGGCTTAAGGCGTTTAAAAAGGAATTGGCTCTTCTTCATTTCAAAGAAAAATAAATTATAAAAAATAAAAGTTACCTTTGAATTCAATGTTATTGAAGCAAGTACAAATCAATTTTATCCTTCTCTCCTCATTAATGAACCTAACCACCCTAATTGCCTCATTGCAGGGTAGTTCTTAATGGGGTTTAAATTTGAAAATTCTCCAACGTAGTCCAAGGGGATGAACAAGAGATAATTGTGTTTAGGATTTAGAAATGAATGCCTAACTTCATTTTAGTCTACGTATCACATTCAAAGTGGACCTCCTTTAAAGAATGAGTCTAAAGTATCCTCACCATTATGTTGCTCAACTCTCAAAGTGTTTCAAGTTAGTATATAGGATATAGTTTGCCTCTTCTCATCCTAAAGTTTTTAAAAGGTAGGTTACTGATTTCTTAAGGATGAATCTATATTTATTTATCCAAAGTGAAGATTGGCTTTGTCCTTTGGTTTCTTAAATCATGCCCCAGCATTTAACTTTATGTTTTGGCTTGGTTTATGATTGGGCTAGGCGTTTTAAATAGACTAGAGATTTTGGCTTAGCTTGATTACCTTTAAGGGCTGAAGATTGTGCTTAGCTTAGCTACCTCGATAGGTCATAGTTCATGTTCGGATTAGTTACCTAGCCTAGTGGCTCGTGTTTAGGTGGATTGCTTGAATGGGCCCAAGGTTAGTGTTTAGATTGAACGCTTGGCCAAATGGCTTGTGTTTAGGTTAAATAGGCTAAAGGGCTTATATTTGTGTTGAATGGGCCAAAGGGTTCGTATTGGCTTCCTTAATAGATCGAAGGGTTTTATGGGTAGTAAGCCAAGTGTTTTAACTGGTTGCTTGAGTGGGTAGAAGGCCTAAGCTTATGTTGGCTCTTTATGTCCATAAGAATTTATAGCCATCAGCAATTTTTCTTCTCAATTTTATTTTTATTTTTTTTTGGAACTTTTATTCTCATTTCCTTTTCTCTTTTTTTTTTTTTAAGAGAGAGAAAGATAAACTTTTGTTTTATAGGAAATAATTTACAAATAAGGATGGTAACTTTTAGGGTTTTATTTACAAGTTTGCAAGATTTTACATTTCCTGAAATCGGAAGGAACAGTGGTTAGTTAAATGCCTATTGAAAGACTATTTACAAAGAAGAGAATGTTAAAGAATGAAGAACAACAAACTAAAGAGAACTTTATTATTTCAAAAGATCAAAATATAGAAAAGAAAGGTAGAAAATCTAACATTTATTTTGAAACTTGATATTTATTCTAAGCTTTATAAATTGGAAAAAACTCTACATTAAGTCTCATATTACGAGCCTTAAGGTCCTCTGTCATTTCATAGGTATCCTCAATGATCTGTGCTAAAAGGGACCTTAAGGCCCGGCTGTGAGCTTTAAAACACTTAAGCTTTTCCTTCAAGTAGGCAATCTCATCTTTCAGCATTTGTTCACAAATCCTAGAAATGTCCTGTGGTCTATCATCCCTTAGATTGTTTGCTTGGTTATCCGTCATTCTAGATCTACACATTTTATGAACAAAAATCAGTCATCAATGCAACAAAAGACAGTACGTGGAAATGCAAATGTCAGGATTATTTAAGTTAATATATTATTCCTTAATTTGCAACCCTATTGTTATTTTCAAAAACATGATTGTATTAAAACTCTTGAACAATTAGTAAGGTTGTAATTATTAAGAGTAATGTATTAACTTAAGCTTGAAGAGGAGTATATACAATTAGGATAGGTTCAAAAAGGTCCTTAATCTTTGTGACTTCACTTGTTTTTAGAAAACATTTTTATTGGTCACAATGAGCTTAAGTGGGATGGCCTCATTAACCCCTAACAGTGATTATATCACTATGCCTTGAGCATACATAATGGCCCCTCTCCTAAGGTTCTAAGATGGTCTGGGTTTGACCACATCAACCTTGCATCTTTGATGCAACAAATAACTCCCCATACCTAATGTACATTGTATGCAAAATAACTATGGTAATCAAAGTAAATTGTATACATCAATAAACAAATAAAGAAACAAATAGATAAATAACAAGGGTATTTTGAAAGACAATTTTAATTTCGGAAAGTATTTTAAGTGGTTAGCTCTCTTAACATCCCTAATGAAGTTGCCAAGCTGTCAAGCTTAGTTTTTTCCTCTTGGTTTTTATAAATTAGTTTTCTTTAAACCGATCAATATTAAAACCTACCCGTTTAATACTGACCCTTAACTAGAGTTTAAAGGAAATTGGTTTTTATTTTGAAAGTTATTTGGAGTTGCCATCCAACCGAAATTGAGAAAAAGAGTTAAATTATAAGAAATTGGGTGGATTGGTTACGATTTAGCTACTGGTTTTTCGATAAAAACCGATTTTCAAAACGGTTTTAAAATTAGAGATTTGGATTCGAGGGTTGTCCTATTAAACCCTAAACATGTACCACTTTTTAATTTTCCAAATTTAATTTTGCTTTTTAATAATACCCTTTTTCAATTTCTAAACAACTAATTGTGTCACCTACGACTAATTTAATTAATTTACACAAACATTTACAAAGATGGAAAAATAAAACTTTCCATATTTTAAGTCGCCTTGTACGTATGGATACTTACATACTCGCTATTTGGGATCAGATTTCTATAGTCCGCTTTCTAAAACTTTAGTGGGTTGATTTGATTTTAATTTTTGAAAAAAGGTTGGGTTTACGTTTTTTACCCATTTTAAGCCTATTTAAAGAAATTTTCCTAAAGGATCCTAATCGGGATTTTTTTTTTATGGAAAGTCCTAATTTAGAAAAAGGATTGGTTATATTTATTTATTTTTACTTTTATTATTGTTATTTTATTATCTTATTCATGTATTATTTATTATTTTATTTTATCTATTATTTTTCAAATAAATAAAAAAACTATTCTTATTCTCTTTTCTCGTTTTTCTCCTATTTTTTTATTTTCTTTTTCCCCTCTTTTTTTTTATATTTTTCAATGTAAATTACAATAATAAGTAAATAAATGCAAAAAAATAAAATAAAATAAAATGAAAACTAAAATAAGGGACAAGCTTGGACCGAGCTTTTGGGCGTGGATTGAATTTGGATACGAACGGTTAGGTCAGACTCAGGTATGGATCGGCTTTAGATTCGGACTTCTGGGTTAGGTCATGCAAAGAAAGAACAAAAGGTGGCTCTAACATACTAGGGGCTACTCTAGACACCAATTCATCGAGGAAAGTGGAGTTTCATGTGTTTTGGACTAGGATTTGGAGTGGGGAGGGGGCTAGGAGTTGTGTCATGACCAACAACAATTGTTTAAGAGGTGGTCAGTGTTTGCACAGCTACGGTTGCTATCGGGTAATGGGTTTAGTAGCTACTGGCATCGAAAGGGAGCTATAGACAGGGGCTTTAGACCACTACGAGCTCAGCCATAGTGGTCGTTTGGGGTGAAAACCACCTTAATGTGGTGGCTTACAAATTAAGTAGTGGGGCGCGTTTCTGAGTTTACGCATGCGACAGTTGTGTAGTAGGGCATGTGTTCGACGAAGATGTAGCTACGGCGCATGGTGTAGAGAGATCCGTGGATCTAATGGTATGTATGTGTTTCATGTATGGTTGTAGAGGGAAGTGGCCGAAGGGTTTGGTGGAGAGAGGGTAAGGATTGAGTGGCTGTATGTGTTTGGTAGTGCATTTGAGTTATACTGTAGCGTGGGGATGGATAAGGATGAAGCTTTGTTGTGTTACGTATCGTGTATATGAGAGGAGTTTGTGTCATATATTAAGTGAGAGAGAGGATGATGTTTGAAAGGGAGAGTGATGTCCGAGAGAGAGTTTGCTCGAGAGGATTCTGTGTATGTTAAAAAAAAATGGCCCCCTTCTTTGCGTGTATGTGTATGTTTTTGGGTTAAGATGAGAGAGAGAGAGAGAGAGAGAGTTAGTTAAGAGAGACAGAATAACCTTCCCAATATGTGTTTGTGACCATGTTTCTCTTAAGCGAGAGAGTGCCCCCCCTCCCCCCCAATTCGCGTATGTGTTCTCTCTCTCTCTCTCTCTCTTAAATGAGAAAGTAAGGGAAAGAAAAGGAAAGGAGAGAAGCAAAAGGGGGAAAGAAAATGCCTTATGGAAGCTAATCATAGAGTAACACGTAATACAATCAGACACGTGACTCAATGATGCCTTGACATGTGGTAGCATGTGGAGTGTGAAAAAGAAAAGGATTAAAAGCATTTTTATTCCTCTAATGAGTTTCAAACCTATAATCCCAAACTAAACCCAAATGCAATGTTCATATGCTTATCCATTAGGCTATTGACCTGTGCTTTATTAATATGTATAATTAAATTGTATATAAGTCAAAGCCGAACAACTCTCTTTACTTTTAAATTAAAAAAATCTATTCGATTTAAACTATTTAAAAATTTATTATTTTCTAAATTCTTAAAATCTTTTTTTTTTTCAATTTTTTCTATCTTTTTGTGACTTTTCAATTTTTTCTAAATTTTCCATTTTTTGTATATTTTCTAAATTTCTTATTTTTTTGTGCTTTTGCCTATTTTTCTAAAATTTCTTATTTATTATTATTATTATTTGGGTTTTCTTTAATTTTCTATTTTTTTTGTATTTTTCTTAATTTATAACCCTTTAATCTATTCTAAACATTTTCAAAAATAAAAAAGGGGGTAATAATGTGGTGTCTACAACTATAACACTAAACTAAGATAAACGTTAATTGTTCTTAAATCTAGTTATAAGATTTCATGGTGAATTAACAGTTAATTGAAGTGGTTTAAATAAACTTAAGGAGAGTCTCTTATCTAATACAAAGCTGAGATGTAAATGTTAGTTTTATAAATGGTTAGTTGGAATGTGTTTAATACTATGAATCAGATTATTGAAAAGTCTATTGATGGGATGTATTGTAGTCGAGACTCATATCATGTATCTGTAGATGTTACCCTTAAAGGATTATTGATTGGTTTGTCATCTTCCTAAATCAACTGGAGTAAGTAAAGAAAAACCCTTAAAGCTAAAAGGATCTTACCTTAAATTAACAATTTGACGAATTGTAGGTAAATTAGGAACCTATAAAATTCTGAGATGATATGAGCTTGGTGTTTAGTATAAATATGAGAAAGTGTAGTAGAGGGTAAAATAAGCATGGTGTAGAAGAGAATCTTGGAAAAGAAAAAATAATAAAGGGAAAGGTCAAAAGTTGATTCAGAAAATGAATCAAAACCTATATGATAGGTGAAATTAGAACCTAATTTTAAAGCAGATCTTCTATAGAATGAGAATGTGGTATATGAGATAGTAGTCAATATTAGCATAGAAGAATCTGATAATGATAAGGTATATGGAATAATTATTATTTCTGATTTTCCTATGTAGGTATAAAGAATCAACAAGTGAAAATAATGATGATTTAATTAAAAGGTAAATGTGGTGAATTCTTTTAAATGAATGGTTGCTATTGGTGAATTGAATAATGGATATATTATGATGGTTGGTTATGTTTTGTTGGGAAGTTAAAGTTAATCCTATGTTAGTTATTTATATATGTAGACATCTTGCTGATCTCTCAGTAGATATTGTTGTACTTTTTTATCCTTTTAGATATGTGCATATGCTATAACGTTTTCTATACTTATAGTTAAGGGTATAAAAGGATCATGTGTTTTGGGTGACTAATATTCAAAGTTCTTTGCATATATAAGAATAGTTGTAGAAACTGTATTATAAGGTTAAAATCAAGTTATGAATCATTTAACCCTTAATGAATCGAAGACCTATATCTTCAGAGTTGTAAGTAGGTGCAAGTGAAGCAAAATAGGTACGAAGTGGATAGTGATATCTTTATGTTGCGTTGAGGTAAACGAAGTGATATCAATATGTATTACTTATGTTCGGCTATAAGGGACGGATGATTATTAAATGGAACATGAGAAGTGAAGTAGGATCGTCAAATAAATTAGGATCAAATATGTATCCAGGTACCTTAAAATAGTAGTAGTGAGATGAGTAACAATTGACAGTGGAAATGAGGATTGTAGCAAGAAGTATGAGGAGAAATCGAAGATATGAAGGAATCTAGTAATACTATCGTGATTATCCAAATGCTTATCATAGAAGACATGTTGGATAATAAAGGGAATTGTGCTAAAAGATGAAAGAATATCATTACGATAATTGTGTGATAATTTGGGAGTTGAAGGTAAAATCACAACAGAATTTATGATATATAAGTATTCAAATCCCTAATTTTAAGGTAACAATTGATATATAAGTTGAACTCAGCTAGTTAGAATTCAAGTTCTATAAACAAAATAATTGGTTGATAATTATAATAATAATGTATAATTATTGCAAAATATATGTATATATAAACGGAGAAAATGCAATTACAATGTTGATATTGAGGTATTAATTTCCTACAAATCAAAAGTTGATGATCTAAAAAGAATTTAAGGGGATTAGGATTATCATTACTTAATAATTTAGAACTTATTTTTAGAAGGATATTAACCTAAAGAGTTGTAGATTATGATTAAAATGGAATTTAGGAGAAAAACTACTAAGAGTAGGTGATTGGAAGTTTTATGGATATTTACAAGTAAGAGATTAAGAAAAATATCAATAAGTACTAGATCCACTAGTTGTATATAAATGTTTAAATATATTTATGAAGATATGTTTGGTGTAACTTGATTTTGAAAAAAATGAATTTTTTGGTTAAGTTAGCTAAGAATCGAACCTTCAGCTGAAGTTCTATATTGGATATTGTAAATGGGACCTTAGAAGTTAAAGGAATAGCTTCAAAAAACTATTGGGTAAGAGATTTATAAGTGTAAATAATTATTTATGAAAGACATCTATATTATTTGAAGAGGAAAAGATATAGGGTGCTAAGAAGACAGGACGAAGGATAAAGTGAATCAATCGAAACAAGTATCTTCAACTCTAAATTTAGAAATTATTTAATTAATTATAAGGAGCGATAAGATTTTTGTAAACTAACTTCAATTGTAATGTTATCAATTTCAAATTAAGTTGGAGGAAGTCTCAATATCCACAATATAATACAAACATTACTAAAGTTAAGCAACTATAAATGGTATGTAAAATTGAAAAAGTATAACTTTTGGATGGGATAATATATTTTTTTTCCTCAAATGAGTTATATGTAGAGAAGAAACTTTCGTAGATACTGAAAATGTTAAAGACGACCAAGGGAAGATAACTGACAAACATTACTAAGAAAGAAGATCCATTAAGGTAATCGGATGTGCAAGAAAGGTATGAAACAACAATATACTTCATATGAGTAATCACAATAGGAAATCAAATAGAGGAACGAAAAATCTGAGATGGTCAAATTCTTGTTTGTTAAGTTTCTCGTTATGCTAACCTTATAAGTGTATTCATTCTAGTCGAGCCTTATTAAGTACTAAGTTCTTGTTAATACTACCTCTCTTAATGAATTTGTTTATCAAGAGTCATATTCATTCTTATTGAGTCAAGTCAAGTTAAATTGAGTTGATCCAAATTTTCAACCATCTCATTTGAATCTGAGATGGAGAAAAAATTAAGATTTACCAAATTTACTTTTGTTGGGCTTATGCTAAGCTGTATGAAGAAACAAATAAAAAACTATGGCAATAGCATAGTCATTGTAAGTAGAGGATTATGGATGAGAGGAAAGGTTAGTAGCTTAAGGTAGACTAGAATACCATTAATAATCATAAGTAAAATCTAAGAATCACTGAAACCAAGAACAAAATGAAAGGTAAACAAACAAGATAATTTATAAGGTTGTAGAGTTAGGTCATAAGATAGTATAATACGATTAGAGGACTGTAGTGATAAAATAAGGTATGATTGATATCAAAGTATGGAATGTAAAGGAAGAAAATGGAATCGAGAATTTAAGAGATAAATGAAGAAGTCAAAGCATAAACTTAAATAGAGGAGGACTTAAAATCTCAATTAGAAGATGATTTAGAAGCGTAATTAGAAGATACAAAATAGACTGTAATTTTAAGAATATATAAATACCTCCTTCTAGGGAAGATTTGGAATATAGTAGTTTTGAGGAAGAAACTATTTGTAAAGAGGATAGAATGTAAGATCCTACAAAAATTAGTAATTAATTTACAATTGATTGATTTGGAGACGGTTCATAAAATTTAGGGCGATCACATAAATCATTTGATTGAGCCCAAATTTTACGATGAAATTAAAAATGTTAGTAGAAATGACCTTTTAAGTTTAGAATTAGGAAGATAAAACAATTAAATAATTAAATATTAAATTATTAAGTTACACGTATGTTACCCCTTATTTATCGAAAACGCATAAAACAAATTTCAATAATTAACAAATCATTAAAGATAGATTATATGTAAGTATATAAATTAATAAGAAATAAAATGAAAAGTTTAGTGCTTGAGATACATTTTAAAAATTATGAATTATATCAATGTTTTTAAAATTAAGTTGAACCTTCATGATGAAGGTAATAAAAATTAAAAGAAATAATTGTATAGCTTTAATATCTCAAATTAAGCTTATGTGTATATAATTTTGTTAAAATTATTAAGTTCATTAGGTTTAATAACTATATCGTAGAGGTTCATAATTTTAGATATAGCATATGATAAATCTTTTGAAATCAATTAAGTAATCTTCATAATTAATATTAATGAGTAAAATGTCATATAAGATGTATATAAATAAGTTCTAAATAATTAATGGAACTTAACTTTATATTATCTGATACTAATATTTTTACTAATAATTACATTAAAACTCACCTAAAATAACAATATATCGGAGAAAAAAATTGTGAGTATAAACTATTCTTTACTAATAATTTTGGTAGTGAAAATAAAAAAAATTCTTTGCATATTCTAAAAATTAGGATAGGTATTAAAAAATATATAATAAATTTATCAAAATATATTAAAGAAAAAAAATAAAAATAAAAATAAAAAATAATATAAGTCATTGCCTTAAATGTGCAACATATAAATGGTTTTAAGCCATTACCAATCGAGAATCACAGAGAGTAAAGCGAATGAGAGCGAGAGAGAGAGAGAAAGAGAGGGAGAGAGGAGGGAAATAGAGTTAAGACGAAAAAGAAGAAGAGATTAGAGGATTCAAATTTTTTCAGTATCCGATATTTTTAGGTAACTTTGTTTTCTTAATTATAATAATTATTATTTAATTGATATTTAATAATTATAGATGAGATATATCCATAAGCCCATTATTTTCTTAAATTGAGTATTTTATTTATATGATTATATAAATTTCTTCTTGTTTGAGTTTTAATCTTAGAATATTGATAGTTATATTTTTTATTATTTCTATTTAATAACTTGTAAAGGAACTAGTTAAAGATATATATTTCTGTATGGATTATCTTTTTCGTATGTATATAAATAAGCCATATATTTAAAACAGTGTTTTATTAATCTTACTATTGGTACGTATGGCATAATATAATAATTTCATGTATAAGATAAATTACATATGACATAATATTTTAAACGTAATTAGTACTATTTGAAAAATATACATATACGCTATAGACGTATGTTATTTATTGAATGATACTTTCATCAATAGTATTATGTTACAATTAATTATATATATATATATATTACATGATAAGTAATATAGAACTTGAACAATTAAGTAAAATTATAAATTTAAATTAAAAATAATGATTTGAAGTTTATACATTATAAGGGTATAAATACTAGAATGATATTTATATTATATAAACGAGCGGCAATAATATGACTCACATCAAACTTAAGTGAGCAAATAAGAGACTTTAGGTAAGTTGGTATCCATACTTTGTGACATGTTGGAATATTGTTTTATAGTATTTGAAGACTTGAGAGTGCTTTTAATTGTGCTTGTAACTCAGTTAAATATACCCATACTTCATTTGTGATTGTTACTTGAATTGTGGACTTAAAGTGCTGCTTTATGTGTTAATATTTGATTCACTTTGCTTTGTGAAATGGTTGATCACTACCTAATTAAATGTAACTAAAGATTGATCTTTTACTAATTAGACATGCATAACAACCGCTACAGGAAAACAACTAAGATTTTTGGGCTAAACATGAACCCTCTTTGATGAGGATAGCTAAAATAATCTTTTCTTCATCCTTAGTTGAACTAAATAACAAGTGAAGAGATCGTGACAAAGTTGTGGGTCGTGGTTTGAAGGTTGTTATAGGAGGAAGGTATACTTAATGCATAAGCCTCGGTTTGGTTACAATTCACGAGTATGTGGCGTCATTCCTTAAACCGAATTAAAGTAGACACAATTTCTCTAATCTTATGATAGATTAGATAACGTTGTGTGATAGCATTTATTTATTTACATTGCATTTCATTAAAATAAGTTGATTAAAAACCACATTAATGCCTAATATACTCTTTTGTTTCCGTTCTGCTTACTAAGCTAGTTGTGCTCACATCCTATAGACCTTACTACAAGTTGACTAATGATTAAGGAGACTATACCATAACTATCCTCAAAATAGTGTACTTCAACAAGGGATAAGGACAATTGAAGACTTGCAAGAATTAAACTTTTGCCTAGTCATATTTAGCCTTTTATGGAAACTAACTAGTATATGATGCTCTAGAGATGCCACCGGTTTCTAATGTGTTGTTCGTAAATGCCAAAACTTGTAGTTTTTGTAAAAATTTCAAGAATGCTAGAAACTTTAGATATATGGAAATACAACTGTTTTACTAATTTGTAAACTACTAATGTTCTTAATTAAGTATTTTGAAAAGCTCTAACACAAGTTTCAATAATAACAGGTATAGAATTAAATGCTTTAAAGCGATAGAGTCGAGTATGCCCAATGTGAACTAAGTTTACAATAGCAGTTGTAAGGCTAGCTTATATTTTAAGATAGTTTACACGGTGAGGTTATTACAACTCTATCTTTTTTGAACGTGATAGCTTACTTAAGGCGAGCATGAAGCAACCTGTTTTAGACAGCAAGTTCCTTAACCAAGTACTTCGATCACTCCAAGTGCTGCCCAAGTATTTCCTTTGATAGGGGTTGGCTTTCAACTAATCGGTTGTTCACCAATTGGTGGTTCTCCGAGTTGTCAACACGAGACATGGTGGTGTTTGGTGAGTATTTAGTGTGTTTAGGTAGGAAATTAGATAAGTTTCCCATAGATGGCACAAAATGTCATATTTAGATATTAGTTAGTAGAGATTTAAGTGAAATTGGGCTTCGTGTAGTTAGATGAGCTCGGAAAACATATACCAGTGAGGCGTGCTGGGATATTGTTTAATATAACCACTCCAATACTTAAGTTAAACGAGTATATATGAAAAGTAAGAGTACACAAAGGTAGTAAGTAGGCTCAAGTGTATGAAATGTCAAGTAGATTACTGTTTGGCAATTGTCTTGTATTTATAAAGGAGTGAAGCTAGTAATAGAGTCATGATATTCGACATGTTCCATAAATGTAAGAGATAGTTGTTAACTTGGTTATATATCCTTATCTGCTGTCTTATAGTCGTTAGTAGCTCCTATAGCTGGATAGGCCATGTGCTAAGCCTAAGGTGAGGCTAACCATAAGGATACTAAGGTTAGGTTTAACAAGGAACAAGATAAGTCACGAGCCCAATTATCTCGACATAAGTTAGAAGAGCTCATATCTAAAAGGTTTTATCAACAAAACTTATCTATCTTTTCTCTGATATATAAATTTCCCTATTTTCATATAGCAGTCATTACATAAACTAATAATAAGAATATATTATGTGATAATATTATCAACTAGATTTTGATGGGGTTACCATTATGAATTGGGAACTCCTGTCAAAATAAACGGCTACCAACACATTAATACATATACAGTAAAATATATAAGAACATGGATGCACACCTTATTTCATTTTCACACCAAAATTTACAGAACGTGTGCACACATGTACACGTTATTCTATTCAAACGTTGAGACCAACACGTTTGATTAAATCAATTATTGGTAATTGGAATCACAAACTGGGTTTAATTAAATGTGGAATTCGACCAAATAATGAGTTTACACACACACACATACATATATATATATATATATATATCTCGATTATAAAGTCAGCATTCTAAAAGCCACAAGACATCGGACAAACACATGCCCCCAGCTCGCAGAATCGCTGTGTCTATCTGTCCATTGAAAAGAGAAAAAAGGAAAAACAAAAAAAAAAATAAAAAGGAAAAGGAAAAACAGTTCAGAAATTGCGAAATCAATTGAGAAACGCCCTCAGCTTTGCAATTTTTCCTTGGATACACCTCGTCTCCAGCACTTCTTTGCCGATATTTTTTATCCGACCGTAAACCGTTCCTCGTTATATATATATATGCATGTATATACGTATGAAAAAAAGTGGTATAGAATTATTACGAAGAAACATATATATTTGAGTCCCGTAGTGGGGACTACAGATGAAATATGCATCCATACGGCATCTGTATGCTTCAAAATAAAGGCTTATGCAAAATAATGTTATATCATATATTGCACGGTCTCTTGCGTGTGAAATGGAATAGTTAATTTTAAATTAATAATTCGACACATATTTTTCCGAGTAGGGGAACAAGTAAAAATATTTAAATACTATAAGAAATTCAAATAAAATTATAATTATTGTCTCTACATATGAGGAAAATTTTCCAATTTCTCAAATAAATAGTAAAATGAAGTTGCTCTCTACATTATTAAATAACCACAAAGGAACACAAAATTTCACAAGGAAACATGTTGCTTGCAATCTTGTTGAATCTCCTGACTTTTAATATTATAACTCATCGTACAATTTAATCTAACCTCAACATGTTTCCTTATAATCCTCAAAATCTTAACTCTCCCTCCAATTTTTGTATAGCTCTCCATCGTAATAACTCCCTCGCTCCAATCACTCCTTAAACTTGGCACCGCCAACAAACTCGCCGGCACCAACTCCACCGTCACGTTCATCCTCATTGTCCGCCTTGCTGCCGCCTTCCCGACTGGGATCCTCCCCTCACCCACCCATGATCCCCCATAGTAAATCACCGTCGTGGAATTGCCGTACCGAAATGATGCCACGTTAGGGTTCTTAACAGATACGTCGGCTAGTAGGGTTACGTTGTCGTCGGTCCGGGGTGTGCCGTTACTGATTTCTATACGGTTTAGGGTTATCCGGTTCATCTTAAGGGAAGGGTCCTTGACCTTAAAGACAGTGAATATGAGGATTAACAACGTAACCACTAGGATTAAGAATAAAGCGGTGACGCATCCACAGCATGCTAAACACTTGCGCTTCCGGAGTTTGAAGTGAGTTGACATGGCTTCGTCGTCGTCGCTTCGAACGTGGTAGGCTGAGGCGGGAGCCAGTGGTTTTCCGTCAGCCATTTTTAGAAGGAAAACTATGGGTAGTTATGAGATTTGTTTGTCGCGATTCCGTGCTTGTCTACTTATTTATTTGATTTTAGGGTTTGGAATTGCAAAGAAATGGACCCAGCGAGTGATGATGATGGTCATAAGTCTTTGTTTGGTTTGTTGGTTTGCTTTCGTTGGATGGAATGAAAGTATAGAGAGTATGAACCAATCTCAAAACGCGTCCCGCCGACTGCAAAGCTTAACGCTTGACGATTGACTCTTTTTTATGTCCTTATTCTCGCATAGAATATTCAACTTTATAACGTGAGGTTTAATTTATACATGGGAGGTTCTACACGATAATGACGGTCTTCGAGTGTTATTAAGCTTGAAACAGGGTGTATATACGATGGAATGGTGGTCGTTAGCACCTTTAGGCCCAAATAAGAAGCCCAACATCATGCAGTCCGCAAATTCCCAAAATAGCCCTAGCCAATTCAATTGCACCATATTCTACTCTTAGCCTTAGAACTCTGCAAGTTCTCTTTTCTCTCATCTCTCACTATGCAATTAGGGTTTGATGTAATTTTGAAGATCTCTCTATTATTTCTATTATTACTCTGATTATTGTAGATTTGTTAGTAAATCACTCTTTACTCTTAGTTGTTATTAATTTATAAAAGTACTTATAGATTTGTATATGTACCTCCTTTTAAATCTTACTATGACCAGCAAGGTCGAGTATTGCAAGATGTTGATGATAAAAGAGGGTTTTGGCTTTTTTGAAAGAGTTACTCTCCCAACTATCTTTTTATGAAGAAAGAGGTACAATTTGGGGAATCAAAGCTTGCCTTTCTGATTATGTTATTGCCTTTTTATATCGCAAAGTTGTCATGAATCTCAACTTTCCCACTCATTATAATTGCTTAAATGTCTAGAGAGACTAATTTGTGTGTGTATAAACTTTATTTATAATTTTGCTACTTTTTATTAAGACTCTTTTGCTTGATGGTTGTTCTATTGATCCTTTTTCCTTTAGTTTCATTTTTTGACCATGACCATCCTTCCCCTTATTCAAAACAACTTTATCCTCAAGGTTGAAGAAGAAATCCACAATCTTAGCTATAGAATATAATAGTCAAATGTTTAATATCTTATCCTTGTTATGTATCTTGAAATTGAACACGATCTAGAGGTTATGCCATGTCTCATCTTTGCTATACTGGTCCAAAGGTGTACTTTTCCATGGCCCTTAGAAAATTTGAATTAGTAGAGAATATAGAGATTTTTAGTAATCTTGAAAATGGCAATGACGAAAATAAAATTTTGTAATCGTGTAATCAGCTTATATCTTTGGGTATATTGGTAGTAACATATATATGAGCCCAAAAAGCAGAAATATTTTTTAGTGAGGATACTGTGTATATCCCACAATATGTTAGGTCTATTAACTATAATTTTAGACGCAATATTTAGATGCAAAGTTTGTGTTGACATCCAGTCAAAAGTTGCAAATTCTCTATCATTCCTATCCTAAACTAAAAAACCTATAGGACTATATGTGCATGTGCCTTCCCATATAATTACAATCCCTTGAAAGTTTTCCATGATGAATTCCAATATCGAAAGAAATGGGGGTTGATGTAAATAAAAAAGCTGACCTAATTTGAGCAATGATGGGAAGATTGTAAACATTAAGTTTAGTTGCCAATTCTAATCACTTGCTTTGTTGGTTAAGAATTTTTTTAATAAAGGAATAGTGCAAGTATCTTCACATAAAACATATTAGCATTATATTGCACCATATATGTTATAGGGGAGTTAAAAATTTTAATAATACATTTGAAAAATAATATTGTGGGAAACATTTTGAAGCGTAGTAGAGGAAGTATAAACAAACTATCTTGAGATAAGTTATGTAACACCAACCTTTTTGTGTACACGTATGCATGTCTATGCATTTTTTAGAAAGAAGAGGAAAAAGGGCATGTGTATGTTTGTGTTTATTATGTTTATGATAGTGTATGTGCATTTGTGTTTGCATTTGCCATGTAAAGTTGCAAATTTGTAGCATAAAGTAAGACATTTATATATCTTATCGATATTTTTTCCTAAAAATAAGTATTGGTAGACTCGTAACTAAATGTAACAGGTCAATGAGTAAGGCAGTCAACCTATTTTCTTTACATTCATGCCTTCATGCAATTTATTTCTCCTGGCCCCTAAGTTAAGGGGTGCTTCTTTCCACTGTTGAAATAAGGCAGTTCAATGAAATAGATTCCCCTAACCTTAAGTGATTGAGAATTGTAAAACTACTTATGTTGAAGTAAGAGTTTATTGTTTGATTTTAATGAGAACAAAACCAAAGTAAATATTATCAATAAATGATGTGCTAATAATGAGTTAATTGGAATTAAGCTTAAATTTGTAAAATATCCAAAGTTCAATTAACTCTTCATATACTCTAATATATTGGGTTAAAATTGTGATATTGTATTTGTGTAAGAAACCATATTCGGAATTGTATTATAAATTTGAATCATGAGAATAAGTGAAGTTGTAGTACTTGCATAGCAACAAGTGTGAAGAGATTTTGTGAAGATATTGTGCTACATATTCTATTTAGAATAGAGTTGTAGCATCCAAACGCTAAGTGTGCTAGCATTTGAATGCCATGTGCTATTTTGCAAACCCTAAGGTGAACGCCCGAATGCTTGTTGAAATGGAGTCTGAACACCATCAAAAGAAAGTAGTCGTTAAAGTTCATTAAATGCAACATAATGGGAAGAATTTTGCTAAGGCTATTTCTACTTCAACTATTAGTTAAAGACAAAGGAATTACTTAAATTCTACTATAATCTATCAACATTCTCTTACATTCTTGTACTCACGTTATTGCTCTTTGTCTTACTATTTAGTTAAGAGAGAAAATTGAGAGTATTGTGCTATGGTTTCTTCACTTGCAAACTACACATACAAAGGCACTACAATAGAAAGAGAGAAATTGTGCTTAAAGTGTAATTAAGTGGTTGTTGTGTGATTATGAAGTGATGTAAGTTTTTTATTGAGCATTATGGTATTGTGATAAATCAAATTGTGTAAAGTCCTTGATTAGAGGCATTAGTGTCCGTAGAGAGTAAGGACTTGATTCTCTCTTAGCCTACCTCTTTAATTTTTGTATTTATTATCATTGTTTGATCACTTAATTTGCTTACTATTGTTGTATTCATTATAAAAAATTAAAAATTTGTCATTAATACTCATTTAACTCTGCTCTTAAGTATTAGCCTAATGTCTTTCCACATAGTCTGAAATCATATGACTAAATCAGTTCAGGGTTACAGGTTTATCTTATCATGTACCTAGCATTAGTTGTGTAACTAGAAAATCTTTAAACTCTAAAAGATATAAATATCTATACATATACATATATATTTATATGTAAATATCTATACTATTAAAGCTAAAGGGTTTTAATAAATACCAACAACTAACTTTTTGATGTCTTTATAAGTTTAACAAATATTAATATATTATATAATTACTCAAAGCCTATTTGAATAACTTATAGGGATAATGGATAGCAGATTTGTGGAGTTTGACAATAATAAATAACTTTAATATTTATCCTTACTTCTATTCCACTATTTTCTCTTTCACTATCTTTTCTCTCTAATAATATTTATATCTCTCTAATAACTTGCACACCTTAATAGTCATCATAGGAAATAGATTTTATGCTTTAATTTATTTTTATGTATCTTACTTGATATATATTTCGCACTTTTATTTTTTGTTTTATATCTTACTTGATAAAATATCAAAAAGATTAAAAAAATGATGAAAAAAACTTTGTTATCTTTTCCCTAAAATGCATTATATGTCATAAATAATGTAGATTAAAATTTTAGCTTAAGAAATTTGTAAACATGAATGTTTTGGATATTGATGATAACATAATCATATACTTATCTTTTCTCTAAATGCATCATATATAATTATATGTAATAGAAGATTAATATTATACATTAATTTTTTTATGAATATTAGTTTTTCATTTCTTTGATATGTAACGTGATAATAACATAATCATATATTTTTCTTTTCCATAAAATACATATGTTATAAATAATGTAGATTAATATTTTAGTTTAATAAATTCGTGAAAGTGAATGTTCTCGACATGTATACTATCATATATTTACCCTTTTCCCTAAAATGGATCATATGTAATTTACGATTAATTTTTTTTTCTTTGCTTCAATGCATAATGTAATAATAATATAATTACATATTTTTCCCTAAAATATATTATATATTATAAGTAATGTAGATAAATATTTTAGTTTAAGAAATCTGTGAAAATAAATGTTCTCGGTATTGATAATGATATAATCATCTATTAATTATTTTGTTGTATTTGTATTTGCAAAATGAGATTATATGATGAAGACTTTTTTTTTTAATGTAAATTATGAAAACATATTCATAAGACTACTAGATCAAAGATCGGTTGAAATATAGATTAAGTAATTTTTTCTTTTAACTAGAGGAACATTTATGTTCTTAAAAAAGACTTAAAAATATATAATAAAAGTAACTGACTTAAATAAATAGGTTTTATATAATCAATAAATCTCAAAAGCTTCTAAAATTTGATTATGGAAATTGAAAATTTTATTTTTTGATAAAAAAATGAAAATGAAACCTTAAAGGACTTTAATTTAATTTTTTAAATATTTTTTAACACAAATATCATGGATACACTGTCTGCTATTTTATATATATATATATATATATATACCGGAAATATCACAACAATGGAGATAAGTGAATTGCAAGTACCTGTATTTACAATTTTAATTTATTATGCCTTTTTTTTTCTTTTTCAATTTATTGTACCATCAAATTGAAAGTACAATCACTAAATTACAAAAAAAGCAAAGCTTAGTTGATAAATTATTAGAAAAAGTACAAGCACTTATGATGTATTTACTTCTATTGCAACGCTATCGAATCATGAATGTCTTTCAACTTCTAAGTTGTCATACAAATTTAAAGTATAAGTTCGTAGTGACTCCTTTAAGAAATATACATTGGATGATGAAAATGCTTGGTTATAATGTTCCTTTCCGCATTATAATGATCCTTTTTGATTTAGATGAGTGTGACTTCTTTCATAAATATATTTCGAACGCTTAACGTCCGTTGTTTTCTATGTGGTCATCATGATTTGTTCGCACATCACAACGGAAAAGACGTCTTCGACAAAAGGAAGAAAATTTGGAATGAAGGAAGGGTACGTGTAAGTGATATAATAAAGACTAAAGAATTGATCAAGATCACCTTTTGTTGTTCTATATCAACATCAGTAAAAATTTCGACAATTTTACCTATTTTCACGTCACAAGTAATTCCTTGAATGCTTATGGAACAACCATCCGTTTTGTCGCATTTCCGAATTACCTAGACTAGTTTTCCTCTTTCATTTTTCTTTTTTTCAAATCATATTAAATTGTTTTGGAAACTCTTATACATATTCCTATTTATGATATCGTAAGTGGATTTCCATAATTTTTTTATCATATTCTATTATAATATATAATTCCTTTATAATTTTAACTATTTTCATTTTCCGTAGTTTTCATTGGAATAGTGAAGCTATGTGAATTTGATTGTGATGCTATATGAATTCCGTTGTAATTTATATTTTTAAAACTATTGGATTTTTTATTTTTTTTATTTGTTATATCCATTGGTGAATATTGTATTTTGTGTGATTTTTTTCCTCTTGAGTAACCAATAAATTATTTATAACAAGTAATTTTTTTTTAGATATTATATTATTTAAATAACTTTTAATGTATTTTTTTATAATAAATAAAAAATTAGATTATATTTATATATTTAGTTTTTAAAAAATTATAATTATTATTCAAATTTTTATCTACAGATTGAACCAACTCTTTAACCAGTGTTAATGGACGCTCTGGTTCACTTGGTTGGCTTGGCAAAGAAGCTTTGAGTTTTTCGCATGCTTACATTTTTAAAAGTGTGCAATCATTTTTATAGGGTACGATAAATTTTAATTCTGGGTTTTTTTGAGGCCCACATATGTTAACGGGGCCCTTTTACTTATTTTGCCTAAGTTGACTTCAAGACTCGTTTGCAAGAATCCAAATAAACTGGGAGAATATATATATATAAATATATATATATACAACATCCATCAATATTGAGTTAAAAGGGTATCGGGAAATGAATGACGACGAGTTTCATGTTAAAAAAAAAAAAAAAAAGAACATGAGGAAATGACCGAAAAGTCCCTAACAAGCATCACAAAATGAATTGCTCTCAACGGATTGAAATTTAGCTCCCTTGGTTGAGCCGAACAAAATTGCTCCGAGGCCCAAATCTGACTCTGCTCAAAATGACAATGATTAGAAAACGTCACAATCATTTGAGTTTTTTTTTTTTTTCTTTTTAATTTGCATTTTCAATTCTTCAAATTGATTAGTTTGAAAAGTCTCAAACTTATCATATATACTTTTCTCTAGATTGTACATGATTTTACGTGAAAATAAATTTGAATATACTAAACTAGTATAAAAATCACATATAATTTATTTACACAAATGAAAATTATGATTTGATTAATTTAGCACAAAAAAATTTATAATTTTAAATCTTTAATTTATTATTTATTTTTTTCATATATCTTACATGTCTCATGACTACCATAATAGTAGCCCTCCATGAGAAGCTAGAAAAAATAAAAAAAGAAAAAAAGAAAAAAGAAAAAACATAACGAAAACATGGAGAAGGAATTACTAGCTTAATGGTAATTTTAGCTACTGTCAAGCTAATATCTAGAATAAAACCTTCACAAATATAGTAAAGAGTGGATTATACCATCCTAATAGTAATCCCAAATATTGCCATACCAATTAAAAATAAATAAGTGGGTTAAACGAATTAACTCGACTTGATTCACTTTAACTTATAAGTTAAATGGGCCAACTAATATTAACCTACTTTTAAATGGCCAAATTTTAATTAGCCCAACCTAGCCCGTAGGGCTGGTGGGTTAAATGAGCTAGCCCATTTAACCTATTTTAATATTTTAGTGGGTTAAACAGCTCATTTAGCCCGTTTAACTCATTTTTGCATAAGGTATCAGAATTTTTAATTCTTTACAAGTAACTTGCTACTTTTATATCTATGTAATGGAATAATGGGCTATGGATTTATAAGAAATAAAAATTGATAATACTTAAAGATGATATTATAATTGAACAATGAGCAGTAGAGTTCCAAAAAGAAAAGAGAATGTTGAGGCAGTCCACTTCACTCCGCAAAAGAATACAAACATAGAAGGGATGAAACTTAAAAAGTACTTGTAAGATGAAAGAAAAAAAATATGAAAAAAAAGTTATACAATGGCTAGAATACTTGGGTGTTAAAGGTTAACATTCAAAGAGTAAAAACAAAAAGAATTAACACCAGCCCAATACCCTCAAAAGACATGCACAAAACTACAAAAAGCAACTACATTGCATCGTCATTCTTCAATTCATCACGGCATGTCATCGTTAATTCATTATGGTCACGGCATGTCTCCCCCAAATAGAAAACTATAAAAAAGAAGTTGCATTGCATCATTACGGAAATTCTCTAGTTTTCCTATTAGCATCTAATGTTTGACTTTGACAACGCAATCAGTGATTAAGAAAATGAACCTGTTATTTGAAAGAATAACACTGCTACCGGGCACAATTATAAAACTAGACTAATTAGATTTCAAAAAGCACACTACATTCAATAACACATTAATTTATTTCTCATTTCATTTTTTCCATTTATTTCTTCATTAATTATCTCTACTATGAAATTTACTGAGCTCAAACACCACATTTTCCCATCTATTTCTTTACTAAAGTAGTATATAATGTGTAAATAAACTAGACATAAGCTTACAAATGACGTTGATCTTCTTCAATCATCAACCACTACATTTGAATCTTCCTTTGACAATATTGTTTCAAGTCTTTTTTCACTTTCATCTACAATTCAAAAAAAAAAAAAACACATAGACATAGTTAGATATAAATAATAAAAAGATAAATCAAAAATTAAGAAACATAATATCAATACAAAAAAATGACCTTCCTAATTAAATCCTTGTAACCAATTCCTTATATAAACTAAAGCTTCCACATTTTCAGGAAGCATGCTACCACAATACTTGGTGAGAACACGATCACCAATACTAAAAGCGGACTCGGAAGTAACTATAGTAGTTGGAATACTTAGAACATTGGAAACCATTATGCACAAATTTGGATACTTTTGACGTTGACTTTTCTAGAATTCCAACACATCCAAATCTGAATAGAAGTTCATATCCATTATCGGTTCTTCCAAATAGAGATGTAAGAAAGATTTACCAGTAGTTTGAACCTTAACTTGGCAATACCCCTAAGTCATTAACAAAAAAAAAAAAAAAAAGGAAAGGAAAAGTTATGATCGTTGGTCATTAAAGGTATGCAATAGTATTATAAAAATAAATAATTAAAGTAACCATTGAACTTACATTAAGAGTAGTAGAATTGATAGCCAACTATCCCAAACTTTTACCAAATCTAATGTTCCCTCCAGTTCCTTTCCATGGAACTCCACCTCTAAGTGTTTGAGGAGATATAAATTGAGAGATACCATAACTCATATTACTTTGCTTGCTTTTGTCATATTCCCCAAAGAGTCTACATAACCTACTCTTTATTTTATCTAACTTCTCCAGTTAAGTGGATTAATCTTATTGAAGCAGGATTTCAAAAAATTAAACTTCATTCAAGAATCAAGTACTACTCCATGTGCAAGGGTAATACTATATTTCCTCTAATATTTTTCAAAATTTTGCTTCATCTTAATACACATATCCCTTATCATAGTATCTTCACTTATTAAATTCTTATTCAACAAACACTCTATTCTCTACACTTGCAAAAATATAAGTTTGAAGTTGGATAGGAGGACCCAGACATTAAATTTGTAATAGTGTAAAAGGGATTAAGAAATTTGCACAATTTTTATGCTCTTTCCCGCTCCTTCATTGATGGATAATACTTACAATTTGAATTATTCAATTGAAAGTAGGAAAATGTATGTTGACACTTCAAAGTACTCTTAAGCATTAGATAAGTAGAATTCCATCTAGTTGCTATATCCAAACGTAAAATAATTCCAATGTCAATATTACCAACTTCTTCGACACATTCCTAAAAATGTTTCATTCTACTTTCTGACCCCTTCACATACTTTACACTTTCTCTAGTCTTATGTAAGGCCTCATTAGCCATCAACAAACCATCCTTCACAATTAGGTGAAGAATGTAGGCACAACATCTAACATAAAAAAATTCTCCACTGCACAACAATTATCTTATAAATTAAGTTGATGTTTTAAGTAATCTTGCATACAATCATTAGCAGATGCATTATCTAGGGTAAGAGGGAAAATCTTCTTATCTATACCTTAATCTTTCAAAAAATCAAACATTTTCTTCAACAATTCAAGTCCCAGGTGGGGAGGGGGCATATAAGATAAGGAAAGAATTTTGTTGTTAAGTTTGCAATTCTCGTCAAAATAATGAGCAGTTAAGCATATGTATCCCTCACTTGTGCTAGCTGTCCATAAGTACAATTTCTACACATTAGATGTGGCTGTTTTCTTAGAGATAGGAATATAATAAGGGTTGAAGTGTTGTATGAATTCTATAATTCTCCTATATTCAATAAATGAAAAGGGAAGATTTTGTTCAATTATTGCCTTTGTCAAAATATTACAGGTAACCTTATAATCTACTTTTCTAAACTTTAATTTTCCCGCTTCATCAATCATCATTTCACTTGCATCATGATATTTAGGAAGTGAACAACATTTCTCCATATGTCTAAGTAAAGTTGAGGTTCCATATTTGGCTCACCAATGACAAATTCATTTTTACACCCATTACATCATGCTCTTTCCTTTCCATCTTTTTCTACTCCTATATTTGTAAATGCATGCCAAACTTCAAAAGTGTTTATTTTAGCTCTTACTTTTGGTTCTTCAGAATCAATAGATGTTTCAGTGATGGAATTATACAGCACACTAACATCACCACCATGAGCTTCTAATTCACCATCTACATTGATATGTTGAATAGTAGTGTCCTTATCATTATTAGTATTGGGATTCATCTGAAAATAAACCACAACAGAAAAAGTAAAAATATAATCAATTTATGTTAGCTTTATATTTATGTAAATATAACAAACCACATGGAGCTTTGGTTATTTTATTCATACCCCATGAACTACTAAGAACCTCACTTTATTAATATGCAATTCCAAAAGAAAACATGAATTGATTAGAACGAATGCTAGCAAATTACAAGTGTAAACATAAAAATTGAACTGGCAATCACTCTTAACTTCATTATTTCTTTTACTCGATATTTTGTTTCCATCAACTTTCAGCCTACTATTCATCAAATCCTTATAATTCACAACAATATGTCAAAAATGTGAACAGAAAAAAAAAAAGGAATTAAATTACAACTAATTTAATCAATATTAACCTTTGTAAGTATGGCCTTTTTTAATGAATACTATTATCTATATGTATTACTAACATATTATTATATCCTTTTAATTATCCTTAAACATATTTTGTATTGTTTTTAGGTCAATCATGACATGATTGTGCTTTATTTATGTATGTTAGTATGTATTCCTTTTATGTGGCTGTTCAGAGATAATATTTCTAATTTTAGAGTAATTGCATTATTCTTTGAGATTCATACCATATTAGCATAATCAATACACAAACATTACGTACGTGTAAAAATTCCCAAATAAGAACAAAAAAGATTCTCAATTCAAAGTGAAGACTTTATCCAACTTATACAAATGATGCAAAAAGTTTTTTCTATCCAAAGTTTCTAATAAAGACAACATACACCTTTGTCAAAGCTGTTAACATAAATACATTCACAAAATTTTTTTTTTTAAAAGGTCCAAGGATCTATTGTTCTTTCCTTCAAGTTTCTACCCATATGTTAGACCTCTTCCTCTCCAATCAGGAGGAGCCTAATTATAACGCTCATATGACATAGTTAGAATTGGTACTTTCTTATACCTATGCATTAGATATAACTACTGTGACATTTGTTCTATTTTAGGCCCATACTATCCAAGGATAGAATCAAAATGGCTAGTTTAAATTCATCGATGAAATACTTTTCTATTTTCGTCCATTCAAACCCTACAACACTTGATGATACTTAGTGCAACCAATTAAAGATCCCATTTAAATCATGCAAAAGGCAATTCTCTTCCAGCTTCCCATCACTTCTACGCCATTCTACACTTACTTCATTCTAGTTCAAGACAACCTGATAAACAAAACATGCAACCTCTAAAAACTTACTAAAGTGCTCCATAGATTTCCACAATAATAGACACAATAGATAATGAAATGAATAAGTCTATACTGGTTCCAAAAATGAAGTGAAATTCAACTAAGCAACAGCTACAAGAAGTCAAAATTATAACAAAAAGCATGAACTTCAATATCTTCCCACAAAAAGGAATCCATCCAACCATTTTAGGATGACATCAAATAGAATCAGAAAATTTTGGGTGGTCTTTCGACTACATAACTTTAGCAAAGAGTTTTGAGGCATAAAAAAAGAAAAAAGGATCATCCCATGATCATCTAACTCCTTTTTCGCCACAACTTGATTGTAAGGTCATCATAGCAGAAAAATCATATCATTTGTAAGATTAACATAGAGCCACAACTCAGTTCATGCCTAAATGTAGAAATAGAGGCAATGCTTAAAACAATATCTTCAACTAGATATATATATATATAGAGAGAGAGAGAGAGAGAGAGAGAAAGAGAGAGAGAAGGTGCTTATGAAATACAATCGAGAAGCTAGAATGTTGTCTTGTTTGCTTATTGTTGTGACTTTCACAAATAAAGTGTAACTTCTATTTTCTGTTGAGTTTGCCAACAACCAAAGATGAGGGAGTGAGACTTCATTAGATAATGTACTGACTAAGTGTGTGTGAATGATGATTGAGTCATTGATAAACTAGTCGAAGCATCGGAGAGACAATTGGCAAGAGTAAGAGACAAAAAGTAACTTAGAGTTAGGGTTTGAGGGAAATTTCTTTCGTAATTCCAAAAGCAAAACAGTAAAGTAAAGAAATAGAAAGTAGATAAGGTGTCGTAACTGTGAGTCCATAAGCTTTGTTTAACCCATGCTATGGATGGACGATGGACGTAACCTTAGTTCTAAATTGCAAGTTGTGAATTCAAAATCAAATCAAATCTGCAAGTTTTTTTAATAAAAAATAGGTCAACCTAATCCATCATATGTTAGCCCATTTAAATCCGTAGGTTAAATGGGTTAGGCTAAAATGGCTCGCTTTTATACGGCTAAAAAAATGCAACCCAAATCTGCTTTAAAAGCGGGTTAAACGGGTTGTCCCATGGGCCAAAACCCATTAGCATACCTCTAACACCAGTAGTGCAGTTAAGGCGGTATTCTCCTTATATAAAAAGTTGCTAAAATGAAGTACGCCGAATAAACCCATTTTCCATTTCTTTCTTCTTTCCATTGACTTTTGTTTATTCTCTCTGTTAAGGTTTCAAACTTTAGGTTCTTTTAGCTTCATTTTTACAATGTAATAAAGGAATCCAACCTAGAGATGCTTGGGAAACACCATTCAAGCATTGATTTAGACATGTAACTCCTATTTTCAGGTTGTTTCTTTCCATTTTTGTATATTTATTTGCTTAGATGTTGTTTTTTGACTTGATGTATGCTTTAAACTTAATGAGATTGTGAATCTATGTAGTGGTTGGATTGTCTAATGGTGGTTTTGTTGTTTCCATTTGTGTTTTTATGTTGTGGGTTATTGATTTTGTTCATGGAGCTTGTATTTCGCTTTAAGAACATTAAGTAGATTAGGATATTGTAACTTGTTCATTATTCCAACTAATTTCATGAATGGCTAATATGGATTAGAAGTGATTAGAAATTCACAACTTCTAATTCAATTAGGGCTTAATTTAATAGCTGGTTAATTGCTCACTCATAATGCGAATTATTGAAATGACTTAACCTTTATACTATGATGCAGATTGTTGAAATGACTTAATCGCTAATCTATTAGACATTTTAACCCTTGGTTTGTAATTATATCTTTTCTTGGAGTTAGAATTCTCAATTGGCATATTTAGGTTAGTTAGTAAATATAGTTTAATACAAATGTAAAGTTTATTGGTTTAGAATAGTTGTTAGTTTTAGTTAAATAAAATTTGAGTTTTATTGAGTTTACTTAACTATAAAGGGATCTAAAATGGCTGAGAGCTAGTACATTTCCTTAGAAAATATGACCTTGGAGCTTACTCCATACTATTAATCGATCGGTACACTTATTGAAGTTTTTATCAAATTTATAAGTTTGATCGATTAGTTGTATATTGATTATACTATTTTAAGGAGCTAATTTTTCCAACTAATGCATGACTTGTGAAAGTTATGATGCGATACCATAAGTTTATTTATTTATCTATTTAAATACTTAACCTTTTTTTTTATCTGGCTTCTTAATATATTTAAAACACTATAAAAGTAAGACTTTTATCAAATTTGTTAAATTATTCGTTCATCCATCATACATGTTAGCTTTAAATTAGTTTACAATAATTAATTTAACAAAATGATAATTAAATATATTTAATTTCATAATATAATAAAAAATATTATCAAATATATTTAATTATATAATATCATAAAAATAATTAAAAAATACAAAAAATAGTTAAAAGTAATCAAAAGGGGCTAAAAAAAAATTGTACAAACCTTAACGGAATTAGTTAGCTGTTTGAAGGCAAACAAAAAGATAACATATACCCAAGATTGGTGAAAAAATTTAACCAATTTAATGAAAGTTGTATTTTTCATAAGATTTTGAAAATATTAAAAACTTAAATAGAAGGGAAGAGAAGAAAAAAAAAAAGTTGATAATTTAACTAGATTAGTAGGTAACTAAAAGTTTAGTTTTTCCTTCAAATCTCTAAATTTTTGCATACTTATATTATGAATTTTTTTATGATCATGTTCTTATTTTTTATGAAATTATATTATAACTTTTTATTTCACTCTTAATTTATATTCCTTAAAATCTAAACTATTGAATAAGTTATAAATTCAACGGTTTAAATTTAAAAATATATATACATAAATAAATGATAAGATTTAGAGTTAGATTAGTCTCATCAAAATAGAAGACGAACCTATAAAAACTTCATATATATATATAGAGAGAGAGAGAGAGAGAGCTCAATTTTGTATGAAAGATGGAACCTGAAGTAGATTTGCATGTGTCACCATTTTAGAAGAGGTAAATATTAGGTGAGCTGCATGTGCATAAATTGTATTTTTGTTATCATTCAATCAATTAGTTCTAAATTTTAGTTGTTAATTACACTTCATGTTATTTTTTTTTTTAATTCTGACCAATAGTGAATTTGCAATGTAAATTATTAAATTTACTTGAAAGAGTATCTGTGATTATGCTAAGAATGTTGGTTTAATTTTGATTTAACAAATATAGAAATATGCATGGAGTAAAATTATGGTGTGATTTATTTAATGCAATATATTTAAACTGATAATGGCTATACTCCAATTTTAGCATAGTCGAACTTTTATTGAGTCTAAACATTTCAGGCTTGAGATGAAGCTTATTAAGGAACCTGAAGTTTGATCTTAGTTTATTTAGATAAACGAGTCTAAATGAGCTTAAGGTTGAAATAAGATTTAAAATTAATTCAAAATTTTTAAAATATAGCTTTTATAATTTTTTTAATTATATTATTCTTATTCTTAGATTACCTTTTTTTTCTTGTAATATAATAATATATTAGCTTGTCAGCTCATTCATGTGCTTATTTACAAATCTATTTATAAGTTAACTTATTAACAATATAAACGAGTTTGTTGATAGCTCTCTAACTAACTTATAAACTTAAATAAATTTTATTTTATGTTTAAATTTGACTTGTTTATAAATTGAACTTCGACCAAGTCGTGCTTGAGGTTAGTCGAGCTCTCTCTCTATATTTATACATATATATATATATATATACATCAACAAAAATCCAGAAAACGAATAACAATATGACTTTATCTCGACATGACATGCACTTCATCATTGTAATCTTAAGCTTTTTCTTCCCCCCATCAATTCTAACCTATAGAATTAATTTTGATATCATCTGAAAGTTACTTACTCGCAGTATCCGCTCGGAGGTATGTATCCATAATAATTGTGGCTTACTTCATGCGAGGAAATTGATAGTAACTTCGGATGACTTGCGATCTTTTAAGATTGTAGTCTCATTAAAAATTGAAGGACTTCATTTTTGTACTACGTATTACGGTAAGTTTGTTTTGCGGAATATATTTTCCAAATATTGTTTGATAGTGATAATTGTTAAATCTTTAAAAACATTGAAATTATTTTCGTAGTATAATATCAAGAAATTTAGGTTATTAATGGCTTTTAAGAAATAAGTCGTGGTGGCAATAGATAACCATCTAGGGTGGTTAACTTCTACATATAATAATAATAATAATAATAATAATAATAATAATAATAATAATAATAATAATAATAATAATTTGTGAGAAAAACGTTGCTACTTTTATTAAATTCTGTTTTTAAAACATTAAAAAAAGTAGGTTTTCTTTTTTCAAATCCATTAAATTATCTATCTATCTATCACACATCACAGCTTCAAATTGATTTACAATAATAAATTTAACAAAATGATAATTGAATCTATTTAATTGCATAATATGATAAAATATAATATTAAATATATTTAATTGTATAATACAATAAAAATAATTAAAAGTACGAAGAAAAGTTAAGGGCAAGAAAAAGGGCCAGAAAAATTTGTGCATTCCCCAGCCAATTTGGCTATAACTATCTAAAGGCCAATAAAAAGATAATACATATTCAAGATGGATGGTTTAACTAATTATTAAAATTCATATTTTTATAAGGTTTTGAAAACATTAAAAACTCAACTAGTAGGAAAAAAAAAAAGATTGATAATTTAACTAGATTGATGGGTAAATATTAGGACTAAAAGTATAGCTTTTACTTCAAATTTCTAGATTTTTTCATACAGGTACTATATATATTAGACTCCTAATACAATCTGGATCGCTAGCTCACTTTGTAAGAAAACTAGAAGAAACTTTTGCAGATGTCGCCATTTTAGAAGAGGTAAATATTAGTTGAGTTGCGTGTGCATAAATTGTATTTTTGCTATCATCTCGATCGATTACTTCTAAATTCTAGTTTTTAATTGTCATGTTATTTTTGTTATTCTGACCAATAGTGAAGTTGCATGTAAATCATTAAATTTACTTGAAAGAGTACTTATGATTATACTAAAGGTTTTCGTTTAATTTTGATTTTAACAAACGTAGAAATATGCATGGATTAAAATTATGGTGTAATTTATTTAATGCAATATATTTAAGTTGATAATGGCTATATTTCAACTCAAGTAGAGTCAAGCTTTTACTGTGTATCGCTCCAAAACTTGAGGGCGCCACAACTTGCCACGTGTCCCTATCATTTAGAACTACGTTAACGTTTTAAAACTAACTACTATCTTTAAACTGACTTATAACAATTGCATATCAAGTACAAAATAATTATTCTCTAAATACGTTAATTTGAGTGACTCACAGACGAGTCACTTTATTCAGAAATATATTAAATAATTAGATTTTGATCATTTACAATAGACAAGACTAACCAACTCTCTTTTCTAATCCAGTTATAGCAATTTCCATACTTGTTATAAATTTATCTAATTGGCCTATAACTGTACCAAAAAAAAAGGATGTGCTGAAACCTAACACAATACACAAACACATGCAGTTTCCAAGCCTAATACATTCATATCCATATAAGGCAGATATAATAGAATATAATAAAACAGTCATTTGATTATCTTTATATTAAGCTAACAAATAGTAAAAGGGTATTCATAACGCCGCCATACCTAATCTTTGTTTACATACATAGGTAGATATAATATAAGTATTCCTTTAAGTCCTTTATGTCTAAAATCTAGAGTTTAGAGATTACAAATCTAATATTCTAATTACGTCATTCCATATAATAATTTGCCACTATAGGCCCCTAGAGCAAGTGGATCAAGTAAAATCAGCAAACCATTAATTCAAGCTGAATATAGATTAGTCAAGTTAAATCTTATCTAACCTAGTAAGCATAATTAAACAAACAAATACCGTGTACCTTAAATTGCTTCACAATGGCTAAAAGAATTCAAACTCACAAATCTCGAATCAATAGTTCAGATCTCAATAAGAAATCCGATAACCACAACGAATCTACTTGAAAAACAAGCATACACATCAACCTTCGAGTATTCGATAACTAGGTTCTACCTCAAAGTTACTTAAGAACTTATAAATTTATTTAATCAAAGGTTTTGAAAAAAAAAATCAAATCCAATCATAAGTCAAGAATAGAAATTGAAGACAACATAAATACGTAATACGATAAAGCCAAAAATTAACATATTTATAGACTATTTAATTACTCAAAACATAAGGTACAATATGTTTATATAAAGAAAATATGAAGTAAATACATAATGAGAGTATAAAAATAGATAGTTTTACCAATTGTCATAATAATAAAAGAATACATACTTAATTAGTTAATAGTAGAGCTTATAGGAGTACGTAAGAAAATATATGTTAATAATAGGAAATCCTAATCATACATACTATATGATTAATATCATATACTACATAACATGAATATACTATATAACATTAATATCAATGTAATAGAAATAATATAACAATAATAATATTAATAAATTAAGATTTTAATCATAATAGAATAAAATTATTGTAATTAAATCGATATTTGAAATCATATATATATGACATAAGTATTTCTACAACTCTATACCTAATTAGAAAATAGTGACCCAACTCCAAAAATAATAGGAAATAGAAATTAACCCACATATATACTTATATCTATACTTTGATATATGAACCAGTTGATAATAGCAATTTTTATATAAAATAATACTATTAATATGATATTAAATAGATTTATAGTATGAATCAAATATTTACAAAATAATTACTTTTCATAATAATATAGGAAAAGTAAAAATGATTTACTACGTATATGAGCCCGACTAAAATAATTGAGTTGGCTCATATAATAAAAATTGAGACGGAAACATGAAATGGACATAAATCATGTTGAAAATGAACCTATGAGACAAAAATACAGAAATTATATTTTATATAATAATATACCTAAATACTTTACGGATAAAATTTTGCCGAAATGCATGGAAGTGGGACAAAGCAAAATAATCAGCGGTAGAGAATTCGATAGGTGGCCGAGTGCTTCAGACCAGCGATTGGAAAATGTCACCGCGAGGGAATGACCGAGAGGGGGGTTTCCAATGCGTGGGAGTTTGAGGGTCGTGCGAATGGGATTGGATGGTAGGGAGGGGGTCCAACGCGTAGGAGGGGCGAGTGAGGAATTGGGAGTAGGGTCCAACCAAGAAGATTAAGACAGCGAGAGAAAGAGTTTGGGGGGAGACGAGAGAGATATAGAATGGGTAGGGTCCGATGTTTATAGACGAGGGAGAGCGAACAGGGGGTAGGGAGATAGAGAGCTGACGTCTGGTGAGAGAGGGGAAAGAAAGGGGTGGGTTCAGTGAGATAGAAGAATAGCGAGAGAGAGGGAAATGATGAGAGGATGAAAGGATGGGGTGGGGTTTGGACGAGAGAGAAAAATGGAGAGTGTAGGAGTGAGCTGAGAGAAGGAAAGAATAGAATTACGGTCGAGAAGGAAAATAGGGTATGTTTAGGATATTTTAGAATTTAGGATAGTAAATTTAAGAAAATTAGGAAAATAAAGAATTAATTAAGATAAGAATAAATAATATTTAGAAAATAAAACATATATTAAAATACTGTAAGATATATAATATTATTAAAAATACATATATTTTATTTGTAAAATAAAATTAATCTATTTAGTGCATACAAAAAATAAAAATTATAAAAAAAATATTACCAAAATCTTAAATTAGATATCTATTCTATATGATACACTTAGAATAAGTCTGAAATTGCTTAAAGATCAATAAATTGAGAAATTTTTTTCTTACTAGATTGCGGCTTTTATCAATAAGATTTAAAAAAAAAATTGCTACTTAAACAATTTAATATATTAATTTGACTGGGGTGCTTCATACTAAGCTTGAAAATTATATGCTCAAAATCACGCTTGTTAAGGAATCTAAAGTTTAAGCTTGACTTGTGTGAATAAACGAGCCCAAACTTGGGTTTAAGATTAAATTAAAACTCAAAATTAATTCAAATTTTTCAAAATATTGCTTTTATAATTTTTTTATTTATATTATTCTTCTTCTTATACTTTTGTATCATTTTTTAGGTAATATAGTTTTAATATAATAATATATCGATTCGCAAGCTTATTCATTTGCTTACTCATAAGTTTGTTTATAAGCTAACTTATTAACAATATAAAGAGTCTACTCATGAACTGACTTATGAGCTCAAACCTAACGTTAAGTTTAATTTATTTATATGAATGAGTTTTATTTTGAGTTTAAATTTAATTCGTTAGTAAATTGAGTTTGGACTAAATTAATCTTAAAGTGAACTGAGTTCAAATAACTCATGAATCGCTCAAAATCTTATCCAACGGAATGAATTAAATTCAAATTCTCTCTCTTAAGTTAGTTGGAGAGAAAAAAATTATACCAGCAGAAATCCAGAAAATAAATAATGAATATGTCTTTATGTCGACATGACATGCACTTCATCATCGTAATCTTAAGCTTTTTCTTTCCCCCACTGATTCTAACCTTTAGCATTAATTTTGATATCATAAAAATTATTTACTGGCAGTACTCGCTGGGAAGTATGGATCCATCGTAATTGCACCTTGCGAGGAAATAGATAGTAACTTCGGATGACTTGCGATCATTCAAGATTACAGTTTCATTAAAAATTGATACACTTCATTTTTCTACTGCATATTATGTTAAGTTTGTCTAGGGGAATATATTTGTCGAATATTGTTTGATAGTTGTAATTGTCAAATCTTTAAAAATATTAAAATTATTTTCGTAGTATAATGTCAAGAAATTTAGGTTATTAATTGCTTTTAAGAAACAAGTGGTGGTGGCAGTAGATAACCAGTGATGATGGTTAACTTTTTACAGATAATAATAATAATAATAATAATAATAATAATAATAATAAATGAGAAAAACGGTTTTAGTTTTTTCGTCTGTTGTTTCCTACTTTTATTAATGATCCGTTATTATTATTGCCCTCTACAATCACTTACCACTAAAAGCCGTTAGCATACTTGCAACCTCCTGAGATTACAATAGTAATAATAATAATATAAAGAAATACTAAATATGATAAATATCCAACGAAAAGTCTCAATAACGTAACATCTCCTTACTTGTAGACGGAACAGCTCAGCTAGGCACAAATAAATCTGTAGAATTTTGGGACGGCATAGGGTTTTCGATATCGAAGTAATGACGTTGACTAGATGAAATCAAAATGCAACCAATATTTTCTGATGGCTATATCTAGTGAACTAATTAGCAAAAGAAAAAATGTACTCTTTTGAACAATATTCTCAATGATTCTAACTTCAGAATAAAAAATATCTCGATTGCTTTATATATCTCATCTGATATATATATAACAAATAAACCATTTCTGTACAAAGGACGGTTTCAACAACTAATTTTCAGCAAATTATATAATATATTATAACATGCGAATGAATAAATAGAACCCGATTCATCGCATCAGAAAATCAACCTTCATATGACCAAATTATAAATGTAACTGACAACAACTAATTTAAATAAACATATGTTCTATTTTGCATACATAAAAATGTGATATTAGTAATATTCTTCTCATCATCTACCAGAGAGGCAAAGTTTTCCTACTGACTTTCGCCCAAAATAGGATGTAGGCGAGTTTTACCAAAAGCGTAAGAAGAATTATAAAAAAAAAAAAAAAAAAAAAAAGAAGAAGAAGAAGAAGAAGAAAAATGGAGGGGAAAAAAAAAAAATTGAAGATGCCTTTATCAAACACACTGCAAATCCTGGACCCTTGGCATTGAAATATGAAGTTCCATGGTGCAATTCATCACCAAAGTTTTCTTCCGCTTTACAATTTTCAATACATGAACTTGTCCTCTCATCTTCGCGAAGCTCCTCAGTAGCAATACACCCGAGTTAATGTCACTTGTGAGACCCTTAATATGTGCATTATCCACTGATCTGCTGGATCTCACATCTATTGTAACGTCCACCCTTTTTGTGTCCCTGGCTTTGGCACGTCCTGCCCTAATGGTGTCCTTTCCAATATCCCCACCATCATAGATTACACTCATCGTGCTATTCTCGAACTCGAATCGACCGAAGTTTGTATTATCAATGGTCACTTGAGCGATCAAAGTTGCATTAAGCGATGGCAATGAAGCAGAAGAAGATGGTGTGTGCTTAAGATTTCTTACTAACACCTCACTTAATCTGAGTTTTGGCGTCTTGACACGAAAAACAACTAGTGAGAACACTAATAAAATCGCACATAGGAGTACTATTCCTGCGAGGATGTATACGAACAGTTTGCTACTTCTCTGATGGTGTGCAGATTTGGATTTGGTGGTGGTGGAGGCGAGTTCTTCATCGCTTCGGCTATAGAATTGGGCCGGGGCTAGTGGATTAGTGTGGTTGTATTCAGCCATGATGGACAGTATGGCAAAGGTCGTGTGATATTTTCACTTCATTTGATTTTGAGTTGGATCGAGAGCATACACAAAAATTAAGGTTTTGATTATATATATGTGAAGAAAAGAAAAATATGGAGGTTGAGTGTAAAGAACAAAGTCTTGCTGATATTAATGTGCAAAAAGTGAATGGGAAGAAGGAATTATATGGAGATCGAGTGCAATAATATTAGCAAAGTCTCGGCGATATTAATGTATTTATAGTAACGTTGATGTGCCAACGAACCGTGTGATGAACAGAAAGATGAAAGGGTCCTCATGGGGGTATATGTTTCGAGAGCCGCCTTTGATTGTTATTAGCTCATCTGGTAGGGCTTTATTTAAAAGTTTGTCAGATTCAACCATGTTAGAATACATATAATATTATAGTTATAATATATATATATATATATAAGATGCTTATAATTCACATAATAGTATGTATAGCCTTCTTGGTGAGCTTGCTCGGTCTTATAGAAGTCTCGTACCCAAAGATGCACGTCGATAGTCAAAAAAGGTGACACGTCCGTTTCTCTGCATTCTGCCATGTTCGATGGATTTATTTTGTGGCTGGCCTTTTTTTAATAGGACCCTGGCATTGCCTTTTCTAAAGGTTTCTATATAAGGGATAATAATGCTTATGTTAAATTTTGCGTATTATTGAATATGTCCTTGCCCCATCATGAGGCCATTACGTTATTTCAAAGTGTTCTTGGGTTTTTAGCTTTTGTGACAAATCAATTAATCGAAAGTTTAAACTAATAGATAAGGCAATTTACATATATCATAACATTTATAGAAGTCTATATATCAATTGGACACTTAATGGAAGGAAATAAAATAACAATGCAGGAATCTAATATAAGATTCATTCACTATTAATGCCACATGTACATGCATTTGAGGTGTAAGCATCAATGAGATTTTCACACACATAGCATTAAAATAGTTAGTTTCTAAAATAACTACTATTCATGGTCAACACAAATTATATATATTAAAATTTTATTGGTATTTATATATCATATGTATATAAAATATGACATATAATATCTAATAAATTTTTTCTTGATTTATATACTTTGATAAAAAGAATTATGGTTTGATCTCTCTACGCCTGTTTGTTTCAAGGAAAAAGTCCTATTATCATAAAATGATTTCTCTTAAAAACATGTTCCTCAAATTGATATGTTTTTATACCTTTGATAGTATTTGTAAAAAATTTTAGAAAAATTTTTCTATTGAAACATATAATAAGAATTATGGTTTGATCTCTCTACGGCCTGTTTGTTTCAAGGAAAAAGTCCTATTATCATAAAATGATTTCTCTTAAAAACATGTTCCTCAAATTGATATGTTCTTATACCTTTGATAGTATTTGTAAAAAATTTTAGAAAAATTTTTCTATTGCTCAAGTCATGAATATTATGTCAATTGTACCAAAATAAACTAGTATAAGTATGTCACTATGAATACATCATTTCAATTTTTTTAAAGTAAAATTATAAATGTAAATTAGTTTTAAATATGTATTATTACAACTTCTTTACTTAACTTTAATAATTTTCAACAAATCTATAATTTTTTTACCCATTAAAAGTTTAAGGGAAAATGCATAAAACTTTCCCTAAATTTTTACTTTGGTGCAAATTTTCTCTATAAACTTTAAAAGTGTAGTTTTTGACCTCCTAAATTTTTTATAAATTGACAAATAACTTCCATAACCCTTTTAAATTTTGATTTTAATATATAAACACTTTTTAAATTTTGATTTTTGTGTATAAACATCTCATAAACTTTAATTTTGGTATGTAAATACCTTCTCAACACTACATAATTTTGAAGGTATTTTTACATCAAAATCAAAATTTGAGGGGCTATTTTCAATTTGAAAGATTATTTGTTAATTTATAAAAGTTTAGGGATTAAAAACCATATTTTAAAAGTTTAAGACAGCATTCCACAATTGAGTTAAAGTTTAGAAGAGTTTTATGTAATTTCTCCTTAAATTTAAATATAATTCATATGTCAACTACAACAAAAGTAAAGCAAGTACCATTTTCCTAAAGTTAGAATGCATACAAATATTGATTTGGAAAAAGACATTTCAATTTGAAATGAATAAGTCGTTTTCCAAGAAAAACCTTTGCTTATCCTTTTAACGGAAAAATATCTTCCTTACAAAAAACGTTTTCTGGAGGACTTTTTTAGGCATAGGAAATAAGGAAAGATGGAGAAAATGTTTTCCAAAAAAATTTTTTTTTTTTTTTTTTGGGGGGGGGGGGGGGGGGGGGGGGGGAAGAAACAAAACCTACGTTGTAGAACCGACGTATCATTTATCAAGGCTTCTCTATGTGGCCTCTTTTTTATTTCACCTCTTTCAGTTGAACAAGTAAAGGGATGACGATGGAAACTCATATCACTACAATTAGTCTTTGGCTTTTCTATATCGGTCCATAGGCGCAGGATGCGTTGTATATGGGGTAGGCTATGATTGAGAATATTGCTAGCTGCTCATAATTTAAGCGAGCCTTTAATGTCTTCAGTTAATTTTGATACATCATCAACGATGTCGGTGAGACGATCCATTTGGGCCAGCTGCAATGGACAATTAAAGCATACTCTACTTTGGGTGTGTTTGTTTCATATACTAAATCGGTTTTAGATTTTTTTTTTTTTTTTTAATAATCAAAACTTTAGAAGGACAAATTTTCATTATAATAATCTTGAAAAGTTGTATGAATATAAGTAACTCTCAAATGACAATCGATGGTAGAAGATAAATAAAGGCAACGAATAATTGATGATATCCATGGGAAATAAAGAAAATGATTTCCATATTATACGACAGGAAAATCATTTTCCTCATTCTTGATAAGTAATTTTTTTTCTTTCTTTTTTTTTTTTTAACAGCTATTAACCATCGAAGACGGCTTGCTGCTAAGATTGTCTTCTACTATCGCCATTTTGTGATTATTATAATAATATTGGGCAACTGTTATCTTTTTGTTATAACAATGTAAAAAATGTTGAAAAAACGGTCATCCACAAAAAGTCGATCCTATTTATCTTTTGGCACATGTATATAAATGTCCAATTCTCTTCGTATAGGATCTTTTATATATATATATATATCATTTGTGTTTTTTTTTTAAAATTACCATTTAACCCTCTAATCTTATAATATATAACAAAAAAACCTAATATTAAACTAACAATAAATATATTATACTATAAATAAATTTATTAACTTTCTAAATTTTCTTTTACTTACCATTTTTCTATCTTTTTTCCATTTATTTTCTCTTTTTCCATTATTACCACATTCCACATTAATATTATTTTCTCTCTTTTCACCATTGTCACATTCTCTCTCTCTACCCCAACATTCCCGCTATCTCTTGATTCTCTTCCCATAACCCTCGTCTCTCTCTCTTTCTCATCTATTAATATTTTCTATTAATATTATACGATTTTATTCAATTTATGCATACATAATATAATTACATTTTCTATTATTCACTAATACATACTCATGATGAGTGAACCTCTATGTAAGATATATATAGAACAGAAAACTAAGTAACTATAAAATCGATATTTATGTTTGGATTACTGCATAACATATATCGAGGACAGAGGATAGTCAAATATCATTTTTGTTTTAAAAGGACGAAGGAAATAAAAGGACAGACAGAACAAATCAAAATTGAAAGATTGTTATGATTGTACCGTATCTCTTATTTTTGAAAGCCTCGCTTTCCCAGACAACACAAAACTCAAAACATTATACTATTTTTTGCTTTGTTCCTCTCATTTGCAATTACAAGCATACGAAAAACAACAAAGAGTCCTCCAAGCAAAATGATATAGATTATTTATAAACATCGGACCCCTGTGGCCTCTATTAGAATTGCACTTATTAATGAGCCCTAGAAATACAAATGCTTACCTTTTGGTGGGGAAAAGAGTAAAGGTCAGGTTTTTTTCAATTTATGTTGATGCCAATTTCTTTTTCCATTTTCTTTTTCTTTTTTTAATTATAGTTTTGATTTGGACTTCAGAAGAGTTTATCTATATTGTTGCACCAACGCTCAACTATATATATATATATATATATATCAGAAATCAAGAAAGTGAACTAAAGGGTCCAAGAAGTTCATCAAATGACTTTTTATACTTATTAAAAGCTTAAAAAGAAAAAAAAAAAACAAAAGCTAATGCGGCTTTTTTAAACCGATTATACACTTTATGAAAAAGATATACAAACAAAAAAGATGATGATAGTTTCTTTATTAATTATCACAACAAGTGTTCCGAGATTCCATGCATTTATTATATGGTCTTCAAGCATAAGCATCTATAGATCTAAACTTCTGAATTGAAAAATTACAAAACAATTAGAAGTGAACTTCAATTGATAAAAAAAGAGAGAAAAGAAAAACAAACGATGTGAAGAGGAAAAATCAAAGAGACGATTTTGACAAAAATCAAATAAATATGGGAAAATATGACAATTGTATTGATCGTGTCTCCAGTGAGTTTCTATTGAAAAGAAAGAAGTTTGTCATATGGATTTGGCGAGTTTCTGGATTAAAAGGTGTCCAATTTACTTTGGTGAAGATATTTAAGAGATGATTATTATTCATGTCTTCTCGAATTAAGTCTTTCAACAAGAAGTAGCTGGATAAATTGGCATTTGACATTTGTTTCGTATGTTAAACATTGATCTATTGACAAAGAGGGCATTTGAATTCCCAACATTGGATTTTTATTCATTTCTTGTCGAATGAATAAGTCTTTACGCGCTAGAAAAAGAGTGAAATCCTATGCTCTAGGACTACGACAAATAGAACTGCATAGAGATGCGGACACCATTAGATGCCGTTAAGTGGAGGGGAAGACTAAGTGTAAGAATATAATGCAATCATACAAATGACTTTCATGGGCCAGCATTAGATAGTTGATTCCAAGAAAAGTATCATATTACGTGTCGTTTTTGCTTCTTCTCTATAATATCTTTCTCAACTTATCAATGGCAATGTGGAATTATCTTGAGCAACTCGTACATCGACGACTTGATATGAAATTTCCTTTAATAAATATAGTATAAAAACGAGACAACTTCATATATTGAGACTTCACTTAATAATTTCCTTGACAATGCATGTTATGTTACCTTTGCAGTCAAGAAGAGAAAATAAAAGCATTGTGATAATACTTTATGATGTGATGAGGCAAAGCAAACTTATATTAATAAGAAGAACAAAATTTCATACTTAATGCATTTTACTTTTTTCTTTTTGTTATTTGCATTCATTAAAAAATTTGAACATTTTAGCTCAAATTAAGAAACCATTGGCATGCCATTAATGTACAGTGTAAAATATGTTTATATTATTGATAATTGTGAATGACGTTATAAAAAGTGATTATGTTATATTTATAGTACACTCAAACTCTAATATTACATTAGTGAGATGTAGAAAGTCTAAAATAATTCCATACAAAGTAGAGTATATTTATACATGAGATAAGTCTATGTATATATATATATATATATTCATCTGCCCCTTAAATCTCATGGTGTTGGTGTGAGATTAGAGTAATGATCAAGAAAGGCTAAAGAAGACAAATTCTTGATGAGAAGGTTAGCTCGTTGATTTCGTATCGGGATGTAGCAAGCAAGTACTTGACCGATAGCAATCATTTCAAGAAAAAAATTATAGTCAATATTTTTTTAAAGATAGACAATGCAAGATTATCATAGTAGAGGACTGAATGGAATACCGAGTGTATAAGCAAGATGAGATATTAATGTAGATTTAACAATTGTATAGGCAAAAGCTTTGTACACAGCCTTAGTGGAAATTCTAGACATAGTAGGATGTTTCTTGGAATGCTAAGAGATGAGATTACGACCAAGATAAATAGCATAACCCATAATGGAGCAACAAGTGTTTAGATAACCAAACCCTATCAACATTAGCAAAGGTTATTAGAGAGGTACACGATGTGTGGATCATGGGAAGGCCTAAAATAGGTATGCTATGTAAATAGTGAAGAACTTGCTTTCTTGCTAGCATATGACTAATTGTGGGCTTGTGTAAGTATTGGCTGAGTAATTGTGACGTAATGGAGCGTACTGACTATCTCACAATAAGTAGTGGGGTATAGTAAAGAAGGAGAGCTGTGGGAGTTTGGATGGCTTTAAGGGGATAAGGGGGTCTTTACTTACTTATATAAATTCATTCTTGCAACATGAACGCCTAGAAAGAAGTGGAAAAGACTTACATCTTTCATAGCAAACTAATGAGAAAGAATAGAGATGTAATGATTGAAAAGTTAGGTGCTATTGCTAGTTAAAGATGATGACATCAACATAAAGAAGGAGAATGATATGAGGATGAACAAAAGCCTATGGTTGTTTCGTGAAAATTTTCTTAGTGAGGTGACCATGGAGAAAAAGCATTATTAATGTCTAGTTGACATATATCCCAACTAGATGAAACAACATGAGAAAGATTGAAGCAAATGGTAATGGGTTTGATAACTAGACTAAATGTTTTAGTATAGCTAAAGCCTTATCATTAAGTGAAGCCTTGTGCTACAATACGAGCTTTATGTTGCTCAACATGTACATTGGCATTTTATTTCAGGCAAAATTTCCTTGTTTTACCTAAAACATGTTAATAAACTCACCATTACTGTTACTATGAAAAATTTTTATTTGACTGGAAAAGTAATTTTCAACCAAACATTTGAAATACTTAAAATGAGACAAAACTTCGCTTTTATATGAATGGGAAAAATCTATGAGTATCCTGTACAATTGTTGACAAAAAGTACATAATAATGATATCTTAAATTGGATCTAATGGGCATCCACCATATATTAGAGTGAATCAAATCTAAGGGCTTCTATGCTCTTTAAGATGATTGTTGGAATGGGAGTCGAGTGGATTTTCCTTTGCAATAGGCATAGTGGGTATTTAGAGATGAGGAGGAGGGTTTAACTTGGATGGAATGACTTTGTTTAAACTTGGTGAGAATTTCACTATAAGGATGACACAAGTGGGAATGCCAAATTTGTCTAGAGACAACTGATGTGAGCAAATATGTTGGGGACTTGATGGGACATAAGATGACTGGATAGGGTAGGCACTTACTCAACTAGTAGAGGATGAGCTAACCTATCGTGAATCATTGACCAAGAAAGAAGAGTCATTAAAACTAATGGTGCAAGAGTTGTCTTGACATAATTTGCTGATAGATAATAAGTTATATGTAAGGGAGGGAACATAAAGGATATTGTTAAGGTAAAGGTGATGACCTTGAGTGCCAATAGTAAGTCTATGTGAGATATTAGCAATGATGCTCCATTGCCTACAAGAATTTTTTCTAAGCCAACATATGGTATAAGATTAGTGAGTATACTTACATTAACAATCATGTGGTCTATAACACTTAAGTCTGGATACCAAATAGCATACTGGATATCACCAACGGACAACACAACAAAGGATTATAGCAGATCAACATAAGCATCATTAAATCGATGATAACATTTTAGGGCTAGGTGACCCCACTTATCACATATTGGGTAGGTGAGTGTAGTAGAGGATTTGGATTGGGAAAATGACTAAGGACTTAATGAGTTGTGTTCGAAGGAGGAAAGCTATTTTGATGGGTGATTGGAGAGGCTCTAAGGGGCGGTAAGGGAGTAAGTACACCCCTTGGAGCTAAAGTAACCTCAACCATGATTGTGACCCTAGGAGGAAGAGGATTTGGTTTGAATGGAGAGCACTGTAGGTAGTGAAGTGTCAGCTTCCTCAATATCATAACACATAAACCGTTAATCTTGGTTGAGTAACTTAGCATAAACTTGCTCAAAGGTTAGAGGGATTGGGGAATGTGTGAGTGTAGTGATTAAGCATCATATTTGCGGGGGAGGCTATGAAGGGCATGAGTAATAAGAGCTAACTAATTGAGTAGTTGATTAATGGATGTGAGGCTTACTCAAGTAATTAGAGATGGAGTTGTTGTAAAACCAAAGGTTAAGAAGTCTCTATGGTAATTCCACTTCTCGAGCCAGGGAATCTTCAAGAAAATGTTGGCAAAGCGGTGAGCAAATATCATAGGTAAGTAAGATGTCATGGATCTCTATGAGGATTCTATGGTGATAGTGGAAAGAAGAGAGGCATGAACCAAGTGATTCAATCAAAACCAAGTGGTGTAACCTAGGTTTTGAATGGGTAAGGTACTCATGGAAATCATAATATCTCATAGGGTTACCATAATGGTACTATCAACATACTTGTAAAGGTCCAGTGAGATAAGGTATGATAATATGAGAAAGGACTACAATTGGTAATTGTTAGAGATTAATTTCATGGTGATGACATTAAAGATGTTGTTTGGTGTGATATTTGTGACTAGAGACAGGATAGTAGATTGTATGGTAGGAGTTGGTGGATTATATTGGAAGAAAGGTTGCGTATTAAAAGAAGATGATGGTAAATTGAGGAATGTGTTGGTTTGCATCATAAGGGAACGGAAAGGGAAAAACAAATGGAGATGGTTGGGCTATAGGGTTCAAGAGAAAGGGGTTAGTGGATAAGGCATTGGGGTTAATAGCAAAGTGATTGGTATTATGATCGATGGAGATTGGTTGTATGATAAGGTATACTAGATTATGTATCAAGATGTGGCCAGATGATATTGGTTGTTATTAAAGAAAGAAAGTGATGGTTGTAGTTGATGGAGTTAGGTGCAAGGGTGGATTGACAATAGACATAATGGTCGCAGTTGGATAAATGACAATGGTAATGGAAATGTCTACTATTGATGGCAATGTAGTGGCGGTAGGGGATGCAATAGGAGAGTGCCGTCAATTTTGTAGGATTCTATGGCATAGGATAGTATTGATTGATTAGCTATTTTAAGGGAAAGGTCCAACAAAAGTGAGAGTATTGGTGAAGGGGAGAAGAGAAAAATTAAACAAAAAAAAAATTAGGTTAGGGTTCACTTAGCCTTGATACCACATACAAAGTAAAATATGTTTGTGTTATTGATAATTGTGAATGATGTGACAAATTACATTATATTTATAGCATACTAGAGCTATAATGTTACATTAGTGAGACGTAGAAAGTCCAAAATAACCCTATATAAAGTAAAGTACATTTACACATGAGAATATGTCAAGATATATATACTACTAATTAAAATACCAATAAGAAATGTTCCTCTACAATGTTTTTATTTTTTAATCGTTTAATTTGAAATGCTCTAGAAAATCAAATTAAATGGAAGGGGATAAATGCAGTTTAAGCCCCTATTTTCTGTAATCAGTTAATGTCACTTTTAGTATGATAGAATAGTATGAAATGGAATAGAATGAAATGAGGATTGGAAATACTTATGAAATGGAATAAAATTAAATGCATATATAATAGTGATTATAGAAAACAACTTTAGTGTTATATCAACAAGGGTTAAATAAATAATTTTGATTAATAACAATTAATAGGGAGGGATTGGAATTGCTAAGGCAAAATTTAACTTTATTAAGTCAAAATCAGTGATTCCATGAATCGTGATTCCGCTTTTTAAATGCACTTCCAAACATAGGGAAAGAGAATGAAATTAGGAATTACAATACTTTTCCAGTCTATTCTTGCATACTAAACGTAATATAAGGGATTATGTTATTTAACTATAGATTTAAGTTATAGGGCTTATGTAAAAGATATCGTCCTCCTATCTTGAGCTATGGTGGCCTCACTTAACCCTAGCTCTTTGAAGTTAGAAATATAAAGCAAAATGAAAACTCTAACCTCATTGGCACAATAAAGAAAAGGTGCCAAGGGTGTCTCTCTTTCTTTGTTTTCCTAAATGGAAATCGAGCCTTAAAGATTCTAATCAATAAATCTGATTGTGATAAGAAATTCTTGATCATGAAATATATATGGCTCAAGTGAACTTTTAATATTATAAGGTAAATCTTTAAGACTATAAGTATTATAGAACTTATTTAGGTTATTTCTTTTCCTTAATATTGATGTAATTTTCAAGTACTAGATGGATTAAGACTTGTCATTAATTGAGAAACTTGATAGTTGATGCCAACTGAACACTTAAAATCTCTATCCACAATAAATATAAATATATATATATAATCATGAATTTTAGCCATTTGTGGTCTTAAGTCTGTAAATGAACCTATTGAAGCAAATTTTGAAGGAAAGCATATTTTTTTCAATTTTATCATTATTCAAAAAACCATAGGCTCTCCTCTAAAAGAAGTTCCTTCTCCCCCTCCCCCTAAATCTAAAATATTCTTAAAAGATGAAGAAGTACAAGATAGCAATAAAGAATTTTTCTTTTTTAAAGATTTGGGAGAAGGGCCTTCATGTAGGTTTAGGTTATAATATCTTAGCCTCCTTAAATGCATGGTTGTGCCAAAAAACGCACATCCTAACAATTTGATATTTAGAAAATGCACAAGCGTAAGATCTTTGATTTAAAAGGACAAAACAAAAGTTGCAAGATTCAAGGATTGTATCATAAGAAAAGAAATTGCAAGAAATCCCCTTTGTGAAAGAAAAAAAAAAATAAAAAAAATAAAAAGGACAAGAGCATAACCAAAAGCTTCACCTAAATAAAAGATTCAAAACTAAGATGGCCAAAAATGAAATTTCGAAGAAAAAATAAGGAGAAATGTGAGAACTTAATCTTTAACCAACTATTGAGAACTTTGAATAGCGGTACATTCTTAATAAATATGGAACTTTAAAAATGACTTACGAAGTAAGGAAATAAAATGTTCATGAGAATTATGAGTCATAAGTACCATTTGTAAAGTAATCATAGTAGCTTAGAATTAGTAGATTTAGGTTTTCAAAAAAAAAAATTCTTGGAATCAGATGAATTTTGAATATGAAGTCATAAAAGTTAAAAGAAACATCTTAGTAAGGTTTATTTAAAAAAATAAAGTACAAATAATATTTAATTTAGCAAAAGCATAATTTTATCAATATTATTTATTTTATTATAAATGTGTGGAATGGGTTTTGATAATTAATAAGCCCTTAGAGATAAATTAATTAGACAAGGAAATAAATAAAAAAGTATTAAATAATATGTAGGAAATATGTATATATGCTAAATATACTTGGTCTATAGTATATGTACCCATAATCAATTAATACTTATATATATATATAGATATATATATATATACACATATAAGTATAGATAACCTCTTAAAGAAGAGTTAGACAAGGTAAAAAGCCGGACTTAGTGGTGGAGGTATTGAATTTAGCTATATATACATGAGCATTAGTGAATTTTTAGGAAACTAATGTAAAGATGCTTGTAAATTAGGAAAACAAATTTCCACCACCCACTACCTTGCTACAAAAGCCTCATATTACTTCTAAACTTCATTTTAGATTTGTTGCGAAGATTAGAAAGAAATAGAAAGAGCCTAGGAAGTGAGAGAGAAGTTTTAAGGAAATATTACAAGATATAATGCAAAATCAGGGTTTATGGAGTATGGGAGCCACTAAGCAATATGAAAATATATACCAACCACCACCTGAAGGGAAATTGCCAAACTAGAGTTGTTGACAACCACCCATGGTCGAACAATGATAAAAAAAGCTAGTGACAATGAATGTCTGATTTTCTTAAATCTTTCACTAAAATTCTAAAAATAGCAAATGTTATCTAAAATTTATGAAATTTAGTATTCATAGGTATTTTTGCACATAAAATCTAAATATCAAACTGGATTTTTGAAATTCAAAGTAGAAATATGAGGTCTCTGACAAATCAAGCCTATAAATGAATATTGTACAAAATTTTAAAAATAGTGAATAATGTAGTTTCTAGCTCAATTTTTGTATACAAGTTCCTAAAAGAGTCTATTTTAATGTTACGTAAAGATTTTTCAAAAACTATGAAGTTGGAAATCGAGTAATTTTAGTTTAACATAGAAATAGTAAGTTAGGAATGTATGAAAGAAATATTTCCTTAAGCAATTTGATTTGCATGTGTTACCATCTAGTTGTAATCAAGTTTTAGAATACTGGACTAATCTAGTGGAGTGTGGAAATGGGGGAGTTGATGTTCAAGTCGAGTGATTTAATAATTTAAAAAGTGTTTTATATGGGTCGGAATATGAGTCAAAATGTTGTGCGGAAAAACTTGTGAAACAGTTTGATGTATAGAACAAAGGTCAAAAGTTGGTTGATTTTCGGATACATATTTATGTTTTCACAGTAATTCTTTATGTCCATCATATGCATTTAGCTATATAGTTTACTTAAATGATATGTTAATAATACTATAATAATTGGACATTTAACTTGTATTTTATTAAAATCTTTTATTTAAGAATCAAAAGGGTGTAATAAGGAAATGTGATATAATAATATCTATATAATGTTGTGGAGGTCAGCAAATATGTTAGAAAGTATGCTGAGGGACCTATATACAGAGGGTAAGTCAAAAACTGGGTTAAAAAGTATTTTAAACCAGAGTTGTCTCAAAAAATAAGTAAATAAAATAATACCAAGACTTGGACCTAAGTTAGGAACCTTGGTTATATTTGACCTATATTGACTCGAATGTCATACACGTGTTGTTTAGGAATTTGTTAAGTGGCCTAAGTAAGTGGATTGCTTGTATTCTAGAGTAGATTTTATTTACTCTTAACTCATTTAATAACAATCAATGTGTTTGACCTTGTGTGTGAATATGACATGTTATTTGACAAGCTATTCAAATGATTCTTAATATTCTAGATATAATTGTTGTTAGTTGGCTCATGTTATGTGAATGCAATTTGTGTTACTGCCGGGCTGTTATTTGATTTTATGATGCTTGGTTTTATACTAACTTAGCTAAAGAATTTAGTAATAACCTTGCTTCCTAAGGTATTTACTTAAGTGAACCCGATACCGAGGTTTTAGAGATAGAAATGAAATAGAGTAAAGGCTTGGCTAAAAAGTATATAAGTAAGCTTGTTTGTATTGCTTAGTAATTGTTGGGTATGTAACTAATGTATTCATGGTATGGCACAAAAATGACCTATATGTCAAGTTTTCTAAAAGTGAGATTTTGCTATGTTGGGTTTTTATGAAAGTTGGACTTTTAAAGAGAAGTAAATGATTTCACTTTTGAAAACTAGGTTTATTAAGTAAACAGCTTGATTTGTAAAAAAGCTAAGTTTTCAAGCATTGAGGATTGCATTTCTAACTACATTACGTGGTTTCTACTAAGCCGCTGGGTTTGGCAACTTTTAGTTGCATTGCTAGGTTCCTAGATTTTGGTTTGTGTCTAGATGCTCAATTAAAGTTTACAAACCAGATGAGTGTTAGGTAGAGTTAGGATATCGATACCAATGTATGTCACGTGTATTAGCATGGCATGCATTTCATACATTTGCATTGCTTAGTTGGACTAATGAGTTTTATGATGGAAATGATATCCTACTTGGTGAGTGTGCTGTAATTTCCTATATTGCTGTTTGTTTATCCACTTTCATTTAGCTTATAGTAAGGTAAAGGGATAAGTTATCTTATCTTCAAGTTAAAGAAGAAGTTTAAATAAAGCATCAAATTACTCAAGCAAAAAGGCTTGAAGGTGCTTGGTAAAGACAATTTCTTTTAAGAAAAAGTTATAGGATCTTACTTATGTTCTAGGAAGTTTCATTTCAAGATGTATTAACATGTTACATATGGATTACAGTATAAAGATTGTAAATGTGTTACTTTGACTTTATAACGAAATCATGTATAAGATTATATAGCTGTCATACTCTAAATGTGGCTCACTATTATGGTTTATTATATCGAATAAGAATAGATTTAGAAACAAGTGTTTCCTATTGTTGAATGATAGGAGAATTATAAGTTCTGCCTTATCCCTAACATAATGATGGTAATAATGAACTATCTGCAAGTATCAAAACTTAAGAAAATCTTTTAACCAAGTGCTTAAAAGGCAAGGCATTATAAGAAAACTTGAAAATTTATGCAAAAAACATGTAAAAAGAATGTTGGATTGGAAAGAAAAAAGTCCGAATCTAAATGTGCTAGATCATGATAACACAATAAACAAGACAATTTAAGGTTTTTTTTTTATTGTCTTTTTTTTTTATATATATCTTATCTGTATTTATCATGTATCTAATCTATATTTATTTAAAATTTGGTATTTAAAAAATTGTCTTATCGGTATTTTATTTGTTTCTAACTCATAGTTATGATGAAAGTGACGATTAGAGTGTCAGAATTAAAAAATAAAATTTCACTTACTTTTAAGAAAAAAGATTTGGAAAAATATATTTTATATATTGAAGATAATTATTTTAATCAATAATTTTATGAATATAAATAAAGTAAAAAAATAGATAAATTCAACTTTATTAAGATTTTTTAAATATCAATTTCAAAAGAGTGATATATATGAAATTATGTTTCCAGCTTTTTTGTACTTTATACTTACCAAATACAAGATTCAAGTAAACAAAAAAAAAAAAGACACCAATAAATTGGGGGGAAAAAAATTAAACCTCATAGATAACAAAATCAAAAATACGTAATAAGGAGAAAGCTAAGATATTTAAGCAAAGAGAATGGTCCAAATGCAAATATTTAAAAACGAAAATAGTTTGATTTTTGAAAAATCTATATGTTGGTCGATTAATAATATGTTTCAGTAATTTTAATTGGAGTCTCATGTTACAATGATGTTTAACAGTTGATTCGAGTCCAAAAAGTCACTGCCTCTAGGCTAACAATCCCAGGAAGGGGAAAGGCAGTTTCGGGATTGGGGATTCTAGAGAGAAGGGAGAGCTTCTCTCAAGTGTTATATATTTTATACAATAATGTGATTTTGTCAAGTTGCTAGTTCAAACAAAATATTGCCTTAATTTTCAATACATGAGGTAATATTTTTTTAATATAACCTTTTCATGTAAATGAATTTCCTAACAGATTAAGAGTGAGAATATAGAAATTAAGTATCTAAATACCATAATCCTTAAAATATTTACTATTAAAAGAAACTTTCACAAGTTCTATATATAATTCTTGTTTCCGTCTAGTATACAACCAATACTTAGAAAGCTCAGTTTAACAAACTTTTATTAATTGTTGGCTTCAATAAAATGACTGCGAATATTCAAGGCAGTTTGAATATGAGTTAAATCCAGAGGAACCTCTCAACCAATATTACCCAAGAAAATAGCGAAAGTTTCATTCTAAGACATTGGATTGCTAATATAAACGTGTCCGAAACTAAAGAAAGCTTTTCCTTGACCTAGTGCTAATTATTTTTCATATATATATATATATGATATATATAATCAAGGCTTCATTGTTTTATCTTTATATGTCTGTGAGAGAGACAAAATCGAAGGAGAAAGAAGAGAATTCTAATCAAGCCGAATTGTGAAAGCAAAATTGTGTAAAATTAAGGGATAAGAAACAGTGAACTACTCTTGGACAATTAGAAGGGCACAAAGATGCGGACGCAACGAGAGAAGACTAAGTGCAAGGCTACAATTCCACCGAACCAATGGCTACAATTCAAGAATAAGTGTTATTTTACATGTCCTTTTCTTGTCTTCTCTATATTATCTTCTTGAACTTGTCAATTCCAATGTATGCGCCATTTCCATTGAAGTCGGAAAAAAATTAAATAAATAAGAAGAAGATAATCCTATGATGAGAACATAACCTGATGTGTTTGTGAAAAAAAAAAAAAATAATCCAAAAAGGATAAATGTTTATCTTATTATAAGTTTGACATACTTTTTGAATGGGAAAATTCCAAATATAAAATGAATAAAATGATAATTTTTCCTTTTAATTTCAAGTTCATGAATAAGATAGAATTGGATGGTATAAGTCCTTTGCTTTGAATATTAAGAAGAGGAAGAAGAAGCTTATTCAGTTATGTTATTGTATCATTCTATTGATGGCGTATTTTGTAAGGTTATGGATAACCTGTATAAAGGTAGCAAATGACTATTCAAAATGAGTAAGGGAAAGTATGTAACAAGTAAGGAAAAGCATATAATGTATGTGAAGAATTAGGATTTCATAATCTTTTACCAGAATATCAATCTTCAATTTATAGAGGTATCTATCGAACCTTTAGGACAAAGATGATCCTCCTAAGATTATCTCTTTGACGTTGGATTTTGTAAATAGGATCTTGGCATACAACTGGTTATTGACTTTTCTTATCTAATTGAGTTGTTTCTACCTAATCTTCATTTAAACTTGCAAGATGGGCTTGGCCAACTCGATCTTGTAGGTCTAGACTCCATGAAGTAAGTCAAAGATAAGAGCTTGAATAAGATCCTTAATGAGGTTAGTTGAAATATGGGCAAGTCATATGGAATTCAAAAGCTTAGCATGGACTTTGATTAGGTTAACCAAGTTTTGAGGAGCTTAGTCTAGGTAGACCCGCCTATAGGGCTAAACCAGTCTCGAACCTTCAATTTACAAGCTAATTTCTAGCTAAACCATGATCGGCTCGATTTATTAGCCCTTAAACCAGCTATTTTTTTGTTTTTAAGACTCACGAAATTAATAATTTTTAAATTCTTATTAATTTTTTGAATTGGTGTTCTTCTAAGTAATTGTCGGTCCTCTCCTGCATTTGGATTTCATTTCGAAAATTATCGTACAATATAAAGTGTATATTTGCATAACATAACATGTAATTATTATCTAATCGATTAGACTACAATAGATTAATAAAATACAATATCATTATTAACTATAAATTGTTCTAAGACGTTACAAAAATTATCTAATCGATCGGAGTATAGTAGTTAAGTAGAAATATAAAATAAAATACCATCTACTTTTAGTAGTTGAAATGATTATCGTAAAATTTAGTATTAGAGAAATTAAGGTGGGGGGGGGGGGATTTTTTTTTTTTTGTTGATTTTACAGTCACCCCAAAGGTGCTTATGTATCCACTAATCAGAATTGGACCGTTATAGTTTAGTTTAAATATTTAGAAAACTTTTAATGTCTAGATCAATTTAAAATTAGGCAAAAAGAATTGAAGTATATGTGATTATCTAATTAATTTTTTCGAAGAAGAATAATTTCACTTGATCGTAATTTGAAAAATCTTAAGGTTAGATCACTATTTTTAGGAAAAACATACCATTTAGTTTTTCTGGAATAATTGTGAAAAAGGATTTTTCTACCTAACAAAACTTTTTTCAAAGGAACAAAAAGAAAACTTACTATGTCTCTCCTTGCAACAGCTGTACTTACTCGAGAGTTGAACCTGTGGTTGAGCTTAGGCTTTCATTAGATTTGCTCAAGTTGCTAAAGTATTCATCCTTCTCGCTTGATGTCTTATATGGATCTTACCATCTGTTGGCCGCCTTATACCAGTCTTCTGTGTAAGTGCTTATCTCAACGTTGACAACAGATAGGAAAGCTTGCTAATTGTCGATGATGAGGCCTGCTGTACTAAACACTTACTCAACAACAACAATTGATATTGTAGTAGTGAATACTTCATAATACGAGATATGAGTGGATAGTTTCTTGCGTACCTCTACCACTACTCTAAGATGTCGAATTTGGAGATATTCTTAGAGAACTCGAAATTTGTATTCGTATAGTGTTGCAGCTTAGAAAATGACTACCATACTGTTGCCTCTTTAATTTCTACGCCAATAACTACTTACCTATAAATAAGCAATGCTGTTCCTTGGTGGATGGCAAAGGAGAGATTAATAACTAGCCACTATATTGACTTTAGTAGCGGTCGAGCATCTCCTCTATATCGAGAATCCATTAGATCTTCAATATAATCGTAATAAGTTTTCAAATACATCAGTAGTAATTTTGCTTTATAACTAAGATTTAGAACAGTTGCTATAAGATAAATATAAGGAATTTCTTTATAATAAGATAACCATTTCAACACCATATTGTATATGCATGTGTACAAGTTCGAGTCCTTGCAGGCCTGAAGTAGCATGCCAAGTATACTGACTATTAACATAATGAATAAGAGTACACCAAGCTTGTAAACCTGTGAGAAGGTTTTAGTAGTGTTATGAAAAACTTTCAAAACCTTCAGCAATTGAATACATATATCCTAGTTGCTAGGGAGAATGTTAACTTCACGCATATTGTACATTATGAAGCCGTACAACAATTCATTGTAAGGAATAGTACTATACAACAACTTGTATGTAGAATTTCAACAATGTTGCACAAACTAAATTATCAAGGCCTCTTCTCGCGCTCCATGCAAAAGTTCCTCCACTTTTTGTGGAGAGATGGCCTCTTCGTTATTATTTTAACCATGTTTTTAATTGGAGCTATATTATCTTACAATGCCATCTTTGTCACACAAGTTAAAAATAATACGACATACACAGCATATATGGAAACTCACCCCCTTAGTCCCCAACATAGGTTGACAAAAGTTTTGCAGATCAAATATTGAGGTCATATTGGTATTTACATTGTCAAAACTAATGGAAAAAATTTAGCTAACTAATCTATATTTGTTGAGCATTTCTCTAATTATTTTATAGATGTCTTTCACCCTGTGGTGCTCATTAAATACACTTAGAGCTAATGGTCATTTATTAAGTTGTCAGTTATCATTCATTTATTAAATAATTATACCCATGTAAGAATTATTACGAGAGGGATCCATCCATATATTTACACATATGAATACAAATATATCGAGTGAAGCGAACTTACCTATGAGCTTCCTTTTACCTTTATGGTAGAGCTCTTATGTAGCTTTAGTTAATAGGCTACAGTTAAGCTATCGTGAGTTAGGGTTAAAAGTCTTCCACTTGTAGCAACTTTGCCACTCTAGCGTATCCGTATTGAATGATAAGTGCATGTTGGCCAAGTACTATGCCAGGTTATACTTGTACTCTCTTAATCGTATCTCATCAGCATTTATCCAAACAAATTACTACCTCAAGCAATCTATTGTTGCATCCTGTCTATCTCCACCTACCTAGGATACTTTAACCTTAAGTGCCTATTGAGGGTACCATATCCCTCTCTCATTTTCCAAACGTAACTCGTGTTACAGCAGTTATAGAATGCCCTTAAGTTTCCCTTCTCATACGTACCTTTACAATATTAGGTAGTAAAAATATTAGATTTACCGAGTTTAGGGGACTTACTTATGCCTGAAGGCCTCAAATTGCTAGGAGCATGCTGTTTGATATGTTGCTCATCTATTTTAGGAATTATTTCAATCTCGTCTTTCTCATCCTTGAACATAGCTGTAGGGCAACTCATCCGTAGGGGTTCAAATCTAGTAGGTCTTGTAATGATACTCATGTAGGGAGGTTCAAATCTAAAAGGACATTTAAGGACACTTAAGGACACTCATGCATAGAGGTTTGGACCTAGAAGGTGGTATGCTACAGTAACTCATTGTCGAGTTTGGTTTTTCAGTCTCCCGGTTCTTTTATAAAATTAGATCTTCTCTAAACCGATCAATACTAAGCCTTACCTATTTAATATTGACCCTCAACTAGGGTTTAAAGAAGACCATTTTTTACCATTTTTTCAAAATGAAAAGATTTAGAGTCACCACCTGACCAAAGTCGAGAAAAGGGGTTAAGTTATAACCAATTAGATGGTTTGTTTATAACTCAGCTACCGGTCTATCGATTTAAAAAACCAAGTTATAAATACGGTTTTTTGAAAACTAGAGATCTAGATTCGAGAGCTAATTTATTAAATCCTAAATGGGTACCATTTTTAACTTTTCGAATTTAATTTTGCTTTTCAAATATACCCTTTAATTTCTAAAAACATTTAATTATGATACGTATGAGTAAATTAATTAATTTACATAAATATCTAAAAATGGGAAAAATAAAACTTTTCATATTTTAAGTCGCTTCATACTTGGGTATGAGTGCCTACGTACCTGCTATTTGGGATCAAACGTATATAGTTTTTTCATAAAAAAACTTTAGTTGGTGGTTTGATTTTAATTTTTGAAAAAGGGTCGCATTTACGTTTTTACCTAATTCAATTTATTTAAGAAAATTCTTTTAAAGAATCCTAACTGGTGTTTTCTTTTTGGAAACTTTAAAATAATCCTAATTTGGAAAAAGGTCTATTTATTTTTATTTATTTTTAGAAAACTTAATTTTTCTAAATGTGAAAACGATTTTTGTTTACTAATCTATTAATTTATTTTTATTTTTATTATATTGTCTTTTTTATTTTATACTTGTTCTATCTATTTCTATTAAAATAAATAAATAGACTACTTTCTTTCTTTTTTTTCTCTCTTTTTGTTTTTCTTCTCTTTCTTTTTTCTTTTTCGTTCTTTTTTCTTTTCTTTCTTTTTCTCATTTATAACATTTATAAATAAACAGATGAATAAAAAAAGAAAAGAAAAACCGGGTCAACTTGGATTGGCTTTGGATCGACTCGAATGGCTCGGATCAGCTCAGACGGCTCACTTCGGCTTAAATCGGCTTGGTCGGCTCACTTCGGCTTGAATTAGCTTACATTGGCTTGGATCGGCTCGGTCAACTCACTTCGGCTCGATCGACTCAATCAGCTCACTTCAGCTTAGATTGGCTTACTTTGACTTGGATCGACTTGAAGTCGGCTTGCTTTAGCTTGGATCGGCTCGCTTCGGCTTAGAATCGGCTTGGTTGACTTGAAAAATTCAATAATGATGGTTTTCGGAAAAACATCATAGGGAATGCTATCCTGGAGAAAAAGGAACCATACTAAAGAGAGGCAACTTCGATTTTTTGTTTTTTTCTAAAGTGTTTCGAAGTTTTTTATTGTATTTTGAAAATGAAGAGTAGACCCCTATTTATAGGTGTTATGGTCGTGTTAAGGATGAAAAAAATTAAATGCAATATCATTTTCTTCCAATTTTGGTTTGGATAAACTTGGACAATATATGGTACCAAATACATAGCTGTATGTATATAAATGTGTCCGAATATGTCAACCATACTTAGAAGTAAGTTGGTAAATGACGTAGCGATGACGTAGCCCATGATGTGATGATGACGTAGCGATAATATGGCAATAAAGTGAGAAAAGAAAATAAGAGATACATTTTACACCTTCCATGGATTGAACCTAGGATCTTCAAGTCATATGCAATATCAAATCCTAATACTTATCCAGTTGAACTATTGGTTTTTTCCTTATTCATGTGTAATTAATTGCATATGTGGACCAGATCAGCTTAAGCTAAATTCAAATCTAAGCCTAGATTCAACGGCCTTTTATTCAAAACTATTGAAATTAAAATTATATTCTATTTAAACAACCTAAAAATTTATTATTTTTTAAATACCCTATATTATTTTATGACTTTTCAAATTTCTTATTTGTTTGTGCTTTTTCCTATTTTCCTTTTTTTTATATATTTTCTAGAATTCCTATTTTTTTCTAAATTTCTTCATTTTGGGGGGCTTTTTTTATTTTCTATTTTTTTTTTGAACTTTTCCTAATTTAGGACCCTATAACCTAAATTTGAAAAATAAAAGATAGGCAAAAATTAGGTGTCTATTCTTATACGTTGAGGTTTAAGTTCAAAGCCAAAAGGTGGTATGCTTCGGTAATTTGTGCATTGTGATTCAAGATCGAAGTCAGGAGGCAATATATCTTGATATTCGATGTTCTCCACCACCTATGTACCTTCTACTCATTAAGATCGTACTTGTAATATAGGTAAGCTTGAACGTCATCAAACTACTATGGCTCAAACGGCGTACTAATTCCAGCACCTTTACCCTTACCTTTCTCGCTTAAAAAGGAACTATGATTCTTCCCAGAAAAAGTACAACACAAGAATCATTCCATGGAGATAATTTCTTTTTCTTTATTGTAAGAAAGAATTATTTCCCAAGCAAGTGTATGCAAATTTTTTGGTTAATGAAATGATTCAATGAAATGGAATAAAAAATTATGCTCAAAGTGTTGTGATTATTGAAAGAAATATTTATCTAAGAGAGTTTCACAATTGCAAAATATGAAGGCAGAATAATTGGGGTGTTTGAATGTTTTTGTAAAGGAGTGATAACTCTTACATCCTCTAATTTATATGTAACTCAATAGGTCCGTACATCTTATTTAAAATTTGAAATTTTGAAATGAAATCACCCTAAAGTTGCAATGTTTGAATTCTCTAAATTTTCAGATACTTCACCTGTACCAACATTTGAAACTTTTTTCAGCACAAAATGCACTGAACCATTTAAAATGTCCAAGTACTTCACATACAATTTAAATTTTAATCTAATATCTAACCTTTTCGAAATTGCAACTGACAAAGGAAATGTACACGAAATTATTATGGCATGAGACAAAGACAAGGCTCCTGAAAAGCCATCAAAGTGAAAGAAAAGTTTGAATGGCCATAAAGGGACATGTAAATGAAGAGGTTAGAATAATCGCGGGTGGGGGGGTTGGTTTATCTATGAAGATGGAAAAAGTAAGGTGAAAGAAAAAGTGAGGTAGAAGAAAAAGTAGGTTAGAGAATTTAGAAAGGGGGCGCCTTGTAGAATGTGGGTTAGTGTTCCTTTGTGTTTTTCTTTAATATAATACGGGCGGGCCATAAACCATCAAGTTAAGCGGTTCCGACTACTCAAACTATAGGGGCCCTTTAGGCCTGAAGGTTCGAGAGGCAATTCAAGCCCAGTCACATCCAAGCTAGTTCATAGTTTGAAATTGATCCTTATACGGGTCTAAACCTAGGCTCATAGTACTCATTCCATGCCCTAAAAAAGTTTATTTAAACATGAGGTTCATGACCAAAATAGTTTGTCAACATATGCATTTTTTTCTTAATAGCTCTTACCATGTCTCACACTTAATGTATCCTATTAATTCCAAAATATCCAAAGTTTTTCTCTCTTTTTTTTTTATTTTAACGTAGGTATGAACATAGTATTTAAGTGGTCTCTAATAGGACATTGACATGGGCAAATCTCTTCTAATTAGTGGGACACTTTACTCAAACTTACTTGATATACATCGAAAAATAAAATTAGTACACATCAATCATCACAATACTATATTGAACTTAATGTAAGTATATATCTTCTCCAAAAAAGTAAAGCACACCAATTACTTTATGTAAATGTGATGTGCTTTTGACAATATTAAATTCAAATATAGGGGATATTAATAAAAGGGCTTTTAATCCAACTTATGATTTATATTTTCTTAATAATTTATTGCCGATACTTACTTATTAAGGATAAATACAAACAGCTGATCAAGTGTGAATATACTTTTTAAACTTTTGAAGTCTCGCTACTTTTTTCTATAATATTTGAAATTATATAAATAACTCTACAAGTTTTTTGTTAGGATTCTAAAACTATTGTTAAAATGACAATTTGGCATGAATATAAGTGTTTTCTCAAGTTATGCGGATATTAAAGTTGTATTTTAGAGTTTAATATTAAATATAGTGTATTTGATTAATAGTTTAGAGTATATATATGAATATAGATATATAACATAAAAAAAAATATCCTTTTTTTCTTTTTCAACCTTGTTATGACCAATTTCAATACAATATCCTTTTTTGGAGCTTGTTATGACCAATTTTGATTTGTCAACATTATAAATCGTTCATTCATAATGGAAGCCTATGGTTAGTAGTCCATCTAGATTCTGGCCCATTAGTCCAATACTTGGACAGTTTTTTCTTTTTCTTTTTCTTTTTTTCTAAGTGAACATATTTCATCCTTGTGGGCTTAAAGCAAAACTGTGTTTCTTGGGCTTGAAAATTTAGATGTAGCCTCATACGTATATATAGCGATACCGTTGGCAGTGCCTGTGGAATTTATTTTTATTTTTTACTTTTTTTTTCCTGCCGATGGCATTTGGAATCTTGGAATAATATCATTAAACCATATTATTTCATCTAGCTGTTTGAACTAGGCCTTTTGGAATTAATGCCATTATTTATTTATTAACTCAATTGACGAAAACAAAATTCATTATTTATATCATCTATTTGGGGTCAACGGCCAACTGAGATGAAAAATTGGAGAATTAATTTCTTCTGTTTTATATCATAAAAGTTATGGTCACTTTAATTATATGATTGTATTAATTGAAATAGAAGATTCGTATCCATGGGCTGCTCGTCATTTACGTACTTCATTAACATGTTAATTTTTAGTTACTGCTTTTAAAACTTTATAATGATTGTGTTTTGAAATATATGAACGTTTATAAATTTGAAGAACATTCGAGCACCTAACATAATCTCAAATAATTCAGAGTGCCCTCCTCTCTCCCTCTAATAGCTAGAGAAAAATAAATCACCTATTTTTGAGGGATTGCTCTCAAAATTGATGAGACATCATTTTGTGTTTGGATAAATTATACAAACAACCTCTATGTTTACCTATGTGCACTTAACTCTTCTTTTCTTTTTAAATGTGCAAATATACCCCCTTATCTTGAAAAGTGGTGCACCCTTAGTCCCTACAACTTTTCCCTTTATTTACACATATAATCTACCATGTGGTTTGTAAAATACCACTCATGCCCCAAATTTACGTATTAAAGAGTAGATAAAGAAAAGTTATCTTCTCCTTATTTAAAAAAAAAAAAAAAAAGAAGAAGAAGAAGATCTAAACCAATGCATGGAGACTCCACAAGTCAGAAGAAGGTAATATTTGTTTAGTGGAGTAATTCGAAAACAATTAAAGCGGAAAAAAAAAATTCACTTTAAATTCATTTTGACAAAACTGGACTTTCAACTTTGAAATCCCTTCAATAGTTATGTTTGTCCCCACGGTGAAACCAAAAAGAAATTATAGAAGACCTCAATAGCTAAGAGACTATCAAAAGTAGCAATATATCAACATGAAAAGACAGTTGAAATCATCATATGAAAATAGGAGGCTTAAGTCATTGTGGTTTTTAATCAAGTATATCAAAAAGTGTGGTATATGTAATAGTGCGATAGCTATCAACACAATGACTCGTTATAGCGACATATATTACTACAGTGTCTCAAATGGAGTAGTTTTTGTAGATATAGATGACAGATTTTAAGGATTATAAAATTACTCTAATTGTATATTGAAGTGTATAGAAATAAATGAGAATTACAAATGGGTATTGGCCATTTTACACATTGTTCTTCTTCCTCTTTAACCATTTTGAGTTTTAGTATACTTGAAAGTGACCCTTATCCAAATTCTTCACATACAAAATTTTCCGAAAAGATTTTATGCCACAACAGTAACTTTCTCTGGCAACTGTGTTGTTGCTTGAGATGGAGTGTTTTCTTTTTTTCTTTTTTTTTTTTTTATAGACCTTTTTCCAGTCGCAATTTTGAACAAGGTTCTTTCTTTCTTTCTTCTTTTTTTCTCGGCGGAAAAGCAAGGAACAAGAAAGGGCATAAGTGTAATTTCCATGTAAACAGATGGAAAAGTTGTAACAGGAGTGACGGTTGAACCATTTTTCGAGATGAGGTGATATATTTGCATATTTTAAAAGATGGGGGGCTAAGTAGACATGGTAAATGTAAGGGGATGTTTGTGCAATTTATCCTTCATGTTTTGTTATATTCTCATAACCTGTCATATAGCCTTATGCATTTAACGAGATTTCATCACTTTTCTTTTATCTTTTACATTCATACTGAAGCATATTTTTTAGTAGCATTAACATCACATATAGATAACTTTTATTTTACATACCATCATAGCTTGTTTTATTAAGTACAGTATCAAACACAAAGTCTAAATCAAGTAATGCTAGTGCTTGGTTTACAGTAAGAATCACATTTTGATTGGAATTTGACCTTTGTTCCCAGTCACTATCGACCTCTTCCCCAACTCTACCAACTTGATCTAGGCAAGCATTACCAAGCTTCAAACTAATCACCAAAAGCCATCTTCCAGGACTCTTAGGATTGATCGCTCAAATACTTGGTAAGAAAATGACTGAGGACAAGTTGAGCTATGCTGGAGGCTTCCTTTCTCATCACTTGCTGAGTTGCTTCTCAATTACTCGATTACTGAAGCCTTTATTCGAGCTTCGACCTATATGAAGACAATCTAATCCATATGACCTACCACTTGCTATCCTTGATTTTAAGCTATCACAACCAATTATGGAAGTTGTGCAATGTGGAATTCAAGGTTCGAAATTGAATGTTACCTTAAGTGAAGTTTGAAATCTACGGGTTATAGTTGTTGTATAGTATTAGTGAAGTAGCTAGTGATGTTGAATTCGACCATTCATGGTGGCATTGTGGATGCGGAGAGTGATGTTCTTCGATAAGGAAGGCAAGGGAATTAAACCCCTAGAATCATCAATGAGAAGATTGATGATTTGGTCATTGTGATGGTTAAATGATCACCTTCATATGATAATTGGTCAATACTTGACTTGCTAAGGTAGCTTAGGAAAATGTCCAACCTATTGGAATTGATGGTTGACTTACCTTAGGTAAGTAGGTAGGAGGATTTTGTAGGTAATAAATAGCTTATGAGTAGTTTTACCCAACTTAGAACTAAGTTAGAGGAGTTAGAGGAGATGGCTATTGTCTTAGGAGACAAATTGAATTGGATTACATGGAGGAAAATGAAGACGATAATTTCTATGAATCTAAGGAACTTTGTGGCTGAGCTCTTAGAGGACTTGACAATATCAAATTGCAGATGTCAAGTTTTACTAGTAATGGAGATGTTGATAATTATCTAGATTGGGTTGACATAGTAGATAAGTTGTTTGAGTACAATGCCATCAAGGTCTAACTTACTTCCCTTGAGTTCTCTAAGTACACCATCCTTTAATAGAAGAACTTACCGTTGACCAGAAGATGAGTAGGTAAACCTAAAATCTAAACTTTGCCTAAGATGAAAAGGATCATCAAGAGTAGATTTATGCCATACTTCTACTTAAAAGGCACCTTAAGCTATAAACATTAAGGTAAGGAGGGAATACTATTAATGAAGGATTTCTATTACATACTAAAAATGTGTTCAATGTGCAAGAGAGTTATGGGAAAGGAACCTTATGGGCATGGACTTTGTGCTTGTGCTACCACAGACTTCCCAATGACATGACTCTATTTTGTTCATTGTAGATTGATTTAGTAAGATAACCCACTTCATCCCATCTCAGAAGATCTATGTTGTTTTACATATTGCTAACCTTTTGTGTAGAAGATTATGTGGCTTCATGGTTTGTCTTAGATCAAGATCAAACGTTTACTAGCTTCTTCTAAAAGACATTATGGTAGAGACTCAAAACTAAATTAATATTTAGCACCTCTTGTCACCCCCAAATGGACAAATAAGCTAAAGCAGTGGACAGGACTCTTGGGACTTTTTTCTAAGCTATAGCTGCAAAGAATTTGCAAGACTAGCACTTATGCCTTCCTATTATAGAGTTCACCTATAACAGGTCCATTCGTAGTTCTACCACTTAATCCCCATTTAAGGATGTCCACAGCATTAACCCGACCTTACTTATGGGAATGATAACTAACCTAGCAACTAAGGAATATAGCCTTGAAGGAGTATAGCGAGCTGAAGACTTCAAGAGACTTCATTAAGCAGATAAGCAGCTTGGTTAAACAATGGCCAAGCATAGCAACATCAGGAGTAAAGAAAGGAAGTTCATCAGCTTTCAACCTAGAGACCAAGTGTGGGTACACTTCAATAAGGACCAACGAGTAATATGTTGCGTCTTGAGCAAATGGACACTTAAAAATTTTAAGATCAATTACAATGCCTATGAATTGGATTTGCCAAAAGGGTATGGTATATCTCTGTGACCGACTTAACCCCCTATGTCCCAAACGAGGCTAAGCCTAATGATTTGAGGTCAAATCTTCAATAACCCCGAGAAGTTGATGGGAATTCGAGCTTCCCCACTACCAACCTAACCTATTCTTAGTCATTACTAACCTCTTCGCCAACTTAGCTGACCTGCTAAGGCAAGCATTACTAAGCTATGGATAAGTCACCTTATGCCGTCCTCAAGGACTCCTAGATCGGCCACTCGAGTACCTAGTGGGCAGATGGCCAGGAATGAGCTAAGCTATGCCTAAGGCTTCCTTTCTCATGATTACCAAGCTGCTTCTCAATTACTCGAGTCTTTGCTTGAGCTCCAACCTATAAAAAATAGCCCGAACCATCCGACCTACCACTCTCTCCTTGATTCTAAGCGATCTTAGCCAATCGTTGACCTATCTCCTAAATGCATCCCAAGCCAAATTAGGATACATCAATTACTACATCTGTACTTCTTTATTTGTTTCCACTAGGTACCCTGCCAATTCTTGAAGGGCATATGTTTTTATAGAGATAGTATGTATCCTCCAATAAAGATTTTTTTTTTTTCAATTATTCGTTTGCACCCTAGTTTCCACACATGCATTCCCTCTTTTTTATTATACCCTTTTAGTCATTTCTCTTTTTTGTAATCTATCTAATTAGTAACTACGCAAGGGTCCTGTAGTATAATAACCATCTTTTGTCATATGAATTCTTGAATATACTTCTTTTCATAAGCTTATGCTTCAAGCCCCTCCCCTTACTCATATTTAGTTTTCTCCAACAAAGAATCCGTGGCGAATACCTCATTTCCTCCATTTGTGAGACTAATTCAAACCTTGTTGAGTTTCATTCACAGTTTGGCCTTTTGTTTTTGGTAGACTTTCACCTCCATTTTTTTCTGTACTGGAAGAACCCACTATTGCACTTAATAAGCCTTAGTGATTGTTGAGCGTTCTAAGCACATCACATCACTTCTAATCACTCATTTGTATTTATTTGTCTTTTTCACTGTAATTTACCTTTTGCTTTGTTTCTAGAGTCTAGAATCTTCTTTTCTCTTATTTTTGCATTTCTTATGATCTATAGTCCGGAATTTTCTTTTCTCTTATTTTGGCATTTCAAATTATCTATAAAACCACATAAAATGGTTACTTAGATGTTTATTCTCTATTTCTAACTTCTTTGGTTGTTAGATCTAATGCACAACTATAACAAAAGGAAGGAAATCATGACTTTCCAAGATGATAATAGTAGCTTTCACAACAATTTGCTTCTCAAAATCAAATCTGATGAGTTATCTAAGAGAGCATTTGTTAGATAGAAAAGTATTGTCAAATAAAGCATTAAATAAGTTAATAATGATGTATGTATTAAGAAAGTAATGAAAAGATTTTGGAGAGGCTTCTTCTAATTCAGGTGGGTTAACTGAAGTCTTGGTTTCATTTAGCTCTTTAAAAAGGATAATATTTATCATATTGTAAACTTAACATGTCTTTGAATAGGGAAAATCTAGATACAAATAAATAAAATAATATTTTCTTCTTTAGTTTCGAATTCAAGAATAAGAAGGTTAAATAGTATAAGTTTTTATTGCTAGTATGAAAAAGAAAGAAAAAAAAAAAGGATAAATGTACTTATTATATTGTGTTATCCATTTTCATCTTAACATCTTAGACTTAGGCGCAAATATTCATTCAAACGCAACCCGGCTATAAGTGTTAGATCATGAGCAGGGATGAACTTAGGCAGGTATTGAAAGGGGTCTTGGCCCTCCCTAAATTCAGAAAATATATATATATATATATTATATAGGAGGATTGTACATGTTATATATATTATAAAACAACTCCTACCATGATTCTAAACCTACGCTCACTTTTCCATCTGTCCACAATCATGAGTTCACTAATGCGCAAGTCAAGACTAGTTTGGGTTCTCTGGTTCTTTGTTGAGTCTACAAAACCGATAGATTAGTTAGTTTCAGTTCACAAGTACGTAACCCACAAACTAGTGTTTTTCTTTCATATTTCTTTCGAAAAAATCAAGTTATCCCTCACATCGCAGTTTTACATATTTGTAGCTTAAATATTAATGCTATTCTGGAACATTTTAAAAGCAAATTGCACAACAATATTCCCAAATTATCCCACTGTATTATTACTTAAATACCATCTATCACTCCTTTTATAGAAAAATACAAATTTGTTCAAATGAAATAATAACAAAATAAAAGTCCTTAAAGTGTACATAATAACATCATTTGATAACGTAATATATTTTACGTATTAAATGGTTTTTCAAGTACCCATATAACCGTACTACAATCACCTAAGTCCATGTGGCACCACTTGACGTGTTATATTAAAATAATCATTCTTTTATCTTTATTGAAATCTTGACATCTTGAAATAGGAGATTTAAATGAGAGTAATAACCAGTTCAAAAGTTAGAGGAGATAAAGACTGGGATCCCTTTAATATTTTGTTGATTTCAATTTTCAAGGTCAATCCTTTAAAGTACTTTCAACTTTGTAATAAGTTTCACTCACTTTGATACGAGCCATTTGTATAGGCTATTTGAGTCTTCTTAGTAACCTTAACTTGCAATGAATATCTACTTATCTAATCCGTTCTAGTGCAGACGATGGCTTAAACTTTTGCATCAATCAAATCTTTTTTTATTACTAGCAAAACTATGTATCCACAATATGTGTACTTAAAAATATAAAACATTGATAATGTACTAAAAGATTATTATGGCATTAGCATATTAGATGGTGGGAGAAAAATAAAGAGAGTAAAATCTTCATAGAGGTTAGTTATTTAAAAAAAAATTGTAATAACTACCTATTTCAAATTCTTCTTTTACTATTTAGGGCTATTTAGTAAGACTAAAAATAGGATAAAGTTACATAGATACTGCTTGAAGAAAATTTAAATTGCATGGGCTCCGTACTTTTTTAAAAGTCAACACCTAAACCTGTAAAACAGTTGTGAAATCCAGCTTCTTTATATGTTGGCTATCGTATATATTTTGTTGCTAACATGGATAACACATAACATATTTAATTAATAGATGTTTGAATAATACTAAAAAATTCAAAAAAAATTATTATAAAAAGGTGAATTGAGAAATTTAGGAAAATAAAAAAAAATGGAATAAAGTCTTTCTAAGTAAATAGAAAAGAAAAAAAAAAAGAGAGAGAAAAGAAAAACTATATAGGTTGATGACCATCCAAAAATAGGAGATGGTCGGCGATCATATTAATAGGGATCGCAAGCGACTAATTCATGGTGGGTCGACAATCGATACCATGTGAAGATTTGAACTAAACTTCCTAGTTTATTGTACATGAAGCCAGTGAACATGATTGATGAATTGTCGTAATGATGCACTAAATTGATTTGCCTTATGTTTGCACCACTCCCATCGTCCCATGGATCACCATCAGGACCCGAAAATAAATTGACCCGAACGGATATGATTTTGTAGAATACAATTTCACAATATGCTCCTATGGAATCGAGAAAAGCTCCACATCTTCTATAAAGCCCAACTATTTTAACAAAATTAGGAAAAGAGAAATATCTAGATGACATTGGACTCGCTTTAGTTCCAAATGGTCCATATATTCTTCAAGTACTTTGGAATGTGATATAATGAATTACAGTAATCCCATATACTCATAATAGTAATTTTATAGTGAAATTGTATTTTTAAAAAAATATTCAAGAGTCATTCATTACTCAAATCCACAAATAGCTGTTTAATATTGGAATTGATATTTTTCCTAAGAAACCTTTATAAAAAAAATATATATTTAATATGCATTCAATACTTATTATAGTTCTACTGTATTTTTTTAGTAATAGAATTATATTACAGTTTTATCAATATGGTAAAAGTTAATGGGTCCTAAAATAATAACAAATACATAAAACTTAAAAAGGGTAAAATGGTTTGTAAGAATCTAGGAATTTCTTAGGAAAGAGAGAAAAAAAAAATCCTTTTATTCATGTACATTTTTAGGGCCAACAGCTAAGTTTATGTGTTATGGAGATGGAAAATGGAGGATCCGGTATTTTGTATTATATATTATGGGCACTTTAGCTATGCGATCAAACCTTTTCAAAACTCAAATTTGATGCGGAAAGCGTTGCTCTTAAACTTTATAATAACTATATTTTAGAATTTATCAATTTTTACGAACTTGTATGAGTGGCCTGGCCTGGATCATACGATTTGGGAATTGAGGGACTACCAGAACAACTTAGAGCACTAACAATAACCTTGAAAACATTCATTTATGGGAGGAGTTACTCCACCCTCGAAGATGGTTCAACATTTGGCATTTCACTATTTCCTTTTTGTCCTTTTGCATATATTTGATTATGATTATGGAAATATATACTAAGATGGATCTTTTTAACGAATGCATGAAAGTACTTATTAAAAAAACTTTAAATATTTTATGTTTTCTAATTTTAAATATATATACATATATATATTAAGAGAAATTAAGTATAAAAATTAGTATATATATTTTTTATTTGGATTCTTAAAAAATTGCACTCTTACATTCATTAGATTTTTTTTTTTTTTTCTTTTTACGTAGGGTAGTGACATATGACGTATCCTTGTCTATACACCAAATCAATGGATAAATTAGTATGGACCCACCAGGAATGTAAAGAACATCTAGAAGCTTAACCTCAATTGGCCAGTGCCCCTTTTTGGTCAAATGATGCCGTTTATATGGACCGATTTCTAGCGTGCATTTTAATGCAAGATTTAATTGTTTTGCTGTTTTTAGTCTTTTTTGGATGTTAAGGTCCCAAGCAAAGATTATCTGACCTTAGACTTAGGCGAAATTATAAAATTGCTAGCGGAGGGCAAAAAAGATGTCATTAAAGAGACTTTGATTAATGATTATTCCGCTTAATATCTCCGGTCAATTTGGCTTATCTATTATCTCTGTTGAATTCTGAATGGTAGATACAATTTCATGGCATTTAAGTTTTTAAAACTCCTTGGATTACAGACACGAGAATCAAACAACTTTTGTAGACATAATCCTTATAACACGAGCACTTATTTTTTTAATATTGTTTTATTTATTTGGTATATGGTTTAACATTCAGGTCGTCAAATAACATAATGAGATTGTGGCATTATTGATTTTTAGTAATAACTGCTAGTGGGAGGTGATGAAATGTGTTGATGAAAATGAAAAAGAAAAAGAAAAAGAAATTCAGTTTAATAGGAGAAATTGATATTTTTATACTTTTTAATTGGCAGTTTTACTGTTGTTAATCACATCATGTAATCAACATCCAGTCTTCAGCTGCTTTTCACCTCCTACCCTCATCTACCCTAGTCTTAGTTAGTACATACAATGAGAGTTAGTGCTAATACATCAAATAATTGCATAACTAAGAAACTTCATTTCAGTCATTGTATCAGCAAGAAAACCCGTACTTCATCGTTTGTGCATGCTTCCCTAAACTATTTTTCTCTTAATCGAAGTTTAGTGTAATAAAAGGAAATAAGAGAGCTCTTAATAACTGTCCATAAACAGAATTAAAAAAAATAATAATAATGATAATAATAAGATACTACTGTAATCTATCATAACATATGTATTTTACAAAATAAAAATCCCAAAAATTAAAACGAAAAGAGGATGACATTTGTGAAAATTCAATAGCAAAATATCACAGAGTATATCACTCACAACTCAAAGACTGAACCTCCTTCGTCGACACACCAATGGTCATTGTACAATCCATTTCCGTTGACTTTTCCTTCTTGAAGATAAGCATAAGTCTTACCTTCCCATTCATGGTCCCTTTGCTAGTGAGTGTCAACATCCCAGAACTCAATTCAGTCGAAAGTTTCGAATTACCTGACAAAGCATCCGAGTTCACCTCCAAAGTTGCATCGATCTTCTTGGTAGACTTAAAATTAGCCTTGTCCTTAGGAATAGCAACTTGTGCAATTTGTACATTATCATAGTAAAAATACACAGTCGTAGCATCGTATTTATATGGACCAAAGTTGTCGTTCTTCACCCTGATGGGAGCTTTAAATCGCATGTCGAAAGAAGAAGTGTTCTGGGTGTTTAGGGATTGGATATCGAGTGTACCAACTCGGAATTTCGGTGTACGTACTTTCATGATAACCAACACGAATACCAAAATCACAATTATCTGAAAAACTGCGAAAGCAGAAATATAAATTGCCCACTTCATTCTTTTCTTACGTTTTTCTTCTTTCTCGTATTGAGACTCTTCATCACTTCGAGGATATCCATTAGCTGGTGCTAAAGGATACGCTTGTTGGGATTTTTGATCTGCCATACTTGATGATAGTCTACGTATGTATCTATGTATTGCTTAAACGTATGAGGAGGAATGGTTAACGTTGTGATATTCCTGGAAATGATGTATGGTTGGGTTTATATAGTACTTTGTGAAAGGAAACGCTGGAAAGATGTTCCTAGACAATGATATAGAATTAGAATCGAGAAAACAATATTTAAATAGACGCCAACGCGTTGTGTGAATTGGGTGTTTTTTGACTCTCTAGAGAGTCACGACTTTAGTGGACACATTTTTCGGATGATAACAATTTCTAAGATAATGACATCTCAAAAGGAATAGTACTTTATTTTGCTTTGAATGTTTATGTATATGCGCGTGTTTAGGTAATAGAGGATTCGGTTGCATCATTTGTAGGGACAATTTGACCTCTTTCAGGTGAGAGTGGAGGGACCCTGATATGTCAATTTGTTCAGCATGGAAGTACAATATAGGGGCTAAGCAAAGGGCTATCAAGGAAATACATGCGTAGGAGCTTTTCAAGATTGTACGATTTAATATAAAGTCGCAGTTATATTTATGGTACAAACCTACTTTCTATTATTACTATTTAGATTTTTGGTAACTCCTTACCACGAATATCATTATGATTTTACGTTATGTCGTCGGTACGCAAAATAGTTTTCTAAGCTTTTCCTTACTAAAGATGCCTTTACAGTATAAATGAACATCTTGAAAAAAGAGCGTATGTTGATTAACAAAAACAATATATATCCAAACGGAGAATAATTTTCGCCAAATCAAAATGTCTTAAATTTTCAACGAAACAATTTCATCTTTCTAGAGGAAGAAAATTATTTTCTTTGTTCATGATCATGTTCGATATGCATGGATGTTAGTCATTGCCAGTTGTCATCAAATGCTAGCATATATTGCCTATTACCACCTATTACCACTAGGTGCAACCAATTAGAACAATTGTATAGCGGGATAGAGCATTGGAAGTCATAAACCTTCATGACTTTTCGTTCTCGACCCAACTTAAAGTTTTTCGAATGTCGAGAAGTATATAAGAAATCCTCCATATTTGCATGAAAAATCCCAAAATTCAATATAAATCCCCTATATTTTTGTCAAAATTTGGTTAGTTTATTTGTGTTTCAAATGAGACATTTAAATCACTTACCCTTATATTTTACACTATATAAATTCTCTTTATATCAGAAAAAATACTTTAAAAAAATAACTTAGTTTGTAAAATAACACTAACGTGAAGGACTTAAATGATTCACTATAAATATAAATGATTGATTAAATTTTGGCTTAAGTTTATAGGAGTTGAATTGTATAATTAGAACATAGAAGACTTGTTCGATTCTTGCATAACGTAACCGTCTTGTAGCTTACCTTTCCACTTTCAAAAATGTATGGTTGATTTCAGACCATTTTGAGAGTTGCTAGTGGATTCTTTATTTTTTATTTTTAGCTTTCGTGACATTTTACGTGTTTCGTCAACAAGAAACCACATTATTGAAATTAACTAAAGATTTAGGATTATAAAAACTATGGCATTTGATGACAAATTTTGATGATAAATTAAAAATATTCATTTTTAGAAAAAAAAAAATCATTGCTTATTATCATGACAACGGTTGGAGTTGGGACATGCCTGGTACTGGCTCCTCCTTACCGTAGGATCAAATCCATATTTATCATTGCGCAATGAGGCAAATACACCATAAATAAGGAAATAGAAAATAGAGAAATTGGCACAGAATATTGTGATAGGAATGTAATCGAATTGAGTCAAATTAAATAATATTGAGCTCGAGCTCAAGCTCGAGTTAAAAGCTCAAAACTCGAGTTAATATCGAGTTCTATTGAGCTTTAAATTTTAAGCTCAAACTCAACTAAAAAATATATATGTCAAGTTCGAGCTCGACTTCATTAGCTCGATTAAATTTAAATTTTTATAAATTTTCCTTATCCAATATTAGATTTGCTTATATTTAAATAAATAAAAAATTATATCAAGTTCAATATGCTCGCTGAGTCTTGTGAGCTTAGTAATTTAAAGCTTAAGATTAACTCGATTTACTATTCGAGTAGCTCGAGCTCAACTCTACTCTCACTAAATCGAATTCAAAAAACTCAAGTTTAGGCCTAATTAAAAGAGAGAGGAAGCTAGGTTATTCCTCACACTAGACTTAGCCAAAACCTTGGGCCAGTCGGTTTAGTCCATGTTAGGAAAAGCCTATCAACAATTCTTAAGATATAACTTTTTAATTCCCTATATATTCTATTTTAAAAAGTAAACGAGCTATAAATCTCTAACGATTTACATGATCTCTCTGACTTAACTCTTACCAATATATAATAATATATATGAAGTTCTAAGATGGTCTAAAACTCTACTTCAACAAATGAAGCAACTTAGACAACAAAACGATAGAAAAAGAGATTATTATACACCAATCAACATCCAATGTCCATAGATGATCAACTACTATCTCTTAGGTTCAACTAGGACTTGTCGAGCCAGGATTAATAAGAAATGAAAATTTAAGTCCTATTTTAATTTTAAAAGGCAAGTAAATATGAAATTATATAATATAATCTATAATTTTATCAAATCCATCTATTAGCCATTAAATGTACATGAAACATTTACCAAAGTGATATATAGATCCACATAATCTAAACACAAATTACATATAAACTAATTTAAAGAACACCATAAGAGTTAGATTAAACATTTCATATTAGAACTCCAAAGTCAAAACCACAAACTTAGATTGTAGTTTAAGCTCTAATTAATATCATTATTATTATCATTTGATTCAAGGATTTGTGTAACATTGACTTACTCATGAACTATTTCCAAATCCACATCATCTTCAATCTCGTTGTGACCTAGAAGGAGGGAAAAAAATAATTAATATTCGAAAGCTCTATACTTTATAGTTCATGCTCATTAAAAAGTTAATAGTTAGAAATATACCACTAATCATGAGTAGAATCATCAACTTTTATAAGAGTTGCATCATCTTCATGTATTACTTGTTCAATAATCTCATCAAGATCAAGTTCAGGATCTGCATCTTCTTCTTCTTCTTCTATTATCCAAAATTATATCTTATCAATATAACCATAATCAATTGGATCGTAGCTCATTTCTTATGTTGATTTCTAAAACCCAAGGGAAAGAAGCAAACAAAGTAAGTTCAATTAAAAAAGTACATGAGTTAACTATTTTTTGTTTACATAAAACAATTTATGTACCTATTTTTCAAACATAAATTATATGTCACATAAACAAGATCATTAAGTCTTTGATGCTCTATTTTGTTTCTTTTCTTCATGTAGATGTGCTAAAAAAAAAAACTCTAATTATGTTCACATCTCAAAGAAGATGTTGCTTGACTTAAGATTGAAATTGCAATCTTTTGCAAAGTAGGAGCACTGTGACCAAATAACTTACACCATTCATCTATAATTAAACAAAATGAGTCAAAAAAATGGAAATAAAATAAACACAAGAAAAGGGATCATAATTCTAATTAGTAATAATCACTAACCAAGTTGCATTGTTTTAGTAGATTTAATTGCCATTTCTTAACTAAAACCTTATTTCCTCTCATGGTACAATTTGATATCCTTAATTACTTATGTACCGTCACTACATATGCTTCTTTTTTCAAGCACATCAAAGAGATGTTGCATAACTTCTAGAGTTTCTTGAAGATTGGATTCAAAAAATAAGCTTGAGCATAAAGACCATAGTGAAAATGTTTGTTCCATCTCTCATCAACAATTTTAATGTAATAATTATAAATTTTTTATTTATTTTTAAAAATGGATATGATCTCCTAATGATCCTAGAAAAGCCTTCATAAACATCACAAAGTGAAGGCTTTTCGTTTACATCTACAATACGCAAAAGTCTCATAATAGGAGTTGTAACTTTCACCATAAGTAAACAATCTTCCTAAAATTTACCACCTAAAATAATGGCACCAAAAGTCTTTCTAGCAACACATTTAGATAGCTTATGACTTGTGAAATGCCTACTTGTCACTAAAGCTTGCAAGTCATGCTTATCTTAGTAAATACTTTTCAATATGATGAAAATAGTAACAAATCAAGTGGCTCTTAGATGAACAATTTCTTTCCAACCATTTCTTTTTCTCAACCAAGATAACAAGTAAATATGATTATGGACAAAGATGGTTACCTTAGAAGCATAACTTAAAAGCTCATTTACATGATCCATCTTACCAATATATCTCAACATCAACTTTAAACACTAAGCTACGCATAGAGACTAATCTATGTAATCATACCTCTCTTGCAAAAACCTCTCAACTTCAATAGAGTTGCTTACATTTTCTATAACTGGATGCACCATATTAGCAAGCCTAACTCATTCCACTATCTCTAAAAACATATTGCATAGATTATTAGCATTCTTGACAATGTCTGATGTATCAATAGTCTTCAAAAACATCATTCCAACTGGACAGTAGACCAAAAAATTAATTAGAGTTCTCTGTCTTTGGTTAGTCCACCCATCACCCATTATTATACATCTAGATTTAACCTAATTACTTCTCCTTTTTGCAATCTTGTAATAATTAAGTAATCACAGCATGATGAGATGGACCATTATAGCCACTACCAATTGCAACAATAACATCTACAACGGGTTGAAAATAAGGTGACTTCAATACATTAAAAGGTATACATGTGTCAAAAAACCATCTAGCAAATTCCATGTCTACTTTATAAATAGCTTGTTTACCAGCTAATACACTTAATACCTAATCAGGGACAATATAGTAGTGTTTATTACTGCATAATTCCTGATATCAGTTTTCCTTTTTAGTTTTGGCAACTTTAACAAAGCGTTCAACTCCTTTGCTTCATCCACTTCAATTCCAGTGTATAAAGCTTCATTGGAGTCTTAATCCTTTTGTTTTAGGGATTTAAGATATTCTATCATTTTCTCTCAAACTTCACTTGAAACCTTTTTGCAAGACTCTATGTTTCAATGAATCCTTACTAAATGATACTTCATCTTATCAATCCCTCTAACATGATAATTAGATCCATAGTAAAGAGATATATACACCTTCTTTTCTTTATCATTGATGATATATTAAAATGCTCTCAAGTAGGATCATTCTTTGAACAATAATAGCAAAAGATGATAGGTTATGCTCCATTCCCTAACCAAAACTACTAGGATGTTATTATTGATATTTAATAATTAATAAAAATAGAAAATTTACTAAATTTGATTTTATTTATACAATGTATATAGTTAATAAAATAGTTGACATAACAATATTAAAATTAACAAAACCATGCTTAATTGTTCCAAATTCCCAATTGACTTGTTGAATCTAAGCCATAGTTGAGTGGAATGGCTAATACAATTGTTAACATGATATAAACATAAAGAACTTTGTATCTAATTTCAAATTTACTACAACAAGAGGTATTTGACTATTTAATTTTTTATTATACAATAAAATAAACACAAAAAAACATGATATAATATCAGCATAAACAAAAAATTATTATGTAGAAAACACAACTAGAGTGTATTTAAATATAAGGTATTAGGTTGTTGAATAAATGATTTTTTATTGAGAATTCAAACATAAGTACAGTTTAATATTTATTATTGCATGAATATGAATAAATATATTTTGACTGAAAACAAAAATTTAGCAATAGTAAATATAGATTATTGTATTGCATGAAGTTGTTTTAGATATAAAAATAAAATCTTTGAATAAGCTATAAAGCTTACTGCAAAAGGTTTAATCTTTCCTTAATATTAAGACTAAAGTTGATGCTTCACGGTAAAGTTTGCACTGTAGAAGTGAATCTTAGATTTTTGTTTCTTTGATCAAGAGTGGGAAATTATGCCAATTGCATTGCGATTCCTTAGGACAATGAAAAGGAAAAGTAGAAAAACTAGAAACATGGAAGACAATAGAATAGAATTAGAATTTCTTTTATTATTTTATTGCTTTTGAGTCTTTGACTTTTTAAGGGATTTGGTTTTGCAGTTTTATACTTTCTTTAATTGGTAACTGCCTATCGGTGTTAACATTTACAAATTGAATTGTATCAAGGTCGGCTCACTAAAATGGTGATTGTCTAAGTGTGACTTCCTTATCTGATTTTGAATTTGCAAATGACTTCTCTTTTTTTTTTTATTCATTACATTATTTTTTATTTATATTGGTGCATTAGGACCCAATAGACATGGTAAGGTTAACTGATTCATAGTTGAACCAACTAAGTGTATCAAGTCTGTCTAATTCAACGAGAAAAGGGAGTTTTTCACTTAAACTGGCCCATTGTAGTGGTCGATTTCGGTTCAATCAAGTAAGGTTGACTGATTCATAGTTGAACCAACTAAGTGTATCAAGTCTGTCTAATTCAACGAGAAAAGGGAGTTTTTCACTTAAACTGGCCCATTGTAGTGGTCGATTTCGGTTCAATCAATTGGGTTAACCTGGTTCAAACAACCTTGACCTTTAGTGATCAACTACTAACCTCTGGCCAACTACTCAGAACTTCGATCGGCTAAAGGATCCAATCAAGCCTAAATTATAAAGTAAAGCTAGAAATATTAGTAAAAATGATTCCATAAGTTCGAATTTAAGAAAATAAGTGATAAAATAAAAGAATATAAATTTTTCAAAATTTAAGTATATTACTTGTTATTTATTGAAAATGCATAAAATACATTCTAATAATTAACGAATCATTAAAGATAAATTATATGCACACTAAAAATTATAAAATAAACTAAATAATAATTAAAAATATTTATTTGTACTATATATAAATTAACATGTAGGTAAAAATACGCGTAATTACTTAAAATATATGAAATATGCTAAAATAATGCTAAATAATTAAAGAAAATTCATAATTAATTAAGGAAAAATAAAAAAATCATAAAAAATAAGGAATAATCTAGATTTAGGTTGTAGCAGTTGGGGAAAAGAAGAAAAAATTCAGCCAATTAAATTAAAACAGCAAAAACGACAAATTGGAAGAAAATAAGGCAATTGTCTAATCAAATTAATACACAATAATTTCCTAAGACCCCTATAAATATCCCAAATTTTTTAAAAGCTTGTTTTGGATGTCTAGAATTTTATAAAATAAGAGAGAGGTGAAATTGAGAGGAAATTAGGGTTTTACAAAAAATCACAAAAAAAAAACCGTACAATTAGAGCTTCTAAGGAGAACCTAGACCTAACAAGCAGCTGAGAATAGACCACCACCACCACCATCATATGATGGTAGCAGTGCCCAGGTGGGCTGACATACCCATGGCCACCGACGGTGGTCAAAGCCACCAGTTCTGTTGAGTCCCAATTTCTATTCGATTTTTCTTAAATTGTTAAAATTATCAAAATTAGTTAAAAAATTATGAAACTTGTTATTTTGCAATATTTTTGTATTTAGTTTTTATGAAAAATATTATTTTGATGAAAATATGTCTCATGATATATAGTCTTTAAGAAATCATGCAAAATAGAGCATATTTCGATTTAGAAATAAATAAGCTTAGGAGTGTAATTTGGAGATTAAAATTTTTCTGTAAACTACTTAGGTGATATAAAATGGTGCCACCAAGCCTTTTTTCAAAAATTAATTTTCTAAATTTTTAAATAATTTTTAGGCCTTAAAATGATGAATAAAATAGGTAATTTCTGGTTAATTAAGTAATTAAATGGGTAATTACTAATTTGATACACAATTATATATTTTAGGATGTTGAAATTTGATGGAGTATGCTATTTTTACCATTTGGAGTGTTAGATGTAATTATTTTTATAATATGTAGTACATATGTAATAGGTAAAAATGAGAAATTTTGAGTTAATTTGGTAATTTAGGGTAATTAGATTCAAAATATGATTTGGGATGAATTTAGATATTTGGAATGTTATTTGATATTAGGAGATGATATTTGAAGTGATGGGAATATTAGATGTATACATTTTATACACATCAGGTGATAATGTGTAATATGTAATTATGAGAAATTAATAATTAGGAAAATATTGGTTAGAATTGATATTATGATAATAATAGGAATATACAATAAATTTGATGGAAAACTTAAATTAGGATAATTATATGAAAAATGTAAGATTAACTCATAATAGGGGTGAATTCGATAATTAAATTAGAATTCGGGTGTACCGTACGGACTAGAATATTAGTTAGAGACTAAAAACGATATTTAGGATATCTGAAGATAATGTAATTAATTTCACATTATGAGTCGAAATGATTTCTTAGGGAGTACATATAAATCTCTAACAAAAAACTGAGTTAAAAACCTAATTTAGAAATTGATACGAAAACTGAAACAGAACTTAACATGATTCAAGATGAATTATACAAGACTTAAAAGCTTAGATAATTAGGTATATTAAACCCTAAACAAAAGATAACAATAAGTGTTATAGGATAAAACCAACCTATAATAGTTATATGAAAAACTGAAACCACGTTTGTATTATAGAAATCATTGGCGATGGACTAAATAAGTCCTACCTCAAGTGAGCAAGCAAGGAGTCAAAGTAAGTTGGGATTAATACAGTGTTGTCTTTTGGAGGCTTGAAATTGTGCTTAATTGTGCTTGTTCTCAGCTGATGATATGATTTTTTATTTGCTGCTTAGCTTGTATTGTATAATTTGTATGAAATGATTGATCACCCTAAATTAAACCTAATCAAATATATGACCTGTAAACATAAATTGGACCTGCATAGCAACCCATTAAGAGAAACCTAAGATTCTCCGGCCAAATACCAACCTCTTCGAAAAGGATAACGTTGGATAGCATAATGGGTCCCTTCTTCATCCTTAGTCGAACTAAGTAACAGGTGAAGAGGTTGCGATAAGGGGTAAAGTCAATGGTTTGAAGGTAGTCATTAGAGGAGCGGTATCTTCATTGCACAAGCCTGAGTTTGATCATGAGCTGTTGCATTAACGGTAGCTCCTCAACCCGAATTAAAGCAGGCGCAATTTCTCTAATCTCATGACGGGCCAGACAACGTCATACGATGACATTTGCTTGAATATGCATTGCACCTAATAAGTTGATTGATAACCTTGTTTGTATTTATAGTATAGTTTTAAGTCCTCTATCCTAACTTACTAAGTTATAGTTGCTCACATCCCTATAGACGTCATTGTAGGTGCTGGATAAGAAACGACTTATAACTACCCTGAAGTTAGCAACTGCTGGATCCTAGAAAGTGAGGAAAAACATTTGAAGAATAGACATATATTTTTTAGGTCTAAGCTCTTATCTTAAAATTTCTCATTTCTGAATAATGTATTAACTAGGAAATAAATTATAGTGAAACAATATAAACATTAATTCTAGTGTATATATATATTTTCTTACTTTCTTAGGTAAATGACTTATTAAAATTACGAACTGTTTACTTTAAAACAGGTTAGTCGTGGATGCCTTCTATAGATTAGGTTTAAGATAGCGGTTGTAAAGCCAACTTCTATATTAGAATGGTTTGCACAACCGGACTGTTATGACTCTGCCGCTTCGGGACTTAACATCTATGACTTCTACTCATTTTATTTTCCTCCTTTTTTCTCTTTACCAATCCATGTTAAAAAAACTCAACTCATATAAATTAAAGACTTAGGCTAAACAAATATCAACCTTACTTTAAATTTACACTACTTAATACATACGAATGCACTTGTCAATCCTTCATTTAACTCCTTCATTTCAGTCTATTGTCCCACTTACCTCTAAGCTACCTAATTGAACATACTCACCCATCAAAACCTATCATCCTATCCCTAGATGACAATGTCTATTTATGTTCAAAATACATGTGTTAAGCAATGAATTTTAGTACCAATGAGATTTCTTCATCTAATAGTACACACACTTCATCAATGTATATATCTTAGAGCTCCATATCGAGTCACTAAGTATTTAATGAACCTCTCGAGCTATAACTTTTTATAGACTTACTCAATTATGGACTTGTTTCATACAATTCTTAAGCACATAGCCAAACAATTAGTTTTTCCTCATGCACCAACATTGCAATCCCTTACACCAAGATCGACATCTACCACAAATCTACCAAGAATCACCAGTCTCCTGTTTTAGGATAAATTTACGTAATCTAAGTTCTTATTACAATTGCCAGACCTTTATGGAACATAAAATTTTATTGTACTCTAATAACTAGCATAATCCCTTTACATCGATACATAAAAAATATATATAAAATAATTCTAACACATATCTTGCATCGAAAACAACAACATTGAACAAATATGCAGTATGACTCAGACTCGACATACACCAGTTGTTCCCATCTTTTGGCATTAGCTATTTATATAAAATAATATGTATAATGTAGGTCAAAAATTAATCTCCTTGACATGTATGGAGTATATTTATTAGACTTATCTATCAAAAGCGAGTAAAAACGTAATTTTCTTCAACTTAGTTATCACCAAATTAAGCTACAAAGATATTATCATTTCGCATATAACATCAGTTTTACCTGAACGATACTATTTTACTTGTAGTGAAAGTTGGCCTTAAGCATCTAAACTCACCTCTATAATAGCAACAACAATTGAATCTTCATCAACCTTTAACAATGAAGCCATGCAAATTAACTACCCCTAAATCCCACCATAATCTAATTACGTTTACTCATAAGTTATCTTTAAATTCCTCATATTAGAGATATAAGAGAGAATATCGAGATTATCATAAATATTCTACTAGTTTGGTGTCTCTATTAACAAAGATGCTACAAGGAATATCGTAAATCTCACTATTTCCTGTACAAAATGGCCGATGATAAATAAAGCATTATTTGCTTTATGACTTGGGAAAAAGTAAGACATTTTGCTAAAGCAATCTATGACAACTATGATTGAGTTTTTCTCTCTCACTATCTAAGGCAAGCCCAAGACAAAATCTATACTAACATCAATCCATTACTATGTCGATATTGTTAATAGTATGTATTTCCCAAAGGCTTCTCTCTTTCTCTTCATCTTTTAGACACTACATACTTCTTAAGCATCTTATGCTTATCCCTCATCATCTCTAGCCAATCAAAATACTCCCTCAATAGCTCGTATATTCTCTTTTTCCCAAAATGGCCTAAAAAAAACCCCATGATAAGCCTCTCTAACTAGCAATTCGTCCACAAAACAATTAGGAATACATAATTGCCCCTTGTTGAAAAGGTACCATCAATAAGGAAGTATCTATAATAAGTATTCCAGAAATACACTTTCAATAGGTTACAAAATAAGAATCATTAAGCATATTGCTCCACCAATGAACCTAAAATTGATAATTTAGACTAAAGAGTATATCAACTGCTACATTAGCAATTCCCTATTTGTATTTGATTAGACATGCAAACCCTTCAAGAAATTTTACCTATTTGGCCTACCTCTTAGATAACTTATGTTGTCCATTCTAATGCTTCACAAACTTGTAATCAATGTATATGATAAACTCCTAAGACAACAGGTAATATTACCATACTTATAAGATCTCTAGTCAAACTAGAGTTTCTTATCATATGTGGAATGGTTTAAGGTAGCTCCACTAAGTTTCTTACTGAAGTTAGTAATAAGTCATTACCCCTACATTAATATAGCCCTCTCTTCTCACTCAATAAGTTACCCTCTAACCTAAATACCTTCTTAAAATTAAGTAAAGCAAATAAAAGTGCTAAGGTAAGTCTCTCCTTAATCTCATCAAAGTTCTTATATGATTTCTCACTCCATTTAGCATCTACATTTTTCACTAAAAGCACAATTAATAGGTATCATCATGTCTTAGATGTTATTTTCCACCCAACATCTAATCTTATGTCAATTTGATGGTACCTATTCATTGAATCAATTTTTAACAAAATGTAAGTTCCATATAGCTCATCTAACGTATCACTAAGCTATAGGATGAGATATCTATACTTAAATTATCGATATCTTAGCCGTCAATGCCCTTCAAGACTTATTCTTTTTGGGAACTAGCAATGTTGATTCCCCACATGGACTCATACTCTCCTTAAAATAGCCTCTATCAATCAAATCATCTACCTATTCTTTGAATTCTATAGGCTTTATGTGATAAGAAAGCGGTTTAGCAAAGATATCTTTGGTTGTAAATCAATGCAATGCTCAATACCCTGAAGTAGTGATAATCCCTTAGGTAACTCTTTACCAAAAATGTCCATGAACTCATCTAGTAGTAATCTTACCTCATCAAGCATAGATACATAGCTACTCATCTCCGTCAAGCACCTGCTATGCAATATGAACATAAGCCCCCCATACTCACAACCTAGATCAACTTACTCTTAACCATAAATCATGATATCTTTCGAGTTATAAGATGTGTTAAGTCTTCTAATTTGGTTTTGCTAATAGCAAATATTAATGAGCTTATTGAATGCTCAATGTATTTAGAAGGGAACATAGAAGGTAACAGAGTTAACAAAGTTATCTAGAGTAAAATAGAATGTTATAATGAAAAGACAAAATGTTGATAGATATACAACAAAAGGATATAGTAACATAGAAGGTCATGCTGAAAATATAGAAGTTTTACTACTAATATAGCGATGTTAAAGACTAGATCAAAATCATATTTTGCATGGAAAGGCCCAACTCAATTGGTCAAATATATTTGTGGTAATATATTCGACTTCGTTCTACTATAAGTTAGATTATATCATGAGATATTAAATTAGGTTGAAGTGGGATGAATTTTTGATAATATATTGTTTTAATATTTTGATCGTTACAAGTAATGTAGAGATCATTATTTTGTGATGAAAGTATGTTAAGCTTTATGATAATTTAAGGCAACTCAAGATTATTTTGTAATGAAGAAAATCTTCTACAGAAGGACTCTAATTTAGTTCAATGATTTTAATCAGGCATGAGAATATCTTTAATATGATCAATTAAACTTAGACATAGTATAGTGCCATTACGGTAAGTCCTTGGTTTTTTAGGATAGCTTATTAAATTGAGTGTTGAAAGAGTTCAAGCCAAGCATTTGCTTAATGATATATATGGAAACTCCTATAATTTTTTTAATTAACATGGAGATCGATTTATGTTTAACTCTTTTAATATTTAACAAGACAGAAGAATCAGATTTCCTATTTAATATCGTTGTAGAGATAATACATAGCAACTAGTTGCAAATAATTTTGAAGGTTCACATTTATTTTACAATCTAGCAGCTTGGTCATATGGCAAACTTTTTAGCAACTCATGTTCTCCATATTAAGCTCACAAATCAACCATACTTATTTTGTTATAGCAATCTCAATGTGGTCAATATATCAAAGTGCTTCAACATGTTGTCTCCAAAAAAAGATGGCATCCGATATTCCTTTTAATCAAGTAGCTGCCCTCTTCATGCATTTCAAATTCATAAGCAACATATGTAAGAAGAATTTATATTAAGTTTTATTACATTGTGATCAATTCTAAGGGCAAAATATCTTATATTTAAATTAAAGGAGATAAGGATATAGTTTTGGTGCAAATTATTTGGAGCTAATACATAGAGATATTTATGGGTTCTATTTTCAAATTAAGTTGGATAGATATGTATAGTTAAGGATAAGGTTTCAATAGATGTCTTGGTGGAGAGAATATAAAGATCATTAGGATTTTGAACTTGGACTAAGGTTTTTTTTTTTTTTCCTTTTTTGTTCTTTCCATAATTTAGATGAAGCTTAAGTGAGAAGATTATGTGCAAGACTCAAGGATATTATTTAATTAGTTTTTAAATTCAAATTCACAATTTTTGTGGAAGGCATCAATAAGGTATTTGAAAGATCATCAGCAAGAGAAGATATTTCAATTGGAAGATTCATTCCAATACTTTCTCAATGTTATGTTTCAAGAAAAGTATCTTATATAACTATTGAAGATTTTACAAGTATTTAAAATTAACAACTAGAGTAGCAAAACACCTACATAAAAAATCTTAACAATTGTCTGATCTTTAATGATGTGCTTTGGAGCTAAGTTATCATAAGGTCTTATCGCAATGAGTTCAATGAATCCTTTAAGATATTAAAGAAATTATGAAATGGAATGTTTCGGCAATTTTAGTAGCTTCGTAAAGCAGTCCATTGGATATGACACACTAAATAAGCTTAATGGAACTTAGTCTAAGCTTAATGGAAGGTCCATTTGCTACTAATCTTAAGCTACTAAGAAGACTAGATAAGAGTGAAAGTTTATAACTTAAGAAGGCTGCTCACAAGATAAGAAGGATATTCATTAACCAATAAAGGATAAGATAATTACTGCTACAAGATAAAGGACTATTTATAATAAATCCCTATAGCAACAAAGGAAATAAAGAAATTACAAAAAGGGGAAATACTAGAAATAAGAAATCTAGTATAACCAAAAGGGTATATGCAACAATTAAATAGAAAGAATATTATACAATGTAAAAAAAAAAAAAAAAAGGTAGGACAAGTGGCAATATATTAATGCATTCATATCCTAAGGTCTTGAGGTGTTGCAACTGAGCTGATCTGATGCTATAGCTAGTCGATAGAATGGGATTTAATAAGTTGGTAGAATAGGGCTTAGAGGTAAGAGTCAAAGACCTTAGCCTCAGTACTTAGCAGGTCGTCTATGCTGGACTGGGCTAAAAGCTTAGCATCTATGCATGCGACAGAAGAGAGAAAAGTATGTCTGAGTTGGGTGTATAAGGCGTTCAACATCATGCCTTCCTAATATTGGAGCTCTTTCTTAGTAAGCTGAGAAGACTGGATCCTTCTTGCAAGAGCTTGTAAACCTCGGAAGCAAGCTCGAGTGAGTAGTCCTGAGGTTGCAATCCATAATATTCTACTAGTACAACTAAGGAAATTTATATACTTTATATTGCAAACTAAAGCTTATAAGGAAACTTAGAAGTTCCTTTATGCTAATCATTTGAGGATCCTTACTTGTTATTTCCTTAATTCCTTTATGGATAAACTTTAAGATAGTTGAGAGTTAGACACTATAGTTTGTGAGATCTAGTGGTTATGTTGTAAGATAAGGCGTTATGGTCCATAGCCTTGTTGACCATATCTTGGAACTCTTTTTTTTCTTTATTTAACCTCTCAAATAACACATATGTAGATGATAAGGTCCACAACAATAGAGCTAAAAGACTGGATGTAAGCATAAGGTGATGTTAAACATTTTGATATATATGATTTTGATGAGACAAAACTTAATTTTGGTTAAAATCATTTATGCATTAAGTTTGATAAATATCAAACTTAAATAATTAAAAATTAAAGTTCTTTGAAATCAAAACTCTTGTTGGTTATGCTTTGAATTTGGTGGTTTGATTGTTTGTTTTGTTACAAGAAGTTAACAGGAGGGAATCTACAAAAACAAGGCATACCGATCAATCAATATGCCTACTAGTGATCGATCGGTAGCTACATTTCACCCCTACAACTTTTGTGATCAAAGTAAAAGATGGCATCTAAGTTAGCAACCGATTGATGCGAGGAGATTGTTAACTTTTTAATGCTACCAATCAATCGATAGCTTGCTTGGCAATTGATTAGTATTATAGATTTCAACCTACAACATTCAATGCCCATATTGAAGTTAAGTGACCCTCTAGGAAACTAATTGGTAAAGAGTAGTAATAAGAGAATTTTTTCTACCGATCGATTGATAGCTTGGGTAGTGATCAATCAATAACAATCGATTGGTAGCATACTAAAACTAGCAGTTAGGTGCATTTAATGCAACAATGAGAAGAAATTTGCCACCTTTATTTATACTCTAACTACCCTTCAAAGATGAGGAGAATTCTGATCTTCAACTGCAAATTCTAAACATTCTCTTACATTCTTATACTTTTTGTGCTTGTCTTGTTATCTATTTGAGACAGAAATTTAACAGCGTAGTGTTAGGGTTTTATCACTTACGAGTTCATCTTACTAAAGCACTACACTAGAACAATTAAGATTATGCTCAAAGTGTAATTGAATGATTGTTATATGTTTGAGAAATGATGTAAGCTCTTGATTGAGTATTATACTATTATGATCAATAAAGACTATAAAGTCTTTGGTTTATTGTTCTAGTCTAAAGCTTTTGTAAGATGAACTTGCAAGTGATCAATAATTGAGTGATTATGCTCAAAGTGTAATTGAGTGATTATTGTGTATTTGAGGAGTAGTGTAAGCTCTTGATTGAGCATTGTGCTATTGTGATCAATAAAAGAGTGTAAAGTCCTTAGTTAGAGGTATAGGTGTCCTTGGAGAGTAAGAGGCATTTATGAACTCTACATTATATCACGGCTTAATCCTCCCTTACTTATCTTTTTTATTTCCACATTTACTATCATTATTTTATCATTTAATTTGCTTACTATTGTTGTATTTATCACTAAAATTCAAATAAAATCAAAACTTGTCAATGATACTCAATTCACCCCCTTCTTGAGCATTAGCCTAATGTCTTTTAAGTGAAACCACTTTAAATCTTTAAGCTTAATTTTTTTTTCTTACCTATCTCTTTATGATTATTTTTTTATTGTTACTTGTACATAAATTAAATTAAATATTCACCATAAATTATTAAGTTATAATAAGGAATAATTTTCAAAATTAAAAATTCTAAATTTTCTATAAGTAATCAATCCAACCGTAACCCCTTCTTTATTACTTAATTGAGACCAACATGATGCAAGATTTCCCTTTTGCCAACCTTTTAGAAAGTGTATATGTTGCAATAATCATCATAAGAAACATGATGGCTAAATAGCTAAGATCGATTCAATAATATATATGATGTACACATGGAAAACACATTGCATAAAATGTCGTCCTAGTATCCATCTTTAATAGCAATAGGTACCTACACCAATGGTATAACATGTAAGGCCCCTGCTCATTTAATTAGTGTAATTTATATAGTTATGGATGTGTAATGGTTGAAAGCTTCAACTAGTTCATTAAAGAAGCCACTACTATATTAGTGCAACTACCCGCATCAAAAATCAAAGCACATAAATGCCCATTTACCCTCTAAGCTATACGAAATAGACACTCCTACTACTTATTTTTATCAGATGATAATACGTCAATACCCTTTTCAATACAATAATCATAAACTTATCATACTTGCTAAAAGTAGCCTCCTCAACATTACCATGGTATGTGTCAATAGTTTCCTCAAGATTTGGATACTTTTCATTCTTATCCTTATTGTTAACCTCTAATATTAGCATCTCACCCTTTAATGCTATGGCTCATTAATTAGGACAATAGGAGGTGATGCACCTAAATATTAGGCACTTAAATCACTTAATTTGGTTGGTCATCTTGTAGAGTTCTATCCATCACAACTCCTTTGCGCAATATTAATAGCAACTGCCTTGACCTTCTAATCATTGTGATGCTTTGGGTACCTATCAACAACCTGATCTTACTCTCATTACCTCTAATCACTACCCCCCATCATGGCCTTCAATTCTCTATTGTAGTTAGTCTGGTTGGTGGTATTTATTTTGAAATGTGTGTTGAGGATGGATTATTGCACATTTGATGTTTAAAAGTAAGAGCTAACTATATGGCTTCTTCAAGAGTTTAGAATTGCTGGAGCTCAACAACATAAGCAATCTCATACTAGAGTCCTACCTTCTTAGTATCACTGTACTCATAGCTCTTAAAAATCTTTTCAACCTCATATTTCCAATCCAAATAATCATTGGCATTATCATGTCCAATAAAAGAGGGCATCTTTAACTTCACATTTTCTATTCCTTAAGGCATACATATCTACTTAACACTACAGTCCTCCCAAATGAGATTTTCTCCACCTTTTTCAATCTCATCAGTCACCACTTACTTTACTAAACCACTTGCATGCCTAGCTCTAGCTCTATTCTTACCATCATGAGGCAAATTCGCCCTTTCATATCCTTATACTACATTAACAATTCAATCCTGAACAAGTCATGGTACAATGATTGTAAGTTAATCACCATCTTTATAAATTCTCGAAGTTGCTTTTTAGTAGACCTCTCAAGAGTATTACCATCTTACTCCTTATATGATCATCACTCTCATAATTCTCTAACTTCAACTTCTATACTATTCGACATTCTAAAGTCACCTCAGTATGCTGAAGTTATTAACCTTTCAAAATTTTCAACAAGCACCTTATGGGAAGCAACTAAAATTTAATCTCGTCTTTAGAACTCAGGTTCTTAGGAGGATAATCACTAAGACATCAAACACTCAATTGATGCAACAAAAAAAAAATGGAGAAATTTCTTAATTTACCAGATTAGAGTCATAAATGGGTTTAAAGGAACAACACATAACTCCTAATGCATATGACTCATCGAAAGAAGATACATTAATCTAATCATACTTGATATGATACAGATAGGACTAGGGTTTACTCATTACAATCTTGTTAGGATTAATAAGAATAAGGTTTAAGAGTAAAGACTCAATAGGTGTTTTATTAAATAATGATATCTAGTTACAATACGTAAAGATATAAGCAAAAACACCATTAAGAGTATAACGATAGATAAAAAAATTTCTTCAATGTAAAATAAATGAATACCTAATCAAATAGGAAAGGGAGTTGGTTGGATGAGCAGCTAAAAATGACATTATGTAAATTTAAATAACTAGTTAGTAGGATAGAACAAAATGCTAATTAGATAGATAGCCTTAGAGCTTGGTCGGTTGGATGAAGATGAAAATACCCCTTAGATGGAGGAAGGCTGGAATGATTTTGTGCACTTCTTAAGCATTGGCTAGTCAGATGGGAAAAATACCCAATTGGATAGGTCTTTGCAAACTTCAATTCTATGGCTTTTTATTAACCTATATCCAGAGTCCTACCCTTTACATGATCATCCACGGCATCGACTGTTTACGAAACACAATTTTTACATGACTTCTCATACAAATAGAAAGAACTAACATGGATAAGCTTGACCAAGGTCGATTGGTTAGTTAAAAACTTTTAACTCGATTCCCATCATTTTATCGCTAATTATTGATCTTTATATGATGCTAATTGCTTGCTTCAATAGGACGAGAGAATGATTATTTTAAGTTAACATGTAAGAATAGCACCATATAAGAGATACTAATGATGATTGCAATACGAATAATAGAGGTACATATCAAATTTTGTAATGTATAAAAAATATTGAGGTTATGAATTGGCAACAACTTGTAGACTTTAGTCATTTTGTTATTTTTTTCCAATATAAGAGTAGTGGTACTATCTCATTAATTTTTTGCATTATATTTGGTTGTAAAAAGAGTAGTACTAATGTAAGTGCTTTTTTTTTTTAAATAATGATGAAATTAATTATTATTCCACTTAAATGGGATAATTTCAACTAAACAATCATCATTTTGTAATGTTACGTACTCTAAACAATCATAATGGTACGCTCATCAAAATGTGAAAGAAAAAAAAAAAGGTTAATATTCACGCCAACCAATTAAGGACCAGCGAATTGGACCTATCAAAACTGTCAAGTCCTTGGACCAAGTAATTAGCCTTAGATGGACCTAGCATGGTTCAGCATTTTGGGACCTTGCTACCTACTAGCTTGGGCTGTGCCAGGTCTTATGCTGATATCCACTCCTACCGCTTTCGATATTTTCTGTCATTTTGAGCTTATCATTTGATAACCAATCGATCTCCCCAAAAGCTTAAGGGAAAATGCAAAAATAACCCTCCATATTTTGATCTTGGATACTAAAAAGAAAAAAAGAAAAAATGAAATTGAAAGAAAACTTTTGAACATCCTAAATAGATCTCTCTAAATTCGATAAATTGATAACATAAAAGCAATAAAATATGTTTTGATAAACTTTATCGGCATTATTGTACCAAGATCAAAATTTAGGAAAATTACCTATAACCTCAAGGTTATTTGCCAATCGTTCTTAAACTTTTGAGTTTCCTCGCCTAATTGATTTGTCCTGATAAAACACTCCTCGACCGACCTCAGTTGAAAAACATTTGTTTCATGCGGATTTGAAATTTTCATCTCATCGCCGTACCGTACAACCACTTGATTTTCGAACGTGCACTTCCCAGCTCCGTCATTCTCATTAAATAGACAGGTACCCACCTCAGCCTCAATTCCACAATTTTCCGTCTTTTCATTCTGCTTTTACTCCGTTAATTAAGGGGCTATGGCATGTGTTGGGTCTCACAGCGTCGCTCAGGGATCCAAGAGTACTAGATTAACATGATAAATAATTTTAACGCTTATCTTTAAACATAAGCACAACGCAGATCAATACATATATGCATGTTTCTATACTCCAATAATTATGCCACTTAAATTCGTCAGCTGCACTCTCGCTCGCAAGTGCTCACTGATAGACGGCTCTAACTCAAGATAGCCCTCCTCCGGCCCAAAAGTAACCAGCTCCAGGATTACGTGCAAGTCCACCATCACCAGACAACGAAGTCAGGAAGAACTATTCATGTGGCTCTCAAATCCAAAACACAAGAAACTGGAATAAAACCGTCTGAGCTTCCAATGTCATACATGAGTATTATCCGAGAAACAAAAATTACTAAAGAGCAAACAAATATTCCTACAAAAACTTGGTTCTGAATGGAGTTCATTCCTGAAAGGCATCTGAGAGCACGAGAAACAAACTACGCTTAGGTACGAGCAGCAGCACCTCCAGCGCGAGGAGCCTGGCCTGGCTGACCAGGCTTAGGCAGATCATCCTGTAGAAGAACCCAAAAAAGAAGTCCATGAACAACAAATTTGAACAATCCAAGTATCCAAAAGAGACAGAAATTATCAGGACATTTCTCTTTTGAAAAATACATAAAGAAAAAGAGGGTTCACAACCAAGCTATATAACTTTAGTCGCAGCACTTTAACAATGATAATTCAACCCAAAATTATAGCCATGTAGCATTTTAAGCTCTAATGAGGAGGGAAAAAAGGATGATTGAAGAATTCATTTCAGAACAGGAAACAAAAATACGGAGCACTCTATCTTTAATAACATGGGCAGCAATTCCATAGAAGGATCACAGGTAATCACTTTCAAGTAAATTGTATTTATGATCAAAAATAGGCAGTGAAAATCCACTTTTAAAAACAGAAAAAAGGTCTGTAAAATTATGAACATTAGATATAACCATTAAAATTAAGACGGTGTTTTGGCCCAAAAATACGTGTATGTCTAATCAGGAAACAGAAATGAATTCCTTTTAAGCATGTTTAAACAGGATGGATAGAAGACTAATTTGCATTAAAAAATTCACTACTACATGTTCTCAAGCTTCATAGAATCAATCAGCATTAACAAGTAGAGGTATTAGAAACCTCATCAGCAGTAGCATTCAAAGTTATGTCTAGAGGTGAAAGGATGAAAAAGCCAACAAGATAGGCAACACTAACAAAAATAAGAGAAATGAATGAGGCAAACGAAAAGCACTAAAGCAGAATAAACATTGACATAGAAGTAGAAAGCATACACGGCGTCTCATGAAGCGCTGTGGTGGCTCACGGTTCCTCCTGTCAGTGCGAGATCGAACCCTCACGACGTGAGAGTGAATAGCACAGGATACACAGTGTTGCATCTTGGCATACAGCTTAGGAAGAGTGTAAGCTGCACAAACATTGTGCAAGGATCAAGCACTGAACAATCAGAAAGGCATCTAATGAACTCAATAAAAAGCACGTAAGGGAGGCAGCTAATTACAATCATAGACACAAGCTTCTTGGACATCTCTGACTGCAGCTTGCTCCACAATATTCCTCACAAGAAACCTCTTAATTGCCTTGTCCTATAACACAAAACACCAAAATCAAAAAATCAATAACTATCCTCAGATTCATTGTATCCTTCACGTGTACAGTCAAACTGGCATTCCTGTTAGAAATTGTGTCATCTACAAGATCCCATGCAACATGTTCTCAACAAAGCTCTTAGTCATTAGAATCATAATAGTAAGCCTATTGGTCTATTATTAAGCTCACTGCAACCACATTGTCTGTATAATGACATTAGAAGAGGTAAAATTGCAATTCAACAACCAAAACTATTAAGGTGCGGTTATACACACCAAACTCACACCCAATGCTAAAGTTTTCTGGGAAGACAACCTCCATATTTGTGATTCTTAGGAGTTAAGAGAAGACAAAAACTATGATTCGTCAGTTTGTGCGGATATATCTAAATGTAATGAATAGTTTTCAAGGGTCATCAATCATCATCCTAAAACATATCCATTTCAACAAAATTCTCTCAATTTACATTATGAAAATATTTGCACACTTAGACCAGCTATTACTACCGATAAGCAAAGATATGGAATTTCCTGGAATAAAAAGAAAATGAAATAACCTAAAATTCTAATTAAAGAAACAGATACTACTCAGTAAGTACACAGATCAATCAAACATTCAGATAATGTGACGACTATCCGAATATGAAATCAATCAACAAAAGACCTCTACTTACGCGACAAAATCATACCAACTCAATAGCTATCAAAACACGATAATTCCTAAAAAAAAAAATCTAATATAATAACACTCGATTCAATAAATTCATCACATGCCATAAGAAAATTTATCTAATAAAAAAGTTCCTCTAATACTTAAAGGACACAGATTCTTCCTACAAAGAAGATGCTGGATCATATACCTTAGGGCAGCACTTTCCACAGTTTGAGCAACGAATGAACTTGACGTGTCCACGGCCGTGCTTGTTGCGACCACCATTCCTGCGCTTGAAAGTCTACATACAGAGAGGGAAAAAAAGAAAAACAATATTTCATATAGCAATTCAAATAAAGGTAAGTGAAATTCGAACAATGAGTTGAACCATTTGAACTGTGAATTGTTCAAAAAGGGTAATCACCATGATTGTTTCGAGGAGATTTGGTTTAATGAGTTGCTTTGACGGCCGTAATCCCTCCCTCTCTCTATCGCTAGGGTTTGTGCAGGAGAAAAAGGACGATGAAAGAGTTTATATATGAAGATGAGTGGGAGTAAAGCTAGGGTTTGCTAGTTACTGGTATTTACAATCCTATCCTCCTATTTTTGATAAATTTGTGAAATGGACGTATTGAATCTCGGGGTTTAATTAATAGTTTTAATTTGTAATTTTACCCCCTAATTGAAGAATTTCATATGTTTGCATCACTAGTTGTTTATCTAATACAGTTTAGCTTCTTTATTTTGTTTATTTAACATCATCTGATATTCATTATTTATTATAATATATAATTTTAAAACTTCTTATATCATCGTACCTTTTTCTTCTTTTTTTTCTTTTGAAAAATACCATTTTCTATTTTATTTTTTTTGAATAAAATAAATAATATAATGCAAACCAAGATCCTTTGTTTCCCCAAATATCCAAAAACTCTTATACTAGGTATACTAGTCCATCTAGATAACTTCTAGATTTGCAAATGTATTATCAGTCTAGTGCAATGAGTTGTATATATCAAAATAATAATTGCACTGGCATATTTCAATTATGCTACAACGTTATTATTATTCTCGATTAATCTTATATATGGATCATATGGAGTATTATATTTCTCAAATCTTAATATTTCATTTACTTGAGGTAAATTAGGATTCAATTTCCTCCTTATTCTTTATTACAGCGTTCACTTAATTTTTTATTTCTGAATCGTAATTTCTTAAGAATCCCTATTACATGAAATCAAGTAATAGGAATTTCTTAATTCTGCCAAAAAATCACGATTCCTTATAAAATTTCATATTTTTTTTTTAAAAAATAACCTCATATCAATTTAACGACGACGACGACCACCACCATTACCACTACTAACCGCCATTACTACCACTGACCCCCATTGTTATCGCCGCCATTGTAGCAACCACCACCGCTTATCATCACTACTACTGTCGCTACTGTCGCCACTGTCGCCATTATCATCGCCACCAACACTATTACCATCACACTATTACCACCACCATCACTTATCGTCTCTACCGCCATCGTCACCATCACTTGTCGTCTCTACCGCCATCGTCACCACCACCATCATCGCTATCATCATCACCACCCACTACCGTTGCCACCACCTTCACCACCACCTCTAACCATCACTATCATCACCATCATTGTTGTCATCATCACTGCCACAACTACCCCTACCTCCCCTCCAAGTCGCAACCCCAACCACAACCACCGCCACCACTATCGCCGTCGCTGCCGCCGCCGCCGCCGCCATTGCTGCCGCGGCTACCGCCACTACTGCCACTCACAACCGTTGTAGACCATTACCACCACCTCTGCCCCCATAGTCGATTTCCACTACCACCACCTATTACTTTAGAATTATTTGAGGAAAGAAAATGAATTAAGGGTATTTTAATTATTAAAGTTCTATTATGTATCTATTATTAAGTTGTTTATTAATCTAACTAAACAAAGTAATAGGCATTATATTCTTATTACATTCCTTAAGAATTCTAATTATATTCCTCCTGAATTCTATTCAGTAAAGTGAACGAGCTATAAATATTTGAACTTATATAAAATTTTCTTAATATGATGAGATTTACTTAAAATTATTCCTTCATTATGTCTAAGCGCTTTAATGCTTAACATTGTACCTACTTCACTTGGATTTTTCACCTTAAATTTAAAGGCAAGATAATCCTTAGTTTCTTTAATACCTTTTAAGTTTGTTCAAGATATAAGAAAAACATCCATATAAAGGTAAACTATCACTCCATATCTGTTGGCTTAAATGCTTATCAACATTATTCTATTTAAAATCATTAGTCAAAATTACCTCATCAAAATTCTTATGTCACTACTTAGGAGAATGTTTTAAACTATATGAAGATTTAACTGGTTTGCAAATTTTTATCTCATTATCAGGTGGAACAAATCCTTTTAGTTGTTCCATATAAACTATTATATAAAGATCACCATTAGAAAATTTGTCCTAATATCATTTTGATAGTTTATAAAAAAAAAATCCATTTCATATACATAAAGATTATATATGAGTGTCACAGCTATGAGATCTCTAATAGAGATCATTCTTAGAGTATAGGTATCAAAGCAATCGAGACAATAAATGAAAATGTTACCTTATCAATTTATGGCAATATCATTTTTACATATAGCATAAGGGAAGAAGCGCTATGCCTAGAAATCAACAACAACCCATCCTGTATATTATCCTTTTCGTTCCATGTTCTTCAAAGATCAATCGGCCATAATAGCCATGAGCTGCTATGATATTAAATTCATATTACTTATATCCTTTTGCAACTAACCCAACTTTAAATTTTCTAATGATCTAACTATATTATTTTTTTTTTTAAACACCAACATATACCCAATTACTTTTATTCTAGAGACATGTCAATAAAGATCCACATATTATTTCACGATATGGATTTTATCTCATATTAATTGTCTTTTTCTAAAATGATACATCTCTAAATGACATCATAAGATCATTATCTACATGTAAAACCATAAGGATTTCTTTTATAACAATTTCTTTATTTCCTTCCATAATAAATGGAAAAACTTGATAAAAAATAAATGAAATCATACCTAATGTTGTTTTCTTTTCTAACCCTTTGACTACTCTTAAGTTTCTATCTAATAAGTCGCTAAGGCATTTCCTTGGATTTTCACCAAAATTGTACCATTGATAGGTGTTACCTGTACATTGGAGTCATGTTGAAATTTATTTTCAATAAATTCAACATCTCTTATCTTAAAAACCACATTAGATTTTGTATCTAATATGTAATGAGCTTTAGAATTTAAGGCATATCTCACAAAAATACACTCATTTAGTCCTTTTAGGGTCAATGAACCTATAGTAGATAAGACAGCCCCATAGTTTAATATAATTTAAATTTAGTTTCTTTCCTTGCCATACTTTATAATGTAAAAATCTTAATTTCTTAGAAGGAATTCGATTTAGAATATGATACGCAATCATTGATGCTTATCCTTATAAGCTAAATAATTGTTTAGCATTTAGGACTAAAGAATTCATCATATCAACTAAAGTTTGATTCTTTCTCCCAATTAAACTATTTTTGATGAGGCGTATACTGTCATTGCTCAATCGATTTTACCATTCTCTTCATAAAACGAATTAAACTCATTAATTGATACTATCCACCTCTATCACTTCTTAAAGTATTAGTTCTTTTGTTATATAGATTCTCCACTTCTACTTTATATAATTTAAAAACACTAAAAGCCTTATTTTTATTTTTGTGCACACATATCTTGAACTATTACTAGTAAATGTAATAAAGTAATGTTTTCCCCTCTATTTATAACATCATTTAGTTCACATAAGTTGGTGTGCAGTAAATCGAGTAATTCGTTTTTTCTCTCCATTATAGGAAATGATTTCTTTATAAGTTAAGACTGAAGACATATTTCACATTTATATTCGAGCTTATTTTCACTTATAAAGATATAACCATGATTTCACATATTTAATATAAAATTATAATTCAAATGTCCTAATTTATCACACCAAGCATTGCAACAATCAACAATAAAGGCAAAACTTACAACTTTATTAATATCAATATTTAACTTGAATATGCCATCACAGTAATACCATTTCCCAACACATCACTCTTTAAATAATAAACTTATTAGACTCAAACAAAATCTTAAAATCTCTCTTATATAATAAACTAATAGTGTAAAACCTCAGAACTTAGGAAATTACAACCTAGTGTATGTCCCTATAATTTACAGATACGTCAAGCATCTAGATTCAATCTGCTATCATCTCCTCATAAATATCAATCATCAAACTAGTAGTGTTTCTATGAAATGACATGGATGTTTATAGCATCCTTAGTCCACCAACAATATAGAATAATCAACTTCTTACTTTATTTATTAAATAAAGATAAGTTTAAACAAAATTTATTAATAATTGTCTCAAGAAACCAAATTAACAAATCTTAACACCTTATACAAGCTAAACTTGATAAGTAACATTCTACTAATGACACTAACTAAAGAAGTCATAGGTGACTTCTCATGACTCAAGTGATAATATAAAAATAAAAACGTCTAATAACTCTTTTTTACATATTTCATAACTTTACTCAAACTACATAGAGTCATTACCATCATCGAAGTAGTAGTCGTAGTAGTCATAGTAATCAATAACCTTACCATAATAATCATGCTTGCAATAAAAAATCATTGTAGTCCCCATAACCTATTCTTACATCTAAAAAATAGAGATCCCCAAGGGGGTAAGCAAAAGCCCAATACAAGGTGAGCAAAGCACGTGTACATGTAACATACAATGAGTACACAATCACATACATTGTCTGACTCAACATAGCTATATGCAACAACCATAGTTTATTATCTTTTATTATATCTGTTAAGCAATATAGTTCCAGTGTTTTGGAAATTGGAGTAACTTATGACTCCAGCATACAATGTATATACATAAATATTGGTATTGGGTCCTCCCCATTACCCTAGGAACTAAGATCACCTAATTTACTCAAATCATTTCAAAGTGAGACTCCAATAAAGACAATATTACACTAAGATCATTGGAGTGCCACTCCAAGGTTTGGTCCTCCCAATCCCTTGAGCTCAGCCAAGCACATGTAACACACTTTATTCAGGCCAAATATGTATTAGATCCATCTTAACCATTACTAATCCTACATAGACACAAGCAGCATACACACCTTATGCCTAATTGAATCATTTGCTTAGAATTTGAAATGTGTGCCTCACAATCTATTCATATGAGAATAACACATTTACTTATTTTCTAAGTTTATCTAACATCATCTTTTAACTCAATAACTACACTTACTCACTTGCAACTTGTCACTTAAGAACCTAGGATTGCTAAAAGGATAAGTTGATTTATAAGATGTTTGGGGTGAAGTTTCCCATTTAGAAAAGCTTTGAAAAGGATTTAGGATAGGAAAATATGTTCAAAAAACTTACAAAAACCAAGAGAAACGTCGCTACAAGTAACAAGGGTCATGGCATTCAAATGCTATAACAAGTGGCGTTTGGATGCCATGATCGAGGGAGCAGTCTACCCTCAGCATCTAGACATTAAGGGGGACAGCATCTAGATGCTAAGATATAGTATGCACAAGTCTACAAATTGCAGCAATGTTTCATCCCCCGAAACTCTACCTCCTTTCATCAATCTTGAAAACCACCACCCCCAATTCCTTACCCATCAACAACATAACTCCATACTAGTCAAACACACAAATAAAAACACTTCTACAGCCAAATTCTCATGTCAACTTTACCATTCAAACAACTGAAAAAACACAATGCATACAAAGGAAATTGTTGGATTCTTACCTTTGGAGATCCAAAACTTGTGCCTCCACTACCATTAGCTCACTATGGAGACTCCAATACATAACTTAGAATTTGTTTTATCCATTGCCTTAAGGAGAAAAACGAATTTTGAGTGGTTTATTCAAAACTTTTGATAAAAGAGATTGTTTATAACCTTACCTCAAGTTCTTTGCCTTAAAATCAATTACACCACCAAAGATCCATTGTAAAACTCCCAAATAACCACCTTAATTTCGTTTTGGTTGCTAACCCCTGAGGAAAAATGAGTTTTCATTAACAATCTGCTAAAATTCTACAATAAAAAGACATTCCTTGTCCTTACCTTGGTTTTTGCCAATCTAATCTCGTTAAATCTTGTTTTCACTTCTTTGCTTCAAGATTTGCACAATACCTTAGGTTATAGTGCTGTACGTGTAAAAAAGATCGAAAAAGGGTCTTAGTAAGTGTCAAATAACTTTATATACTTAAGGGTCATGGACATTTGCTATGCCCAAACTACCTTCGCAGCTTTTAGTTAATATCAACTTATGTCCTTAGTGTAAAAATCCATTTAGTTATTATTTTCTTTTATTATGCTCTTCTTCTTCTTTTTTTATTTGAGTTTTACAACTCTCCTCGCTTAGAAAAACTTTCATCCTTGAAATTTGGAAGTTGACATACCTTACTCATAGAACAACTATAGGTACTTTTTTTTCTCATTTTTTCTTCTAAATCCTAAGTTGCTTCTTTTTCTAAACTCATTTAGTTAGGTATTCAAATTTTTTTTAGGCGACCAATGCTTGTTTAAATAGCCTCACTTGAGCAACTTTATCCTATTCTCTTTATCTTTCAAATAAAAGTAAACATTTTAATAAAGATAAAAATAAAATAATTAAGAGAAAGTATACCTACTAAAAAAGTAATTTTTGTAAACCTCTATTCTCCTAATCTCTCTCTTCAAGTGTGATAAGCTCGAGGAATACCTACCCACTGAACTTTAATAAAGGGTATCCACCTTCTTCTTAATTCTTGGACCTCAGTGTTTATGATCTTTATAGGCCACTCCATAGCAGACGAATCCAACTACAACTCTAAGGTCTCCAAGTCTAGCACCTGAATCTTGTGTCATTCTGCCTCCTACTTCAAATTGGGCTTAAATTTTCTCAACATCAACATGTGAAAAACATTATGGACACCTTCTAATCTAGGATAAAGCTCTAATCTCTATGCTACATTTCAATTCTCTCTATAACTTTGAAGGGTCCAACATATCTTGGAGATAATTTTCCTCTTAGCTCAAATATGAAAATTCTTTAACTGGAGATACTTTCAATAAAACTTCATCTCTTACTTGAAACTTTAATGGATGTCTTTGCTTATCAGCGTAACTCTTTTGATGGCTTTGTGTAGTTTGTAATATTTGCCTTATCAACCTCACCTTATATACCGGTTCTTATACTAACTCTAGACCCAAAACTTGCTTTTCTCCTACCTCATCTTAGTGTATGGGAGATTTATACTTCCTACCATATAAGGCTTGATAAGGGGTCATTTGAATGATTGTTTGATGGCTATTGTTGTAGGTGAACTCAACTAAGGGTAGATGCTCGTCCTAATGGCCGCCAAAATCAAGTACACATGCCCGCAATAAATAATTGAGAATCTGTATAATTCTCTCTAATTGCCCATCAATTTGAGGGGTAAAGGTTGTACTAAACTAAAGCTTGGTACCTAAAGCTTTGTGTAAACTCCTAAAAAACTTACCAATAAATCGTGTATCCTTTTCTAACGTAATCTTCACCGATATACCATGTAATCTCACTACTTCCTTAGTATACAACTTAGCCAACTTTTCTAGTGAGTAACTGATATTAATAGGGATGAAGTGAGCTGACTTCATTAGTTGCTCCATAATCACCTAGACTAAATCATGTTTACTCAAGGTCTTTAGGAGGGCTCTTGCAAAATCTATGGTGATTGGCTTACATTTCCACTTTGGAGCCAGTAACAACTATAATTCACCTACTTGCCTCTGATGCTCAATTCTTATGTGTTGACAAGTTTGACACCTCGATATGTACTCTGCAATTTCCCTCTTCATATTATTCCACCAATAGTGTACCTTTAAGTCTCGATACATCTTCGTACTATTTGGGTTTATTGTGTATCTAGAGTAGTGTGCCTCTTTCAATAGTTCATTTTTTAACTTTAGCTTCGCTAGTACACATAACTAACCCTTATACCTTAATACTCTATTGACATCCACTATGAATTTTATTACCTTTCCCACTTTTATCCTCCTTTTTATCTCTTGAATACCATCATCTTCAGTTTGAGCCATCTTAATCCTATCTACCATCTTGGGATGAATGTAAGCCTTATATTCAGCGAATAAGAATCGAGCGGATAAATTTAGAGTATCGGTGAAACTAACTCAATTGACGTAAAAACTTACGTATAGACTCGAAACATTAGTCAAAGAGATTACATAAATTTGGAATTTAAAAATATAATAAAATATTAAAAATATAGCTAAAATAGTAAGAATTTACTATATCGTTATTATACTACTGAGTACATGTAACATTGGTTTCGAAAATTAATGAATACTTAGAGATATATTATAGAGTAATATAATTAATATTGGACATTAGATAATATATAAAAGACATGTATATATATCGGGTATAATTATTATATAAATTATATACTTATAATTACTATAAATACTCGAAAATCCATAAATATTACCAAATAAATAAAGAAAAAATAAGAAAATTACCAAAGACATATGGGACACTATAAGAGTCGTGATAAGGAGTTTAAGAATTCATGGGATAAGAATGTAGAATTGTGACACTTAGCCATGTGTCATTTACACATGTTAATAAGAAGAAAAAAATCAAAAGCCACTCAATAAGAGATATAAAAATACATCTTGCAATCTAGAGCAAAGTTTAGCCAGTTGTTTGCTTGAAAAAAATTTTAGAAGTAGAAAATATAAAGAGAGAAAGTGAAGAACAAAATTTAGAAAATTTCGTAGCAAATTTGGGGTTTTACGAGATCTTAAGAAAAACGAATAGTTGGGAGTGAAACTAAGTGGTAGCCTGAAGGAATGGCCGATGACAAAGTGGGCTAACACACCCTTTCCTCTTTACAGTAAGCGGAGCTTGGGTTTTTGACAAGTCATTAAACTCTTCCGATTTTGTCAAAAATTAGGGAAAAAATAGCAAAAAATCACTATAAAGTATGAAATTTGGTTTCCCTACGTAGTTTTGTATAAGAAATTCAAATATTTGATCAGATTTTTAAAATTTTGAGTATACATATGGGGTCCTTAATAAAAGGTCTTACACATCAAATTTTAAACGAGTAATTAAAAGACCAATTGATGTAGGTTGGACGTGAAATTTTGTAGTTATACTCTTAATATGATGAATTTTGATGCTATATGATTGGATTGTAAAAATCATGTTGTTGGATTTTGGTGAAAAATTCATTTTCACCAAAACAGTATGCTAGATAAGTGTTTCTAAGAGAGTTTAGTGATTCTTTGTAAAAACTATAGTGTGATATATGATTATTACCCTATAGTAGCTTGAAGTGGATTATTATGATTTAAGAAATGATGATTTTTAAGTAAAAAGTTGCCATTTGATGAATTTGACATTTAATCTTTAGGTTACTGTATAAGTGTAAATGAGTATTTACTATATTGGGAGTTGATATATATATATATATATAATTAAAGTTCTTAGTGGATATTTGTTGATGTTACAAAGTGTTAAAAATTCTAGAATTGCAAGATAGCTTGTATATGAGTTAAATAGTAAGTTGTAATAGTGGCCGAAGAGTTAAAAACTATGTCAGAAAGAAGATCAAAATGACTTTAAAAGTGAATAACTTGATTATGCTAAAAAAATGGGCTTTGGGTTAGAAAGTAATTGATACTGGAACTTTATAACTATACTAGAGTCAAAATGTAAGTTGGAACTTCTTAAGTAAAAACCTAACTTATGGTAATGGGTTAGAACCTTAGTCAGAACCTATTTTAAGTCAATTAAAAGTTAGATAAATAACTAAAGAACCTATTAATGTCAGAATGTAAACCTAATTAATAATAAAAATAAGTTCTTACATCATATGTGAATTTAAACTAAAATTGTGTATTATTTTCTAGGGATTATTAACAAAAATCACGAACTTGATGTATAAGAGCACATAACATTACATCTATGTAAGTTGGGATCGATGCTTAATAGCATATTGAAGTATCATATTAGGATACTTGGAGGAGTAAGAGTGTTTGTTTGTGGTTGTAGTTAGATTGGTTATACATATGCTATGTGTGTGCTTAGGATACTAATTGTTGATTGGGAGTTGAACTCTAAGTGTTATTTTTTGCTTGAACATATATCATATTTTGCATGTATGAACTTGGTTGGTCACCTAATAATTTGGACTAATCTTAAGTTAAGTAAACGTTTAACTTGACATTCATAATAACCTAATAAGAGTAATGATTAGGTTGTCAGACTAAATACCAATACATTTATTACAAATAACATAAATGGTCATTTTCCTACTCTTAGTTGAATTAAGTGACAAGAGAGGGGGGTAGCAACAAGGTTAAGATCAGTGGTTCGAATGTTGTCTAAAAAGAAGGGTACTTTCCATTATATAAGCTCGGATTTAGTCTAATAGTATCGTGCTGAAACTCCTTGGAATCTAAGTTAGAGTAGACGAAATTACTCTAAATTCACAATAAACAGGTTAAACATTGTAAGATGCTATATCATTTATCTGTTGCATTCACATATAATTAATGATTGAATAACCTTGTTTGTTAATGTGTGTCAAGCTTGGTCTTTCGATTTCTTTTATTTAAAAATTAATTTCCCATTTCCTGATTAATACTAAATCTTAACCCATTTAATATTAATCTTCGACTAAAGAAATTGAGAAATTCCGGTTTTTTATTAAAAATAATTTTTGGAATCGCCACCTGACCGAAGTCGGAAAAAGAAAAAGAAACCGTAACCAATTGGGTGGATTGATTACAATTTAGCTACCGGTCTTTAATTTCAATTTTAAATGAAGAACCAAAGGATTCCAAGTTCATGGGCTAACCTATTAAACCTTTAACGGGTACTACTATCTATTTACTGAAATTAAGATTATTCTTCTAATTATAATATTTAAAATAAATAAATAAATAAAATCAAAAGAAAAAAGAACCTAAGTTTCTATACATTTTATCGTCGCGTTGAAGGTGCCTATATACCCGCTAGCCGGAATCAAACGATCGTAATTCTTTTAAAAAAATTTTAATGTGTTGATTTATTTTAATTTTGAAAACTGCCCAAGTTTATGTTTTTAATTTATTCGGTTTATTTTTAAAAAATCTAAAGGGGTCCTAACTCTTGAATGTTATTGTTTTATAAAAAAAAAAATTCTCTAAAAGTCCTAAAATTTAAAAAGGACTTTTTATTAACTTTCAAAAATAACTTTCTATATGACAAGTCCTTAAGTAAAACCAAATCTAAAAAATAAATGCCCAATCATAATAATCCCTAAACTGATATCTATAGCTATTTATCAAAAATAATATAATTCCATATAATACATTTATATAAGGTCTATCACTAAAACTCCTATACTAACTTAGTCATATATTACATTTTATATGTTATATACAACAATCTATCGAAATAAAATAATTCCATGTAATACATTTATGTGAGAAATAATACTAAACTCTTAAATTAATTTATATACTTATATTATATATTATGTTAACTAACAAAGTATAATTAATATGATAACATCTATATGTAATAAGAACTAATCTTAACAATCCCTTATCTAATATGCATATGTGTACTTATTAAATCAATATTCACTTAAATTAATATAATGTACCTAATATATATTACAAAGAAAACTAATACTAAAAAAATACCTTAAACTAATATACATATATATATATATATACCATATTAAACCATTAAAGTCTTAACAAAATAATAATATAATAAATCAGAAAAAATTTGGATAGAAACCGAACCTAATTGTAGGGCTACTGTCTCCAACGTGCATAGCTGTTGCAAAGCGCTATCGTGCAGATTTTGTTGGTGATAAGCAATTCGTGCAGTTGCAACGATCAGTGCAGATGATCAGTATGTAGACTACGTCAGTATAGGGAGCAATGTACGTATTTGATATGTGCTGCTGTTGACGGATGGGGCTAGCTACAATTGGAATGTGTACTGGAGTCGTTGTCTGTGGCATTGGGACGATGCTGGATGTCGCTGTTGTCCGCCTTGCTGCTGTCTGCCTTACTATTGTCTTATTGGCTGCTGTCTACCCTGCTGCTTTCCGCCTTACTGCTATCTTGTTCACTGCTGTCTGCTATGCTGCTGTCCTCTTCGTTGCTGTCCGCCTTGCTGCTGTCCTGTTCGCTGCTATCTGTCGTGCTGCTGTCCTGTTCACTGCTGTCCTATTCACTACTGTTCGCCTAGTGTTGCTGCTATTTGCCTGGTGTTGCTACTGTTTGCCTAGTGTTGCTACTGTTTACCTGGTGTTGCTACTGTTTGCCTGGTTGTGCTGAAGAATTCTACAGCAGTAGTCGTTGGACGTACGCAGTCTTGAAGGGTGTTATAACAGTGAACTGTATGTAGGACCGTGTTTAGTCGTTGAATTATTGCTGTGTCAAGGTGGTCTTATTCTACTATGTCTCCTCTTTTATTTTTTTTTTCTTTATGCATGTGTATGTGTGTTTTTAAGGTCCAAATCAAATCATATCTAATTATATCTATTATATCTGATTTGATAATGATTAAACTAGATCTAAATTAATTCAAATCCGATTTAATAAAATCAAACTAGATGTAAATGATTTTAATTAAATATGAAACCTGTTTATTTCTCTCGCTTTTGTAAAAAAATAGAAAAATAAAAGACATAGATGCCTCGTGAGGCTTAAACCCACGACCTTAAATTAAATCCAATCCAATACTCCAATGCTTATCCGTTAAGCCGTTAGCCTGTGCCTTGACATTCAGTACAATCAAATTTTGCTTAAACCACCTGACTCTCTACAATGATTATTTTATTGAACTAAGCTAAACTAAAACGAATGACTTTAAAATAATTTACTTCCTAAAAATCTACAAAATCTTTTTTATGTTTATTTTTATCTTTCATTTTTATTGTTTTTATTTTTTTTTATTTTTGAATTAAGACCCTTTTGTAAAAAATAAATAAATAAAAAAAATAAAAAAAAAATAAAAAATTAAGATTATGAAGGGGTAAAAATTAGGTGTCTACAATGTGTTCTTACGACTTCATCCCATTTTAATGAGTTACTTGAGCTCACATCTCGATAGATTATTTTACGGGTGCAGAGTAGTACCAGAATATGCCTCGTTACACTTGTCTACAGGTTAGTTTCAACGGGTTTAGAGTAAAGTGAAGGAGTTTAATAAATGGAATGTTGCTCAAGTCCCTTTTGTTTTTCTTTTATAGGAAGATTATAAGGTCTTCTTAAGAGGTTTTATAGTCTTCACCAGCTCACTATTATCATTATATATGTAATGTAGTCTTCTTATGGAGATATATAGTTTTTTTTTTTTAAACTTTAGACTCTTAATGTACCTAAGATTATGTGATGAACTAAACTATCTATAAGTATAAGAAAATGTATTTTTAAAATGTTACTCCATAGGTCTTATATATTACAGGTGCCCATTTAACTGCTTTAAAGCTGGTTAAGTCGCCGTTTGCCTTATGTGGACTATACCTATATTAGCAGCTAAAAGGATAGTTTTTACCATAAGTTAGTTTACACGATGGGATTATTATGACTCCTTGAATTTAGGGCATGATAATGAATCCAAATATTCACCCGCTTAACACCTATTTCTCTAGTCAAAATCTCTAAATCTAGTCTTCTTATATCTTCTAGTAACAGCCTCTACATCGTCATAAGGCTGGCTAAATTCCTATGTTGCTTTCTACTCAAAGCATCAACCATTACATTAGCTTTCCCAAGGTGGTATTGTATGTCTAAGTCATAATCCTTTATCAACTCTAGCCATCTTCTCTACCTCACATTCAGCTCTCATTGAGTGAAACAGTATTTCAAAATCTTGTGGTTAATACATACCTTACACCTTTCTCCTACCAAATAGTGCCTATATCATTTTAAGGTATGAACCACTGCTGTTAACTCCAAGTCATGGACCAAGTAGTTTTTCTCATAAAGCTTGAGTTGACGTGACGCATATGCTATCATCTGACCGTCCTATATCAACATACACCCTAGTCCCTAAATTGAAGCATTACTATAAATCATGAACTCCTCTACACTGTAAGGTAAAGATGACACCAAAGTAGTCACAAGTTTTTCTTTCAACTGTTGAAAACTTTGTGTACATTTGTCATTCTAGTCAAACATTACCCCTTTCCGAGTCAACTTAGTTAAGGGCTATATCAACCTAGAGAATCCTTCTACAAACTTTCTATAATACCTTACAAGCCCTAAAAAGCTTCAAATCTCAATTACTGTTTTCAATCTTGGCCATTCTACCATAGCTTTTATCTTCTTTGGATCCACTAATATATTTTCACTGTTTATAATATGACCTAGGAAAGCTACTTAATCCAACCAAAACTTGCACTTGCTAAATTTAGCATATAACTTCTCAACCCTCAATTTACTTTAGATAATCTTCAAATGTTGCTCATACTCTTCACCGCTTTTAGAGTATATGAGAATATGATCTAAGAAAACCACTACAAACTTGTCTAGATACCCTTAGAATACCCGATTCATGAGGTCTATAAATGCCATAAGTGCATTAATGTGGCCGAATGGCATAACTAAGAATTCGTATAGCCCATATCTGGTTTGAAAAGCTGTCTTTTCCACATCTTTTGCTTTCACCTTCAATTGGTAGTAACCTAACCTCAAATCTATTTTTAAGAACACTTATACCCTTTGCAACTAGCCAAATAAGTCATCAATTTGGGGAAGTGGGTACTTGCTTTTAATTGTCACCTGATTCAAATCTTTGTAATCCACACACATTCTCATGCTTCTGTCTTTAGGCATAAGTGTTCTTATATCTATCATGCGTAACATGTCAGTCAAATAACCAAAGTCATCCAAGTAGTAGATGTAAAGCTCCCATAGGGACAACATTGCACACTACTTCATCCCTATACATATTCCTAACATTGAATGGTACAACCACTTGTTTAGTCACGTGCAAAGCACCCTTGTCATAAAGCCAATGCAACTTATAAAGTCGGAGGTGCTTTGAGGTCAATAGGCCCAACCTCTGTACAAAAGATTGTACAACCACATTAATACAGCTTCCTCCACTTACTATGATAGTGCATAATTGGCCTCTAATGGTACACTTGGTATGAAATAGGTTCTCCTTCTAGTTCTCCTCAAAGTTCAACAGGGAACTTAATACTCTTCTCAAGACTAGGGTTATCACTTCTCCCTAGTTGGCATAGACACAAGTCTCTTCTTCCTCTTTAGCCTCGGGCTTTCCAATATCTTCTTCTTTCTCGAGCTCGCTCTCATCGGTGCTATCCACTACATTCCTCAAAGTACCATGATACGTCGATTCGGATACTCAGGGGTCATACGTCTGAAGCCCAGGCATTTAAAGCATTTTACCTCACTGGTCTTTCATCCAGAATTCTGCCTTTTCTCATATATCTTCGGAGGCGACTTACTCTCAGTTCGGCTTAGATAACTGGACCGACCCAACCCTATTGGCCTACTTGGCTGTCTTTAGATCAGTCATTCTTATCTTTGGCCCTGATTGGCCTCCTCAGCTCAGCTTAGTCAGGTCAGTACAGTACTGGGACTTGAAAGAATGCCGACCCAAGTCTTCTCAGAACACTTCTTCTCTACCTTTCAACCCTCTACGCTATCTTGATGACCTCTTCCAATGTATAAAACCTATGTATCTCTATGATATTGCGAATCTCATGCTTGAGCCTATAAATAACCTCAATATTATACGGGCCTCTAGTTCTTCTATACCAGCTCAGATCATTAACATCTAGAACTCCCTTACATAATCATCAACAGATTGGTTCCCTTAGCACAATTCCTGCAATTTTGTAAAGGTATCTTGTGGGTAAGTCTTGAGTACAAATCTACCTCTTAACAACAATTTCATCACATCTTAGGTCTTGACACCTCGTCTTCCATCTCTTGTTTTAGCTGCATTCAGATTTTTCCACCACATGGTCGCATGCCCAGTAAATTCTAATGTAACAAGTTGGACCTTAACAGCATCTTGATACCCATAACATTTGAATACTTTCTCAACCTTCTTTTCTCACTCCAAGTATTCATTTGCATCTCCATTTCCACCAAAGGGCAGGATTTACACCTTAATATTATCTAGCCCTCGAGGGACTCGACATCCCCATCCCTGTTCTCGGTAATAATCAACTTCTTCTTCCTCACCAAACCCTTCAACACCCATCTCCTCGTCATCTTCCCTAATTTCTTCTAACTCCATTCTTCATCTAGCAACTCAACCTACTACTCCTCCAGCTTGTGGCGATCGAATTGGGCAATTGGTTCAATTACCTTAGCCATAGTGTCTCTCAGGGGCGTCTTCCTATAGGTTTTGTTGTTGTATACCTTAAGGTTATTGCTTATTAACTTATATTGCGATTACTAAAATCTCAACAAGGTTTGTAAGTTTGTCAAGCTTATTGTCAACCAACCCTAGCTTGTTACTACCATTATGACCACGACCAGGTTGAGTACTATTGCTCTGGTCGCTAATAATACCCTGAACGCTTGAATCAAACATGGTACGGTACTTCTCAAACAGATTAACAACTTGCTAACAACTTCAATACCAAATAGTCACTCAAATAAAATAGAAACAAACTTGCTTTGTTTTCACAATGTAAAAACTAAGCAACAATAAAAACATTATTGCTATCACACCAACACACTACAATAGCTACGGAAGAAACACAACAGCCAAAACTTCACTACAACTTCACACACTCCCTCACGAAACCATGCTCTAATACTAGCGAAGCTGATGCATCTCCAAGCCACTTAATCCTACTTAGCCAACAATCCACTGGATATGATACACCGGTCCAAACTGAAGGGTTAGTCGCCATTACTCCTTGCTGAAGGGAACAAACAAGAGTTAGATGATAGCAAGAACACTAAGATTACTCAAAGTGAATAATTTCTATATTGATTGGATGTTGTTGCAAACAAGAAAGTGGGGGGTTATATACCTATCCACTAGGGTTACTTTTCATGTATGAAAAGGCAAAAGGATATTCTACAACTAGGTTACATAAATAATACCAAAAGGGGTAAAGAATATTCAGTACAGAAAAGAAAAGAATCATTCTAGAATATTGTGTCCGAAGACACGTGTCACTTGTTAGCTGGCCATTAGGAGTATGATACAAAGTAGGTGAATGCAAGAGGGCATTACAGTTAGGGGCCAACCTGATCTGGATCAAGTCAGGGACCAATCAGTTCTTCTGAAGACAATTTAGCTCGATTCAGGTTCGGCTGCCTATGGTCGGATTAGGAGCTCACCTTGACTATTCTTCGGTTGTCTTCTAGGATAAAGCATAGTTGTTGAATAAGGACGAATCTGATACAAATAAGGATCCGATAGTCAGGTCGGCAGGAGACTAGCTCGGGATAGAAGTCCTCGTCTTGATTATAGCCTAGAGTTAGTATCCTCCGAACGAGTCCTTGAAGTCCTCTAGCTCGACTACATATGATTAGTCTAAGGGGTTGATTCCTATCAGCTCTTTATTTACATTTTTCTTTTTGCACATTCCCCATCACTTTCTTTTCGAGCTTTCTATGAGCTTAGACCCATCCAGTAACCAACCTTGTCTGTTCTTGGTTACGATTCACACCAAGTATATTAAAAGGTAAATTTAAATGTGGAGAGATTAAAAGTTATACCTTTTAAAGGTTTAAAAAATTAACATCTAAACTCGAATCTTTAGTTTTCAAAAATCATTTTAATAAAAAATTGGTTTTATCAAAAGATCAGTAGCTAAGTTATAATCAATCTACCCAATTCATTATAACTTAACTTTTTTTTTTTCCCAACTCCATTCGAGTGGCGACTCCAAAATGTATTTCAATGTTAAAGAACCAGTTTTCTTTAAACCTTAGTCGAGGGTCAGTATTAAATAGGTAAGACTTAATATTGATCAGTTTAAAGAAGACTAATTTATAAAAATTGGAAGGAAAAAACTAGGCTCAATAATCATCCTTATCTTAGGAACTTCAGTCATCTTATATTTCAAGAATCCTAGTTATCCATAAGGAGCTTTGATCATCTCATAAAATCTTAAGAAGCTTAATCATCCTTAAATTTAGGAATTTTGGTTATCTTATTTAGGAGTCTTAGCTATATATAGGGAGCTTGATCATCTCATAAAATCTCAAGAACCTTAGTTATCCTTAAATTTAGGAACTTTGGTTATCTTATGTTTTAGAAATCTTAACCATCCTTAAGGAGCTTTGATTATCTTATAATTCAGGAAACTTAGTTAGTCTTCCTTAGGAACTTTAATTATCTTATAATATATGAGCGTTAGTTATCCTTCTTTAGGAACTTTGGTTATCTTATGTTTCAGAAATCTTAATTATCCTTAGAGAGCTTTGATCATTTTATGACATTTCAGGAACCTTAGTCATCCTTAGTTAAGTTGATTCACGAACTTTTACTATCCTACGGTGTGAGAACATTTAGGAGCCTTAGTTGTCCTATAGTAAGAAGATTCAAGAAAGCTTAGTTATCCTTAATTTTGGCAATTTAGGAGTTTTGGCTATCCTAAAAAGAAACTTTAAGAGCCTTTATCATCTTTAGTCCAAAAGTTTGATTATTCAGGAGCCTTTGTCATCATACCAAGAGCTTAGGCTATCTTAGGAATTTTGAACTTTAATTATCCTGTGTTTAGAGTTTAGAAAGTTTCACTATAGGAACATTAGTTATCATAGGGATAAAAAACAATTAGACATGCCTTCAAACCTTTTGTTAAGTTGTTTTATTCGAAAGATCTATCCTTTCAAGTAACAGATCCTTCAAGAGAGCCGTCCTCTTCAAGGTACCCGCCAATTCAAGTTGGGCCATTTCTTAGCTAAGTCTTAGAGTTAGGTTTTTACCCTATTAATTCAAGCCAGGATTCAAGCAAAAATGGGCTTATCTTTTATCTTTTATCTTTGTGGGGTAACTTTAGACACCCTATTTTTGCCATCCTTTATTTTAATTTTAGTTTTTTTTTTTTACTTTTCTTTTTAGGTTTACGAAAAAAAAATCCAAAAAATTTAAAAATAGAAAAACACTAAAAAAATTTTAAAAAATTGAAAAATTAAAAAAAAAAAAAAAACCCCAAAGTATCAAAAGTGTTATGAGTCAAGTTAGTCAGTCATTTACAGTCAGGTTAGGTAGAATTCAAAAATATACATGCAATTTAATGAATTCATAGTCTTTAAAAAGTTGGGCTTCATTAGAAAAATATTTTTAAGAAAAGTCTAATGAAATTGGAGCTCATAAAGTGAACTTCAATCCAATTTAAAAATAGTTTTTAAGTGGGCTAATTAAAATAAGACTCGAGAGTAATTAAATTAAAAATATGTCAAAAACTTTAGCATGTAGGATTTTAGGTCATTTTATAATAAGTTGAAATGAATTGGGTTTAGGTTTAAAAAAGTAAAATTATCATTAGGCCCAATTTGAATAGGTTAAATAAATTTCAAATGCATTGATTAATGGGAATTTGAGCAGAGTTTAGTTGGTTAGGAGTGTGAGCATGAATGGAGAGATCCTAAGTTTAATTCTCACTCGACACATTGGGCCCAACCCAAAGAAAGGGAAGGAAAACTTTAACAATTCTATTTCTCCTTATTTCTTATTACGAAGTTCACTTGATTTTTTGTCTTTAAATCGCAATTCCATAAAAATCTCTATTACTTCAAATTAAGGAATAAGAATTTCTTAATTCAATCAAAGAATCATGATCCCTCACCGTTATCACTACCACCACCACTACCACTAAGACTACCATCGCCACTATTGTCGTCACCGTTGCCATCGCCACTGCCATTACCACCGTAGTCACTACCACCACCACTACCACTGCCACTGTTCCCACTCCTATTACTGTCGCCACCAACCACTACTATTGCTACTATCACCACCGCCACCAATCACCACCAAGGTTTTTTGTCTTTGAATCGCAATTCCGTAAAAATCTCTATTACTTCAAATTAAGGAACAAGAATTTCTTAATTCAATCAAAGAATCATGATCCCTCACTGTTATCACTACTACCACCATTACCACTGTCACTGTTTCCACTCCTATTACCGTTGCCACCAACCACTACTATTGCTACTATCAGCATCGCCACCAATCACCACCACTAACTATCATCATCGTTGCTGTTGTTGTCACCAAGATTAGTTGAGAAAAAAAATAGATCAAGGATAATTCAGTCATTAAAGTTATATTATATATCTATTCTTAAATTGCTTATAAATCCAACTAAACAAAGTAATACGTATTACACCCTTATTCTATTAATTTTTCTCAATGGATTTGGGTCAATCTTTAGATTTTTTTTTAAGAGTTTTTCAAAATATTGACTAAATTATTAATAAAATTAATAAATCTAACTGAGAATATGGTTAAATCTAATCAATGGAGAGATTTGTCAAAGTTACGAATCTAGTATGAACTTTATCCATGGTGAATTTAAGATTCAAAGACAAACTTGGTACGGTGAATTAAAAGGAGGAAGCCCAGCTAAGTTGAAGGGAACCCACCCCCGAATGCATTCACTGTCATCTTCAACGCTCCAAACGCCCCACTGTCATGACCATCACATGCAACAGCAACCAACACAACAGCCCCTTCTCTCATCCACTACTGCTCGACCCAAATCACCCGACCACTCTGACCCACGATCGCTACTGTTCCACAACTCTTCTAGCCCCACGCTCGACTCCACTACATACGTGACTCAACACCCAAACTGTGACCACCATCAACAGCAATAGCCACCAACCCCTGTCGACCCCCATACACATGACTGACCCATCCTCTCGTCCCGACCCAAACCCACTTCACAGATGCGCGCGCCAACACTGTGCAGAGCGCACTCGAGAACACCCAAACATAAATACGTCCTCATGCAGTACCCTCAACCCACTCTCTTACGAACCGCCTCTCTCGCGTATGGCAACGACTACGCGATCACCATCTATGATCAGCAACTATCGCACCACTCCCATGCGACAGCCACCACACTGCCCAGACGACCACTCGTCGAACCCAAACGCAACCACAACAGCGTCTTCCATCGAACCCCAACCGCGTACCGTCGGCCTCACTCCTTAACTTTTCCGAAACAACTGCTTTACCCAAGGCACCGTGTCTAGACCTCCTTTCACCAATATAAACCACATGAAAATTACTTTCCCTCTTTGAAATTGTCATTGAGAGTCATCGTGCGAGGCCAGTTCGTGGCTGTGGTTGAACCTAAGTGAAGACCCGACCCAGTTGATTTGGGAAGTCAGCCTAACTTGAAAATCTGACCCGTGGGTCCCCTGCATTGGTCCGAGTCTAACCCGCTTGTTAACATTGGTCTAGGTAGCCTTCTTTCCTTTGTTTATTTATTTCTTTAGTTCATGTTATTTGTTTTTATTATACTAGCCTTAGTTTATGTCTTGTGCAGGTTTTAAGTTATAGTTCCTATAAAGATTGATAGTCTTGCTATTTGAATTATTTTTCTTTTCTTATAAAAAATTAAAAATTAAAAATTAAAAATAGTTTGATTAATACTAACATGAGTCTTTTGTTGATCTTGATATCTATTCTTAGTTAGGTTTTTTTTTTTATTGCATATAATCTTTTGCACTTTTTTTCCATAAGTATTGCATATCTTTTACCGATAATTGCATACTTTGCATCTTTTAGCAAATTTTCATTGAAAAATCGCATTTGTAGGGTTTCTTTTGAGAAATAAAACTTTTCATCACTTAGTTGGCTTTTTTTTTAAATAAAAATTTTAATTCGAGTTATTTCAAAATTAAGTGTTTAGCTTTTTTTAATTGGGAATAAAAATGAGATTTTTAAGTTTTTCTAATAAAAATAAATTAGTTAAAAAATGTAAACATGGCCTATTTTTCATAAATAAAATTTATCAACCCATTAAAGCTTTTCTTAAAAAATGAGAACTACGATTGGTTTGATCCCGATTAGTTGGTACGTAAATACCTCCTTAACAACCGTAAAATTTTTAGAATATTTTATTTTATTTTATTCATAATAAAAAATCATTTTCATGCATTTTCACGTTTTTTTCATATTTTTGCATCTTTAGGAAAAGCATAAAAATTAAGGCCTATTAATTAGTTTTTTGTAATTTTTACATGGTAACATTGTCTTAATAGGTTAGTTTCCGAACTTGGTTCTCTACCTAATATTTTCTAAAAATTATTTTTTAGAAAATTTGTAGGCAAGTGACTTGCTTAGGGTTTTTCCAACCCAAAAACCTTAATCTTATTTTTTTTTACCAATTTTATTGTTTGGTAATTTCAAGTAATTTTTCAAAAATTTTTTTTAACATTTTTATCAAGGAAAATGATTTTCCTTAATTTTTTTGTGGAGTAACTTATATTAAGTGAGTTAAGCTTAGTATATGTTAAATTAAAAAAAAAAATGAAATAAGGCTCAACAGATCTATCCCACTTTCCGACCTACAACTAGACACTCATGAGTTTATCTTAATTCCAAACAATGCTCGAGCTCCCAAATAGCTCAATCAATTTAACTGTTAGCTCGTTTGAGTTGCTTCTAAGCCTCCTTCAAAAGCCAATACATTTAAGCATCTCTCGACGTACCTTAAATCGCCTAATTGCCAAGCTGCCCAAGATAGAAGCCCATATAGAACAATAGCCTACTTAGCTCCATTCACCTAAAGGTTGCTTCACTAAAGCTTAAGTCTATCTTAAACAACTTAGTCGGTCCAACCATTAGGTCGTCTGAGCTACTTTTAAACTACCCTTGTCAAGTGTTAACCTATCTAGGTACCTCACTAAGCTACTCCCAGTCTCTACCTAATTTATTACGCATACTAAATCCTTGTCCAGTTAACTAATTCCACCTATTTCTAACCTTCTTGCTATATATGATAGTTTTAGGAATATTCCTTTTTGATCCTTGCAAATTTTCCCTTTTGATGTACATTCAATTCTAGTATTTTACTCTTTTAAGATAGTTGCCCCTTTTGTAATTAATCATCATTATAATTTACCTTAGAATAGTTGGGTGTAAATACCAATATTGTGATTAGTCATAATCATCTTAATCAGTAATATATTGAATATACACTTTTCCTATACTATAACATGTTCTTGTCCTTATAAGTTCACTTTACATTTAGCTCTTATCTAGTTTTTTGAGCAAGAACTAGTGGCAAGTGACCCAATTAACTTGGCTAATGCGTCATATCTAGCAAGTCACTTGGTCCTCATATGGTTTTAGTGCATTATATCCAATGCTAGGGTATGAATTTGCTTATCTTCAATCTTTCTATTAAATTTCAAACTATATTTCCTGGTTTCAACCTACCTCTAATATTGGTTACCCTTGTCAATCCTTGGTGCGATATATCATAAGCCTACCTTTCTTTTTCTTTAGAGCACTTGGTTAAGTCCTCCTTCACCTACATTCTTTCACTAGCACAATTCTTCTTCTGGCCCATTATGTTCAAGTCATTGTCATTCTTCATGATGCTTACTCCCTTTTTTACTGTACTTCTCTTTTTCATTAAGTTGCATTCACAACTCCTTCTCATTTCCAACTTACTCCCTTTCAAATTCTTTCCTTCTATTACCATGCATCTTTTAAGCTCTCTTTCTTACTCTTCATTCTTTCTTTCTCAATAATCATTCTCTTCATTATCTCTTCGTGGTAGAGAGAAAATCATAGAGGTTGTGCCATATGCTATCCTAACCTACTTGATGTTTGTGTTTAAATTTCCAAAGAGGTGGTGTAATATAGTATCCTCTATGGTTAGACATTTTTGGTATGGTAGAGAGAGTGAAGAAAAATCTATTGGAAAATAATGGTCTTTATTGCAAAAGCCAAAAGACTAAGGCGGCAATTGTTTTAAAGACGTGGAGAAATTTAATGATACTCTTTTAGGTAAGTTTGCATGGAGAAAGTTAAAAAAATCCTAACCAACCATGGTTTACATATTGAGGAGTCCCTATTTCCCTAATTGTGACTTCCTTGGAGCAAAAAAAAAAAACAAAAAACAAAAAAAGGAGTAGTGCATCTTGGGTTTGGCAAAGCATTTTAGTTAGAAGGGAAACCATTAAGGATGACCTATTATGGCAAGTTGGGAATGGGAAAAATATCAAATGCTTTCTTGATGCCTAGCTTCTAAGTATTAAGTTGAAAGTGCTTACTTTTAATCTTAACTCAAATAAGCCTAGAAATTGTGAACTGGAGGTTTTTATTGACCAAGATAACAAGAGATGAAAAGCTGAACTAATAAGAGATACGTTTAATAATGAAATATTAACTAATATCCTAAGAATTTTCATACCAAGAGCTGAGTGTAATGATAAGATTGTTTGGCCTTAGGAAAGAGATGGGCACTACTTAGTTAAGAGTGGCTATAGAGGGCTCACATTAATGTCTTAGCAAATCTAAGGCAATAGTGCTTCCTCTTCTCAAATTACTAAGCCGTATGTTTTGAAGTGTATTTGGTCAATAAGCCATTTGACGAAAATGAAACATCTTCTATGGAGGTACTACTCAAATTTGCTTAACACAAATGGAAACTTTTACTCTATAAAGGTAAGAGCTTATCATCTTTGTAATTTTTGTAACCATGAGGAAAATGTAGAACATCTTTTTCTTTTACATGATTAGATAAAAGTAGTATGGTATAAAGTTTTAGGGCTTCATATAGATGCATATGTTCTTACCAAATGAGACTAGCGATGTTGCAGACTTTAAGTGGCCTGAATTTATCTAAAGCTAATTTGAAGAAGTTCTTGATGAAATTTGCTACTTATGTTTAGTTCATTTAGAAATCTAGATGAGTATGTTTTCAACGAACAAAAGCTAGATCCTTATGTTGCAATTTGTAAAATCTATGCACATGTTGAGGAGTATGAAATCACTGCAAAATCACGAGTAGTAAGGCAATTACAAATGCGATGTGTTCCAAATTCTCAAAGATGGAATGCTCCTAATGATAGGCTTGTTAAAATTAACACTGATGGTACATAGGCTATAGAGAATGGTAGTGTAGGTATAGGCGTAATTTCTAATGATAACATAGGCATTTTCTTAGTAAGCTTAAGTTTATTTTCCCTTGGGAATGGTATGGAGGAGATTGAAGTGACAACCACTATTGAAGGATTGTTACTCACACATTAAAGAGGAGCAGTAAAGTGATTATTGAGATGGATTAACTTAATTTTTTCGACCGTTAAATGGATTTTCCTACTATTGGTTTTTACAACCTTTTGTTGATGAATTTTCATTGTATTCTTTAGAATTTGAAGTTATTTCTATTTCTTTGATCCCTACAATTACAAATAGATGTACTAATTAGGCTATGAGACTACAGTCTTCAGGTAGCTAGCTTGGGCTTATAATTTGCGTAAAGGCAATAAAAATTGGTTAAGCGATCTTGAGAGTTAAGACTTTGAAAGTGAAACAATAAAATAATAATTTAGCTTTTGACAAAAAATAACAATTATAATAATATAGCTAAAAAGTCAACTCTATATATATTAGTCATTTTTTTTTATCAAAAATACAAGATTTATGTTTTGATAATTAACAAGCCCTTAGGAACAGATTATTTAGATGGTAAAAATTATAAATGATACGAAGTAACATATAGAAAATAAATATATACACTAAGTATTTTTAATATGTAGAAATATATCCACATAAAATAATAAATTACTAAAGTATGTATACAACTTACTTATATTAATGGAATGAACAACAAATCAATTTTAAATGGTAACTAAATGCAAAGGATATCTCATAATCCATTCAAGCAACCTATGTGTCAAGAAAACTAATGGATAAAATAGCTTAAGGACACATAGACCTTATTAAAGTAAGGTCTACTCACATGCTAAAGCTAACTTAGAAGTTTTAACTCAAAATTTCTCTACCAATCCGAACTTTTATTTAAACCCTAAACCATCATCATTTTGCTATTTAGACAAAAGGAAAGTCACAAGAAAACAATGGGAGCTTAGGAAAGTTGTAAGGAAATTAGAAAGAAGTTAGAAAGTTCAAAGCTTAAACTAAGGCTATGGAGTTTAAGTAGCAAATGGAGATCTGACATGTAGCCACTAACATCACCCAAAGAAGCACCTCCCAACTATCCTTCGAACAACCCCTCTTCGACTGATGGTGTTAGGAGCTTTGGCAATATGGTGATGATATTTTTAATTCCTAAATTTGTTTTTTTTTTTATCAAAAATAGCAAACATTGTCTCAAAATTATGAAACTTAGTTTCCCTTAGTAATTTTTCCTGTAAAATCTAAAAATGAAACCAAAATTATGAAATTTAAATTGATTATATGATTTCCTTAAGAAATCATGCCTAAAAAACAAATTTTAATAACTTTTTCAAAAAATTAAATGATGTTGTTTTGGCTCCAATGTTTTTGTACAAGTTCTTGAGAGAGTTTATTTTGATGATTTGTAATGAATTTTAGAAAATTGAGAAGTTAGATTTAGAGTAATTTTGATACGACATGGAATAGTGAGTTTAAAGTGCTTATGAGGGTTGTTTTCTTAAGAAACTCTACTTGCATAGTCTATATCATTATTGGAAATCGGTTTTGAAGTGATTTATTAATCTAGTTCAATACGAAAATAATGAAGTTAGTATGTAAGTGAAGTGATTTGGTGAATTATGAAACGTAACAAGCAAGTCATAAATTGAATCATAACCATAATTAGTTAGAAATTCATATGTAAAAGAAGGTTAGAGAGTGATGCAGAGGTTAGGCTATTTGTGTATTTTAAAGTGATTTTCTACAATTTACTTGTATATTAAACTATATGGTTAATTAGTGAGTGTATATTAGCAACATTATTTAGAATGGATGTTAAATAGGTATTTTGTCAAAGTTTTTTAGTTTGAACTGATATGAAGTAGTGAGAAAATTGGATCTTGCATTACTTATGAAGTAAATAAGCTATTATAAGGTTATGGTAGAAGGAGTGCTAAGAGAAATCCTATATAGAGGAGGTGAATCAGGGACTGAGAAAGAGGTTGTCTAAGATGAATTTTGTCCTAAAGAATGACTTCAAATGATAAACCTTAGATATAACTAAGCTATTAATTAAGTCTTATATTGATTTATAATTAACTTAGGTGTAGTGTGCATCTTGTTTAGGTGAAAAGAGACCTCGCCTTGAAGCTTATGCTTGGAACTACTAATAGACCCTAGTAAGTAGGATCAATGACTTATAGCATTTTCGAGTATTATTTTAGAACAATTGGAGACTTTGGTATATTTTTTCTTATGGTTGTAATCAATTATTTATGTGTGCGTGACGCATGTATTTAAACTTTGATTTGATGCAGTATGAATTAAGCTCCATGCTATGTTTGTTTTTTATTTATTGTTTTGCTTGGTTTGTTTGAAATTGGTTGATCACCTTAGAAACGAACTAACTTAAACTTGGCTTAACTTCTAATCTAACACATTGCAACCTACTAAGGAAAACGACTAAAATTATCAGGCCAAACATGAACCCATTAATAAGGATAACTGAAATGACCTTTCCTTACCCTTAGTCAAACTAACTAATAAGAAAAGAGGTCACAACAACAAGGTTGTCATACTTGTGATTCTATCTAGAATCATTAGAGGATTGGTGAAATCGAAATGTATACACGTAAGTTTTTTTAACCTATGTAAAATAGTTTTAAAAAACTTCTAAATTTAAAATATATGATGGACATAAGGAAATGAAAACATTAAGTTCTTTTTTCATAAAAAATTCTTACTAATATATAGTTTAGCATATATAGAAGAAGGATAAACAAAGTTGAAAATAAACTTTTTCCATTATTTTTTTTTAATTTAAAAAAGCAATGATTTAAGGATAACCAAACATTTTAATTCATTTTAAATTATTGATGGTATGAACTGTAATATATAATTTTCCTTATAATCTTTATTATTGGAGTCAAATCATAGATAAAGCCTATAAACATAAAATAAGGGACTGAGAGAGAGAGGAAGAAGGGAAAAAAAAATAAAATAAGATAAGGAATATGATGTAATGCCCTAATAGTTAATGACTTGTAAAAGTTTAGTTGTATTTTTTTCGTTTTTTTGCTCATTTAACTTAAATATGTAGAATTAGTAAACTCGGTAAAAAAATGTAAGTTTCTACCAGTTAAACATAAACTCGATTAAAAACATAAATTTCCATAGAAACACGATTTTATACACGAGTTAACTCGAAAGTACCTCTTAAAATCGTAAACTCATAAAATCACGATTTTGACAACTATAGCAACAAGGTTAGAGATAGTAGTCCAAAGGTAGTCGAGGGCGAAAGGTGTTCTCCATTATAAAAACCCTGGTTTAGCTTTGATTAGTAAGTGTGTAGTGTTAAACTTCTCAACTTAAATTAGAGCAAATATAATTTCTCTAATCTCATGACGGATGGAATAACACCGTGCAATGACACTTTCTTGTTTATACATTTGCATTCAACTAACTTGATTGAAAACCCTATTTGTTTTGGCTAAATGTATACTTCTATCTCCATCTCACATACTAACAAGTTGTTACTCATTCCCTTATAGATTCTTTTATAAGTCTAGAGTAGAATGCAATACTTCACCCAATTTTAGAATAACAGCAAATTACGGCTACGAAGTGAGGTTCAAGAAGGAATGGCTGGACTTTTGTTTTCTATTATTGATAATTGTAACGTTTTGGGAAGACTAATTGGGTCTTCCTTGGTGGCTTAGTAGTTTCTAATCCTCATTTTGCTGGTGAGAAACTATTTTGAAAGGTTATATCATAAGTTTTACAATTAACATGTACATAACTAGATGCTTCAAAGTGATCAAATCAAGTATGCCTTATGTGGATTTGGTTTATAATAACAGTTATAAAACCAACTTCTATCTTATAAAAATTTACACAATAGGACTGTTGGAACTCCATCTATTTGAAACATAACATAAGTTGTGTCCCAAGGAAAATTGAGGATGTTGACTAGCTATTTAGGTTTTAACCCACCATCTCAATTGACTTTTTTTTTTTTTTTAATTGGGCAAATAGTTTTGCAAGGCACCCTGAAACTAATTAAAGTAGTTAATTTTCTCTTTTATGAATAAATGACATCCCTTGGCTAGGGAAAAAAAATCTCATTGCTTCAAAGCCACTTTCTCACGTTAATTATGGTCACCTTAGCTATAGACTGTATAGCATCTTCATCATTGTCGCATTCTTTTGGAGGTATAAACTTGAACTCTCAATTGCACATATCTAAACACTTCCTCCTTACAAACCTTAAGCATAAGTTGACTACTTTTAGCATCAATGAGAGCTTCTCTAGTGGTCAAGACTAGCCTTCACAAATTATTAGTATACTTAAATCATCTCCATCTCAAGCTCAAGGAAATATATAGGTATAATGATTTCTTTACCTTCTTATGCACATTATTGAGGATGTTGGTAAATTACTTAACTAAGTGATTTATTAGATGCATTAAAAAAGTCTCTATTTCAACTTACTTCAATCCTAGCTCTTTAAGAGATAACGGGGTTGCTAATTGTAGAGACGATACTGTAACATGAAACACAACACAACATGATTATGAGCACAGTTACGAATAGAAACACGATATATTATAAAAGGACATGATTATAACATGAGTATGTTGTAACTTAATTATTTGTGATCTCTACTTAATTTCACATGTTTTTAGTATTGATATGAAATAGGAATATGGACATGACCTACTAACTCAAATTACCAACCTTAAAAGAGAATATGACATAAAAGAGAAAGGAAGAAACAACCTGGGTCGCCAATCTTCAAGAGAAGCTTTCTTAGAGTGGTTGCTCTAAACCTTTCAACTAGCTCCATGGTCTCAAAATCTTCCAGCTCCTTTCTATGAATGGTTTGCCTAATAAAGCTTTTAGACATTGAAGTTTAGCTACCACATCGGTGAATGGAATTCCATTGTACTTTTTCTTAAATAATTTCTTCCTTGTACCTTTTAATTAATGTTAAGAAACACATTAATCATTTTTCCATAACTAATTATGAGTGATTTTGAAAAAATCAAGTGGATAACAATTTTAGTCAATGTATAGACAAAAGATAATAAAGGTGCATGAGATTTGTTATGAATCATCAATAAGGGCATAACATTTTTTGTCAATAAATAAAGAAGAGAGAGTAAAGATGTGGAAATTGGTTATCCTAACGGGAGAGCTTTTATGGTCTTGTTTCTCATTTTGACGAGACTGATACAATCTTCCATTCTACCTTTAATAGTTTAATGATTCAAATCTAGTAGATATAAAATCAAAAATGGGATGGAGGATGCAATACCCTATGATTAAGTATCTCACATGCATTAAGAGGTTGTGGTATTAGTTTATAAGGCTATAGTAATGAGTGCCTTATCAATACATGGTTGCAACTTTTAACCCAAATAGTTGAAATAGATCTATTAATACTTACTTGCTTAGTTATCGACTATTTTTGACATGAAGCATTACAAATAGTATTAAAATGAACCTCCTATTAATAGGTGGATGATTTAGGTCTGGTTCCAATTTAAAGAAGAGGTCCTAAAAGGGTAAGAAGTGTCACCAGGATGTGACTTCTAACATACTTCTAAGATGACCTATTGGTAGTAGGTGATCTAGATCGTACATTGAAAAAGGGGAAAGATTTAGGCTCAATTATAAGTTCTCACAACGATGACGTTACGTTTTTAGGAGAGAGATCGTGATACCCTATGATTAAGTGTCTCATATAGATTGTGGAAGGTTATGGTACTAGTCTATAAGATTATGGCAACGAAAAGATTAGTAACACATGGTTGCAATTTTTAAGTCAAGTGGTTGAAATGAGTCCATTAATGCTTGTTAGCCTAGTTTTTCACTACTTTTAGCATAAACCATTTAAAAGGATTAGATTGGTCTCATAAAAAATATGAACGGAATCATAGAAAAAGCCTCTTAATTTAACGTTCATGCCTTTTTACCGATATTTGCTAACCAATGTATGATAAAGGCATATTTTTCATTTTTTTTAAATGAGCAAATTAGATAGAATTATTATTGATTTTATAGAAATCATTAAGAAATGGTACATAATTATTTTCATTTGAACATTTTAGGAATTAGAGGATTCAAAGTGGAAATACGGACAATTTAGAAGAGTTTTACACAAATGAACGAGTCTAAATCAATACGTTGCAATTTGGAATTCAACACAACCGAGTTACACTTACACCAGCAACCTTTGGAGTCTACGTTGCCAACCTTGAAACTTACACTGCCAGCCTTCATTAAAAAGAAGTTTTACGCAAGCCAACTCTAGTTTTTCTTATAAATAGCCTTATGTTTCACCGTTTAGAAGACTTTATTTTTTTAGACACACACACTTTCGTATGACTTAGAGAGTCGTAGAATAGTCATTAGATGGTTCTTGAAGAATTCTTTTGTATAATTGCTTAAATCATTTAGAAGATTTTGCTTTTGCTATGAAGACCAAGTTTTGGAGTTGCAATTAAAGTTTATCTTTTCCAATTATAGAATTGATGACATCAATTTTAATTATATTATGCAATTATGTTAATTATTCATGCTTTCAATTATGAATTTCCTTGTAATTTCAATTAGTAGTTGCGCTTTTGTTTCAAATTCCATGATTGGCTAAATTTATTTGTGGGAATTGAGGAAACCCTAAATAGCTAAGATGATGATTGCGTTCATGTTATAGTAATTTCTATGATTTCGATTATAGTTGTTTAATTGATTATAATTATTAGAAACTCTACTGATATGAGAGTTGATATAGGGTTTGTTAAAAATTCTTGGTTAATTTGATTAATTAATATGGAAGCAGCGTTAGTTGAATTAATTAGAAATTATCTAGAGACTAATGTAATGTTTGGTGATTAATTATTCGCTAAGACATTAGGAATAATTGATTTAGGGCATTAGAGAATCATAATATTAGGAGATATATGATTGCAATTTAGAATCCACTGTTAATTGAAGATGCGGGAGCTAACTGACTAATTAGGAGTTTAAATTCTTAAGTTTTAAGGTATAATAATTTCACTTAAATGACTATATAGCTAATGATCTATATAACATAATAACAATTTGATTTGCATAATCTAGGGTAGATTCTATTTTTCTTACAATTCTCAATTGATTGTTTAGTTTTAGAAATTTTATAGTTATCTACTTTTCAATAGTTTTAATATAGTTATTTTATTAGTTGATCTATTTTTGATTGCTTGAATATTGATAAGAACTATCATAGGTTTAGTAATATTATAGTCATCAAGGGATCAACAACCTTACTTGCTTTGTATTACTTAATTCTAACCCAATATACTTGCTGGAGCATTCGCAATTTAATTTATATATATATAGTTTAAGCTAATCAACATGCACAAAATTGGTTTTTTTATAAATGATTACATCATAGATATACAAATCTTCCCCTAGGAGAACTATCGGACTTAAACTTAATGATATATTGTTTCAGTTGCTTTTCATTTGTACTTTTTAAAACAAACCATTTTCCTACTTATCTTAAGAATAAATTATCACATAAACCAAGCTTAAGTGTGTTTCTAATGAAGAGTTTAAATGATGATTACGTTTCTCATTATTAGTCACTTGTTAGGATGGATTAGGATTCAAATCTCCACTCCTCCAAGTTGCAATAGAATTGGTAAATAATAATAATATACCTAATGAACTTTTTGAAAATATTTTTATTTTCTCTTTTTTTATTTTTAAGTAAATAACTGATTAAACCTAACCTTAAATCTAAACTTAACCTAAAGTTGAAATTTAAATAGATTGAAGCCCATTAATTTGACCCCAAATAAGGTGCATAAAAAATTTTATAACCCTAAATTAAGTTTCCTAAAAGTAATTTATGGCTAAACAAATTTATAATTTTTTGTTTGTTTTATATTTTTTTAATAAAGGACCCTTTATCTAGATAAATAAATAAATAAAAAACTAAAATACTAGGGGTAAAAAATGGGGTGTTCACAACTACTCCTCTTTGTGGAGAAATTTAAATAAAACTTTACTATAAAAAAAAAAAAGATACTATTTTTACCTTAGGGATGACTCTATCCTAAGAAACGCTACTACTAACTAGCTATCCTAATCTTAGTTTTTTGGGGATTTGGTGACAAGAAGCTCAAAAAGAACAATGGTAAGGGCAATGCCCCTATGGGCTAACAGAAATCCTAAAAGTACTGAAAGGAGGGTAACGCCCTATGAGCTAACTATCTTAAAAGATATTAAATGGAGGGTAGTACATGTGAGCTGGCTAACTTAGTGAATATGCAAAGCATTCTTGAGCTAGTTGTAGACACTTAATTTTTGCCCTTTTTTTATTTTTCAAATTATGTTGTAGCGTCCTAAATTAAGAAAAGTTCACAAAAAAAAAAGAAAATTAAAGAAAGCAAAAAAAAAATTTAGAAAAAAAAAAGAATTCTAGAAAAATAGGAAAAAGCGCAAAAGATAGGAAATTTAGAAAAAAAATGGAAAAATTAAGAAAAGTACATAAAAATTTTGAAAAGTCATAAAAATTTTTTTTTTAAAATAAAAGATTTTAGAAAATAACATTTTGTTAGATTAAATTTTTAATTTTAATTTACGTTTAGAAATTGGGCCATTAAACTTGGGCTTACATTTAAATCTAACCCAAGCTGACCGAATCTATATGTACAATTATGAATAAGGTATAGGCCAACAGCTTGATGGTTAAGCGTATGGACATAACACTAACATTAAGCATGAGGTTTAGGGTTCGAAACTTGGCAAAGGCAGGGAGGCCTTTTTCCTATTTTTTGGTTTTCAATCACATCATGGACTACCACGTATCAGGATTTGATTGCACCACGTGCCCTAATACGTGGCATCATCGGATTTGATGGCTTACAAACGTGGCACCACGTAGTGTGCCACGTCAACTGCCACGTGTCACGAAATGACATGTAGCACGCTGGGGTTGGTTGGCATAGCTGACGTGGTGCTACGTTAGCTCACTTTTCCCTCCCCTTCCTTCCTATTCCCTTCATTTTCTTCTCTTTCCCTCGACTTTCTCCAAATTTCTAGCGCTTTCCACTTCAGACCACCCACTTCAACATGATTTTTGGACCCTTTCTTGTTGCAATTTCACCAAATCAATGGCAAAATTGCAGAATAGACATAACCTATTGTGAATCGGTATAAAAAACACTTCTAAATACGATCAAAGGAGCATTCAATTTGAGCTCAAAAAATCGGAAAAAAGCTGTTTTCCTAGGCATTTTTCATTAAGCCAATCTGAGCTTTCCTTGTTTTGTGGGAACAATTCAAGTATAAAAGGAGCTTTAAGGAGTATATATAAGGACACACACCCAACAGAATCAACTCCCACACTTTCTATATCCATTTTCAATCACTTCCTCTCTCTACCAATCCCTTTCTTCTCGGGTTTCTCTCTTTAGCGAACTCCAAGCTCGACCACCACCACGGTTGTAACCCCCACTCCATCAGCTCCAGAATGCAACCATTCTCGACCTCCATCGTGAACCCCAGTTACGCCACCAAGCAACCATCACCAAACCCTAACCGCCTCCTCTCTCTCTCCTTGAATCACCATCCTCAGCTATCCTCAATCGAAACTAAGCCTATAATCAAACTTCCTACACTCTGAAAATCCTACCCCAACCAAGTAATCACACCCAGCAACCCCCACATGGCTTAACTACCACTATCGCCCCACGGTTGACTTTCGAATACCACCCAAACAGCTCCAAAACACCAAGGCACTGAACCTACTACCCTCCTCCATTTCTAATTCAATACTCATAAAAAGACCGTCACTTACTCATTGTGGTAGATGAAACAAGCCGAATCGAGCCTCGCCACCATTGCTGCTATTGAAGGCATTGAAGCCCGACTCGAATACAGTGGAGTCGACCCAATCCGACCCGATCTGATCCGACCCATCCGACCCACTTAAGTCTGACCTATACATCCAAATCCATCCAAAGTTTTTCTTTTTATTTATTTATTTATTTTATTTGTTGTTTTATTTTGTTTATTTTTTATTTAAATGTAATATAAAATAATAATAGTAGAAAGGAAAAAAAAAGAAAAAAAAGAAATTTAGTTTTATTTTATTTTATTAAATAAGTAAGATATAATAAGTAATAAGTGATAAAATTAAAAGATAAAATTAAAAAATAAGAAATAAATAAAACATGAAAATAGAAAAATAGATAGGTAAATCAAAAGAATATTATTTCTTCTTGTCACTTAGAAAAAATTGATTTTCTAAAAATAAAAATAAAAATAAAAATAAATAGACCTCTTTCTAAATTAAGGCCATTTTAAAGTTTCCAAAAATTAAAAAAACCGATTAGGACATTTTAGGAATTTCCTTCAATAAATCAAAACTGAATAAAATGTAAACTTGATTGTTTTTCAAATTAAAACGAAATCAATCCACTAAAATTTTACAAAAAGAACTACGTATGTCTGATTCCGAATAGCAAGTATATAGGCACCTACAAGGCGACGATAAAAATGAAGAAAACCAAAATTTCCCTTTTTAGCTTAGATTATTTCATTTGTCCAATTACAATAGTTAAATTGAGTTTTATCTTATAAAATAAAAAGGGTGATTTTTTTCAAGATTAAAGTTAATTTTGAAAATCAATGGTACCCGCAAGGGTTTAAAAAGTCCTAAACCCCAGATCTAGCTTCTCTAGTTTTCAAAAAAGCCGTTTTATAACTTTTTTTTTTAAATCAATAGATCGGTAGCCAAGTTATAACCAATTGGCTTAACCCTTTTTCCTGACTCCGGTCGGGTGGCGACTCCAATCCCTTTTTTGAATGGTTTTCTTTAAACCCTAGTCAAAGATCAGTATTAAACGAGTAGGGTTTAGTACTCATCGGCTCAAAGAAGACCTGATTTTATAAAAAGAACCAAGAAGGTAAAAAACCAAGATCGACACTAGCTAAGATACTAAAGGGAGGGTAGCGCCCTAAGAGTTGATTAACCTAAGTGAATAGGCAAAACGCTTCTTAAGCTAGCTAAGACCCTAAATTATACTAAAAAGAAAGTAGCACCCTGTGAGTTGGTAACCTAAGTGAATGGGCAAAACGCTCCTTGAGTTAGCTAATACCCTAAATTATACTAAAAAAAAGATAGCGCCCTATGAGCTGGTTAACCTAAGTGAATAGGCAAAGCACTCCTTGAGTTAGTTAAGACCCTAAATTATACTAAAAGAAGAGTAGTGCCCTATGAGTTGGCTAACCTAAGTAAATGGGAAAAACGCTCCTTAAGCTGGTTAAGACCCTAAATTATACTAAAAAGAGGGTAGCACCCTATGAGTTATCTAACCTAAGTGAATGGGCAAAGCACTCCTTAAGCTGGATAATACCTAAATTATACTAAAAGGAAGGTAGTACCCTGTGAGCTAGCTAACCTAGGTAAATGGACAAAGCACTCATTAAACTAGCTAAGACCTTAAATTATACTAAAAGGAGGGTAATGCCCTATGAGCTAGCTAACTTAGGTAAATAGGTAAAGTGCTCCTTGAGCTAACTAAAACCCTAAATTATACAAAAAGGAAGGTAATGCCTTGTGAGCTAGCTAACCTAGGTCAATGGGTAAAGCGCTCCTTGAGTTAGCTAAAACCCTAAATAACAACTTGGTCGTGCTTCTCTGAGCTAACCAACTTAGGTAAATAGATAAAGCTCTCCTTGAGCTAGCTAAGATCCTAATAACAACTAGTCATGCTCCTCTAAGTTGACTAACTTAGGAGAACGGACAAAGAGCTCTTTGAGCTAGCTAAAACCCTAAGGAAATGTTGATCGAAACAGCATTGAGCTGGTTAGACCGCTAAAAGAGATGAGAATTGAGATAGTGCTCTATGAGCTAGATGGATCCCTATAAGGTGATCGAAGAAGCAAAACTAGGAAATATAACCAATTTAAAAAACCTCTTGACTTGAGAAATTTACAAATGAGGAATTTATTAAAAACCATTTATGAAAAAAATATATATATCAAGGATAAGGTCCCTTGATTTGAAAAAGAGTTAATGGACATCAAATGCTACATCAAGAGAATGGCTTAGAAGTAGATGACATGAATTGAAGATTTGGTCACTTAAGCCGACATGAACTTAAAAATGGATGGAAAAACTTGCAATAAGCCTTTACTTTCTCTCTTTCTTTTTCCTTTCTTCTTCTTCTTTTTTTTTCTTGATAGTTTGCTAACGGATACAAATTTTTATTTAAGAAACAAATGCTATAACCATCCCCTTCCTTAGTAACCATGTAAGGCATCTCATATCTTTTTTAGTTTTTGAAAATGTCTCCTAACCCTGATATTAAGCTTCCCAGTAGGGCCTTATGATTTTAAAAATTCTTTTCCTAAGGAAGAAGTAACTTACGAATAGTCTAATCGAAGAGGACTTCTTTACGTACTCTTGGTCTAGATTTCGTTCATGATTACTATCTAGAAAATTACAGTCCAATTAGTAAGTGACAGACTTTGATCAATCCTTTACGTCTTTTTCCGCTCAATATTATGAATTAAGCTTTTGTTTAAATGTTTGCAAAAGGAATTACTAAAAAGGCTTGTTTTGAAGGATTTACTTATTTAACCTAAGTGTATAAGTCAAGAACCCTTAGGAAAAATGAGAGGTGTACTTGCCCTAGTTTCAAAAATAACTTTTATTAAATATAAATTAACCTTCAAGATCTTTTGTGGGTGGGGAGGTTTTGTATGATTCAAGATAGATAGGAAGGTTTTATGTTCGTGATTAGGGGTTTTGTGTCAATGGTTGGAAATGTGATTTAAGACCTTATGTTTTTATAGCAGCTTAGGCTTTTAAGCTTTCTTTGGTTGGGACTTTTCTCAAGCCTAATGGTCGGGCCTTTCTTCCTTTTTCTTTCTTCTTTTTTTTTTTTTCTCTTTTTTATTTCTTTCTTCTCTTGTTTCTATCTTTTTTTTTTTTTTGCCCCATTATTTCTTGCTTTTCTTTCCTCAAAAGTAATTATCTTTTTTTTGTCCAGTCTTTGTCTTTCCATGAATCAAAGCCCTAAATTCATGGGTTTCGAGTATATGGGCTTAGGTAAGGTATGTGCAGTGTTGAGGTATTTAGAAAAGTATGGGCTCTTCTTCGAAAGGAACAATTTGTTGAAAACAAAAGTTATCCGTGAATTGTTATTACTAAGGTAAGCACAAATCAGTTCTATCACCTTCATCTAATCAATGACCTTAACCTTTGAATCACCCCATTTTTGGGCAGTTCTTAAAAGGGTTTACATTTGAAAGCACCCCAAATTGGTTCGACGAAGTTAACAAAGGATAATTATGTTTAGTTATTGAAAATAAATGCCTAAGTTCATTTCGATCTGCGTATTAAATTCAAAATAGACCTCCTTCAAGGAATGAGTCTAAAAATCCCTCACTATGATGTCTCTCATCTCTAAAAGTGTTTAAGGGCTAGTGTGTAGGATGCAATTCGCTTCTTTTCATTCTAAACTTTTTTTTTTTTTTGAATAAGTTACCAATTCCTTACATAAGGATTGATTTGTCATAGGGTAGAGACTAACCTTGCCCCTAAATTCCTCAAAGCACACCCCAATTGTGAAAGGATACCTTTTAAAATGAAATTTCAAAAACCAAATACCCCGTACCTTTCACATTCTTGCTTAAATTGCTCCAAACTTATAAATCTTAATGCCTCTTAGCTCCCATGTATGATTTTAGGCCCAATTCTTTAGAGTTGAATAAGCCAATATTAATGTCTTTTGAGAAGGAAGGGGCTGTGAATTGCCCTTTTTGTTTATGACAAGGACCAAGCTTAGAATAGTGTTTCATGGCTTCATGTTTTGACTTGATTTATGGTTGGACTTGATGGCTTAAGGGTTTTGAGTTAGTTCAACTACCTTAATGGGCTAAGGGTTCGTGTTTGGTTGGCTACCTTAACAGGCCATGTGGTTCGTGTTTATCTCAAGTCCCATAAGGATTTGTAAACGTTAGCAACTTCTTCTTTGTTATTTTTTTCTTCTTTTTTTTTTTTTGAGAGAGAGAGAGAGATAGGAAGATAGGGCTTTATGTTATAGGGACTAAGTGATCAAATTATAAATGAGGATTGCTTTCTTCTGATTCTATATATAAGCTTACAAGCCTATATAATATATTTACATTTTTTTTATGAATATAGAACAATGATTTAATGAATGCTATTAAAGGACTTATTTACAGATAAGGAATAGAAGAATGATATTCTAAAAGAGAAAAAGGTTCTTTATATTATAAAAGATACAATATATGAACAAAGTAAAGAAACCTAACACTATGCTCGATTATTATTCAATGGAACCAAAGATTATTTCTAAATCCTATTTATTCTGAATGAGGAAGCCTATTTACAAGGTGCTAATCTATTTGAAAGAATAAATATTCCTAGCTTGCAGAATACTTGGCAAAATGGCAACTACCTAAAATTATTTTAAAGGATTGATTCTTTTTGTTTTTTTCTTTTCACTTTTGATCACTTAAGAACAAGTTTTCAAAAGAAGTGTAGTAGTTTATAGGGTAACAAAATGTGATTACTTATGAACCTAACTTTTAGAAATTAGGACATAATTATCAAGCATGAATATTTACAGAGATAAGGACAAAAAATGTAAAATGAAGACACACAGATTCAAGGAAGCAACGATCAAATAATAATGTGGCAATACTAGGTTTTTAGGGCTGTAATTATATCAGAGTTCCATTATTAAAATAAATTTATGAGGAAGATGTTACATAGAAATAAAATTTACAAGGAATTTTTACATTATGAAGATGTAATTTACAAAATAAAATATAGGGAAACAATGAACAAGTCTTATACAAAGAACTAATACACATGGAAATGACATGGATAATATAAGAACTCCGATATAATAACAACCCTTAGTCAACATGCCCCATTATTGTTTATTCAATAGTCAGAAGGTTTGTGCATGCAATTAGGGTGGGTTCTAAAGGTCCACAAGTTCTGTAACCTTGCATATTTTCAAAGAAATAGTTCCTTAGTCACATCGAAAACTTAAATGGGATAACCTGATTAGCCCTAGAAGGTGGTTGTCTTACAACATTCAAAGCTTATACAATGCCCCCTCTCTTAAGGTCCTAAGATGGCTTGATTCTAATCATATCTACCACGCACATATGATTCATAAAATAACCACCACCACCACCCCCCAAGAAAGTCCCATAGGTAAGCTGTGACAAAAAGGATTAGTACAGGAAAATATATTTTACAACAAAAGGAAATGTACATGGACAATTTATAACTCAAGGTTTTTTTTTTTTTTGAAAAATAATCCTAATTTCACAAAACTTAAGTGGCTAGCCCTCATGACGTCTCTTCTGTAGAGTTACCAAGCTATCAAGCTTGATTTTTCGATTTCTTATTTTAATTTCATTTCCCTTAACTTGATTTAAATTAAACCCTATGCCTATTTAGTTTAAACCTTCAACTAACGTTAAAGAAAACTTGATTTCTTTATTTTGAAAAATTTTGAAGTCTCCACACGGCAAGACCTGGAAAGGTGATTAGAGCCGATGAGGTGGATCGATTTTAATTTAGCAACTAGTCTACGTTTGAAAAACTTTTTTTTTTTATACGAATTCAAAAAATTAGATTTCTTAAATTCAGGATCTACCTTGTTAAACGTTTATAGGTATTATTATTAATTTTCTGAAATTAGATTTAATTTTCAAAATCACCTTTTTTAAAATAAAGCTTAATCACCAGTAAATAAATTAAATTGTACTTTTTTTTACAAAAATAAATAGTTCAAGCTATAATTTACAAAAAAATGGAGAACTAAAGTTTTTACAAATTTTACGTCACCTCAAAAGCATCTACATACCTGTTAATTGAGATCAAACATTTGTAGTTCATTCCAAAAAATTTTAATGTGTTGGTTCTTTTTCTTTCTTTTTTTTTTTTTTTGAAAATTCACTGGGTTTACATTTTTAGCTATTTTGTTTGTCTTAAAAAAAAAAAAAAAATTCTTAAAGGGTCCTAAGTCTCTCAAGAGTTTATTTTATGGAAAATTCTCTAAAATGTCTTAGTTTGGAAAAGGATTTGTTATTATTCTTTATTTTGTTTCTTTTATAAAAGTATTTTTGTAAGTAAGAAATTCTTAAGTCCTAATGCTTAAAAAAACAAAGCTTGAAAAATGCATAATTTCCTAAGCTAAAATATTTTTCCTTTTACATATCTTAGAGACAACTACTAAACAGATTACTAAATAAACAAATTATAAGTAAATAAAATGAAAAAAAGAAAAGAAAAGACAAGATAGATAAAAAAAAAAAAAAAAGCAAACAAACAACTTAACTTACCTGGTCGCACGGGGGTAATGAGAGTGGTTGGCTTAGGTGAATTTAGCAGTGTATGTTTATGTAGCGTTCATTGCGAGAGTTGGGTCATGCAAGGATGGGGTCTATTGTTGTGTTTACTGCAACTAGCGTGGAGGTTATTGTCGTATGCTATTGATTTGTGTTTGAGGGTATCGGGTAGTCATAGTATCAAAGCAACTAGAATCGAGGATTGTTGAAGCAAAGGTCTGATAGTAGGGCTATGCAGTAGACATAGACCAGTTGGACTATCACAGTGTTTATGTAAGTATGGTATTCTCTACCATGAACATGGATGGAGCAATCGCTGTGATTGCCAGGTTTGCAGGAAGATGGAGGTGATCGATGTTTAGGTTAGGGGCATGGTCAAGTAGCCTAATCATATTGGTATTGCACGATACAAGATCAAGTTGGGAGTTAGGTGATTAAAAGTGGTTAGGATCATAGTTTGGATATGGTGGCCGTGTAGGTTGTGATTCTTACGTGAGGAAGAGAGATTGAGTTTGAATTGATTGTAAAGGGGATGGTAGTGTGGAGTAATAGCTGTATGTGTGTTAAAGAGGATAGGCCTAGAGCACTGCTATGCATGGGTAGGATTGTGGCTATTACGGTTGTGGCTGCTGTTGCTGTTGGCAGTAGGTCTGATGAAGAATGACAGATGATGGTAGGTTGAGGATGGAATAAACGAGTGAGATTAGGGTGAAGTTTTTGCTTTGTGGGCCACGGTAAGTGTTTGTTGCACAATGGAGGATGGCAACAGTGAATTGAAGTTGTTGTTATAGTCATTGAGGTGGAGGAGGCTATGGAGTTGTGACTAAGTTGTGACAATGGCCTGGCATGTATTGTCTACTGGCGTGTGACTGGGTGTTAATGCTTGGGTTATTTATTGATGAAGAAAGGATCTCTTCTCTCGTTGCTTTGATCCATATATATACAAACAAAAAATGGATCTTTTAGATCAATTCAAATCTAAATTAACATAAACCAATTTAGATCCGAATCTTTGCAAATCTTTATCTATTGGATTTGACATAATCATATTGGATTTGTTATTTCCAATAATCATTTGCTATGATTTTATTAGATCTAAACAATAACAACTCCAACAACTCAACCCGATTTGTTTTGGATTAGGATTTTGAAACACCATATTTTCTTCTATTGATCTTTTTTAAAATTTTTTTTCCTCTTTTTTTAAATAAATAAATAACTGATTAAACCTAACCATAAATCTAAACTTAACTTAAAGTTGAAATTTAAATAAACTGAAGCCCATTAATTTGACCCCAAATGGGTTGTAAAAAAAAAAAAAAAATTCTATGACCCTAAATTAAGTTTCCTAAAAATGACCTATGGCTAAACAAATTTATAATTTTTTATTTTTTTTATATATTTTTTATTTTTTTTAATAAAGGACCCTTTCTCTAGATAAATAAATAAATAAATAGCTAAAATATAAGCGACCAAAAATAAGGTATTTACAGTACTTTTTCTTAAATGAATTCTTTTTTGTACCTTCTATTAATGTCGAGAAACACATTAATCGTTTTTCCATAACTAATTATGAGTGATTTTGAAAGGATCAAGTGAATAACAATTTTAGTCAATATATAGACAAAAGCTAATAAAGATATATGAGATTTGTAATGAAGCATCAATAAGGGCATAACATTTTCGATCAGTAAATGAAGAAGAGAGAGTAAAGATGTGGAAATTGGTTATCCCAATAGGATAGCTTTTATGGTCTTATTTCTCATTTTGATGGAACTGATACAATCTTCCATTCCACCTTTAATAGTTTAACGATTTAATTCTAATTAATATAAAATCAAAGATGGGATGGAGGATGTGATATCCCATAGTTAAGTTTCCTACATTGATTATGGGGGGTTTTGGTACTAATTTATAAGGCCATTACAATGAATGCCTTATTAATACATGGTTGTAACTTTTTAAGTCAAGTGAATGAAATAGGTCCATTAATACTTATTTACTTAGTTATTCACTACTTTTGGCATAAGACTTTACAAATGGTATTAGAGTGAACTTCCTGCCAATAGGTAGACGATTTGGGTTTGACTCCAATTTTGAAAAGATGTGACTCCTAGCATACTTTCAAGATGACTTATAGATAATAGGTGATCCGAATCTTATATGGAAAAAAAGGGAAAAGATCTGGCTCATTTGTAAGGTCTCGCAATGATAACAACACATGTTTGGGGGAGAGACTGTGACATCCAATGGTTAAGTGTTCTATATGGATCGTAAAAGATTGTGGTATTAGTTTATAAGATTATGATAATAAATACCTTGTCAACACATGATTGTAATTTTTTTAGTCAAATGGTTAAAATGAGTCCATTAGTACTTATTGGTCTAGTTATTTCCTGTTTTTGGTATGGGACGTTAAAAAGGATTAATCCAGTCTCATAAAAAATATGAACAAAACCATAGAAAAATCCTCATAATTTGACGTTCATGCCTTTTTACCAATATTTGCTAGCCAACATGCACAAAATTGGTTTTTCTGTAAATGATTACATCATAGATATTTAAATCTTTACTCTAGGAGAACTAGCGGACTTAGACTTAATGATATACCATTTTAGTTGCTTTTCAATTGTGCTTTTTTAAAACAAACTATTTTCCTACTTATCTTGGGAATAAATTATCACATAAACCAACCTTGATTGTGTTGTTACTGAAGAGTTTAAATAATGATTTACCTTAGCTCATCATCGGTCACTTATTAGGATAGATCAAGATTCCAATCCCCCTCTTCCAAGTTATAATATAATTAGTAAATAATAATAATAATAATATACCTAATGAACAAAGTCATTTTTAAATTTATGTTGTGAATAATAGGGTTTCTATAGGCATTTCGATTAATGATACCTCTCATGACATTAGTCTGTCTCGTTTTTTCACTAGCCACCATTAATTCTCATGATACTAAATAATATTACTATTTTCGAAATAATATGTTGAAAATTAAAAGGACAAAGCAATTCATATCACACTACACTAGACACTTAACTAGTCTTCGTAATAATGGTGATATCTTTGAAAACATAGCATGACTTTATTGACTATTCCATATATATATATATATATTTAATACAATCAAAACGTGCAGCTGACTAGCGAAACATGCAAGACATGGAAAACCTCAAAGACTTCGACACAACACAAACAATGTCCATCCTCCTCACTTGCAGTTCACATACCGAAGTGTCTTTGCCTGAACATCAATCATCATGGTACAATTCATCTCCGTGGCCTTCTTTTTCTTGAAAATAAACATCAGTTTCACTTTACCGTTCATCTTCCCTTGGCTAGTAATCGTCAAATTACCCGATTTCAAGTCGGTACCAAGTGTAGGACTATTTGCAACAGCAGCAGAAGTCAAGCTTACCTTCAGATCAATTTTTTTGGTTGATTTGAAATTCGTCTTGCTTTTAGGAATATCGACCGTTCCGATAGGCACGCCTCCATACATAAACGTGACATTAGTGGCATCGTATTTATAGGGACCGAAATTCGTGTTCTTCACCTTTATTGGGGCAGTGAAGCTCAAATCAAAGCTAGGTGAGGACTGATTGTTGCTAATTTGGAACGATGATGACTCGTCGATAGCGAAATGGCCAATGCGGAAACGGGGTCGTCTCACTCGCATAATCACTAGAACAAACACCACAATAACAATCACTTGGAACACTGCGAAAGCAGCAATATAAGCTGCCCATTTCATTCTCTTCTTACGTTTTTCTTCTTTTTCAGACAAGGACTCATGGTCGCTCCTAGGATGTCCGTTTGCTGGTGCTAATGGAGAAGCTTGGCTTCTTTCTGCCATTGATTTTCGCTTCTCTGTTTTTCTTTTTCTTCTTGGTGAATTGTATTTCCGTGAGAGAAAATATGGTGAGTTTTAAAGTAGCAATTCCTTGATTATATATATAGCTTATGGAAAATGAAATGTGGAATGGATGTTTGGAATTTTGTTCAAGAGAAGTTACGACACACGCGGTAAGATGTCTCACTATTGACTTCGAGAAGATCCTGACTTCGGTAAAGACTTGCTTCCTTGTAAGACGACTTAAAAAACTGTTCTCAGTAGTTATCAAACCGAAGTTTCGATTCACACGGTTACGAGGAAGAGGAAGGTGACAAGTAATTAGGAATCATTGGAGTAGACATGCAGCCATGCATTGGATTAAAAAATTTAAAAAAAAAAATAGTATAGAAAAGGTTAAATGGTAAATTTTATCTTTTATCTTTTTTTTTTTCGTCTAACCATATCATATTACAATTTTAAAAAAGGTAAAAATAAACCAATATTCATACCACTCGAGTATACTTAATAATACTAAATTTTAATTAATATAACCATGCTTTCATACATACCTCTAATTATGTCATTCAATCTTTTCTCAATGCATTTATTACCTTCTTTATATAATGATAATAAATGTATTATTTAGGATTTGTACATAGTAATATAATGGGTTAATATCACAGTTCACATATTAACTTTATCATTTTTTACAATTATATACCTAAAGTTCAAATTTATTTAATTATATATTCGATTAAAAATTTAGTCATCACCGTTTATATTTCAATTAACTCTAATTCATATTGTCAGTCTAATCAGCCAATAGGGTGGCCATCCACAACCTTTGGTGGGTTGCACAAACCCTTTTAGATAGCCACTAATCAATTCTTGCAAAATAACGGGCCTTAATCACCTTCAAAATTGCTACTCATGGAACCCATTGCTACTCATGGAACCCATTGAAGGCCATTAATGGTCGTATATGACCTTAGAGGTGTCACACAACTCCCGTAAAATTGTAGGTAGCTATCCCATTAGCTAATTGTATTAATAGTGCTAACAGTATGGATTAGAATTAACTGAAGTATAAACGGTGATAATTAAATTTTTAATTAAGTGTATAATTATAAAAAATAGTAAAATTAAGGTATGAATCATGATATTACCCTATAATATAATAGTACTCTTAGAAGAAGAACAACAACATGGGAAAGATCTAAGAAATGTAACTAAGGGAAAAGTATATAAAAAATCATCAACTTTTAACACTTTTTGTATTTTAGTTCTCAACACTTTAAAAGTTTCATTTTAGCCCTCAATGTTTTAAACTTTTATCAAATGAGTCATTTGGTTAGGTTTCATTAGATTTTCTATTAATAAAGACACATGGCAGCACATTATTGGTCCATGTGTAATTTTTTAAATAAAAAATAATAATCTACTTTTAAAAACAATTAAAATATTTATAAATATATAGAAAATCTATAAAATTAAAAAAGCATATTTGTAATATATATATATACATATACTTACATACATATTTAAATATTAATAAATTATATAAAAAATTTTAAAATTCACAAAAGAAGAAAAAACATAAAATAATGAAATCTAACCACCCAATGAAGAGGCTAGCCGAATTTCAGCCCATGTGGAGAGTAGGTCACCACCCATTTCGTTAGGTTTCATTAGATTTTCTATTAATAAAGACACATGGCAACACATTATTGGTTCATGTGTAATTTTTTAAATAAAAAATAATAATCTACTTTTAGAAACAATAAAAATATTTATAAATATATAGAAAATTTATAAAATTAAAAAAGCATATTTGTAATATATATATACATATACTTATACACATATTTAAATATTAATAAATTATATAAAAAAATTTAAAATTCACAAAAAAAGAAAAAACATAAAACATTGAAATCTAACTACCCAATGTAGAGAGTAAGTCACCACCTATTTCAAAAACTAGGTCATAAGAACCCCTTTAGGTTGTGAATTCCCACCTTACGCTACCCAGAGAAAGAGAGAGAGAGAGAGAGTGTTGAGGAGGAAACTTGAATTTTTTTTTTTTTTTGGTAGCCTAGGATGGCTAAGAGAAGGGAGATGGTCATAACGTGATTCTTGAAGTCAGTAGCGACTCACTCTCTACATAGGTTAAAATCCGATCACCCTATCTTGGCAAGTGTTTGGCAATCACCTTAAGCCACCAGTGAGTCATACAACTTACATTTTGTAGTGAATGATGACATACTCTCTACACATGTCGAAATCTAGCAACTTAATAGTAATAGGTGGTTGACGACCTCTTATGGGGGTCGTGCGACCCTTGCTAGAGGCTGCTAATCACCCTTTACCATTTGGTGGTTAGATTTTATTGTTTAATATTTTCTTTTTTTTTTTTTGAGAAATTTTCAAAATTTTTATATAATTTATTCATATAAAAATATATATAAGTATTCCTCTTTTGCTAAAGAATATATATTGTTGTTCATGCATTTTTAGCTTTTTTATTAATTTTAGTTAATAATACGTAATTATTAATTTATTTAATTAAATTAATTATGTGAACAAATCAAACTACACTAAGTATAAAGACTAAAAAAAAATTAATAAGAGAATTCAATTGAAAATTTTTGCAAACATTGAGGATGAAATAAAACTTTTAAAACATTAAAGATTAAAATTAGAAAAAGAGGCAAACATTAAGGTTTTTTTTTTTTTATAGTTTTTCCTAATTATAAATGGGAAACTTTAGGACGTGAGGGGTGTTCTTCTTTATAATTATAAAAATAGCAAAAAGATTTTTTTGGGTAGAATTGCCGTTATCAAAGTGTTAATTAGGTGTTAAAAGTTTTTCCAAAAAAAAAACAGTAAGAAAAGTTGAAATTAGTGTTTTACAGTTTAGTCTCTACTCTCTTTTTAAGTCTATATATATATATATATATATATATATTTCTATATGTGCTCACCTATGCATTGGACATACACCATCCTGGAGTCACGAGCACCATGAGATTTTTAGGGTAATGATGTAGTAGCTTCTTGCTCAATGATATGGAAATTTTATCAAGGCCCATTGTGAACAAATCGTACTTGAATATCCTTTCTAAAACAAAAAATTTTAGTTGTTAAATGCCATATATTACTAAACTTTTATTTATTAAATTTATCTTATTAATTTATTATATACCCATAAATATGCTCGATATGAATGATTATTTACTACATTCTTTATTTAAAGATAGTGTGCTGTAAATTTAATAAGTAAAAATCTAATTATTTGAATATGATATTTAATAATTTTAAACTTTAAATATAAAATTTGATATGTTTGATGGGATATTAATACCTATCGATTTTAAATTTTAAGTGTGAAATTAAAAAAGCATGTGAAGTTCGAACGGCAAGTAATGATTTTTGTGTAGCAATTGTGCTTCTCTTTTGTAAGGTTTTACAGTTTTATACCAACATGCTCGTACATAATCTAGCTTTCCGATGAGATTGAAATTTGGAATCTCCAATTATTACAAATTCACTTAAACATGGCTGCAAAACAATTTCATACCCTGGAATACTTAAATTAACGAGTACGGTTTTATTTTCATCTATCAAAAGCGAGCACGACCGAGTCACGTTTTTCCATCACCGATTCACCAACAGAACCAATATCGTACCAGGATGGATAAGAAATGCTATACACTTTCATTGTAGTGCAAAGTTTCACAGTATTGGAAACAGACTCTGGTATTTAAAAACAAAATATTCCATCCCTGAAGCAAAACATGCTATTGAGGAAGAAATACATGAAGCCGTCACGACCAAAACCATAATGATGATGAGTAAAGTGAAAACTGACCCTGACAATGATGAACAAAGAAATATGCAGAATCAGCCTCTAAAAAATGAAATTAATATGTAAAGACCTAGAACGCGCAGCATAAAATTATGTTCATGTCAACACAAATTAGATGTGATCTTCTTTTGACTGAGATTAGATGTGTCGTTTCAGTACTCCCACTTCTTTAACTCCATACCATCAGGTGGGCTACCTTCAACCTTCTTTCCACCAACGTCCTTCCAGTTTGTGGAAAGCACCGTACCATTTGACTCCACCTGCGATGACAAGAGAATGGGAAGTTAACACCTGAGACGAGGAAGCAGAATTATTTGGACATTAGTTCCTTAAAGACCTCAAATGATCCTTAATCTAATTGAACCATTCCAAACTTGGACGATTAGGTTGAGCATGGATTTCTGCTCAAGGAGAAATCCATCCAAAACTGAAGGAATTGTTTCAATCTGATTCCACTGCTACAACTTCTCTTTTGCCCATTCTCAAAACTTTAGTCATTCGTGTAGCTAGAGTTTCATTCCGTTTTTGGATGAACTCATGGAATGTTAAGTTGCCAAGGTGTATATTCTTTATCAAACAGATTAATAGTTGATGAGAAACAAGACAAGTGTCCAAACAAGACCACTGCTGCTTCCCAGAATTCATATATAGTCTAATTTTATGTGTTCGTCTTGGTTTCCAACTCCTCCTCCTCTTTTGATCGATTTCTTTCAAGTCTAGCTTGAGTTGAATGATGACAAAATATCGTTCACGGTCCATCCTGGGAATGCATCTCTAAGAATAAAATAATCCTACTAAAGAGACATGGAGTTAAATCATTCTATACTCAGAAAGGAGTGCCTAAACTATCTGAAATTCGATTACTTTTCTTCCTTGAGCTGATAGTTCCTTAGTGAAGTAATTTAATTAATAGATGTTGCAGAACCAATAAGTATAGGTACAATGACAGAGTTATATGTTCTTACAAAAGATTTCATCATAGCTCGTCTCGCGTCATCATCTGCATCTTGATATATCTCACGGAAAAATTTGTTCAAGGCTGCATCTCCTTCTAGTTTCTCCTCTTTTTCCTGAAATTGAAGTATCATAAGGGATTCATGCATTGCAAATGAAAAGAAAATATTGTAGAGCCATTGCAGAAGCACAAACCTCCTTCTTAACTTGCGCTTCCAACTTATCCCAGTCAGCAGCTTTACCTTTTGAGGATGCGTATTGAGGCCTGCAAGATACAGCTGAAAAAGAAAACCAACTAAGTCGATAATCAGATTTATACTAAAGCACCATATGTACCCAGAGCTCTTGCTTTTCTCTATGCAAATAAAAATGTATTTTCTAGGTACGGAAACACCTAGAGATGAACATGCCAATCGAGCATTTACAGGAGAGTCATCAACTTTTCAAAATGTGGAATGAAGGTAATTTGCTGGTAATTTATGGAACAAGAAAAAGATGTAGGTTAATGATAAGATAAAAAGTAATGCAAAACCTGATGAAACATTGATTTTTTGTGGAACAGCAGCTTGTTTGCTGTATTCAAGAGATTTCCAGTTGACGGATTCAGCTTTTGTAAGACGAATTTCAATTTTCGACGGCAAAATTTGATATCTGCACTTCTCTGGGATAATCTGATTATCCAGAGAAAGGAAAAGGATTACATGGTGTAGAATGACTATATGCGTAAAAGAGAACATAATGTATCAAGAAGATGCACTCATCTTATACACTCAATAGAGACTAATGACAAACTTAAAAATAGGATGCAATTTCATGTTTGTAAAAGACACAACCATGTCAACACAGCACCTTTCCAAACAAGACAGGACACTGCCATTTACAATTGTAGCATGGATACTAATGTTAAGTAGGTCTAACTAGTCAGAAGTTACTGATCAAAATTTGCAAGTCATGCAGTTATTACATTTAAGAAAAGAAATGTATTGAACTCAGGAACTCCTGCTTCAAAATCATGATATATTAAGATCCAATAAAGAGATAGGGAAGTACAAAAAAAGTACCTTTGCAAATAATCTAGGTTGAAAATGATAAGCATCTTCACCAGGTTCATTTATGGTCACACTAAGCTGCAAAAATAAAAACGCTCTATAAATTATCCAAAAAATGCAGTTAACATAACATGATGATAATCCTAGCTATAAACATGTGAAGTATCATCAAAACGTACAATCTGTTCACCAAAATCAATGTCAACATCCTCTTTTGCCTTGCCCTTAGCCAATATGGAAACTACAACTTCTCCCGGCTGCTGATAAAATTCATGTCTGTTAAAGTATTGATAAAATCAAATAACCATTTGATTAGATGATTATTTGTAAAAAGGTCTATAACATGAAGTATGTGAAAGCACAAAAATTTTTCTGCAAAAACAAGATATTCTTCATCAAAAGCTGTATACTTAAGGTACTGTATGGAAAACAGAAAAGTACATTCTTAGAAACTTTAAACCTAGATGGCCAAAAGAAGAAAATTTAAACCCATATTGCGAGCATTGAGTACAAAGGAAAATCATAGGATCACTTTAGCCAAGGAAAAAAACATTTGCCCATTTTTCTATTTCGATAAGACCTCTCTTTTGATAGTTTAAGGAACCAATATTATTTACCCTTTATGCAGTCTGTGGTGCAATTCATAACAACAACCATTCATAAATTCAATTCTCGAATAGTATCATTGCATTGACCCTTTCTTCATCCTAGCATATTTAACAATGAGGTCCAGGCCCAAGCTGCTAGTTATGATCTACTTTCAACTCGAACATCTATTTAGCAGGATAGAGGAGAGACAGCACACAAGTTTTCTACATTCTTTCCCTTCAAAATCACGATAAAATAAACCATGCAGATTCTTATGAGCAAAAAATAAATGTTTTTGAAGAAAAATAGGTGATAAAGTAGTAACCTATACTTTGGTTTGACCACTTCAATAGCATTAACGTGATCCAAAGAACTGCTTCCATTTTCAGTTGCCTCAATGCTTGTAATTTCAATTGATGGATGCGATGCTACAGAATTGGGTTCAGCACCTTGAGGTATGATTGGAGTGTAAAGCTTTCCTTGATCCGCTGTAAACAGGCAGAGCAAGGATGTCATGTGCTTATGAATTATGCAACATAGTAGCAATATAAAAATCAACAAAAACACCTCCCCTGCTATGTGGCACATAATGCTAAGAGAGAGGACACTAATCGAAGAAACAGAGCAAAACAATAGGAGGAAAAAAAAAAAATTAAATAAAGATGAATCACATGCATTTCAGCATTTGACTGTTACCAAAGCTATTTTACCAAAATATAAATAAAGATACAAGAAAATATTGTTATTGCGTAATAGCATAATTGATTTAATAATGCCAAAGCCTATTTGCAAACAGGCCAATATTTGCATCCTTTTCAGAATAGTATTGAAGGAGATTACAAGACTTGGAATTACAGGAAGGTTCAGGGTCAATTAAGTGCTTCTCAAAAATGATAAAACAAGCAGTGAAGACTGGTGCCCAAAAAAAAAAAAGAAAAAAGAAGTGGAAATGTTTAAATTTTCACCAGCTTGAAAGAGTTTTAAAGTAAGTAGAATTAATTTGCATAACATCCTCTCTGAGACATCTTTTTACGAATACCTGGAACCTTGCAAACAAGATCCTTGTCGGTCCTCTCTCCTTTAAAATGGAAACAGAAAAGCTAATAGAAACTGCTAAGATGAGAATTTTGCAGTGAAATTATCATCATGGCTTTCATCATGCACCAACCTGCCATGTTCTTGTTGCACTCTTCAATTAATTTGGAAAACTTTGAATTATCTGGAGCAAGAGAAGTGCCGTCTTCTAGAGCAGCTTTGGCTGTCTGATATTCTTTGAGCTTCATGCAGGCAACACTGCAGTATTGCAAGAACTTAAGTCAGTTACATCCTAGCATGAGCAAATCTTCATCATCTAGAAAGCCAAAAAAGTGATTAATCGCTTGATACAATGGAATAAATGTGAAATAAAGATTCTTTTTTCACTTATTAGATACAGAAAAAACAAGATTGGCTTAAATGTTTTCTGAAGAACTATGCAATGAGATAAGCTTCAAAACAATTAAACAAGAGCATCAAAAAGACAGGGAAAATTCGGGTACAGACTCTAGCTATAATCAATGAATAATAGAAACACTACTAAAAATTTTCCACAATGGACAAGAATCCATACATTAATCTACAGCATTCATTAACAAGGTGAAACAGCAAAAGCACCTGAAACAGAAACACACACACATACCCCTTTCGCAAAAATGCCTTGACCAATGAAGGATTCAGCTTGATCGCCTTGTTCAAGTCCAAGACAGCTTCTGCTCAAATTTAAACAATTACCAGAGTGAATTTCCATTAGCATAGCCACCAAAAGGACAAACTGAGAGAGACATGAATTCACAGTATTGAAACTGAAAGAGAACATTATTTTATGTACATTAGCATTCGGCAAACGTATCTAGTTAGTCCTAAATTTCACACATATACTTTCCAAGGTACCGTCTTTGCTCTGGAAAACACTAACACGGTCCTACTATGTAAACTCTATTAGGACCCATGTAGACCAGATATACCTCAGAAAAGTTCTTCCGCAATGCAGCCTTGATATGTTTCATGATCACATCAGCATATTGCTGTATTTTCTCCAAATCATGTCGTCCTTGATCAATTCAATGGCAGAATAATTACACTGGTTCAACATGCACATGCACAAACAATATATGTTATAATCATAACCATCCGCCAATAACAAAGTGTTTGTCGTTGCAAGCAAGTCCAACTTCAACATACTGGCATCATCTTTTCCCCTTTATTTGCATAGTAGAACGTGTGACATAATGTAATAACGAAAACACGATCTCCATCAATGATTACAAAAGCCCAAGAAAATTACAAAGGCTCACGCTACTTACACCTTCAACATCATTATGCACCATAATTAAACTCTAGATTTTATTAGTCTAAAAAATAACTTTATTTAGTCTTGTTGTTTTAGGTCTCATCATAACAAATTAACACATGCATATAACAAAATTACAACACGATACTCCCAACACAAAAGTAATTCTTTTTGTAATGTCATTACAGAAGATTCGGCGTGTCCCGACTAATCACATGCTGTCACCACATTATTAAGTTAGATCAACCTTTTGCTTTTGCTTTTGCTTTTCTCCACTGTTGGCAGACAAAGGAAACTTCGCTGGTAAAAGCCGAGGTCGATGTACATACATATGAATTGGCGTAAAGAAAGCATAACACATATTGAAAGGAAAAAGACGGAATTTACCAGTGAAGTTGTTGAGTTTGATATGAGCCTGGGCGCGATCGGCGAAGAGATTTGCATCGTTAGAATCCAGGTCAATGGCTTTACCAAATAAGTCAACCGCTGTTTCAAAATCATCGTCTATGAATGCTTCTTTTGCTTTCTCTGCAAATTCACTCGCCATTGTCGAGCGCAGTATACGCTCAACTCGTTTTCAAAAATTGCAATTGAAAACGGGTTTCTTAACGAGGGAGACGGAGACAATGTGTTCGTGTCCTTTGTGTGTGTGTGTGTGTGAGAGAGAGAGAGAGAGAGAGAGAGAGAGAGAAAGATAGGGGGTGGGGAGAGAGAGAGGGAGGGAGAGGGGTTGCTATATGAAGAAGAACATTGACTTAAAGAATGGAAAGTCTTTCTATAACAATAACTCTTGACTAGATCGTTCCTCGAAGTTGAGAGGACAGTTTAAGGTAACTTGCCCCGTTACGTTAAATAAAATAATAAATATGGATCTAATAATTGAGTTTGAGTAGGGTGGAGAGGGATTCGTTGCTTGCCTTCTTTGACCACTATTATCTTCATTAACCGTAGAGTTTCATCAAGCAAAATCGTATAACTAAAAATCATGCTCTATTAGCTCTTTTCTTTTATAAATATTTACTCTATCCGACTTCCAACCTCATATAATCCCATTAATTACCATGTATAAAAATATGAATTTTTTATGATCCCATCCTTAATTTTTAGGGAACTAATCTAATCTTTTATTTTATTATTGATTTACATTTCTTTAATTTTGCACCATTAAATAAATTATAAATTTAATAATCCATATTTAAAAGAGTATAAGTTAATTGTAAGATACATGGTTGAATCAATCTCATTAAAGTAAAGAATAGTATTGTAGAAGCTTTTCATATACAAATAGATGAAATAAAGTTACATAATTATTTATTAATTTCTTATATAAATATATACATGTGATTGATAGAAATACACTTGAAACATTAAGCTGAGCAAACAAATATTTATTTTTCCCCCCTATAAAATAGGGTTTGAAAATTTTAAATTTCTATTTTTTAGGAATTTGTGAGGATATTTAGGATAGAATGGTTTTTTTTTATTTTTTCCTTTTACTATTTACGCAATTATATAGTTCATAAAAGAACTTATATTATGGAAGAATAATATCAATTATATAACATCTTTGCGGATAGTATATTGTTGAAAAATAATTGTTTTGTGATTCACAATTACTAATGATACTAATAACTAATGTGCATGATGAATCTGAATTTGGATCTTTGAAATTCTATTCCATTGCAAAAACCAATTGAGAGAATAATATTTAAGATATATTTTAACATTATTATCATATATAAAACACATGGTATAACTAGTCATTGGTCATTACCAATCGAATTTGGAGTAAAACTATTTAATACTTTATGAAAGTACAGTCAACACTACCGCCATTTACTTTTCTTTTTGTGTTTTTTTTTTTCCATTTACTTAGGGTTTATAATATTAAAGCGAAAATGCTATTTTGATATCTTATGTGTTTTTACAATTACTTTATTTATAGTATTATGCATAAATCCTTAACCAATAACTACAAACTTATCCTATAAAGGTTAATGTTATAATAGTAAATCCCGTGTATAAACCGTTATATGCTCCCATTAACTCATCATGCTGCCCCTCTCCGTAGAATAACGGTTTTGTGCTGTAAAATTTCAAACTCCAACGAACATTTCCCTTTTACAATCTACGCATCTACTAGGCGGTTATTTTAGTTCTTATTTATGTCAGTCGGGTACTATCTTAGCAAGGACAGCCCGCAGGTATGCTGGAAATCATTAATTTAAGTCACCAAGCCAAAAAGTTCTGCTATTTTCTTTTCTTTCCTTTTTTATTAATTGCAAATGCAATCATTAATTAGATATGGATAAAGATAAATTTTAAAATTTTTAAGATGCATTTTCACGTTCTTTATAAATTTCTTATTAACAGTTTGGAGCTTATATACATGTTTCTAAAAATTATATAAGAATAAAACCAAAATTTAAGATTTAAAGTTTTCTAAATATATAAACGTGAGATATTTCTTTCTCAGTATTACAAGAAAATTATTGACCGATTTGGAATAAAACATTTGAGTATTCACGTAGTGCTTAAAGCTAAAAAGTAATTATTCAATGCTTTTCTTGTAGATTTGGTCAGAACCTTCCCATGTGAGCAATACCCATAAATGTTCTTTACGTGGCAACATCATAGGAAAAAGCAGTGTCTCTTTCTTCTTGTTTTCCAGAAAAAAGCGTATGCCTAACTTGGCAACAAGTTCTACTGGTTCCATTTTTATTATAATAAAAGGGTTATTGCTCAGTAATTTTACCCAAGTGTAAAAAATTTGTTTCCACGTGACATTTATGAAAATTAAACATTTTATTGATGGGATAAAACATGTGAAAGTATCTAAACTTTTGATTTTGGATAATTTAGTATATAAATATTTAAAATTAGAATTTCAATATTGAAAATTGATAATTTGTTCACTTGAGTATCCAAACTATCTATTTCAAGCAGTTTAATGCCCATCATGTGTATAATGTCTATTAAATGCATATACTTACATAAATAATTTTTCAATTTTCAAGTATTAAAATTTAAGTTTTGAATATTTGAACATTAAACTATCCAAAATCAAACGTTTAGATACTCATATATATTATCTTTGTATTGATAAATCTCTTTAACTGTCGTTCAAATTAAAAGATGCCCATGTAGAAATAATATGGTTTCTCTGAAATGAACAAAATCCATCCAATTAGTAAGTACAATGAAGTTAATCATATTGGGAGACTTGTGCACACTGTTTTTTCTTTTTTCTCACATCATCTTCCATCACTATGCATTCATAACAATATTGGAATCATCTCACTAAACTTACATTGATTTTCTTGTCAACTCTTAACAATAATCCTTCTTCATTTCCTTATAGATTGACATAAAGGTAAAAAACAAAAATTAGACATCAATATATGAGCTAAATGATTTTCTTTCTTTCCGAATGTTCTTCTTCTTTCCTGTCTCTTTAGTAAAAAAAAAAAAAAAAAAGGATTCGAAAATCCTTTCTTCCTTAGTTTCATTGCGTGGTTTTATCTAGCTGGTACTAAATTGATTTTAGCTAGTTTCCTTTTTTGATCCCAGATTCTTCACTTCATTATCTTAAACCCATCTATTTTTTTTTTTTTTTTTGTAAATTATGGGTTCATCGCCTGTATCTAGGTCTTAACCATAAGCAGAAACTGATGAAATATCCTTTAAAGAGCTTCTTGATCCTGAATGAAAGACAACAAATGAAGCTTTGTTAGTGGCAAAAATTGTTTCTGATAAGGTACTAAATAAATCTGTGATTATAAACATCATGCACAACTCATGGAAGGGCTATGGTGTAATGTCAATATCATTCATTCAAGCTAATCAGCATTCCATTGGAGTTAACGACAAATCATATGTCAAGAGATTATTGAATGAATGTCCATGGGCTATTATGGTTTCATATGTTATTTTGCAAGAGTGATCTACTAATCTCAAGCTTCATGAAGTAGATCTAGAGAAAATAACAGCATAGGCACAATTAAATGGACTGAGATTAGAACACATGACTGAAAAAGGAGTGAGAGTTATTAGAAGCAAAATTGGAGAGAAGGTTGATGTGAAAGCGTGTCGCTTGTTTTTGGGTGAACGTAAAGCTTTCCAAAGAGTAAGAGTGAAAATTTCAATTAATAACCCTTTGAAATTGCACTTGTAGGTGAATGAAGGCAATAGAAAGAAATATAGTCTTATTTAAATATAAAAGACTTGGCAATTGGTATTACAATTGTGAAAGACTAGGGCATTTTAGCAAAGCTTGTGAGTTTGATACTTTAAAGGATAAGTTATAAGACCTACTATGAAAGGAGTTTTTGTCCAAAAATGGAAAAATCCAGTAAAGAAAGAAAATAACCATTTAAATTCTACAGAAGAACTGATACAAGAAACCATCAACTTGAAATCCAAATCAATACCTATCCTCAAACCATATACAGAACAAAACACAACCCTTCCTACACTCATAGACCATACACTTACACCATCACTCTTAAACACTAACCCAACTTAACCTGACATAACCTCTTTATACCACACCATACCAAAAGAAATACCCAACACCAAGATACACCACTTCCCTGTGTAATGCTTTAAAGAGAATCTGATCAATCTTTCATCCACTATACCATACCTAACCGAATTACAAGCAATCTCTCAAATAGAAGATAAATCATAAAAAGGAGCGGAAGAGGAGAAGGAAGTTGATATTTACCTGAATCCGTCCTCAACTCAAAAGGTGGAGAATATGCAATCTATGAGAAATGAACCATCCAGATGCAGTGATATCATTAGGCCCAAGTCTTTAGAATTATCAGCAGAATCTTGTAAGCTCTCCTTAAAAAGAAACAAAGAGGATGATGTTGTGGAAGCTAAAACAAAGAAAATAAGAGTTTTTAGATAAGAAACAATCTCATTTCAGGACCATGAATATATCAATGATGTTATGACAGAAAATACGGAAAAAAAAAAGAGAGGGGGAGGGAAGGCAATGAGAATAAAACAAAAGGAAAGAGAAAAAACATAAAAAAAATTAGAAAAATTGCAAAAATGGAAAAAAAGAGATAGGAAAAAGCTAGAAATTCAATAAAAGCGTCAAGAGAGTTAGTGGAAGAATTTTGTTGGGTAGATCTTACTATTAACTTTTGCAATATAAGCGATGATGGTTGGCCCCATTCAGCCACATGATGGTAATAGATTTTTTTTGTTGGAACTATCAAGGGTTAAGGCCTAACTAGATAGTTTGAAACCTAAATGGCCTATTAAATAAGTATAATCCTAGTGTGGTATGCTTGTTAGAAACAAAAAAAAAAAAAGGTGAATTGGAAGGAGTAAGGACTAAATGAGAGTTGGTAGTAGTTTTTATGTTGAAAGGAAGGGGTTGGTGAGGAGAGTTGCCCATTGGTGGAATGATAGTGTAGATGTTAATGTTTTACTAGTTGAAGATGAGCTCATACATAAGAATGTTGGGATGGTTGGAGGTAACAATAATGGGCAGATTACTTGGGTTTACTCCCTAACGAAGTTTTATAAGAAATAAATGTTGTGGAACACAATAAATAAAACAACTAACGCCTATGTGTAATAGTTGGTTGGTGGTGGGTGATTTTAATGCGCTACTATATAACCATGAAAAGGATGGAAGAAGACCACTTAAAAGAAGAATGGTGAGTAGGTTTCATTCAATGGTTGAAGATTCCAGCCTCCAAGATTTGGGGTTCATAGGCCCCAAATTCACATGATCAAATAGAAGAGATAGTAAAGCTTTTGTTAGAGAAAGAATTGATAGAGGTTTGGGTTCAATTGCATAGATAGAACATGTTCTAAATTGTCGAATTGAGTACATTCTAACCTTTGGGTTGAATCATGTAGCACTTTTAATAAAATTGGATGATAGGGACAATAAGGGAGTGAAGCCATTTAGATTTGAAAGCATGTGGTTAACCTCAAATGAATGTAAAGAAGTCATGGATAGCAATTGGTCAAAAATGCAATGTGGGCAAAATTAGGAAGTAATGAATCACAACTTAGAGGTATGTAGGAAACAAATCATGTGTTGGAGTAAAAGAGCTTTTCCAAATAATAAGAGTGGGATTGATTAAATGATGAAGGAATTGTCTTTAATCTAAGGGAACCCTAGGGGTGTAGATGTGGAGGAAGAAGATAAGTTATTTTGTAGATTGAATACAATTGGGAAAGAGAAGAAAAGTTTTAGCATCAAAGGGCACGAACAAATTGGTTGATATTAGGTGATAAGAATACATCCTTTTTTTATCGGTCAACTATCAATAGAAGGAACAAGAAAAAAGTGTTGCAAATTCAAAATGAAGAAGGTGTTTGGCGTGATAAGGAGGAGGATATAACTAGTAATTTCAAGATGTTTTTTGAGAATTTATTCACTTCCACATGCTAATCAAATCAATATGAGAGCCTAGATTAGATTGAACAGCTTGTTTCTACAGATATCAATGATCCTTTATGTGCGGAGATTGAACCACTTTTCATATGGGCGCACTAAAAGCACCACGACCAAATGGCTTTTCAAGGATATTTTATCAGCAATTTTGAGATGTAGTTGGAGACACAATTACAAATATAGTGAAGGATTTCTTCATTATAGGAACTTTTCCTACAGGCTTAAACGAAATTGAGCTTATCTTATACCTAAAGTGCCTAATTCTCAAAAAGTGTCTCAATTTAGACCTATTAGTCTTTGTAAGTCCTTATATAAAATTACCTCAAAATTCCTTGTAAATATACTTGAACCATTCCTAGGAAGTCTAATGTCTAAAAATCAAAGTGCATTCATTTCAAGAAGGATGACTCATGATAACGTTTTGATTGCACATAAAGTTTTTCATTTTTTAAAGAATAAGAAGAGAGGAAAGACACCTTCTTGTACTCTAAAGATTGATATGAATAAAGCTTATGATCATATGAAGTGGTCCTCTTTGGAACAAGTGCTTTTGAGATATGGTTTTGAGAGGAAGTACGTCTCTTGGTTCATGGAATGTGTTTTCTCAACTAATTTTAACCTAGTGATGAATGGGAAGAGAGTGGACAAAGTTATTCCAAAGAGAAGTCTAAGATAAGGAGATCCTTTATCACCTTATTTTTTTATACTTCTAGCGGATGTTTTATCTGGAGGTTTAGAGAAGAAGTTAAGGGAAAGGAAACTATCAAGCTTAAAGATTAGATCAACTTATCTTAGACTTTCTCACCTCTTTTTTATGGATAATTCTTTGTGCTTCATGGAAGCTAGGCAAGAATAAGTAGCTAAGTTAATGAATGTATTACATATATATTGCCATAACTCGGAGCAGCAAGTGAACCAAGATAAATCCAGTATTTTCTATAGTGAGAATACATAGAAAGAATGTAGATGCGACATTAGGCACTTATTGGGTTTCAACATCACAAAAGATCCAGAGCATTACTTAGGACTTCCTAATTTATGGGGTAGGTCCAAATACTAAGTGCTTGGTTTTTTCAAAGAGAAAATTATTAGGGAGCTTAAGGGATGGAAGGGTAAGCTCATATTTAAAGCTGGTAGAGAAATTTTAATTAAATCTATTGCAACATCCATTCTAACATATTCTGTGACTTGCTTTGCTTACCCTAAAAATTGGTGCAATGAGATCATCGTTTTATTAGCAAGGCTTTTTTAGGGTTAGAAAAAAGATGAGCGAAAGATACATTAGGCTAGTTGAGGCAAGTCAACACAGGCAAAAGAATATGGAAGATTAGGTTTTAAGGATTAAGACTTTTCAATCTAGCTCTCCTAACAAAGCTAACTTGGAGGATGGAAACAAATCCTCATGCTCTATGGGTTCATATATTAAAAGGGATCTACTTTCCCAAGAGTGACTTTAAAGATGTTATTAAAGGACGAAAGGCCTTATGGGGTTGGAGTGGCCTGATGAAAGGAAAACAAATTCTCTTTAAGGAGGCTTTTTGGAAAATAAATTCTAGATTAAGAGTATCTGTGTAGAAGGATAAATGGGTACCCTTTGTTCAAGATTGTAAGTTATCAACAATCCTTAAGGATGAATAGATGGATATGATAGTAACTGAACTCATGCATACTAAAGATTATTCTTGGAATCTAAATAAGCCGAGAACTTACCTCAATATGACAAATATTCAAAGTGTGAAGCATGTTTCTTTAGGAGACCACAATAAGGATATGTCCTTGTCTGGTAGTATAATTGGCATGGTAAATGCATAGTAAAATTTGTTTATCACCTGTTAAGACAAAAATATATGCTTCAGGAATCTAATTCAACATCTATAAGAAGATTAACAAAAAAACAATGGAAAAATATATGAAAGCTTTAGACTTTACCAAAGATTCACCATTTCGTTTAGCATATGTTCGTGAATACGTTATCCACTAAGATATACCTGCATAGACGAATCAAGTCAATTTCACCATAGTGTCCATTTTGCTAAGAAAGAGAAACCCCAGAACATTTAATTTTAGAGTATGGATGGATAAGCAGGGTGTGATTAGGGTATGTGGGGATGTATGTGGATAGAAGAAATGATGAGTCTTTTGTGGAGTGGTTGGAAAGAACTTAAAAGATATAAGTAACCCTAGATTTAAAGCCGAAGGTAAGATTTGTGTGGTTACTTAGATCATATGGAAAGAATATCGTTTTATGTATGAAAGAGGTCCAATCAATCCTATTGATGTTATAAGAAATGCGAGATCTTTGTTTCATGCTTAGAGAATAAAGGAAGTAAAAGAGAATAGGTTAGGTGAGCATCAAAATAACAGAAGAAATGATTAGATCTAGACTAAACCTGATACTAACATTCTAAAGATCACGTGGATGCTTCGTGGGTGGGAAAGAGAGCTTAGTCCACCGTAAGTGTAGTGGTTTGAGATAGTTTCTAGGAAGTAGTGAATGGAAAGGCTCAAGTGTGTTTGTGTTTGAATACAAAGGAAGCTGAAGTCCTCGCTATGTTGGAGCGTATGAAGTTAGCTTATGAGAACAACTAGAGTATGGTAATGTTTGAGTCAAAAAATAAATCTATTGTTCAAGCCATTAATGGACCATCTACTTCGGCACATTAGGCCGCAGTTAAGCATGTCTAACACATTCATTTTTTTGCTAGGAGTCTAACCAAGAATTTCTCCTTTTATTATATAAATCGTAATGCTAATAAAGTGGCAAACTGGATAACATTATATACAAGGAGAGCTATAAATTGGTGGTATAACCCCCTATTCCAGCTCCTAAAGCTTATTTGCTTAGATATTTCTTCTAGTGGTATGCCTTTATTTATATCAAAAGCATCTACCCATATAGAAAATAAGTAAATCATTATGAATAAAAATTTTGTTTAGCTAAGAAAAAAAAAAAGTAAGTATAATGAGGTCACATAGTAGAGAAGGTAGAAATTATAGAAAAATAGCATATGCATATCTAAAGATCTTTACTTATTTAAAAACCAATATTTATGAATATTGAAATCAGTAATAGCAGATCTGCATATCTAAGATGGTAGAACCCTAACAATTATGGTTTGTTAAGAAGCTTTTTTGTATGTAAATATGTATGTGCTTAAGCTTATGTATATGTGTATACGCACACATGCATGTGTATATGCTTGTGTTTATGAGTGGATAAGAGAGCATACCATGAGATTCCAAAAAGGAAATAATTTTAAGCTAAGATATTTTAGAGAGCTAAATTGAATTTTGAGTTTAAAAGCCTAATAGTAACCTTAATTTAACTCTCACTAACAAAAGTTATTAAGGCAGTTTCAAATAAAAGGGATTCATATCATATGATCTTTAAACCATGATTGTTTGAAATTTTATCTTTAGCAAGTTGCATACAACAATAATTTTTCAAAACAATAAATCATCATGTGCTCAAACATCCATTGTGTTAAAGCAAAAAATATGACATATCAAATTGATCTATAAATTTAAACTCTTAAATTATTCCTTCCCTTTTAACCTAACAAAAAAATACGCAAAAAAGTTGCCACTAATATAGTTTTAAGGTTATTATATATTGTATGAAAGTAAAAAGAAAAACAAAGAAGTAGGCCTTTTCAGCACATTATCTAATGGCATGATTACTGCATTTACACTAAATGCTTACTACATTAAAGTTATATAAACTTATAGTTTTTTTTTTCCACTCAAGCAAGGTAAATTATATATTAGCACAATGTACAATACATAGAGACACTTCCATGAAATTTTCATAGTAAAATATTATAGACAAACCATATATAACCATTACAAACAACAACACACTATAACTAATGCCTGTATTCAAGGAGCATAATAGCTTCCCTGCCAAAAGCACAAACACAATCCAAACAAAGCAATAGAAGTACTACCTTAGGATGAACAAAAAAGAGCAATTCCTCCACATGATCTTCATTCCTTATGAGGCTGGCAAGCTTGTTAGTTACAACATTCGCCTTACAATGTACAAAATGGAGTGTGGCATGATCAAACTAGGACAGCTTTTCCCTACAAGTAGCAACAACATTAGAATATTTATTTATGATGTTAGTATTATTTTGGATTAGAGTAACTGCCATCTTAGAGTCCATATTGACTTCTATGTGCTTGAATCCCATTCTCATACAATACTCTAATCCCTAAAAAAGCCCCCACAGCTCCACCTTAAGTATTGGTATATGACTAACTTTCCTAGAAAATCCCATAATCCAATTACCTTCTTTGTCACGGACTATACCTCCAATTGTTGCTTCTCTTGTACTATCAAGCATTGATGCATTAGTATTCACTTTAACGAACCCTTGTGATAGTAACGTCCAAGTAACATTGTGCATGGTTACTTCTTTATGGATTGATTATTCTTTTACACTGCCTAATATTCATGAATTTTGGCTTTTATCCCTTGCTGCAGAGCATGGATTGAGTGTACTCTAAAGAAGACCTGTTTGTTTCTATATTTCCATATAATCCAAAGTGTAATAGTGAACCGAATGCTCCATGGAATGTCACTAGAATTCTTCAAGATGTGATCTTTAGTGTAATTACTCCTTATCTATTCTTCCCACATTAAGCTAGGTTTAATGACCAGTTAGGTAGATCATATGATTCCCAGATAGGTCTAATGCAAATGCAGTCTCTCGACACATGTGACAAAACTTTCTCCTCTTATTGCTAATAAAAGTAAGTTACACTTAAGATACCTAATCGCTATCTTAGGTCATTTTTTATTGGTAGTTCACTCCTAAGCACTCTCTAAAGGAAAAGTTTTATCCATGGCAGAGTATATATCTTCCATATCCATTCAAGCTTATGTTTCAGACCATTGGGAATATTATCAAGTTTGTGTTCTAAACTATGAGCAATATTAACGGGCTTCTATTATATTCCCTTTAATTGCACTTGGTTCTTAGTTTCAAGCCCATAAGTAAGGTCATCATTTTCTAATGAAATAAGGCAAATTGTCCCTAACTTTTTGCTCGACCACTCCCCTATAAGATGTTTAATGTAGTCTTCTTTCTAAGTGGTATCCTTGTTCAAACATTACTTAAGCTTTATTTCCATTGCTTATCTTTTGTGCAGACCAAAGAAAATATTGCTAAGTGGTCCCACTTTAGTCAAAGAGTTTATCTAGAAGTTAATTTTTTCATCATTTCCAATGATTTAATCCCCATGATTGTAAGCCAAGTTTGATTGTGGACATGCTCCCTTTGAGTGTTCTTTCTGCTTTGGTTGATAGAAGCTCTTAACTGCAAACTTTCTTATTGTATTTTGCTTAACATATGTTTGTCCAAAAAGGAGTTTTGCTATCTAAATTCCCAAAGTCTTTTTAGCTAACAGGCTTTATTTCTGATTTCTAGGTTATCTAAGCTAAGCCCACCCTAACACTTGGGTGCAGTGATAGTTTATCAGTTTGTCCAATGCAATATCCGTTGTTGTCAGTTTCTCCCCAAACAAATTTCCTAATGAGATGATTGATCTATTCTATAGTAACTATTTAGAGGTTAGTTGTTTGCATGAAGTACACTAGGACACTTTGAAAGATTGATTTAGTTAGTATGAGATGACTAGCCATGCTAATAAGTTTCCCTTTCAACTTTCCTAATCTATTTTTTATTTTTTACAATAATGAAAATCCTTTTTTTTCCCATTTTTAGACCTTTATCAATATCCCAAGTAAGTCTCAAAGGTCCTTTTTCCCATGTATTGCCAATATATCTATCACTTCCCCTCGTGTGACATTTGTGGTGTTACTTGAGAATATGATCCGAGTCTTATTAGGGTTGGAGGATAATCCTAACCATCTTTGAAAATCCACTAGTTTGCTTTTGATAGCATAAGCTGACTTCTTAGTAACTTTGGCCATGAAAACTAGATCATCCGTACAAAAAAGATGTGATAGCTTGATTTTAGAGGCCTTAAATGAGATATGTTCCCATGCGCCTTGATCCACTTCTTGCTCAATCAATCTACATAACGTTTCATAATAGAGATGAATAAATAAGCTGAGATTGGGTCACCTTATCTAATCCTTCTTGTGGGTTAGAGGAGGTTAAGCTTCCATTGATGATTACTTTGATTTTAGAAGTTAAAATGTATTTCATGATAATATTTATTAAACATTTAAGGAAACCTACCAATTGCAAAGTCCATCTAATGAAGTGACATTCCAATTTGTCAAAAGCTTTATCCAGGTCAACTTTCACAAGCATCCAACCTATTTTCCCTTTTTTCCTTTTAAGTGTGTGCAAAACCTCTTTGATAATTAATGCATTATATACAACCTTTCTATCTGGCAAGAAGCTAGAATGGCAAGGGTTGATGTTTTTCTTTAGAATTGGTCTTAGTCTTGCAACCAAAATTTTGGTAATTAGTTTGTAACTAATGTTGCAAAGATTGATTAGTTTAAAGGAATTGATTTCATTTGCTCCATGCCTTTTTAGAATGGGAGCCTATATAGTAGCATTGACTTTTGCGGTATTTCTCCTCTATTAAAAACCTCTTTGATAACTTTGATGAGAGAGTAGCCAAGGATATGCCAATGAGCTTTAATGAATTATGTATGTAAACCCTCTTTTCCCAAGGCTTTCCAAGGGCCAAGAGATTGCAAGTCAAAAAGGATCTCATGCTCAATAACAAGTTTTGATAAATTATCCACTTCTACACTTTCTAGTTTGCTTCAAATGCAATCTGGTAATGGATTATATAGCCTCCCACTAATATCCTCAGTTTTAAATAGGTTGAGGAAATGGTTCCTAATGTGAGCTCTAAACCCATCATGATTAATGATCTAATTTCTTATAGAGTCTTGAGAGCAACAATTCTATTCCTTGCTCTTTTCTTGAGGACCTATGTATGAAAGAACTTAGTGTTTTTATCTCCATCTTAGAGATACTTGGCTTTAACCTTAATTTTCCATAAGAGCTCCTCTCTATGAAGAGCAATAAGTAGTTTTGACCTCAATTCTTTCTCTAAACAAACTAAATGGGCATTATAGTGTAAGGCTATAACTCTTTCAATTCCCCCAAGTCTTACTAAAAGTCTTCTTTTTTCAGTGCAAAGATGGCTAAAGACTAACTTATTCCATTCTAATGCCCTGGCTTAGAAATGTTGGATTGCTGCAACATAATTATTTCCTTTCTCTCTCTAGGAAGATTCAACTAAATCCATAAATGTGTGATGACCTATCCACATAGGCTTAAACCTAAAAGGTTTTTTTTTTTTATCACCTCCTCTCGCTTCACCTACCAGTGTAGGTAGCAACAACGATTTATGGTTTGAAGTCCATTTTTGAAGATACATTACGACTGCATGAGGGTATGGGAACTTCCAGCTAAGGTTGCACCAGGCTCTATAAATCTTAGTTTGTATAAGTTTTGTGGCTTCTCTTAGGTCAAATTAAGTATACTTTGGGCTAATAAATCCAAGATCCAAAAGTTCATAAATCACAACCATTCATACAATCCGCATATAAGTTTGCTCTTTTTATATCTATCCTTTTCCTTCCTTATTTTTCACGTGGGGCAATGATTTCATTGAAGTCCCCTATACTCTTTAGCACATTGTCTTAATGTATCCCATAAATTCAACACAAATGCTAAAATCTAGATAAGCAATTATAGGCTTTGGGATACCAACCCAATCAAATGTCAAGTTTCGAGCTATAATAGAGACCTATTCATAAGTTATATATGTGCTAAAGACTTATTCAGAAGCTCTACATGTGTAGAAGACTTGTTTATGAACTCTTCGCTAATATTATCAAGGATAAACAAGGTTTGCTTTGTTCAGTTGATCTACTCTACATTGCTAAGTCTGCTCTACTTTACTCGGTCGGTCTGCTCTACTTGACTAGTTTGCTCTGCTCTGCTTAGTTAGTCTTCTCTGCTCAATTGGTCTGCTTTGCTTGACCAGTCTGTTCTTCAGGTCGGCCAGAATTTTAGGTTCGCCAAATCAAGTCTTTAAGGACTCATCAACCCATCTTATCTATTCTTCACCCTAATGGCTCATTTGACTATCTATTTTCACTTATGTTATTTAGAATTCTATTTAATGTATTATTCATAAATTAGCCTCATGTTTATTTTGTATTTATAGGAATGCCACTAAAGTATCTTTTTAGTCGTTTTATTTACAAGTTTACCATTATGTATAAATAAAATACTTGTATAGGATATTAGAAAGATTTTGATATATTAATATTAAACGCTTGAGTCTTTTCTCTTAGAAAGCTCTTATCTACTTACTCTGGATTGTGGTAATCAATCTTTTTAGTAAGGATTATGGCAATCAACCCTATAACATAGACCACTGAGTCACATCCGGTAAGTTGTAAGTTGTATATGATCTAGTTAATGCATCATATCCAACTAATTAGATCACAGATTTGCTAAAACTCCTTTTTATTTTCTTGTTTTTATTCGTTGTGGTGCAACCTCCATATGTATGATACTAGAGATGCATTAATTTCGCTAGTATCAAAACACGATTTTGAGAAAAAATATGTAAGGTTCAATGAAGTTTTTTTGTGTGTTCTGTTGGTGGCTGCTGTAGTCTTTCTATAGTTACTGCGGTGAGTGTATTGAAGTTGCTGATTGGCATTCGAGAAATTACCTATCCATTTGGTTTATATGGTGTTACTTGAGTATTATTGATCAAGGTTGTCTAGGGGTTTCACATAGAAGGCTCTTTGGGATATGTTAAAGGATGTCCATTTGCAGAAAATTATATCAAATTGCTTGCTTTGTTGAGATGCCAATATTAAGAACTTAGGGTTTGGAATTGTGATAGAAAGCTCCGAGAGTCATATGGGATTTGGCCTGCGCTCAAATTTCGCAACGAGTATCGTGGATTAGAGTTGCTATTATCAAGTTGTGGTTTTGCTCTCTCTCTAATTTTTACCAGTATCGTAGGTTAGAGTGAGTTGTGAAGTGGATAGTTGGTGCTTGAATTTTTTACCAGAGTTTGTATTGGTAACGGTTCTTAAATGTTGAACAAGTAGGTAATAGCAGCAGGTATTGTCATGTTCGGAATCTTGGTGTACTGGTGTTGGAGTCTTGTAGGTCTGCTGTGAGAGTGAGATTTCGTAATTTTGAAATACAGCAGCGGAAAGTTAGTCGAAGGGTTTCAAGTATTTGATTACGGGTACTTTTGGGTGTTTGGCAGCTCAAATTATTTAGTGGGTACTCCATTTCTTGCATTATCTGTTCCAGCTTCTAATTTAGGTGTTCAATTGTGGACCATAAGCGTTCATTTGGTAGCCGTGCTGCTATGGTAATGAAGAAGTGAAGTTTGGGGCTATAAAAGAGAAAAAGTAGTATATCGAGTTTTTAGGTTTGTGAACGTCGGTCACTGGAGCTGTGTTGGTGGTGGTTCCGTCTAGTACTATGTCCGTTTGAAGTTGAGCTATAGTGTACAGAGGAGTGGTGGTGCAAGTTCATGCTGCAGTGGGCTGTGTGTGCAATTAAGGTACAATTGCAATTTGCGATCGTGAGTAGGTGTAAGTCGTGTACAGCCATTTTGGGAGAGTACCGTACTGTTGTTAAAGGGATTTCTTGTGAAGTACAACGACTATCTATTGTGGCTAGAGGAAATTGTTGGTGGTTTGGTGTTTGTTGCTACAGTAGTGGTAATGGTAGCCGACATTGGTGCTATAATAGGCATCAAGAGTTGCTGTGTACCGTAACAATGGTGCTAGTGACTTGTGCAGTAGTGTGTGTTGGCTTGTTAGTACATTGGTGTTTGTTAGCACGAATGGTGTCAGTGGAGGCTGTTCGTAAATTTACGTTGAGAACAGGTTGATGTGAGACTGTAAAAGTGTAGGAATTGACACGTGAAGTGCAGTGCCGAACTGAATTAGTCGAAGTTTGTATTATCGTGCCAAACTACAGAGAATTGCTTGAGTCGGTGCCGAGGTGTTTGTACCTGTCTCCGAGCTGTTATGAAGAAGTGTACCGCGCTAAATTGTTAAAGCGAGGTTCAATGCCAAGCTGACTTGAAGTGGACTCGTGTTGTGCTATTGCGTATGCTGAACTTGTCGAGCAAGAGTGGCATGCTATTGTAATCGTGTGGAGAACTGTGTCGGCCTTACTGTAAACTACCGAGTTGTTGTTCTCTAAAGAAGTCTTTTAGCTAAACTTGTGACTCTGAGCTGCTACGATCTAACGTGCCGAACTGCTTCTTGATTGGAGACTGAGATCTGCACTGAACTGTACAATAGCCAAGCTGAGAGGTTCGCATCCGAGCTGATAAAGTGCTCTATGAACTTGAGATTCCAAGCTGAGATACAAAATCTACACTACTATGTTTCAAGTTGTCGAGCTAAATTAAAGAAGTGACCAAGCTCCGAGCCGCTGCAATTCAAAGTGCCGAACTAAACAACTTTTGTTGAGCTACTGTCACTTTAGATAAATTGTCGAGTTAAAGTCAGTTGGACTAAGAACTGAACTAATTAGATTGTTGTATTGATCTTTTTCTTCCTTTGAGAAGCTACTAAGAACTATGCTATTAAACTTCGAAGTTTTCGAGCTATTCTTGCTTGCCTGAGTATTAGTCCAAACAATTGTTGAGCTAAATTGGTCAGTAGAGTAGCCAAACACATGCTGTTCAATTCTCGATCCGAGGTAAAGTAAAGCTCCAAGCTGTTGTACATCCAAAGTGTCAAGCTTAGGCAATAGGGAAGGTTATCGAGTTGCACTATAGTTGAACTTAATAGCTGAGCTATCTTTGATCCGAGGTCAAGTGACAACTACCAAGCCAAGATTATGTGTACTGCTGTGTATGTTGAAGAATACTAGGCTAAACTTAAGAGGGGAGATGAATTGAGTTTAAGGACAAATTTCAATTCTTTTTTTATATAAATGACTAAATACAATAATAAGAGTAAACAAAGTAATAATAGAACAATAATAAATGCAGAAATTAAAAAGATAGGGATAAAAAAAAAAAATCAAACCTAGATTTAACGTAGAGTTCAGACCATCCCCTAATCTCCATGAATACATAATTCCTCCAACTAAGGACTTTATTTTCTCTTTCACAACCCAATTGCTCCAAGAGCTACATAAGTTTACACAATCTCTTTTATACACAATTAACTCAAATGTATCACTTTCTTCACTTAAGATTACAAGTATGAGGACTTTCAAACACCATAACTATGTCTCTTTTTGTTTGATAGCAAATAAGTGTACAAAAGACCAAAGAAAAGTAGAATAAACTCAAGAGTATAAGAGAATGTTTTTAAATTATAGTAGAATATTAGATCTTCTAAGCCTTTGATCAGGTTGTTAAGATTTCATAACAACTCATTAAATTCTTCCCATTACCGCACATTAAATATTCCTACAGTTGCTTGAAATTGACTTACTGGCATGCCGGTACTTTGAACTACTGACATGTCGATAAAAAATATTCTATCGGTAAGTGAACCAACAAGCCAGCTCCTCTAGGTTAGTGAGCTTTTCTTTTTGTTTTTCAGGGTTTTATACTGTCAACTTGGTTCTACCTTAAGCCGTCAACCCAATAGGCTAAATATCACCTGAAAATTCTTTCCATACATAACAAACAAATACTATTTGCATTCTAACTTCAAAATCATTTGATCACCACTCAAAAGATTAAATTTCTTGTAGAGATAATTAATATATTTAATCATTAAGCAAGCTAATTGATCTTATTCAATTATTTCAATATAACCAAATAATACTTACTTTAATCATCTACTTGTTTTGTTCTCTTCAAAAACATGTTTAGATATACACTTTTTGCTTTGTTATCATCAAAATCAAATAATAAACTCTAAGTTCAACAATCTCCCCCCTTTTTTTTTAGGACAAAACTCTTTTAAGAGCCCCCCCTCAATTTATCATAGGAATTTAAGATGATCAATGATTGAATAAGATTGAGCAACAAGGTAAGAATTAATCTTTTTCACAATAAGTCGATATAATAAATCTGCTAAAGCTATAATGTATATGTGTAGGAGTTAAAAGGGAATGATCATTACCCAAATTACTTATAATTAACCAATCAATGAAAATATCCAATTTAGGCAATTGTAAATTTTAGACTATCAACTTAAATTAACCAATGAATGACTATAAATGACTTGAATTATTCTCTCCCTTTAGCTTCATCGAAAGGAGGAGGATCTAGGTAGTAAAGAGAGAAGAAAATTCAAACAAAAAATTTGGCAAAGTTTTGACTTATACTGGAGAATATGCTCCTTGCAAGAAGAAAATAAAAAACATACAAGGCCTGAAAAGAGCACAGAAACAACCAGCAATGGACAAATACATATAGTAAAGCAAGTTCATTTAAAGCAAGAGTTCACAAGAGGTCTAGCAAAGAGATCACAAAGGCTACAAATATCTAGCAATAAAAGTAAGTCTGACAAGGACCAAAGTTCTCAATACACAAAAAGATAAAGTAGCCAAAGGCTGAGTCCTTAAACAAAATAGCAAAAGAGCAAACAAAGATAGAGTTGAAATACATAACTAGGTGGTAGGAGGAACGTCATCCTGAGCTGGAGGAGGAAAAGGGCAGGAAGGGTAGTGGTAGTTCAATTGGAAATGATTATCAAGCTCTTGAAACCTGCTATGTAAATGATTATGAATGTCCCTCCGGAGCTAATTGTAGTGCATTTCTAAGTACTGATAAAAAGCAATCGGATCAAAAGAAGGGAACCCATAGTCAGGTGGAAGTTGGTGAGAAGAACCCGTAGGTGGAGGAGTACCAGCATAGTTAGGAGCGGTAACAGATGGAGTATGAGCATTGGGACTGCCTAGCTCATCAAAGGAAGTAATAGGTTCCTATAGGCCACATGTAAAGGAAAGATCAAGATGAGGAAGGTCTTTTCGCCTAACCCAATTGTTTCTTGATTTCTTCCAAATCTCCCTATAAATAACAATTAATTCTAGTTGCTTAACTCGAGCTATCTATAGAGGGGAAGGAAACTAAATACCCTTTCTTATAAGCAATTGTATAACTAATCGCCCAAAGCGAAGAAAAGCATGAGATAGGTTATTGGTTACATGTTTAAAGCATTGGACCACAATACTAAAAAAATTAATCTGCTTATTCACTATCAAATAATACAAAATCCATAAGTCCTGAAGGGTGAAGTTGGATTGATGGTCTCGATGAGGATAGTAGCTGTGCATAACAACATGGTAGAGGGTTTTTGTCTTAAGGTCAAGGCGGATGGCAACCAAATTTTTTGTTTTTCCCCAATCTACTCCAATACCTTTAAATCTAAAGACTCTCTCATAGAATTTAGCCCCGTAGTAATTTACATTTACGTCTGTCTTACCAATAGCAGCACCAATAAGACCATAAATATCCTCAAGCGTAATAGTAATTAAAGTACCATAAACATAAGTGATATCAGGTAAGTGCACCTATCAGTTTTAATATAGCGGATGTGAGTCCGAGTCGATCCCTTAGAGACTTCGAGTACTAATATTAACCTTAGATCTATTATCTAACCGGAAAATTGTGATGGGTATAATGAATTAAAAATACTAAAATTAATAAACTAACCTAATTATGAGACTTGATTAAGCAATTTAGAAAACGATAAAACTAAGAACGACTTCAAAAATGCAAATAACGTATTTAGAAATTATTTCCCCTAGTGTTTAACATGTGATTGCTTAAAATATATCCAATTCAATCTCTATTATTCTTGACCGGAGGTATTTACAATTAAAGTTAACACCTTTTTCAAGCATATTAACCCTAATCCTAAATTATTTACCGGAATCTCTTCACTTAGTAATATAATTTAGAATCGCATTAATGTATATTGAATTCCCACACAAAAGAACAACTTTCCGGAAGAAAGATATATCTTATCTCTAAGTATATATGTAATTCTCTCCAATTATGTCAAGATCTCATTACACATGTGATTTCTCAATCATCATGCATAATATCATAGATTGATACTCTAAAAATATCAATTAACAATTAAATAACATAATTGAATCAAGAAAAGATAAAAACTTTATTAAAAATTATCAATTAATCTAATAGTCATGTGAAATCCTAGGTTCCATAATCCTAAATACAAGAGTTTTAAGCTATCATAATGAAACTAAAAATGAATTATAACAAAATCTATAAATAAAACAAGAAGAACCCCTTTTATTGATGATAAATCTCTTCAATCTTGAAGTTGGGTGTTGCTTTCACCTTTTTCTTCTCTTTCTCTTCAAGTCTCTTCTCTTTTGAATGTCCAATCTTTTGTGCAAAACCCTAGTATGTCCTTTTATAATGTATTGTAAGGTTTCTTTTTTTCGTCACCAGACACGACCTGGGACACAGTCGTATCCCCAGGTCGTGTAACTTTCTGACCTTGGCATATTTTCCTGGATGGACACAGCCTGGGGACACAGTTGTGTCCCAGACTATGTAACTTCAAAACTTCATAATTCATTCATTTGAACTCCAAATTGAGTGAAACTTGATTCCTTTTCTTCGTTTTCGATTCAAGAACACGTTCAAACCTTAAAATCAAAATTTTAATCAATTAAGTATCAATTTATTTAAATAAAACCAAAGATGTAAGGGAAATACTATAAAATCACCATGTCAAATGTATTTATAATCAGAATTTTATCAAACTTCCCCACACCTAAGCATTTGCTTGTCCTCAAGCAAATAAATCAAAACAAAAATTTTGGGACAAGAAACGCTAAACAAAATTTCTCACTATTTAGGAAATCGGTAAACAAATACACTTGACCCTAGGAAAGGTGAGAAAATTATTTTCAATTAACTTGCAATAGTAAAGTTAAGTAATTTCAACCGTAACAATGTCATAATTTCACCTGACCATATTCGACTGCTCCAACAATACTTAATACTAGAGTTCACTAATTAATTTATGGAAGTCAAAGTTTACCCAAGTCATTTAATTAAGGATTCCTAAACTAGAAATTAGATTTAACATCTCGCCAACTAGAAAAGAGTCATAAAAATTTGTCCATTTGACTAAAGTGTATACAATTCTCTCTTTAATCTCACCAAGCGCCATAATCCAAAACAAAAACATTTTACATCTACTCATCCTCTAATCATCCCCCTAGTTCATGCTTTTGATGGGAGGTTTTTAAATTTACTTTATTTAAACACAATTGTGTTAGTAGAGGGAAATAATTTCGCTCTTCTGACGGACTAAGATCGATCCATACCAACTTATTTCTTATATTGATAGCGGGAAAGAACCAAGCTCTTCTGATGGACCAAGGCCGATCCATATCAATTTTTTCATTAGTATTGGCATTGGAACTCAATCTCGCTCTTCTAACGGACCAAGACAAATCCTTACCAATTTTTTTCTATTCATACACTTGTTATTACTTTTTTACCTCCAATCATTGTGATTTTTCAGGGATTTCTCAAAAGACAAATTTCATTTGTTTGTTTGCTAAAAATTATAGGGCTCTAAAAATTTCTAAGAGAAAGGTGTACATAAAAGTAAATTTAAAAATAACCATGACTAACTCTCAACTAGTGATGTTGTTCCAATCTCAAGTCTTAGAGTCCTAAGCTAAATAATTCGTAACTTTGCCCTCCACAGATTTGACTAATCAATTCTAGTAAAGTATAATAAGATCAATAATGATCAAGATGACACAGTTGATTTGGCTCAACACTTGTTAATCACCTATTGGAAGTTAACTTAAAAATTAATCGGGTCAAATGTGAATAATTGGTCTCCTAAACAGTAACAAATTCATATATATCCTTTCCCCACACTTAATAATGTACATTGTCCTCAATGTACAACTAAGAAAGCACAATAGTAAGATATGAAACAATAAAAAAAAAAACATCATAGGGAAAAAGGAAATACATGTATTGAAAAAGAAACTAATACTTTCTTGTAAGTCGAAAATAAGGTGAAGAAGTTCATATCAAGGAAGCCATCGTCATTACATGTCTGATTGCGCATGCCTTGGCCAACTAAAAACAACGAAAACAAAATGAACTAAGAAGAGGGGTCGGAATTCGTCTCTCCATCATCTTCATCAGATGGTGCCTCCACCAAGGTTTCATCATCATCTCCTTCACTGCCTTCAACATCCTCTTCACTACCCCCAGCTGCTTCTTCCTCACTACCCTTATCATCCTCTTCCTCACTCTCACTATCCTCAGCATTTACATCCGACTCTTTCATCTTGAGAAATTTTTCCAATTTGTCTTGGCGTATATAAAGTTTATCCACACTTTCTCGGATATAACGAACCTCAGTTAGCAACATATCAAATTTGTCTTCAAAGCTTGTTGAAGACATCTGGCCTCGAGATTTGCTGCGTGAGTGTCGACCTTGATGTTTAGTTGGTAAAAGTTTCATGAGTCGGAATGAGTGAAGTCGCATAGGAGTGACTTGATTGACTAAGGTAAGCGAGGGCCAAATGATAACCTTAGTCCACATGGCCTACACTAGTAAGGTGATGTAAGGGCCACAACAAATATGCCCTTTCTTCCGTGCAGTAGTGGCTTGATGGCTGAAAAGTTCAACTAGCTCAATGATTAGATTGATTGAGTGTTTATGAATAACACTATACAAATAGAGGCAATCCTTGTTAGAAACCACACTGGTGCTGAAGCCTCGGCCAGTTAATGTATGGGAAAAGAGCCAATGAAGAACACAGTATTTTGGTTTGACCAATTGGGAAGTTTTACTCTTAGCCGGGTCATATGCGTCACCAATAGTAATTTCGTTCCAAACATCCCTGGTGTTACGCCACGTGAAAAACAACATGATAGACGTTGGAACTCTTTTGTCCGTGTGTATCTATCCTCATAAAGACCGAGATATCTGCCCAATTGAGCTATTGTTATGTGGAAAGGGTGGCCACTCAAAGTGAAATGGAGTTTGCGTTTGGGGCCCATGTCACTAGCACTCTCTTTATCGAGTTTGTATGTGCATAAAAACTCCAATGTCAGCTCTTTATATACTGAAGCTTCAAGAGATAAAAATCGCTCCCAAATGGTGCCGTCCAAGAGCTCCTTCATTTCCGTTGTGAGCTCCAATTGAGCGAGAACATCCCAATCCAAATGAAGGGTGTCGCTGAAAGGCTTGTGCTTAAGTAAATTATAGTGTTGTGACTAGTATTCTTCTTTGAATTGAAGCATTGGATGCTCTATCGGAGGGAGAGTAGCTAAGGGTTCAACAATTGCACCTTCTTGCGTTGAAGATGATGCAGCATATTTGGATTTTCTTCAAACGGTAAGCTTTGTGCGATTTGCCATTGACTACCTGAGAAGAAACACCAAACCAAATCAAAAACGCGCATCCTTGCCACACGTAGTTCAAACGAAGACAGAGTTATAAAGGATTATCAATGAAGAATATCGAAAAAAATCTCATTGGGACATTTAAACAAACATGTAAAGTGTAACCACAAAACTAGTTAGTGTAAAAGAGATGGTTAGCAAGTTCATCCAACTAAATATACAGTAGATGCATTACATTACAATCAGTTTAAAAAGAAAGCGTCCCAACGCATCAAAGACGCTAAATGACCCAAAATCACTCTCACAATGCTAACCCTAACAAGAGTAATTGAATAATGATTATCAAATTGGCAAACAAAATTTGGATTAGAGAGATCATACAGGCATATCTAACTGGAAGAGGCATCATAAAGGCATTAAAATTGAGCAACACAAGGCAATTGTGTAAAAAGAGCATCAGATTGTGATGAGTAAAAGGAGGGGTGTTTAATGAAGAGCTTGATTGATCACGCTCGTGATGAGTAGAAAGAGCATCAGATTGTGTTTACTTTGATCATTGAGCTAAGTTGTTGTAGTTTATTTTTGTTTTACTCTTACAGCTTTGTTTTTTATTTAAGTAAAAGTTGGAGTAGTTAATTGCAAAGTTTCAAGTTGAAACTTTTTCAAAAGGGGGATGATGATAGGCTTTAAGGTACCAACTTAACCAAATGCCAAGTTTTAGGTTGTAGTGAAGATATATTCATGAGTTATATATGTGCCAAAGACTTATTCAGAAACTCTACATGTGTAGAAGATTAGTTTATGAACTCTTTGTGAATATTATTAAGGACACCTAACTAGTCTAATTTGCTTTGTTGGTCTTTTCTACTCAATTGGTCTGCTTTGCTCGATTGGTTTACTCTTTAGGTTGGCCAAAATTTTAGGCCCACCTAAATTAGGTTTTCAAAGTTTCCAACAACTTATTAACCCAGCTCATCTACTCTTCACCCAGAATGGCCCATTTGACTACTTATTTTCACTTATATTATTTAGACTTTCTATTTCTTGTATTATTCCTAAATTATCCTCATGTATATTTTGTATTTACAAAAATGCTACTAAGGTATACTTTTAGTCATTTTATTTATAAGTTTTCTACTATATATAAATAGGATATTTGTATAGGGTTTTAGACAAATTTTGGCATATTGATGATAAACTCTTAAGTCTTGCTCTTCTCTTGAAAAGCTCTTCTTTACTCGTTCTTATCAATCCCTTTAATAAAGATTGCGATGAACAACCTTATAACTCGGATCAGTGAGTTACATTTGATGAGCTATGGGCTATAAGCTATGTAGGATCTAGTTGGTGCGTCATATCAAACTAAGTACCTTACGGATTTGCTAAAACCTCCTTTTATTTTCTTATTCTTGTTCATTGTGGTATAACCTCAATGTGTACGACTCTAGAGATGCATTAGGCATAAACACAAGTGAAAAACCAGAGTTGATTAGTGTTACTAACTTGTATCATTGGATGGATTTCTTAGTTAGTTTGTCTAAGTGGAGTAACATCCAGAGTATCAAAGCTCTATAGAAATAGCATCCTACCTCGTTGACCTTCTACTTCAATATGTAGAAGTTGGTAATATAAACTATAGGCATTAGCTATATCTAACATGGTTTCAAGTAGTAACAGAATGTCTGGTTAGTGCTCCATTACCACATTACTAATGACTTCTACATGGCCTAAGGTGTTTACCCCTTGAACATTCCAAACTAGAAATTTTGTTGTCCTTTTCATTATGAACCACTTCATTTCTAGCTCCACTTTCAATAAACATTACCTTATACATCAGAGTAGTGATTCCATTTGCTAATTTTTGAGCCTCTATGATGCTTTGACTATAGCAGGTTGATGACTGAACTAGGGCTAGCGCTTCCTTCCTGTTCTAAAATAACATTGCCATGGCTTTATTCTTATGCAACATGTACACAATTGGAATAGGTTTCATGAAGGTAGCAATTTATAGAAGTTTGGCCATAACCATAGTTAAGGCTTAGCAAGTTACTTCCCATTTCTCTATTTTCTTACCTGGGTCCCTTCTCAATGCCTTTGTTGTTGTAGCAATCATGAATCGAAATTCCCCCATTGTCTCGACTCAAATTTTGATATGATTTAGTAGGATAGTGCCATTTGGCTCAATTATCTCTAGTCGAGTTGTTGGAAATTGCATGGGGATGATTTGCTAGTTGTCTGGCAAGACCATAAGGTACAAGCTCACCAAGACCCTCACTTGACTTTGCTTTACTAGCACATAAAACAATCGGAATCGAGATGTCATCCAAGGTACATTCAATCCCGAATGCAACACCTTTACCTTAAACATAAGTATCATTTTTTACTCTATTGGTTACATGGTATGCTCATCACTTAAGGTATAGGCATCTGGGAGAATTAAGAGAATTTATGCTAGTTGTGAATTTGAAGGGTACTTTGTCCGTAGTATTTGACATGACATTTTCCTTCTCCTTCTTACTCTTAGATCTCCCTTATATGTTTATGAAGTTGTATCTTCCACTTGAATTTTGCCAGTTGCTTTTAATTCCCTTTGGCCATGATCATGAAGTAGTGGATGTTGCAATGATACCACATCCTCTCGATTAGATTCATGATTATTTCTTTAGCTCCTATTTGTAGACTTCTCCATGGCATTAGTGTTCCTTAACTACCCTTAAGTTGAAACTTTGCTTTTCCTTTTTACAATTGTCCAATCTCCATATCTTGGATCCCTTTTCCCTCTTTAGTTTGATGTGACTGGGATCCTCCAAACTCCTTACTACTTATCTCCTTATTTAATGAAGTTCCTTATCAAGTTAAAGGGGCATTGTCTATTTTTCTTAAGTGATTTTTAGGATAAGTTGTGTTTTTATGCCCTAGACATTGGCATTAAAAGTAGAGTTTCCTTATATCCTTGTACTGCACTTAGTATTGAACTTTGTCAACTTAAATTATATGTATAAGTGGTCTATTAAAGTTCACTTGCACACACAATTTCACAAATCATCCTCTCTTAGCATTTATTGTGTAAGTACCAATCCTACAAACTGGCCCTATCACTTTCCCAATTTTTAAGAGCACATTTATACCATAATATTGCAATGGAAGTTCATTAATTCTTACTCAAACTGTAACCGATTCAAAACTTGCTTGGGAAGCCCTAAAGTTTGCCTCCCATTTTCTAAAGGATAAGAAGTTACTATTAATGAACTACAGATCTTCTTTAATCACTCTTTGAAGGTCATCATTGTTCTTAAAACTGATTGTATAAAATCTATGGCCTAAACCAACTATGCTAAAATTGTCAACAAAATTCTAGATAAATTTCAATTTTTTAATAAAATATGATACCTCAAACTAAAGTTGTAGATCTTAGCAATTAATGTTAGCCTTTATGGTACATATAAGTCATGCTTCTCTTTTTCAAGAATAAAATGTTGTAGATCAGTGTATCTTAATCATCTAACTCTGCTATCACCTCCATGTCCTAATCTACAATATCTTCCTCTATTTGCATTTGCAAATGAAAGAAATTTTCTTTATAAGCTTTTGTAATTTCAGGCACACGCTTTACTGCTTCACTATAAGTTTGTTGTTGATTAGTGTTTAAATTGTGGCATGGGTCATGCTCTCTAGGAGTTTTTTGTTCTATGTTGTTGTAAGGTAACAATTCAATGAGTAATAGATTGTTGGTTTGCAGTCTATTGTAACTCACAATATCATATCCAATGCTATCGATTTACACATTAAGCTCAAGACATTTTTTATTCTTAGGGGTAAGGGCTAGCGCATGGGATGCTAGGTTGTAAGGTGCTAAGTTGTGGTTTTTTGTATTACATGGGTGCAAGTTAACCATGTTGTCTCTCTTAGCTTATTATAAAGATGTTGCAACAAACGATACTCAATCCTGACCAAGTTTTATTAGCCTCTTTAGGGGAAAAATGTATTAGAATGGCTTTACAACCTTATAGTTGGTAATGCATTATAATAGCCAGAGGGCAAACTATGAAGTCTTACACTTGGTCGTTGCATAAGGAAAATGAGATGTTATGATCACATATTAAGATTATTTTTATTTTATTTTCTCAAAACAAAAACACAAAAATTTGAATGGATTTCTTTTTTCTCTTTTTGAAAATTAAAAATTTAAAATGTGTTAATTAGTTGCAATATTTTAAATGTTGAAATTGATTAAAGTTCTCCATTTTTCGTTTTTTATTTATTAATAATGATAGAGACATTTCCATATTTGATTTACTCAAATCCTTTTTAAAATTATAACTAATAATATTTATAATGCCATGCCCCAAAGAATGATCTCAACATGACAGCCTTGCCATGTGCATCAAGGATTGGTGAACAATACCACTCAATGTCTATAAAAGACTCCAATAGTGCACATAAGGCTTTGCGTTCACATGAGTTATTTAATGGAGTTTGGTAACTCTAACATTATCCTGAAGTTATACACCTGAATGAAGGCTACTCAGTTAACCTTAATATGAACATAGGGCGTTAGGTTTGATTAGTTTGAGAGACCTGTATAATCCAATTCCATACCTGTTTTGTGTTTGTCATTCTTTCAGAACATTCAAAACTTATGAGCAATATGTAGTTTTGATCTATCTTCAACCTACATTTCTTCATGACCTGTTTCCTTGGAGTCTTCTACTTAGCTTAATAAAATTGAAAAAACATTAAAGTTTTTTACATAAATACAACACCCCGTTTATAAAATTAAGTGTAACCAAGTTTAATAGTTTAGGTTTATGTATACACGTACTATTGGTAAGTACAAAATACATCAGTTAATACCCAAGCCAAATCTCATGAAACAAAAGAGGAAATAACTCCTATCCTTCCTAAGTCTCTATTTTGCTCTAATGCCAAACCTACCTCAAGAAATGGTTGAAGAGGGTCATACCATACTAATGCCTAGACACTAAAAGGAAATCAATAGGGGTGTAAGCAAAATTAACAGCTCGGTAAGATCAAATCTCATATTACACAACACATAACAAATCGAGTAAGTTATCACCCAATATGGCATGCAACAATCAATCATATGCAATGCACATACTTAGAAGACTTTCCGGATATCTTGCAAAGGTCAAATTTATACCCCCTGAAGCCATAGGGTTAAGAGACCATACTTATATGTCAACCCCATATTCTAAATTGGTAAATTTGTTGGCAAGTAATTGCAGTCGTTCATCATTCGCCTAATACTCCAAAGCTAACTAAACAATCCATTTCTATACTCCAATTAAAGGGTGGTGTCTCCTGGTGCAGCAATAGTTCTCAAAGGTCGGACCAAGGTTACATATGAAGAATCACCTCTATATAGCTTCCCTATTGCGTAGTGTAATGTTAACAACCTTCAAGAAAAGATGCAAAGGATGCCATGCATATCCAGTATAATTTACTTAACCGATCCTTATGTATTCCAATTTATTGGATGACCATTCACATTGTAAACAATAAACACTCAACAATTCCAACCAACTACCACATCCAAGCCATTTCCATATAAGCATAATATCAAATAAAGCACTCAACACATCAACATTCACAAGCATGTAAGTCCCTTAAACCCTGCACCCATATCAATTCTAAGTCAATAATCAATTAATTTTATTGGCCAAGACTAACAATCACAACCAAATGTAACAATCACAGAGTATCACTTACCGAGCCATCTTGGCAGTTCAGTCAAAGTAATCCTTAGGTAAAAAGTCTTCTTACTCGATGAATTCACCTATAATATGAAGTTAATACGTTAGCACAAGGTGTTGTTAAAAGTGAAATGTATCGTCTAAAGATTGCTCCTAATATACTTATAATTTCAAATTGGTAACTAGGCTCTAGGTATGCACTTAGACTTGTTTTGCTTATAACTTGAGTGTTTCTTAACAGAATTTCATGAGTAAATAGTTGTTGCGAAGCAAATTCAATCAAGTTTTAAGATTTGTGGGTAAAATAAGTCACAAAAGTCAGGAAAAGTTGTAGTTTTATCAAATAGTCCATGTAAAAATGGAGCACACTTCTAACTTTGTCGTCTAAATTGTTTTAGCTATAACTTGATCGTTCTTCAACGAAATTCTACAAACAAATAGTCATTATGAAGCTTAATTAATGTACTTTCAAGTTGTATAGGAATTACACATTTTCAACATTAGAAAAAAGCGCAGCATGATGGAATAGAGCACGGTGTTTTTAGTAACAGCAGTTGAAGTGTTCTATTTTCAACTTTTCACTCAGTTTCTTTTTGAAATTTCCTTACTATTCCTTCTATTCCTAGGCATTACAAGGGTTTAGTTTACTTTTAGTCCTCATCATTTGTATTAAGTTGGAGATTTAATAGAGATTTTACATTATCACAATTGTTGCTTATACAAGAATTCCTAAAATTTGTAACAATGATTGCTTCCCATATATTGATTTGGCTTTTATGGTGTTCCTAGTGTCCAAGAGTCCCTAAAACTCATCAATGGGAATTAATACTATAACGGACATATACAACAGTACATGTTGCTTTGTTGGTTTACAATCAAGGAATTTGCACAAAAACGTGAAAGAAATTAAGCTCCAACTAACATATCTATGCATGTAGTCACTCAACACTAGTTTAGACAGTGTAGAGCACTTGGGATTCACTATAAACTCAACATGCAATGTCTAGAGCAGGAAGTTCTTACTCATAAAAGTGAGTTTTTTGTGTAGTTAAGGTGAAGATAGGTGCTACAATACATCAAAACAATCATCTAAACCAAGTTCATCCTCTTTATATTCAGGAAAATGGAATGGATTGAGAAAGAATTACTTACCGAAGTTTAAAGTGACTTGATTTGAGCAAGAATGAGAAGTAAGGATAATTGTATGAATGTTTCTCGTGAGTTTCGTGAGTGAAGAAGATGGTAACAGCAACTTGGAGGGTAGGATTGAAGGGGGACGAGTAAGGAAACTTGAGGAGTGAAGTGAGGTTAGTCTTCATGATGGAGAAGAGGGAAAAGAAGGTCTGATTTTGTCTTCTTCCTTTTTCCTTCTTTTATTATTATTGTTATTATTAGTATTAATAATATTATATGCTATTTTTTAATAGCTTTAAAACTTATTATAAGGTAGAAAGGAGTTACTAACATAAAAATTGATATTTAGTAATAAATTTTGAAATTGTTCCTTGGTTTGCATTATTGTTACGCTATAGTTCTATAATAAAATGTTTATCTTTTTGTTTACATTCTTATCATCTTAAAGAAAATCATATTATTTTATTAGTTTTAAAATTTGGAGTTTCATACGACATTGTAGCGATTTTCGAATTACCTATTATCATCAATATTGTTATTACTAAGCTTTCGACTTAAATCATCCATCGGAGATTCACAGATGTCCAAGTCTAACATATAATTTATTTAAAAAAATATCATTAAATTGCTTAATTTGTTGGCAAAAAGTAACAACTTTTTATTAATTATCCCTATCTGTCTCTTTTCATGGAGAACAATCAATTTATAAGTATTAAATTGCATTCGTAAGGTTTTTCTTTCTTTCTTTCTTTCTTTTTTTTTTTTCAACTATAACATTCATAAGTTAAGCTATTATAATGCTCCAAAACATAAGAATATTACAATCTACCAAGTGCCCTTAATATTTAATGACAGGTTTAGGCTCTAAAACACTACTACAATCTCTAAAATCACCTATATTAAGAACAATTTTCCAATTTCAACAATTTAAACAACTCACAAGTGAGTTATTTCAGCCACAATTTTATATTAAAGGATTTTTAACTCTATAACAAAAAAACCTACTAACAATTCCACTCAACACCAGTTCTACAATTCCATAATTAGCAACGTCATCAACAAAATACAAAACTAATCACCTCTTTTTCTAAACTTTGGTAACAAGTATTATATTTGTCATAGATAAACAAACTTATCCAATTAACTTGCAGCTGTTAAAAATAAATAAATAAAGAATGAACAAAAGTTCGATACATAATACATAAGCACACACAAATGCCAAACCCAACATATCACATGCATAAAATCCAAAAATAAAATAAAATTACCAATTATTATCTTATGTATTAGCCAACAAATATCAAATGAATACCCATCACCTCACCATAGTAAGATCTCTTATATATATATTGGTAGATTAAAGACAATATCAATCTTTTACTTTACTACATACATATTACAATGTGAGTCAACTATAACCATAACACTCATGTGCCAGAATCCATGAGATACTTAGCTCCTAGTAATGATAGAATCGTCTAAAGCTAAGCGACTCGATAAAAAGGTTTCAATTTTTATTTTATATAAGCTAAAATAAACTATTCTTATTAAATGGGATTTCCAGCACTTAATTTAAATTCTATCAAGAACCAATTGATCAAAATATTAAATGGTGTTGAGTACATTATTAACCTCTATTATGTTTGTATATGTGAAGAAATTTGTTCCTACTCCTAACTGAATTGAAGCTTTACCCCTAATCTAAACTAATCATTCGCAAGAAAAGACAAGAAATGATCTTCCCAAACATAATCATATACTAAAATATAATTCAAAATATTTCAGAATACATGTTTGATAAAATTGGAATCAATAACTCAACTACAAACATATAGACTAATAGCACAAAACACCAACTAAATACTTTAACATGAATCAATTCGTGATATTAGCAAATCTCAACAAGAATAAGTTTCAACAACATTCATAATACGGAATGAATAAAAGAAACGAAAAAAACCCTGTCTTAGAGATCCCATATGTGAATACACGTGCAAATAAACGTGCTTGCTCGGTCCCGAATTGGAATCCTTAAGAAAAGCTAAGAAATAAACTAGAGTGTTTGGAAGATAAAAACCCTGTGAACTACTACTAAGCTGCCGTCTGGTGTTGCGGCTATCCAAAATATAGGGTCTATAAGAGAGTATATATATATCTCGTCTCAAGGCTTTTTTTCATTGTAACGAGTCCAGGGGCCCACGTGGTAGCCCAACAAAATTGAAATTGCAATTTACTTTTTTGAGTACTGCATCTGGACGGAAGGAACAATTTAGAAGGCTCTAGGATTTTGGTTTTCATTTCTTCGAAAATGAAGTGATGATGAAGCCTTTGGGTCCCACGTTGTAAGTCCAAGTAGATTGGGAATGAGATATTAAATCTTTGGGGCTTCAATCAAACTTGGTGACTAATTGAGAAATGATAAAATGTTTGCCTCATTTGCTTCACACGAAATTGACCATGGCAATTGAAAATCCAATTTCAGTGAACCCCCCAAGAATAGAAATTGAATTCCTTATCTCCAAGATCGCATTACGTGGGCAGCAAAACTAATAGTCTGAACTTCCACTTCTTGCAAATTTTCCGTGGACTTGTAATAAATTGCGTATAGTTTCCAGTTTTGCAGATATTTCCTATTACAAATATGAAAATTGGCATGAGAAAAATTAACGTACACTTGGTATAAAGATGTATGAGCACAATATGAGTAATTTATACCCTCTTTTTGAGTAATTTCGATGTTTTATTATATTGATTCATTTAATATATAGTTTTATTATCTTTATGATAATATATATAATGAAAGCACTATAAACTATATAAAATGTATAAGATTTTAATATTAAAAAAATGTGTAAAATACACATTATCACTTATATATAATAATAAAATATAGATGTCAATTATATTTAATGGTAAATTATATTTTATATGATTTAATCTATATAGTAAATTCGTTTGTCATTTTGGGATTTTACTTTTTTTTCTTTGTATAATTTAACATGGAAGTGATATTAATAATATTGATAATGGCCACATCCCCTACCCCCTCAAAACCCTGGCCTACCTATTGATTTTACATCCATCCATACCCTCACCTCACTCTTGAACCATTGTATACATGGATGGCTTGTACTTAATAACATTTTAGAAATGATAGAGTGGAATTCTACACCTAACCTAAAACATACTATAATTTGTTTTATACTAAAACTTGGGCAACACTGAAGATATTATAGCTTCTAACTTATGCTTCTCCATAGTAATCCTTAACTTCTCTTTAATCCTTTCACTAATCATCTCTTTATTCGTCATTCCATACTCAACTTCCACAACATAGCTCCTATGTTATGCCCCGAAAACGGTGAAATCGTAATAGTTTTGTTATATAAATCAACCTATAATAGTAGCTAACATTATAGTCCCTATCATAAGTACGAATTACACAAGTTGTTAATGACTCATCGCTTTAAAGTAAACAACTCATTCATAATTATAGATAAAATTTATAAATATAACTAAAAACTTTAAGTCATATTTACATAAAGATACTTATACTGTTTTTTAATCCTAAGAAATATTTAAATACCATAATAGTTTGATAAGTAAAATATTACAAGACCAGTATGTAACCTAAGAGTTAATAACGAAACATTAAAGGACTTGATTGTTTAGCCAGTTGATTCTTACTCCCCTTAGGCACTTCGAAAAATTCTCACTCCCCCAAGGCATTTCAAAAAGAGACTAACTTGGGGATAGTTATAATGCAGTATCTCAGTTAGCACCTGCAAGAAAATCTATAAAAGTATGAGCAATCAACAGCTCAATAAGTCAAGATAGATACTTAAGAACACATAACAAATATAGACAGGGTTTTTAAACAGTTAATTAAATATAATGCAACACTTAAATGTCATCATACAATGTAGTCCAGTCCGTTATAAAATCAGAGTATTTTTACTCGCTCTAATTTAGGTTGAGGAGTTTCAATGTTTATACAACAGCTCATAATCAAACCCAAGTTTGTGCAATAAAGACACTACTCCCCCAATGACTATCCTTCAAACCATTACCCTCATTATCGCAACCTCATCTCCTGTTACTTAATTCGGTTAAAGATGAAGAGAAGACCATTATGCTATTCAACTCTACCTTTTTCGAAGGTATTGGTATTTGGTTGGAGAATTCTAACTGTCTCCTAAAGAGTTGCAATGTATGTCTAATTAAGGTATTTAGGTCGATTATAATTAAATTCGATTTAGGGTCTCCAAACAATCTTACTCCACTCAAATCACATCATCCCACCAAAACACAACATCGTCTTTTAGTAAGAAATCAAAGACATACAAGCACATGTGCACATAGCTACTTATAAGCACAATTATATACAATCCTAAGCCTTCGAGTATTTTAATATAGTACTAAAAAATACAATGATGTATTGAACTCAACTTACCTGAAATCCTCGATTCACTCACTAGACTCACCGCAAGTCAACTTGTCTTCACGTCTCCTATAATGTAAATATTCTTTTAGTATTTATATCCTTATGATATATACATACTTTAAATTATCATTTGACTCAATTTTCCAAATATATATGTATTGCTTATTATCGATCTATTTTAGGCTAATTTTTGGAATCCATTTCCGATTTATGTCCTAATTCCGTTTTCTATTACAGTGTTATATGTAAACCCTAAGAACTCATTCTGAACCATAATGTGAAATTAATTACATTATTTTTAGATATCATAAATATCATATTTAACCCTTAACTAGTAATCTAGTCTATACAGTACACCATAATTTTAATTTAACAATTGAATTTACTTTCGATATAAGAAAAATTTACATTTTTTATATAATTACCTAAAGTTAAGTTCCATTTTAGATTTATTGTATTTTACTATTATTATTATATTATAAATTTTAACCTAATATATTCTACTTATTACATTTCCAATTTCACATATTATTAATTTACATATATTCACTACATAATACATATAATAATCAAATCTAACACTCTAAATATTACAATGTCATAATACATCAAATATTAACATCTTAAGACATCTAATTATATACTAAGTTGGTAATTATATATTTAATCACTAATTTAGCCCAAAATCACTATTTATAGATATGATTTAAAGGCTTAAAAATTAACTAAAATTTTTGAAAATTAATTTCTCAAAAATATCTTCATAACACTATTTTACATACTCTAAATAATTTATACAAAAATTTTAAGCTCAAAACTACATTATTCAACCTATTTATTTCTAAATCGAAAATAGGCTTAGGTTTTGGAATTCCGTAAGCATTGTATATTTCCAAATAAAAATTCATCAAATTAATATATTTCTCTCATCAACCTATCAAGGACGAGTTCTTATATGAAAAAGAGCTATGGGCAAACTCTCTAAAGTCCTAGCTCAAACATACTTTGCTTTACTCGGACCCTTACTTAGTCGCATGCTAAGGTTAACCTGCCAAGTGCTAAATTCGAGGTTACCATACACTAAGCCCTCCTCTTCTAGCTTACAGAGCTGCTAAGGCCGAGGTCACTATACGCCAAACTCTACTCTCCTAATATACAGAATTGTAACATCATTCAATCACCTCGGTAGCTTTAAGCATAGATTAATCTCGGCAACCCCAGCATCATTTCAGCCCAAATACAATACCCCAAGACCCTTAACTACTTACCTAGTGACAGGCCACCACTTGTCCCTTACTTTTCTAACAATTGTATTATATTTCTTTTCGTCTTTTTTCATATTTACTCTTTTTCGTATATGCTAAGAATATCTTTCTTACATTATCTTTTGTGTAATTTTTCATCATTATATTGTTCCCCTAAAGGACTAACTATAAATAATCTCTTTTTACTATAGTCGAAATCATCTTATACCTCTCAGTTAATGAATATCCTTTTTTTTGCGAGATACCCCTATCCGAGTACATTTCTTATGCACTCTTATTTAATCTTATCGAATAGCTTGAGATAGTAGCAAGTGGATCTTGGTATTAGCTTGTGAGTCATATTAAGCGAAGTACTAAGTCGTGTCGTGCTCATTGGTGCATCACATCCTTTGAGTAGCCTTGCGAAAACTACTAAGTTTGCTGACCTATCCATTTCCTTTTCTTCAATACTTTAAAGTACTCACTATTACTACTTTCTACGGTAAGCCCTAATGATTATTAAACTCTTAGTCACATCATCATTATTATCATTTAGGTGGTTCATTGCTTTCTAAGAACACTTTCTCAAGTCGTATATGGGTGTTTTTTTAGGAAAAAACAAGGTTAGGGAAGTTTATGACCAAGATCATGATTGTGAACTCCAGCCATGCTCCTAATCACACCCTAATGCCAAAAACAGTCCAGGTATGTTCTTGCCCTATTCCTTTGCTCTCTAAGTTTTCACATCCAAACAATATTTTTCTCCTATTTCTACATTCTAATTCTTGATCTAATATGTCAAAAACTTAAGATCCTTCAATTCTCTGGTCATATAATAGATAAAAGACACTTAGATGTGTCTTTTTAACCCTAATATGAATTGTTCACCGAAATCAATAGAATTCATACATCCACTTGCATTGCTTAGATTCAGAACTTCAATACTTTGCATTTTTAATATCCTTTTTGCATATCCATAATGACCTTCCAATGAGAGTACTAAACCAAACAAAAATTTCATTATAAATTCTCCTTCCTTACACAAATCAATCACTTATGACTCTAGGTTTTCCAAAACTTTATACTCGTGTTCCAATGTTATCCTTTTCCTTCACTACCTCTTAATGACATAAGGTTAAATGGGTTCCTCAATTTGGAAATCCCTATCTAATTCTCTTAATTATGAGAATTACCTGTATATTCAACCTTTACTTAATCTTCTAAGGTAAAGTCTTTGGTAAAGAGAGAATTATGAGAGATAAGGGAATAGTTATGATAAGGGGTGTGTTAAATAGGTATTTAGGTTCATAATGGATGACCTATTATGCCCTCATTACTTATAACATATTTACCTATTTAGCCATTCACTTTTATTTTAATTCCTTTTTTTGTGGGTTTTACACATATTCTTTGGACATTAAATGTTTTACTAGCTTGACTTTACCTACACATTTGACTTAGATTCTTCCTTTTTATGGATCCTCATTTTCTTTTACCTTTTGACCCTTTGTCTTATGATTACGTATCTAATTCTTATCCTTATGAGTAGAATCTATGTTTTATAACTAAACTTATATACAATAGTCATGGATCTTGCATTTATTAATTACAGTCCTAGCTTATCTTACGCTTCTTCAATGTTAACCTGCAAAAGCATTCTATTAAGGCAAAACACCGTCTTTGTGCCTCAATGAGATACATATACGCTCATCACCATACTTACAAGCAACAACACAAGACTAATCGATTATATGCTATGCATAAGTAACTACATGAATGTAACATGATCTTTTGGTGACTAATGTAAAGCTTAGGGTTTAATCCCTTTTAACCTAGGGTAAGGGATTCCATGCCTCCTATCAATGTCCAAAATACACCACATGATGCCTTAGTGGCAATGTCCATGGTACCTTAACATACACTTAAAATCAAACAACACAACACATGACCCTCAACAATAGTGGAGACTCCATTCTCTGATTGACAAGCAACATTCCCTACATCACTTAGTTTGCTAATGATGAGTAAGGCTAACCTCAACCTCCTTTCACTATCATATAGCAGTGGTGTCCTCAAAAATTACAAGACTCCATATAATGCATGTCAAGTATTCTCCTAGTATAATGCTTCTTTACTAAATTCTTGCGGAGATCTATGACAAATCTTGAAAATATCTTGATTGAATCATAAGAGGGTGTGTTCCTTGATTTGAGGAAGCTAAATCTCCTCTCTATTTGAGTTTAATTTGAATGTTGAACACAATATTGATAAGTAACCGAGTTTGCACTATTCTAATATATAACCTTTGTTTCGACTTTGCAAACTCTATAATATCCTTCGAAAATTTGAATTCCCTTGCTGATATAAATTCTTAAAGATTAGGAGCATATCTTCTTACTTAGATAATCTTGAAATTTAAATTCAATCTTCTGATATTTCTTTCTTATCGATACCTTCAACTAACATCTTGTATCAAATTTGATTGTTTTAAATTTGTAAGCCTCAAGAAATCTTCTTTACCATATTGCTTAAATTTGACCTAAAAATCTACAAAAAACTTGGTAAGATTCATCCTTATCTTGAAGTCATTGCATACATCTAACTTAATCTTGAGCTTTGGATAAAACCTAATTTGAAATCCTACAAAATCCTTTTTTATCTTCATAAAATTCATCAAACATCTCTAGAAATCCTTCTAGTTGTCTAAAATACATTTCCAACAACATTATGCTATAAGCTCTTTGTTAAGATATACTTGTCTTAAAAATAATTTGATTAAACCTCTTTAATCCCTATTGATGTATGTCCAACTTAGTAGAATGCATTTGATATATTACCTTAACATATCCAATGAATGGAGCTAAGCCTTCAACCCATTAAAAGTCTAAAATACCACTTAATTTATACTACACTGTTAAAGCTCAATTCTCTCAAATCATTTTTATTAGTTTCTGATTCTTGAAATCTTTCTTTAAATAAAAACTTAATCTCTGATTCTTGAAATCTTACTTTAAACAAAAACTTAATATTATTTATTAACTTGACACTTACCATACTTGTTAAACACTTATAACTCATTTTTCGTTATCATCAAAATAATGATGAGATGACTCAACAATTAGTAATGGTGTGAGTTATATGAATGTAGCATCTAATGATTGGGTTCAAAAGAAGGAATTGAATATTACTCATCATTTATCACTTTATACTTACAATATCTGAATGATATGGGCTCCTTATTAGTTAATGAGCAAATATAGTTTTCGTTTTCAATTGGGCAATATTTAGATTCAATTGTTTATGATGTGGATCTAATAAGGGTAGCACATAGGTTGACTATGGCAATTTGATGGAGAGACTATGTATGATAAGAGAAAGAACTCTTATATAATTTTTTAAGGATGGTAAGGAGATTGAATTATTGCTAATGACCTCAAGTGAAGTTTAAGAAGACAAGAAGCATCGTACAGTATGCAAAAAGAAGAAAAAGAAGCATAATTTACTTCTAGTTCGAAAGGTTAGACGATATCTAAGTGGCTAAGGTAAAAAGCCTATAGTCATGCAGAAGTGAGAATCAGGGATGAACTTTTCTGACATGAGATAATGATGGCAAATGAAGGTCCACAAGGGAAGAATCCAGACCAAATGTGTAAGTAGATGAAGTTAGTAGAACTTTTGCTGTCAAGAGAATAGGTTACAAGCAAAGCATGGGAACTCTTCATAATCAAACTAGTTAGAAAAAAACAAAAAAAAAAAAAGCTTTAGGATTCATTTATACATTATCAAAATCAAAAGCATGCAGGTTTTCATAGAAGAGAAGGAAGCCGAAAGGAAACTTAACTTAGCTTCTAAATCATTATATGCAAACTTAAAGAAGTTTATGCTTATATTATATAAAAGGAAAGGATCTTCGGTATTAATCTTGACTTAATGAACAAGTAGCTAAAAACCTTATTTCTAAAAGATGACAAGGGAAAATCTTTGAAAAACAATCAAGTACTATCTACATCTTCTACGTACGATAGAGAAACATCTAGAATTCAAATGCTTAGGAAAATAGTTTTTTTTTTTTTTATAGTAGTTATTTCATTTCCTTTCTTGTAGTTATCTCATTTTCCTTTTCATCTAATTTTATTTTAAATAGTTATTTCCTATTATGACTACTCTAGAATAAGTATGCAACATAATGGGAAAGAAATCATCTTTATTGGACATACTATGAAATGGAAAATTATTGATTAAGTTTTCTCTCAATTATTATGTTCTTATTGATCCTTTATGATCTTAGCAAACTTATTACTCATTAATCTATTTCATAAATTATGGCATACCCTTGTATTCTGTGACTTTTGTGTTATGTTTAGCCTTAATCATAAACGGTTCTTGATCCTTCCTTGAGTCAAATCACATTGTGTTAATAACAACCTGATTGCTTTTTAGTATTGTGCGTAATATCAATATTAGAAATTAATCAACACATTTCATTTCTTGAATTGCCGAATAGTATTAATTATAGAATTGTCCATATCCCCATTATCTAAATTCTAATTTGTTTGTTCTATTAGAAAAACCTATGAAATATGTTTCTTTTTCTATACATTAAATTCAAAAAGTTTCAAAAATATCTCCCTTATTGTCCGAAAGCTGAGCACATTGATTATATCCTGAGTTTTTCTAGAGTTTATACACATCATATGGCTACTCAGACAAAAACAAAACCTCTTTTGTTCACTTAAATTTACAAGTGATTTGGAGGCTTCTCGTTTCACTATTTGTGGGAGATTCTAATTCTCTATGGAAATCCTTAAGATACTGGATTCTTAGTTATTTTCATATTGTGTGATTATTTTTAATATGATTAAATGTAATGATCAGTTAAGGAAATAAAGTCTACGATTTAATGTTGATATTACTAGACACTCTTCTTGATGCATTAGAATGGTATTGGTTCATTGGCTTTGGAAGGTGATGTGCTTCAAATTTTACTGAGTGTGGATGGGGAAGAAAAACTAATCATAAGAATAAGAAGAAAGGTAAAAAAAACAAAAAAAAAAAGGTTAATTGTAGAAAGCTATAAAAAAAAAAAGTAAAAATATGGGCTAGGATTTTGATTTATTTTTAACTAAGTTAACTAGCTTTGGCTCTTATATTATGAATATTCTATAATTAACTCTAATAATAGCTTGATTTGAATGCATTGTGTAAGGACTATTAGGAGGATTTTGGTTTATAACTTTAATGTAATAGTGAAAAAGACTATTCCATCCTTAATATACAAATGACACAAATACAATAATAAATAATAATATATTAATGAGATAAAAGGGGGGCTGCAGTGATGTAAATGGTATATTTGGTTCTTGGAGTAACATAAAGTAGGAAATGAATTGTAATTTATAGGAATAGAGTAAAAAAAGTAATAACTATTATTTTGTTTAGTTGTATTTAAGATGTCATTTGTAATATATCAGGAATATATATATATAAACATATTAATACATCTCGACTATAATCCATAACTTAATTTTTGGTTAAATTATGTAGATAGATTTGGAATCATTGGAAAAAGATAAAAAAAAAAAACCTATTTCTTTAATCTTAGGAAAGAACTACGATTTCTCAATATGTAGTAGTAGATATTTCACAAAATAATTATTCTATCAATTAAACACTAAAATAAATCTGTATGTAGGATAAATCTTAGGAGAGTGGGAAGGAGCCTTGATTCCCTTAAGCTAAAAAAGAATGAATTATTAAAACTTATTAAAAAAGGAGAGAATAAATATTACATGTGTATTTTAAAGAACAAACTTAACATAAAATGGGATAAAGTTAATTAGTTACTTGAATGGTTATATAAATACAAGGTCTTGGATTAATTTCTAATAGATATTGTTTTACTTCCAAGTTGCATCCTTTTTTTTTTTTTTTTTGCAACAAGTTGCATCTATTTTTATTTTGCTTCAATGGTATTCTCTTTTCTCCTTTAACCCTACCAAAATTTCATTCATGAAGAAATCATAATTCACCAAATAAGATACTATTAATGTCAAGACCTTAAATTGGGCTTAGTAAGATTATCTAAAATCTTCATATCACATATACACTTATGATACGAAAACCACTTTGTAAGTTAGAAATTGTAAGACTTTAAATAATTAATCATTAGGGCTTCTATTTTTCAATTTATTAACTTAGCGTAAAATATAAATAACTATGGATATTTAATATTCCACAGTCTATGGTAGAAAATCGATATCTCTTATCAAATAATAAGATAAGGTATGCCATTCTTAAAATTTCTATAACTTACTAAAGATGTTGAAATTTAACTAAGATATTATTTATTATGCAAACGTTCTAAATCTACTATGCAAATAATTTTTTAATCCTAATCTTCATTATAATATTCAATGGTCGCACTTTACACTTAGCTCCTACCATAGTCCTTACTATCAATCGACCTACAAAGGATAACTATTAGGGAATAGGGTATATAAGCTTAGTATAATATCCCTTCTACTATACTAGCAAGCAAATTATCGAACAATTAATTAACAAACATATAAATACATGAATAAGTAGTATACTAAATAATATATGCAATTGATCAAGTGTTGCATATAACTTCAAATTTAACGCCCTCTAAAATAAGGATTAGAAATTCATCGGCATCAATCACAACCAAGTTTTAACACTTTAGTTTTTAACTATATATTGAAATTCTGTACTTCGAGAAATATATTTCTATTCTGAAAAATCTAGTAGCTCACAAATTCCTAAGTCTACGCTTACACCCTACAATAGAGGTTTTTAGACTTGACCTTTAGCCACTCATAGTTAACGTCTTCGAGCACCAAGTCCTTGAGCCAAGGGTAAGGTCATGTTGTACGAGTGTACTATATTAAAACACTTTAATTCAATATGTAGAAATAATTCCCGCATGACCTCTTTTTACCTTCCTGTGAGGTGACGACTGGAATAAGTAATGCAATGCATAGATAATGCATAATCCATATTAGTTTAAGATAAGTTGAATATAATTAAGTCAAATTATTACGTAATCAACCAATATCAACAAACCATCCAATTCATGTATAATCAATAATATAACCACTTTTTTAGTTATCATATTTATCAATATTTTGCACAACAATCAAGTCGTATTCAAACATAAGCACATCTCAAACCCTAAGCATCAATTTATTAATATAAATAATTTAAGCGTATTAACTACAATTACAAAACAAGTACAGAGTCATTGGGAGTACTTACTTAACCTAAGTTGTTATGAATCATAACAAGCAATGGGCACCTTGCCCTTATAATCGGTGTCTCTTGAAAAATAATAATAAAATAAATCTAATGAGTATCTAGATATAATGTTAAATGGCTCAATTAACTTACTATCTAGCTTATGATTCTCTTTTCCACTTAGGTTTTGAATCTCATGTAACTTTTTAGTTTTACTTTTAAATCTTTATAATCTCATAGTTGATTTTTATAGAGTTTGAGCATCCTTCCTTCTTCAATGATATAATACAATTTAAATTTTATTAATATTTTACATTGCTTAACTTACCTATTATGGTAAATAAGGACTATTGTTTTATTATATGAGCAATAATACATAACTTAGTGATTATTACACGAGTTTGGATTATCTTAATTTTTTATAAATTATGTATTAATATAGTGTTATGTTATAATTTAATTGTAATATTCACGTGTAGTTAGATAAAAGGTAGTATGACAGTATTAGTTAGACAAAATAGTAGAGTAGGGTGAAAAATATTGAAATCATATATTTAATCAACTGAAAAACTTTAGTTCTAACGTAGTGTAGTATCATTCTAATACTACACATGTATGCATAAGTATATACTCATTCTAAATTCTTATAGGTATATGATCTGATATTATTATTATCACCAATATTATCATTGTTATTATTGTGCTGCGTCTTATTCTTCTTCTTCTTATTATTATTATGATTTTTATTGTTGTTATTTTTGTTGTTGTTGTTGTTATTATTTTATATTATTATACTATGGTCATTACATTTTACAGATTCGATCAATTATACATGTAGAAGTATATCTTCTTCAAAACGTTTAAACTTTAAGTACACATGTATATGAATTTATCTAAAACTATAACTTTCAAGATAATTTCATTCATATCTTATGATATGTGTTTAGCGACTTCCATTCATAGAAAATATGTATATGTTTGTAAACACTTACATTTGGGTGTTTATTTATTTATTTGGGGTTTTATCCTAGTTATCTATTTATAAGGCTAAATTACTTGAATAATTTAGTTTTTTCACTTATATTCCCTAATTTCTCTCATATCTTTAATTGCGTATAACTTTTGCCTTTTAGATCTAATTTTTATGATTTTATAATCAATTTTTTTTTTCCTTTTTGGACATACTTTGAAGTAGCAAGGTCTACTTTGAAAGTTGAGACTCATGTTTTCTATTATGGACTTGGCGTATTACGAATTTTACTATTTTAAACCAAATTATTTTTTAATTATTTCTACGAGATTTTCTTAGTGATTTTATTGATTGAGCTTCACTTAGATTTTATTAATAAGCCTAAATAATTTTCTAAATTTTTATAGTTACTTGTTATTTTTAATTTTAGGTTGAGATCTTGGTTATTAGCCCAAATTGCACCTTTCCCCCAAATTTTTCAATTTTACAAGTTATGGGCCTAACTTGTTTGTATATTTTTATTCTTATTTTAATTAAATAAATTTTTTGTGCACCTTGTTCTTTATGGGTCGGATTTGATATGGGCTTTTTCTTATGGGTCCAAGGGTTTAATTTTCCTTAATTCATATCTTTAGGCCCTAAATTATTGATTATTCTAACTATTTTTATAATTATTATTCTAAATTAATTCATTATTATTATTTTTTATAAAACTTCATTTTTGGGTTAGATTAATTGGGGGAGGCTAACGTAGTATTTCCTGGTTAGCTTAAGGCTTTTTTCTAATTTTGTCTATATTTATATGTTGTTCATTTATGATATTAATGTATACATATTATATATAAAATAACTAATTAACAGAAAATATAGAAAAAAATAAAAATAAAAATACCACTGTAGGGTCATGTCTCACATACATACATACTTATATTTTCGTATATGCATATATAAAAAAATATAATACTATAGCACCTATTATTTTCGAAACATACTCAAAATACTTAAATATATCTTATTATACATATTTTTCTTCCAACTAAAAAAATAAAATAGAATATACATATATATATAATGTATAGGCATGTACAAATAGGTATATATATATGTATGTTTAGTTTTGCATTTTGTAATATACATGTACTATTTTTCTAGTATACCCATATATACATATATATGTCATCTTCAAAATATACTCATAAGTATGTATATACGTATAGCTCTGTACGTGCATATTTATATATCTAAAAAATAAAAATAAAAAAAGAAAAGAAAAATAAAATTACAAAAGAAGGAAAATTACACATATATGTAATACATACACCATTTAACTATATTACATGAAAAAAGCAACATTACATGAATATATGACCTACTATTTGTATACAGAAAATATTACACAAAACATTTACTAAATATGCAAAGATTACAAGGGAATGTAAGAAAGTATTATAGTTTTTCTTGACTTGGTGGACTTTTAGCTTGGTTGATGAACTCTTGAGACATGTCTTAACTAAGTGTCGGCCAAAGGAGCTCGATAGAAGAGTATCCTTGATTGTGGAAGTTGAGACAAGCAAAAGAAAAGAAAAATATGGATGAAGAGGAAGGGGGTTACGCTAGTTAGGGGGAGGGTGTTCGGTGGAGTTAAGGTGCCTTATGCGGTGTTGTGGGTGCGTTACTAAGTGAAGAAGATGAAAAGAAAAATGAGGATTGCAAAGAGGCAGAACAATGGTGTTACGCCCTGAAGCGGCAGAGTCGTAACAGCCCCGCCGTGTAAACCATCCTAAGATAGAAATTGGCCTTACAACCGCTATTTTAGACCTGATCTATACAAGGCATCCACAACTAACCCGCTTTGAAGTAGACAGTTTGTAATTTAAACAAATCATTTACCTATAAAAGTGAGGAATTATATATATATGTTCTAATTCAGTTATTACATTATTCAGAAATGAAAAGCAATAACATATGTGTTGATTCTTTAATATTTTTCCTCACTTCCCAGGATCCAGTAGTTGCTAGCTTCAAAGTAGTTGTTTGCTGCTTCTTAGCCAGCATCTGCATGACGTTTATAGGGATGTGAGCAACCATAACTCAGTAAGTAGGGACGGAGGACTTAAAACTATACCAAAAACACAACAAGGTTTTCAATCTCTTATTAGATGCAATGCATGTGCAAGTAAATGCCATTGTACGATGTTGTCCGGCCCGTCGTGAGATTACAGAAATTGCGTCAACTCTAATCCGGGTTGAGGAGTTGCCATTAATGCAACAGCTCACGACCAAACCTAAGCTTGTGTAATGGAGACCTTGCTCCTCCCGCGACTACCTTCGAACTACTGTCTTCACCCTCACCGTGACCTCCTCTCCTGTCACTTAGTTCGACTGAGGATGAAAAAGGGACCATTTTGCAATCCTACGCTATCCTTTTCAAAGGGGTCGGTATTTGGCCGAAGAGTCCTAAGTTCCCCTAACGGGTTGCCATGCATGTCCGATTATGATTCCTGGTCGGATATTTATTTAAGTCCAGTTTAGGGTGATCAATCCTTTCATACAAATCATACAATATGTGCCAGAACAACAAACAGAATCATAGCATCACCCATAATCAAGCACATGCACACAGTCAACTATCTATAAAGCATAACCAAGCATAATCTTAAGCCTCCAAAATACAACATCGTATTAATCTCAACTTACCTCGACTCCTCGCTTACTCACTCGAGATCCGATTTGCTCAGGCCATCGCCGATCATCTCTATAACACAAACGTGGTTTCAGCTTTTTATATAACTATTATAAGTTTGTTTTATCCTATAACGCTTATTGTTATGTGTTGTTTAGGTTTTATTATACTTAATTATCTAGGTCTTAAATCTTTTATAATTATTCTAGGTTTGGGTTTAGGTTCGGGTTTCGCATCGATTTCTAAATTAGATTCTAGTTCGATTTCTATGTACTATTTTGTACCCGGACCCTAGAAATTTATTTCAACTTATAATGTGAAACTAACCACATTATTTCCAGATATCCTAAATACGATCATTACCCCTAGTCAGCATTTTATTCCATCTGGTACACTTAAATCCGTATTAACGTACCGAATTTACTCATATTGTGAGAAATTTTTATATTTTTCATATAATTACCTAAAATTGAATTTTGTTTCAGGTTTGTTATGTTCTGATTTTCATTATTTTATTATCTAATTAAACCTAATTTTTCTATATTTATTAATTTTCAATTCTACATATTCCTAATTTTCTACATTTACCACATAACACCTTCATTACTTATACTTAACACTCTATAGACTAGGATTAGGTTTCCACATCAGAGATTAACATCCCTAAACATCTAATTACTATCTAAATCAGTAATTAATATTCTAATCACCTAATTAACTCCAAATTACCCAATTTTTCCATTATTTTAGGGCTAAAAATTAACTTAAAAATTTTGAAAATTAAATTTAAAAAAATGGCTTCATAGTACTATTTTATATCTCATGAGCATCCTATAGAAAAAAATCGAGCTCCAAACTACACTCCTAAGGTCATCTATTTCTAAACCGAAATGTGCTCGGTTTTGCATGATTTCTTAAGGACCCTATATTACGGTATATTACGAGACATTTTTTCATCAAAATAATATTTTTCCTACAAACTACATACAAAAATATCTTAGAATAAAAAAATTCATAATTTTCTAATCGTATTTACTATTTTTACAAAATTATACAAGAATCGGGCTGGAAATCAGACTCACCGATTTGGGTAGCTCCGGCCACCGCGGGCCACCGTGGCCTTGTCGGTCGGCCTGGGCGTTGCCACTACCGTGTGGTGGTAGTGGTCGTCCATTCCCAGTTGCTCGTCTGATGTGGGTTCCCTTCGAAAGCCCTAATTACACAGTTTTTTTTTTATTTTTTTTCTAAACCGAATTTTTCTCTCAATTTTCGTCTCTCTCTATTTTTCTTACTTTCCAAATTGCCCAAATGAGCTCTGTGATTTTTTCTGCTATTTATAAGGCTTTTTGGGATTTATTGTGCATTAAATGGGACAAGACAATTGCCTTATCCCTTAATTTTTGGCTTTTGTGTTATCTTAATTTAATTGGCCAAATTTTTTCTTATTTTTCCCAGTTGTCACGACCCAATTCTGGATGATTCATGATTTTTCCTGATTTTTCTTGATTTTTACTTAATTAATTATGAATTTTCTTTAAGCATTTAGTATTATTTTAGCACATTTAGCGTATTTTAAGAAATTACGCGTATTTATACTTACATATAAATTCATATATAGTATAAATAAATATTTTTAAATATTATTTAGGTCATTCTATTATTTTTAGTATACATATAATCTATCTCTAGTAATTTGTTAGTTATTAGATTACACTTTTTGCCTTTTCGGTAATTAGCAATTATTATGCTTAAATTTTGAAAATTTTATAGCCTCTTATTTTATTACTTATTTTCTTAAATTTAAGTTTACGGAGTATTTTTTACTAATATTCTTCTCAATAGTTTATAATTTGGGTTTGATCGGATCTTTTAACCGATTGCCCTAAATCTTGGGTTCTAAATTCAATCCTACGGTCAATTGGCTTAGCTTTGGGGCTTACAAATAGCGTGAGATATAAATGAGAGTGGGGGTTTGATTTATGAAAAAGGGTGGTTTGAGGAGCAATGAAAGGGTTCAATGAAAATGACAAATGAAAAGAAGTTTGTACTAGTGATATTGTAGAGATATTGGGTGTATGGGGAGCCTTTGATGCACCCAAAAGTAGCTGTTCTTTCTCTTTTTTCTTTTATTTTTGTCTTGTCATAAGGTAGCAAATAGGTTAAATTTTGGTTAAGGTATTGGTTAGGTAATGGGATTGTGTAAAGTATAGTTAGATAGGATAATAGGTTATGGTGTTTAATTAAACAAACCACATTGTGTATATATATAATATAATATAATACATCATAATATTTAATGATGATGATGATGGTAATAATAATTAAGAAGGAAAGAAATAAAATACTTACATACATATAGCCCCACAAGTAAGGGATGTGATATTATTTTGTAATTTATTAATTAATTAATTTAATTGGTTGAAATGAATTATTACTATTATTTGAAATTATCTCTAGCTATTTGTTAGCGATTTTACACAATTACATAAGTCTATTAATAATTTTATTACATTAGGGCTTTATTAATTTTAGGATAATTTTTTAGAGTTTTATAATCTTAAGGTTTAAGATTGAGGTTTTTATTGGGTTCGGGTTCGGGTTCGGGTTCAATGTCTTATAAGTACGTGTATGTAGGGTGTTTTTGTATGCAATTGAGGTTTTTAAATTTTATATTAGGGTTTTTCATAATCATTTTAGGTTTTGAATTTAAAATTTAATTAGTTTTAAATTTATGTGATTTTGTTGGCTTAGGGAAAAAAATACAATGTTGGGGTTTGACTCTTACCTAGGACGTTAAGTTTGCGAGGTTTATTAGTATAGATAAATAATAATTACATTATCAATATTACAAATATTTTGATCTTATTACATAAAGCATGATGAGAAATAACAATCGTATGATGGATATACTATATTGAATATGTATTATCGAATGACTGATTGGTTAATCCTTATATTAAAAATGATTTTTCTTATAGTATTGTTGATGAGACAGTCTTAGAAAGTTATTACGAAAAGAAAATCCTTTGGAGTATTGGAAAGTATTGTTGATATACTCTTTAATAAAATCCTTTTGTGTGTATGTATGCATGTATGTCTTTTGATTAATTTTGATATTGATTTAATTGAGGTAAGCTTATCTCTCCTAGTTGGACGGTTCTACGTCCCTTCCTTGTTTATAGGGAAGGAATGGCTATTCAATTCCGTCCTTATAAAACCAATTAAGCATGCCTATAGAAATTAAAAACATGATTTCATTTTTTTAGAAAGAAAAATGATTTTCATTATGTTTTGTTGCTATTCATGATTAAAGGTATTCGGACACTAAATAACAACCTCTATTACTAAGGTACTTTATTTGCTAGGTATGTTTGGATTAATTTTCTTTTTTATATTAAAGGTATTCATTTGTAACTAGTCAATATTTGATTTGTATCTCTTGAAAACTATTTCACCTATATTAATTTATTTTGACTTTAAATGTGATGTTTAGATAAATTATTTCCTTTATATTTTATATCATAATTATGGTTGGTAGGAAACGAGAGTAAAGAGTGAAAAAAAATCATAGGTATTTTAAAGGAAAAAGATTTAAAGATATATTTATATATTTATTAAATATTTAATTTTATAAGAGTAACATGTGTACTTATACTTTTTACTGTAGTATTTTATTTTCACATACATAAATTTTATAACGTATCGAAAAAACCCTATGGGAGGGTCAAATTTGAAAAAAAAAAATCCAAAAAGTTTTGGGGAAAGGAAAATAATAATATTAAAAAAATCTTCAAAATAGGGTTGTTAGGAAAATATTCTTAATAATAAACCAAGATTCCTACATAATCCAAACCTATACAAATAAAAGTTTACTACTCTCTAAGCTTTTCAACACTCCTTAAGTTAAGAACTATGCAATATCATATTTTTCAACCGATATATCTTTGATAGATAAAAAAGTTGGGAAAACACAATTAAGAAAACATTCATTAATTATAATCAAAATATCTATTAAGTACAACTAGTGAGAATCTATTATTGTTCATTTCGTTTGTGTATGCTGGCATGCGTCTCCCAAGTATTTGTATTAAGGCTGTACCATTTGGTTTATATCTAACTATGTGATATGTGCACCATCCCTTAAATAAGTACAAAAGTGGGTTATGTGCATAGGGATTGGAGTAGGCTTGACTTGCATGAGCTCATCACTTATGTCTATATCATGACCTCTAACTTGCCTCTTAAATGAAGTAGAAGGAATGTGAACTTGATTATTAGAGCTCTCTCCAAACAGTGTAAAAAATTGGAACTTAAGTGCTATAGGCGATGTAGGGGGGATGAGTAGTATTGAGGTGTGAGAGCATCTCGAATGTCCAAGTTAGCTTGTTTGCATCCATGCTCTCTAGCTCATCCATGTCCTCTTTCTTGACGACACCATCCATGTCGTGACTTGTACAATGGAGAGTCCTCATGCTCGATATCTGGTTTAGGTATGCATACACGAACTGATTCTGCCATGTATACCAATGACCAATATGTGCTACATAATCCATGCTAATTTTTCCCATAACTGATATTACATGGGAGCATGTAATCTAATATGTTTTAATTAAGTTTCAACTTGAAGCCTAACATTGCTCTCATGTCCTTCCCATAACTCCACCATGTCTTTGGAAGTATGCTAACAGCTGTTGGACATCATAGTTATCATTTGCAAGCACAGCACAAAACAACATCTGTGGAATAACTCAATTTGGTGAGTCGTCATGTCAAGCCGAAGATGATTATGTATCAAATCTACTAACTAATCATAGGTTCCACCAATTAGAACCTTAACTACTATTATTGGGCATATATTGTAACATATTCTATCCTCTCCTTCTATGATGATTTTTTTGGTATAACAAACTACTTTCACATTTTCCACTCACACCCTATTTGTTACAACAACTTCATAAAATTCATAACACTGATAAAAATCATATGTATTTGTAGAAACAGAATCATAGATATCAGTAATATAATTTAAACATAAATGCTTGTGACAAGAGTTGATTCATTACTTAGTATGATTACACTATATGTAAAGGTTCAATTGGCATTTAGATTGATAAAAATTTAGATGAAAAAAATGATGACAATTAAGTGTGTTAATGTTACATATTACACATGCATACAAAATATATTAGTCAAACAAATCAGGAGGAAAAGATAAATTGAAAAAACCAACAGTATTGCATAATATATGTATGTACAAAGCTATTTTTTTACCATTACATATATCTTTTTTTTCTTCACATGTAGAGAGAAAAAATAACACAAATGCACATATTTATTATTGTTTTTACGAAATTGATGTAGTAAGGTATTGTAGGCCAAGCTAAAATCTCAAATTTAGAGTTGATTCGATAAAAAGTCAACCAAAAATCAAGATTGTATAGAGAGAAAATATGTTGGCGTTTAGATTTTGAGAGAGAAATTTATGTTGGAAAGCCTTCATCCGTGGGTTAAGAGTGGATTGTAAAATTCGGCTTTTCAAAAGGATTTTATTTATAATATTTTTTCAATAGTCCTATTTTTTGGTTGTTTTTTCTTTTTCTTTTTTCTTTTTAATATTATTAGTTTCCTTTTCCCGAAAGCTTTGTCGCGAACTAAGGTACTTTAATTACCTTTCTGCCCCCTGGAGAGTTCCGTAGCAGCTGCTTTCCTTCTCTCACTCTCTCTTTCCATTTTTGCGATGCCATGAAGTGCCGATCAGTGGCATGTATATGGTCCGCGACACCTCCGTCTCTCCATCGTGTCACCGCCACTGCCGTACTCAACCATCCTCCGACAATATATACCGGCGGAGCTGATGGCTCCATCTATTGGTGGAATCTCTCCTCCTCCCAATCTCACTCGGTACATTTCAGACCTCTCCCTCTCTCTTTTTATTTTCTCCAATAGCGAAGATCCAATTTTCGTCCCGTGTATATGTATATATGGATTGGATTTCGTGAGTTTCTACTATTTACTCTTATGCGGATGCATCCAATTGGATATTGGATTAGGTGTTTGATTTTATGCTGGTATTTATGATTTTGATCGAGTTGTTCTTTTGATGTCGAAACTTATTTAATTTAACTTGTTTCTTGATTGCGAATTCGGTTACTTGTGACTTTTACTTAGTTGAAATTTAATACCATAAAATATGATTTTAAGTTTATGCACGCTAGCTCACATGTAGACAGAGACATTGATTTTAGGGGTGGTGGCTATTTCTAACGCACTTCAAACACTATATGATTAGAAAGGCATCTGTGCTGAGATAAAACATGAAATTGTCACAATAGGGCTCAAAGTCTGGATATGGCACAGGCGTTACATGAAGTGACATGACTGTAAAATAAGCTGTTTTCTGGTGATGTCTCTTCAATTTAATGTACTTTTGGTACGGACTAGAGTTGACATGAAATGAACATCGATATGGCCTGCCAATGATAAATGTTACTACCAGTGTAATCAATGAAATCAGTATTAAGGCCAAGTCTGGTAAATTTACTGAATTCTGTTCTGTGGCATCTAATTTTTTACAAATGAGGACATTGTAATCATGCAATGGTGAGAAACTCACAACATGATTCTGCTGGATCTTAATTTCGACAGCTAGTGCAAGGGGTATCAAATTCTAATAGAACTGCAACTTTATTGATTTTTTAGCCCCTATTTGTACCCTCATTAAGTTCTTCCTGAAAATATGAGGATGCTGGCTTCTATGATATTTCCCAAGTATGTCTCCTGTTTGAATTTAGAACCTTTCTTTCTACTACCATGTTAAATATAGGTGTGATTCCATATTTATATTCAAATAGAATAATTAAGAGATTAGCAATGTTCTTATGCCTTAGGAGATCAAGCCGGTTGCTCTATTGTGTGGCCATGTAGCACCAATAGCTGACCTCAGTATTTGCCATCCATCTGCAATATCAGGAGATGGAAGGACTGATCATTCAAGTAATTCTACAGTACATTCTTCATCATCAGATAATTATGGCGCTCTAATAAGTGCATGTACTGATGGTGTGTTGTGTGTGTGGAGCAGAGGCAGTGGACATTGTAGACGCCGTAGGAAATTGGCTCCTTGGGTGGGGAGTCCGTCGGTTTTACGCACGTTGCCATCAAATCCGAGATATGTATGTGTTGGTTGCTCATTTGTTGATTGTATCCATTTGGATGAGCATCAGTCTTTGGACTATGCAGAGGGACCTGAATCTCATCATAGAAAACCTCCAAAGTATAGTGTAGTTATTGTAGATTCATATACTCTTGTTATCATCCAAACGGTTCTGCACTGTAATGTTTCAACAGGTCCTCCAAAATTTATGTTAATGAGCTCTTCTGAAGACAGGGAAAAAGATTTAGTGATTCTGATTGATTTATATGGTCGATTGCAATGTATTCCCATATCAAAAGACTTTTTCCCTGACAGAGTAGAGGGCAGTGATATGCATGAAAATGATTCTCATCTCACGATGGCTTTTCGAGGAGACAACATTGGTGAGGGAGAACAAATTCTATCATGTGCCAATCGAGGAAACATTGTTGCTTTCCTGTTCCATAATCGATGCTTATTTAGACAAGTTGAAAATGGTGCTACTGCTACAATTGGAGAGATTTGTCTAGAGAATATTGTTGATGATCAGTCGCACATCACTGGTTGCTTGTTTCTTGAAACTGATCGATCTGTGAATGTATTGAGTTTGTGGGAATCCAACAGAATATTTGAAGAAAATTTCATTATATGGAGTGACACAGGTTCTGCCTTTGTGTATCTCATTTCATATTCAAATGGCACATTCAAGTGCAAGCATCCTCATTCAATCTCTTCGACTTCTCATCCAGGATCTGTAAGATGCTCTTTTTCTTTCTGTCAGTTGGACTGCCATCTTCTTCGGATTGAATCCATTGGTTTTGAAATTGAAGAAACTTTTCAGTGGAAACCTTTTGTCACTGTATGGGCACTGGAGAGTTGCCAGATTGACAATGAGAATATGTGCCTGCAGTTGGTCATGGAAAGTAGCTCTTCTGTTGACAGGATTTCCTCCTCTAATTTGTTTGACAAGAATAGTAAATATTGTGTGGAGGAAAGCAATTTAGATTTCCTGGAAAAATATGTAAACAAAGAACATACTACAAGTAGAAATTATAGTGCTGCTTGTCCTAGTCATATTGTATCTTCTTCCATGGTCATTGCTGAAACTTCATTTACTCCTTATGCTGTCGTGTATGGGTACTACAGTGGTGAAATCGAAATTATTCAGTTTGATGTGGTTCATCTACCACATTCTCAGGAGGGCAGTTCTTGTAATGGAACTGCTCCAAATGTATCTAAACAAGTGCTTTGGGGGCACACAGGGGCAGTGCTTTGTTTGGCAGCTCATCGTATGGTTGGCACTGCAAAGGGATGGAATTTCCACCAAGTTCTAATATCTGGAAGTAAGGATTGCACAGTTCGAGTATGGGATCTAGATGGTGGCAATCTCATAACAATAATGCATCAACATGTGGCTCCTGTCCGCCAAATTATTCTTCCTCCATTTGGGACTGACCGTCCATGGAGTGATTGTTTTTTATCTGTTGGGGATGACTCATGTGTGGCTTTTGTTTCACTGGAAACTTTGAGGGTGGAGAGAATGTTTCCTGGACATGTAAGTTACCCTGAAAGAGTAGTATGGGATGGCACCAGAGGTTATATGGCATGTCTATGCCCACTTCCTGGATTTGTTGATACCCATACAATTTTATACATATGGGACATTATGAGTGGAGCAAGGGAGCGCATTATCAGAGGGACAGCATCACATTCAATGTTTGATCATTTTTGTCAAGGCCTTGGTGTGAAGTCCATTTCTGGATCTGTTTGGAATAGAAATACCTCAGCGTCTTCTCTAAGTGTTCCTATTACTGAAGATGACAAATATATGAGATCTCATAGAAAAAGCTCAGATAAAGGGGTTGGTTTAGCAAATACAATGCCAAGTACGGCAAGTGCTTATCATTCCTTCCCTAGAAAGGACATTCCTGCTGAATTTCAAGCCAAACGATTAGTAGGTCAAAGCATCACACAATCCATTAAATGCTCATGTCCTTTCCCAGGAGTAGCAACTCTAAGTTTTGATCTCGCATTTCTAATGCTTCCTTTCCATGCTGATGAGTCTGCTAAAGGTTGCACTAATCAGCAAATAAAGTCCCACCCAGAGGAAATCTCTAGCAATGGGGTTTCAAACGATTCCTCGGGACATGATGCATCTAGTAGTATTGCTGAATCTGATCACAATACAGCGATTGAAGAGTCCATCCTACGGTTTAGCTTGTCATTTTTGCACTCGTGGAATGTGGATCATGAGCTTGATTTGTTGCTAATAAATGACATGAATTTGAAGAGACCTGAGAATTCCATTGTAACATCTGGTCTGCAAGGGGATAAAGGGTCCTTTACATTAATATTCCCCGGAATGGATGCTATCCTTGAGGTACTTCCAGTAAACCGTGTTTGATGTGACATATTTTATACTAGCCTTACACTTTACCTCTGAGAAAACACATATTTCAGCTTTGGAAATCATCAGCAGAATTTTGTGCCATGAGGTCAATGACTATGGTATCCTTAGCCCAACGGATGATCAGCCTGTCCCACTCCACTTCAGCAGCTAGCAGGTACTGGATATTTTACTGGTTAGCTGGATCTGCTTTGATCCATTGACATTTTTTTACATATCACTGCCTGTCTTCATCCTCCTCCTTCTTCTCCTCCCTGCATCCCTCCTTTTCATTACTTATTTGGTTCTGGAAGCTGGAGGTCTAAAAAGTCATCTGCAGGATGGCGTAGTTGATTGTATGTATATTCTTTTTGGAAATTTATGCAATTTGCATTAACCATAGAAAATGTGCATGGTAAGGGTGCTCCTCTTTGAAAAAATCCATAAAAGTAGTAATGAAGAAATCAGAGGAGTATAAAAGGATGCATCATTTATTGGTGGCAAGCAACTTTTTAGTTGCCATAATAAAACATTGTTCAACCGGCTAAATTTATTCCTACACTATACTGTAAAGCTATTCTTGGTTTTAGTTTACGGGATTGAAATTACAGTGGACAATACTATTGAAAGCAATTTGTACTTGATTGCGATGGCTACCAGACTCTTAGTAGTTAGTAGTCATGTGGATCTTTCTGATGCTGTCAGGCATTGTTCCTCATGATATGGGAAAATCCTCTTGTTTGAGAAGTTATTATTCTGCTAGCAGACCTGATGGGAGGCAGAGATCAAGTTTTAGTATCTGAAATAGATGGATGATGAAGATGTTAATTTGATTTTTTCTTATTAATATTTGGCAGTGCTTTAGCGGCATTTTATACTCGGAATTTCGCAGAGAAAATCCCAGATATCAAGGCACCATCACTTCAGGTGGATTTTTCCTTCACTAGTTTGGAAATTTCTACAATATTTGTCTGATGACATGATTTAATCTTACATTTCTTTCTTAAATTCCAAACTTTGAGAGAGTAGTGGCAAAGTTGCGTGCAGATTTTATAACTTGTTGAAGCCTATGAAGTCTTGCTTAATGAAGTGATGTAGACCAGAAAAACAAAGAGGTGATGTCAATTAATACTTTGGCTGACCGCCTTATAATGAGGAGGGAAAAAAATTGTTGTCACCTTTGCCTTTTCTACTAGGAGTGATGGTATGTTAATTGGATGGGGTAGGAGTTATACTGTTGCAGCCTTTCTACTGGCGTTCTTCATGATGCATTAATTGCATGTGAATGATATTTTGTACATTCAGTTTTCTGTGCATGTGGTTTGCTTTTCTTTTTTCTCATCATAAAATGTGTGTTTACTTTTGCCATTTTAATTCTGTTTGTAGCTTTTAGTGAGTTTCTGGCAAGATGATAGCGAGCATGTACGTATGGCTGCAAGATCACTGTTCCACTGTGCTGCTTCATGGGCTATCCCTGGCCCTCTGTGTAGTCAAAAAGCAACTACCCATCTGAAATATATCAATTCAATAGCTGGAAACCTTGAAAATGAAATTGAAAGCTCAACTGAAGAGATTACATTAAACAGAACAGATAACGGTGGGCAGCCACAGGAAGAAGGCATCTCACAGGTTGAGGAATCTAACATACTTGCATGGCTAGAATCATATGAAGTGCAGGACTGGATTTCATGTGTTGGTGGAACAGGCCAAGATGCAATGACTTCTCATATCATAGTTGCAGCTGCCCTGGCCATTTGGTACCCGAGTCTTGTAAAGTCAAGTCTTGCCTCCCTGGTTGTTCATCATTTGGTGAAGTTGGTGATGGCCATGAATGAGAAGTATAGTTGCACGGCTGCAGAGCTCCTGGCAGAAGGCATGGAGGAAACTTGGAAGGCATGCATTGCATCTGAAATTCCTCGTCTGATTGCAGATATTTTTTTCCAAGTAGAGTGTGTAAGTAGTTCACCTACAAATCCAGCTGTACCAAATGCAATTCGAGAGACATTAATTGGGGTCCTACTTCCGAGTTTAGCAATGGCTGATATACCTGGGTTTCTAAATGTAATAGAAAGCCAGATCTGGTCCACTGCATCAGATTCACCTGTCCATATAGTGTCTCTTACAACACTCATCAGGGTTGTCAGGGGGGCTCCAAAAAACCTTGCTCAATATCTTGATAAGGTTAGTGTAGCAAGTTATGATTATGAACTTGTTTTCTTGTCCATTGTGGCCTATAAGGAGGTCTATATCGTGTAAACGTCTTCATTATATGGGGAGGTAGATGTAGATAGGAAGTTTAATGGTACTTTTGCTTTGACAATGGATTGCATTTTTTTGATCCTTTGCACAGTGGATCAATAAATCATCTTTTTATCAATTATCTCTTCTCATGCATAGAAAGAATTGTTTGTCTCTAACCTTTACAACGATTTTATAGTTTATATGAGCAACTGTGGACTTAAAAATTCTCTGTTCATTCTTCATTTAAATAAACATCTCCCCAGTCATGATTAGGTTTTCTAGTATCCTTTGCATGGGAAGCTGTGGTTTATTCTTTGTTCATTCATTATCTAACTAAATTGGTCTAAATATTTTAATCTTGGAAAACTAACTAAATATTGGTCTGGAATATACATGGGTTGATTTTCAAGTCTAGAGTATCGTATTCTCCACCTCTTTATGGTGCATTATACAACTATATGGTCATTTTAAATATTCACATTCATATCTTCTATCTTTGTGGATAGATTACTTCATGAAGGAAATAGAGCAGCGGAACTATAAAATACCTGGCAAATGTTAATTCTGCTTTTGGCAAAATATATTCATAAAAAAATTAGCTAAACACTTTTCATATCATATCTTTGAATCTAGTTGTTGCTCCTAATAAACTCATATCATTAATTTCATTGTTGTTCTGATGACTTCTGTTAATTACTGGTTTCCACTCTAAATGAGATCTCTTATATTAAAATTTGACAGTCTTCCATGCAGCAATCCTTTTTTTTTTTTTTTTTTTTAAATCTCAGTCATGTCGTGAAAGTGTTTATGCTACCATTGGTTCCTAGAGAAATAAGGGTCAGATTTTGGTGTTTGTATAATCACATGGCTCTTTTAGGTTGGTGATGGTATCTTACAATATTGTGGTTGTTTTTAATTTGTGGTATATGTCCCACCTAAGTGCTTGTGGTCATGGAATTTGTAGGAGCATTCTATAAACTTGCTGCTGCAGTTTGTCAAAGTTGTGGAGCCAAGGCTTTTTAATAATAGTAGTATTGTGAAAAACTACCAAAAAGAAAACATGGATATTGTTCAAACAAATAGTGTTAAACTCGACTTATCAACAACTAAAAGAAAAATGTGCTGCACACAATACAAAGAAAATTTGTAGTTGTAACTCGTATGATGATAGCTTGCTGGTTATCAGTAAAGATCCCTTCAACTTTGGCTTTTATTGACCAAGTTTATGTGATGTGTAGCTCACAATCAATTACTCAGAGAGGCTTAATGTTAAGGAATTTATATTGATTTACAGGTAATTAGCTTTATTTTACAAACCATGGATCCTGGCAACTTAGTCATGCGCAAGACTTGTCTCCAAAGTTCAATAGCAACATTGAGGGAAATTGTACGTGTATTTCCCATGGTAGCTCTGAATGATTCAGCTACTAGATTAGCAGTTGGTGATGCAATTGGTGAATTTAGTAATGCAAGCATTCGAGTTTATGACATGCAAAGGTATGGACTATAGCCTTTAAATATAATCTAGCACCCGGAACTGTAGAATACAGATAATAATGGGGTACTTGTGATGGTGTAATTATCATTCTGTTTATGAGTAGATTATTTATAGGACATACTTCCACTAAAACCCTGTTGTGTACTGTGGGGTTGGCAGAAAACCTCATCCTATAATATGTATGTACTTAGAGATCTCCTTACTTTGGCTGTCTGGTGAAGCATATAAATCCGTTCTGCTCTTTCTATTTGTGGCATTTCCATGGATAAGACATGATTCCCCAGCCTCTCTTTCTCGTAGAAAATATGTATTTAAAGAATTAAATGTCATGCTTTTTGTGTCTGGATTGCTGATAGGGCACACTCTATCTACTAAGTGATGTCAATAACTGCGTCTAAACTGGTTCTGTCTTGAGAAAGCTAATTGTGAGAGGGGAAGAAAGTGCTTGAGCTGTTTCTACCTTCCGTACCTGGATAAACCAGCATTCTTAACTTAGCACCTAAGAAAACTGTTTTAGGGGATTATTGAAATAATTAGGAGCAGACAGATGGACAGTGCCATAGGTATATCCAGGTAATAGGTTAGGTATTATATGATAATATGAGTAAGAATTTTGTGTAAGATTAGAGATAATAAACCCCCAAGAGGTTGGTGTTGAGGCTCAAGATACTCTAAAGTCATGAAACTTGTATGAAGTTTTTAGTTCAAATCCTACTAAGGACTATTGGGTTTACATACATAATACAAGTTATTTTTTACTAGTGCATTAGTCTTGTAGGATGGTTCATGTGATGGAGGTAGGTGGTCATACCTTGGCCATATCTCTCCATTACCATAAAAAAAAAAAGAAAAAGAAAATAAAAGTAGAGATAATAGGATCTTACCTTAGGTAGTTCTTCTCTTCTCCTACACTACATGCATGTAGTTGCTCAGGGGAAAAAAAAATTATTAAATTCACTCAGGATAATCAGCATGGAAGTTGATGTCCTCCATATTAAATTCTTACATTTGTTCACGAATTATGCTGCTGTTATTTGTTGGGAGATGCAAATACATTAAATAATTCCTCCTGCCTTAAAAAGAAAAAAATGTATTGTGTGAATTAGAACATTTTTTGTTGGGCAATGTTGTAAATTAGATTTCAAATCCTTGTTAACTAGTGGATGCAGTTGAGGATTGAATAGGAACAGTAGCATGCTTTGCTGGTTAAGGATACGATATATTAATGTTGTATCTTATGATAGGTCGACATGCCAAAATTAACTTTCAGAAGTTTTATAAACTTCCATGGCCATATATCACTCATTTTACTTCTCAGATATGCTATTGGTTATTGAGAATGCAAAGAAGCGATTTCTTTTTTTAGAAGGATGCTCTTGTTTGTTGAGATTTTATTTTTAAATCCTCAGTGAATAAGGTGTGTAATTCATAGTTACTGTATTTTAGTCCACATGAAGTCTTACATATGGAATTCTATCCGTTCATTTGTAGAAAGCAACTTTGTTGAGCCAATCCAAATCTAATTTGCTTTGAGTAACTTCCCTTCAGTGGATGTAAACATGGTTAGTCCTTGTAAATGGAATTATGTGAGCACAATTGAGTTATAGGTATTAGAATTCTTTGTTTGTTTGCTAATTACATCAGTGAGAATTCTTTAATGCCACCTAGCCTTCTGATAGCATGTGATCATCATACTGGTTCCTACAAATATTTTCATCTTTTGTTCCTTCAATCATCATTGCAGTGGATCAAAGATAAAAGTTCTTGATGCAAGTGCACCTCCTGGACTACCAAGTTTGCTAGCCGGATTGTCAGGCTTGGTAGTGACAACTGTGATTTCAGCACTCAGTTTTTCCCCTAATGGAGAGGTGTCTTAAATTGCTTTTAATCTCTTACTTTTCTTGTTTTAAATTCATTGACATGTAAAGGTTCTCATCCATGGATATCTGTTGTTATAAGGATACTTTTGTGTTCCTTAGCTTGAAATGCTGCATTAAAAAGTCGCAATGATATATGATTATGGAGTGCTTAAAACATTGTATGATCTTGCATTGACAGTTTCTTCTTGATTGAAGTTGACTTCAAATCTTATTGAACACACTTTTGCAATTTTTAGGTGTCTTTTATTTGCTTGCTTGCTTGTTTGTTTTTGTTTTTATTTATTTTTATATATATAGATAAATGCATAATAACATTGTTTTCCATTAAGCAAAGATTAGTCCTTGGTAAAGAATGACAGGTGACATGCACTTGTCTTCTTAATGGAACCTAATGTCACATAGAATCTACTGAAAAGCATTAAATTAGACAAGATAACAGACTCTTTGTAGCAGGGTTTAAGAGTAAAGAGTGTGTCGTTTTATCTTATTCAGGGTTTTTGAGTAAAGTAGTGTGATATGAGGTTCTGTTGGAGACATTCATGTGTATCACTTGCCATTTATAACTAGCGACAGAAACAACACTATTGATAGTGAATCAACAATAAAATAATCTAAGAGTTCAGACACAAGAACGTGCTGGAAAGAGAGAAATTACTCATTGAGTTCTATGATATTTACAATGAACAACTATGGCACCACGCATGAGGATGATTATGAAATGGCTGTGCTGATTGAGGTGTGATTTTAGGGTTGAGAGTGTAAGGTCTTATGCCGGTATAGTAGGGGTTAAGAGTGTGAATGCAGTTAGTATTAGTGAATGAATATGGTGCGTATTGGACTGTATGTGTATGGATTTGTGGGTAAGAGTGTGGGTTTGGGTGTAAGTATGTATATGTATCTGGGATTGGGGTATTTACGAGAGTGTGTATGAGGCTGTGTGAGTGTGTGTATGGATAGGTTGAAGGGTTAGGGTTTTGGGGGGTGGATGATGATGAAGATGACAGATATGGGTACGGTTTAGAGTAAGGCAGTATATATGTAGGTACTGAGATGGAGTTGGATGTGTGTGTGTGTGGATTGTAATCTCCTGGATAGTGGGGCCATAAGCAAACTGTTCATTACAATCTCTCTCTCTTTCTCTCCCTAGTGTAATTTTTTTGTCTTCCCCCGCCACCCCTTTCAAAATCAGCTTATTTTCAAGGCGAGTAACAGTAGCATACACCACAAAACTCCATCAAAAACCAAGCAAACAAAACTTGTAAATACTATTGCCATGTTCTTGCACCCCTAATCAGAACAAGCAGCATCTAACATCTCCTCATCTTTCATTCCTGCAAAAATCATGGTAGCAGCCACAGCATAAGTTACACCGGTTCTACTTCATGTGATTGCATGCAGGCATAATGCACTTTTCTGTTAGGATACTGTCACCAGATCGCATGTTAGAACACATATTAGGACCACTAATGGCAATATCTGGTTCAAAAGTTGTTCTAGGCATCTCTCTCTTTGTTGTCTATGATGGATAGTAAAAATACAGGCTTGTTTGAGAGAACTTGACGATCTCTGGTTCTAAGAAAACCACAAGTTTCAGGAAAATGACTGATTTTTTTTATTATAGGAACAGACTTCCCTTTAATGCATACACAACAGGGCAGTTACCACCAACTGCAATGTCCATAACCTCATACCCCACTAGCTGACATGTGTACACCTTTTAACTGCCCACTAACATGCCTAACAGGTATGCATCCAACCCCAAATATTACATAACAACACCGACATCATACCCCATTGTACATGGATAAACACTAACAGAAGAACTAAAGAATAAAAATACAACACAAATACAAGTACATAACATAAAACACATAAACACACAACACTTGACAGTAACATGGATAAAATAACTCTAATTAATATGTGCATAACATTGCTCCCCCTCTTCAAGATGGTGCCTGACCTCAGGTGCCACTATTGTTTCATCCTCCTCTTCATCTATACATTCCAACTAGAAAAACTGCTTGCATCGATGGCCCACAGTGAAAGGCTCATCACGATTGAAGCAGAGGCCCTTTAACTCTTCGTGCTTCCATTTTTGCCTTATTAAGCCGCCTAACATAAGGATTTTTTTCAGTAGAAGGATTGATAATAATAACTTCCTTTCTTGGTGCATCAATTTCTTCTTTCATTGCTATGTTTTACCTCTCGAACAAGCGAGCCAAATGTGTGGCTTGCATCAGATCCTTTAGATTTCGCAGCTTGACATTCAATGCTATGTGCTCCTTCAATTTAGTCATGAACAATGCCACCTCTTGGGTTGTTGATGAATAGTGAGTTTAGGCTACCATCTACATAAACTCTTTTTGATACGCTTGTAGGGAATTTGTTTGCTTCAACTTGGCTACCATTCCTAGTGAGTTTTGTCGAAGTGGTGGTTTGAACCTTTTGTTACAAAGTGCCTTAAATTATTCCCAACAAATTTCAGGATGGTCTCACTCCAACTTCAAAAACCACAATTGTGCATCCCCCTCCAAGTGGTAAATCACAATCTCCATTTTCTCCTCCTCTATGATGTTTGAGAAAATGGGTGTACCGATTCAACCACCCAATTGGGTCCACACTCCCATCGAACTTTAGAATATTTAGGCGTGTCAACTTTGGAACCAACATGATGCATTTCCGGAGTTAGACATACGAAAGAGTACCACAACAAAGTGAACTGAAAGAAAGTAAAAGAAGACTAACAAAGTTCGGGTAACTACTGATTGCATATGACATACCAATCGATTCTATTTAGCCTACAATCCATTGAATATGATTCATTGGTTCGAACTATAGAGTCACTTACTATTATTCTTTACTAAAGGGAATAGATAGGAGTTAAAGATAAATGAGAATGCTAGGATTGCTTAAAAGGAAAACTTATATATTCCGATAATCAAAAGGTGTGTTGTTTGTGTACAATAAATGGGGTTTATATATTAGCCCTATTAAGGTTATAAACATACATGGAAAAGACAAAAGGGTAAATTAGAATTGGGATACATGAATGATATTAAAAAGGATAAAAGAGACAAAAAATATTCTATAAGGAAAAGGAAAAGGAAAAGGAAAGAATCATTTTAGAATGTTGTGTCAGTAGACATGTATCGCATGGTGGTTGGTTGTTTTGAAATATAGTATAATTCAAACGAAATAAGGAAAAGAGGGTATGCAATGAGAGCTGACTTGATCTTGATTAGGTTAATTCTTAGCCAGTCAATCACTAATGAATATTCACCTTGGATTGGGGTTTGATCCTGGTCGGTTTGTAAGCTTTACTTCGGACAGTTGTTGAGGTTGGTATGTTTGAATGTTATCTGGATTATGGTACGGTTGTTTAGTAGGTAGGCATACTTGCTTGGAGGGTTGATATGTCTACTCAATAGCTTTGGAGATAATGTTGGTGTACGAGAGAGCTCGATACTTAGGTTAGCAGTAGGGTGAATCATGGAGGTTGGAATAGGAATTTTTATCTTAGATGGGCCTGTAAGCTATTCTTCTCTTCATGAGTTCTTGGTATACTCTAACTTGGCTGTGTAATCAGTTTGGAGGGTTGATTTCTATCATTTGCCTTGAGGTTAGAAAGATTTGCCTTTAAATCTGAAATGATCTCGAACTCTTGTGCTTCTTAGGTATCTACGAGGTCTCCTTTTTCTTCTTGGTGGAGAATCAGGTTGAACACATTGAAGATAGAAGGAATACCATAGTTTTCGGGTAGTTCGATCTAATAGGTGTTGCGGTTGATTTTCTTCTGGACCTTCAATAGATCATTAGCTCATGGAAATAGTTTGCTTTGTCTCAAGTGTGGAAATTGCTTTCGGTTGAGGTAAATCTATACCAAGTCTCTTGGTCTAAAAGAAATAGCTCATCGACTTCGGCTACCAATCTCTTGTTGTCTCTAGTTGAAATTGACAATCTTTCTTGTCCTAAATTGGTGTAGTTCTTGCAATTCTCGGGCTCGGTCGACTCGAGATTATTTTTTTCCAACAGATGCAGGGGTACAGATCAGATTTAGTGGAATAGTGGGATTGAGGCCATAGATGACCTCGAATGGAGTCTTCCCAATAATGCTGTGGATGGTTCGGTTGTATGTGAACTTCACAATTGATAAACAAAGATCCCAATCCCTCAAGTTCTTTCCTACAATAGCTTTGAGTAAATTGTTTAACATCCTGTTTACCACTTTAGTTTGGTCATCAGTTTATAAGTCGCTACTGGAGTTGAATGCAAGTTTAATTTTAAGTTTTTTCCAAATAGTCATTTAAAAATAGCTCAAAAATTTTGTATTTCGATCTAAAACATTAGTCTTCAGCACTTCATATAGTTAGACAATTGCTTGCAAAAATAAGTCAGCAATATATAAAGTATCATTAATTCGATGATTGTTGAAGTGATTCACCATAACAAAGATTGAGTCTTTTCTCCTAGATGTCTGAGTCAACCCTATGACAAAATCTATAATGAGATCGGCCTAATGTAAGGTTGGTGTTGGTAGAGGCATATACTTTTTATGAGGCGTTCTCTTCCCCTTAGCTTTTTTACACACATCGCAGCTTCTAGCTACCTTATGGACATCCTTGGCCAAACCAAACTAAACCAATAAAAATTTTTCTTTAATAAATAGGTTGTTTTGGTTTTTTCAAAATAACCAGGTAATCCACTACCATGAGTTTCCCTAACTAATAGCTCACGTGTGGAATTACTTCGTATACATAACTTTCGATCCTTGAACAAATAACCATTTTGGACGTAATAACCTTTGACAGCAACTTCGTCTCTGTACTGCTTTACTATCGGACTAAAATGAGGGTCATAAGTATATTGTTCAGTGATAAGTGAAAATCTTAGTAATTTTATTTACAAGATGGTTAATAAGGTTTGCTCACGTGATAGATAATCGGTGACCATATTGGCGCTTCCTTTTTTATGCTGGATCACATATGAAAAACCTTTCATGAACACTAGCCACTTGGCTTGCCTCTTTAAATGTCTGTTTTGACTCCCAAGATGTTTTAATGACTCATGGTCAGTGTAAATAACAAACTCTTAAAGTAATAAGTAGCGTTGTTAGACAGTAAGAACTCGAAAAAGAGAATATAATTCTTTCTCATACATAGAATAGTTCAATGTAGCATTGCTAAACTTTTCATTATGGTAGGCAACTGGCTGTCGTTCTTGTATCTGGAATGCACCAATTCTAATACTTGAATCATTATATTCCGGCTCAAATGAGTTCTTAAAATTGGGTAGAGTTAGGACAGGAGTAGAGGTGAGCTTCTCTTTGATCTCTTTGAAGCTTTGCTTAGCTCGATCATTTTATTTAGACCCTTCACTTTTCTTGGTTAGCTCGGTTTGGGAGGCGGCAATGGTATTAAAATTTTAATGAATTGTTTATAGAAAGAACTAAGGTCATGAAAACTTCAAATTTTAGTGACATTCTTTGGCTTCGGCCACTTTAAGACAACTTAGACCTTCTCCTTATCAGCTTGGATTCTTTCCCTGAACTTACATACCTTAGAAAAACCACTTTACTTTGATAGAAGGTAAACTTCTTCAAATTTTAAAATAACTTCTTGACTTGTAAAATATCAAAAACTGCTCAAAGATGTTGAACATAGTTGTTTAGGTAAACATTGTACACCAATATATTATTAAAGTACACAACCACATATCATTCAATCAGAGTGCGCATCACATAGTTCATAAACCTTATAAATGTACTTGGCATATTAATAAGTCTGAAAGGTATAACCAAACATTTGTAGAGACCATGTCTTGTCTTGAAGGTAGTGTTCCGTTCATTATCTGGTCTCATGCGAATTTGATGGTAGCCTCTTCGTAAGTCAATTTTCGAAAATATCTTGGTGCCATGAAGCTCATTTAACATATCATTGAGTTTCGGTATCAGATATCTGTACTTGACAATGATATGGTTGATTACTCGACCGGCTGGCTGGTTAGCTCGACTTTGCTGGCTTACTTGGCTATTTCTAGTTTAGTTATTCTTCTCATCGACTCGATATGGCCTCCTTGGCTTAGCTTCAATAAGTTGGTGCGGAAAAACGGCTCGGGAAAATGTTGGTTCAGGTCTGCTTGAAGTACTTTTCTCTGTTTTTCTACTCTATACACTATCTTAATTGCCTTTTCTATTGTATAAAATCTTTACACTTCCACAATGTTGCGAATTTTGTATTTGAGCTCAGAAATAAACCTCAATACTGTGCGAGCCTTTAGTTCTTCCATGCTGACTTGGATCATAAGAATCTGGAACTTTTTCACATAGTCATCAACATATCGGCTTCCTTGGTGAAGTTCTTGTAATTTTATAAATGTATTGTACAAGCAAGTCTCGGGCCCTTCAACAACCTCTGCATCTTATCCCAAGTCATTGCTCTTCGTCTTCTATCTTTTGCTCTAGCTGTATTCAAATTTTTCCATTACATAATGGCATACTTAGTTAACTCTAGTGTAGTAAGTTGGATCTTGATAGTATCCGTATATCTATGATAGTCAAATGCCTTCTTGACTTTCTGTTCTCATTGCAAATATTCATCTACATCTACATCTACATTTACATTTACATCTTTACTTCTAATGAAAGGTAGGATTTGAACCTTAATATTATTAAACCCTTTAGGAACTCGGCGTTTTCGCTATCGCACTTAGTAGAACTTAGTTGCTTCTTCTTCCTCTACATCAGTCTCCACATCTGTTTCCTTAATATCCTCTACTGTTTCTTCCAACTTTAACCTTCATCTAGCAACTTTAGCTTGCTGTGGTCAAATTGGGTGATTGGGTTAGCCATCTTGGCCATAACTTCTCTTTGGAATATTCTTAAGCGGGTTATGATGAGGTACATTTTGAGGTTGTTGCCTGTTAATCTGCATCGCAGTAATCACTCTTTACTAGATTATTGAGTCTGTTGAGCTTATTATCAACTGACAAGAAGTGTTGTTATCATTTTGATTACGGCCAGGTTGAGTACCACTGCTTTGGTCATGAATAATATCTTGAATACAACATAATGTGATATTTTTCTTAACGGATTGCAACACAACAACACTTCTACCTTACTATTCAAAACATCTACTAACACACTTTTAGTAGCTTATACGCCCAACACTCACTCAAACATGATAGAAATGAACTTACTTTGTTTTCGTAGTGGAAAACAGTGTAAGAATAAAGTAACAAGGAACTATACTTATCAATACATAAACCTCTATTGCATAGCTTACAACTCCAAATTTAATTTACTTAAATATAGTGTGGTAGCTATTGATGGAACACAGCTATTGATGGAACACAACAGCCACAGACAATAAACATGAACCAAAATTTTACTAAAAACTTCACACACGTTCTCTAGAAACTATGCTTTAATACCAGCGAAGTTGATGTGTTTTCAGAATCGGACACACAGAAGAGCGCCATAAAGAAGTGAATCGAAAGAAAGTAAAAGAAGATTAGTAAAGTTTGGGCAGTTACCAATTGGATATAACACACCAATCGATCTTACACGACCAATAATCTGCCAGATGTGACTCACTGGTTTGAACTATAGGGTTACTTGCTATTACTCTTTGCTAAAGGGTATAAATAAGAGTTAAGGGTAAATAAGAATATTAAGGTTGCTTAAAAAGAAAACTTGTATATTCTGACAATTAAAGTGTAGTCTACATATAGCAAATAGTGTTTATATATTAGCTAACTAAGGTTACAAACATACATGGAAAAAAGAAAAGAGTAATTTATAATTGGGATACATGAATGATACTCAAAATAGTAAAAGAGATAAAAAATATTTTATACAGAAAAGTAAAGAATCATTTTGAAATATTGTAATAGAAAACACATGTTGCATGGTGGTTGGTTACTTTAAAATATAGTACAATTCGGACGAAATGAGAAAAAAAAAGGGTATGTAGTCAGAGCCGACTTGATTTGGATCAGGTTGGTCCTTAGCCAATTAGTTACTAATAAATATTTGTCTTGAATTAGGGTTAGATCCTGGTTGGTTTGAGAGCCTAGTTTCAGACAATTGTTGAAGCTTGTATGCTTGAATGTTGTTTGGATTATGATATGGTTGTTTAGCAAGTAAGCATGCTTGCTTAAAGGGTTGGTACATCTGCTTGGCGACTTTAGAGACAATATTAGTGCATGAGAGAACTTAGTACTTAGGTTGGTAGGAGGGTGAATCATGGAGGTTGGAATATAAATTATTGTCCTATATAGGACTACAAGTTATTATTCTCCTCGTAAGTACTTGGTGTTCTTTGGCTCAGTTGTGCGTGATCGATCTGGAGGATTGGTTCTTATCCCAACATTCCTTTGTCCTTGCCACCACTTGTAGTAGAAACTATTGTCTTGTTTGCAGAGTTGCTGACCTCCTCCAATGCCTTGTCCTTGCTGACATTTCCTTAGAAAGGGAGGCCAACTGTTGTGACATCATCTCCACTTGCTCCCTATCACGTTTGTACATTTTCATAAAGCCCTCAAACCTTTGTTGTAAACTGGTTGATTTTGTCCATAAAACCTAGCTTTGATACCAAATTGTTACCGGATCGCACGTGAGAACTCGTATTAGGACTACTAATGGCAAGATCTGGTTCGAAAGTTGATCTAGGCATCTTTCTCCCGTTGCAACCTATGATGGATAGTGAAAATACGGGCTCGTATGAGAGAACCTGACAATCTCTGGTTCTAAGAAAACCACAAGTTTCAGGAAAATGACTGGTTTTTTTTATTATAGGAACAGACTTCCCTTTAATGCATACACAACAGGGCAGTTACCATAAACTGCAATGTCCATAACCACATACCCCACTAGCTGATGTGTGTACCTTTTAGCTGCCCACTAGTATGCCCAAAAGGTACATGTCCAACCCCAAATATTACATAATAACACTGACATCATACCCCATTGTACATAGATAAACACTAACAGTAGAACTAAAGAATAAAAATACAACACAAATACAAGTGCATAACATAAAACACAAACACACATTACTTGACAGTAACATATATAAAATAACTCTAATTGATATGTGCATAACAGATACATTCCATTCACAGCTTCCCTGCTTCCACCTTCAACTTGCATGACGTTAAAATCGTTAGAAAAATCTCTTGCTTATATCCTCAACAACACCTAATGTTGTTAGAACAGAATGCAAAAGATCTCTTGAACTTAAGATTTAGCAGAAAAGTCATCGGCCACATTAACGTGGAGCCTTAATCAACTTCTCCATCAAAGTGGGAGGATGCTGCAAGACTTTAGGCCCAAGCAGATTAATCAAAGTCCGCGATGTGTGAAGGCAGCTGGAAGAGAATGTCTTATCAGAAGAATCGATTCTTTTTGCAATCGACAAAAGGCAGCTACTGAATATAGAGTGCTTGATAGGGAATTGGTTTGCTGAAGCTTCACTTGCTGATATTGCCACCAGTCTCTCAGGAATGTTTGATCTCTGGCTTATTAATCAACTTGACAATGTCCAAGCACATGCTTTGATGAGTTTTCATAGCTTCCCATCTAATGATGCCAGTTTCTGCTAGAATACATAGAAGATTCTCCTCTAACCCTCCCACTTCAGTTTCACTGTGTTTTGATAACTACGGTTCTTTGATAAAATATCAAGAGGCTTTCTCCTTACCTTCTCATCTGCATAGCTAAGCAGATCATGCCCTTGAAGTATGATAAAGTTATCATGGCTTTTGTAATGGTTAGCAAGACTGAATGCATTCATTCGTTTAGCTCTTTCCTAAGGTAAGCGGGTAATGCTATAATCGTTTTTCTTACATCAACAATTTTCCATAATGGAACGACTTGCTCCAGCAGCTGCTGAAGGCTTCCCTGCAAATGGGCTGGTCTGTCCCTGCTTGCACACTCAAATAAGATTCATAGGAAAAAAACATGAAAATCAACATCTAACCTGCATATCCAATACGGGTTGCAGCAAAGTTGTGCAGAAGCTGTCATGCTTGATCAGATGAAAAGGTACTAGCCAACTATTCCATCAAAATTGAAGCAGGGTACTAGTAGCCTTACAAACTTGAGAATTTGACAAACTAACAAGCTTGTGCATTGCGTGTGATAGTAATGATTTACATCCTATGGGATCATCGACATAAGAAAAAGATCCAAGCATTCGCTTAATAGGAGGACACCGGAATTGAATGGGTTACACTTAGTGTCAAGTCTCCACCGTGGAACCTCTCTAAGATACTAAACATAATGCAGATGCCACGTAATGACTACCTCCATCAAAAACATGTTGAAAAAAACTTCCATCAATTATTCAAGGAGGGATAGCTAAATACCTTATCGATGTTGGGGAATGGAGTGACAAAGTCCTTCAAATGATCTTGATATGATAAACTTTCTCCTTTCCTGATTGCATCTTCTTCTACCTCTATAGCAATTCCCTTAACACTGCAAAACAGTACAGTAGGTTCATGCACCATCGAAGACATTGTGTCTTGACATAATTCAGTTGTCACTAGATATTGGTGGGATGAGTTTTTACCAACCCCACCTGCATCACTATTGCTGAGCAACTGTGAAACTAGGAATCTCCTTCAACTTTTGTTTTCCTGTATTCTACAGATCTCAACAACATTCCTCTATTCTCTTTGAGCAGGAACTTAATGCAAGGAGGTTTGAAAGGTGAGTATCTCATTTGTCTCCTTCGAAAAATTATTGTCCATACGATCAAGCACAAGATGGTTGGCTTCAATCTTCTGCATCGATGGCGGTTTCTCCATAGAAGAAAACCTTAGGTGTTTGACTTTGATAGCTGCTGTACACTGTTGTTGCTTCTTTCAATCAAATAAGAGGTCTTGAAGCATCATTTGCATTGACAATATGCTTTGTATCATTCTTGAATAGGGCCCTGCAATCTGTTGCATATTGTTGGCAAGATCTTGGTAGGAATTAGCAGCTGTTGCGACTACTTTCTGCTACGATGTCGAGAGAAGAATCTCCAAGAACTCCCAACTTTGATACCAATTGATAGAAACTCCCAACCAACACAACCCTTCTAACAGGAAATCAACAATAGAATAATCTACGCAAGAATGGTTGGAAAGAGAGATTATTTACTGGGTTCCATGATATTAAAAATCAACATCAACTAGGGCACCATGCATGAGGATATTATGAAATGGGTGTACAGATCTAGGTGTGATTTTAGGGTTAAGTGTGTAAGGTCGTGTATGGGTATGGTAGGGGTTAAGAGTGTGAGTACAGTGTGTATAAGTGAATGAGTATGGTTCATATGGGTCTTTATGTGTATGGATTTAAGGGTAAAAGCGTGGGCATGGGTGTAAGTATGTATACGTATATGAGTATAGGGTTATTTACAAGAGTGTGTACGAGGCTGGATGCAAGTATGCATATGGACAGGTTCAAGGATTAGGGTTTTGGGGGTAGATGATGAGGAAGATGACGGTTATGGGTATGGTATAGAGTAAGGCAGTGTATTGTTATGTATTGAGAAGGAGGTTGGTGTGCATGTGTGGATGGGCATCCTCCAGGATAGTGGCCATTCCCTCCCCACCCCAACAAACCACCCACCCCCCACCCCCCCACCCCCCCACCCCCCCCACAACCACCACCACCACAAGGCACCAACACCCACACATTTTTTCTCCTGCTCTCCCCCTTCTCTCTCCTACTACCTCTATATTTTCCTCTTTAAGATTAATGAGGGTACCAATGGGCCTTTCAACCAAGCCTAATGACAATTTATACTAAGAGCTTTCCTAGCAAATAGATTAAGAAACATTAATGACATGTAACTTGTGAGACACAAAACAACCCCTCAAAATAAAATCTAGTAACATGCACCACAGGTCATATAACTGCTGGTTTTGTAATGGAGAATAACATAATTCATGCATTGTAAAGAAGCAAAACATGGGTTGGTAAATTGCGGAATGTGTGAAAACTTCGGTAACGTTTTTGTAATTTAATGTATCAATTTTCTAGATGTCTTTTGTTTGTTACTTCACTGTGACGAGAACTCCTTTGTGGACATGATGGGTGTATTTGATCCCTAAAAGAAGCTGGCAAAATTGGTAATGCTTATTGCTCAAACTCCATTCATTTAATTTGTACTGGCTGTTTTCAAATTTGTCTTCAAAATTTCAGGGCTTGGTTGCTTTCTCTGAACATGGCTTAATGATAAGATGGTGGTCATTAGGATCAGCATGGTGGGAAAAACTGAGCCGTAATCACATTCCTGTCCAGTGCACCAAGTTGATCTTTGTACCTCCTTGGGAGGAATTTTCACCGAAGGCTGCTCGGACAAGTGTCATAGCTAGCATAATGGGACATGATGGACAAACAAGTCCTCAGGTATCTCAGGAATTATAGTATATTAACAAGTAACTTGTCCACCTTTCTAATTCTTGTTTCTTCTGATTTTTTTGGGCTTAGTGATTGTGATTGTGATTGCATCATTATATGAGGAAGTGAAAGCATTTCAGGAAACCATGTGTTGTTGTCATAAAGACTAGAGAGTACTAGCAATGCACAATCAGCAGCTGAAAACTGGCTTAAGCATTGGTATAATGCATACTTTTCTAGCTTGGAAGAAGAAGATAAAGTAATGGAGTCTTACATTGGATAGTTCACTTGTGGATTTCAAGTAATGAGTCATCCCATGGGTATTGTAACTCTAGGTGCATCCAGTCATGCAAAACTAAATTGTCCAGTGATCTAAAGCTAGCGTTGGTTATAACTGCTGATGTTACTACAGTTTGGGATTTGTGAAGTACCATTCAGAAATCTGTTTGTCTTAATGGGCCAACAAATCAGACTATACTAAGGACAACATAATGGATTTTCAACTTCATATTGTCTATTCTCAATATATTGGTTAAACTTCACCAAATCATTCCATGCCCTAGTAGATGTGTCCAAAAGCTCAAAGGTAAAAAGTGATTAAGGAAACACCAATGGATTATCATTCAAAAGATGATTCAAATTCTATTAGCTCATTTCCTCTCCTGCCCAGTTTCTGGACTTTTCTCAATAATCTCAAAAGATGATTCTATTTATGGTTTTTCCATTGTAGGAAAAGTCAAAGGGTGGGGGAAATGATATGGACAGTTTGAAACTTTTGATACACAGCCTTGACCTCTCGTATCGTTTGGATTGGGCTGGTGACAGAAAAGTGCTTCTCAAGAGACATGGTCGCGAACTAGGAACTTTTCTACTGTGAGCTTTTTTCTAAGGCATGCAAAGGCTAGTTCAGAATCAGCTGCTTGTAAGGGCCACTTGGTGTTGTAATATGTATGGGGCAATCTTGCAAGAAAGGCATAAGTATCACTGGCTTGTTACAGGTGAAGAGAACTTCATTCCAAAATTTTGGCTTTCTTGGATGGATGTATGAAGCTCTCAGTGAGTTGGGGTTAATATCATCTGTGTATACAGCTTTTTATGTATATTCATTCATTCTTTGTGGTTGTAAAGAGGGAAGAGAAGATGGATCGTCCAATATTCTCTATTATGAGCCAGGTCAAAAGGTTTTTTGGTCATGCTTGTTGGCACATTAAATGAGAGGCTTTCATGGTCATTCTCATTATTGGAGAGTAGTAAATCATTGTATTCTAAGGTTATCTCCTCCTTCGCAACCTTTTCCTTTTCTTTGGTCAGCTTAGATGTTCAACGAGCTTCTTCTACTTCATTTTTGCTAAAGGTCATTCGGACAAATGGGAGGTCTATACAGGTTTGTTGAGAAATGTTGACACTTTTTGGTATACAAACATACGCATGATTGTAAATGGAGTTCATTTGCTATTACTTTTTGCTAACCATTCTCTTTGCAAATTGTAGGTGCTCCAGCATTATCTTCAAAGTTAGCAAGGTCTGAAGGGTAGCATTTTGAGACCTCTGAGTGGTCAGGGAGCAGGAATTAGCATATGTTATTGCTTGAGGTTCTGGGTTCAATTCCTTTCAGAATTTTTAATATGCTATTGCAGGATGCAAGACCTACTTGGTACATAGGCCTTCAGAGCTATTTCATGTTTCTATAGGCAATTCGCTTGATTATGTTTGTGGTCCCCCCGATAGAAAATTAAAAGGATAAGTTGGAAAGGGTTCCTATTATGTTTGTCTAATATGTACTTACCTCCTACCTCTAAATACAGAGTTTTTACATATCTATATCTTTTGAAAACGTATCTCTAGTACTCCACTGCACTATTTTGCTCTTTAGAAATGTAATAAAGCAATAAAAAGACAATGATTGAAGAATGGAATAAGAAAAAAGGAAACAAGAGGAAAAAAAAGAAAGAAGAAGAAGTAATAAATAGAAACAAAATCATAGTCGATGCTAAAAGAAAGATCAGAAAACTAAATGGGGAGTAAATGCACTTTTTTGAAAGTTTAGGAGGTGAAAACTCGTTTGGAATGATTAGGGTGTCAAGTGCATATTGGGTGAAGTTGCAGAAATCCCTTTGCGATCTTCGTAAGAGTCATAAACTGAAACAAAGCAGTAGCATTTGGGGTAATGTATTAGTATACAGATGATGGGAGCTGGTGAAGTTTTAACAATGAACCTATCGACCAAGCAAGCTAAGGAAACAGTTAATGCTGTAACGGATATTTCATTTTCTTGTTTTGACATGCTACTATACCAAGCACAATTAGTTTGCTTTCGTATTCTCATAAAGAAATTGAATGTATAACATATGGTAGTCATCACAAAGGAAAAACGCCATTGATATTATTCTCAGTTCAAGATGGCCTTTCTTTTTCACTTTTAATTTGGAGATGGGATGTTTACACAATGATAATGGATAACTGCTTAGAAAACTTGTACATTCATTTCTCTGGAGATGACTCTCTTTTATTTTATTCATCTGCTTTTTGTACACTTCTCAGGACTTATACTAGCTTTTACCACCCACTTAGCCTCCACATAAATACACTTAGACTCATGCTTCAGATTTAAAACCTTGAGAGCAGTTGGAGTTGTTTAATTAGAGGGGCTAAGCTCTCCATCAGTTTTTCGCAAGGATGGTTGTGAATGCCTTCATATGTTGTCACTATGATGCTGGAGTCGGTTGCCAGACGCTGGATTTGTTTCTTCACGTTGCATGTGTGGTGTGTACAGCGATAGTAGCTCCTTAGTTCCATGCCAAAAATTACAACATTAAATTAATAAGTTGAACTTCAAATGCTTATACCCATCAATTATGAAAAGGATACAAGATGAAGTATCAGCTTCTCTTCATATCTTAAACTGAAACATGGATAAAAAGCATGAGAAATGGCATAATGTAACTCTAGGTCCATTGGCAGAACGAGGATTGTGGTATTCTTGAACGGTTAGCGGGGCTCAACGAGCCTAGTGGAGGGAAAAATACAAGTAGAAACCTTTTGATTTTATTGATCTTTGATTTTACATAAAAGGGAAAATTATCGATGAATGGCTTTGGTATACTAGTCAATAATTAAAAATGAAAACTTATATACCTTTTCGTGAAATTGCTCTCTCTCTCTCTCTCTCTTTTCCCTTCTATGAAATTTGTAATTAGCCTTGAAAATTGGACTCTTTATGGCCTTTGTTAACTGGTTTCCAGATAGTGCCCTTGATAAATTGTACTTTTGACTTGCTTAACTATTCAATTTGCAGTAAGCTCATGCCGTGTGGCTGTCGGACTGCCAATGTTATGTAATGTTGCTATCTTTAATGAACTCCCATGTTGATTTGGGGGGAAAAAAAAATTCAATTTACACACATTATTATGTTTAATTCCACGATGTGGATTCGGTTCAAAGAATGGATAAGTTCAACTATAGGTGAAATGAATGCATCCAGTGTAGGTTTCATATAGGCCAGTCACTAAAACCAGTTCTCACATGGCAAGAACCGAATGTCAAATTAGCTGTGGGCTTCCTGTTCGGGTTGTGTTACAATTAGGGAAAACAGCATTGTGTTTTCCCTAATTGTTAAGGAAATTGATATGACAGAAAGCCGCTCTATTTGTATTTTGACCTCTTTCCACATATAGGATAGGAAGGAGGAGAAAACAGCATTGTGTTTTTATCATGGTGGAGGAACAAGGTTCATGCTTTACATGCCACGAAGGTCTCGGCAATATTGTTCTAACTGGATTGGATTTTTCTTTCTATCCGAATGATTTCTCGGATAGACTGCTCAAAACGTACTCCGCTGGAAGTTTGAAAAAGTACTGCCAAATACGGTTTCGGGCTTTGCGCCGTGTTTGACGATTTATGTTAGTATAGTGGAAAAGAAAGTAAATGAAATCAATAGAAATACAATTTTTATTCTTCTTGCTAATGAAAATGAATGTAATATTTCATTTTCGCTTATTTGGTTAATACAAATGAAATGAAAGAAGAGGAACAAAATAAAGATTGGTTTCAATTATGCTTCAAAAATATAACGGGGCTACGTTTCTCTCTCTTTCGAGGGTTTTTATATGACTTCCCAAAATTTTCACCCATTTTCTTTGACTTCTCTCCAAACTTATTTCCACCCACCCGATTCATCATGTTTCCACCCCTTATTAAAATAGCTAAACATACGGTTTTGATCCATTCCCACCGGTTTACTTAGATTCTTGCCAATTTCCATCCGAATAAAGTGTTAATTGAGTTTCTTTTGTCTCAATTTTGCCACCTAATCAAACAATATTTGCTTTAGAGGCTGCACCGGTTCGCATAAGGATTCAGTAAGCAAAGGACAAGATGGGAATATACTAATTTTTCTTTTTGATGAAATTCTTTGGATTGGTGAGCCCACTTGACTTTTGATCGGTTTTAAAATTGTTTAAAAAATTCTACCTAACATGTTTTTTCATTTTTATATTTTTTATATTAATTCTTTTAATAGTGGGGCTTTGACCCATTTGTGCAGTTCTAGGGTCTGTATAAAGAAACAATCTAATGAAAATGAAAAAATAAACTTTGTTCTGTAGTTCCCTTCGTTGCATCAACTGTCAACTGAGCTGTAAACATACTTTATTATTCAATATGGGTAAGTAAGGAAGAAAAGATAAGAAATATTCCTGCTGTTTAGACTTTAAAGTTAGGAGGAACTTTAACTTTAGAAGGTTATATAACCTGACCCAGGGGTAATCATAACAGATTGGTGTCAGAGCACGGGGTTATGATTGAATGGTGCACTTTGCGACAAAAAATTTGAAGAGTTCCTCGAGGATGAGTGGGCTGTTACAAAAGAGAAACAACTGGAGATGGCTGCACCAATGGAAATTTGGTTAAGAGTTTGCATTTCTAGAATTTAGCTGTAGGTTCAGCAAAGGAATCCAAAGCTAGGGCATCGAACAAGGATGTATGACCGGAAAACAGAAACTTGGTTTCAGATGCACGAAATGGGACTTCTTAAATTTGATGGTGAACTCGGAAGGATAGATGTCCCTTCAGCAATGTGCATCGACAAAGAAGAAGGTTGCATTGGGCTCATTTCATTTGGAGGTGTATGTACAGTCATGGTTCTTGAAGTTGAAGAGGGATTGTTTATGTAATGACGTAGGAAGAATTTGTGTCAATTTGCCAGATTAGTTCTAGCCCAACCACAAGAAGAAACAAACTAAGGAAAATGTCAAAATTGCACTATGGATTCAATGGAAGCATACAAACCAGTCAGTGATTCCGAATCAAAAGGGATTCATTATACAACTTTTGATAAACTAATATTATTGAAATAATAAAAATAAATTTAATCTGAATAAATTAATAATAAAATACGAGATTAGATCACTCTCCAAAATCAAATCTTTCTTTTTGTTCAACTAAATTCTAAGACTAGTAATTGCTATAACTTTTTTCTTTCTTTTCTAAGTTTTTCCTTTTTTTTTCCTTTCATATTTATTAGATTTTTTTTAATGTCATAAAATGCCCTCATAGTTAAGAATTGTTTGAATTATATTTTATTCCTTGTTCTTTTTCTTCTATTATCAATACTATCTATTACTCTTACTTCTTACTCTACAATTCTCTTAAAATTGAAAATGGGAAAAAAAAAAAAAGATTCCATCTAAAAACCTTTTCTACAGTTATGAAAAAGAGAACTTTTAATTTTGCATAGAGTGAAAATATAATAATTTTTTTCATGAATTATTAGAAACCGTTAAATTCAACTCATTTTTTAACCTATTTTCATTTTTCTAGTCTAAAGCGAATAATAGAGAAATAATCCTTATACTACTATTGTTACAAGAATTTGATATTGAATGGTACATGCATGATTTTATATCACTAAGTAGAGAAAAAAGAATAAAGAAATTATCTAGTACTTCATTTCAATATTGATTAAAATTACGTTATTATGGTAGAAGAAGGATAGTTATATCAATTTGGTATACTTCAACTCTTGTGAGTGAAGTGACAATATTTATTAGCAATGTTGTCAAACATGGACCAAAAGGTTAACCCAAGAATAAAAAGTGATTAAGGGTTGAGAGAATTAATTATGATCAAATCGAGATGAATGAAAATATTTTAATATAATTTATATTTACATATAAAGTATTAAAAATTACTTATATCCTTAAGAATTGAAAATTGAAGGTTTTTTCCAGTTTGTTTTTTTATTTTTTTAATAATTTGTTGTATTTTTTTTAAAAAATATAAGAGAAAATGATATGTTTTAACCTCAAAAACTCGATGGATTCTTATAGAAATTGGATCGGATCAATCAGGTCAATTGATCAAATGAAGAATACTATTGATGAGAGTTAAATCGTTGACTTGAATGGGTTTTATGAAGGGATTAGGATGAATAAAGAGAAATAACTGGGATTTGATAACATCGTTATTAGTGATTTGTGTGAACCAATTGCTATAGATATAGAGTTGTGTAAGCCATATGATTTAATTACGTACGAATTTCGTGCCTTGTGTAATTTTCGAACCGTCTGGCCCCTAAACTCGAACTCCTTATATTTTGCAGCTTCTTATAATTTGTAATCAGATTATTATAAAGCCTAAACACTTTCAATAGAGTTTATCTTCATTGCATAAACTATTAAGTCATATCAATCTAGTTAATCTGAAGCTAGCGAGTGATATCCCAGTAAAATAGAGGTCTTATCCTTCTATTAGCTTGATCTCAAAGCACTAAAAATAGTCACACCACTTAAGTATTGATTGTGATGCACGTCAGATGTCACCATATTATATCACGGTCTTTCATGACATGGGTTTGAAAAAATTTTCATGATAGCAAGGTGGAACCTAATCCAACTCTACCATCTGCATTTTAAAAAGAATTAATTTCAACTTCAAAAGTATTTCTAAAAATGTGAACTATTGCATGATTTCCTCATCTATTAATCCATTGGGATGAGTTATCTTTAGGTAATAACTCTTGGGAGCTATCTGAAAAGATTTTCCAACAATACCTACAATTTTGCGCACGAGGTTAAGTGAGTTTTGGAGGGAGGAAATGATGTAATGGGTCCACAAGATACATGATTTCCAGTAGTGCCAATGAAAGTACTTACAAATGGTTTGGTCATGGCAAGCACATTATGTGGCCTAAGGAAAATCTATTTAAATTTTGTTCTTTTATCTTTATATATATATATATTTGCCAATTATATCATGTATATTTGTATTGGTGATATTTATTTATGTTTTTGATTTGAGCATATGGTTATCTGTGAGTTTTCAGATGTCAAATTCTCTAATTGTTTTCCATCTTGCTTTTTTGGTAATTGAGGTCTGCACAAAACAACGACGGTCACTTTTCCTAGCTTAATGAGAAAGAAACCATGTTTTAAATTTATAGTCCCAATTAGAAAGCTCTTGTTAGTTCAACTTTGATAAATATCACATTTGTTACGTGTAAACCCTATTAGTTTTTATGATTTGCTACCTAAAGTTTTGAAGTATTAATTCACTATTTATAAACATTTTGAGGTCATTTATATTATCAAAAGGTAGTTGATTATAGAAAAAGGGTAAAGCTTATGTAATTAATTGCAAAAAATGGATAAACTCATGTATTTAATTGTAAAAATGGCTAAAGACTAAAAAAAAAAAAAAACAGCTTTAGTGGGTAATATATGCCATGTATTATATACATATAGTGTATGTAAATATTAATAAGATGTTAACATGTATAATATGTATAAATTACGTGTAGTAATTAATTTGGTAATTATTCTTTCCTTTATAATTTGGATCAATATTTTATTGATATTTACGTATTATGTGTTTAACATGTAGCGTATAATACCTATTAAATCTTTTTTGGGTAAGCGATAGGTGCCAAATTGCTAGTTTATTCCTTAGTAAATTATAAAAACAAAGAAAATCTAGGCGTTTTTTTTTTTCCGACAAAAAGTCTAGGTATTTTTAATTATTCAACATAGAATTGCGAGGAAGTAAGGGTAAGGAATCTTCCTACTATTCTAAAATTCTGCATGAGATCTTACTCGATCACCGCTAAATTTCAACTTTAGGCTAATTGTTTGAGATTGTGCAACCTATATACCATGGTTCAATGTTCCATTGCAATTTTTGACTAAAAATGTAGAGGTGTTTTACAATGGAGAGAATTAATATTTGAGGGTAAGTTTAAACAAAAGATGATTGTTTAAAATGTTTAAATAGAAGATTGTCATTTTACAAAATGGTTTAAGTAGGAGATTAACGTTTCGAAAAGTTTAAATAAAAAATCAATATTTTACAAAATAGTTCAAATAATTTTTTGAATTGATTATTATAAATATCTTTTTTGAATTATTTTATAAAATTTTGATCTTTTATTTAAACTTTTTGAAACGTTTATCTTTTATTTGAATTTTTCGAAATATTGATCATTTATTTGAATTCACTTTTAAACATTGATATCCTCCGTTGTAATTTTCTCATAAAGATGGTATCACTTTTACTAAAAGTAGAGTGTCTTACACTCATCTTTAAAAAAATTGATTAACAAACATAATGAAATTTGGTAAATATAATCTTATTATTTTTTTAATGAGAATTTATATACATTTCTTGTAAAATATCTTTAAGCAATATTGAGCTTATTATTCGAGCGTCATGATTTGAGGGATGAGTGACCATACTATTCAACTATTAGCATGTGATATTTTTAAATTAAAAAAGGTTGGCGATTCTACTTGTTCTTTAAATTACTTGAAAATTTTATATGATACATATTTGGGGGTGATTTTGATTGGATTTTTTTTTTTTGGCCGATTAGATAAAACCAATAATGCATACTTGCATCCGTTTTATGTTGGATGAAAATTAAGGAGAATATTTTTATGTATATGTAAGAGTATGCAATTATGCTTGAAACCACAAGAAATATACATATATAAACATATTTTATTTTAATCGTATTAGATTCGTTCGCCAAATTTAATAACGAATTAAACCAAACTATAACCAGATCATAAAATGCAATTTTTTATATTATAATTTGTTTCACAATCCAGTTTGAAGAGGGTTGAAAGGTTTAAACTTGAATATACTTCAAACTTAAAAAAAGTATTTAAAATTGACAAATTTTACCCTTTTTTTTTTAAGGTACTTAACCCTAAATCCCTAACTCTTAATAGGAGTTTTCACATTTAACTTTATTTATTATCTTTACCATTGCCTAACCCTAACTCTCACACTCAGCCCTCATGATCATGGCTCATAGCCTTACACCTCGTACCCCACCATAATACTACCATCCTTAAGCATTCAACACCGCGAGTCAAGTACCCAGTAGGTGAAATTATTCATTTAATTGTTATACAAATTCATATTCTCTCTATTTTGGTTTGTTTATTCTATTTTTATAAAATTTCTTGCTATATCGATCATGCTATTAGAGGGACATTTAAAAAACTATTAAAATTATGATTTCGTTACTTCTAAAACATGTAACTTTTGGAGCTGATCACGATGCTTAGAGTATAAGTTCAATGTTGTTTAAAAGAAAATTAGAACTGTACTATTAAGGGCTATTCACGTTATAAAGTTTGATATTGCAGCAATTAAATGCAACAAAGAAGTATAAAATTGATTAAGAACTACAAGCATGGAAATATTGGTTAAATTTGACTATTGTTATTAGGAGTATTTTATTTACATGACGGTTATATGATAATATAAAATATAGTAAATGTTAATATATGGAACATTTATACAGTTTTTCTTTTTCCTTTTCCTTTTCCTTTTGAGAAATGACAGCATAGGTGAGAGGCACCTTGAAACAGGTTTAATATATTTAGAATCAAACCAACCATACGAGGTATAGAATCCTAAAAGCTTCTTGATCATATAAGATAAGACAGAACTTAGATTCCACTAAATTTTAGTGAAGGAACTTAATAGATGAGAAAAGTTTCTATAATACTAACATATTATATTGATAGATTAATTACTGATAAATATAAATAAAATATTAATATATGTAAAATATCAATGATAATTTATCAAAAAATACCTGTTATCATTGACAATTGCCCTCGAATTATTTAAACATGTGGCATGATCTTAACAACTAACAATGACTTTTCTTTTTCTCTTCTTTTTTTTTTTTTTTTTTTTTCAAAGTTTTTATTTTTTCTTTTCCTCTAATGAACACCCCTAGTTAATATATGTAACTACTCATGTATTATTAAGCAAAAGGGGGAAAGGAAGATACGGACCTAGGGTGACTGCTATTCTTCACGGCTTTCTGTCCGTACTTGCGCCATCTATAGCCATCATCAAGTATGTCATCAACACTTCTCGTGTGGAAGGCCACCCGAGGAGGAACAGATTTCTTGCCCTTGCCAATTTTCCTGCAATTATTTTTACTTCCATTAGTATTCTTGTCAACTTCTCCTAAATCCATAGAATTTTGATTGGCAATTGACAGGGAAGAAGAAGTAGACAAAGCATTATGGTCAACGGCAGCTTTGTAAGGATTGGCTGATAAAAGACCAAGCCAATCCACCATGTCCAAAGGAATTTGAGAACAGTCTATTTGGGGAAATAGTGGCAATGGAGATTGCAATGAAGATGGTGGGAGTAGCGAATATGCGGTGGCACCATCGTTCGGGTTATTATCATTGTCTAAAGCCATTGTGGGTGGTGGTGGTGGTGGATGATCTTCTCCTTGCATGGATGCTAAGGAAGATAATTCATGGGAAGGTTATAAATACAAGGGTGGAGTGGGACAAGGAGGTTCATTCATATAGGGCATTGTCTTAAAATTCTAGACTAGTCCTTTAGCTTATAACAAGAAGCAAAAGGCTATATTACTACAACTATATTCAACTACCATTCAGTTCAACCGCCTCATGTTGCCTTAACTTAGCCGTAATGCTTTCGTTATATCCAATGCATGCATTTTCATGCCACGAAACTCTCTCTCTCTCTCTAGAGCGATTATTAATAAGAGCCTATATCCTATCAGTAAAAAAAGGTGTTCCCAGGATAAGTACATAAGATAGTCAATGATTTGGAATTGGTTTGAAGTATGGGGTTTACTAAGATATTCTCAAACAACTAATCAGGTTACTTGAACCTCAAAACTGACCAATCAAATGCTGGTAAGGTTGTTTAGAATTGAGTCTCCATTTGCATATAAAAATCGGACATAGATTAACCTCGTGACAAGGTGTGTCATATTATGCGTGGATGCTTATTTATAAGTCAATGTACACTATCCCTTTTGCTGTTAAAACAACGTGACGTGTGTATATGTGATACCTATTGAAAGTGTGTCAATGAGTGGATAAGAGAATTTTCTTCATAAAGTGAATAATGATTTTTGTATAATAACCACGCCCATACTATACGGCCATACATAGTTGTAGTGATTTTAGAGGAACAATCACGACAAATTGCAAATATACCTTGTGAACTATATGTCAAATGTAAATTGATTCCTTAAACTTAACTCCACATCTCCATAAATTTTGAAGATGTACATGTAGGCTCCAAGTTGTTGATTAATTTCCATGTTGTTTATGGCTTGTTTACTTTATTGTAATAGCAATTTCACTTCTTACTTATTCCTTTTGAAATCACTATTATGGTGTGTTGATAGTTGATTTTGATTGGATGGTGTTGAATCTATTAGGTTATGGAGAACCTACATGAGATATCAAACATAATCTTAAAGGGGAGCAGGAGATAATTCTGATATGGTTACTCTAATGTTTAAGTTAGAGAAATGTCTGGAAAAGTATATAAAGTGTATAAGATATGAGAGATTGGAGTCTTTTATTAAGAGTGCTACTCTTCTATTTATAAGCAACTTGGTCGAGCCATTTTAGGAAGGAGGTAAGCTTTACGAGATCCTCTCTTTGACTTTGGATTTTTTGGAGGAGATCTTCGAGACAAGTTGTTGATATTTATTAATTTACCTTATCGAGTTGAATTATTTTTGCCTGGTCTTTATTTAAACTAGTGGGCTAGGCTTGACAAGCTTGGGCTCTAAGGAGTTAGTTGGAGATGGGAGCTCGGACTGGGTTTTTGATGAGATCGATATTATGGATGTCAAAATCGTAATTCTACTATTATTTTGAAGGAATATTATAAGAATCGTATAAAATCAATAAAATCGTAAACTTATAGAAAATTATATCAAAATTCATATTTCTACTAAAATTTGTATTCATTTTAACTGAAAAAAAACCATAAAATTATAAAGTTGTAGATTATATATTTGACTCCTGATTTTAACAACTATGCGGCAATACTCTATCAAGTTCATCCTAAAGTTGGGCACTTAGTAAGGAATTTGATTAGGTTGTCCATGAAACACCCTAAATAATTATGTTGTTATAAAAGGCATAAACGAATATTAAGTTGAAAAAAAACTTTAGGGTATTTTTTTTTTAAAAGAGGAATTTTCCCTATTAAAAAATCTTCTCATGTGTTATAAAGGGGTAGATTTTATAAGTTATAGCAAGCTAAGTTTATGGTTTAAAAATTAATTAAGGTATTTAGTTTAGTAGGAAAGACACTACGATAATAGATGCCTTGAAAACGTGGGGTCTTTTTCATAGAAAAAGATAAGTCTAAAGTAGGGAGATGAAATAAAAGGAGAAAAGAAAAAAAGAAGAAGAAGAAAAACCTTACCCTAAACCCTCTAACCTATTGGCCCCTTCTCTTAGTAAGCTTGCACATTTTAGGCAAAAAAATCTAATTTTTACTATAGTTTCAATTAGAAATTGATGCCAAACTAAGTGTCCTCCATGTGTTACTCTCTTTGAAAATTTCTTTGACTAAATGGTAAACTTAAGTTGCCATTGAAGAAAAGTGAGCTCAAAGGTAAGGTTTTTGTGTCAATATGGTCATTTATAGTCAAATTAAGTAAAAAACTTACTTACATTAGCTTAGTTGTGGTTTTTAGACTCTTTGGAGTTAGGAAACCAAAAAATATTTGAATTGTTGTAGGTGTTTCATACATGGCTAGTTACTATTGGGAGAGGATGTGAGTTTCTTTGTAAAGGTTACTTCCTATTTTGATCATCTTGGTAGTTGTGTTATGCTAAAGTTAGGGCTAGGTATGGAGAAGTACTTAGATTGTTGAGTATGTTTGGAGATGATGGTTTTGTGGTTGCTTTCCTATTGTAACATGATGTTCATCTACCTTAAAAGGATGAAATTGAAATATGTGAATCTTGGTTGTTACATGTTCATATCTTGATGTAAGTTAAGATTAGTTTCAATGAAATGGTTAACTTTATGTAAATGCTCAAAAAGATGAAAATTATCGAAATCAAATGCAAGAAGGAGACCCTCTTGCCATAGCATAGCGGTTTTGGATTGGAAAGATGTAATTAGTCATTTTTTTTTAAGTTTTCAAATGGTTACCTTATGGAGTGGAGTGATGTTAGATACCTAAATATAGATGTTAGTTTCCTTAAACACTTTAAATAATGAGGAAATAATGGAATTAAACTAACAGAGATTTCTTTGCCTTAGTGTAACATGCTATTAAAGTACCTTAAGGATGTATTTTTGTGATTTTAAGTGTTGAATGTGTTGGGTTGAAACTAGGTATCAATACGAACTGTTAATTATGAATGAAGTTGTAGAGAATGAATGAGAATAGATTCTCATGGTCAAATTAGTTTAGAAAAGAAGCTGAAAATAGGTGTTTAAGGACTAAACATTAGCATTTAGGAAGTGAAATGGATAATAAGATGCTTAAAGGAAAGCTGTTTCAAATGATGGGTATGACTAGAAGGCTAAATGGTTAGTATGGATAAGGTGCAGATTACATAAATGATTAAGGAGTTCTTATAGATTTTGTGGCTGCTAACTTAGAGATGAATTGCTCTAATGATTAGGGAGAGAATAATTGGAGCTTGATATGTGTTAATTTAAAGCTTAGGAGTAGCTAAACCAATGGCTTGGAAATAAGTAGAAATCTGAAAAAGAACCCTTAACATTCTTAGAAATTTGATTGGTTTTACTTAAATATTGAAACTTTAAATTGAATGATAAATTATGGAGTGTAAGTTGATGTTTTCAGATTATGGATAGTGACAATTACTCCAAAATATGACTCTTTGAGGCATGTTGCTTATGTCTAGTTAAATAGATAGCTAAAATATAAGTTAAGTGTGTTTCAAGTATTATAAAGAATAGAAGTGATTATCTTCCCAAAAAGTACAACTTGATTCTTAATTTAGAAAATAGCCATCTTAGTTATTTAAATAACAAATTTCAACTTTAAGTTGAAATGAGTATACGAACCTAAGTCTTTACCAAATAACAAGGAAATATAGTTTACTTAATAAGAGGATGAGAAGAGAATCTCATAAACTAGAATGAAGGACTTAGCTTTAGGTAAATGAAGAGTGTATAAATACACATATTTTATAATTGATTTTATAATACTTTTATAATTTTTTTGGGGTGTTTATATTGAATTTGATGCTTATTTGATTTATATTTTGATTTCAAGATTCTTTGATTGATTTGATGATTTTGGATAAGTTTTGGATGACTTAGAGAGGATTTGGATGAATTTTGAGGCTTAGGAAAGGATCACATACAAGAGTAGAAACCATGAATTGAAATCTTGGGCAAAAGAGTAAGAAAATAAGGAAGAATTGATGATAGGAGAAGACTACGATTAGGATTGTGAGTGTAATCTTTGGGCATAAACCTTTTATTTTACTTATTTGTAATTTTTTATAAGAGAAAGATCATGGGTAGGAATCATAACTGCGTTATTAGGGCATGAATGTATTATTCCTTATGAATTTATTTATTTTAGAAAATATTTGAAGCCCTAAATGTTGCCATAGATACGTAATTAGAGAAAGGCTTTATAAACATTGTGGAATATAGATTATTATTTCATTCATTCAATCAGATTAAGGTATGGGAAGACAAAAAGAACAACTTTTAGAGTAGATTATTTTCTTTGTGGAATTCAACAACAAAGTGACAGGCAATAATATTTGATCATGAATTAGTGTTTAAGAACCTCCTCAAAAGTCATTTTCATTCATCTCTATATATTTTTGATTTGGATATTGTATAATATAGTGTTTTTTGTGAACTTAATTAAGATTGTGAATTGGATATTTGGATTACTAGTCAATGGATCTTGTTTAAGAATTGGTGTTTCGTTGGAGGCCTTAATTCCATAATCAATGAACATATATTTTGATGAGTTGAATATATGGTAAATTACGTTTGAGTTTCTGAGAACCTTTTCTAATTAATAATTGTGATTTGGATTAAAGAAAGGCACAACGATATGCACTTTGGTTGAATTATGGTTTAGGAATAAGAAAGGATTAATTAAATTTATTTCTTATCTAGTGATAGAAAGAGTAAATTGATTAATCCTAGATAATTATTCACTTTATGAGAAGGCGTTTTTACTTAGTGCTTAATTACTTTAAAATTAAACCTATCAAAATTTGGTGTTTATGTCGTTGCAGGAAAATGATTTATGCTAATTTTAGTTTTTAAAACTGTTCTAAAGACTAAGTGCTTTGTTTTCTTTGTTTATTTTTGTCTTTATTGTTTATTTTCTTTACTTTCCTTAGAAGACTGTTTGAGCTACATTGATAAGAAAATCGCCATGCACTACATTTAAGCTTTTGAATAAAGAGTATGGGTGATAGTCATGTATGGCCTTTTCCTCTCTTTATTGTATTGTAGAGCTTTAAATAGAATTCTTTGTTTCAAGTAGTGTAAGAGCAAGTCACTATATGAGGCGTAGTTGAGATTCCCTAACTTAATGAAACTATGCCCATATCATGATACTCCTACCTAGAATTAGCTGTTGATATTTTATGATGGGATAAGGTATCAAGATAAATTTAGGATTGAAATTGTTGTTGGATGAACCTTGACAAATATGTGAGTGTGCAAGTGAATAATATAATTGAAGAATTATCATACTGTAAATATAATGAGCGGCCTCCCTCTAATCTAGTAAGATGCAGTAATGCCATAGAATCCTCTATAAATCTTATAATCCCATCTCCAAAAAGAGAGAATTGTATTGAAGAGTTATTGAAGGATTTGGAGTAGAATTGGGAAGAAAAATTTGAAAGCCAAAGGTTAACCATCCAAAAGTTAGAAACTCAGTTAGCTCAAGTAATAAAGTTCTTCACTATCATACTGGTGGTTGTAAAGGTAAGTTAATTACAAGAGGGTCCTTGGGAAAAGAAGAATGATAAAAATCCTCTTGAGTTTACTAAGGATGAGAAGAAACTAAAATTGTTAATGAACATGCCTAGAGTACCACAAGTTAATTGCAGTTTCTAACTAGCAAGAGAGGTAAAAAAAGAAGAGAAACTAGCTTGGGAAGTAGTGGTTGAAAAGCTTGCCAATGTGATCATAGATGGGTTTGAAAGACTAGAAAATCAATTTAAAGATGTTGTGAAAGTTTTTTCCCCAACTAAGCTAGTAAATGTGTATCTAAGGTCAGGTAAGATACTCGAAACTAAAAAATCACTAGCTTCTACGTCAAAATTAAAAGAAGTAGTGGTACAACAAAGGTACATCCCTAAAGAATACGAACCAAATTTCATACAAGGTATGCCATTTACGCTCTCTCTAGGACACCTAATTAAAAGAGAAACTAATGAAGATTATGAGACTTCTAGGAGATGTTCAATAAGTTATGGGTTAATATTCCCTTAGTAGATTTACTTGAGCAAACACCTCATATAAGGTGTTGTTTGAAAGAAATCACGGAAAAAAAAGGAAAAAAAGATAAAAGGGAGATAAGTGAGTGAGAGAGTTATGTTATCTCAAGTATGTACCAAAGCATTAAGAGATACCCTTCTTCTTGAATTAAATGATCTAAGGAAGTTTACTTTATATTGTAATACCCCATATATGTTAGGTGATTGAACTCTAAATTATCGAGGCACCTTTTGGTACAGCAACTCAGAGTACGTTGAAACTTTGAAGTTAGATATGCTTGGGTTGGAGTAATTTCAACATGGGTGATCCCTTAAGAAGCTACTGTACTAAGGGACAAAATCGTACGATGTTCTACACTAAAGCAGACAATACGTTAATGAGAGGAGTTTCGATCGAGTTGTTACAGGTGGTATCAAAGTAGTCCACTAGTTGGAAGGGCAAAGTCCTTACCTGATGGTAGTCTTGGACTTGTATGACGAAACTAACGAGGGCATTGATTCTATAAGGGTGGTGGATTGTAACGATCCTTACATGCTGGGTGATTGAACTCTAAATTATTCAGGTGCTTTTTGGTGTAGCATCTTGGAGCACGTTGAAACTCTAAAGTTGAGCGTGCTTAGGTTAGAGCAATCCTAGAATTAGTGACCATTTGGGAAGCTACTTTACTAGGAGAAAAATTGTATGACATTCTATACTAAAGTGAACAATACATCGATGAGAGGAGTTCTGGACGGGTCCTTACATAGATTGCACCATAAGTGATCAAAATTTTAAGAATGCGTTTTATGATTTGGGTATAAGTATAAATGTGATGTCTACCTTTAGGGCAAAGAAATTGGGATTAGGTGATGCGATAAAAAAAATTGAGCTGACAATTCAATTGGCTAATGTTTCTTTTAGGAGACCCCATGAAGTAGTTTAGGATGTGCTTTTGAAGGTAGATAAATTTATATTTCCTATAAAATTTATGGTCTTAAATATAAAGGAAGATCGAGAGATTCCTCTCATAATTGGGCACCCATTCATGAGTACTATTGGAGTTGAATTGATGTGAAAAATAGTAAGATGGTATCAATGGTTAAGAACAGTGAGTTGTATGTAAATATTAGAAAGTGATGGAAAAGAAAGGACCCTTAGGCCATTAAATTGAATATAGCATGGGATGATTCAATTAAAGTAGAAGCCTTAGCAAGGAGAAAGGGGATTGCTAAGAAGATACCGTAAAAGTTTGATCCATCTTAAAGAGGAGAAAGCAGGGAGCATCGAGCCAACGATGTTAAACAAAAGTGCTTATTAGGAGGTAACTCAAGGCTTTCATCTTTAGTATCCATATTTTATTTATGTTATTTTTGCTTTCTTATTGCATTTAAGTTTTTGAAACAATTTTTGCCTACATTATTTGATTGACTTAGCAATATAATAAATGTAGAAGATTTGCATGAGTTTTGCAATGTTTTTATGACTTCATTTGGTGTTAAGTAATTTGTGTAGGTTTTAGGATAAGTTTATAAAGATTACAAATGGAATTATAAGTCAAAAGTACCAAGAAAAGATGTTTAGTAGGAATCATTACACTCATGATCTAGATTGTGAACTTTTAAGAGCAAAGGGAGGTAAAAAGATAAGAGGTTTACGTGCAACAATCACGACCAAGAATTAGACCACGAACCTGACCACCCTTTACATGGTACTTTCAACTTGATCTATCTCATTCATTCATGTTGTAATTGCATGTGCTTGTATATTTGTTCTCTATTTGATTTGCTAATTGCATGTATGAACACAAGTGGTTGGTTATTTTTCTAAGACATAGAGTATTTAAACTTGGCATAACATATTTATATATGTTTTCATAGTCTTAGAATTTTTAAGAATTTTGGCACTCTGAGTATTCTTTCATGTCTTTTTGCAATTTGAATGATGTTGAGTCAAAATTTATTCAGGATCCTTGGGTTGACTTAATTTATGTTATTTTGACATTCTAGGATTATGAAATTAGAGATTAATTGATTATATTCTAATTTTGTGCTTAATTAAAATTAATTAGTTTCTAATTGTGCTTTGTTTAATGCTATGTTTTAAGTTTTATTTGATTTTTTACACTTGTATTGTCTTGTTTATTGCTATATTTTAAGTGTACGAGAGATGTCCTTAAGAATATGAACTTGTGTCTTTCCTATTTTTCAATAGTGTGCTACGATATCAATAGATAGAGAGGATTAGCAAGATGTGCTTTCATAATTTACTTGCTAACTTTGTTTTCTTTTTTTTTTTTGTTGATATTGATATATTTTGTAGTTAGCAAATTATCTTACCCGTTATTTTTATGTTGTTGCTTTTTATTGAGCTTGTTTGTAGGTGAAATGGTTTAGGGATAGTGTAGGAGTAGTTTTAGTTTTTAGTTTTCTTTGATGAATTTTCTATTTTCTTTGTTTTGCAAGGCTTTAGGACTTCAAATGGTGCATATAGAACTTAACAGCTTCGATGGCAAGATTAAAATTTAGTGTTAGAACTTAAACTGGGTAAGTTTCAGTTTCCCTTTATCTTTTTTTTTTCCCCATTGATTTTTGTATTTTTATTGATTATTTGTATATTGAGGATGATATACAAAATGAGGTGGGAGATGAATAGAGTGATATGGTATAGAATAAAAATTTGTAAAATGCATTTGAGTTGAACTTATTTGACCTCATATGTAATTTTTTTGCAAATAATATTTTAAAGAAACTATAGAATCAATTTGTTTGATATTATATATCTATTCACTATTTTATTATTTAATTAAAGAAACAACTTTTTGGAATAACATTTTTTAATTTTTGCATGAATTCTCATTTTATCATAATGATCTTCTTACACAATACTAAAGTTGAATAATGAAATCTATATGAAGCGTAGAGTTTTTTATTATTTAAGCTTAGATTTAGACTTGGAATTAGGAGGAATATTGCTAATTAGGAATTATTTAAATATATTTTATTTTAGTGTATACTCACTCCTTAGAAATCTTGAGAATCCTTTAGTTTCTAACAAATGAACAAATTATGCTTATCTTTTGAAAGTTCCCTAAAAAAATCAAAGTATTTGGGAAATAAATAAATACAATAAATTGAAAAAAAAAGGGTTCTCAATCGAGTTTAAAATTGAAAAGTGAATGAATTAAAAGTACGAAAATGTTAGAATCTAGTTGCGGGCCTCGCTGACTTAAGCAATTAAGCCTTCAGGGTACCTCTTTCATGTGGAATAATACCTATCAACTTTGGGATTGTCAGTTGAGAGCTCACTACAAGGTTCAAGCGAAAAGTTTATGGAAGGCTAGATTTGCATAAAAGTGAAAAGATTAAAATTATGTGCATGGTTTAATGGAGAGTTTTAGTGCCTAGTAGCTTAAGATCATGAGATGTAACATGCGTTTGTTTCTAATTGTTGTCCTTAGAGAGGAGAAAGAGAAGAGTATATAACCTTTAGTTTATAAAATATGAAAACTTTTTTCTTGATTAAATTTATGTTTATTTTGATTTTTAGTTTAACCTTAATTTAAATGATGTGGTTTAACTCTAATTTACATAAATTAACTTTTGAATTCTAATATAACTTTTAATAGCTAGTACATGTATTCTGTAGTTGTGTTTTAAGTATATGTGAATATGATCAATTGTAATACTATAGAATAAACGTTGCTAGACTTTTGAAATTGATGTTGAAAAGATGGATTTTGAAGGAAGAGTATGAGCTCTTGTTTCTTAATAAATTGTGTCCGATTTTAAAATTGATTTTACAATTGAGAGCGTTCATTGGTGTTTTGTTCTCAAAGTTTTGCTTGATTGATTATTTTGCTTAAGGATAAGTAAAGACTTAAGTGTGGGGGAATTTGATGAATGTATAAATGCACAAGTTTTATAGTTGATTTTGTAATGCTTTTATAAGATTTTCTATATGTTTATATTGAATTTGATGTTCATTTGGTTTATATTTCCATTTTAGGTTTATTTGATTCATTTGATGTTTTCAATAAAGTTTTAGATTATTTGAAGAGGATTTGAATGATTTTTGAAGCTTAAAAAAGGATTGTACCTAAGAGTAGAGACAATGAATTGAAATCATAGGCAAAGGAATAAGAAAATAAGGAATAATTAAGGACCATAGAGGATCACTGTCGGGATCATAGACATGATCTTTGGGTGTAAACCTCCTATTTAACTTGTTTGCAATTTTTGAGTAGAGAAAAATCACAGGTAGGTGATAGGGATCATGTACCAATCACTCACTCTCAAGCTCGAGGACTTGCTAATATGGTTCATCGAGCTCTCTTAGGAGAGTTGAACCTTAAAGAGCAATGCTTTCTCAATTTTGACCTCTCTTCGTATCATTGTAGGGACCTCTGAAGTATTTGACCTATTATTGAGTCGACCTTTCTATGTTGTACCAATTTAAAGCTAAGTTGATAAACAACCGAAGTCGAGCTGCCCCACTTCCAAGCCGACCAGTTAGGGTCGATTAGAAGAATCACCTATTTGAGCAACCCTTCCTAAACCCTAAATTGTTGAGCAATCAAGTTGCCGAGTTATGGACTTAACCTACCCTTCTCAGATCAGCTTTGTTTTGTAACCAGTATTAACGGAACCATAGAATGGATAGTTGACATATGCCCCATTTTTTGATATCCGTATTGTCCTTTTTGTACTTTAATATTCTTTTTATTTTTTTATGAATTTAGCCTTGTAATCTATTCCTCTTTCTTTTTCTAATAGGAATCCTTTTTGTAATTTACGTAAACTTAGACTTGCACTAATTAGGCTACATATATACTTGTAACATGTAATAGTTGTATGAATCAATAATGTTGAATTCAAGACATATTTCCCCTCTTTTATTTTCCTTCTTGAGCTTGTGTTTTCTTATGAGAATTGAGAACTTGGGGAGCTTTTATCTAGACCATTGAGTATGGACTACTGGCACACAACCTTACATTATACTTGTGCATCATATCAAGTGTAGTTTGAGTTCGTATGAGGTGTTGGTGCATTATATCCACTGTTGGTGCACAAAACCTTTGCTCAACTCTTGACATCCATTTAGCTTTCAGACTGTCGTGAGGTTCGGACATACCTTGGTTTGTATGATATCGACAGCTATGTGTCAACTTTTCCCAGTAATTGGTATCACATAGGAATCGTGGCCATGATCTTAGGGCTTGAAAATGTTATTATTTCTGGATTTACTCATTTTTGGAAAGATTCAAAGGCTTAGATGTTACCTTATCATATAATTAGAGAAATCCCTTATGGACATTGTGGAGTATAGATTATTATTTCATTTATTCAATTAGATTGGGGTTGTGGAAGACAAGAAGAACAACTTTCAAGGAGATAAAATCATTAGAAGTACCTGAATTTTTATATTTTTTCATTTTAATATCTAAACTTTAAACGTGTTTATTTTAATACTTTAACTTTTTAAATAAGATAAATTAGTATCTCTGTTATAACGACTGTTATAAATAATACTTATTTATTTTTCTTTATAAAGTTGAAGTACCAAATTGAAATAAAAAATAAAAAATAAAAATAAAGTTTGAGCACCAAAATAAAAATAAAATGAAAGTTAATATACCTATACTATTATTTTATCATTTTATAATAACGACTGTTATAACGAAAATATCAATTTGTCTCATTTAAAAAGTTAAGGTACTAAAATGAACAAGTTTATAGTTTAGATACAAAAAAAAAAAAAAAAAAAAAATTAAAGTTCATGTACTTATACTAGCTTTATCCCTAACTTTTATAGTAGATTGTTTTCTTTGTGGAATTTAACGTCAAATGTGATAGGCAACGATATTTGATTATGAATTAGTGTTTTGGAACCTCTTCAAAGGTCATTTTCATTCCTCCCTATATATTCTTGATTTGAATATTGCATAACCTATTATTTTTTGTGTGCTTAATTATGATTATGAATTCAATACTTAGATTACTAGTTAATGGATCTTGTTTGAGAATTGGTGTTGATCAATGAATATGTATTTTGATGAGTTCGAATATATGTTAAATTAGGATTGATTTTGTGATAACCTTTTCTAATTAATAATTGTGATTTACATGATTTGGATTGAAGAAAGGTATAGCAATATGCTCTTTGATTCAATTATAGTTTAGGACTATGAAATGATTAATTAAGTTTATTTCTTGTCTAGCAATAGAAATGGTAAATTGGTTTATCTTGGGTAATTATTCACTATGCGAGAAGGAATTTTTACCTAGTGCTTAATTGCTTCAAAACTAAACCTATTGAAGACTCGATACTAACATTAATTGATTTTCTAATTATCTATTTTATGATAAAATCCATTAAAGATGTTGAATATCCTAATTAACTTTGTTAGATTAGTTATGGTGTTAGTTTTTAGAATTTAATTACTCAATAAATCTTTATTTTATTTGTCTAGATTTAGAGGGATTAACATGGTTGAAAGCTAATATAGCATTCCTTGTGGGTTCAACTTAGTTCTCACTAATTTGTTATTGCATATGCGACCTAGTGCATTTACTAGTAAAAATACATTTTTGTTATAAAAGTAGAGTTAAATTCAACGTATCAGTGAAACTTGCAAGTCCTTGAAACATTGGGATAGGCTCACCTCTATAGCAGGTTCACTTAGAAATAGTTCAATAATTTAATAACAAGAAAACATATTTTATTATCAATCTTAATAGATTTAAGTTAGATATTGCCTTACCCCCGACTTCTAGATTAGGCTTGGCAATAAGGTATGCATTGATCGTAGTTATTACTTATGACGATAAAACCTTGATAACTGAACTAAGAGGTAAACTTGGCTTAATAATTACTTATCCTTTGCTACTTGGTCATTAGTCTAATGATGAAGTCCTTAGACTTTAATTAGGGTTGCAGACCTAGTTTTAAGTGCTTAGGCCATCACGTGGTAGCTCAATAAGTAGTCAATAGGAAGAAAATCTATGTATCATCACCTATAACGACAGTGTTAGAATAGTGGCTATTACTCCCATGTGAGATTATTATAGAGCATTAGCATAGAGATCGAAGGCTCATATGCTGCCTACGATAGCCCAATAGGAAGTCAAACCCCTTAATACCCTAAGGTGCTAGAGTCATGAGTGCTTTTGGTTTACTTTATTTTTGGATGCTGAACTTTGTAATAATATATCAAACGAATCCTGTTTCTACATTAGCTTAGGTGCATGTGCCTCATTTCTAGAGCTATTACTATTAGAATATCACAAAAGCATTTCAAATCTCTTAAAAAGATAACTTATTGCTAGCAGTACTCAATTACTTATGTCACATTTATCTACTTCAATCATTGTGACTTGAATATGTAGAGGTTGAGCTTTGCTTAATATAGAACAACCTTCATGTAGTAGCTAAATTTTTGGTTCTTCCTTACTTTAATCAAAATCCTTAAGTTATTATTTCAATGGCTAAGTTACAGACATGGTTAAGAAAAAATCCTTTGATTTCAAAAACTTTCTTTTGATGTATGTTAAATGGGCTTTATAAAAAAATAAAAAAAACTTCATCTAATGTGCTTACTAAAAATAACTCGTTAGTTTTCTAAGTTACTTTAGCATAAGCTAGGTCCTTCTTTTTTTTTTTTTTTCAATAAAAGATCCTTCCAACTAATATAGCTTGTAATTAGAAAAGCAATTTTCTTAAAAAGGAAACTTTATTAAAAAACTTTCCATTCGATAAAATTGATTCATAGCCAATTTTCTCTTTAAGTTGTAGCTAACTTTTATCAAATCAATAGATCAACTTTAAATGCTTTTCAAGACATAATATAATATAAAGAATCTTCCATTTCATTTGTTATTTACATGACCAGAAACATCAAACTTTCTTACCTAAGTATATTATGTAAATATATTTGGTTCATATGTACTGGGTCTTCCAATTTGACTCTACCAAATTCTCCTAATGTATTTCTACCTTCACTTAGAATAACTTGAACTATTCATCATAATTATTTGCTTCATAATAAGCTAGGTTACTCACAATTTTTGTTTTATATTATCGTTGTACTCATCAGTTGTCATCACCATATAATTAACTTGAGTTATACTTAATATTCCAATAAATCAAATCCCAATTATTTTGTTATTTTAATTACTAAGGATTAAATCAATTTTTTTCCATATATCCATTGTCATTAGTCGGTCTAATTGCTTTAGGATCAATATATTGTAATTGATCTCCATAGCAACACATCATTGGTTTGCAATCATGTACAATTGGTAAGAGACTACACTCTTAAAATATATTTTTAAAAAGGAAACTTCATTAAAAAACTTTCCACTTGATAAAATTGATTCATAGCCAATTTTCTCTTTAAGCTGCAGCCAACTTTTATCAAATCAATAGATCAACTTTAAATGCTTTTCAAGACATAATATAATATAAAGAATCTTCCATTTCATTTGTTATTTGCACGACCAGAAACATCAAACTCTCTTACCTAAGTATATTATGTAAATATATTTGGTTCATATGTGCTAAGTCTTCTAATTTGACTCAACCAAATTCTGCTAATATACTTCTACCTTCGCCTAGAATAACTTGAACTATTCATCATAATTATTTGCTTTATAATAAGCTAGGTTACTCACAATTTTTGTTTCATATTATCGTTGTAGTCATTAGTTGTCATAACCATATAATTAACTTGAGTTATACTTAATATTCCAATAAATCAAATCTTGATTATTTTGTTATTTTAATTGCTAAGGATTAAATCAATTTTTTCCATATATCTATTGTCATTAGTCGGTCTAATTGCTTGAAGATCAATACATTGTAATTGATCTCCATAGCAACACATCATTGGTTTGCAATCATGTACAATTGGTAAGAGACTATACTCTTAAAATATATTTTTAATTAAAACCCTTGATTATCCAAGTCAAATAAGTTGTCTTTAATTTTTTAAAATCTAAATTTGGAAAATAAGTAAATAAAAAGGAATTATAGAAAATAAAAAGGATTTACAAATTATAGGCTTGGTATGTTAAGTAATAAACTTTAAGTAGTAGGGGTAAAGTTGTCTAATGGAAATTTCAAACCCCTTGCCTTTCCCACTATGTTTCTTTTGATCTTACTACCCTCTTCATCCCTCATGTATGTTTCTTCATTCCATACCTGTAGATAACTTACAAGAAACATCCCAAGAATAACCTAATTTTAGATTTGGGAGAATCTAAGCTTTTTAAATGAAGTAAACACAAATTTGGTTGTATAGACAACGTATTCAGGTAAGTTCTTGTACCTATATTGAAGGAAATTCTTTTTTCTCTAAGAATTGGTGAAGGAAACTTAGGAAATCTTGTCTTTACAGAAGTAAAGTGTGGAAATTACATATTTGAGTATTCTTGCATCAAGAGACACCAAGTATGTTGCTTTAAAACCCTTTAGTATATTAAAGTTTTGTTCTTATTGTGTATTGTTGAGTTTGAGGGTCAGCTGTGATTTTAAGATTCGATTGCTACATTGATGATCGGAGGATTTAGAGTAACATTTGGAGACAGGTTTGTAGGGGAAAAATGTTGGAGAAAGGGAAGTTTGGCATATTGTTTTAAGATTGGGGCTGCACAAAGGAGGAGTCACATGTCACAGTTTGTAGAATTTTGTAGATTGTGACTAGAGTTCGGATGCCATAAGGGTTGGTGATTAGACGCCTAACCCTTTAAAAACTTACAAAATGTGAGTTTAAGTTAGCGTGCAAACACTAGTCGACTTAGCATTTAGATGCCTTGTTTTTAGTAGTGTGTAGAAAGTTTCCTCTCCATTGCTTGATGCTTTTATGACCTTCTTTTCCATCTTAAAACCTTTCCAACATGTTTTTAAATAAGTTTTCCACATCAAAACAACAACCAAACCTTGTTTTTCCAAGAAACAAATTGGGGATGCTTGTAGAGACTTGTGGCCTAGTTAAGGCATTAGGATATGGGGAGTAAATAATGGCTATGTGATTATGTGTAAGGATTAAGTTACTTATTTTTGTATTGTGCTAGGTTGTAGAGCATTGGGATACTTATCAAACACTATTGTGGAGTCAAGTATGGGATACTTGATTGATGGTTGTGTGTTAGCCGGACCTAACTGAACTTAGACCTTAATTGATTTTGCCACTTATGTTTGGCTTCAACTACCCATTGGTAAGGTCTAATGGTGACGCATTTGACGATCTTGGTGAGGTACTTGATGATCTTGGCATAATGTTGTTCTTAGCAGAGTTTCACTTCGAAAGGACCCAAGTAGATTTAGGTTGGTAGCTGGTTACTTAGGGTATTAGGGAGGACCCAATATGAATATTTATACGGTAGTTATATTGGTTTTTTGTAGGGGTCATGAGTAACCTCAAGTCTAAGGACGCTGAGACTGTATAGCTTGTAGACTTAAATAATAAATACTAAAATGGTTGTTGTTGCATTTATTATGGTTACTTGTATGTGCTTATGTCTATTATTTGTATGTCTATGCGCATGTACGTGGTATCCTATACTAGACGTAAGCTTACCCTTCGAGGGCTATTGTTTATCAGCTGTAGGTTTAGGGTATGACGTTAATGATTATTTCTATGTGGAGGATACGGATTATGATTATTTGTACTATGATGAGGAGGATGATTATTATTATTGTGATAATGGAGTTGAGACATTGTAGTTTAACTATTAGAAATGAGTTTCTAAAGACTTTATGGTCATTTTCTCATTGTACATCCTTTGAGATTTGTATATATGTTTTGATGGAATGCTGACCTTCAAACCTCTCAATCAAGCTCATCTTAGGGGCTTGTAAGGTATTATAAGGAGATGCTTATATGCTTCGATCGACAAAGATAAGCTCTAATATTAAGAAGGCTTGATGATGAACTCCTTGAGTGCTTAGCTTAAACATACTCAGAATAGCTCTATCTACTGCCTAGATACTAAGCTTACGAACATTTTTAGTATGGCTAACTGGTTGAGTGCCGAGAACTCAAATGCCAACTTGCTATATACTAAAGACCTGAATGTTGATCTCCTTGCTTCTTCTTGTCGACTTGATACTACAACTGAGCAACTCAGCTCCAGTACTTCCTTGCCTTATGTACGGATGCAATGATAGTGCGCCACCTATCCTTACTTTTTCTAACATTTGCACCATGTTCTCTTTTTGTCCTTTGTCATATTTACCCTTTTTAGCTTATACTAAGAATTTTTTTTTTTGCATTACCCTTTTATGTAATTTCTCTTATTGTCTTGTTGCCTTAAGGGACTTATGATATGAGGCAAGTGCACCTATCAGTTTTAATATAGCGGATGTGAGTCCGAGTCGATCCCTCAGAGACTTCGAGTACTAATATTAACCTTAGCTCTATTATCTAATCGGGAAATTATGAAAGTTTGAATTAATTAAAAATACTAAAATTAACAAACTAACTTAATTATAAGACTTGATTAAGCAATTGAAAAAGCGATAAAATTAAGAACGGCTTCAAGAAAGTAATAACGTATTTAGGAATTATTTCCCCTAGAGTTTAACATGTGATTGCTTAAAATATATTCAATTCGGTTTCTATTATTCTTGACCGGAGGGATTCACAACTAAAGTTAATACCTTTCTCAAGCATATTAACCCTAATCCTAAATTATTCATAGGAATCTCTTCACTTAGTAATATAACTTAGAATTGCATTAATGTATAACGAATTCTCATACAAATAATTAATAGTCCGGAAGAAACATGTATTTTATCTCTAAGTATACATGTAATCCTCTTCAATTATGTAAAGATCTAATTACACATGCAATTTCTCAATCAACATGCATAATATCATATATTGATATTCTAGAAATATCAATCAATAATTAAACAACATAATTGAATCAAGAAAAGATAGAAACTTTATTGAAATTTATAATTCAATCCAAGAATTACATGAACCCCTAGGTTCCATAATCCTAAATACTCGAATTCTAAGCTATCATAATGAATCTAAAAACAAGTTTCAACAAAAACATTAAATAAAACATGGAAAACCCCTCTAATTGATGAATAATCTCTCTAATCTTGAAGTTGATGTTGTTTTCGCCTCTTTCTTGATGTTTTCCTTAAGTCTCTTTCTCTTCTCTTGTGTCTCTCCGTTTCTGTAATGTCCCCCACCCCCTTTCTTTTAAACCCTAAGATATCCTTTTATATGTGTATTATAAGGATTCTGTTTTTGTCACCAGACAAGGCCTGGAACATAGCCGTGTCCCCAGGTCGTGTAACTTTCTGCACTAAGGCAAAATTTTCTACACAACTTTAAAACTTCATAACTTCTTTGTTTTAACTCCGAATTGAGTGAAATTTGATTTCTTTTCTTCGTTTTCAATCCTAAAATGCGTTCAAACCTAGAAATCAAAATTTGACTCAATTAAGTATCAATTTCTTTAAAGAAAACAAAAAAAGTGAGGAAAATACCATAAAATCACCCTATGAAATATGTTTAAAATCCGAGTCATCAACTTACCATAAATAGTCCCTCACCATTGTAGTAAAAAAAATCTCTTCCTTTATCAGCTAGTGAATATTCCTTGTGTTCTTACGAGAAACCTTCCCTAAGTACATATCCCTATACTCTTATCTCATCTTGCTAGTAGCTTGAGATTAGTGGCAAGTGGACCTTAGCTCCTTACTTTTTTGTCATATCAAGTAAAGACTAAGTTGTGCTGTGCTTGTTGGTTAGCTATATCTAGTGATTAGATTCATGAGCTACTGGAATGACCAAACCACTCCATCTTGTGCTTTTTTGATACTCTGAAGGACTTATTTTCGATCCTGTGGTAAGTCTTTGTAATAACCGAGCTCCATGGCACATCATATACTCTAGTATCAGAAATCTAGGTTATGATTAATAGCTAACTGTTTATAGTGATCAGTTATTGTAAGTAGTTTGTGTACTTTATTTTCTCTTTTGCAAAATAGAGCAAGTTATTGAAGTTGTTGATTCCGTTTAATGCTAGTAGTGTTGTATGGAATCTTTTGTTGGGTTGTGAACATACTGAAAATTGCTTACTGTAAGAGATCGGTGATGTAGAGAGTGATGTGCATAGTCGTGGTTGTGTCTAATAACAGACCCTGCGGACTACCAACGAGCAATTACAAAACTTCACTAACATTATGGCCAAGTTCGTTGTATTCGTGTAAAGGTTAGTAGAAGCTTCACCTTAAGAGAGGAATGTTTAGCATGAATGAGGTGTAGCGATGGTTGATAGGATAGGGAGAGGAGATTATAGCTCCTGATACTATGAATGCTCCCCTAGCTCAACATCATTAACCTGAAAGACTTGTACGACAAAGACTTGATTTGGAAGAAGTTGAAGAAGAACAATGTCCTAAATATGATGAGCGTGACTTCGAGCTCCTAAAAGGACTAAATACGTTAAAGTGTAGGTTTTAAGCTTTTTTGGATTTAGTAGTATCGATGAATATATGCGACGGGAAGAAAAAGTTTAGAAAATATTTGATTTCTATGATTATGAGGACATTCTAACTTTTAAAAGAGCATTTTTATTAGCCAGAATGTGCGTAAAGTTCTAGAACGATGCAAGGTGTGCAAGTGAGCTAAACGCAAAAAGGAACCTTTTAGGTAATATATATGATAGGGATCAAAAACCAATTACACGTTCCTGAGCTTAAGGGCTCTCTTAGGTGGTCCACCGAGTTATCCAAGGTAAGTTAAGCGCCAAGGAGCAATGCTTGTCTTAGTCTGATCTGTTGAGCTACTTTGCTTTCCATACCATCTAGGAGGTTGCCAAGGCGATCAACCAGCATGTAGAGCTGAACCCTCCATTAAACTATAGTCCTAGCGCCAAATCAAAAAGCAGCAATCTCCATTGTGCCGAGGCCGAGCATAATTATTAGGAGCCGACCATCTAAAGCCAACCTTAATGTGAGCCACCCCCGAACTAAAAACGAGTGTGCACTGTCCTTACTGACAACCGAACTGTCCCTTCTAACAAACGACATTCGCTATGTACGATTTTGTGTCTCCTTGTATAATGCTTTCCTTTTTATCTAGCAAATAGGAATTCTTTTTTGTAATTATCTGTAACATTGAACTTACCCTAACAAGGTACTATAAATAGTCACATAATGTAATAGCTGAAGAGATAGACAAACAAAACAATATATTGAACCTTTTTTTTCTCTCTTAAGCTAAGTATCTTCTTGCTTACCCTTGAGCTACGCTTATTTAGCCCATTTGAGTATGGACTAGTGGTGAGTGACCTCCAACTACACTTGTACATCATATCAAGTGCTACCTAAGCTTATGTGAGGAGTTGGTGTGTCATATCCATTGTTGATGTATAGGGACCCCTGCTTTCCTTCGACTATCATTTACATTTCAGGCCATCTTGGGGCTTGGACCTACCCATTTTGGTTACGCATGATATTGGGTTCATGTATTCATCCATGAGTCTATATCATCTTGGTATTATAGTTTAGCTACGTTTGAAGCTGAATTTTGCTATTGTATTCTTTTAATAGTTTGTTACTACTTTCGTGTGAAATTGGTTCTATTGTTAGCTTTGAAGTTAGTAGTAAGAAGTGTTTTGTACTTTGTTTTCCCCTGTTTTTAATACGCTAAAATAGAGTACAGGTGACTTTGTATTTGTTAGGAAATCGTCATTGTGAAGTAAACGTCAATGTTAGATTCAAGTGTGCAAGGGACTTTGGGAAACCAAGAAAGTGGTACTCGACATGGTCAAGGATAGGAAGGAAGCTCTTCACCGCAGTCAGTGGATGATTACTTAGATAGGCTTACCGATTTGGCAGCTAGTATAGTGACTTTAAACCAAGAAGACAGATAGTGAGCTAAAAACAACCCCACTAGGGAACGTGAACAACAAAGCCGTGGCAATGGTCAGTTTGGTTAAGATAACATTCTAGCTTAACCACCTCGAGCTAAAGGAATTGGTAGGGATGCTAAACAAAGACTAGCTCTTGAAGAGATTGAGGAGGCAACAGAAGGAGGTGATAAGGTAGAGGAGTACTATGAAGTTGAGGAAAAGAATGTACGAGCCCTTAGGGTTAAGGGATTAAGGATGTATATTTTGAGTTTCTCTGGAAGTGGTGATGCTGAGGACTACCTTGATTGGGTATATCAGATTGAAAAGCAGTTTGACTGCCACGAAGTGCCCAAAAATGTAAAGGTTAGGCTGGAAGAACCTATAAGCCATTAGAAGAAGGGAAGGAGAGCGAAAGATTAGGAGTTAGAATGAAATGAAGAGAGTTATGTGGAGGAAGTTTGTGTCGAGTTATTATTTGTAGGATGCTTTCAAGAGACTACGAGAATTGAGGTAAGGGGGATCAAGTGTAGATGCTTATGTTAAAGAGTTCCAAATACTAATGCTCTGATGCGAAGTTGTGGAGCTAGAAGACCGAACTGTGTCTTGATTCATTGGTGGATTGAGGTATGAGATTGGGGATGTCTTGGAAACCTTAGATGTTAGAATGCTCAATGATGTAATCCAAGCAACCCAGAGAATAGAAAGCCGCCAAATAAGAAGATTTTGACTACTTGTCAACCATCTTGGAAGTAATCGACCTGTTCCAAGCAGACTTGTGTGAACGAAACTAAGGAAGGCAACTTCATGCTGACCACTTTAGTGTTGAGGGGGACAATGAGTATCAGTTTTATGCCTGAAAACGAGTAGAGAGAAAATCTCTTCCATATTGGGTGTAGGGTGAACAAATCACTATGCATAATGATCGTTGATAGTGGGAGTTGCACCAATATAGCCTCTACATTTATGGTTCAGCAGTTGAAATTGCCAACTATGCCCTACCTAAAACCTTACAAGCTTCATTGGCTCATTGATAAGGGAACCCTACAAGTGAACAAATAGGTGTCCGTGTCGGTCTGTATAGGCCGATATCGAGATAAAGTGCTTTGTGATGTGCTGCCTATGAATACATCCCACCTTTTACTTGGATGACTATGGATGTTCTACTGAGTAGTTATATATGATTGTAGGAGGAATACATGTTTTGTGGAGCATGAAGAAAGAAGATTGAAATTGAGTCCCATGACTACCGAGCAGGTAAAAGTCATGTAGTCCTAACTTAGTTGAACCTTAAAGAAGGAGGCTTTGGTACTGATTTGAGCCGAACTGAAAAGAGAAATGGAGCTGGAGGGATCAACCTATCTGCTTATCAGGAGGCTCCTGGAGATGAGACCTAAGGAGGAAGAGTTGCCGATCGAGGTAAAAACCCTACTAAAGGATTTTGCCGACCTGTTTCTGGAGGAGCTACTGAAGGGTCTACCCCCAATCTGAAGCATCGAGCATGTGATTGACCTGCAGCTAAGAGTTGCACTGCCAAACAAGCTTGCCTATAGTTGAACCCTAAATAGGCTGCCGAACTGCAGAGGCAAGTAGACAACCTCATGAAGAAAGGGTATGTATGTAAGTCCCTGAGCTCTTGTGTTATGCCAACCTTGTTAATGTCGAAGAAGGATGTTTCTTGGAGGTTGTGTGTAGATAGTTGAACCATCAATCGAGTCATCATCAAGTATAGGTACCCCATACCTAGGCTTGATGATATGCTAGACGAGTTAAATAGAGCAAGAGTGTTCTCTAAGATTGATCTCAAATTTGGATACCATCATATTTGAATGCATGAAGGAGATGAGTGGAAAATCGCATTCAAGACATGACATGGTTTATATGAGTGGCTTGTAGTGCCATTTGGACTATCCAATGCACCGAGCACATTCATGCGACTTATGAATCATGTGCTCCAAGAATTATCGAGAAGGTTTGTCATGGTTTATTTTAACAAAATTTTAGTGTACAGTCCCGACTTGGAGACTCACCGAGGACATCTCCAACAAGTGCTTATAAAAACCGAACTGAACAGCTTTATGCTAATCTAAAGAAGTACAACTTTTGCTGTTCCGAGGTGATCTTCTTAAGATTTTTTGTGAGCGGAGGTGGTATCCAAGTCGATGAAGAGAAGATAAGAGCAATCATAAAATGGCTTGAGCCAACCTATTTTGCTAATGTGAGAAGCTTCCATGACTTAGTGTTGTTCTATCACCGATTCATTAGGAACTTCAGTGTGATTGTAGCCCCACTCATCGAACTTTCAAAGAAGAATGTTGAATTTAGATGGGGAGAGAAAGAAAGGAGGAGTTTTGAGGAACTGAAAGAAAGGCTAACTATAGCTCCCGTCTTAGCTCTGCCAAGTTTCGACAAGATATTTGAAGTAGAGTGTGATGCATTTGGATTATGCATAAGTGCTATGCTGATGTAAGAAGCCTGACCTATCGCTTACTTCAGTGAAAAACTTCAAGGAGCGACACTCAACTACTCTATGTACGATAACGAGTTTTACTTCTTAATTTAAGCCTTAATGGTGTGGCAACACTATTTATTGCCTAAGAAATTTGTGATCTACATCGATCATTAATCCTTGAGATATCTAAAGAGCCAACCAAAGTTGTCATAGAGATAAGTTAAGTGGGTTGAATTCATGGAGGGACTTTCTTATGTTGTAAAACACAAGAATGGAAAGAACAATGTAGTAGTCGACGCTCTATTGAGACGAAATATCCTCTTGACCAAACTATAGATGAGGCTACTTAGTTTTTCAACCATCAAGAATTTGAATGCTAAGCACCTACACTTTGGTCCTATCTACGCCTGTTGTAAGGAAGGACGGACATTGAATGACTATCATAAGGACAACAGATATTTATTTAGGAAGAGTAGGTTATGTATCCTAACCCATTCTACGTGAGAATTGTTAGTGTGCAAGATGTATGGAGGGGGATTGACATGATACTTTGGCTAGCGCCGGACTTATGAGGTATCATCCTCTAGATTTTTTTGGCCAATAATGAAGAGAGATATTCAATCTATGCTGGAAAGATGTGTAACTTGCCGAAAAGTGAAGAGTCAAGTCGAGCGGGGACATTACCAACTCTTGTCGATCTTGACCAAACCATGGTCTGAAGTGAGTATGGACTTCATATTAGGATTGCCTAAGACGTCCTGAGGGAAGGACTTCATCATGGTGGTTGTGGATCGATTTAGCAAGATGGTACATTTCATGCCCTGTTATAAGACTAACGATGCTTTGGCAATCTCTTTTCTTTTTTTTTTTCTTACAAGAAGTGATTAAGCTTCATGGCGTACCCAGAACCATAGTTTCGGATCGAGACCCTAAGTTCATGAGCTACTTTTGGAGGATACTTTGGAAGCGACTGGGAAATAAGTAAATATACAACATGTCCTGCCATCTATAGACTGATGGGAAGATTGAAGTTGTTAATTAAACTGGGGGAACTTTGTTACGGGTCGCTGTCGGACGAGACATGGTCGATTGAGATTTGTGTCTACTAATCATTAAATTCGCCTACAATTGGACCGCCCACAGTGTCACAAGCATGTCTCCATTCGAAGTTACCTATGGGTTCAACCCCGAGCTCCCATTGATTCATGTACCCTAACTGAGAACTGATGATAATAAGCCTTCAATGTCTCTAATCTGATGCCCTATATTCCAGAAGAAGAAGAAGCCAACCAAGATTTGAGGGAAAATCTTTAATAACCTTGGGAAACTAATGGAATGTTGATCTTTGGAGCTCTAACCTGAGCTCATCTTAGGGGCTTGTAAGGAGACTCCTATTTGCTTAGCTCGGCTAAAACGAGCTTCAATATCAGGATCGTCTGATGATGAACTCATTGAGTGCTTAGCTTGAGCATACTTTACTCTACTTTATCTTTTGCTTAGATGCTAAGCTGATGAACATTTTTGGTACAACCGACTAGTTAAGTGCTGAGAACTCAAATGCCGACTTGCCACATATCAATGACTTGAATGTAGATCTCCCTACTTCTTTTTGCTAACCTATTACTATAATTGAACAACTTAGCTCGAGCACTTCCTTGCCTCATGTATGGTTATAGTCACAATGTGCCATTTGTCCTTACTTTTTCTAACATTTGTATCATATTCTTTTTTTTTTGTCTTTTATTACATTTATCCCATTTAGCTTTTATTAGGAATCTTTATTTTTACATTACTTTTTTCATGTAATTTCTCTCATTGTCTCGTTTCTCTAGGGGATTCACTATAAATAGTCCCTCACCAGTATCTAATCTTGCTAGTAACTCGAGGCAAGTGGCGAGTGCACCTTAGCTCCTTACTTATGTATTATATCAATTGAAAACTAAGTTGTGTGGTACTCATTGGTGAGTCAGCGAACAGCTTCGTGAAGCTACTAGAATGACCAAACCACTCCATCTTATGCTTCTTCGATACTTCAAATAATCCATTTTTGACCTTATGTAAGCCCTTGTGATAACCGAGCTCCAAGGCATATCATGTTTGGAGTTGCCTCTGACTCCTATTGTTGATGATGTTTAGTTGGTTATCTCTAGGTGGAGCTATGAGACTCTTAGTCATTTTCTTAGTGATTTTCTCATGTTCAAGGTATTTAATTCACATTGTTTAGATTTCATGTGATATGTATAGAGCTTGAGTGATTGATATTCCACTCTTGTTGCTAAATTAAGGTTATTAATATGTGAGTTGGCAGATTTCTTGAATTTATTTGGAAAATAGATAGGTATAAGGATCCATGTTAGCCTTAGTCGACATGTGGTAGAGTTGTGGCTACTAGGTATGAGTGTAATACGGTTTGGTACGATTTGCTTTTTTTCTTTTTATCGAATTGAACCTAAAAATTAATTATTTGGCTTTTTTCGTAATTGAACCTAACCTTATGTTCGGTTTGTAAATATTTTGAACTTAAAAAAAAATGGTTTGGTTTGCGGTTTGAACTTTTTTTAAAAATAAATTTATAAAAAAAATCCCAATTGATTATGGCCGTGACATGAAATTCCTTCTCCTATGGATATCATGCCCTGATGGTTTATTTTATTTTATTTTTAAATATGATTGACAAGACAATTGGAAACCTCCATCTCTTAATGACATGATCGGCAATCGGTAGAATCATTCCTGTTACTTCGTCTTGCGAAGTGAAGCCGCAACTAACAATTGGAGAGTGAAGATGACATATAACTCTTATCAACCGAAGAAACATTTGTTAGTCGTTGCTGTTTTGCCGCTTGTGACTATACATCTCGTCCAAGTAATACCGCAGATGTGTGTGGTATGAAAAACATCTCCTTGATTAGAGATTGGTCTGAGAATTGGGAAGGTAAATAGTGTGGGTGCTCTTCTGGCATGCCGCATATGCATGCTTTTTTTTTTTTTAAAAAAAATTGCTTTACGGTTTGATTCCTAATTGTACCACGAATCGGTTGACTTCTACCAAACCAAACCATGAACCGAATCTATTGAATGAAAAAAAAAAAAAACCTATCTTTCAGTTCATGGTTAATGGTTTTTTTTTTTTCACCCCTAGTAACTACTTAGGTTTCAAGGCATTACAAATTTACTCTCAAACCATAATTTAGATAAACAATAAAGTTAATATGCAAGATGACATTCAAACCTTCTTTACATCAATACTAAAATTCAGGAACCATGATATAATAGATTTATCAAGAAATTTTGTAGTGATCAAATAATTTCATCGATTTCTAGAATTCGACTTTACATAACTAAATTTAATAATCACCACAGTTACAACCCTCTTAGGTAATTTGAGCCATTTTCTATGTCAAATGTGTGCAACAAATAGAATACAACATCAAATAATCTCACAAAAAATTACCACATTAAATTAGAGGGAAAATGATGCTTGCCTCTAATTATTAAGAATTGTAAAACGTAGTTTGATACTTTTGCTATTTGGATTATTGTTCTAGCGGTGGAGGAACCTTGTCATCGACAGCCTGGTGATGGTACTGGGAATGGCGGGAGCAACTAAGGAAAGGTTCCACAAATTTTCTTAAATTTGGTTAACTGTATTCTTTTGATGCTCATCATTAGTTGTAATATGTAGGTATTGAAGGTGTTGGACAGTTCGATTGCGTGCGGATGAATTGCCTATTAAGTATCATTTGAGGTTTATTTCAACTGATATTGGTTTTTGATTGGAATTAAGCTACATGACCTGTTACTCGAGCGAGGACAAGAGTCTTGAAAGACTTGGTTTTGAGGATCGTTAACAACCAACCCGACTCCAAGGAACCTGAGCTTGTTAATTCATTTGTATTGGATGGTTGTACTAGTGCTAAGACAGTAATTGTGCTGTAAAGAATCTAAGTTTGAGTTTCAAGTGTTGTATCATAGGTCTGGATCAAGAAAATGAGGTGTAGAGAGGTACACGATCATCAACATGGGCATGTCGATGGGCGAGATGACCAATATGAGCTCAATATATGACAACACGACCATGTTGAGTAGAAAATGAGGAGTAGAGAGAAATATGGCCACCAACACAGGTGTGTTAATAGGTATGTTGGACCGACACCAGCTCAACATGGCATTGATGAGTGGGAAAATGAGGAGTAATGAGATACGCAGTCGCTCTAAATATGTTCTGTCCAATGAGACTTCTATTTTTCTTAAATATTTATAATTTTACCGTTGTCTTGTTAGAAGTGGTGTAGTCAAACCCTAATCAATCATTATCAAATAGAAAACACAATAATTGAGCTGTAAAATCACTTTACCCCTATTCTTATCAATCTTAAAATATGATGAGTATTTCTTGTTCGATTTTTTGTGTGCAATATTAAGAATTTGATTAAGTGAGTTTGACGATACTCTTGGTGGGTCATATCGTATTGTATTGCTTCATCCAATCCAAAACATCCAAAAACTCTAAAATTCTCTAAATTTGGGGATTGTTTCAAATAGATTCGATTGACCCTGTTCCGGGGCGTATCAATTTTCCTTAGGTGTTCAAATATGCGGCCAGGAGCTTGTAAATATATTTTGCCTCCCTGGCACATTCCAAGAGGATGGATTTATATTTTAGCCTGTGTTTCGATAAGAAATTTAATATATTAAGAGGGTATTTCATCTCTATTAATTCAACAGGTAAGTCCGTAAGTGCATGGTTTTAATTCACTAAATGAACAACATATCGTTGGTGCTTTAATCATATTGGAAGCCTACATCAGCTGCCAAGGAGAGACTAACGTATCTTTGTTGTTATTGAATCATTTCCTTCAATTATTTGTCAGCGATGTCATGACAAAATTTATTAAGTACATGCATTTATACATTACGGTAGTTCATTTGTCTTTACTTTTAGTCAATTACCAATTTTAGTGTACTTTATTTTTATTAAAAATTAGTTATCCATGTCATATGTTGATTGACTTTAGCATTTCGTTATCTCAAAACTCGAATTTTTTCTCACAATAACAAACTATATCTATGTTGAATGATTTATGCTTGTATTACAATAAAAGTTTTATAAATTTTACTTTGAGGAATGAACTTTATGGTAGTCATTCTGTTTAATTTTTGTGATCTTGTTGTAGAATTCAAAGTAAAAACGATAACCTAAATTTAATCGTTTGAAACCGTGAAGTATTACAGTGTTTCTTCACCATTCAAACTAAAAAGCAAAAAATTCCCCCCCCTCCCAAGGCACCAACTTTCGTAGATAATAAATCTGCCTTTCTAAGTATATAAACTTAAATAAAGTCTTGATAATATGAGCTTTATTCATTAATCAATATCTATGTTTCAAACATGTTGGTGCGGTTTTATCTCTTATAAAGAGATATATGTGATAAGATCATCAAATATAGAATTAGTGTTACCATCTATTTCATTATTAATTTTATTACCTTTAAATCTAAATCATTAAACGAATTATAAGTTTAATAATTTAAATTTAAAAATATAAAAATGAACGGTGAAATGATAAGTATGACTCATCCTGTTAAGATAAAAGATGTGACTGTAAAATCTTCCTAAAATATAAAATGTATAACGAATATACTTGTATTTTTGTACTGTGAATAGGCCTTCTATCTTCCAGCTATCCTATTTATCCGGTCTCTTTCTGTACAATTGGAAGTATGTTGAAGTAAGGTGGGAAGAATACAAAAACTTGCCCTATCCTAGATATTATTCTATTGGCTAATATATGTAATGTTTGGAAGCAAGAACCATCTAAGAACTCCTAAAACTATATTTTTAGTTCTTACATACTATGATGTATCGGTTTCAAGATGCCTACGGAACCCTTTCTTGTTTATTTATTAACATCTCCCAAATCAATTACATTATAACCATTTAGGCGTAAAATAAAATAATATTTAATCATAAGAGTATGGCACTAATAATACAAACAGCGAAAGGGAGATTTTATTTGTCGAACTTGATTATATCAACTGGTGATATTTTGCCACATCTTGTATACAAAGTACCCTGCATATATTGAGAATGTGCAAGAGACGATCATAGAAACCGAAACCCATAAGTGCTAATCTACCCCAACCTTCCAAGACTCCAATCTGCAGATATCAACATCTCGATTCTCTCTTTTCTAGGGTGCATATGGCTTGCTCAAGAATCTTTTTAGTTTGTCCACATACAATAGTGCTTGATTGGGACGTAATGCGTGCGCGTCATATCGTAACTTCTATTTCATGGGACACTCCGCCGGATATTTTCTCCGGATCTTGTCCTTATCGTGTCTTTTAGTAGATTTATTTATTTATTTATTAATTGTTTATGGGTATTTTTAGCTAAGCTGAGTTATGGGGTTAAGAGTGATGGACAAGAAACTGTTGGGTATGAACAAGAGGAGAAGTTTCCTTTTGTTATATCTTATATTTAGCTATCCCTCTCCATCAACTCGATGTTGCTTCTTAGAGAAGAATGATGTGCGACTGAAAAGGGATCCCCAAGAGCAATCGGGAGTGGAAATTGCTATAGTTTGACTTGCACGCACGTTGGCAAAGGGTTGAGGACACGATATATAAATTGGGATAACAACGAGAACACTAGCTAGATCAAATTTTACACTTTAAATTTCAAGTTATCATTTGTCATACCTAATCGGACGTTTACTTATCGAAGTTATTGTCTACACTTTAATACGATTTTTTGCATCGTAACAGTTTACTTATATATAGAAAAACCCATAACTTATTCGAAATAACGCATTATTTTTTTAAAAGGTATTAGAAGTTGTACTCATGGAAAATTAGAAAGAAGTACTATAAAATAAAAGTTTCCAAAATTATATATTATGATAGATGTAAAGAAAGATAGAGGTGATAATTAAGGATGGACTTAGGGGTGAGGTAGGCACCATCTCTTCCTTGCACCACCCACCCCCCGCCAAATACGGTAGAAATTTTTTAGAAAAAAAAAACTGAAAATTATCTACTCATGTTTTCCTATGTGCTTAGTAAATTCTCCTATCCCAATTCCCATGCTAAATTACAAGGTTTTAATACCCATACACTTTGCTAAATTGCAAGGTTTTAATGCTCATGCACTTGATAAATTCTCTCATTTAATGCACGATTTTTCTTACCATGCGCAACCTTTTAATGACTATCATATTAATAATGATTAAAACACATATCGGATTTTTATTCATGCGTAAAAGGAGTGGAGGAGTTTTATAATTGCTTATTATTTCCAATGTTACCATAGTACAATTAATTACCCATTATTTCTAATGTAGCTTTAATTCAAATGGTTATTTCATGCACAATTTAGATTTCTAAAATCAGAATATTTAAAAAGATTCAAATATCTTAATAAAAATAAGAATAGTAAAAGAAAAATAAAAATATGTAATAAATAATCCAGAAAAATAAGAAAAGAAGATATTACATGTATATATTATCTTGTCCATAATATTTGCTTTTAGAAAAAGAAATAGATTAGATTAGATTAACAATTACTATTTTCAATTTTGATTGTCTTCTTTAACATTGTTTCCTAAATTTTATTTCAATCAAGTCTTTCTTTCTTTTTTTTTTCTTTTTTCTCCTGTAACTTTGCTTACATAATAAAGCAACTTTTCAATCTTTTTTCAATTGGCATATATATATATATATATATATATAGTTTCGTAATTCAAATTTTAGTAAATAATATAATTAATTGGGGAAAAGTACAAAATTTATTCCTTTAATATTAAGAAGAAAAGTATTCAAAAATGTCATTTAATAGAATCTATATAACATTGTGTTGAGATTTTATTTTTCAATGGATCTTTTTAAGATTTGAAAGTTTTTAAGTTTCTTAATTGATTGTTCTAGGTAATGAAAATGATTATATACTCCAATTTTCCTTTTTTTATATTATTAGAAAAGAAGGAGTTTTTATTCAAATCTAATTTTAATACTGCCACTTATTGTTTCAAAAACATAGATATGATAATTTATTTAATTTGTACATAAAAAAAAGCTTTGATATGATAATTTACTTAATTCGTACATAAAAAAAGCTTTTGTTGGCTCTCTCTCTTAAGTAATCAATTACATATATTAGACTATAGAAGCATCTTTTAAGAGTAAGAGTTACAAAAAAAAAAAAACACAAATACAATATTACAATTTTCTATTATCATCACACAAACACAATGGTTATCATCATCTTTTTATTTGTGATAAGGTTAGAAAATTTCATTATAATATAAGATATTATGCATTCTTTTATTTAGGACTTTTCTTTGTATTGATAATTTGTTATTTCAGACATTATTTTCGTTTATAATTTTTATTATTTTTTTTATCTAGTATGATAGGAAAGAATGATGAGTTATATTTCAATGATTCTTTTTTGATTTGGCATTTCAAGGTTGTACTTTTCTTGCGTCCATCCCCAGTGACAACTCATCATGACCTAAAAGGGAGCAAATTAAGAAGGATGAATTGAAATATTTCAAATGGAAAAAGTTGGGACACATATAACATTATTACTTGCTCCATAGGAATGTCGAGAAAGCATTAAGAAGAGAAGCAATGGTTGCCACATTGAGTGACGATGGTTCAAGTGATTGGAAAAGTGAATGTTCTGAATGATGAGATAGCTAATTTCTTATGATGAGTTAGTAGATTAAAACGTACCATGAATTGTACTATAAATTATATACACTTATAAGAAAAATAACTCATAGAAAAGTATGATGACTGAAATAGGAAAGGAATTATATGACTTTAAGAATAAATTTGATTACTTCAAAAATAAGAATGAGAAATCAAGAGTGAGAATGAAAATCTTAGGTTTAAATGTGAAGAGAATACAAATGAAAATAATCTAGTTGATAAACTCGAACCATTTAAATGAAGAATCTTGTATTAAAATATAGCTTTAAAATCTAGCTTAGAAGACCTAAAGCAAAATGAATTTTGTCAAAAGAAAAAAAGAAATTGGAGATGTTCTTATGACAACAAAGGTTAGGACTGCAAAAAAGTTGTGTAGGATATACTAAAATGAGAAACAATATAACTTATTAGAGTTATTTTATGAAAGAAATAAACAAAATTTACAATCACCATGGATAATTCAAGTACATATCACATTGATATTTTCTAAGAGGAAATGAATATAATAACAATTAGAGTAAGTTAGTTTGGAACTATTAGGATCTACTTTATGCATATTATACTAACCTTTAAGGATCTAACTAAAAATGGGTAGCTAAAAGGAGATATTTTTCTATTTTTGATGAATCTCTCCTGAAAAAGCTATACATGGTATTTAGATAATAGGTGCTCAATATATATAAATGAAGACACATTTAAATTGACCATAATTACTTTGAAGGATGAAGATAGTGAAAACATTAAAGAAAATTGAAAAGCCTCCATTTTTGTGTAAATGAAATTCTAATCAATAAATGAATTTACAATTTAGCTTAGAAACATAAAAACTTAACATTTTTATTATCTTAGTTTGAACTTAATAATATATTAGGATTAAGCACTGCATGAAATGGTTATTCAATATGTTAGAGATGAGGATAAACAATATTGCTACCAAGTAGATCTCTTTACTCAGATGACTTACGACACCCTTAATTGTTAAGTACCTTTTGAGTCTCTTAGGCCCCACTTTCCTCCAAACACTTTTCTCCCTTCAACTTACCTATTCAACATTTTAGTGAAGTATGAGATGAACACCCTTATCACCTTTCCATTATGCCCATTTCTTAAATTGCCACCAATACCAACCTTACAATCTACATCTATTATAAAATAAGGAATCCTAACACTTTGCAGTATAACCAAGTTTTGGAATTTACTCCTCTAATAACCACCATAAGGAATTATCCTTGCAACCTGATCTCACTATACTCCATTAATTAGCATCATATTATGCACCAAAGGGTAAACATTACAACGTAGTCCAATATGCTCATTTCTTACATAACTACTGATGCCGACCTTAGAATTTACCTCAATTATAAAACAAGGAATCCTAACACTTTGCAACATGATTAAGTTTTGGAATTAACTGCTCTAATAACCACCATAAGGAAATATCCATGCAATCTAAGATCATTATACTCTAAAGCTTAGCATTACCCTATACACCAAAGGGTAAACATTGTCGTATAATCCATTTACATATACATCATATCTCATATTGTATAATGATTATTTAACCCTATTTAGATTCCATGTATAGAAATAATATTTAGCCTCTATGTGTTTTCCATTTACATAAGCCATCTATACATGCCCGTACTTTTGTAACAAATTAGATGATACATTTAACGAATTATTAGAGTCCATGATCTAATGTATAAATCTCCTTTATTTATAAAAACTATAGCACATTACTTTTGATGAAGCCACCATGGCATTAACAATTTCCTTCTCTTATTATCTCACTTTTAGCCTCAATTCTATCTCCATAAGCATTATGCCATCTTTATGGCCCTTTTGCTTACAGTAAATGTATATTACATCACAACTATCATACTTGCATCTATAATCTCCTCCACCATTAGGCATCCATCAATTCTTAGCAACTGGTTTTCTAACATCCTTAATGCATGTGGATCCCATCTCATTATTTAATCTATGAATTACATTCCATATACTCTAATGACATATTTTCATTTTTTTCCTATAACATATGAAGATGGTAGAGAACATAAAAAGATTATCACCTTGTCTTAAACCTTCAACTTCATATCTATATTCATTAGGTTGTTAATCAAAGGCATGAATTGAAAAATTCATTATCCTTTGATCATCCCTTGCCCATGCAGAGCAAATACTACCTTTGCTTGTGTAGAGAGAATACTACCTTTGCTTCAAGACTTATTGCTTTTTTAAAGATTTGCTTATAAATAGTAATTCAATTGTTTTCCAAATTCATGTTACTACCTTCTCCTATAAAATAACATTGGTTAAATTAAATCTAGTGGAAGTTACGGTTTATCAGGACTTAACCAATTTATCAATCTTTATGGATTTTAGTTGCTTATCTAAAGGCCCATATCATTAGGGTTCGCCCATTTTTCAACCTTTGTAGATTCTAATTTCTTACCTACATCTACCTATCCTCACTTACCATTGTAATAAATAAAAAATAGTATATTTATTAGATTTCTCAATGTTATATTTTATTGTCATCTTTCCACTATCTAGAAAACTTATATTATAGACTTGAAATCCCAACTCTCTTCATCTACCAAAGGTTCTCATACCACATCGATTGTGTCTAATCCAGGTTTTAGTTACAAATCAATAGAATATATTAGAGGGAAACATATAGAAAAAGACCTCAATATTTATTTTTTTTTTAATTTGAATTCTTAACCTTTTTTCTTTTTATTTAAATCCTTAAAGATTTCTATGTTTTATAAAAGTGAACTTCCAAGATATGGTGCATCTTCACTGGGCATATATAAAAAATTATATATTTGTCACATTTCAAAATGTCATAATTTGTCATCATTTCTCACTTTATAGAAAACCATTTAAAAGAACTCGAGGTCTCAAGCCTCTTCATCAACTAGAGTTTTTGATACCACTTTGATTGGATCTAATATAGGTATTAGTTAATTAGAAATATCAATAGAATATAGGAAATGAAATATGTTAAGTCCTTAATGTTTACCTATTATTTTGTTTAGATTCCAAACCATTTTTTTTTTTTACTTTCTAGTTGTATGTCTAAGGTTTTTCAAATTTTACAGAAGAAGAGAAGTCTAATAAATATCTATCCTCTTCTGAAACATATAAGTTTCTAATTGGTCCCTAATAATTTTGAATAATATAATAAAAAGTACAAAAAATTTTGAGAAGTTTGTTCTTTCCTAAATCATAGGTGCACTTTGGAGGCTACCTTAAGGCTTGGCGTAACTAATCACCAACCATAAGCATAAAGTAAAGAAAAAGAAATTTAAACAAAAAATCCATTCAATGTAATGTGGTTGTGCAACCTAATTATGACCTAAACATTTTTTTAGTTCCTCTTGTTGACAATAGGATTTCAGCCTAAAATATTACTTAGCCATTTGGGGGTGAGAAGTTGACTAATATTATTCTCAACTAATGCTGATTGAGGTTTAGCCCACTTGATGGGCCTTAAAGCCTAACTTGTTAATATGTTTGGTTTGAACTTAGGAAAGTGGTATGAATAGTTATGATCTGGTATAATCTCATTACATAATTGCTTACTAATCTTGTATTTTAGGCTTGTTCTTGATTGCAAGATCTTTACATGGCCCACAATTAATAATTAACTACAATTGCAAACACTCGATGTTTGCCTATAAATATGGAAAGAAAGCACTGTAAAAACTCTCTTATAACCTTTAACTCTATATTCATTCACTTATATCTCTTTATAGCAATTACTGACTTGGGCATCAAAGTAACTGTATTAACTACTAGCCTTGGTACTACTTAGCCTCTTGTATTTTGTAGGAACAAAATCTTACCTTGAAATCACCTGATAACATTTGGCGTTGTTTATTTTTTCATAACTCACTCACATGGCAAAGAAAAGGATGACAAAGAGTACAAGTACTACTTCTTCACCCCAACACTAGGCGTTTAGGGAGGGGGGATAGCCATATTGACAAACAGCGTTTGGTTAATTTTGAGTAATTTTGCCTCGACTTGGCCAAAGAAACCAGGAACTCAACAAAAAACATGATGAGACCCTTAACCTTCTCCATAAAAATGTCTACTCAAATCAAAATCAAGAACATGGCAATAACAATGTCGATAATAGTAGTGATTCAATCTATTCTCCCGAATTATTGAAAAAGTAGGTTGAAGTTGCACTTAGACATTTGGGCTTTACTCTTAAAAAAACTGATAAGAAAAAGCAAGCACAACAAGTGCACCATGCGTGACCTTCATGTGTTAGTACCCCTACTTTGACGAGTTAGAAATTCTAAATAAAGAAGAGGCTTTATGTCCTTGAGATTTTGGATGAAGTAATACCATTACATATTAAGTTACCACAATTTGAGACTTATGATGGAACAAGGGATCCTGAGGCTCATCTCGAATATTACCATACCTTGGCTAAGCTTCATGGCTTGAGTGATGTCTTAGCTTGCCAGACTTTCCCCTCAACATTGAGGAATGTGGCTAGTATATGGTTTAAATATCTGAAGCAAACATATTGCGTTTTGAAGAGTTAGTAGAGGTGTTTTTGTAATACTTTCTTGCAAGTAAGCTTTCTGTTAAGGATTTTTTTCTCCTTAACACCATAAAGCAAAAATTAGACGATTAGACGAATATATTAGGGACTATTTGGCTAGATTCATGATTGAGATGGTTTAGATTCTGGAGTTAGATATGAGTATTGCTCTCAATGCAATTATTGATGGAGTTAAACCCCATGGAAACTTTTTCAAGTCTTCGGCAAAAAATAAGTCGAAAACTTTTGTTGAGTTTAAAGCTAAGGCTACTCTTACATTTGCTAGGAAGACAACATTAAAGCTTGGTAAGAGGCTGATTAGAATATAGGAGATTAAAAAAGTGACAAGAAGAAGAGTACAAAAGATTGACTTGGAACACATGATGATCAGTGTTCTGAAGGGTATAATGCCAAGAAAAAAAAAGGCTACAAATCCCTACATATTCTATTCATACGCCACTTAGTTGTCTAATAGCAAACTTATTGATGGAAGTGTGGAGTTAAAGTAGGGTGTTCTAATGGTTAGAAAGGATGAGAGGAAATCCTTCACAATGGAATTATTATAAATATTGTGATTTTCATTGCGATAGAGACCGTAATACTTATCAAATGTTGGTCCCCGTATAATATGATCATGGGTCAACCATGTCAGCATTTATACAACATGGTCCCTTCAACTGTACATCTCAAGGATAAATTTCTCACTCTTATTGGAGTTAGTATATGTAAAGGGGACCAAGATCCTTGTATCTAAGGGCATTAAGGCTTGAGGAAAATTTTCAAGTTGAAACTTATCTAGAACAAAAATTAGTTGGCATAGAAAATGTCTAGGAAGAGAGAGAAGAAATTTCGTTGGGAAATGGTAATGGGAAGACAACAAAGATAGGGAAACCTTTGTTGGTAGATAGCTACCAAAGTTTGATTAACGTTTTACAGGATAACGTCGATGTGTTTGCTTGGTTTCCCTCAGAACTGCCGAGCATCCTTAGAGATGTAATAACCCACAAGTTTCAAATTGATCCCAATGCGAAAGGGATTTAGTAGAGGAAAAGGTATTTTGCTCTTGAACGGTAGGCGGTTGTTAAAGAAGAAGCCCAAAAGCTATTAAGGTAGGGTTTATTAGGAAAGAGCCTTATGTGACTTGACTAGCTAATTATGTGTTAGTCAAGAAGTTTAAGGCAACTGGCGTATGTACATAGACTTTGTGGATTTGAATAAGGCCTGTCCCAAAAATTATTTCCCTTTACTAAGAATAGATTAGTTGGTTAACCTAACTACCGGACATGCCTTACTATCTTTTGTGAATGCGTTTTCGGCTATAATCAAATCAAAATGGATGAGGAAGATGAAGTTCATATGTCCTTTGTCATTAACTTTGGGATGTACTATTATACGATGATGCCCTTTGGGTTCACAAATGCTGTTGTAACCTATCAAAGGCTTATCACCAGGATGTTTAAGCCTCAGATTTATCATAACATCGAAGTATATGTCGACAACATGATAGTATAAAGCATGATAGAAAATTAGCATCTTACCAATCTTGAGAAGACATTTGGTACTTTAAGGAGATACAATATGAAACTAAACTCATATAAATATGTTTCAGGTGCTACTTTAGGAAAACTTTTAGGTTATATGATCACCTAGCGTGGTATTGAAGGAAGCCCAAGGAAGATCGATGCTATTTAAAATATGAAGTCCCCTTACACAGTTAAGGAGATTTAGGAGCTAACTGGGTGGATAGCTACCTTAAACAGATTTGTGTCAAAAAGTATAGGTGGATGTATAGAGTTTTTAAAGATCTTAAAGAATCTGAAGGAATTCCGATGGACTAACAAGTGTAAGAGAGCATTTAACGAGCTGAGGGAGTTTCTTGTGTCACTACTAATACTCTTGATACTCATTTTGGAAGAAAATTTGTACTTGTATTTATTAGTTATTAGCCGAACTCTTTCCTCTATCTTGGTTTGAATAGACAGTAGAGAGCATCAACCGATTTATTATGTGAGCTATGTTTTACAAAGGTTAGAAAATTAATATACAAAGATTGAAAAATTTGTATTGGCAGTGGTTCTCTCGGTAAGAATGTTAAAGCCATACTTCGAGGCACATCAAATTGTTGTCTTTATCAATTAGCCTTTGCAATAAGTTTCTAGTGACTAAACTTTTTGGGGAGGATGATGAAGTTTGCTCTAGAGCTAAGTGTCTATGGTGTGCAATACAAACCTAAAACATCATTAAAAGCTCAAGTATTGGCATATTTTATAGCGAATTCACTAGTGAAGAAGACAACATAGAGATGGTCTGGAAGTAGATATGGAATTTATATGTTGATGGCTCCTCCACTAAAGAAGGATATTGTGCAGGCCTCATTTTGCAAAGACCCTATAATCTGAAAGTCAATTATGCCTTCAAGTTTGGGTTTCTAGCTAGCAATAATGAGGCTAAGTACGAAGTCTTAATAGTTGGACTCATATTAGCAAAAGAAGTTGGTGATGAACAATTTGAAGTTTTTTGCGACTTACAACTTGTTGTGAATTAAGCCAAAGGAGTTATGTGGTAAAAGAGGAAGTGACGAACAAGTACTTACTGATTATACAAACAATTAAGGAAGAGTTTCAATCATTTTCAATTGAGAAAATACTAAGAAGCAAAAACATTGTTATCGACAAGTTGTTGAAGTTAGCTAATATGATACTGCCTAATTTAAAGGACAAGCTCTTTATTGCTTATTTCCCCAATAAGAGCTTACAAATTGTTAAGCAGAGCTATGAGTTGGCTGCCTACCCTAAGGAGAAGTCTTAGATGGATCCAATTACAAATTATTTGAAGGATGGTATTCTCCTTGATGAGAAGAGAGAAGCTCGGAGGTTGACTTAACAGGTCACAAATTATATGTTGATTAATGACTAACTGTACAGGTGCGACTTTTCTTAACCTTATCTTAGATATCTTTTACCAAAGGATGCATGATGAATACTGTCTGAATTACATGGTAGTATTTGTAGCAACCATGTAAAGGGAAAAACCCTATATGTTCATATACTGCAACTCAACTATTATTGGCCGATTATGAGAGAAGATGCAAAATTTACTATTCACCAATGTCTAAAATGCTATAAACATGAGGTACTGAGCTATGCACATTCTATTGAACTCTACAGCTTAATTAGCCTTTAGCCGTTCACTTAATGGGGATTGGATATAATTAGACCAATTCCAAGATCTACGACATAGTAGTAATTCATCATAGTTACCATATATTATTTTACTAAGTAGGTAGAGGCCAAAGTAGTGGCTAGAATCACTGAACAGAAGGTTGACGCTTTTGTTTTCAACTTCATCGTATCGATATTTGCGATTCCATACATGATAATTACTGACAATGAACCACAATTTGATAATGATAAGTTCTAACCATTTTGTCAGAAACACGACATTTGTTTGAATTACACTTCAGTGACTCATCCTCAGACCAATGGGCAATTGAAAGTTGTTAATAAGATCATTTTGTATAGTTTGATGAGAAAATTTGATCAAGTCAAGAGTAAATGGGTTGACAAATTACTGAGGGTTTTATGGGGATATAGGACTACCCATAGGACTTCAACCAAAGAAACACCCTTTAGATTGGCTTATGGGTCGAGAGCCGTCTTATCGATTGAGATGGATTTACCTAATCTTAGTACTCAAAACCTTGATATAATGGCTAGTTAGGTTAGCCTTATGGCTAATTTAAACACAATTAAGGACATAAGAGATGATGTGAGAGGAGCTACATATTAGCATAGAGCAGCTAGATATTACAATCAAAAGGTAAAACACAAAGTATTTTCGCTTGGAGATCAATTTTGCAAAAAATTAGAGGCAATTGGCATATGAGATAATCAAGGAAAGCTTGGCACAAATTAAGAGGATTCTGTTAGAATCTGGGAAGTCATAGGCGAGGGGGCTTATTGAGTAGAAAGGTTGGATGGGACAATCATCCCTTTGGCATGGAATGCAAAGAATTTGAAGCTTTACTTTGCTTAGTTCCTTACAATTATGGTTTGTTTCTATTTCTATTCTCAATGTTACAAGGTAATGGCCTACATCTTGTTTCAAGTATGAAATGTTCATTTTAAGTTTATATGAGTATCTCTATTTCTTGTCGTTTTCATTCCCGATCAATGCATGATTAATGGATTAATGAAGTTATAGCTATATAGTGATCAAACCAATACTTAATAAGTTCAAACCTATAATGGTTAACAAGCTTACTAATTATTGATGAATAATGCCAACTCTTCTTGAATAATATGTTGAGAAATAAGAGAATGAACTCTATTATTCCTTTTAACAGGTAATCTTATGGTTAAGGAAAAAAACATTAGTTCATGTCCTATGCAACTAATGAACACTATGTCTATGGAAAGACATCTAACACGTGCATGAAATAAAACATGCTTAAAAGAAAGAACATGCATGTGAAATAAAATGAGCTAAAAACTAATAACTTGACCGTGAAATGAAACGTGCTGGAAATAAAGGGCGTAAAGGTTGAATATCCCATTATAATAAATGGATGGCATCTCGATTGTATTAAGTCCATATAACAATTACAAAAATAGAGTACAAATTAACAAATCGTCTCAAGAATTGGGATGCTTTTCTTCTTTGATTGGGCAGAAGTATTCTCCTAATCAGAAGAAGACGAAACCTTGGAGCTTACTTCTTTTCTTCCATAGGGGGTTTTGGAACATGTGGATGTCTCTTGACGAACATAAGGGGTCTCCTTAGATGATGGTTCCTTGTCATCAATTGGAGCTTCAATATTAGTTTCATCATTGTCACCTTACACTTGAACCTCTATCTTCGATTCTTCGTTGACTTCTTCATTGCTACTACTAGCATCATTGTCATCAATGTTGGCAAAGTCTAACCATAATAGCTCATAATTAGGGTGAACTTTTAAAATTTCTTTTCTTTCCTATTGGACTCCTTATAGAAGATTCTTTTGGAGTAATTTCTCGTATTGCTAAGTGGGAGCTACGATTTCTAGTGCTTCCTCTATGGAAGGCTCCTTTTTTGTTGCCTCCTCTAATTGGACAACACTAGACTAGATCTTAGAGCCATTTATCTCCAATTCCTTTATTTGGATCCCTTAAACTATCCTCTTCGTCACTTATTGAGGTGATTGTTCATCCTCACCCCTAGTACTCCTCTCGTTTCTTACAAAGCTCCTCCTTTAGGTCCTCTATCTCCTTATATAACTCTTTATTCATGGCCTTGAGGCTTCAGACTTCATCGACTATTAAGGAATGTGTCGACTTCTTAATTGAAAGCTCTTCTTGCAGTTTCGTAATCTCCATCTTATCTTTAATACTTGTGTTCTTGGCGACAACAATTTGAGTCTTTAAGGAGTTATGTGCCTTCTCAACTTTCCATAATAAATTAACAAAGATGAACAAATCATTTGCTTCTTAGCAAAGCAGTATTATGTAGATGTTACCTTCTTCATTTCTCTCTTAGCTTCATCAAGAGCAGTTAAAACATGGCTACTAGTTTGCATGTAGGAAGAATTATGTCGATGATAGACCATGAGTAGTAAATGAAAAGTTGATTATTACTTACATCATATAACTTAGTCGGCAATATGACTCTTATTGCAATCATCCATTCTATCTACATCCTTTTTTGTGATCTCCTTATCCTTAGGGAGAATGACTCTCTCTATTAGGGCTAAGGACTTTGTCCTATCACTCATGGCTGAATTAGTATGTAATACATTCTAGCTCCAGCATGGTACAAAGTATTTGCCCACTTCGCGGTTAAGGATGAACTCTGTAGAATTGATGTCGAGAGCTTTATTTCTTAGAGCTTCCTTCATCTTCTCATCTAGACTCCTGCTTTTGTAGATGGAAGTTGACTGACAAGCTCTTTCTCACATCTTTTTATAAGACTTAGCTCATTTTTCGTTGGCTTGATGGGCCTTTTAGCATCCCTTGAGGAATGACCTGTATGTTACTATTACCATTGATCTCTTGGTAGGATTTGCTTAACATTTCCTCTTAAGGAATGTTTTTTGAGGAAGGGATCACCTTAAGTTGTATAGCCTCCATGGCTTCAGTCTATTTAGTCCTTTGACCTTTATCGGCGAGACGAGTCCCCTTTTTTGAAGCAATAGCTTGCTTCGCAGCTTTCTCTTAAGTAATCTTTTTTAGCATGAGCGGGTAAGTGACAAGTGCTTTGATGGGCTACAAGTTTATCAAGTTTTAGCTTTTTGGCCTTTTCTTAGGCTAGTAGTTTAATGGGATCTACATTGCCTATACCTATGTCTGTAATAAAGGATATGGGTGTTATAAATGGGAAAGAGAGAAAAATCAAGAACTTACGAGATTTGTGCCAAGTGAAGCTCAAAGGTGACTATTCTCCCCTCAAGTTACAACAATGAATTTCCTTTTGTAGCTCTACTCAGCATAGAGATTGCTCTAACACTTGCCTTCTTTTTTAAAGCAAATTGGATCCTACTCTCGTATCATTTGATTATCCTCTTAGCACTCCAAAAACACATTTTATTCTTTTTTCTTTCTCAAATCTTTTTTACTATAGCAGTATCACTTGGCATCAAGTCAATGTCTTTGGTATGGATGGGCTCAGTTCATTTGGGTTTAAAAATCCAAATCTTTATCTGATATGATAAACACAAACTTGTCATGCCATTTGTGTATTTTTGACTCCAACCCATCCATAAATTTTCACCCATGCCGATTGGTCTAAAATACTAACCATTGGGTTACCTCTCTACTGTAAGGAAGTATTTGAATAACTAAGGCATGGCTTTAACCTTAATCTCTTTGTAGATTATCTCAAACGCTACAAGAAGTCAATAAGTATTTGGCGAAAACATACTTGACACTACTTGGAAATAATTAAAGAATTACCTAATTAAAGTAGAAAATGGGAGGCACAGTCTAAAATCGAGGTATTTTAGATATATATGAAACTCACAGTCCCTTGGAAAATACATCTCTTAATCTCCCTTAGCCTGCATTAATTCCATGTCTTAAGAAGATTTAGCCAATATTTATTATACTTCGAGACGAGTGTTTTAATAGTACCACTCGTTACTCCATCCAAGGAATCATTATTATAAAAAACATTATTATACAAATACCTAGTTTCAGATCTTCCTTTTTAATCATCCGGATAGTTATCCATTGGAAGAGCGTTGATGCAAGCGAGTTTTTCCCTTCGCTCTATTTTGCTATCTATTAAACTACTTGAAGAATAAGCTGAATCGTTCATTTTTGGGGGGAGAAGTAGCGTTGGACACAATTGCTTTAGAATCTGAGAGTGTAAGTTGACAAATGACACTTCGAACCATACTTGATTGAATTTATACGAGGAAGTCACAAGCTAGATGAAAACTTGCAAAACGAAATGCCAAAAGAAAATGTAAATTCTAAAAGTGGATATTCTTTAGTGCATGACATTCCTCTTTCCTTTAGAGGTGATGGGAGTGGTGCTAGCTCATAGAAGCAACCGCAGTTGGATCAAAACAATGTCTCTACCGTTGATGTTGAGCTAGAGTTAGGCCCTCCATCGGACTAAAGGGTGTTAGAAGATGAAAATTGAAATGAGAAAAGAGAGAGAAATTTTTATCAATATGGAAAAACCTTTTATATATGAATAGTCTCTCCTTATAACCATAACATGTTTCTAATAGGAATTGGGTTTCAATTAGACGGTTAAGTATAGATTAAGGACATGTATTATGAGTCAAACTTTTGACAGTTATAGTGTTACTGACAGTTATTAGCCTATGCAGTGTAATGATGGTAGTTGTCGCACCTGTTACCATAGAAAAGTGAATGAGTTGGAAAATTAAAAGGCTGTAACCTTTTGCTTTGGATAAGATTCGTTGCATTTCAAAATAAAAATCAAACATTCCTACATCATTTGGCATATAGGAAACTCATTTTAGTTTTAATCACCCAACTACTCAAATCGACCATTAAACTTTATTTACTCCCATAATCAAATTCTTAACTACGGTAGTTGAAGGGCAAATGTTGATAGTCGAATTTTACCTTAAAATATTACTCGGTCATTTGAGTGACGAGAAACCAACTAATATCATTCTCGGCTAATGCTAACTAAGTCTTAGTCCACTTGATGGGTCTTAAAATCTAGCTTGTTAATATGTTTGGTTTGAACTTGGGTAAGTGATGCCAATAGTTACGATTTGGTACAATCTCATTATATAACTGCTTATTACTCCTATATTTTAAGCATATGCTTGATTATAAGATCTTTATGCAACCCATAATCAATGATTAACTGTAATTTCAAATACCTCATGTTCACCCATAAATATGGAAAGAAAGTGTTATAAGAATTCTCTTTCAACCTTTAACTGTATATTCATTCACTTATCTCTCTTTAAAACAATTATTGACTTAAACATTAAAGTACCGGACTAGATTTAATACTACTTAGTCTCTTATACTTTGCAAGAATAAAATCTTACCCTAAAATTACCAAACAACACCTCCTACTCTGAAGGCCGTGAGTCTACATGGATTACAACTTACCATGGTTTTATAGCCTTGCCTTACCACCCCGTGATTAGGGTAGGTAGCTAAGATCCTCAGGGTTTTCTAATTTCTTTGCACCCTTTACTTTTTATTTTTATTTTTATTATTTTAAATATATAAATTAAGTTGATATATTTAATAAATATTATTTTATTAAATTGATTATAACAGACCAATAAGAAGTTAATTGTATTAGTGGTGGATGAAATATATAAAGGACTCGATAGAAACTCGCTTTTATAAAATTTGGAAACCGTTGTTGAATAAAATAGGAAAAAAAATTAATTACTTTGATAGAAAAGTTGATAAATATTAAGAAATTCTTTTGTACTTTGTGTTGAAGTAGCAATTAAAGAGAGAGAGAGAGAGAGTTAATCATAAGGATCCCGACGAGGAAAACGTAAAATCCAGGGTAAAAACCATAAATAAGACTAAAGCAGATCCATTGAAATATATGATTCTTAAAATCACATAGCATAGCTATTCCACAAACGAGGCCTAAAAGGAGATTCTCATAGCTCTCATGTACTTAAACAGTACACTATAGATTTACAAAACCAAACCCTAAGACTGTTAATAACTTGAACAACCAGAAACATAAAAATAGGAATTTTAGCACGTTGCCGAACACAAAGTTCGTTCGGGTGACCGTCCCCTCAAACGAATTATAAGCCCGTTTCGCTCAACCTAAGTGCCCTTCGAGATGACTATTGCAGTCCGATCCCTGTCCGAACCATTCGAACCTATGTTCAAAGAAAATTCAAGAATCTATTTAATAGATACACTAGAAGAAAGTCCAAAACTGCATTGTTATTAGCCACGTGAAAGCAACCAAATATATATATATATACATAAATAAGTATAAATTTAGTACTAAACTTTTTGTAATTTTTTGTTTGAATCTTAAATGTTTCAAAATTTCTATTTACTTACTTAATGTTTGAAATATATATATATATATATATATATATATATATGAAGCTAATCATATTTTGCATGTATTCTAAGAGTTACGTCTATGCAGCAAAATTACATTAACTGTGAGCAATTTTCTATTAAGCAATATACGCAATTTTCGAATTTCCCAAAATACACACTGCTTTATTTATTTATAACTTGTTAAATATATCAAACTATATCACTATAGAACTTCTTAGATTTTGTGGACAAAAAAAGAGTTTTTAAGTGTTAGGTACCAAAACATTTGAATTACTAAAGTACGCAGCATTGTAATTATTGGCAGCTGACGACGTTGAGAAGTGGGTGTTGGTGTTTTGCACGATTTGTGAATTGTATATATGACCCAACTTAGTTGGACATTCTAGCACCATACAGTGCCTCACGCATTCCCCATACCGATACATCATTCTCTTATACGAAACTATCTTCTTAGATATTTCAGTTTCACATTGAGCAAGATAAAGAATATTTATATATTTTAGCTCATAGTACGGAGGACTTGTATACTAGAAAGCATATCTAAACATGCTAATATACATGTGTTTGGATGAGTAAAATGTACAACATACCAATGTTAGTAGGTAGTTTTTAGAAAAAAGCATTATTTATATTTTTACATTATAAAATTTTATTAATATTCATATGTTATTAACTTTAACACAAAGAATGCTAATACCATTAAATGGGAAGCACAGTCATTTCCAAGTAAACGTGTTCTATAAAGCCAAGAAGCCTATATGCTTCGCATGCAACTCAGTGGGGAAAAGAAAAAAAGAATGGGAAAGGGTATTTGTATTGGTAGGGGAATTTTGCTATTGTTTTTATGGTATCTATCGACTTGTCATGGCAGATCAGATGCTAATAAGAGCTCATGCTTGTCGGGTTCGCATTATGGTGATGCACTGGGGAAAGCCATCTTATTCTTTGAGGGCCAGCGGTCGGGGAGGCTGCCGGAGGGACAACGTGTGAGGTGGAGGGGAGATTCTGCACTCAAAGATGGAAAGCATGAAAATGTATACTATGCGCAATCACTTCCAATGAATATCACTAAAACGGGTTAATAAGAACCAAGCACTATTAAGTACTCATAGATATCTTTTATAATATATAATTTCAAGAGTTTCTGCTATTAATACATTACTTTTGCATATTTAGTTCATTTTTCAAAATTGATTTGGTAATATCATGAAGAAATCTAGAATAAAATCCAATGTTGTCATCATATTCACTATATACCTGCAAAATCATTCTGTATAGAATTCACTGTGAAAAATATCAACGATTGGCTCATGATCTTGCAGGTGAACATGCTTGGAGGATACTACGATGGCGGTGATAATGTCAAGTTCGTGTGGCCGATGGCGTTTTCCGTCAGCCTATTGAGCTGGTCAGCGGTGGAGTATCATAAAGAAATAGCCTCAGCCAATCAGATGACACACTTGCATAGTGCAATAAAATGGGGGGCTGATTTCATAATGCGATCTCATACTTCACCTACCACATTATACACCCAGGTTAGCTTCTGTAGAACATAAACTGCAATAATTCATTTTTCCATGTTGAATAAAAATGGCATCGTTTATGCTGGAACCTGTCTCAAAATCCTATCCAAGACGACTGAATGGGCTAGGCTAGTACAAGTAGACTAGCAAGTCTTGTTAGATGTCACTAACACCTCTAATGTTAACAACATTGTGGCAGGTAGGGGATGCTAATTTGGATCATCAATGCTGGGAACGCCCTGAAGACATGGACACGGCGCGGACTTTATACAAGATCACTTCTAGTTCACCAGGAACTGAAGTAGCAGCGGAGGCTGCAGCTGCTCTTGCTGCTGCTTCACTTGTTTTCAGAGGAGTAAATGGCAACTATGCTGCAAAGCTTCTAAGGAAGTCGCAATCGGTAAAATAATTTGGCACAAAACAATCTCACAGTTTGATTTTGATTTCCTCATTTTGATGAAGGACTAAAAAGGTAATATGCTGTGATTTCAGCTGTTTGAATTGGCGGACCAGCATCGAGGATCCTATCAGAGCTCTTGCCCCTTTTACTGCTCTTATTCAGGATACCAGGTAAAGCCAACTAAGTAAAATGCGTTAGTATATATATATGAGATGATGGTTCCGTCCTCCTCGTACTCTTTACATCTGTTTGTTACAGTATAATTATCGTTAAGAGGGTTTTTATGGGTTCGGATACCTCTCTTCATTGTTAACGTAGAAATAAAAAGGAGTTAAAGTTAAAAAGTTTATATCATTTTTTCTTAAAAAATAAAAATAAAAAAGGGAAATTTTGAACTTTTCGTGGATTTGCTTTTAGTTTGAGTGTATAATCAACTTTAAAAATTTACTCCTTTTTTTTTTTGGAATTTTTAGCACTTTCTTAAAGTTCTTTGGAAAATCTAATAAGGAAAACACTCATGAATGCTTGTGACGGTTGAATAATAATCATAATAGTTAAAAGAGCTTCCGTAATGTATAGATAAACGGTTGAAATCTTTTAAAAATATATAATTTTTTTATTTATTATTAAAAAAATTTGTTAAAAATTATTTAAGTAGTATAAAGTCACAAAAATAAAAGACTCGTTATATATGATTTACCGATTAATTATGGAAATGCATTAATGGTGTCATGAAAAAAACAAAAACAAATATATCAAAAAGTAAAGAGCTTATAATATGATATTCAATGAAAGTTAATTTTTATGTAATAAAAATGTATATTAAATTTTGAAAATGTAAAAGGTTTTTTTTTCTTTGAAAACTCAAGTGATTTGAGAGTAAAACCAAGCAAAACTATGGGTGCAAACGAGGTTTTTGAATACTTGGGCTTGAGTTTGGTTCATTTAAAAATTATCAAGTTCGAGTAAAAACCGGATTTTACTGATCCTGAAAATTACAAAGATAAGGTTCAGCTTGTTAAGAAATCTAAAACTCAAGCTTCGCTCTTTTATCTAAACTAGTTCAAACTCGTTTACTTAAACAATTATGAACTCAAGCTTATTTAGACAAATGAGCTTAAATGAGTCTAACTTAAGCTCGAGTTTGAATCGAAGCTTAAAATTAATTTAAAATTTTAAAAACTTGGCCTTTTTTTGATGATTCATTGACTATATTTGTCTTATTCTTATATTTTCATATTGTATTTTTTAATACAACACAATCTTTAATGTAATATATCAACTTGCAAATCTATTTATGAGTTTACTCATAGCCCATTTGTAAGCCCACACAAAAACTTAAGTTTAGTTTATTTATATAAATAAATTTTATTTTAAATTTAAATTCAGCTCATTTATAATAATTCAAGCCAAGTTAAACTCGAGTAACTTATAAGCAGTTTTACTTATTTACAACCCTAAGCAAAATTATATCTTAAAAGTACATATTGTAGCTTCTATTCCATTCTTTTTTAACTCTCTATTGAGTTGTTGTGCCTTTATCGATGTTAATGCGTGTTTTTCATTCAACACGTGGGATGATCATAAATGTGGATGATATGTTCGTACTTAGATGTTTCCCTCAAAACAAAATACTTTTTCAAACGGTTGCGGCTTTGGTTGAAAATTGCCTTAGTTACAAAGACTTTTTAAATCCATGTCGATTCGCTTCAACTGACGCAATGTTAGGGAAAGTTAGGTTTTAAGTTGAAACCTACAACCAATCATGTAATCGTCATTTTTATGCTTTTGGAATCGGAAACCATCTCGCCATATCGAGGAAATATCATGGAATCACCAGATTGACCAGTTCTAAGATGGTTCTTGAAGTATAATAAAAAAGCCATCCCTCTTGCCAGTTGGCAATGAGGCAAAACTTTATATGAGAAACCACATAATTGGATCTAAAAATTTTCGAATGAGAGTCTCCAAGGGTTAAAAGAAATTTATTTTTATCATTTATATTAGTTTGCTTTCACGGGTAACGAAGATTGCAAGGAAAAAAAAGGGGAAAATAACAAAAAAGCAGCTAGATTTTATAGTTCATAGAGTATGTAAGCCAGCATATAACTTGGAAAAACAACATCGTTTCCAAAAATAGACAAGAAAGGTTTAATTTGGAAATATTCTCGATAAAAAATAAAAATAGAAATTCAAGCCTGTCTTGAGGTATTAAGGGATTTTGACGGAAACATTAATTGATGAACTTTCGGCTCGGAAACCAAACCTAACCCTATTTTATGGCTCGATTCGCAACCTCTTCTAAAACGTGACTGGTATTTTACAGGATGAACTATTATGGGCAGCAGCTTGGCTATACAAAGCATCGGGGAAACAGAAGTATGCAAATTACGTTTTGAGCAACAAAGGTTGGAGCCAAGTTGTATCCGAGTTTAGCTGGGATAACAAGTTTGCTGGTGTTCAAGCATTATTGGTAAAGGTATCACAATGACAATGTAACATTATGGCAATATATATTTCTAATGAATCTCATCAAATAAGGGGAAAAATTTACTCTGGCAACATGTTAGTATATTGGACGTAATACGTCACAATAACAGTGTAACATCATAGTCCTAACATGATAAGTACATTTGTCCATTAATCTCATCGAATAGAAAAGGAAAATTTACTTCCATACACCCGTCACGTCTTTACGTTGCGTAATACCCTTAATTATTTAAGATTGTATTGACTTAATAGCTATACGGCTGTGTTTGCGCTTAAATCTTGATACATTTTCCTATATCTTCTATCTTAAATTTTTGGGAATTCAATTTTATAGCATTTACAAATCAAATTTTGGTTAGGAGTTCTACAAGTGGAAGCATGATTTTGCCAAGTTTAAAGATGATCTGGAATCTTTCGTGTGTAAACTAATGCCCGGGAGCAGCTCAGTAGAGATTAAAACAACACCTGGTAAGCTTTTTTCACAGAGTCATCTCTTAAACAACACAAATTAAGGAAAATTCTAACCATGAGGATATGATGCAGGTGGTTTATTGTATACTAGAGATAGCAGTAACTTACAGTATGCAACTAGTGCCACCATGGTGCTATTTATATACTCTAAAACCTTGAGTGAAGCTCGCATAGGTGGACACCGATGTGGTTCTGTATATTTCACTGCCTCTCAAATAAGAGCATTCGCAAAATCACAGGTTAACAAATCCTCCTTCGGTTTTGAAGATTTTCAAGTTATCTATGATTAAGGCAGGACGAAGAATTATGTGTCTGATAAAGGGTTATATCTTAGTTAAGAGTAAAGGCACTTTAACCTCCTTAACTTTTATGGCTGTACACTTGCCCACTAACTTTTAAAAATTGTACTATAACCCTCAGGATTGTTTAGTTAATGGACTTTCCTCTTCGAAGTTGTGTTAAACTCTTCTATAACAAGACCTGCATTTGATTAATTTGTGATAGACTAGATGTTCATAAGAAGGCCTGTTATTAATTATTTTCTTAGGTTGACTACATTCTTGGAAGCAATCCCATGAAAATGTCTTACATGGTGGGGTATGGTAGTAGATATCCAACGCAACTCCACCACAGAGGCGCATCAATCCCTTCAATCCATCGCCACCCTGAGAAAGTAGGCTGCAACGACGGCCATTCTAACTATTTCAGTTCAAAAAAACCGAATCCCAACACTCATGTTGGTGCAATCGTTGGTGGTCCAAATGTATATGACCAGTTCAATGATGTTAGATCTGATTATTCACACTCAGAACCTACAACTTACATGAATGCAGCATTTGTTGGATCAGTGGCCGCACTAGTTTGCTGAAAATAGTGAAGAATATGAGAGTATGAAGTGGATGTCCGAAATTATCGCTAATATATATATGAATCATTATAGTATAGCAAGTAATAAACATGGTGTGTCTACTTGCATACTTGTGCCACGCCTTTATGTGGGAAAAATAGCTTTAAGTTTGTTCCTATAGGTGATGGGTAAGAAAAGACATGTAATCAGTTGTCGTCCAGAGATCCAAACTTGTCTTCTATAAATGAACACTTTTTTAGATTAATCTATTGAGGTGCATGTTGCAAAAGTTAGTGGATTACTTCCGGTTAGAAAATTCCTTACTATTATTGTCTCTTAACATTATCTAGGCTTAACAATCAATGCACATAGTACTGTTACATAAAAGGAAAAGTTCCCCCCTTAATATGTTCATGTACAAATTGTTGATAGTTTTTCCGGGCCCAAATTTCAAAGACCTTACCTAAGTGCCTTAGCATGCTTGGGTCCCAAGCACTCCTCTATACCAATAGCTCAATCCTCTCTAGTAAGGCATCTATGTTCAACTAGATGGCCGGCATACTTAACGTTAGCACAACCTACTTAGGTCATCCCCGAATACTCCTCTTGACCTTGAAGGCTCTAATGAATGTCCTGGGGTCCTTGACTTCTTGGGACTTTAGACCCCTGAGGACACCCTATTGTCGTTGAGGTTGCTAGTTCCCAAATTGGCAAATCATACCGACCTCAACGTCGAATACATGCTAGGTGCTTGGGATGCAACCTCAAGACTATGACACAACATTTGCTTTGTTGATTTCTTTTTCTCTCATCATTCAACGCTACTTGACAACTTATAATACTGCCGACATGCCTAGTCGTCTTAGCTATGACAGCTGTGTATGCTAATGTGATAGGCACCTTTCCCTAAAGTTGCCAACCAGTAGAAAGGTGTTGTCCTCTCTCATACTAAACACACCTTCCTACACTAACAACATACAAGTTAATTTTCATCTACCATGTATCCTAAACAGGTAAGCTTCATATCATATAAATTGGGCATGAAGCTATAAATATAAGCATCGAATCCTAAGCTCTCCTTACACCTTTAAACACATTCTAAATGCTCTCTCTTTTCCTTTTTACTAACTTTAGCATCGAAGGGCCGTCACTGACACTGCTATGGGAGGCTTTCTTGTAGGTGCACCACCACCTGTGATTGATAGACCACCGGAAGACCACCCCATCATGATATCACTATCACACAAATTATAAGTACAATAAACGATAAATTTCACTTTATATACCTTTGTTTTCATATGTTTTCACTTCATATGCTCATGCTCTTAATTTGCATACTTTACATATCTATATTTCACTTCGTCATGTTACTTTAGTTTGTTATGAAATACACAAAAGAAAAGGAAAAAAAAATAACAAACTACCGTCCTATATATAATTCATTTCAATTACACTAATCTCCTTTCTATTAAGTTCATTTGATTTTAGTTCATAAAGACAAGGTTTTGCAATCTATAAAGTAAGGTCATCAATATCCTTTACTCAACTTTTGATTTTATCAGCATGTCCGTCCTTACATGGTCATGATCCCATAGAAAAGCGCAATAAACAAGGGAGTTCATAAAGGAAAAGTTTGCCATAAGAATTTTGATCTCAACGTAGAATGCCCTGGCAAGTGATGTAGCATTCTTTCATTCTGTTTTAATCTCTACGAAGTTAGATGCTCCTCTAATAATGGGTTTATATCCATGAGCTTGCAGCCAATATTTCACCATTAGTGGGGTAAATGATGTTAATATGGACTTAAAATATCGATCTAATGCATAGATTTAAAAAAAAAAATTTAATAAGTATTATATATAAATATTAATAAAATATTGATATGAATTATAATAAAAAAAATTAATTTTTAAATCAATTATCATCTATAATTTGTGTGTATTATATATGTTAATATTTTATTGATATTTATATATTACATATACATAACTACCTATTAAATCATTTTTCTTTCGTAGTTGGTCTAGGATTATCTTTGCATAAATTAGAATGTGTACAAAGTTTATATAATACACCCTCTTATCTTTGTATTTTATATATGGTTAATCCATCTTTGAAATAAAGCATCCAGGCCTCTAAATCTTGAAAAATAAAAGCAGGTTCTTCAATGATTTAGGGAATAAATACTTAATTTTAGAGATAATGGACTAAACATATATGGTGCAAATGTGGGTGACATTTATTTGCAATTGACGATGTATGAAAAGCAACAAACTTGAAAAATAACAATCATGTTAATTTTAATGGAGAATTCTATAACAACCACAAATTATGGAGCTTGCTTAATACGTGTACGAGAAACCGTATCTACATCATTTTAGCATCACATCATCAGGTTCCATGCTTTCCATGATTTAGTGACATAGATGAACTTGGCTTATAAATCATGAACCATTTGGATTGATAGAATGAGGAAGGAACAAGCTAAAAGCTAATCAGCTTCATTTAGAAGTTAATCCCAAATTGATTAAAAGTATCCTTGGTCAAAACCATAATAGGCTAGAAGCTTAAGCTTCTAACCCTTAGCTCTAATTTCAATTCAAAATTTTGAGTTTATATCAGTCAACCTTAGAATGCCATAACTTTTCACATATTAAGGGTTATAGAGTCCATAATATGTCAATAAATTCGAGTCTACTTTAGTGGACTAAATTGCTTCAATCTTTGGGTTATTTAAGAAGTTGATTTTCGTTATGGAAGATTACCTTGTTAGTTTAAGAAAGTATGTCTTGTTTTATTCTCTCGTGATTTTATGGGATATGGATTTAATTCACATTTCTTGTTAATTCTAGTGTTATTAGGTTGTAAATTCTCTTTGATCAATTGTATTTTTAGATCTTTTGCAACAGTACACATTCTCATTAATATTTGTATCTTTACATTCCACTTTATGTTATTCATATTTATGTCTATCATGTGGCATGTCACTTCAATGAGATCTACGAGGAAATTTAGTAGTATTTATGTTTTACTTTTCACAAGTTAGAGATTTAAAGGTAGGATTGAGTTATATATATATAGGGAATTGTTATTATTAGTTAGTGTTGGTGGAGTTATTTATGTTTGTTGGTGTGGTTTTTGGTTATTAATTTAAGTTTCATATGGTGGGATTTAAAATGTGATTGGTTTTGATGAAAAACAATTTTCACACGTATTATGATTCAAGGAGGTTGTGATTATCATGTACTTATTAATGATAGCACTTCAAATTTGATTTTGAGTATGTCATAGAGAAGGATTAGAAATGATGAATCATCCATGTAATGAAAAAGGCATGTGTAGTACTTTTACAAAAAGATGCTTATGAGAAATTTATATTATGCGGTATTACTTTTATGGATGATTGTCACGTAGCTTTGGGGAAGCTATGGAAAATTTACCACAAATGTAATGTATAATCCCATAAAGACTATATAAAGGTTTAATATTGCTAGAAAATTTTCAGTAGCTCGATTGTTCAAGAAAGAGACTCAATAGGAAATAGAGTGAAAAAAAAATAAATGTTAGGTATAGAGTTATGACTGACTATAAGATGATTTGATTAAGCAATAAGTTGAAGTTGTATCAAATAATCTAGATTATGAACAATCAATTTAATAAAAAAAAAATTGTGAGTGTGAAAGAAAATTTAGTAAAAGATAAATTATGACAATATTTAAGAGACTATGATCAAAAGACTAAGGTGATAGCTGTTACTTAGAAGCAAATTTGACATCACTGACATGAACAAGTTTTCAATGACGAACCATCACAAGATTAAAGTAGTATATCCTATGACCAAATCCACTATGACCTATAATTGCAATCATTTGTAAATGTACTGAATTTAGAGAGTTTTGTTGATGAGGCATAGATGTATGGATAAACTTTGGATCATTGATGATATTGAGTAGTTGGTTAACATGAGATTGTAAATTTAGAATCGGCTTCATAAGATTAGTCTTTGATCCTGGAGTAAGATTCAAGATTCAAAGATGAGTCTCTTCATAGAAAAATGTAGATCTAACTTCTCATACATGCTCATTGCTTGTTTAACAAAACAATATATATATATATATGTATGTATATCAAATAGTTTTAAGCCAATTAAATGTAGTAGCAGCAAGAGAATGATACATATCGACTCCTAATCATTGCATTGAATAATCATTTTTAAAGGAAAGTTTAACACAATATAAGTAACTAGGCCTAAAATAACAAATGCAATTAGTGAAGCCTGATTCAACAAAATATCCCAATAGTGAGTAGCAAAGATTACATCTTAATGCAAACAAACGTTATCCATTTATTTCTCGAGAAGAACACTCAACTATACTAGTTACTACAAACACAAATAATTTGTTCTTTTCCTCACTATGATCAAACTTTTTCTTCTTTAAGTGTAATACCACTTAAGTGCTAGGTGATGGAATTATAACCATCGAGGCACTATTTAATATAGTGACTTGAAGTTTGTTGGAACTCTAAAGTTAGGTGTGCTTAGGTTAAGTTAATTCCAATATGTATGATCCTTAAGGGAGTTGTCACACTATGGGATAAAACCGTATGACGCTCCATGCTAAAGTGAACAATATCTCTTTGAAAGGAGCTTCAATGAGGTTGTTACAGGGTGGTATCAGAGTAGTTGACTAGCTAGAAGGGTAGAGTCACTACCTTGTGGTGGTCATAGACTTGTGTAAGTAAATTGACAGGAATGTTGATTCTACAAATGAGGTGGATTGTAATAACTCTTAAATACAAGGTGAAGGAACTTTAATTATTGAAACACTTTTTGGTGTAGCAAGTTCAAGTTTTTTAGAACTCTAAAGTTAAATATACTTGGGCTAAGTTAATCCCAAGATAAGTGACCTCTTGGGACTAGGAAGCTACTATTCTAAGGATAAGTCCATGCTGCATTCCATGCTAAAGCGACCAAAACCTTAGAGGGAGGAGTTCTACTTAGGTTGTTACGTTAAGTGATCAAACTCCTCTAAATCTGTAACATTTTTCAAAGCTTTAGGATAAGGGATAGAGGAAGATATGTCACAGAATCAAGAAATCAACAAGAGATATTGGAAATGGACTAAAAGGTGTTTCTTGACTTTAATGTCAAAATCCTCCACTCCAACTTTGATGTGCCATGACTAAAGTAATGATTTTATATGTATTGTATCTTATTAGATGGCAATTATCCTAGGGTTTGCAGTGAATCTGTTTAAGATAATAGTTTGATATTACAAACTAATGTTGGTAAATTAAGAACACATCATCAAAGTAATAGTAGTAGTAGTGGAAATTAAAGCAAATTTAGATAACTAGATTATGAATATGATTGGAATCAATCAAGGAGTTCAAAATTGTTATCCTTACTACTCTAATAAGACATGCCTACAATCTTAATAGTTAAAGAATCATTGGGATCAAGCTTGTAAAACTATGATGGGGACTATCTTTAGAAAACTGAGCTTGTCTATCTCACCATTACCTATTGTAAGAAATTTCATTGTAGAAATGAATATAGTAAAGCCATTACTCACACATAACTAAAACAAGAGCATAAATGTAATGCTAACAAACTTCTCTTCTTATTAAATTACCTTAGAGGTAGAGGAACTGTGATAGTGCCAAGACATTATAGTTTAGAGTAATATGTACACTACTTAAACTATGATTGTTGAGTACCAAAATACCAACCTAACTAAAATCCTTTCTTAGAATGTATGAGGTGTAAACCTTGTAAATTTAGCTATTTGAGAGTAAAATTGAGCTTTAATACTATAGATGACTTGATAAGTCATTGAAGCCAAGCAAGATAAAAATTTAATAAATTATAAATTTAAATATATTATAAGTAATAAAAACTATAAAAAAATTTATTAAAGCCTAAATTGTGTACAAAAACCCTAAATCCGATGTGCGTGCAAATACTCAACATCAAACCCAAACTTGATTGAAATTTTAAAATTATAACTTTAAGCCTATAAAATAATTAAATATCACTCAATAGTGATATAATTGTAGTCGATTGTAATTATTGACTAAATCACATAATCGCATAAAAAATTAACGAAATTGTTACAATAACTTGTTAAAATTATAATTATAACAAGTACCAATTAAATTGATAAATTTTCAAGAAATTATAAAATTAATTTATGATGATTGTTTTTATGATTTTTAAGTTTAGAAAAATTACATATAATTATTTTTAATTTCCATTTTCTTGCTTTTTCTTTCCTTTTTTTTCTCTTTTCCTTTCTTTTCTTCTTTTCTCTTATTTTTCCTTAGCCTACACGTGAATTCTAGCTGATTAATTTCAGCAACCCATGTGCTTTAAAATGAAGTACATGTGTCACAAAATAAAGGGAGAAAGGACAAAAGAATAATGTAAATATCTAATCTTAATTAATACTCAAATGAAGAGGATAAGCCTCTCTATTTTTTTATATTATATGCTGCAAAATTAACAGCATTTACACCCCAAAATCTTGGAAATTTACAAAGCCGAAAATACAAAAAAAAAAAAAAAAGAATGAAAGAAGAGCAAAACAAAGCTAAAAACCAAACTGTGAAGAACAAGGAAAAGAATAAGAAGAAAAAGAAGGAGGAAGAAAAGAATAAGAAAACAAAAAATAATTAGGTAAACTTAATTATTTTAGTAGTATATATGTATATTATATGGTATGTACATGTATATATGTAGTATTTGTATTGTATTTTAGTAAATATTACATTCCCAATATATTTATGTATGCATAAGTAATTAAATTAAGATATATATGTATGTATAAAGATATGTATGTAGACGTGTATGTATATAAGTATAATATACGGTATATGAGTATACATAATTGTATAAACAAAAATACATGAATATATATATATGTGTGTGTGTGTGTGTGTACATAAGGATATATCAAGTAAGTATTTACTATTTTTACAAAATAAATAAATATATATATATATAGTTATACACGTGAAAGAGGAATTTGGTATGTATTTATGTTTTTCATTTTCATATGTATATATATAAGTATTTTGTAGATATATATATATATATACATGTAAGTTATATTTTATATACATATAGGTATACATGTATGTGGCGTGAATTTATATATAATATATAGTATATGTATAACATATAGTATATATGTACTATATCGAATATTGAGTAAGTAGTATATATAATATAATAACATTTACTAAATAAAATAAATTCATAAATATGTAAAGAGTAGGCATATAAATATATATATATGTATATTACCATAAATTAGGAATTACAAATTAAAGTAAATTATAAAATTAATTAAATATAGTATAAGTACATAAATATATATGTAAATCGTAAAATAAAAATTAATAATAAGAAAATAATAAATAATGAAAATAATAGCAATAAATAATAATAACAATCGTAATAAGACTAAAATCTCAAAAATAGGAAAAATATACTTAAAATAATAAAAATATCAATTATATGATTTAAATAGTTATTAAATCATACATATATTAAGAAAAAGCTAAAATTAGTATTTTATAATTTTCAAACTAAATAATAAATTTTGTAATATTTTTATATCACAATTTAAATTGCGAGTTATAACGTCTAAAATGAACCTCGTTACGAGAAAATACACTTGAAAACGATCAAAATGGACTGGCGATAAGTTCATAACAATCTAAGTTAAAACGAAAAAGTTATACGTGATTCAATAAAAAGCTCGAATCGATGATTTCACGTAAATCAATAATCGATTTAAGTAAATAGTACTATCTAGCATGCTAGTTTAGTTATTTAATTCCCAAACTTATTACTTCCCATATTCCCCTAATGTTAGGTGATCTTGAGATCGAGACCGACTTACCTTTGGACTATTACAATCCCTAACATCATTTATGACCAAGTGAATACTTTCGATGACTTTATATTTGTTTTGTGTTTGTAGTTAGTGCACATGAATTAAATATTAATAACTTGATACATAGGGTTTCGGGTTATGCATGTGATTGATATTGATTGATTACTATGTAAAATACTGTTAAATGTGATAGTTGAAGATTTGGTTATATAATTGATTGCTACATTATTAGAATGATTTGTTGGTAATGTTTGACCATCTCATAAAGTAACTTAATCATATTCAACTCAACTAAAATTAAACAAATCATGCATAAAGTACGAACATTGTATATAATGTTCCAGTCGTCACCTCACGTGGTTGGTAATGAAGGGCCTTGGAGGGCTAGATTCCCATATGGTTTGATTAGTACAGTGCAGGAGTATTGGTATAGTAAGACCCTACCCTTGGCTTGCAGGTTCTATTGGTATTGGAGACACTAACCGTGGGTGGCTAGGGCTCGTGTCTAGAGACCACCGCTATAGGTTATAACCGTGGACTGCGGGAGCCACCTCACCGCTAGACTTGGATATTTGTATAGTACTGAATGTTGGAAATAGAAACTTGTTTTATGAAATAGGGAATTCATATATATATATATATAATGATATAAGGCTCAAAACTCAGGTGTTAGAGATCGGTTGTGATTGGTGCCAATGTATCTCCAATCCTTACTTCAGAAGGCGTTAAATCTGATGTTGTATGCAGAACCGGTCAATTGCATATACACTGTTTGGCATATTGCTTGTTCATATATTCATATGTTTGGTAATAAATTATTTGATAATTTGTTTGCTGGTATAGTATGAGGGATAATTCACTAAGCTCTAAGCTCTTGTAGCTTACTCCTCAATAGTTTTCACTTGTAGGTTGTTAGATGATCAGGCATAGGTTAAGAACTAAGAGTTGAGTGCTAACATCGAGATGCATAGAAGTTAGACTCTAAGGATAGACTAAATGATTCATTTGAATTATTATATATATAATTATTAATATTACATTTAAATTTTATGACTTTAGTAAGTTTGAGTTTTAGAACTTTACTATCTAATCTTATTGTTTGGTAGGGGATACCGATTCTTTGCGGTTTTGATGAACTGTGGCTTATCGGATATTCATAGTCACATCTATGTGGTCGTAAGTTAATTAAATAAATAAATAAAAAATTTAGTGACTGATTATTTAGAATTTTGTAATCTTTGACTTGTAAGATAATTTTCAAATCATGAGTGCATACATAATATAAAAATTTTAGGTAATTCTACTAAGCCCCCTTTAGAGTTATGACATGAGGTACTAACTCCACCGATGGCTTCAATCTGATTAAAAAGTGGTTTTTGATGATAAGCCAAATACACCTCTCCTCTTAGAAACTAAGATGGATTCACTCATAACCTTCTCTTTGTATTGTCTATTCTCTTCAAAAGGTTTTATTTATATAAAGCAAAGGTCTAGTGAAGAAAGATGATAATTTTATATAATATTAATAGTTTAAACATTATATCATGGCCCATGTTTCTTCATAATAATCCACCATTACATACTAACATACAATGATAGTGTAAGGCCTATAATTGTTATTATACCAATTGTATATACAAAATATTGTAACTAAGCTAGTAATATAAGTGGAAGTAAAACATAATAAAAAATAACCCTAAAGAACAATGCTTTGTTAAATGTAGAGAATTCTTTAATATGGTATACTTAAGTCTTTTAATAATGCCTAAGTATTGATTTATAATTCTTTTGGTCATCCCCATCCATTATTTCTTACTTAGCTTTCCTATCCCTATCATGCATATCAATATGTTCCTTAACATTCTCATCCATTCTTTTACAAAGCTTACAAAAGTCTATTTAAGTGTTAGGTTAAACTATTGCTTAGTAAGTGGTGAAGAATATACATTATGTATATAGTCATGCAAAAACACAATAATGCTAAATTAAAGTGTAATACAGTAATCAAATCCCATCTACACATCTTGTCCAATATGTCATGAAATAAAAGAAAATAACTCCACTCTAATATAGATTTAATGATTTTTGTAAATAACATATTCCTACCAAACCTAAGCTTGTGCCATGAAGCATTGGTTCTTCTTAGACCATTTCGGACTATCCTTAGAGAGCTTTTACCTCTTCTCTAGTCAATTTAGTTTAGTATGGTCAAAAGGAGACAACATTTATAACTCACTTAATGGTTAATATTTAGTGGCACGAAAATGCAAAATATAGGGATATGTATGTCTAATTGATTGAAGTTGAATAGAACTTTTCATACCAATTATAGAGTGATCCAATAGAAGATCCAAACACAAGCAACTTATTGTAAACATAACAAGCCACATCGATTAAATATTTTTAGCTATTTCCTAAGATATCAAACATAATGGTAGTATGAGCATAAGCTTAAAATAATAGGTAATTGACTACCATTTCCTTCTTAAACTAGAATACGATTCTTTTTGAAGATGTATTATGGTGAGATCTAACCTTAGGAATTAAAGGTTAAGAAATTGAATATTTGCTACATTATATGTGGATTTGATAACTTACTATAACTTATTCGAAAGACCTATTTATTTAGTATAGAAAAGGCTAATAATGATAAATTCTTTTAATAACTATTGTTTAATGTAGTATAGTAATATAATACTATTTATTGTTATAGTAGTAGTTTTATTCAAGGAATGACTTCTAATCCTTTTTGTATTTTTGTATTAATTCTTAGGAAATGGTCTTTTATTGTAATGATATTTGATTATAATAGGGATGTAAAGTAATTTCTTAAAACATTATTAAATTTTGCAAGTATCAATATGATACCTCGTGTTCTTAATCTACTTGATTTAGGGCTCAGGTTGATGTTCTTTAAATTAAGACCAAATAGCATGAGATTGTCATGAAAGTGAGCAAAAGAATGTTCATGGAGTTTATTTTGAAAACAAGGCATAGAAAAAAACTAATTTTATTATTAGTGCAAAGTAACAATTTGGATCTTGACTCAACAGAAACTTAAACATTAAGTTTTTAAACATATAATATGATGTCAGAGATAGTCCAATTAATTTGTAAAAGTAATAATTATGAATAAAATATGTTAGTAGTAGGTAATATTAGGTTAAATATGTATCATATATGACATAGCTAAATATACAAACATTGGTTAATCAAATGAAATGTGGGAAGTAGTTGATAAACTTTCTAAAGGTGGCAATTTGATAAAATCAAGATAAATCCTCACTAGTTGGATCAATGGCAGCATAGAAGACCAAGAAATCAATTTAACTTAGGAAATAATTAATAGAAGAGAATTGGAAGAGAGAAATTAGTATTATCACTTAAGCAAACTTAGTAATCATTACCAAATTTTCTCAATTCTCACAAAAACCAACCGAACCAACCTCTAAAACTCTACTAGAAACGAGCTCAACTAATCTTAGAAAGAGTATCACAATTGAGTCTAAGAGAGATTTAAGTGGGATTTTAAAGAATATAGCAAGAAAATTAGGACATTATTGGAGGAATCTAAGCAAATGATGATTCTTACAATTAGAAGCTATTTGGGGTCCTAAAGGAGGAGGTGGCATTCATTGCTACTGATAATACCAGAGGTCGGGGTAGGTTGGAAGTTCATTCATTGATGAGTCTCGTTCCCTATTCGAATTTATGATTTTTTTTTTTACATAATAAATTCATGTAATTAATCTAAAAAAACTGTACTCTAGTTTTATTCAAGATCTAGTTTAATGTACATTTTGCATGATGGAAATTTGTAGTATTTATGATAGTTCCTTAAGAAATATCGGCATTTGAAATCAAATCTTTGTTAATTTTTAGAGCCCTTGCCATGTTTTTTTAGGTTAATTTTTGGAACATGGACTGTTAGCAAGACATAATTGATCTACATATAAAAATAATACGATAATTATCATGTTTGAAATTTATAATAATTATTTTGTTTATTTATCCCCGTTTTGAAAACAAAGGAATAATGAGCATTTTTCAAACTTGTATATTGATTCTCATTGGCCATGACTTGTAGGCTCGCATTATTATGTTGAGAATATTCAACTCTAATCTTATATATATATATTTGCATACATATACATATATATACATATGTATTCATGTAGTTAGAGGCAAATTTAATAAAAACAAGAGGTTGAAAAGGGTATTTTTGGTAAGTTTTGGAAATGTTAGATTTGGTATTTGCAATCACCAATTATTAAAATATAGATTTTTACGAGGTTATAGAATATTTTGTGGAATTATTTGAATAAGCAAGCTAATTGTTATGTAAAAAAGTAACACTTAGCTATATAATACCTTAAATAAATAATAAGTAATTATCTACTTGACATTCGAGTAGTTAATGTTTGGAATGGGTAATTTGGTGAAAGATTGGACATTGGTCATATATGTTTAAGGAAAGGGTTGATGATGGTTTAAGTTCAAATTGGCACGAAAAGAATGGTAATGCATAATTTTAACGTATTGATTAGGTTTGGTACTTTGGATTATTTGGATGGCCTATGAAAATATGATAATAATGGTACATACAATATTAAACTCTGATGAGAAACAAGAAAGTTATGGTAACTAAAAGTTAATGAGATTAAGATAGAGGATAAAAATTATTAAGTTATGGTTTTTTCTTTTGGTGAATAAACATACACTAAAAGAAGATAAATATTTACAATTATTAGGGCATGACAAGGTAAGCATCAAAAGAGGATCTTAAAGCTATATGTTTATCTTGTAACATGATTAAGCTAACATTACTACATAGGTCTATGGATTGTACATACTATAAGAAAAATGTCATGTTTCAAAATAGATAAATAGAAAAAAAGGAGGTGCAAAAAATTCTATGCATGGTTGAGGTTGCTTTTGTATCTATCCTGTAAGAGCATATGTAACTACATTGAGATCCCTAGGGATTACTTTAGTGCTCCACTTTGCTAGGAGAGATAGTTCTACCTTACATTTACGAAGAATATTATGATATACTAACTTAAGATTTGTTTTCTTCTTTAAGATTTAATAAGCAACATTTGAATTTAAATTGATTTCAACATTCGAATCCAAATTGATTTCAACATTCATATAGCCAAGCAAGGTACAATAATGTATCTCCTAGTGTAGACTCTTATATCATTTAAACCAATTTTCTTAGCAAAACCAAAAATCCATCTATCATAATTGTCTCTAGGATACTCCCTACATATGTCTGGTTCAATGAGATCATAGAACCATTTAAGCTAAGTTTGATACAACTTTGGGCAAAAAGGGTCTAAAACAAGTTGCACCACTATTAAGTCATGTTGATTGTATGTATTGCTTCTATTGTTTACTAATTTATCAAACTACCTATAGCTTCATCTACTTATGTGAGCTGAAGTGTTTAGGCATGTTTAAGTGAGTTATGCTCCTAATTTGTCTGTTGTGTTGTGTTGTAACTGATGACATAGGCAATATGTTAGCTTAGGAGGGTTTTGATTATTATTTGAGATCTATTGTTGAGTTTTAAATACTGTACTACAGATATTACAATATTTAATTGATGGTTTTTGTTATCTAAATGATGAAATTGAGAATATAAGGTTTATTCATTATTGTTAGTTCAATTAGATAACTGACTAAAAATTATGGTTATTTTCTTGCACAATTGATGTGTATGTTAATATTAAGAGTGAATTACGTAATTACGGAATACTAGTGCTATCAATTAAGCATTTGCAAATGTGCTATGCATAATACTCATACCTAACGTAAGTTTTAACCTACTAACTCTAAGTATGTTGTTAACTTTTGAGTGATAATAAAGAGATTCTTTAATGAATTGAGTTATACTCACTACCTAATAAGTTTGTAGCATAAGAATCAACCCAGTATTGCTACTTTAAGAAGAATTTTATAATTATGATTCTATGCAATTTAGGTGGTTGCTTCTTCTACCTTTGTAGAGTCATAACAAAGAACACAGTTCTAAAGGCAACATCTTATTAGTATTAATGTAAAAATTGCATTTATAGAAGGTATTGTCCATGTGAATGAGAAGATTTTAGGTTAATCAAATTTTAAAAATATAGAACCAAATAAGGTTTCCTTTTTTTTTTCTTTTGCCAAAATAGAAGCTTTATTAGAAAATAGGAAGGGCTACCTAGTTTAAGCTTTATCCATTAATAGGAGGAAGTTAGCAATATGTTAATTAAAGTGATTACTAAAAAGTTACCTAAACATAGGAAGCCAAAATAAAAGTCCTCCTTCCTCTTATAAACTCATAAATTGATGCTAATTTTTAGGGTTACGATTTACCATATCTTCTAAAAAAACAAACAAAAAAGTTAATCACCTAGTTACAGAATCTAGAGAGTTATACAAAGAGATTAATGTTCCTATATGGAGTATATTATTAATCTTCATCTTATAGTGATAGGTAAGTGTGTGTGTGTGTACATACACACATATAAATTAATATTTAAGTTTTTCATTTAGTATTATATGCTTCTATATTTGTACTACACTTAACACATTTACTATTATTACTTAAGTCTACTTTGTTAACTAATTTTAGTGATTATTCAATATTTTCTAAAAGATTTTTGCATTACTTTTTCAAGGATTTCATGCTTTGATTCCACTATAAGATTGTTAAGCCTCAAAGTTTTTTACTTGTAATAGTCTTTGTGAAAGTAAATTAATATTTATAGCGTATGGCCCATAGTTATTATTATACTAATATGAATGTTAGTAACGTAAGTGTTAGCAAAACATAACCATTGATAATGCTGAAAAGTAATGCTTCATCAATTATGAAGAATTCTTTGATAAAGTATATTTAAGTCTTTTACCAATGCCTTATGCATTAATGTACAACTTTTGTGGTTTTCTTCATCGATTAATCCTAACTCAACCTCCCACTCTCTATCTTATGTATTGGTATGTTTTTTTAACATTTTTATCCTAGCCATTTGTAAAGCCTACAAAAGTTTATTAAGGAGTAAGTGAAACAATTACTTAGGCAATGAATGTGCATTATACATATGATTACATAAAAACTCAACAATGTTTAATTAAAATGTAGTACGATGCAACAACCAAATGTCATACGCATGATGTTATTTGGTTCGTTGTGAAATTTAAAAAAAATAATAATACCATAATCTAAGTTCCAAAGAGTTTCTATAAATAACATTCTTACATTAAATCATGTCCTACATAATGGATCATTGCTCCTCCTTAAACCATTTTAGACTATCCTTTGATAGTTTTTACATATACTGTAACCTCTTCTCCAATCAACATACTTCAGTACGGTTGAAAGAAGATAACATTTATACTTTACCTAATGATAGGTATTTGGTAGGACATAAATGCATATTGTAGAGATGCGATGAATGTCCAATTGATTAAGGATAAATAGGATTTCTACTACCAATTATAGGGTAATCAAATAATATATCAAACCACAACAATTTATTGAACACAAGAAGTTCGACCAATTGGGTGAGCTCAGCTAGTTATTGCATAATATATCAAACACATTTGTTGCATGAGCACAAACAATCTTATTTATAATCAAAGGTAGTGTGATGACTGATAATTCATTGTTAACACGATACAACTATAGTGAAGCAAACCCTTTACTTGAGATACGATTTGCTTGAGATCCCTGAGTATGAAGTAGAGATTTTAAGGAAAAAGTGTTTAAGTTAGAATATGAATTGTATAATATTTCTTTTTGTAGACGTATTACAATAAGATTTAACCCTTTGAATTAAAGGTTAGGAAATCGAGTATTTTCTACTTTATATGGGGATTTGACAACTTAACATACCCTTATTAAAAATACTTATTTATGCAATAGAGAAATGGCAAGATAACGAATAAATTCTTTTAATAACTTTTGGTAAGTGTCTTATAATAGCATAATATAATTTGTCAAAGTAGTTATATCCAAGGAATGAGTTCTAATCCTTTTGTATTTTGTATTAATAGCTAGAAAATGGTCTTTTTATATCGTAATCATATTTAAATCATAAAAGGGGTATAACGTAATTTCATTAGAAATGATTGAATTTTAGTAATATCAATACTTCGGTTATTAAGAACTTACATTTGACATTTAATTGAGGCAAAATAGTTCTAATCTTAACTACATGTTCAACTAAGGATTCTAAGTTCAAACTAAGTTTAGTGTATATAAATTAATAAAGTCATTATAGTAATTCTCAAGGTTTACTGATAGTTATCAGTATGGGTGAACATGTAACCTTGTTGTACAGAATACTTACCCAGTACAACATGATAGATTCTAAGTGGATAATAATAGTTACAAAATAAGTTCGGGATAATAATTTCTCAAAACTCACTCTCATAGGATAAAGTACGAATATGAAATTAAGGTACTCAATGCGTACCTTGAAACCTATACTTTAATATATATTAGATAAAAGTTTTAAGGTACTTAGTATCCACTATGTAATAATAATCGAATACTATTAATAAATAAAAAATTAATATTACCCTTTTTCAACTTAAAAAAAATAATAATAAAGCCTAACTCATAATAAAGCCTAAGATTACATATTGCTTATGTCTATTACCTAACCCCTCTTCCATTTATTCTTTTTTATTTTTTTAAGTTATACCTTATTTCTTCTTTTACTATATCATTTTTCCTTATTTTTCTTCTTTACTAACCTTAGTTTAATAAAATCTTAAAAACATCTCGGTTTGTAAATTATTTGCTCTACTAATAAAGGTATGTTTTTAACTTCTTATAAATATGGATTACAGAATCATTTATTTACACTATAAGATCTAATTCCTTTGAAGTTATTACTAGTTGGTTTAGTGATAGTGAAGTCATAAGTTTAATATTGAATATACATCTAACATAATGTTTTAAAATAGTTTTTCCTTTTAAAGAAAATATAGATTTCATAAGATATCTGTACCTCGTAAAATTCATAAGGTAAAGAGTATAAGTTAATTTTAGGACATGATAGGACAGGTTGTGAGTACAAAAGTTTGGAAACATTTACTTACAGGTTATGATACAAATAGGTCTGCATGCCCTACCCACATTATACTTGCTCACTCTTGATTATTGGTATTAAGAGATAATTTGTAAATATTGAGATTTAGTCAAAATAACTTCTAAATATACTAAAAGCTGCTAGATCATCATAATATATCTAAGATAAGTTTTAATTTTCTAAAAAACCTTTATTTAATATGTTGGAATTTTTTTAAATAACTCATCATGGTGAAATCTCCTTGTAAATAGGGTTCTAAAATTACTATAAATATAAAGTACCAAGTATAATGGAAAATTTGCCATCTAATGATTATAAATAATATATTACATCATAGGAAAACTTATGGGGATTCTATAAGGTTAATGAATATTTTTTTCTTCTTCTAAAAGCAAGATTTTTATACAATATATAGCTTAAATTTGGGGAATTATTAGAAATACTTAACATGTACAATTAAATTTAGGAAGATTACATCATGTAAGGGGAAGTATGAGGGGATTACTACTAAGTGATGCCTTAAAATAGAAAGAAAATAAAATCACAAAATTCCAAAACCATTTCCACCTAAAATCACCACTGGTGGTCACCATCACTATTCTACCATTGTCTAGTTTCTTGAGGGGAATATGAAGGAGCTCTAGAAATTTTACCTTAATTTTTAGAAGCTTAAGTTGAGTTGAGTTGGGAAAACTTTTGAAGGGATGGTGATATTTATAGCTTATTCCCTTAATTAGACATACCAAATAAAGATTATTAATTTGAACATTAAAATAACTATAGTATTTTGGTACTCTATTCTTTTAATGATAGTCATCTACATAGCAATATCGTTATATTATAATGAAAACTACTATATATGTCACATATTCCACAATCATTTCATATAAGTTATATTAACTATGGTGATTTAATGGTTGTGTGGTTGGTTCTAGTTTCAAATCTTAAGAATCCATATCTACGTAATACGATATAAGATTAAACTTCCAACTTTACCAACCGTAAACTTTATCCCTCCTCTATACATGTGTATGTGAGCAAAGGATGGATAGGATAAAGATCCTTAATTTGTATATTATATTATAAGTACATGTTTTAAAAAAATTGGAATAAGAACCTATAGTCACCTCCTTGTACTTAGTAAAATTTAGAGATTTCAAGGTATCTTGTGGATATACTCTTTTAAAGGTGAAACAATATTAGATATTCATGTCCAAAATTATTTATTTTAAATTGTAAGTTAATATCGATTGTTAATGTAGATAACAATTCAATAATTAACATATAAAAGCAGCCTTCAACAAAAAAATATATAGGAGATTGAGATAAATTTGACTATTTGATCAAGTATTCACCTAAAATAATAGGTCATAAGTTAGACAAAGATGGTTCAATTTGTATTATATATGGTAAATTAAAATATAAGTATTAGCTACATTGTACATGTTAAGTGTATGATACATTACACATATTGCAAAATGACAAGATACCTATAACTTGAAACCCTAATATGCTATTTACAAGTCCCCAATTTTCAAGATAATTATTAGATCATATTTCATATTTTACCTTACCTTATGACTATAGGTTACAAAGCTAAAAATTGAAAAATCCAAACTATACTGATTTTTCAACTTGTACAGCTATTCAATATCCCATAAATTTTAGGTCCCATAAAAAGCTGAAAGGGAAGGCGAATGTCAAGTGATGTATTACGAAAAAGAAAGCAAATCCTAAAATGTAAAATAAGAAGCAACTAGATAGAGAAAACAAATGTTCCGCATGCTCAAGTTGACATTTAGGCTATTATGAGAGAAGCAAAATAATATACACACACATTGTGACTTGTATTAGCTATAACTGAATTCTAAACTTTACGGTCTAGATATGCTCCGGTAAACTGTACTCCATCTTCTTTCTTCCAGTTGATACACAATAATACATATAAAACCATAGCTACAAATATCCTACAATGATACCCCGTGTTGGACACGTTTGGGTCCAATTAACCCGAGTTGCCACGCCAGTTGCCATGGCCATGAAAACATACTCATCGCGGTCAATTATTGCTTTTCAACAACCCCTTTTCGTGTGCGGATAAGTGGGGAGGACGTGTGAGCAATGTCTTGTGTCATCACTTTGACAATAATTGCAAAACGTGTGCAAGTTGTTCCTAAAATAGAATTTCCCTGCGAGCCAAATTGTTGACGTTTGACGTTACAATGGACGATGTGATCCTAATCCTTTGTGCGATAATAACGATGTACAGATCAACGATATTCATGTAAGATAAGTTAAAAGTCCTGTCCATTGGCCAATTGGGTTCTTCTTACATTCGACAAGTAGTCCATTGTTAAGCCAATAGTTTGTTGGGCTTTCTTCTCAATCAAAAATTCCTACTTGGTTAGTATTAACCTTTTTACTTTTTCATCAACCATCATAATACAACTACAAATGAGAAGGAAATTCAACCTTGTGAATTTCGTTTTGAAAACGTAGTATTTATTTTGTTAGACTAAAATGATCTAATATATTCACTATTTTAACCTCATAAACCATTATTAATAATCTTTCATTGTATATGATTTTATTTATATATATATATATCTTAATATCGTTTTTTAATATATTAAATTTTTGGACAACTATAGCCTCACATATTGATCAAGCATAGTGTGACATCATCTTTTCATATGACTTCTAAAAATATAAAGGTAACCTACAAATAACTGCTAATTACCAAAAACTTCAATAAAAGAATCATAAATAGAAATTAATGGTCTTCAAAAGCCATCGAGAGAATCCATATGTGAACATTAGTTTAGGAGATATAATCTTGTAAATGGATAAATTTATTCTTTCAGTTATAATAGTTTGAAAGCGTACTATTTTTGTCAACGGATACCAAATAAGTTGTGATAGATAGGCAAGATGTATGTATACATTTGAACAATGCCAGCCCTTTTCAGTATTTTTATACGTAGTTTGCAACAGATTGCTTAATTAATGAGATCCCTCTTCTACGGCATTTGCTTCTTTTGCGCCCTAAAATCTTATTTCCATTGCCATAGCTTTTAATTGTATTCTCAATGCAGTTCCTTGTCGCACATGCAAACCGAATTTATAACTCCATTTTTTGGTGTCCAAAGCTTAGCATAACTTTCAAATATAATGCAGTGAACTCGTGTCATATACATTTAACTTTTTACATGCCATTTTCATTTAGGAAACAATTTTGGAACGTTAAAGGAGAGTTTCTTGTCATATTGAAAGTAAAGTTAAATCCGTTGTAAGCTAGTGGTATAAATGTTAGTTTTTGAATGAGATAGATTAAGCTCAATTCCCTCCTTTCTTAAAGTTATAATATATGTTTGGTAAAAATAAAAAAACAAAAGGATAAATTTTGATCTGGGTTATAATTATTAATAGTGCACATTAATACCATTGAAATAGTAACAAATTTTTAGCAAATAGCCAATTTAGGCTAGATAGAGTTAACTTGGTTTGAGTCAATCATAAAATATGTTATTTTTTTATTATCTTGAACCCAACTACGTAGATTCATACATAGGAACTTCTAATCACTACAAAAAATTTTGAGGTTTTTGCAAGGGAATTATAGTAGGGACGTATTTTTCACAACCAAGTAAATAATTTATCTTTTTATTTTCATAACAGTAAGGATATATCCTTACAAAAAGTAATAACCTATCATTTAGTCAAGCGAAAGGAAAAAAAAAGAGGCTACTACAAGGACATATGTCCTTACTAAAAACTGGCAATGCATGTACAGTAAAAGAATCTAAACTATTTAATAATATTTACTATGAAAAAAAATTAAATTAAACTAATGAAAATATTTTAAATGCTAGTTCATACGTTGGATGAATGATAAAGAGGAAAAAAAAAACTTCATTTAAACTTTTGTAATTATCCATTAAAAAAAAACTTTTACAATATTTTAGCTTAAGATTTCTTACCATATCAACCAACAATAGTTCTAATCATATGTTAATTGGTTCATAATAAAAAATAGATTTTGGAAGTTGAAATTATGGTAGGAAATTGTTATTTTAGTAGAGGATATTTTAGTTAATTGAATTTAACTTTAAGAAGATAACATTTTCATATATATAATTCTTTACCGTAATAACTTTAGCTTATTAAAGATTTATTAAAACTATTATGTATTTTAAGGATTTTTAATAAAATTAAAAATCAAATAACTAATTTTTATTTTTTGCTATTTATTCATATTAAAAAAGATACCAAAAGATACTTTCGCTTAAATATTACATAAAATATATATATATATATGTATGTATAGATAATATTTGATATGACTGGTTAATTAAGGAATAAATAACACTATAAAATATATGTAGATAGAGATTTCCTTAGAGACCAACTGTAAGTTGCTTTTAAGTTTTTTTTTTTTAATTGCTAGAGTTTCTAATCACTACCACATGTTTTTTCTTAATAAACAATAGTGGAATATTTTTTTATTGTTGCTAAATAGTGACACTTGGCATTATTTTTCTCATTCCTCTCCTTTTTATATTCCAACCCATAGATACTTCAATTTTTTTTATTGATATTTGGTAAATAGCCACATAAACAATGAAGTGTTTAGAGGAATGTCTACTTATGGATCCAAAGATTTTATACTTTAGAATATTCAATTTTCAAATAGCTTAAAGAATTAATGTGAGAATATTGAATTTTTAAAAAACTTTATTATATTTAAGGAACTAACAACTTCAATCACCGCTTGCCATCGTTCTTATTAGAAAATGCAACTAAAAGCATGTGGTGAAATAGAGGTATTGGAGGACTTTAAGACATTGAGTTGATAGTCCATTTTTTCGCTTACTTTTTAATTTTTAAAATTTTTGCTAAGTCTGTTCTAAACATAGGAAGAATAAGAAATTAGAAAAATAGAGAAAAAAGAGAGAAATTTGAAATTGAAAGAAAAAAAGAAGAAGAGAAAGAAATAATAAGGAGAAAATTTTGAAAATTGAATAAATAAATAGAACTAAAAAAAAAATTAATGTATGTGTTTTTTGTTATGCGAATCGAATACACCTGACATGTGGGAAGTTAGGTATTGGTCACTTTCAACCTTTGAACAAGCTTAAGGAGAGAGGAGAGAGAGGGAAACAAGATAGGTTTTGCAGATATAATCAAATCTCATCAAATCAAGGCTAATTTTTTTATGCAAATCTAAAGATTCACATATGTAGATTAAAATATATTAAAGATTTACCCTAAAAATTGATTAAAATAGATCAAATCAAGATTGAAATTTAAGGTTTATCTTGAAATTGAACTTAGTGTTACTAAAGCTAATACAAATAAGTAAAACAAAATCTAATAAAAATTCTATATATATTTGACATATAGACAATGTATTTTGTTTTCCCTTACTTTATTTTGTTTTGTTTATAAAACAAAAAAAAAAAAGAAAAAAAAAAGAAAATGGTAAAATAATTTTTTTTTTCATTTTTATTGCAATTTTTTAAATGGAAGAAAAGTTTTTCTTTTTTTATTTTGGGTTTTATTACAATTTTTTAAATAGAATAAAATAATTAAAATGCCTTTTTTTTTCATTTCTTTATGTCACAATTAAAATAAATTACGATGGTCTAAACTTCAAGTGATGCAGTTTAACTATAGCTCGAAGATATTTAGGTCTCATATTATATTTTATTTATAAAAAATAAAATAAATGAAAAATGAAAGATGGAAATGATAAAATAAAATTTTTCTTCATAAATAACAAGTTAAGTCAATGGATTAAAAAAAAAGTCAAAATATAACTCAATGAAGCTACTTCAAAAGGTTACTTAAAGGGTTTATCAAAACCATTTTATCACTTAGAAAATTATTTTCTTAAACAATAAAATTTTAATAGTTTTTTTCCTCCAAAAACTAAGGTATGCCTTTGATTTTTCAAACTTGGGTAATGAAGCTTAGGATTTTCTGAGATTTTTCTTAAATAAGAGTAAATTAGTTAACAATGTAAACTTGATGGTTTTTCTTAAATAAAATATAACACATAAAAGTTTTATTAAAAAAAAAAATTATGGGCTCGATCTTAGCCAACAGGTGTATAGGTGCTTCAAGTAGCCCTTGAAAGTGATAAAAGTACTTTTTGCTAAAACAAAAAAATGAAAAACATAGAAAACAAAAGGATAAAAAAAAATTATCTTCTCATTTTCACTTTATTATTTAGGAAAAATAAACAAAGGAAAATTTAGAATTAAGCATTATAATTAATCTTTTTAAAAAGCCCATATGGTAAACTGAAGGTTTAAATAGGTTATTTCTCAAACTTTTTTTATCTTTGGGTTAATTATTTATTACATTTTCTTTTTATCAAATTCAAAGATGAATAACTCAAATTAAGATTATTCACCCAATTGGTCCTAATTTCTCCATTTTCTAACTTTGTTTGGCGACGACTCTAATTTTTAAAAGAATTTTCTAAGATTTAAGTTTGCCTTTAATTTTATTGTTGAGTAACTTATATTAAGTAGGCCAGATTTACTATATGTTGAATTAAAGAGAAATGATCAAAATAACGCTTACTATAATGGGGTATTACTAGCCTAGTTGAAATTTAAGTGGGTGTATAATTGATAGGATGATATTTATTGCGACATCACGGGATATCATGATAGAGATCCAATATTTTTCTATAGGATTTCAATTGATGTTATACAACCAAAATATTTTGCAAATTGATTAGTGTACTTATTTAGGTATTAATGTTTCAACAATAATCGTGATAACTATTTTCAAAACAGGAAGTAGTTTTTGCTAACTTAGAGGAATAGAGTATACAAACCCCTTCTTGAGCATTCTAATGAATCTTCATAAAGAAATTAGTTTTTTTTTCCCCCCTCAATTTCTAATCAATAGACTTATATCTGCTTTTTATATGTAAACCTCATTCATGATGCCTTTTACTAAAACTTCATTCTTAGATGTTGTTTGTAATCATGTTTGTTTGAGTTACATATTTAAACCTTTCGAGCGTAGTTTATGTACTTCGAAAATTCTTTCGACTCTAGGTTTCAACTTTTACTCATATTCTACATCTATACACTATTACAAATGTTTTAGATTATTTTGATGCCATTAATTTATGATGATTTAAATAAATGTTTGCATCCGTTTTATTAAACTTATGTGGTTACATATTTTAGTTCATTTAAAATGAAATTATTATTTTCCTTATTTTGTAACTATAGAATTCTTTTCTTTGAAACAACCATAGATTACATAAAACTAAATAAATACATAAATTGATACATAATCTTCTTAATTATATAAATTTTTAAGTTAATTTTTTTTAATTTTTATTACAACCACATTTATATTAAAAACTTTTTATTGCTGACTGTGAGATAAGAAACCATATTTCAATTGACTTTTTGAACAATAAGGATCTTTAAGATACATGAAGAGAAGGTAAAGAAATTTAGGTCATTTTTCTTTTCTTTTATATTTTCTTTTCTCTACTTATGCTTGAAGTTTAGTTTATTTGAAGGACTTGAGTTGTTTGTGTTTTAAGTATCTATGAATTTTTGCTTTTAGGGGACTAAATTATTCAAGTTCTTGAAGTTTACATGGAATCCTCATTTATAGAGTTATGTATTTTGTTGTTGTTATTTCCATAGAACTTGCCAATGAAGGAGTGAATACTTTCACTTTTTTAATAGGGAATTTGTGCTGTTAATATAGTAATATATATCTCAATAAAATTTTTGTAGAATTAGTTATGACTTTTTCTTTTTCCTTTTGTACTCTTATGTAATTGGTTATGACTTTGTGAATTAGAAGATGTACGTATATTTCCTTTTAGCTGATCAACGAATATTACACTCATCATAAGTAATATCTATTGGTTTTACATATTGTTTAAATATTATGTGTTATTTTTCCTTTTCATTTGATATTTTATGCAATAAACCCAAATCTTGAAAAGATCTTCATTAATTTTTTTTAGTTTTTCTATAAGAAAATGAAATTATATATTTGTATATCTAAGTTCTTTAAAAAAGAACATAATCTTTCATTATTTTTTTTTTAATTTTAGGGTTGTCGTAGGGAGATATCCCTTTAAAAAGTATTTTACTATTTTTAAATAAAAATGGGTTTTTGTAAGGATACGTCCCTAAAAAAGCAACGTGTGAGTATAATTTCCCTATTAGGTTCTTATGGGGAGATTTTCCTATTATGGGTTTTAAATTCGAACAATCTTGCAACAAAACATTATAGTGCAATTATTCCTTATGATAACTTTTCGTAGGGAATTTCCGTCTTTTTGTAAGAATTTTTATTTCCTACTAAAACTCTAATTTTTTCCACTGAATCGGCAAAACTTCTATTTTATCCAATTTTATTCATTGGTTTGAATCATAGTTGTTATCTAATAAAATTTGCATGTATGGTACTAAGTTTGTTTGCTAGTTAACAATAAGATTATTTTCTAAATGATTATTACATAATAAATATTTTATTTAGATCAATTTGGAATTATTTCAAAACTCATTTTGAAAAGAATAACTATATTTACTTTTTGGTCCGATCTTCTTGACATAAGAGTACAGGTTGGTCCAAGTTTGTGCCCGCAATGGTATAACTTATGTGCTAATGAGCACAAAACGACGTTTCAACTTCTCAAGTTGGACGAAGAAAAACTAGACATTGTTTCCTGAAATTCCAAGCATCATAAGTTATCATATGCGAACTAACTTTCTTCAATTGTTACATATGTATTAAAATATATTTAATGTTAAGTGCCACCACAACTTACTATCTAGGAAAATCTTAATTGTAACAAACATAAAGAAAATTTTGAAAAAATAAATATTTTTCACAAAGCAAACCCACCTAACTAAGGAGCTTATCGAGTTAGAACTATGCTCCCGTGCCAAGAGATACACTTGATAAAGTCAATTATCACAAAAGACTTGGCAAAACTTGAATTTTGCCAAAGAAAAGGAGAAAAAAAAAAAAAAGAGAAAAGAAAATATATGAGCGAGGATGAGGAGCGTATACATCTTCTGTCTAGCTAAAGAAAAGTTGCACCAGAAAAGGGAATTTCTGAATCACTCCTGCAACTTTAGTATCCCCCATACTTGTCAAAGTCTTCCCTTTCATCAAACAAGTAATCTGTAACCGACAAATCCAAGCCCATCATGCCATTCATCTCCTCAAATCCCATAAAAAGGTCATCCCCAAAAATGGTGCTGGAAAAATCATCCGACATTATTTGTTGTTCCAGTCCCATGATGCCGTCATTCATTCGTGTCGTAGTTTGTCCAAGATTACTGATTTCATCGTTTGTCACCAACCCCTGCGGCGCCGTCGAAGGCGATGATAGAGTGATGGAACTAGAACTACTAGGAGAGTCATCACATTCACAACTAGCTCTAGCATGGTCGTCCTTGGTTTTAGTCTCATTATTAGTTTGGCTAGATTTATTGGGTTTAGAGAACTTGGTTCTTGTACTACCAGCTAGTGCGTTTCTTCTGGTTGGATGGCTGTGACAATGTTCACCCGTGTATGTTACAATGAATATATCAGGATCTGAATTGCTTCTCTCCACTTGTTTTCTTGCAGAACATCCCTTGGAACTGCTACATTTATAATAGCTCCTGTGGAAAATATAATCAGACAAAGGTTAATTATGGATAAGTTAATCAAACTGGTAGTTTATACGAATTTAAATAGGGCATAACACAAAGTCTTCCCTCGAATCTCAATTAACACAAAAAATATATTGAGCATAAATTTTTCCTCTTCTTTTTTTTCACTTAGTTTTATAAGAAATATAGAGGTGTTATTATAAGTGATTTTTTTTTTTTTCCATATCTGCTTTAATTTGAATCCTATTAGAGTATAATCTACTCCGAATGGATTGATTGCTATGTAACTATTTTCCATTTTGAAGAGGACTTAGGATGATAGACATATACCTAGGGTAGGGTGAGCCCTTGATTGGTTTTTGACCGTATTTGCGCCAGGCCCACAAATCTGATGAGACATCATCGGCTTTTACATGTTGCACCACCTTATTGTGTAGATTCTTCCTAGTAAAATCAATAAATAAATGTCAGAAATGAACATCACCAAACTTTGTTTAGACAATTTGAAACAAAAAAAAAAAAAAAATAGAATAGCAACTATATTTCTTGAAGGCAAAGAAAAAAGAAAAAAAAAAAAAGGGAAAGAAAGCACGGTTCTATGAATATCCAAAAAGAAGAAAATAAAATCATAAGAGATAATAATTGGGGATTGAAACATATGAACTATGGAAAACATCGTGACCAATTAAACCCTTAATTAAAAAAGAAAAGAAGAGATATTATCTACAACATGCATATTAGTAGTTACCTTCTTCTAAATTTACTAGCCGCTTGCTGAATATTACCATTATTTACTGGTTCCGCCACCGGCCGTCCTTCATTCCCCACTTTTTCTAAATGTTCATTTCGTAGTTCTTCAGGATTTGCTGGCGAATCGACGGTTTCGACGACCGGGGAGGAAGCAATGGGAGTAGCCTGAGGATAGAACGGCTTGTAGAGCTCTTCAAGATCATCCACAACCCGAGATGTCTCCAACAAGTCTGAGAAGTTCCGTAGAATATCATCATCCTGTTGAGTAATAAATGAAGGTTGGCCAAAGTAGTCCATGGCTTCACATGGAGGTTCATTATTGTAACCTCTCACAACTGCTTGCAAATCCCAATCCATCCAGCCAAACTCGCAAGCCATATCGAATTTTTCCTGAAATTCACACTACTTTGTTGCACAAAATGAGTAAGAACTGAAAAATAGAGTATTGAGAACTTGGAATGGATCTGACTTTAGATTTTGAGGATATGGTATAAAGGGGAATTAAGAGAGGCTGTATTTATAGAGGAGGCCTTTTAGTGCATTTAAAGATTCCACTTTTGGAACCCATTTCTTTTTTTTTTTTTTTTTCCTGCTTCCAGAAAACCGGTTTTTGCATACACACTAGGTTGACTTTGTTAAAAAGTCAGAGGGCTTTAAATGAAATAGTGAACTGTAGACACGAGAGAGAGAGAGAGAGAGAGAGAGAGAGAGAGAGAGAGAGAGGGTGGTGCTCTCTCTAGCCAACCTTTGTATTCGTCTATTTTTCACAAGTTGCACGACAACTAATACCTAAGAAGTTTGGTTTCATTTTTACGACAATGAACAGAGAGACGCTTAAAACAGTCAAGCGTGTATATTAAATTGATCGATGAATTAATTCAAGGTTTTCGTTTGTTTAAATAACATTATATTTTGACATTATATTTAGTCGGTGTTGAACATTGAATATAATTGGTTTATTTGACCCCAGCCGAAACAAGAAAACGAAATATAATATGTTATTTCTCAAAAGGTTTTCACATATAATTTAGACGCAGATATACGTTGAAGTAAAAATTTTTGCATGGGTGGACTTTATAAAAGGGTTTAATTGTCTTCAAATGTATTCTAAGTCTTTGATTCTAATTATATACATAAACAAGAAATTTCTTTTGTGAACTCCTTCAAGGAATATATATATATATATATATATATATATTGTATTTGCTGGGCTAAATATCCATATTGATGATTTCACTTAAATTCAATGAGAGAATCAATATTTCACCAGCTAATACTCAGTTTTAGTTTCATTAATTTCCTTACTATGGACATATCGTGTAAGTTCTTAAACTTTTTTAATCAAACAAATAAATCCGCAATCTTTTCAAAATATTTACTTAGATCAATTTTGTGCTTATCACAAGACAGAGTAGTAACACCACCAAATGGCAGTTGTCTAGTGTATGACAAATTTTATTTTAGCCAATCTGTGCGTATGTATATAACTTCTCTTATAGGAAAATTTTTTATATGGCACAAGGTTTTGACAAAATCCATAAATGTTGTGGTAAATTATTTGGGAATAAGCTTAACTTCGATTCCCATTAGTTAGGCTATGTAGTAGAAAGACGGTTCTTATTCTTTCATTTGATATTAAGCAGAGGTAGACCACTAACTTGCTCAGTATTAGAAGTAATGGAGATAAGGCCATTTGATTTTTAATAGACAAAATTTGATGGATCTACTCTCCTTATTTAAAAAAAAAAAAAAAAAAGAAGACGACGACCAAAAAAAGGCTCTTTTATGCTGCTTTTTTTTTCCCTTTTTTTTTACCCAAAATAACAGAGGATAAGAGAAGTAATTAATTGTCCTTGCTCTCTTTTTCAATCTTACCATAAATAATTATTTTTGAAGGTTTTGTAATTTTACTGCCTTAAGCCAATCGATTGTATTGAAAAAAAAGAAAAAAAAAGAAAAAAAAAAGAAACCATTGTTTCTCCCCTTCCCTTGCAAACCACAATAAGAACCGATGGTAAGTGGGAGTTCTCTTATTCCTTTGCGGTTTGTGTGTTGTAAGAGTGTCTAATACTTCTTGTGGCTAGAAAAGTAGTGATTCTTTAAGTTTTGAAAGGAAGTCAATAAGCTCAATGATTTTGGGTGGCTCAACCGCAATTGGTAGAGGAAATGCGTTAAAGTGCACATAATGGACTACGATGTGCAAGAAACTGATTAAGAATTGAGTAAGTTTCAATAACTCATGATTTGGAACAATTCTTGGTGTTAATTTTCATCCATCTAAAGTTCAAATGTTGGAAGATTTATTCTTGAGTGGGGCTTGATGTGCTTGAAAGTCAGCATTGTGAAATTTTATGGAAGCAAGAGTTTTGGGGAGCGTTTTATAAGAGGTTGTGAGATGATTATTGAATAATTACATTTTAATCCTTTGTTCTATTAAATCTATTTCAGATTGTGGCATACCCATTAGTAAAATACATTATTTCTTTAACAGCCCGAATCCATTTAGTGTTTGTGAGTCTATCAAACAGTGATTGTGACTCAAAAACCAGTTTTCAGTTGGCATTATTGCGCTTCTCTTGTTTTATTTACATTCGATGTCCCATTTATTTTCCTTAAAACACATTAGAAACCTCAAAAACTCTTAAGTTCCAACTTTGTCAACCCCTTGGGCACCATCTACTTGTGAACATGTTTAAGTTTCTTGTTGTGATTGCATCATACATACTCTAGTTAAGATTTATGAATTGATTTTCATAGTGTTACTTTTGAATTAGCTCAGGCTTAAAGAGTTGAATGAGGTTTTTTTTAATTTTTTTTATTTTTTTTTAGAAGCTTATAGGAATCTAAGGATATGAATCGAAAATGTAAAGTCTTAAAACCTATAGGTCTCTATATGATCAAGTATGTTGAAAGGTGGGTACAAGAGGTCAAGGGATAGGTAACAACTCTAAATTTTGTAAATTGTAGTCATAGAAAAGATTTAGGATACAAATTTCTACCTACACTTATGAGTACTTGGTTCTGAATTTTAGCACAATATGTAATTTCACAAAACATACAGGGTATCATAAACATGACTTATATAAGATGGCATATAAATCTAATTAAATTTGATAAATATAATGAAAGTTCAAACATATTGGCCTAACTTATTACCTATTAAATTAGGTTAGCATTTGCTCAACGTAGATGTAAAGAATTGATTGACATGGATAATACGTCTTATGTATATCTTACACTTTACATGGCTTTCAGAGAAATGATTTAGGGATGACATATAAAAGGATGACTTAGAAAGAATGGCAAAGAGGAGCATACAGTTTTGGAGCTCGAGTGTAGGAGTGAGGGATAAAGGATAAAGGACTTTAAGACCTCAACATTATATTTCTTAAGCAATTAGGCTTGTTTTCTATTTGAGCAGCTATTAAATCTTTTAATGTAGAGCTCTATAGTACAATATCAATTCTCTCATCTTAATATTATGTCAAATAAGGAGGCAATGCTAAGTACTCTAAAGCCTTGGACTTAATGATATCCATAAGATCGCTCTTGTGATTGATGGATGAGATAAAGCTTACACAATCAAGAGTTATCTAGATGAGTTTCCTATGTACCCAAGATATATAACTATTTTATTCAATTCATGAGCTTGCTTAATGCCTGCCTAAAAGAGATTAAAAGAAGGTAAGTTGATCCAATAATATATATTATGAGTTCATCAAGCTAAATCTCCTTATATCATGTCAAGATATAGACCAAACCGTCTAGATCTAGTCACTAACCCAAGGAATTAGCCTTAAATTGATATTAGGCTTAACCTAAGTTTTCATATAATCAATTTAGCCTTTTACAATTAGAATGTTAAATCTACCTCAAATTGCTAAATTAAGTCAATATTGTGGTTCGTATTTATTTACTTTTTCTCTTTTTTGTCTTTTTACCAAGATTTGTTATATTTATATTAGTTCATAATTTAATAAAAGTAATATTAACTTATAATTTTAATATCATGATCTTAGATTAAATGATCAATAATATCTTAACTTCGAAAAAGTACAGTAAAAAGAATTTACAAGTTTTATATAATATATTGAAACCTCTAGATCTTATTAAGTATAGACACTAGTGTGATTCTAAGAGGTCATAGGGTATATTCTATTTTTAAAATTTTGGAATCTATACCTACCGATTGAAGTATAAGGCAAGATTTCATACCTTAATTATCTAAGGAATTTGCATATTTTACTATTAAAATAGATAAATATAATACAAATGCCAAATATATTAAATTAACTACATAAATACCATGGCAAAATCACATGTAATAAATATGATATAAGCCTAGAAAATAAAAACATAACAATGTTTCCTCAAATTCAAACCCATAACTTTGGTCAATCATGCCTTGTGCTTTAACTACTAAACTATAGCATTATCTTTATCAAGTATTCAACATAAATAATAAATAATGTTAATAAAATCGCATCTATAAAATACAATTTAGTAATGGTATCCAATTTATTAAATTGCAGCTTATAAATGCAATATCTTTGTAAATTATTAAGCACATCTTATAGATACAATTTACTATTAATATTTATATAATTAATTTTGTATAATTCATATTCATGTGGTTTAAAAAAAAAAAAGGTGTGTGTTTTACCCCTAATTATCTCTTACTCACTCCCCCTTATAGATCTCTATGTGAGAGTTTATGTGTAGAAATACTCTTGCTTATAATCTCTTTTATATCCGGTATCTTTTTTAACGAGTTTTATAAATAGGCTTTGATTATCTCCGTAAATGAGATTGTAATAACCTCGTTATACTACTTTTTGGTCATTAGTCAAATAGTCTCTCATTCTTCAAGCGTTGCTTTGTTACCTCGAATTGTGGTGGTACAAATTAAATTCTTTGCATCATTTTTTTTTTCTCTCTCTCTCTCTGTCACTGTTTATTTTTGTTATATTTTTGTTGATTCAATTTCAATATTTTTCGTCGTGATAGGCTATTTTTCATTAGATGTTGAAGTCGTTTTCATCATGTGTTTTATCAACATCTAAGTATCTCAGAAGTCTGACAAACTTAATTGGAGCCCTATACAACCATGAATTATTTGGAAAGTGTAGATTTGCTTAATTTTTGGATACAGTATCTTGGACAAGAGCTCTTTTAGATTTTATACAAGGATCTTTGTTTATTTTATGTGGTGATTGGTTATATATGTAATTATGTTTCAATTTTATATCGTTATTGAGTTTTATAAGATAATTAACAGAAAGATATTTAAAAAACACATCTAAGCGGACATATTGAGAAATCAGTTTGAACTTTTTTCCCTACCGTTTTTTATATTTACTAACGACATTCTCTTACAAAACCTTTTATAAAACTTTTCAAAAAAATTTAAAAAAAAAAGCATAAAACTGTTATGTGTAATTAATAAGATCACAACAATATGTCATTAATTAATGGAAACTTCTCGACAATAGGATTCTAGAAATATATATCCTGTCAATGGCAAATAAAGTTAAGTCAATGGCTGCTAAAGACATATAAAAGGTGTGTTGGAGCCGCGTATGCTATATGCTATTGGGTGCATCTTTATTTCATGTTAAAAAAAAATATATATGAAACTAAATAAAAAAGGTTTAATAATAGTTTAAAAATAATTATATTTACTTTTACTATGATTGTGTTTCTTACATCATGTTCCATATTATATTCGTATTCTCTTTTTATAATTATGTTTGTGTTATTGGCTTCTATTAGAAGTTGTGTTTCCATTTATCAACTTTTCCTCACTCAGATTATTTTCCGAAACAATTATGGGTTTACCAGAATAACCAGATAAAAGGAAGGGCTGGTTTGAACAGAATCTAATCTTGTGGTTGGGAACTATTTATTATTTTAATATTTTGTTTCATGCAACTAAATGCACATGCATCATATGATGGCCCGTCTATTTAATAACGTTTTAGAGGAGCCGGGGTCGGCTCTTCCTACTGGTTCGTTGGAGATGAGCTCTGTTTTTATGGCCCCATCTCTTTTTATCATTTATGAAGCAAAGAGAGAGTACTAGCGATGAGAAGAGGAGCTGTGGCTGTGGTGATTGGTCCCACGCGCATCTATGGGTTGGTGAAGCTAAGGATATTCGCTTTTTTAACTCAAATCTTTTTCATTAATGATAAATAAATATTAATAATAATTAAAACATATTAATAATCTTCGATTTATATTTTTATATATTAAAATTTTATTAATATTTATCTAATACTTATCACAATACATAACATACTAATATCAATCAAATCTTTATTCATTTTACCGTCGTCACCCTTGAGTCTCGAAAATCTAGTCTCTCTTTTGTCTTTCTTTCTGGGATGGAGTATGGAAGCTCACGCAAAAACATCTTTTTCTTTTCTTTTAAATTAAAGGATGTGAGTCAACGGTCAATATTACAGCTCCATATTCAAAACCAAATTAAAAAAAACAATAAAGAAAAAAAATGATTTCGCTCTTTTATCGTTTTAAACTAAATCACTCAGTTTAGTATGAAGTTTTATCTAAATTTCGCTTGAATCGTTACCTGAATTAAAACACAATTTATTATATAAAAGAAGTTTACATTGATGACATGTAATTCATATCAAATACAAAATCCATTTAATAATATTATGCACTGACATCTGACATCATATGGAGGCTGATAAAACTAATTTTTGTTCAATTAATATTTGAGGATGTTCAGGTATGTTTTGATGGCAATAATTTTTTCATAAAGTTATTATCTAGTATATACTTTAAATTGATCTATATACATAATCTAATAACTTAGGTCATACAAGTCAACTAAATACCCATTTCATTGAGTATAAATTAAAATTTATTTCAAACGCTATATACACATAAAACAAAATTTAATCACAATATGATTTTTATAAAATGATTTCATTTTATCAATTTTGGTTTGATTTATAGCTTGGACAACCCAACCAAATTTTTCTATTTAGTTTATAGTTTGGTTCAATATAATCCCTTTTTTCCACTCCTTATCAATAATATACTGTCACTTTAATCTTTTAAATGTAATACGCATACACTCCATCAAGGAGTCAATCTTTTATAACTCTATCATACTTAGTCTTTACCCACATACATAAGTAGTTATAATTATATGTTTTCTTATAAGTCTCAAAGTCCAAAACCTAATATTTTAACCACGTCGTCCTATGTGAAAGTCTATTAGAGAAATTTCGCACATGATCAGTAGTTGCTCCTTTAGGGATTTGCTACTGCGAACCTTTAGAGCGAGTTGTTCAAGCATAATCAGTATCTAAGATCAATTAGGTTGAATATAAGTTAGTTCGCTTAGATCATTTCTAACCTAGCAATAAAAAGCATACAACAAACACCACGTACCTAGAATCGCTCCAAAACCAAATACAATACTCTAATCTTAAACCCAAACAAAACTCAAACATCAATAAAGGAAACCCAAACACTACAAATTTAAAAGAAAACAAATAGCATGTTAACCCTTAAGCATTCTAAGACTAAGTCCTACTTAAGAGTTATCTATAAATCTATGATTTATTCAATTAAGGTCTCGAAAGAAATCGTTGAATCAAATGATAATAACATAATACGATTAAGCCAAGAGTTAATATAACTATACAAGATTACTTATTTAGTAAATTGTAAGGTACATAAAATATATATATATATATATATTAATCTATATGTATAAAAGAATGTATAAGATAGACACATGATTAGAGAATCAGGTAATATAGATTATTAAATCGATTGGTAAATAAGCATTACGTACTTAATTGGAAAATAGAATATGATCGTAATAACTTGTAAGGAAGGATAAAATAATTGTTGACAAATAAAACAGACATACTATGTATAATATGATATGTTATACATATATATACATAATACTAACGTAATAAAATAATTAGATTATGAAAACATCGATAATAATAATAAATCATACTAAAGTAATAAAAATACTTATATTGTAATACCGTTGATATAAAAAATAAGACATACTACTAATAGTATAGTATTGCGGTATGCCAAATCAACACTTGGGACTTTTATATAAAATATGATTATTAACATGATCTATAAATAAACAAAAAATAGTAGCTGAACTTAAATACGATAGAAACAAAAATTGGCCCCAATATATATATCTATAATTAACGATTTGAAATATGATAAACTATATTTAGCAATAACTCTTATATAAATAATATTATATAGCATGACAAATAAATAATTTAGAAGCAGTAATCGAATACTAACAAAACTTAATTCAGCACTAACAACAAAAATAATAAATAAAATAATAGCAAGATATATACTATTAGTACGGTATAGAATACAAAATCGAAAATAGTTCGCGAATTTAAATCGAGAAGAGAATTACTAAATGAGCACAAGTGAGAACCCAACACAAACAATAAACATATAAATAAATAATTTACTTTTTACTTAAATAAATATCCAAATCATTAACAAATGCAAATTTACTGAAGTGACTTGGCACATGAGGAAATGAATTATGGAAGACTATTCGTAAATTCTTTGGCGAGAGGGATATTTTTTATTAGGAAAATTTTAGTCCTATGCCTTCAATTTTAGATGAGTGAGAAGAGACAAATAAAATGCGTAAGTGATATTAGAAGGATGGGGTTCAATTGTATGGTAAGAAAAGAAAATTTGGAGTGGGGCCGGCTTGAGACTAAAGAGGCAAAGAGGTCATCATAGGAGGGGAGAGAGATTGGATTAAGGGGATAGGAGAGTGATAGCAGGGGAGTAGGGTTTGACTATGGAACAATGAGGGAGGGGAATGATTAGGAAAGGGATTTAGGGGGGGAAGGGGCGTAAGATGAGAGGAATTGAGCGAGAGAGGGACAGTTGAGAGAGATTGGGGGGTATTGAATGGCTTGATAAGAGAGAGAATGATGGGGATAGGGATAGGGTAGGGTCAAGTAATTAATTAGGGGGAGAGGAGTAGTGAGTTGAGAGCATTGAAGCTAAAGGAGAGAAGACAGGTGATAGAATGGGAGAGAGAAGGTGAGATGGCAGTTGGAGAATATAGAATTTAGGTTTAGGGTAGGTTCTAGAAGCTTCTAGGATATAGAGTAGTATATATATATATATATATATATATACATAGAAAAAGAAATAAAAATATTAATTATAATAAGAATACATAAATACCGTGTAAGAAAATAAATTTTGTATAAATGTCATAAAGTAAAGTACTAATAAAATTATCGTATCCTATACGTAAAATATAAATTTTATGTATTCAAAATATACGTGAATTAAGGATCTAGAAAATAATTAGAATTTGGACCTTAATTTTGATTTCCAACATTACTAACTTAAGGAGTTTATGAATTAAATAAAATACTAGACCAACTAAGGTATTTTAATCTTCTCCCCTAAAGAAAACTTTCGTCCTAAAAGTTTACCTCAACTCGAGAATAGATTTAGGTACTTTTTCTTTATGTAGTCTTCTAACTCTTAGGTGGCCTCGCATTCTAAGTACTTTCCCCCCTGGACCTTTACAAAGGAAAGCGATCTCCTCCTTAGTTGATGAACCTTCCTGTCAACAATCCTAACAAATCTCTCTTCTACTAAGAAATCAGGTTGTAAGCTCAAGGACTCCAAGTCCTCTATTGATACCAACCAATCACCTAGACTCTAACTTGGATTTGCTACAAACTTCTTTAACAATGACACGTAGAAAGCATTATGTACCCCTTCCAATACTGTTGGCAAAATTAACCTGTAAGCTACCTTACTGATTCAATCCAACACCTCAAAAGGACCAATAAACCTAGGGTTTAACTTTCATCTCATTTTGAATCTTACCATACTGTTTATTAGAGAAACTTTCAATAAGACTTGATCGTTGACTTGGAACTCTAAAGGCCTTCTTCCTTGATCCATAAAACTTTTCTGCCCATTCTAGGCTGTCAACATCCTTTATTGAATGATCTTGAGCTTGTCAACGGTTTCCTACACCAACTTTGGACCTAAGAATTGTCTTTCTCGCACTTCATCCCAATGGATAGGTGACTTGCACTTCTTTCCATACAAGGCCTCATAGGGTACCATCTAAATCATCGCCTGGTAATTGTTATTATAAGAAAACTCAACTAAAGGAAGGTGCTCATCCCAATTTCCCCCAAAGTCTAGAACATAAGATCTCAACATATCCTCAAGAATCTGAATAGTCCATTCAGACTACCCATTAGTCTAAGGATAGAAAGCTGTACTAAATTGCATCTTGGTACCTAATTCTTTCTGTAGACTCTTCCAAAACTTACTCACAAACTGAGTATCCTTATTCGAAGTTATCATCATTGGTACTCCATGAAGTCATACTATGTGTCGGATATAATCCTTAGCCATCCTAACTAAGGTATAACTCATATTCACAGGAATAAAATGGGCTGACTTAGTCAATCTATCAACTATCACCTAAACTGCATAATGCTTATCCTTTGTCCATCGTATATGAGTGATGAAATCCAAGGTGATGTGTTCCCACTTCCATTCGAGCACTAATAGGGGCTATAATTCTCTTGCTGACTTCTTATGCTCAAACTTAACCTACTGACAAGTGGTACACTATGAAACAAACTCGGCTATATCGCGCTTTATGTTTCTCTACCAGTAGTGGCACTTCAAATCTTTATACATCTTGATACTCCCGGGGTGTACTGAGTATGCCAAACAGTGAGCCTCTTACATCACTTCTTTTTTAAACTCTAAATTCCTTAGCAAACATAATCTTGTTTCATACCTTAAAATCCCATCAATGTCTAACTTGAACTTAGGTGCCAAACCAAGTTCCACTTTATCTTTCAAGTCTCAAGTTTCCTGATCCTCCAATTGTGCTGCTTTGATCTGATTCACTATGCTCAGCTGGATGTGCAAACTTGCTAATCTTATCCTAATTTCTCTAATCACAACCTCTAAGTCCATCTTGCGCAAATCCTCCAGCAAATGCTTTTGAGTAGTCAATAAGGTAGCAATGTTGCCATGCTTCTTTCGACTAAGTGCATTTGCTACTACATTCGCTTTTCCAAGATGGTATCGAATATCTATATCATAGTTCTTGGTCAACTCTAACCATCTATACTGTCTCATGTTTAACTCTTTTTTAGTGAAGACATACTTTAAGCTCTTATGATCTGTGAATATTTTACACTTTTTACTATACATATAATGTCTCCACAACCTCAAAGCCAAAACAACTGCCACCAACTCTAAATCATGAGTTGGGTAATTCTTCTCATAGGGCTTCAGTTGCCTAGAATCATAAGCAATCACCTTCTCATCTTGCATTAGCATACAACCTAAGCCGTAATCCAAAACGTCGTTGAAGATAGTGAACTCTTCCTCGCTCTTAGGTAAGGTCAACACAAGAGTTGTACTCAGCTTTTCCTTCAACTTCAAAAAACTAACTTCACAACGGTCATCCCACTCATACTTTACACCCTTGAGGGTTAGCCTCGTAAGTAGAGCTGCTATCTTAGAGAAACCTTCCACAAACCTTTGATATTACCCTGCTGAACCCAAAAAGCTTTTGATCTCAATCACTAACTTCAGTCTCTGCTAATCTAGTATTGCTTGAACCTTTGCTGGATCTACAAATATCCCATTCTTGTCCATAACATGACCTAAAAATACCATACGTTCAAGCTAAAATTCATACTTGGAGAATTTTGCAAATAATTGTTCTTCCTCCAATCGGCTCAAAACCAACCTCAGGTGCTCTTCATGCTCTTCCCTGTTTTTGGAATAAATCAATATATCATCTATAAACATAATAACAAACCTATCCAAAAAGTCTCTAAAGACTCGATTGATCAAATCTATAAAAACTGCGGGAGCGTTAGTTAGCTTAAAGGGCATCATAAGGAACTCGAAGTGCCCATATCTCGTCCTAAAAGCGGTCTTTTGGATGTCTTCCTCTTTTACCCTCAACCGATGCTAACCCAACCTCAAGTCAATCTTAGAAAACACTTGGGCTCCCTATAATTGATCAAATAAATCATCAATCCTGGGGAAGGGATACTTGTTCTTAATAGTAGCCCGGTTTAGATCCCGATAATCAATACAAAGCCTCATACTACAATCCTTCTTCTTAACAAACAAAACCGAAGCTCCTTAAGGAGAAGTACTCTGTTTGATAAACCTTTTATCTTGCAAATCCTGCAATTGCTTCTTCAATTCAACCAACTTAACTGGAGCCATCTTATACACTTGCTTTGACATTAGAGCAGTCTCAAGCACTAAGTTATTGCTGAACTCAATCTCTTTCTCAGATGGCAACCATGGCAACTCATTAGGAAATACTTTAATGAAATCATTCACCATAAGGGTATGCTCTAACTTCCTAGGTTCTTCACTTCCCAAGGACAAAGCTGAAATCCTCTTCTTACCCTACAATTCATAATAGGCAACTTAATTAGCCTCTAGGCATCTAATTTAAAAACTAAACTCACTCCCATTATTTAGTGCGAAGTATACCATCATACCACAACAATCTATAATAGCTTGGTATCTAGCCTGCTAATCCATACCTAAAATCACATAAAATCAAACATATTCAAGACCAAAAAATTTGCTAGCAAAACTCTACCCTCAATCTCCATACTGACTCCTCTACAAATCCTCTCTAAGGCTAACCTAACTCCTAAAGGTTTACAGGCATTCAAAGATCCAACTAAAGACTTAGGAATCAAACCACATGTATGCATAAACATCTCAGAAATACAAGAATCTATGGCGTCAGTATCAAACAATGCATAAGTACTGTAGGATTAGACCAGTAGTGTACTTATAGTGGTATCCTCATCATGTAGATCCTAATGCTGCTGATGTAGTGCAAAAACTCTTACTGGAGCTCTCTATCTAGGTCCTTCAATTTGCTATTGCCTAGTCTAAACTCTAGCTAGAGGTTTAGTAGTTTGTTGTCTTGCTCTAGCTTGACTCCCTGTAGGCCTCTCAGTGTAATTTGTAGCTAGATGTCCCCTTTGATTACAGATGTGAACGAAAAAGAGTAGTACATACTTCTTGGTGAAATCCCTACTGAAGTGACTAGTCTTCTCGAAAAGTAAGCACCCTTTGGCCATTTGAAAGATACAATCTCATGTGGTCCATAACATTTTGGATACTTAAAAATTGAAGGTACTTGTACCATAAGAGCTGGGGTTGGGGCTCAGGGCTCTAATCTAAACATAAGGAGGTGTTTGGCTCATTGATCTAGTCATTACTTGCAGCTTCTTCCTACTTCCTTGAACCACATCTCTAGAAGCAAGCCTTTTTTCAAACATAGAACTTGATCGAGTTGTTAGCGTATCCTTCTTCTTCTTTAGATTTCTTTCCATATGCTTCACTTTCATCACATTCTCTACATAAGTATCCAACTGAAAGGCATTCACTATACTCTGTAACTCTGGCTTCAACCTAGCCAAGAATCTACAGGCTTTGGCCCCATCATTTGCTCTCATAGCTAGTGGTGAAAACCTGAACAAACAGCTCATCTAAGCCTCATACTCCTCAACTGACCTACGGCCTTATTGATAGTTGAAATAAGCATCCTGCAACCAATCCCTCACATTGGTAGGGAAAAACTTATCATAAAACAAATTCTTAAAATTTGGTTAAGTAAGCGACCCTTTATCCTTCCTAGGCTCACTAACCCACTAAGGAGCAATAGACCCCTTAAGCTTAAAAGCAGCATAATCCACCTTCTTATCATCAGGCACATGAAAGGTAGCAAAAACACTCTCTAGATCCTCCATCCATCTATTAGTAGCAAGAAAGTCCTTACCCCTTAGGTTAAGATCACTAACCTACTGAGCAAATTTGTCTAAGTTGATAACTCTATCTCTAGGAGCAGTCTGTTGTGCCAACACCCTAATCAAATAATTCGTAGTCTTAAGCAACATAGCAGTAATGTTAAGTGCCTGAGTCTGCCTAAGTTGATCCCTCTGACTTCTAGTATCTCCTTGAGAACTTGAGCTAATCTAAACTCCAACAACTCTCGGGTATGATGGACTAGTAGGAAACGCATCACTTGAGGTATCTTGTCCTCAGAGGAAGAAGAACCCGGTCTTGTAACTTGTTTAGGAGGCATACTATAAGAGGTAAACAGGAAATAAGAGATAATAACGGGAAGTTAGTTGAAGGAGGGTAAGCTACTTAGAATCTCATAGAAAGACGACCAAAATGAGATTCACAATCAATAAAGGAACCCTCAATAACCATAAACCAACCTTAGCATAAATTCAACAACTTAACTTGATGAATTGAACCTTAGACTACTATGATTCATCCTTATCTAGAACTTAAGTCCATTCTGACTTTTCTAAGATTCCTTGAACCTTATGTTCTGATACCACCTAAAGCTATAACACCTCGAGACCCTAAATGAGTGCTACAACATGCCACATATCTTGACTAGTCTAGAATATGTAAGGCTTTCTAAGTCCATAATCGAAACATAGAGAATCATACCACATAGTATATATAAAACCACAAGAGAGCAGGAACTACATCCACTCCTAAACTCATAAAATTGGAAAACTTACAGCCAACAACATACGATGAAACAAATAACTAAAGTCCTTACATATCAAATAGAGTCCATCTCCTCAAAAGAACATAATCCTCAACAAAACATAAACCACCAGTAACATAGATATCACCCTATTTAGTCATTATAGAAATATAGATACTTGACTCCACCTCCTCTTAGATTTCGTTGATAAATATCTCCTCATAAATAAGGAAGTCCTCAAATCCAATACCTGAAAAAGAAAAGAATGAGTCGAAGCCTAATACGAGTGTATAAACACATACGCATGCCAAGCCAGATCGTTCACATGCAAAAATGCAAATATAATAGAATAATGCAGACAATAGTGTAGTTATCTTATATTAGGCCAATAGAACAATAAAGGGGTATTTGTAACCTCGCCATACTTGGTCTTTACCTACATATGTAGGTCGATATAATTATACATTTTCCTTTAAAACCTTTACGCTTAGAAACCAAAGTCCAAAACCTAATATTATAGTTGCGTTGACTCATGTGAAAGTCCATTAGGGAAATCTCACATATGATCAGTAGTTATTCCTCTAGGGATTTGTCCCTATGGGCTGTTAGAGCGAACAGGTCAGGCACAATCAGTATCCAAAATCAATTAGGCTGAATATAGGTTAGTTGGTTAAATCATTTCTAACTTAGCAATCATAAGCATACAACAAACACCACATACCTAGAATGGCTCCAAAATTGAATACAATACTTCGATTTCAAACCCGAACAAAACTCAGACCTCGACAAGGGAAATTGAACACCACGAATCTAAAAGAAAATAAGTAGCACATTAACCCTTAAGCATTCCAAGACTAAGTCCTACTTAAGAGTTATCTATGATCTATTTAATTAAGGTTCCGAAAGAAATCATTGAAACAAATAATAATAATATAATACGATTAAGCCAAAAGTTGATATGACTATATAAGATTACTTATTTAGTAAATCGTAAGGTAATTATATATATATATATATTAATATATATGTATAAAAGAAAGTATAAGATGGACAAATGATTAGAGTATCGGATAATATAAATTATTGAATCGATTGGTAAATAAGCATTACATACTTAATTGGAAAATAGAATATGATTTGTAATAACTCGTAAGGAAGGATAAAATAATTGTCGACAAATAAAATAGACATACTACGTCTAATATGATATGTTGTACATATATATACATAATACTAACGTAATAAAATAATTAGATTACGAAAACATCGATAACAATAATAAATCATACTAAAGTAATAAGAATACTTATATTGTAATACTGTTGATATAAAAAATAAGACATACTAATAATAGTATAGTATTGCAGTACGTTAAATCGACACTTGGGACTTTTATATAAAATATGATCATTAACATAATCTATAAATAAACAGAAAATAGTGACCCAAGTTGAATACGATAGAAACATAAATTGGCCCCAATATATATATATATCTATAACTAACGATTTAAAAAATGATAAAATATATTTAACAATAACCCTTACATAAATCACACTATATTGCATGATAAACAAATAATTTAAAAGCAGTAATTGAATACTAACAATACTTAATTCAACACTAACAACAGAAATAATAAATAAAATAATAGCAAGTTGTACACTATGAGTACGGTATCAAATATGAAATCCGAAATGGCTTGCAAATTTAAATTAAGAAGAGAATCACTAAATGAGCATGAGCGAGAACCTAACACAAACAATAAACAAATAAATTACTTTTTACTTAAATGTTTTCTTTCTTTAAAATATTGATGTAATCCCCGTATAAATAAAATAGTTCTGATATAATTTTCTTTTCATCATTTTCATAAAAAATGGTTAAGTCTTCTCTTATAAAGGCTCTTTTCAAAGAAGTCCATATCTATGAGCCTCTAAAGCCTAAGGGGATACTTGAAAGATGGTTTCAATTTTTCAATCTAGATCAATAGAAATTCACTGAAAACAAGATTAAGCCTATCCTCTTATTACTCAAAGTCTAGACCAATATTACCATGGTACGAGCTTTGGTCCACTTTTGGGACCCTCAGAGTCAGTATTTTTGCTTTGGCCCATGTCGAATAAGCCTAACCATTGAAGAATACTCCTATTTCTTACGAGTCCCCTCTATTGGAAACGGAAAATATGTCCCAAATATCATAGCTAACCTTGCAAAAATTTTCAAAAAACTCTCAAGCCTCCGTGAATCTAAAATATGCAGAATATGGGTTGATCCTCATAGGAGAATCATTAAGGTAGATGATCTTTTTACTTGGTTCACGACCCTATCTAACTACAACCAGAAACCTTTTTGTGGTAGCTTTGAAAATTGGCAGCAATATAGGATCAATGCCTATATCTTAGTAGCATTTGGAATTATTTTATTTCCTAATGGGATATTTCATATACATCATAAGATTGTAGAGCTAGTGACCCAATTTTTAGAAAGGAAATCTTATGTCCTAATACTACTAATGGAACAGGTCAAATCACTCAGTTGTCTACAAGAAGAGAAGAATGAAGAATTAAAGATTAATATGGCTTTACTTATGATTCGGTTTATCAACCATACTTAGAGCCGCAAACTTGAGTTCCTTTATAGACAAAGCGTCTAAAAGATGAATCCCATTGATGCATTTGTTGCTGCCATTAAACTTCCTAAATGTATTGCTACCTATTATTGGGTCAGAGCTTTCTAAAAGTTCCACACTAAAGATATCTCTTAGGTTGCTAAATAGATCGAGGCAACTGAGCCAAAGAAAAGAAACAAGATTGAAGAGAAGCCGAGACATCATAAGAAAAGGAGGATCTAGACTTTAAGGATTATTTGTAATGAATTTTTAAATAATATAAGGCAAACTTCAAAGATGCAATAAAAATCTTTTTCTTGCCATATCGTAGTTAGTTTGTCAACTCTCCTCTTTACATCCATATATCCTCAATTGCATTTTGTTTGTAAATATTCATTAGTTTCTGTTTGAATAACATCATTAGAGTCATGTCCTTAAGTCCTTTTTTCTATACCTTCTACTCTAACTCTTTCCAATCTCTTCTCCTATACATCCTTAGGATCTTTTTTCTTGTAAGATTGTAAATATTTAGGCTCCTGATCCCTTAGGAATGTTTTTCTACTCTTTTCTCACAACTTGTAAATAAGTCTTATCCTCATATTCCATTTTTCCTTTTCTCTTTCTTAAAAGAAGAGAATTCTTTCAAGAGAGAGAGAGAAAAGAAAAGAAAGTTGCTAACTAGTAAAGAAAATTGCCTCCTTGGAAAAGATGATGCATCAGATGGCTCAACAATGGCAGATCTTGTTCCCGATAATCACCACTCTCCAAATATCCTAATATTTAAACTTGGAAAGGAGACTCTCGGATCTAAAAGAAAAGGTAGCTATACTATAAAATAGCATTACAAATTTTGGAAATGGTAATGAGCCCAATACTTATAAGATTTCAACACCTGACATTTAATACTAATCAAATGTTAGTAAGCCTAAATAATGAAGGAGGCCCAAGGAGAAAAGATCTAAGGAGGAGTGGGAAAAAACAAGCCTAAGGGACTCAGAGGAGATGATTCACTTAATTAAAGATCTCAATTACCCAAATCTTTTATCATCTAAAAGAAGTAAGGATTATAGCTTATGAAGCCCCTCACCAGAATTACAAACCATACAACTTTAACCTAGAAGCACAATGTAACTATCATATGGGTTAAAAGGGGCACTTCACTGAAGAATGCTAAAGATTAAAGAATAAGATTCAATACTTGATTGATGCAAAAGTCATCCAGTTAGAGTTATAACAAGTTGGTCCTTCTTCAAGTCATGTGGGTAGTTCAACTGAGTTGCTTAAAGCTCCATTTCTTTTGAGTATACCAATGCCTTCTAATAAGCTTACTGGTTGTTTTAAGTAGTTGGATGCTGGAATGGAGGGAGTTAAGGCAAGGGCAAAGAAAAATCAAGTTATTTTCAATAAAGTCTATTTTTTGAATAGCTTTGTAACAGCTAGAATAATATAATCTTATTGTCTTTTCAATTGAATGATCGCAGTGTTATTAGCGTTAGGGCAAATAAATCCCTTCCTAAGGAAGCGGTAACTCACTTTTAAAAAGGTTTAGAATGAGAAGAGGCAAACTCCATCCTATACATTAACCCTTAAAACATATTAAGAGTTAAGCGACACAATGGTGAGAATACTTTGGAATCATTCCTTAAAGGAGGTCCACTTTGAATGTGATATACAAATTAAAATAAATTTAGGTATTTATTTTCAAATCCTAAACGCAATTATCTCTTGTTCACCCCATTGGACAGTTTGGAGTATCTTTAAATTTAAACCCTATCAACAACCATCTCATAATAGGGCCATTCGGAGGTTAGGGTCATTGATGAAGAGAGAAGGATAAAATTGGTTTGTGCTTACTTCAGTAACATTAAATTCAAAGGAAACTTTTATTTTTGATAAGTTGTTTTTCTTTAAAATAAAGAAAAACCAATTCCTTTTTAAATACCTCAAGTTTATACTTACCTCACCTGTGCTCATACAATAAAAATCTATGGATTTAGGGCCTTGAATCACTTAAAAGGCAAAAACTTAAAATTCGAGACAATCGTTCTTGGGGCCAAAAGAAAAGAAAGAACAACAAGAGAAAACGGGGCGAAGTAAAAATAATAAAGAAGAAAAGAGGTTGGAAAATTAGACTTAAGTGTAAGACGAAAGCCCTAAGAGATATATCATATGCCGGCAGGGGTAGCTAAATTAAATCAAAGCCTAAATAGCCACAAAGACATAAAGCTCGGAATCACAGTCCGGGCTTAGAAATCTAAAATCTCTATATCCACTTTGAAGTCTCTCTTATGTTGAATCACACTAGGCCTTCCTACTCATAATACCATCCTTACATAGTAAAAGCTCTTTTGATCTTAAAAGGTAATCTATCTTTAATAAAAGTTATTTTTGAAACTAGGGTAAGTATATTTCTAATTTTTCACTAAGGTTCTCGACTTGTACACTTAGGATTAATAAATTTTTCTTTTAAAATAGGCTTCCTTATTAGTCCTTTTCAAACCCTTGAACCAAAAGCCTAAATTCATAAATGTTGAATCAGAAAAGACCTAATGGATTTATCGAGGCATATTACCTACAAAATGAACTGTAGTTTTTGGAACTGTAGCCAAGAGTGTAGGTTGGACTGAAAGTTTGCAAGGAATTTTTCTTTAACTAAGCTAGTCACGAGTTACCTCTTTAAAGGTGTTTGAAATCACGAAGGCCCACCAGATCACTTAGCATCAAGGCTCAAGAGAACATAAGAGGTCCTATGTGATTATCAAGGGAGGGTTCTTTACCTGTTAGCAAACTAAAAAATAAATAAATAAATAAGAAAAAAAATAGAAAGAAAGTGAAGGCTTGTTACAAATCTTTATTCCAAATCTATGTCGACTTAAGTTGCCAAGTTTTCAATCCATTTCAAAAAGGTGACCATAATAGTCTGACTCATTCTCACTCTTCCCAATTGAATGAAATTATCTCCAATGTCTTTTTTGACATAAATGGTTTTCACCCAAAGGGTTTATCTATAAATATTTTTCGAACCAAGTAGCGTTTTAGACAAGTTTAATTTCCTCACCTTGCATCTTTCACTATTGTTAGTTACCTAACCAACTCTTAAAGTGCTATCCTGTCTTCCATCCATTCAACTCTCTTAAGCAAGCGCATAGGGCGCTTCCTTTTATCAATTTCTCTTAAGCGAGCCTATAGAGCACTTTAATTCATTAATTTCTCTTAAGCGAGTCCATAAGGTGCCTCCCTTCATCATTTTCTCTTAAGCGAGCCCATATGGTGCTTTTTTTTATTTAATTTCTCTCAAGCTAGCCCATAGGGTGCTTTTCCTCCTCGATTTCTTTTAGCAAGCCCATAAGGCGCTTTTATTCACTAAGTTCTTTTAGCTAGCCCATAGGGTGCCTCTATTCACTAAGTTCTCTTAGCGAGCCTGTAGGGTGCTTTTCTTCATCAAATCTTTTTAGCAACTGTAGACACTCAATTTTTGCTTATTTTTTTTTATTTTATTTCAATAAGATAAGAGGTCTTAAATAAGGAAAAACACAAAAAATAAAAAATTTCATAACAATAAAAAAAAAGGAATTTTGAAAAATACAAGGAAATGGAAAAATTAAGAAAAAATAATAAATTTAGAAAAATCACAATATATATATATAGTTTAGAAAAAAACTACAAATTTTTTTTTATGGAATTTGGAAAATAATAAAATAGTTTAATAGAATAATTTTTTTTAATAAATTTAGAAAAATGAACGTTAGGCATGAGTTTAGATTTAAATCTAACTTAAGCTGATTTAGCCTATATGTATAATTTAATTACACATATGAATAAAGCACATACTATTGGCCTAACAGTAAAACACATGAACATAGTATTGGGTTTAGTCATTGGTCTGGGTTGGAATCTTAGCAAAGACATGGAAGGCCTTTTTTTTTTTTTTAGATGACACATTGCCACATTAGGTATTGCTACGTGCTAGGGTTTTACTGTGGCACGTGTCTTAATATGTAGGAGCCTCAGATTGGTTGACGTTGATGTAGCGCCATGTGGCATACGACCATTGGACGACGCGATTGATGTGGCGCCAAGGTAGCCACCTTTCTCTCCCCTTCCTTTCTCTTTCCTCTCATTTCCTTCATTTTCCTCAACATTTCTTGCATTTTATTTCCCAAACAGTGCACTTTAAGGGCATTGTTTGCTCCTTTTTCTCTGTGATTTCATCAAATTAATGGTGAAATCGCAAAGCACGCTTAGCCTACTTCGAATCAAGATAAAAAATGTGTCTAGATGCAGCTGTTTAATGGGTTAAATCGAGCTCCAAAAATTAGAAAAAAAAAATGGAATTTCAGAAATTTTCATTTAATTCAAATTCAAACTTCCACACTTACTGAGTTGATTTTGTATATAAAAAGCGGCTTTGGGAATTCATTTGACACATGAGCATTAGAATCTACTCACAATCCTCTCTAAACATTAATTTGAGGTCTCTTTCTCGTTATTAGCCACGTCTCTCTCTCTTTAGGATAAGCTTCGAATTGAAGCTTTTTGAACCAAACTCACCCCATAGCCACTATCTTAAGCCGCAAGCTTTCCAACATGAACCCTTCTAATCGATGCCATAACCACTAGCAGCCTCCATTACCAAACCCTAACCACTGTGGCTCCACCATCCATAACACCATTGACCACTACTTTTAACTAAAATTAATGCCACAACTGAGCTCATGACATTTAAAAACCTAAGACCTAATCTACAGTTAACCCCTAGTAGCCACCGCACAACACTAAGTCGTACCATCGCCACCCACCAATTTCTGAAACACCAAAAGCCACCACCAAATGTCGAGGCACCACTACTATTAGCATTTTCCCCAATAAGTTTCATATAAAACTTCCTTTCCCCACTTGATTTGGCCCTTAGATCATCGTGAAACACTCCCTTCACCACATTATTGTTCTTTCTTCTTCTTGGTATGCTGCATACGTGATTTGGAGTAAGAGACCTAACCTAACCCACCATCTGACTCGAAATCTGCTTTAACGCCCGACTCAACCAACCTAAATCTGAGCTCTAAGAATTGACTCATGTCTATCCCTACTGGCCCAACCTTCATTTACTGTTCGATTTTTTTTTATTCGATTGGTTTCTTCTTCATTTTTTTTGGCTTATTTATTATATATATATTAGTGTAATATGTAATTGTAAATTAAAGTAAAAAAAAAATCAAAAAGAAAAGGAAGGAAATTAAAAAGAAAAAAGAAAAGAAAAAAAGAGAAGAAGTATTTAGTTTTATTTTCATGTTTTAACCAAAAAACTAGAAAATAAAAATAAAACTAAATAATTAAAAAAATATATGATAATAATGAAATTAAGTTATTTTATTACTTAGAAAAATGATTTTTTAAGAAATAAAAATAAAAGAACTATTTCTAAATTAGGACACTTTAGAATTTTCCACAAATAAACCAAAAATTAGGATTATTAGAAAATTTCTTTAAGTAAATCAAAACAGGTAAAAATGTAAATCCGATCATTTTCTATAATTTAAAATCAATCAATATGCTAAAAGTTTTAGAAAAGAAACTACCTACGTTTAATCTTGAATAGCAGGTACGTAAGCATTTACGGTGCTACAGTAAAAGATAAAAAAACTTGTTTTTCCTATATTAGTTTAGATTACTCAAGTTATTCAATTTGGTTAAATAATTGAGTTTTATTTTATAGAATCGAAGGGTGATTTTTGAAATTAAGATTAAAATTGATAAGTTGATAGATTAAAATTGATAAGTTAATGGTATTTATAAGGATTTAAAAATCTTAACTTTCGAATATAGATCTCTAATTTTAAAACTGTTTTGTAAAATTAGTTTTATCATTGAACTAGTAGTTAAATTATAACTAATTTATTCAATTGGTTATAATTTTTTTTTTTCCAACTCCGATTGAATAAGGACTTTAAAAATTTTTTAAAAAGAATCGATATTTTTAAATCCTAATCGAAGGTTAGTATTAAATAAATGATAGTTAATATTAATTGATTAAAAAAAGCTTATTTATAAATAAACGAGATGAAAAACCGGGCCCGACACCACCTCTAATATGTCGCCAAAAGTCTAGGAATTGGATCAGTCCATAGGTAATGTATGATATTTTGTAAATATATTATTACACAAATCATGGAAGAAGGAAAGGAAAAAGGATTTTTGTCAACGTGGGTGTATATATATATTAAGAGAGTCACGCAAAAATTTTTTTTGTAGTAAAAAATAAGAGCATCTATTAACATTTTGAATAAAATCTTGGAATATCCAATTTCCTCAAAATCGGGTTTAAAGAGATGAAGAGGAAATCTTTTGGTCCCGACCTCAATATTAGCATGATATCAAAGATTTCATCGTCTTTTTCCATAAGACGTGAGCTCGATTTCATTTTCGTCCCTTTCTAGTGACAGAAAAGCATAGGGTTTTCTGCACTTCATTTTGCAAGAGGAACATAGGGTTATAGGATAGGCATGGCCAACTTGAGCATATAAAAAAGGAAAGCTTTTTGGAGAAAGGAAAATGTCACGATGTAACCCAAGATAGTGTATAGCAGTGTGGATTGATGGAAATTATTTGGCATCTTGGACGACGACTGACTTTGTTAGGGGGGGAAACCGAGTTTTTCTAGTCGCAGTTTTTCCAGTGATTCAAATATACCCGCCGAAGAAAAACTAAAACAGGCTCTCTTGGAGATTATTATATTGTGGGTAGGGCACTTCTGAAGAAAGACCTGGCCGACATCCCTTTGTCGGTTATGGGCAGTGCAAATCTGTTTATTTTATATTTGATTTAAAGTTTATATATATATATATTAAATAATATTTAAGTGTATAAGTCTCCTTTTAGTATTATGCCTTTTAAATATTAACTTTCACTAATAAATTGCTTTTCTCCCTCAAGCAGTTTAATGTTAATTCTTGTAGATATTCTTCACTTTGACAAATTTTAATTCCATATATATCAGGATCTCCACTTTAAGCAAGTGGATTAAATTCCTATAGATCAAGTTGTGATAATCAAAAAGGTTTTTAAGTGTTTTATATTGTTTCAAATAAAAAAATTTACATAAAAAGTATGACCTGTCGTTTAGACCTTTTGCAAACTTGTAATTTTTCTTTTTACAAAAGAGCTTTGTTTTGTTATTATGTGTTAATCTTAATTGAAGACATGCGTCATCTTTTGATTGGTCTATGATAATTATTTAATAAAAATATTATTATGAAATATATTTAATTAAAGGGAAAGTTACAGAGAAAGGGATTGCATTTATGCAATTTTTGTAAAAAGGGGTCTAGATTTTTTTACCACTTGTTTCATGCGCTTATAAATTAAACTCGTTAAACGTCCTCCATTCATTGGCTATTGATGGGATATGTCATGACTTGGATGGAAACGCTAAAATAAGTATACCTTATAAATATAGATTTTTAAATGCATGTTTTAAAAATCCAAATCGTTTTTGTAAAATTGTATAATGCAGACACTTCCTTTACATTCTCTCTCATCTAATTATATACTATTACATAAAAAGGAATTATTTATTTATTTAATTTATTTATTATTAATTTTTATTTTGTTATATATGGCAATATACAATTAGTACGTATACAGACGTTGATCCCACATGATTTTGATTTTTAACTTCATTAAGACACACATCAAAGGAACAGAATCTCATATTTCAATGGCATCCTAGGTATAGGAGAAATAATATTTTATTTTTTATTCTCATCAATGTTGTTTATGCTTTAAATACTTCCATTTTCTTATTTTCATCATCCCAAAACCAAATCCCAAATAATGTATATTATTAAATCTAATATTTAATTCCATCAATGGAACTTATGCCACTCTAAAAGGGGAAACACAATATCCACCAAATATTATTTTTTTTTTTACATGTGCTTGTTTAATTATTATTGCCATAAAATATCTAAACTTGGAGAAAAAGTTTTAACTCTCAACACATACATACACCCCACATATATATATATATATATGTATATGTATATGTAATATTAAGTGGAAAAATAATATTACTGCAATGGTAGAGTGGTAGGAGATCTATATGGTTTCTTTTGACTACTATTTTAACCTATATATATATATATATATATAATGGCTATTAGTCATCAGTTCAAGATATTTTTTTATTTTTTAATTTTAATATTTACTCTTGAGCAAATTCAAAAGAGAGAAAGTAACGGTGATGAGATAGGATTTTAACTTAAAACTAAAGTGTTCGTATTTTCAATTACAAAAAAGTACCCACATGACTACTTGCTAGACACAAATACTAATTGTGCATAAAGACTTCCAAAATTATATTAACCGGCTAAAGTCCCACTTTATGTATGAATTATGGGTTAAATTACATAAAATAATTTTGAAAATAATAGTTTTATTTTAATAACCACTATAATTAACATTTTAACAATGTATATTCATTAACTGTTATAGATATAGTATGGATGCTATTAGTAATTACGGTTCATCTAGAAAAATGCAAAGAAAGGATTCAAATTTATGCAGTTTTGCAAAAAAGGGCTTATAAGTTACACCCATGTTACTATGTTAAGCCTCTATCAATACCATGTCAACTCTCATTGACAGCAAATAAATGGAGACTTTAAAATGATGATAACTTAGAGATATAGGTACAATACATATCTAACCAACTTTAAGGGAAAAAAATGACATGATTACAAATAATATAAAAAAATTATCAAAATAATGGTATTACGTTGTATTTTAAAGATACAACATTAATATTTGTGTACTTTAACTAAGATAGGACATAAATACAAATGTACTAATATTACATTTTGAAGATATAATATAGTTATTTATACTGGATATAATACTAGTATAATACTTATATTGCATCTTCAAAATGCAATACTATAATAGTATTTTGGTAATTTTTTTTATTAAATTTGTATTTATGTAAATTTATTAATTTTGATAGTAAACATTTAAATTTCTCTTAAATATGGATGATGACTTAATGCTTCTAATTTGTTTTTTTTTTTTTTTTTTGCCCTTTTTGGGTTTAACGATAGTGGGTAGACTAAGGTGACCAAAATGGGGTGAGTACCCCCATGGCCTCGGGTGGCCAACAACGGTAGGAGTTTCAACGATTTTCTTTTTCAATTTTTGTGTATCTTTTTCTTTAATTTAAATTTTCTACAATTTTTTTATCATTACTAAATTATTTAATTAAATGTATTTAATATATTAAATATATAGACCAAACAAAAGCTAATAGATGTCGTTAACTAAATTAATACATAGTCACAAAACATGAATTATATGAAGAATAAGTCCCTTGTAAGATTAAGGTATGAAATAATCTTTGTAATTATTTATTACAAATCATGTGAGTTGGGTCCTCAATTATATCTTACTTGTAAATTAACTATAAAACACTTACAAACACCATATTTTTGCTGCCCCTAAGCTGCCTTTTCAAAATTTAAGAAAATACTAAATAAAATGATTGAAAGAAAAAGGACAAAAAGTGAGAAAAATCCTTAAATAAGAAAAAATAGAAATAAAATGTAGAAAATGTTAAAAATAAAAAAAATAGAAAAAAAAATGAGATAGCAAAAATATAAAAAAGAAAAGAGAAAGTGAAAAAAGAATGACAAAAGTTGCTTTTTAGCTGTCTAATTATCTATTTTAGGGATGGAAACATGTCACATATCACATGTCGTTTTGTTGTAACAATCCATCATGTATAGCAAGTTATGATATAAATCAACCATCAAATTGCTTTTATAGATATATTGTTACGCATATAATACCACAATGTAATTAGAATTGTTATTGAAAAAACATGTGCAATTGAAAGTTATGGAAAGATAAAATAATTTATAAGTTCTACAAGGTACCTAATAACTTATAAGTTCTATGAGATACAATTTCTAAGGTAGTTCTTATTATAGGATAGGTTTTAGTTTCAAAATTTTCGAAACTCATACCTATAAGGTAGTATATAGGTAGACATCATATCCTATTTACCATATACTCATTTACTCCTAACAATCAATAAAAGCATAACATATATTATTACTAAAATAACATGTTACTTTCATTAATAATGAATATATTTGCAAATAGTTGCTTATTTGTAAATTAACTATGTAGGTTCGCTTGTAACCCTAGCAACAATTCGTATCCACCTATAACATTGTCAACAACCTAAATATCTACACATGCAAAAAGTGATGTGTTTAGGAGCTTAATTATCATTAAGACTTACCATATCAGATTAGAACCAATGGGTCTTTCAAAATATCGAAGAAATGTAGAATGAGTAGGTTAACGAATTTACTAGAGTAGTTGACGTGAAGTTATTTGAAGGATATGATCTACCTACGAATACAACACGACTTAACACTTCACTTAATATGACATACAAGTTGATGTTAAGGTCCACTTACCGCTAATCTTGAGCCACTTGGTAAGATTAGATAAGAGTGTATGAAAATGGACTTGAAGAAGATTATCTCACAAGTACAGAATATTCAATGTCTTTTTTTTTTTAAGTAAGCTAAATCTAACATATAAAGAGAAGGGACTATTATAATAAGTTCTTAAGGCAATATTATAAATAAAAAAAAATTACAAAAAAGGTATACATAAAAAGGGGATTCTTCATATACACGAAAAAGGGTAAAAATGACAAACGACAAAAAAGGAAAAATAGTCCAGTATGAAATGAAATAGACAGGTGGTAGTGTAACATTGGTTTCGTACAAAAATTCTCTAGGTACAGCAGCTAAGTAGAATCAAGATGCAGTGGCATCAGGGATTGCTGAGATGAAGAAGGGGTATAACAAGTGTTGGTAAGAAGTTGGAAGAAAAGTACTCAACTTGAAGAAGAATGTCTTGTCATTAAGTAGGAGGCTTTCGGTAACTGAAAGTTCGATCATTTTGTACAAAGCTCTTAACAAGTGAATAGTCGGCATCAGCATAAGAGAGAGAATAGAGCAAGGTGTAACCTTTCGAAGTTACCAAGGAATTCAACCATCCTTCTTCTGCATAGAGTTTCTCGTTATTGGCAGGTTATCAAGAGAGAATTCTTTAGGTGAGGGATTAGAGGCTTCAGAGCCGTACACGAGTAAGAGGATCAGTAGTCAGTAGCTCATCAATTCCCCAGGATTGTTGAAGATTTGCCCTCAAATCTTTAGCCCTTTTTGTCATTGGGTACATAGGGTATCAAATTAGCTACATTAAAAGCAATAGATATACCATACCCATCAAGCAGCTCTAGCTTATAGGCATTGTCATTGATGCACTTAAGGATCTTAAAAGGTCCATCTGATCTGGGGGAAAGCTTTTTTGTTCTCTTCTTAGGGAAATGCTCCTTGATGAGGTGGACCCACAAAAAGTCTTTAAGGTTGTAAACCACTCATCTCCTTCTGCAGCTTCCCTATTCCTTTTACTAGGCTAAAGTCTGTGCTAGTTGTTTGGTAACCTTTTGATGCAACTTTGGAATTCTTTGGTATGCTACAAGTCAAATTGGCTTTTCCCTTGTATGGCCGGGCTAATAACCATATCCAAGGGCAAGTTCAAGTTAAGTCCATAGATGACCTCAAAAGGTGGCCTTCCTATCGAGCTATAAACTAATTGGTTGTAAGCGAACTCCATATCCGGTAAGCATAAGTCCTAATAGTGTAAGTTTTTCCCTAAAGTCGCTCATAAAAGGTTGCCAATTGTCCTATTTACTACCTTGGTCTGGCCGTCTGTCTGAGGGTAGCAAGAAGTATTGTACATAAGCTTAGTGCCAAGTTTCCTCCACAGGGTTTTCTAGAAAAAACTCGTGAACTTCGAATCATGGTCGGATACAATACTTCTCGATAGTCCATGTAAACATACAATTTCCTAGGTTAGTAATAATTAAAGCATCATTAGTTTTATGGTAAGTAATGAAGTTACTCATCTTACTGAATCAATTGACCACAACCATAATGGAGTCATGTCTTCTTAGTGTTTAAGAAAGGCTAAACATGAAATCCATGCTTAGGTCAAGCCATAGGCACTTAGGTATGGGTAGGGGTATATACTCTTTGTATAGCTCTCACCTTCGTTTGGCATGTTTACAAACCTCATACCTCTTAAGAACTTAGCACATATCCCTCATTATCCTAAGTTAGTAGAAATGTTCTTTCTATACTTCAACTGTCCTCTTTTCTCTAAAATGGTTGGCTAAGCCTCCATCATGAGCTTTATGGATAAGTAGTTCTTTAGCCAAACTACTCGACAGACAAACTTGCTTGCCCTTCATTAGGAACCCCTAACTCAAGTAGAATCCATCCATAATGCCTCTAACATTACGCTTAGCCACTAAGGGCCTAAAATACTAGCTGTACTCATATTGGTTGGGCAGTGTATCGAATTTAAGTACCTTGGCTTCCATAGTCGTAATAAGGGTATGAAGACGAGAAAAAGCGTATTCTACAATGTTAGTGCTCCCTTTCTTATATCGAATGATGTAACAGAAGGACTCTAGGAATTCAACCCATTTGGCATGATGCCGAGAAAGTTTCTACTGCCCACAAAGATGCTTGAGAGACTCATGGTCTGAGAAGATGATGAATTTTCTTAGTAATAGATAATGCTGCCAATTCTATAGTGCTCTGACAAGAGCGTAGAACTCCTTATCGTAAGTTGAGTGGTTCAAGGTAGCACTTCGGAGTTTCTTGTTGAAATAGGTAATTGGTCGGTGCTCTTGCATGAGGACAGCACCAATGTTAATACCAAACGCATTACACTCTACTTCAAAAACTTTCTTGAAATCCAGTAGGGTGAGTACTAGAGAAGGCGTCAACTTAGACTTCACATTTTCAAAACTCTTCTGAGCTTTTTCTAACTACCTAAACTCAGTGTTTTTCCTTGTCAATTCAGTTAATGATGCAGTTATGGAATTGAAGTTCCGAATGAATCTTCAATGGAATGAAGCTAGACAATGGAAGCTCCTAACTTCAGCAATATTAGTTGGTGTAGGCCACTCAAAAATAGCTCTCACATTTTTGTCATCAACTTGAACTCCTTTCCCTAAAGTAACATATCCAAGGAATACAACCTTGCTTTGACAGAATACACATTTCTTCAGGTTATCAAATAATATCTTGGCACGAAGGATGTTAAACACCGATCTTAAATTCTCAACATAAGTGATAAAGTTAGCATTATAGACCAGAATGTCATCAAAATAGACCATAACATATTTTCTAATTAATATTCTAAGTACATGATTCATTAGCCTCATGAATGTACTCGGTACATTAGTTAAGCCAAACAGAATTACCATCCATTTGAACAGACTATCCCTTGTCTTGAAGGCCATCTTTCATTCATCTCTAACCCTCATTCATATTTGGCGATAGCCACTCTTCATATCAATCATTGAAAAGATACGGGCACCATGTTAAACATTGGGCATATCATCCAACCGTAGGATTGGGTATCAGTACTTAATAGTAATTTTGTTGATGGTACGATTGTTAGTACATGTTCTCCATGACCCATCTTTCTTAGGTACTAAGACAGCTAGTATGACACATGGGCTCATACTTTCTTGGATGCATTCGTAGTCTGCCAACTCATCTACTTGTTTCTTTAGCTTAGCTGCCTACTTAAGATTAAGGCTGTAAGTAGGTCGGCTCGATAAGGTAGCTCCAGGTTGGAGGTTGATGTAGTGCTCAATGCCTCTTACGGGAGGTAAACTTTGTGGCATCTCATTAGGAAATAGGTCGGCATATTCTTAAAGTAGTTGTTGAACTTTGACAGGTAAGCTCTTAGCTTTCCTCACCTTTAAGAGTTTCTTGACTAAAAGGAACACAGAGTCCTTGATCTTAACTTCTTGGATAAACTGAGCTTAAGAAATCACTAAGGACTTCTACTGCAGTTACCTAGCAACCTTCTCTTGGGCTTCTTGTACTTCCTTAGGACTCATAGGTGTTAGTATAATTTTCTTCCTGTCCTTTTGGAACATGTAGGTGTTTTTGTACCCATCATGCAACACTTTCAAGTTAAACAGTCATGGTCAGCCGAGTTATATGTGAGAGGCGTACATTGGAAGGACATCACACAACACCTCATTCTTATACCTATCACCAATGGTAAATGGTACTCTAACCTACTCGACAACATGTAATCCTCCTTTTTCATTCAACCAGTGAATCTTGTATGGCTTAGGGTGTAAGAGGGTTGGCAATTTCATGGCCTTAACTACCCCTTATGTTATGACATCGATACAGCTCCCTTTATCAATAATCAAGGTGCATAGCTTGCCATTTACTTAACAATTCGTATGGAAGAGGTTCTCCATCTGCTTATTCTCATCAACCACAAACATACTACAAGACCAACAAACAACAAAACAGTACTCAGCACCGCCTTCGAGAGGTATCTCAGCATCGGGGTCTTCTTGAAACTCTTCTAACATCCATTCAACTCCTATCTCTTCCTCTCATTTGCTCACACTCTTTACTTCAAACTGGGGCTTATCTCCCTTTATAGTCATGACTCAATGGTTAGGACATTAACTAGCCATGTGCCCATAATCAAGACTTTTAAAGCATTTGATTTCTTTAGTCTTTCTTCTAGAGTTCTAACCTTAGTCTCTTTGGACCTCAAGTTCCTCGGCCTTGGCCTTCTTTTGGTCAGATCGACATTTTCCCTTGACATTCTACCTCAAAACTATTTGATGCTCAGTCATTCCTTGGTCGGCTCAACATGCCCCTTCTATTTGGTAATATAGGTTAGCTACTCGGCATTCAACTAACCCGGTTCCGTCTCTGTTTTACGACTTTCTATGCTACCCTGATGGCTTTATCCAAAGTCGCAAGACTCTACAGCTTTACTATGTTATCAATCTTGATCCTTAGCTTAGAAATGAGCCTTGCAATAGTTCGCGTCTTGGGTTCATCGACATCACATCAAATTATGAGTAACTAAAACGCTCAAACTTACTCATCTACAGACCGGTTACCTTGTCTCAAATCTTGTAAACATTGAAAAGTGTCTTGCTCATAGTGTTCAAGAACAAATTTACTTCTCAAAACTCTCTTCATCTCATTCCATGTTCAAATTTTGTATTGGGTCCTTAAGCTAACATTCTGCATCTTCTTCCATTATATTGCTGCATATCTAGAAAATTCCAATACAATTACTCGAATATGGACAAAGTCTTCATAATCCTAAAAGTCAAATATTTTCTCGATCTTCTCCCCCCAATCTAAGTAGTCGTTGGTACTACTAAATGTGTTGAAGCTCGAAATCTGTACTTTGAGGTGTTTGGCACCCCTAGGAGCCCTAAGTTCATGCTCGTCAACTTCAACATATTGTTCTTCCTCTTCATACTCCTCTACTTCATCCAATTCTAACCTTCTTCTCACCATTCTTTTGACACATCGTAGTAGTGCTTAGTTCACAGGAATGGGCTCTAGTCCACACGATTCATTCATCTATCTTCTCGGCCTATCTCTCATTTCTTGGCTGTATTCAACAACTCTCTCTCATAGCCCAATTTCTAAGACTCTCTGTATTGAAACAACTAAATTAGCTACAATAGCAACAAGGTCTTATATCTGCTCATTAGTAGTACATGATGTTTATTAGGTAACTCGACCACAATCATGAGCATCACTTTTGGCATCATTAATATCTCCATAAGCATCACTTTTGGCATCATTAATCTCTCCATAAGCACTAGGATTTGACAATCTTGAAGCATCTGAAAATGCTCTTTACACAAGAGATCCTTACACACACAAATATCATATGAACTGTGAATTGTAAACTTACTTTATTCTTCCAAATGAAAATAAAGCATCGTGAATAGCAAACTTGTAGGGACTATTGCCACAAAACTTTCAATCACAACCTCAAGCTCTAATACTAGGATTATAAGATGTGCCTAGGAGTTCAATTATCAATAGAACTTACCGTAGCAAATTAAAACCAATGGGTCCTTCAAAATATCAAAGAAACTTAGAGTGAGTAAGTCAACAAACTGACTAGAGTAGCTAATGTGAAGCTGTTCAAAGGATATGACCCACCTATGAACACAATACGACTTGACATTTCACTTGATATGACACACAAGTTGATGTCAAGGTCTATTCACCACTAATCTTGAGCTACTTGGCAAGATTAGATAAGAGTGCAAGAAAATTAACTTGGAGAGGGTTATCTCGTAAGAATAGGATATTCAATGTCTATTTTTTGAAGTAAGTTGATTCTAGTTTACGAGGAGAAGGGACAATTTATAGTAAGTCCTTCTAGGGCAACATTACAAATAAAAAATTACAAAAAAGTATACACAAAAAGGGGATTCCTAACACATACAGAAAAAGGGGTAAAAAGGACAAACGACGAAAAAAAAAATAATACAATGTCAGATGAAATGAACAAGTGGCAACGCAACATTAGTTCCATACAAGGATTTTCTAAATACAACAGCTAACTAGAATCAAGATGCAGTGACATCAGGGATTACTAAAATGAGGAAGGGGTATAGCATTCCTAGAACAACATTACAAATAAAGAAATTACAAAAATGTATACATAAAAAGGAGATTCTTAGTACATCCAGAAAAAAGGATAAATGACAAAAAGGGAAAAATAATACAGTGTCAGATGAAATGGACAGGTGGTAGTGTAACATTGGTCACATCTAAGGATTCTCTAAGTATAGTAACTAAGTAGAATCAAGATGCGGTGACATTAGGGACTTTCAAGATGAGGAAGGGGTACAGCAAGTGTTGGTCAGAAGTCGAAAGAAAAGTACTTGGCTTAAAGAAGAATGTCTTGTCACTTGGTAAGAGGCTCTTGGCAACTGAAAGTTCAATCATTCGGCATAGAGCCCTTAGTAAGTGAATAGTCAATGTTAGCATAAGAGAGAGAATAGGGCAAAGTGTAACCTTCTGGAGTTGCTAAGGAATTTAGCCATCCTTCTTCTGCATAGAGTTTCTTGTCATCAGTAAGTTGCCAAGAGATAGTTCTTCATGTGAGAGATTGGAGGCCTCGAAGCCATGCGCAAGTAAAAGGACCAATGGTCAGTAGCTCATAAATTAGGACAATAGAGGGCTAAGCAACCCATAATTCAATAAAGTGTAAGGGGTAAGTGTTATACCAAATATACAAAATCAAATAAGGTTTCCAATTAGTTATACAAAGTTTAGTGTTCTTTAAGCTTTTGTCATGAAATTAAAGAAATTAACCTACTTTTGTCTAGGTGAGAAGTTTGATAGAACACAAATGACACTAATTTTAGTAATGTTCAACAAAAACACCCTAACTTATCCCAACTACCCAATAAGCATGTTCTCAACCATATAACAACCTCCTCACCTCCAACTAGTTTGCTAAGGTATGGAAAAGATGTTTTGTTCCTCCTCATAGGCTTAGTATTTGGCGTCATATCCTAAATGCATCCCTTAATGGGTAGATATACATGCCTAATTGAAGTTTAAGTTGATAATTATTAAGATGTTGAGATGGCAACTAGATAATTGGCAAACACCCTATAACATGGCAAAGCACACCAAGTAACATAACCATTGTCATAGTAGTTCAAAGCACATGCATTGTACACATACATCTATAGCTACTTATAATCACAAGAAAATATGGCGACTTTCAATTCCAAAGTATATGAAGTACACCCATAAATGCGATGAAGCATAAATCTACTCACTTGGTAATCTAATTCGTTGAACATCAACTACATTGCTTCTACATTCATGCCAACTACTATATAACATAATGAAATTTTAAGATTTATAAAGTTTACCAAAACTTTGTTTAAGCTAGTTTATTTCTACTTATGATTATACCATTAGAATTTCTTGTTACACCTATTAAGTGTGAGATACCTTCTCCTTGTATATTATATAATTTATTAAGTTCCATCATTGTTATCGCTTATAAAAATGAACATTATATATGGATTTTAGCAAAAGAAGTCATACATATATAGTTCATATGATATTAAATATAGTTTGAAATCATTACATGTATACATATAGAAGAATATAGATATAGATATATTTATATACATATACGATATAGTTTTCTTATAAAACAATAGTTGAAATAACCTTTCAAGTACTTAACCAAACTATTGCTTATAATATGTCGTTTTGACCCTATGAAATGTAAAGTTGATTTGTTAGGTTATATTTTAGTTTTGGAAAAGTTGTCCTAGGATGATGTTTTCTATAAACATCATAAAAAATATCCAATTTATTATATAGTTACCTAAAATCAGTAATATTGGTATCATTTAGTTTGTAAGAATGTAGTGACATGTAATGTGAGTTAAATCTTAGATCTTTAATTCAACAAACATCTTATTAGACTCGTAAATATTGCATCCTTATAAGAGATGAAACTCAATTGTAGCATAATCATTATAAATTGTATTTATGTATAAATAGCATAATAAAATCATATAAGTTAGTTATTAGCATAATCCTTTACTTGTAAATATCAGATAATAGATATAAGTTAATATGATAAATCTCAAGAATGAATCATGACCAAATTTAAACAACCTTAAATTATCTTCAACATCTTAAGATAATAATATAATTAAGCCAACAATTATAAATTGTGCCATATCTACTTCATATTTAGATAATAAATACTAGAGATCATTAAATAATGTCAAAAAATCAATAAAGGCTCATAAAATATAAAGAAAATTTGGCTAAAATAATATTTACAATAGATTTCATCATTTAGCATATGAAATCATGTTTTCAATCCAAAAATTATGATTAATTATATAAAAAATCATATCTACATGCAAGATTGAAACCAATTATTTTGTATACCGTTATGATACTCCAATAATCAAATAACCTCATATTCGTCGATTTATTTCATGAAAATCAATAAATTGTATAAGTTTGTATCATTATAACACACTAGAAATCAAATAACCTCATATTTATCAATTTATATCATGAAAATCAATAAATTCTAAAATTCCCATCTTTAACTATTTTAATAATAAATATTAAATGTGTTTGTCATTAAAATATCTTTGCATTGATGTAAAATAAGTGTTATAAGGTGCTTAGATTAGATTATTAAACATGAAACAAGGTCAATCAATGTCAAAAAGTCATATTCAAACTTTATTGAAGCAAAAGAAGTTATTAAATGCATACTATAATTCTCAATAATTTTATAAGAACAAAATATTACATGAAACTCTAGGTAAAGTAACATACAAATAATGATATTTAGGAATGTTGTGCAAATAGCAAAAATATATATATAATTACTAAGAAATATAGCTGTAAGAAAATTTTAAAGAAGAGAGTCTTTGTAGAAAATAAAATTCTTATTTCTTTGAGAGTTTTTTTATATAATCTATTCATTGCAAACCTTAAAAAAGCATGTAAACACATATGCACACACACACATGTACATTTGCATACACGTACATATACACACACATATGTACATAACCTATTAAGAAATTTATAAAGATATCCATAAAACATGAAACTTTAGGAAAAAAAATGATTAGGTTATAATTTAAGCAAGGTCACAATAATTCAAAATGCTCAACAATTCTCTACCTTGATTTGAATTATCCAAGTCATTAAAACCAAGAATAACTTCTTGCCATCCATGCCCCAAAGTACCTCATGCTATGTTAACATCCTCTAAGTCAAGCTAAGCTTGAACTTTTCTATAGGCAATGGCTTTATCAACATATTTGTTGGATTGTCATATGTGGCTATCTTCTCTAAACAGATTAACTTATCTTTTATGACATCCTTTATGAAGTTCAACTTAACATCAATATACTTTGATCTCTCATGATAAACTGGATTCTTCGCAAAGTGCAATGCACTCTTGATGTCATAGTAAATGATAGGCTTTTGAACATCTAAACCCAACCTATCAACAAGACCATGCAACTACGTACCATCTTTAACCCCTTTTGTCAATGACATGTAATCAGCTTTAGTAGTAGATAAAGTAATTATAGGTTGAAGTGCTACTTTCCAATTGATGGCACATCCATATAGGGTAAAGATATTACACGTCAGAGATCTTTTTCTTATAAGGTCTCCACCATAATCAGAGTCTATATAGCCAATAATGCTACTAGTAGAATCAGTACAACCATAAACCAAGCAAATATTACCCGCACATTTCAAGTATGGCATAATCCATTTAATTGCTTGCCAATGAGCTTTCCTAGGATTACTCAAACTTGCTTACCACAAAAATAACATGTGTTAAATCTAGCTTAGTGCATACCATGGCATTCATCATGCTCCTAACAGTGTTAAGTAAGAAACTCTACTCATATAATCTCTCTATTCATCTATAGGAGGTAATAGACTAGCATCAAATTCAAAGTGTACTATCAAAGGATTACTAACCAATTTAGATTGTTCCATTCGAAAAGACTGCAACACCTTTTTATTGTATTTCTATTGAGATACATATAAAAGCCTTCCTTCCTATCTCTGCAATTTCCTTACCTAAAATTTTCTTAGTTATACCCAAATCCTTCATCTCAAACTCATTGTTCACCAAAGTCTTCAAGATACTAATTTTAACCTTATTCTTTGTTGCAATTAGCATGTCATCTACAAATAGGAACAAATAGACAAAAGAGCCATCTAACAATTTTCTAAAGTAAACACAATTATCGACTAATTACAAACAAACCTAAGAGAAATCATAAATACATCAAACTTCTTATACCATTGCCTTAGGGATTGTTTACAAAGATTTCTTTAATAAACACATGTAGTCTTTCCTTTCAGAATCAAGGAACCCTTCTCATTGTGTCATGTAAATATGTTCTCTCTCAATTCCTATGTAAAAATGTAGTTTTGATATTAAGATGCTTAAACTCAAGATTTGACACACTTACCATGGCTAAAAGAGCTCTTATGGTCTTATGATTCAATATTGGTGAGAATACTTCGTTATATTCAATTCCTTCCTTTTGAGAAAAACCCTTTGCCATAAGCCTTGCCTTAAACTTAGCTTATTCAACCTTGGGAATACCTTCTTTCTTCTTGAACACATTTGTATCCTACTAGCTTCACAAATTTTGGCAATGGTACTAGCTCCCATGTTTTGTTCTTAGAAAGTGATTGCATCTCCTCATTCATGGCAATCAACCATTTGATACTTCTTTACTCTATACTACTTCTTTGTATGATAGCGGCTCATTATAATCGATACTCATTACTACAACTAAAGCATATGCAACAGAGTTTGTGTCAAAAACACTAATGCAAATGCATACCTTAAAGGCCTTTTGAATTCTCCTCTTGTTTTTATTGCTATACTTTGTGATTACTCTCCTATGCATTATTCGGCTTTTATATAAGATTGGTAGTTCTCTCTTTCGAAGTTTCAATCTCAAACTCCACCTTCTAGTTAGTGCCTTAATATTTGTTTCCTGTAAGATTATCAATCTCCTCTCTCTTCGGCTAAACATAGTATACTCATCAAAAGTAATATCTCTGGAAATGATAAATTTTAGAGTTCTATCTTTTGTAGTACAAATCAATCAATACACTATAACACTAGTGCCATACCTAAGAAATATGCAATTCATTGCCCTTCACTCAAGTTTACCATCATTAGTATAGGCATAAGTAGGGCAACCAAATATACTTAAGCCAGAATAATTAAAGGGAGTACCATACCTCTTGAGGAGTCTTAAAATCTATTACAGATTATGGAAATCTATTCACCAAATAACAGGCAATATTAATTGCCTCAACCTAGAATTGTTTTGAAAGTCTAACGTTTAGCCATATGCATTAAGCATTCTATAAGAGAGTTTGGTTTGTGCATTTTGCAACTCTATTATGCTATCGTATATTTTGTATAGTATGTTGCCTGACTATACCTTCTTCCTTGCAAAACTCATCAAACGATGCATTCTAGAACTCCAAACCATTATCTATTCTAAGTGTCTTGACCTACTTCCCCATATGTTTTTCCATCAATTTCTTACACTCCTTAAACCATCCAAACACCTCATCCTTTGACTTCAAAAAATATGCCCAAAATTTTCTAAAGTATTCATCGATGAAAGTAAAAAATATTAGCATCCACCAGGGCCCTATCAATCTAAATGAATATAGTTAAGGATACCTTTAGAAGTATGCATACCATAATTGAATTTGACTCTATACTACTTTTCCATAACACAAGTCTCATAGAATTTCAATTTTCCCATCTTTGCCCCATTTGACAATCCTTGTATGAGCCCTTAAAATTGGTTATAGGACAACCATACCCAAATTTAGGGCCTTCAAGGAAAACTAATTTGATTAAATCTAAACTTTATGACTAAATTAGAAGAGTTAGTTAAAGTGACCCAATAAAATTATATTTTAAAAATAATGTCCTAAAAAAACTTAATTTAGCTTTAGAAGCCTAATTATTCAAAATAGCATAAGACTTGTCAAAACTCCTAAAACCTAATCTAAAACGCAACGAAGACTTAAAGATAGGTTATTTAAGCTATAAAAAAAATAATAATACAGCATAATATATACTATATGAATATAGGTGTATTTTTATGAATAGATCCGATACATATAATAAATATATCCATTAATTATATCCATATATGATTATACATAATCAGAGATAAATTCGCGAAATTAAATTAGAAAAATGTTTTAAAAATAAATGATATGCTAAAAACATGATTACATGTATATAAGTACTTATTACGTGAAATATATATATATATATGATATATACCTGAATATTAACAAAATCACTAAATATTAACATAAAATATCAGAATACCCTAAAAAATAGGAAAATGACTTAGATTCATTAGAAAACGACATAAAGCAACTTAAAAAAAATATAACTACATCAAAAGCAAATAAAGAAAAATGACATCTCCTACTTGCAATTTTCTTAAAATAATTACTTAATTGTTAAGAAAAAATTACAACAGACCTAAGCTACTAGAAGTAAGACTCCTAGGATAAGATTATACACTTTAAACATGTGGGACATTTTAGGAAAAATTAGAAGAAATTAGGAAAAAAATAGAAAAAACAGGAGAGAAAGCTGCACCCTTCCAATTTCCAACCAAATCGACCACCACTAGTCCACTGACCATCCGACACCACTAACATACTCCCACTGGCTGTCGACCGTTGTAGCTTTGGCAAACAATTAATTAAATTCTTGTCTTATTGTTTATGTATTTTCTAAAAATATTAAATAATTCTAGAAAATTATAAAAAAATTAATTCTTAGGTTATTTTTGGCGTGCTTTCATGTTGTAATTTTATTTTTGTAAAATTATGAATATTTTATATATTTGCTTAATAAACATACTTTTCACCTGAATTTTGACTTTTAAAATAAATATACTAAATGATACTGTCTCAAGCTCAAAATTTTTCTATAGAATATATATTATATATAGTTTATTGTTATGTTGCCCAATTTTGATTTTACATGTGTTTAGTATTTATTGTATTTTTAGGCCTTAAAAATGGTTAAAAATAGGGTACTTTATGAAACACATTGATTTCAAGTGAAATAATTGATTGAATTAGGATCTACTTAATTCTAGATGTTGAAATTAATTTGGTGTAAAAATCATATTATTTATCTAATTAACCGTGATTTAGAGGTAAAATTATAAATTTATGTATATAGGTGATAAACCCAATTGCATGAAATAAGTTGCTAGTTAAGTTCTATATATTTTTTTGAGTCGATAGGAATTTTTGTCGAATTATTTGATGCCCCGTGCTATTTATTATGAATTTTCCTAGGTAAATGGACTAAATTAATTATTGGGATATATAATTATTAATAATTGGTTAAAAATGTTAATTATTTGATTAAATCATACTTAAACATACCTTGACCAGATAAGATTATTCATCATTTTTATTATATTTCATGCTATTATAGATATTAGGATATGATATATACATACTAAGATTCAATAATATATTATTTACCATGTTTTATCGCAAAATTATGTAAACATACTTTATTTACATAATACGATGTCAATGTGATATTACTTACTATATAGCTTTACCTAAATACTAAGATTAGAAATACTCTACAGGAGTAATCTTTTGAATAAAACCTGTAACCTGTATCATTGAGTTTGAATGAAATCTATAATACTGACCTTATTACAATCAAGTAACTTTAGATAATTGAATATAGCTTATATAATATGATGTAATACTTAAAAGTATATATGTATATATATAATGTGTAGATATATTAATATATATGTACACTCACCACTCTACTGAATAACTAGATAAATGATCTCTCAACTAAGTACTAAACAAAATATTATTTTTTTTTTGTAAATTTTATGGAAACTAAATAAAAGCTTTGGTATATATAGGATTTCCAAGTAAGTAAAGCACTAACATTCTAAACTTGTGGAGTGAGCTTTAGTAAAAGTAAGTGAGATTTTGTGGAGACTAGAGTACATGCTGGCTTGTGGTTATAAGTAATGGTTTCTACACATGCTACATCTGTGTTTGGTTATTTAAATGTGGATTAGTAGCTAAGCTACATGTTATACTGTATTGTTTGACTTGTTTGGTGTGCTATGAATTGGTTGATCACCCTTGACCTGACTAATTGAAATTCGAACTAAAACTATAAATAAACATGTGTTGCATCTTACTAGGGGATGGTTAGGTTTCTTTGACTAAATTCCGATGCCTTGACGAGGTTGCAGTGATCTAGCATTTACCCATCCTTAGTTGAACTAAGTAATAAAAGAGGAGGTTGTGGCAAGGTTAGGGGTATTGGGTTAAGGGTAATTATGACAAGAGTAGGAGATTCCATTACACAAGCTCAGAATTAGCCATAAGAAGGCTTCATAGCCTTTATGATTGGCATTATGGCTATCATATCACAACTCCTCAACCTAGGTTATAGTGGGTTGAATTTCTTTAACCTCACAACAAGCTAAACAAAGCCATGTAGATGACACATTATTTGTTCATATATTACATGTAATAATTGCTTGATAACTTGATTGCATTGTTTCACTTATGTATGCTTTTTGCCTCTTACCCCTTACTGAGCTATGGTTTACTCACTCCTTTATAGATTTGCTTGTAGGATTCAAGTAATCATGCCGTGTGATGATCACCTCCAAGTGTCCAAAAAGAGTGTTTTTAGGCCTAAGTGAGGCAATGCTTTGAGGACTATGTTTTGGAACATTTTAGTTTTTGTAAGATCAATTAGGTCATTTAGGTCATCTAGTTGAAGTCCTAGTTTTTAGTCGTATTTCATACTTATGTACTATTATAAATACTCTATACTTAATCTTATTGTAAATATAAGTTGTTATAAATAAAAACATTAGTATATCTATGAAATTGTGAATTCTTTAGAGTGGTTTGTCGTATGAGCCTTATGTATATCAAGGTTATGCTACCAATTGAGAGCATAGTTTCTAACATAAAATTGATATACATAGCAGATTATTATGACTTGATAGCATTCGAGTTATGACAGTTCTTGATTGGTATCAAAGCATGGTTCATAAGAACCATCTTTGAAGCATATAAGTTAAAAATTTGATAAAACTTATAGGATAGGTGAGTATGGGTAGTAAATGGATAGTGAAAACTTTAGACATAGGATATATATATATATATGTGATTATTAATACTTAGGAATAAATAAACTATAACTTGAACTTATTAATGTTCTAATTGTTGTTTTACTTAACAAGATCATAGAACTTTACTTCGGAATGCATAGGTAACTTTTAGATGGAATGGGGAAGAAACTCTTATATATTATAGGATTTGGTTGCATTGTTTACTCTTAGACATGGTTAATTAGCATATGTTTGTGATTATAGAAGATATCATTGACAACTTTCTTAGGGATTCATCCTATTGTCTACAGGATCACTGGCAATTTTTGATCCTATACTCGGAACATTGCTATGATCAATATACTGCAATTGCAACCCTTAAGGATCAATACATGCAAAGACTGGGGATAATATCTATGATGATGCTTATCTTATACTTGCCAACTAAAACTTAACTAAGTTAACCTTATCTTGTAGGTTTTGACTAAGCCCCTCCAAGAGTATTTCATATCCCTAGGTTGTATCTAGAGGGAATTGTGGACCAATTCCCTTGATCACCCTATCATTTACCTGAAGAGTATGATGTACCACTTAAGCCATTAAACCCAAATGCAAATGTAGTAGAGGTAGTTCTCTAGGGTGAATTAGTTGATGAACCTGTAGAAAATCTTGTGAACAATGAACTTATAGTGCCAACAGAAGATCCAAAGGAAAAGGATTTACCAAACGATTCGATTGAGACACTAGCTCAAGATGTAGCTGATGAGGAAGAAGTAAGTCACAACAATGTACAAGAAGTTTAATAATAATTGATACCCTAGTAATCATACAGATAAGTTCAAGTAGTGAGATCAATGATGAGATTGATGATATGATAGATAGTGGGTCTAACACCGTAAGGGGAGATGTAGACTGGGCTCCTTTAAAAGACTCATTGACTTTCGTTAATTCCAATGATGCTATTAATTAGTAGATCAGTAGTATGAGCCAGTTAGTAGTAGAAAGGATGATAGATAGCAGAATTTTTGGTGTATTAGGTAAATTTTGATGTACCTACTTCTTTTTTATGTAACCTGACATTTTGATGTATTCCTACTTTTGTTATGTTTTCAGTTTCTAAATCAAATGTATAAGGTTGGTGTACGTAATCTTTTGTACCAAGAGTTGTAAATATTGAGTTTGTACAAATCTTTTGTATGCAATCTTGTAAATATTGAGCTATACTTTTACTTAATCATCTGTATATAGAAGTAATATCAATGTATATCAAGTATTATGTTATTAGTGAATCTGTAATAGTTAGTATCTTTCCATACTATGAATTAAGAATGGATAGCTGCTAAATACATTGATCATATAATATAGGTTAAGCAACATACAATAATTATGAACAATTGCATACCGCCCTTAACAAATGCACTTACGGGAAAAATTATGTAATTGTAGGGTTAATTAAAAATACTAATCTATACATACAATCATGGTTGAAGTTGGAAACGGTAATAATAATCAAACTCAACCTACTACAAGCTAAACACCACCACCAACTGACCCTCCTCAAGACTAACTAACTGGAAATGAACAGCTACCCCAACCTCCCAACCAAACGCAAACCCTTACAACTCTTGTACTTACTACAATGGAGCTTATGCTCACAAATATGCACATGATGATTCAACAACAAGGTGCTTTGTTATAGCATCTGTTAACTGAGGGAAATCCAATAAATAAAAGGCCTCATGAGTTAGACCTTAGGAGAAATGGGCCTTTGGATGCAGACCGTCTACCTGACTTCATTAAGGATAATTGGTATTTTGACGGAGACACTAGTAAGCTTAAGGAAGAAAATGATTGGTCAGCTCAAATAGATCACGATCTTGCCGCTTTTGAAATACTAGACCATTAGAAAGTATCATATGGAACTTAAGGGTATGAGCCTGCATTTGGTGGGATTCGCAAATCAAGTTACTTAGAGGACTGATTATTTAGGAAGCGTTTAAGGATGAATTCAAGCAAGAATTCTTTCTAGAAAGTGTTCAGTTAAAGATGCTTAAGGATTTATTTACCTTAAAGAAAAAGAACATGAATGTAACCCAATATGAGACTAAGTTTAACAGATTATTTTAATACGCACCATCCTCATATAGGGATGGTGCACATTTGAAGAAAACTTTGTTTATCCAATGATTTAATCCTATAATGCAATATAGACTTCAGGATTGCGATTTGCATACCTATAATGATGCGATAGAGAAAGCTTATAGGCTAGAGAAAAATCAGTTAAAAATGTTATCATAGCTAAATAGAAAAGTAGGTGGTAGATCTCAATCCAAATTTCATTTTAAAAGACAATATCCAAGTGCTAGTAGTTTAATTCAATGAAAGAGATCAACTGTTATGGTAAGTAATCTTGCTCAGCTTATGTGGATAAGGAATATATATGATAGATGTGGTAATGCAAGGTGTTGTAAGTGCGATGCTAGTCATTATCCTAGGAATTGTGAGCAACTAAAAGGAAAATGCTATATGTATGGCAAAGCAAGTCATATAGTTAGAAATTATCCCAATGAAAAGAATATTAAGTGTGGACGATGTGAAAAAAGGGACATTTTAATCACTATTACCCACAGTTTGACCAAGGTTCTAGGAAAAGGGAAAATACCACTCAATAGGTAAGAATCGAGAATATAGGTGGATCTGGTGTAGCTACTACTCCTATAAGGGTATTTGCTATTGAGAACGAGGATGAAGTTGAAGAATTTGATGACTTGTTGGATGACTATTATGGAGAGGACGAACTAGAAGAATTTAAGAACCTAGAGGATGAAATAGGTGAAGGATTGGTGATAAGTATATATCTTATCCTAAACTTTAATTTTTTATTTATAATGTGATCAATATGGAATGATTTACACTTTAGGAGATGTATACTTTTGAAATCATGAATTGATTAAGTGTATGATGATACTGATCGAATAAATTTTAAATGAATAAGATAGTTGAATATCTTAGGAGAAATACAAATAAACAGACAACCTACTTATGCCCTATTCAATATAGGAGCATCATATTCCTTTGATGGTGAAGACTTTATATTAGGAAATGGAATTGATGTGACTGAAGTGGACATAACCTATCAAATTAGAACTCCTACTAGAGAAAAAGTATCAACCTAAAAGGTTGTAGGTAACGACCAAATTAAGATACAAGAGACGGAGTTCCTAATTCATTTGATAGTATTATCTTTACAAGGCTATGATATTATTGTTAGAATCGATTGGTTATCAAAACATAAGGCAAAGGTGGAATGTCAACGCAAGAGTATTAGTTTGAATGAAGGAAGCTTGGTATTTCAAGGGAAAGGTAGTAAAGGTAGAACCATAAGGTTAGTAAATATTGAAGTTGATGAGAATGATAGGGAAAATGAAGGGAACTGGTAGTTTTGTTGGATTTTTGTAATAGAAGAGAAGAAGGAAACTTCAAAAATATCTGATATACCTATTGTATGATAGTTTCTAGATATATTTTTTGAGGATCTACTTAGATTAGCTCTATATAAGGAATTAGATTTCATTATTGAACTAGTGCCCAAAACGGAGCCTATTTCTAAGGTGTTATATCGAATGGCACCTATTAAGCTTTAAGAGTTAAAGAAGCAACTACAAGACCTCTTAGATAAAGGTTTTATCATACCAAGTGTGTCCCCACAGAGAGACCCTGTGTTGTTTGTGAAAAAGAAAGACAGTACATTGAGATTAAGTATTGACTATAAGAAAATTAACAAAGTCACCATCAAGAATAAACATCCATTACCTCAGATAGATGATTTATTCGATCAGTTGTAAGGAGCAATTGTATTTTTGCAAACTGATCTTAAGTCGAGATACCATCAACTAAGAGTAAAACCTGAAGACATCCCTAAAACCACTTTTCGTATGTTATATAGGCATTATGAATTTCAAGTTATGCCATTTGGATTAATCAATGCCTTAGTAGTATTTATGGACTTAATGAATAGGATATATCAACCATATTTGGATCAATTTGTGGTTATCTTCATTAATGATATACTGATATATTCTAGAAGTAAGTAAGAACACGTTAACAACTTGCGATTAGCTTTTCAAAAGTTAAGAGAGAATAAGTTGTATGGAAAGTTATCTAAATGTGAATTCTAGTTAGATAAGATCTTATTCTTCGGTCATGTTGTGTCTAAAGAAGGAATCTTAGTAGATCCAGAGAAGATTAAATCTATAACTAAGTAGAAGCTGCCAAGAAATGTCAAAGAGATTTGAAGTTTCCTTAGATTGTTTGTCTATTATAGACAATTTATAAGTAACTTTTCAAAGATAGCTAAACCTTTAACTCACTTAACTCAAAAAGATATAAATTTTGAGTGGGACGAAGGATATGAAAGGAGTTTCTAGGAACTTAAGGAACGACTGATTGTGGCCCTAGTATTAACATTACCGGACCTAAACAAGCCATATAGTATATATAGTGATGCTTCTCATAACGGGTTAAGATGTATTGTAATGTAAGATGAAAAGTGATAGCATATGCTTCATGACAATTGAGACCTCATAAGAAGAATTATCCTACTCATGACCTTAAATTGGTTGTAGTAGTGTTTGCGCAAAAAATTTGAAGTCATTACTTGTATAGACAACACTGTGAGATATATACTAACAATAAAAGTCTTAAGTACTTTTTCACTAAAAAAGAGTTAAATTTGCAGCAACAAAGATGGTTAGAATTAATTAAAGGTTATGATCTAACCATCAATTACCACCTTAGAAAAGCTAATGTGGTAACTAATGCGGTAACTAATGCACTTAGCCACTAAAATTATGGACAAGTTATATCTTCTCTCACTATATAATAAGAGTTGATCTGAGAGTTTGAAATATTGGAAATAGAATTTGAGTGGTATGATCTTGACATGCGTTTGATGAATCTGACAACCTAATCAAATTTGCTTAATAGAACTAAGGAGTTATAAATTAAATATGAAGATTTAGCGCTAATCAAGTTTAGATTAGTGTATAAAGAGGAATTACTTGACTTCAAGATAGATGAAATGGGAGTGTTAAGATTTAAAGGATAAAGCTATGTACCTTAGGTTCTTGATTTAAAAAGAGAGATAATGGATGAAGTACATACTTCTGGGTATACACAACATCTAGGTGGAAACAAAATGTACCAAGACTTGAAGTCTAATTTTTGGTGGCATGGAATGAAGAGAGATGTAGCACAATTTGTAACAAAATGTATAGCATATCAACAAGTTAAAGTTACACACCAAAGACCGGGAGGCACACTACAACCCTTAAAAGTACCATACTAAAAGTAAGACCACATTACAATAGATTTTGTTGTTACCCTCCCTAGAACATGAGTTAGACACAATTCAATATGGGTGATTGTTGAAGATTAGTCAAATGTGCTCATCCTAACATATTGTATAGGGTACTCATTGAAGAAAATGGCTAGCATATATGTGCAAGAGATTATTAGATTACATGGAGTACCACTTAGTATAGTTTCTAATAGAGACACTAGATTCATGTTAGAGCTTACATCGAACCTTTGATACCAAATTGAAGTTCAATATTGCATATCATCCACAATCAGATAGGCAATCTAAAATGACCATTCAAACTTTAGAAGATATGTTGAGGACATATACATTGTAATTTAGTGGAGAATGGGATAGACACTTACCGTTAGTAAAGTTTGCTTATAACAACAGTACCTAACAACCATACAAATGGCCCCATATGAAGCTTTGTATGAACAAAAATGTCGATCTCCTTTGTATTGGGAAAGTGAAGAGCATGCAGTACTAGGACTTGACTTGATATCTCAAATGAATGAGAAAGTGTAGATAATTTGGCAAAAGATAAAGGAAGCTCAAGATAGATGCAAAAGTTAGGCAAATATGAAGAGGAGACCACTAGAATTCAAATTTAGAGATCACATATGTGTAAAGATAAGCCCATTTAAAGGACTTAAGTGATTCGATTCTAAAGGAAAATTGAGCCTAAGATATATAGGACTTTTTGACATATTGGAGAAGGTGGACAAAGTATCGTATCGACTTACCTTACACCCAAGCCTATTCGGATATAATGATTTATTCCATGTCTCGATGTTGAGGAAATTTGTAAAGAACCCTAATGCAATAATGGAATTGAAACCTATGGAGTTTTGAGAAAATTTGACTTTTTAAGACTAGCTCTTCAAAATACTGGATAATCGGGTTTAGAAGTTAAGAAATAAAGAACTAGAGTACGTTAAAGTACAATGGCACAATGGTTCAAAAGTGGAAGCAATTGGGGAACCAAAAGCTGTGATGAAAGAGAAGAACCTATGGCTCTCAAAATCATAGGTTACGAGAAAGTTTTGAGGACAAAACGTTTTCTAAGGTAGGGTAGAAATATGAGCTACTAAAATCGCTTTTAAGACAACCATACTTAGATTTAAGGCCTCGAGGGAAAAGTAATTCGATTAAGTCCAAACTTTATAACGAAGTTAGAAAAGTTAGTTGAAGTAACCTAGTAAAGTTATATTTTAAAAATAATGTCTTAAAAAAGCCTAATTTTAGCCTTAGAGACCCAATTATTCAAAATAGCATAAAACTCGTTTGAATCCCTAAAACTTAATCTAAAACACAACGAGGACTTAAAGATATGTTATCTAAGCTATAAAAAGGAATAATCTAGAATAATATACAATGTGAATGTAGGTGTATTTTCATGAACATACGCAATGTATATAATAAATATACCAATAAATTAACTCAAAAATATATAATTATACATAATAAGCGATAAATTCGTGAAATTAAATAGGACAAATGTCTTTAAAATAAATGACATGCTAAAAACATGATTACATGTATATAAGTACTCATTACGTGTAATATATATATATAGATATATATATACTTGAATATTAACAAAATCATTAAATATTAATATATAATACCAAAATTCCCTAAAATATCATCTAGAAAATATTAAAAAAATAAGGAAAATGACTTGGATTCACTAGAAAATGACATGGAGCAACTTAAAAAGAATAAGAAATTGCATCAAAAGTAAATAAATAAAAAAATGACACCTTCAACTTATAATTTTCTTAAAATAATAACTAAATAAAAAAAAGATAATTACTTAATGGTTAGGTAAAAATTACAACTGACATAAACTACTATAAATAGTACTCCTAGGATAAGATTATATACTTCAGACATTTAGGAAATTTTAGGAAAAGTTAGAAGAAATTAGGGAAAAAAAATAGAAAAAACAGGGGAGAAAGTTGTACTCTTTTAGTTCCCAACCCAACTAATCACCTGACATCGAACCTCACCGGCCACCACCAGTGCACTGACCACTTAACTCCACCAATATATTCCCATTAGCCTCCGACCACTATAGCTCCAGTGAACGGTTAGTTAAATTATTATCTTGTTTTTCATGTATTTTATAAAAATATTAAATAATTTCAAAAATTATAAAAAATTAATTCTTAGGCTATTTTAAGTATACTTTCATACTGTATTTTTATTTTTTCAAAATTATGAATATTTTAAATACTTGTTTAATAAATGTATTATTTACCCTAATTTTGACTTTTGAAATAAATATACTAAATGATGTTGTTTCAAGCTCAAAATTTTCCTGTACAATACATATTACATATATTTTATTTCAATGTTTCCTGATTTTGATTTTACATGTGTTTAGTATTTATTATATTTTTAGGCCCTAAAAATGGTTAAAAATAGCGTAACTTATGAAATATATTGATTTTAAGGAAAATAATTGATCAAATTAGGATAAAATTAATTATAGATGTTTAAAATGGTGAGAAAATAGGTTGAAATTAATTTGGTGTAGAAATCATATTATTTGCCTAATTAACCATGATTTAGGGGTAAAATTGTAATTTTACATATATTTGCAATAAACCCAATCGCATGAAACAAGTTTCTAATTGATTTCTATATATTTTTCTAAGTCTATGGAAATTTTGGTAGAATTATTTGATGACCCATACTATTTATTATGAATTTTCCTAAGTGACCTAAATTAGTGATCGAGATATATAATTATTAATAATTGGTTAAAATATGTTAATTATTTGATTAAATCATACTTAAACATACGCTAAATAGTTAGGATAATAAATCATTTTTATTATATTCCATACTATAATAGATATTAGGATATGATATATAAATGCTAAGATTCAATAATATATCCTTTACCATATTTTATCATAAAATTATATAAAAATATATTTTATTTACATAATACAGTATCAATGTGATATTACTTACCATATAGCTTTACCTAGATACTAGGATTAGAAATACCCTATGGGAATCATATTTTAAATAAAACCCATAACCTATATCATTGAGTTCAAATGAATTCTACGACACCGACCTTATTACAATCAAGCAACTTTAGATAATTTAATGTAGCTTGTATAATAAGATGTAATACTTAATGTCTATATGTATATATATATATATATATATATAATGTGTAGATATATCAATATATATGTACACACATGATAGGTTATCGATTGCTAGCCCAATCACTTACACACACCTCAAAGACCTCCAATCCTTCACCCGAAGGATTCTTTCTCATCAACCCATTGACGACGAAAAATCGTATGCTAAAGGAGGATAGCTAAATTCCCTAAGAGCTCCGGATGGTTATGTTATGCTCTGTTTGATTATCAATGCTGATTATCCTTTGGTCGAGATCTCTGTACCGAGTAATCCTATCGAGAGTTTATTGTCGAGTAAAGAGATCTACCTCCCTAGCCAAGTATTTATCTCTTGACTTCCTACCCAACTCTTACGGCATCTCCTTCACGTCTCGGCTTCTATCTCCATACATCTTGACTCTTCCCACTTGCTATGCTAAAAAAATCTTAGCATGAAACCAATGTCATACTGCCACCTGTTTACATCACCAAACATTATACGATTTTCCCTTTTTATTTGTTATCGCTTTTACCCTTTTTGTATGTACTAAGATTTCCCTTTTTGTGTACACATTCTTGTAATTTCTTTTTTTATAATGTTGCCTTAGGGACTTACTATAAATAGTCCCTTCTCCTTGTAAGTCGGAATCACCTTATCTCAAACATATACATTGAATATTTTGTTCTTGTGAGACAACCTTCTCCAAGTCTATTTTCTCATACACTCTTATCTAATCTTGCTAAGTAGCTTAAGATTAATGGTGGGTAAATCTTGACATCAACTTGTGCATCATATCAAGTGAAATGTCAAGCCGTGTTGTGTTCGTTAGTATGTTATATCCTCCAAGTAGCTTCACGTCAACTATTCTAGTTAGTTCATAGTCCTATTTACTCTACTTTCTTCGATATTTCAAATGACCCATTTAGTTTAATCCTACTACCGCAAGTCCTAGTAATAACAGAGCTCCTAAGCATATCATATAATCCTAGTATTAGAGCTTGAGGTCATGACTTAAAGCTATGTGATGGTAGTCCCTGCTTGTTTAGTAGTTGAGATACTCTATTTTCATTTGGAAGAATAGAGTAGATCACAGTTCAAGTTAGAGTGGTACTTGTATGTATGTGAAGTAAAGGTTTCCTATGAGAAGAGTATTTTTTGAAGCTTTGTTTTAAGAATGTTGATTCCTATTGTTTAAGGAGAGATTAATGATGCCAAAAGTGATGCTCATGTTTGTAGTCAAGTTACCAAACAAACACTACGTACTACCGATAAGTAGGTATAAGATTTTGCTGCTATTGTAGCGAACTTAGTTGTCTTAATAAACAAGGTCTTAGAGATTGGACCATGTAAGAGAGTTGCTGAGTAGGGCTAAGAGATGAGAGATAGATCAAGAAAGCAGATGAATGAACGAGTACCAAAATCCTTTCCAGTGAACCAAGCACCACCACAGCATGCCGATAGAGCCGTAAGAAGAAGATTAGAGTTGGAGGAAGTGGAAGAGTATGAAAAGGAGGAAGACCAATACGTCGGGATTGATGAGCGTGATTTTAGAGCACCGAAAGGTATCGAATAGCTCAAGCTATAGATTTTAAGCTTCAATAAGTTTGGTAGTGTTGATGACTACCTTGATTGGGAGGAGAAAATAAAAAAGATATTTAACTTTTACGATTATGAAGATGTTGTTTGCATACGAGTGGCTGCATTGGAGTTTTTCGGTTATGCAGTAATGTGGTGGAAGAAACTATAGAATATTCGCCTGAGAGCACAACGAGAAGTCCAGATATGGAATGAAATGAAGAGAGTCCAGAAAAGTAGGTTCATTCCCAAACACTACGAATAAGATACTTTCAAATTACTCCAAGACTTAAGGCAAGGTAGTAGATCAGTAGATAACTATGTCCAAGAGTTTCAGTTGCTCATGATTCGATGTGATGTCGATGAACCTGAGACACGAACTATAGCATGGTTCATCTCTTGGTTAAGGATCGAGGTTAGTAACATAGTAGAACTGTAGAGTCTTAGGACTCTAGACAAAGCCATCCAAATGGCATAAAGAGTCAAAAAGCAGAGGCGGAACCAGGCAAGCCGAATGTCGAATAACCAACCCATGCTGTTGAATAGGGGCAGCATACCAAGTTGATCAGGAAATGATTGGGTATCAAATAGTTCTAAGGTAAAAAGTTGAGGACCTACATCGAGCCAACTAGAAGAAGGCCGAGGTAAGATCAAGGCTAAGGAACTTGAGGTTCAAAGAGACCTAGGTTAGAGCTCAAGAACAAAGACTCGAGAAATTAAATGTTTTAAATGTCTCGGATATGGATATGGATATGTAGCTAATCAATGTCCAAATCACTAAGTCATGACCATAAAGGGAGACAAGCCTCAATTTGAAGTAGAAAGTGCCAATGAAGGAGAGGAAGAGTTAGGAGTTGAACAGATTCTGGAAGAGTTTCAAGAAGACCCTGATGCCGAAACACCTCCTAAGAGTAGTGTCGAGTACTATTTTGTTGTCAGATAATCTCTCAGTACTTTTATGGCTCATGAGAATAAGTAAAGGGAGAACCTCTTTCATACGAATTGGTAAGTGAATAGCAAGCTATGTACCTTGATTACTGAAGGAGGGAGTTGTACCAACGACATAGCTCAAGGGGTAGTTAAGGTCATGAAATTGCTAACCCTTCCATACCCCAAGCCATACAAGATTCATTGACTGAATAAGAAAGGAGGATTACACATTATCAAGTAAGTTAAAGTGTTGATTACCATTGGTGATAGGTACAAGGACGAGATACTATGTAATGTCCTTCCCATGTGTGCTTCTCACATATTACTCGGCCAACCGTAGCTATTTGATTTAAGGGTGTTACACGATAGGTACAAGAACACCTACATGTTCTAAAAGGATGCGAAGAAAATTATATTAACACCCATGAGTCTTAAGGAAGTGCAAACCAAGAGAAGGTTGCTAAATCACTATTGCAAAAGCCTTGGTGATTTCTTGAGCTCAATTTGCCTAAGAAGTTAGGGCTAATGACTTTGTGCTCCTCTTAGCCAGGAGACTCTTGGAGGTTAGAGAAGCCAAAAACATACCTGTTGAAGTACAACAACTACTTCAGGACTTTGCCGACCTATTCCCTGTCAAAATGTCGAAAGGTTTACCTCCATTGAGGGTTATTGAACATTACATTGACCTATAACTAAGAGCTACCTTACGAGCTAACTCGATTATAAGCTTAATCTCAAGCGAGTAGCTAAACTGAAGAAACATGTGGCTGAGTTAGTAAATCGCGGATATGTTCATAAGAGCATGAGTGCCTGTGTCATACCAGCTATGCTTGTATTGAAAAAGGATGGAATGTGGCGAATGTGCATTAACAGTTGAGCCATTAATAAGATCACTATTAAATATCGATACTCGATCCTACAACTTAATGATTTACTTGATGAGTTACATGACGCCTATATCTTTTCTAAGATTGACCTAAAGAGTGGTTACCATTAGATACGAATGAGACCTGGGGATGAATGGAAGATGGCCTTCAAGATAAGGGACGGTCTATTCGAACGATTAATGATGCCGTTTGGTCTAACTAATGCACCAAGTACATTTATGCAGTTGATGAATCATGTGCTCCAAATGTTGATTGGAAAATGTGGTGTGGTTTACTTTGATAACATTCTCATCTACAATACCGACCTCATCACTCATGCTGAACATTTATGATCGGTATTCAACATCCTCCATATCGAGAGATTATTTAGCAACCTGAAGAAATGTGTGTTCTATTCAAGTAAGGCTATATTCCTCGGATATGTAGAGTTAGGCAGGGGGTTCGAGTTGATGACGAGAAAGTCAAAGCTATTGTAGAGTAGCTTACATCGATTAGTGTTGCTAAAGTTGGGAGCTTCTATGGTCTAGCTTTGTTCTATTGGAGATTCATTTGGAACTTCAGTTCCATAATATAACCCTTAACTGAAATGACCTAAAAGAATTATGAGTTTAGGTGGTCAAAGAAAGCTCAGAAAAGCTTTGAAGCTATAAAATCTAAACTAACATCTACCCTAGTACTCACCTTACCAGATTTTGAGAAAGTTTTTGAGGTTGAATGTGATGTGTCGAAAGTTGGTATTAGTGTTTTCCTTATACAGGAGCGCTGACCTATTGCCTACTTTAGCGAAAAGCTTTAAGGTGCTAACCCGAGTTACTCAGCTTACGACAAGGAGTTCTATGCCCTTATCCGAACACTCTAAAACTAGCAGTATTATCTGTTGTCGAAAGAAATCATCATTTATTTTAGAAGTTACATTAGAAAATTGCTAAACAATCGGCTAAGACTGTGTCTTAATAGAAGGAAGTGGGAAGCCGAGGAAGGAGACGAGTTGTTTATACCCTTAGAGACCTTTTCTGGATCCACCTTAACAAGGAACACTTTCACAGTAGAAGGACAAACAAACTATCTCCTAAAGCAGATGGGCCTTATAAGATCCTTAGATGCATTAATGAAAACACCTATGAGGTTGATTTACTCAAGGGGTACGACGTGTCAACTACATTCAATGTTGCCAATTTGACTCTTTATGTACTCGATGATGACAAGGATCATGATTTGAAGGCAAATCTTTAACAACCCCAAAGAGCTGATGGATCACCGATTACCGACCCAATCACTTGCTCATACTTAAGAGGCTTCCAATCCCTTACTAGAAGGATTCTTTCTCATTAACCCACCGATGATAAAAAAAAAAAAAAAGTATGTTGAAGGAGGATGGTTGAATTCCTTGAGAGCTCTAAGTAGTTATATTATGCTCTATTCAAGTATCAATGTCGACTATCCTTTGGCCGAGAGCTCTATACTAAGTGATCGGATGTTCACCTACCAAGAGTCTACTATTAAGTAAAGAGATCTACCTCCTTGGCCCTTGCCCAACTCTCATGGCATCTCCTTTACATCTCAGCCTCTATCCCCACACGTCTTGACTCTTCTTACTTGTTATGCTTAGAGAATCTTGGCACGAAACCAATGTCGCGCTACTACCTATCCGTATCACCGACATTGTACAATTTTCCCTTTTGTTTGTTGTTCTTTTTATCCTTTTGTATGTATTAGGATTTCCCTTTTTGTATATACATTCTTGTAATTTCATTTTTTGTAATGTTGCCTTAGGGTCTTACTATAAATAGTCCTTTTTTCCTTATAAACCGGAATTATCTTATCTAAAAAATATACATTAAATATTTTATTCTTGTGAGAAAACCCTCTCCAAGTCCATTTTCCCATTCACTCTTATCTAATCTTGCCGAATAGCTTAGGATTAATGGTAGGTGAATCTTGACATCAACTTATGCATCACATCAAGTAAAGTGTCAAGTCATGTTGCATTCGTTAGTGTCTTATATTTTCCGAGCAGCTTCATGTCAGCTATTCTAGTTAGTTCATAGTCCTATTCACTCTACTTTTTTTGATATTTCAAAGAACCCATTTAGTCAAATTTTGCTAATATAAGTCCTAGTAATAATTGAGATCCTAGGCACATCAATACACCACATTATTAAATAGTTGGATAAATGATCTTTTAATTAAGTACTAAATGAAACCTTAATGTTTTCATAAATCTTATGAAAACTAAATACGAGCTTTGGTATGTATAAGACTTCTAAGTGAGTGAAGAACTAACGTTCTAAACTTGTAAAGTGAGCTTCAATACAAGTAAGTGGGATTTTGTGTGTGCATGCTACATTTGTGCTTAGTTATTGAAATGTTGATTGGTAGCTAAGCTACATGTTATGTTGTATTGTTTGGCCCTATTTGGTGTGCTATGAATTGGTTGATCACCCTTGACCTAACTAATTGAAACTTGAACTAAAACTATAAATGGACATAGATTACATCTTACTAAGGGATGATTAGGTTTCATTAGCTAAATTCCAACACATTCTACGAGGTTACAGTGATCTGGCCTTTCCCCATTCTTAGTCAAACTCAGTGATAGAAGAGAAAGTCACAGCAAGATCGGGTGCATTAAGTTAAAGATAGTCGCAGCCAAAGTAGAAGCTTCCATTGCATAAGCTCAAAATTTTTTGTGGGAGGGCCTCATAGCCTTTATGATTGGCATTGTAGCCATCATATCACAACTCCTCAACTTGGGTTAAAGCGGGTGGAATTTCTTTAACCTTGCAACAGACCAGATAACGTCACGTAGGTGACACATTGTTTGTTCATACAATGCACGTAATAGTTACTTGATAACTTGGTTGTACTGTTTCGCTTATATATGCCTTTTGCCTCCTTCCTCTTACTAAGTTATAGTTTTCTCACTCTCATATAAATTTGCTTGCAGGATTTGACTAATCATACCATATGACAATCACCTCTAGAAGTGCAAAAAGGGTGTTTTTGGGCCTAAGCGAGGTGTTGTTGTTGAGGACTATGTTTTGGAACTTGTTGGTTTCTGTGAGATCAATTAGGTCATTTGGGATATCTAGTTGGATTCCTAGTTTTGAGTCCTATTTCATACTTATATACCATTATAAATACTCCGTATTTAGTCTTATTGTAAATATAAGTTGTTATAAATATAAATGACAGTATATTTGTGGAACTGTGAATACTTTAAAGTGGTTTGTTGTATGAGCCTTAGATATATCAAGGTTATTCTAGCACCTGAGCGAATAGTTTCTAGCATAAAGTTGATATATAAGGTGAACTGTCATGGCTTGACAATGTTTGAGACGTGACATCTTGTTTGCTTAATATTACAAGCCTTTTCTCACTCATATGTCCCAATCTATGATGCCATCATTCTATAAAATCATCATGTTGATCTATAGAGTAAGAGACTGCTACTATTCCAATTACTAAATTAGCCTTTAAGATGTGGACTCTATGCTACAATTTACCCTTCATTACTATGAAAGCATAACCTTAAATGTTCTATACATCTTAATCTACAAAGAAGCATTACCATTGACACTAAGCTCTTTATCTCCCAATTCACATTGCCATTCCATTCCTTGAATGAAGTGAACAAATCCATTGAAAAAGTCATGTGATAAGATGCACCAGTATCCATGACCCAGGTATTTGTAGAACTAGATGTACTAACTACCAAAACATCATTGCCTTCATCTTCATTAAAACTATCCTATACTACAGTCATGCTTGCTTTTCCATCCGATTCCTTCCTTTCATTCCCTTTCTTTGGTTCTAGGCAATTTTTTCTAATATGTCCTTTGGCTTTACATTAATAGCATCATAATCCTTTTGACCTCGATTTCGAGCATGACTTGCCCCTACTTTCACCATCCCTTTCCTTATTCTTACCCTTACTTACAACAAAACCTACTGTTGATCCATCTTCATTAATGTCAATGACTTTTTTCTTCAACTCCTTAATAGAATAGTATCTTTCACATCACTAATTGAGATGGTCTCTCTACCATATAATATAGTATCAACGAAATTCTCATATGAATTAGGAAAGGAACACAAAAGAATGATAGCTTGATCCTCATCTTTAACTCCAACATCTTGTAAACCTAAAATGGTTCGATTAAAATTATCAATACGATATTTTATTGGTACATTTTCTATCATCCTCAAGGTATACAAAAACTATTTCCAATATAAATGATTCATTAGGGATTTTTTCTAATACTTACTTTCAAGTTTTTTCCATAACGATGTAGTGGTTGTTTCATCAATAAACACTCTTAAGACTTCATTAGTCAGACTCAATAAAATTGCACTATGAGCCTTTGCAAGAAGCTCAACCTTTTCCTCTACCTTCAAACTTTTGGATAGTATTTCTTCTCCTTCTATTGCTACCACACAACCTTCTTGAATGAGAACAACCTTCATCTTCAACTTCTATAGAGTGAAATCCTTTGATCTATTGAATTTCTCAATTTTAAACTTATGGGATGACATCTTTTATCCATAACGAAACCCTAGATACCTAGTTTCAAACAACAAACATTAGGCTCCGATACCAATTGTTAGGTAGATAGCCAAAAAAAAAATAACAGGAAATAAATTGCAAAAAAAAAAATAAATTAGAGAAGTGAGTTTTCATAGGAAAAAGCATTCTTATTCCTTTGAGAATTATTGATACGATGTGTACATTGTCAAACTTTCAATAATTTTGAGATATCCATAAAATAAGAGATTTTCCAAAAGGAAAAATGACTGGGTTATAATTTGGGTAAGGTTACAATAATTTAAGACGCTCAACAAGGAAATACTAAAAATTCGATGGAGAACAAAACTTAGTAGACATTGAAGCTCTAGACTTCGATTGCCAAAATGGACATGTTGAAAAAGATCCTTTAGTTATGCTCTACTAGGGGTTGAGCAACACATTAACACCTTTTCTATTGACCCATATAACATAAGTAAACCAAATTTCCAATATATTCTCCAACTTTTTGTTTTTTTCCTAATTCCTTCTAAATTTCAAGTTAAGCAATCTAGTTAGCTTATTTGATTCCAAACTTGCTAAACTTTAGATTAAGTTGTTTGCGAGGGGTTTATAAGATACTTAAGTCATTGATGTTGAATTAAAGTGCATAAGTGTTCATCAAATATACTTTTAAGTATTATATATGTATATTACTTGTCCTTGAAATTAAGTTACTCCATTTCTTGTTTGAATTGTACTACCATGACAAGTTTAGGCACTTAATGAACGCCAAGGGTTACATTTTGCAAGTTCATATAATTTAGGGCGTAATTTATCCTAGATATAAGGTTTATGTTAATTTTTGTATATATTAGTTTGAAATCATTATGTATATGTATATGTATATATATATATATGTACATATATATAGATATAGATATATATACACATATGTGTATTTGATATAGTTTTTTTATAAAATAATAGTTGTATATATTGCTTATTATATACCATTTTGACCATACCAAAACATAGAATGGGATACGTTTTAATTTTGGAAAAGTTAACGTAGGATGATATTTTCCACAAACATAATAAAAAATTAGCAGGTGTTATTGAACCTAGAAGAATGTAGTTATATGTAGACCTGTGTAAAAGCCAATTCCGAACTATGAACCGATTCGGAACCAACATAGCCTAGGGGTGGGTAGGCCTGAATTGGCAAGTCGATTAACCAGCCAAGCTAGCTCACCCTTCAGGCTAGTTTTACCGCTCCAATATAAAAAAAAAAAAAAAAATTAACCCCTCATGTTACATGTCTTCTTCTACTACTTTTTCCTATCCCAACACACACCAAGTACTAACTTTTCATTATTCCCTATCTCTCTTTTTCAAACATACTCTCATCACTTATCCTCATGTCCATCCATCGACCTTTTACTTTTACGAACAATACTATAGAACATGCACAACACATCACATCACCACACCACTCACTTCACATGCAATTACACTACACAATGCATATAGAGCTACAAAAAATTATTCACATTTCTTTCCACATTGGCAAACACAGTTGAAGTGGTACGGTATTGGACAAGCAAAGAAGACTTTTCAGAAATCATAACAAAAAATTTAAGATGGATAATGCCTTGAGTCACATATGATGAGTATTAACAAAAATTTTAAAATTTTGAAGATGGATAGACATGGATTTTGTAGGGTTTTTAGCTACAAATGCACTAAGTATAACTCAACAATTTGGCTTCTTCATAGAACGACATAAAATTTGAAATATTCAAATTCCTATGGATAGGTATACACATGCAATGAACGATGTAAATTGGCACCGGGGCTTAAGCTCACCACTCACATATGCAAATGCAACTTCATCAAATTATAAAAGCTCTCTACCTTCATTAAAATTTCAATAATTTGTGCACACTCTTTACTCTCGTTCTGAAGCCACATTTAATGTGCTTAGGAGCTAAGTTAATCATTAGGCCTTATCTTAGGAAGTAGTAACCAGGTGGATCCTTTAAAGTATCAAAGAAAGAGGGAATAGATAAGTCGACAACTACAGTAGCTTCTATAAGGTTACTTATAGGATGTAATGTATCAACGAACACAACACAACTTAGTATTTCGCCTGATATAATACATAAGCTAATATTAGGGTTTAGTCGCCACAAACCTTGAGCTACTTAGCAAGATTACATAAGTGTTTGAGAAAGGAATGTCCTCAAAAAAGGTTATCTTGCAAGAGCAAGAATATTCATTAACTGTAAGTTGTAAGATGTAAGATAATTTTGACTACAAAAGATAAGGGATTATTTATAGTAAGTCTTTAGGCAATAAGGAGATGTGTGTAATTACAATAAAGGCTAATACAAGATAATATCCTAGTTTGTTGCTAAAAAGGGTAGATGAGACAATTACTATAAAGAGAATATGGTACAACATTAGGAAAAGTGACGAACAAGGAGCAGCCTATTAGTGAGTTCATGCTTTGGAATCTTGGAGCATTATGGCTGAGTTGAGTAAATGTTGGGGTTATTTTTAATGAGCTATGTTGAGAGTTTCCGAGGTGATTAGGTGAAGCGAAAGCTTAGTAGGATGAAAAAGGAGAGCTTAGTGTACAAAGGCCTCAACCTTTTTATGCAACAGTTCAGCAACTGGGTAAGAGTCTAAATAGAACATTGTGTGTTCAAGCTAGGGCCTTAAGGAGTTATTCTACAGCTCTTCTACCTACTAGAGCTCGTCTTCAGTAGGTTGAGAAGACAGAATCCTTTTCGTAAGAGATTGTAAGCCTTAGAGGTGAGCATGAGTAAGGGGTCCAGAATTCAGTACGCCATCAACATTTGTGCTTGTTTTGGTCTTCCTATTTGTAATATTATAATTCACCAAAGTAACTATACTTCCATTTTGTTAGAAATAATTCTTTCTTTTTGTGAAACCAACTTACATAGTATCTTCAGTCTTCATATTTCGGCCTTTCTTTTCTTTTTCTTTTTTTTGTCTACTTTCGTTAGTAATTTTTTCCGTTCAAATCGTTGATCTAGTTAAAAAAAAAATCAAATTATCTCCATAGATTGATTCTTCCACCATAATTTTTTTGGAAATAAGCTCAATTCCTCATCAGATGGGAAAAGTAAGGCGAAGGTCGTGGGAATGGGTCCATCGTCCACACCATAGAAATTAGAGGATGTTCCAGCATACCTTGAATACGAGTACAGCTTCAATGAGGAGAAGACACACAAAGTGACGACAAACATCGACTGTCGACCTACACTACCACTTGGATTTGAACCTTAATGCATGAGTTTCCCTGTGGCCATATTCGAGCATGAGGAGGACGAGATCAAAATAATCCCCAAGACCAAGGAACAGCATATGGGTCAACCGGTTGGTGGTTTGAAGCCTTCAAGCTTAGGTACGTCCCCTAGATCCAGTAAATCTAGTATTTTCACTACACATTTCTATAAAAGTACAAATGAAAAGGAGAATTCATAGGCGTACTGTAACTATTATAATGCAAGCTACGCTTGGAAGATAGGAGAAGGGGTATGATATCCTCAATAAGTACCTAAGATTGAAGCATCCCAAGGAGACCGAGATAGATAGGATGCAACAACAAAACGTTTGAGGTGGTCATTCATCTGAACAAGTTTTAATAAGGTATGATTAGGAGAAGCACAAGTACAATCTTATGCAATACCTCGCCAACATGCACCTATCCTTCAACATAGGTGAACTAGTATAAGTAGGAGACGTTTAACCCTAATGCATACTAAGTAAGTTGCAACAGCTATGTAAGAGCTCTACTATAAAGGTAAATAGTAGCTTACAGATAAGTTCACTTTGCTTGATGTGTTAGTGTCCATACGTGATGACATATAGACAAATCCCTTTCGTAACAATTTATACATAGGCATAACTATTTGTTGGATTAAGGATAATTGGCAATCAAGTAAAATATTGTTGGCATTAAGGCTATTTAATGATTGCTATACAGTAGGAAACATTTATAAAATTATTTATGTGATTCTAAACGAGTATAGCTTGGATAAAAAAAAAATTATTGAGTTTGATAATGCAAGTGTGAACACAACCTCTATAGCCAATACGTTGTGCATGTCATATTTTTAACTTATGTGTCAAGGATATTATTACAATTTTATAAGATAGGATAGGATAGCCCCAATAAAAAACATGGTAAAGATAATAGTAGAGAGGTCATCCCTACATAAGAAGTAGAGGAATTATTGAATGGAACATGGGAAGAAGCCCTAAAAATCTAAGATGGATATGTAGCATCGTTGAAACTCAACATACGAGTTGTTACATAGCACTATTCCTTACAACCAACTACTATGTGAATTTGCGATGTACAAAATATGTAAGGTTAAAATTCACCTAAGCAACTAAGATATATGTATCCAATTGCTGAAAGTTCTTAAAGTTTTTTATGATGCAACTAAGACATTCTCTTGAGTATAAAGGTCTAGTATTCATCTGTTCATGATGTCAACAGCTCACATTCTTAGGATACTACTTCAAGTGTATAAGAACTTAAACTTGCATGACTGCGTGCTTGATATGGCATTTAAGTGTTTATCTAATTATTAAAAATTTCCTCGTATTTATCTTGTTGCAATTATTTTAGATCCCTATTGTAAAACTAAATTACTACTAATGTATTTAAAAAATTATCACAAATATATTGATTCTCTAATGGATTCACAAGATATATATAAGTTAGAAGCATAATAAGAGGTTTCCACAGTGACAATTGACCTAAAGGAGCTTTTTATGTACTACCAATGTCAATACGATAATCAGTGATCAATCTCTCTATCATCACCCCTACTAAGCACCACTACTCATTTATGAACAAGTAGTTGCTAGTAAAGAAATTGAAGCTACAACGGTCTGAGGGGCTATTGTCCAAGTTGCAGCACTACATGAATATGAACTTTAAGTTCTCTGAAAGTATCTCCATCAAAGATTTCAACATCTTAGAATGGTAGTAGAAGCATGGGAGGGACTAACTAATCCTATCTCACATCGCCCATAAAGTAGTCATTGCTTTTGCATCAATAGTAGTCATTGAGTAAGTGTTTAGTACAATAAGCCTTATCTTCGATGATCAGTAAGTCTCCGATGCATCAAGGCAAGTGCTTACATAGAAGGTTGGTACAAAGTGACTTGCAAATAGCAAGTACCATATGGTCCATCAAGTGAAGAGGATAAGTATTTCAACAACTAGACCATATTTAATAGAAGCTCAAGCTCAGCCACAAGTTCCACTCTTGAGCACATACCATAAACGTAAGGTGACACCTAGTAAGTACTAACCATTCTTCTCTTCTTCTTTTTTTAATTGGTCATTTAAAAATGTTTTGTCATGTAGTAAAATGGTTTTCACAAATACCCAAAAATAAACTAAATAGTATGGTTTTCTGAAAAGTTGTGATTTAAACTTAGGCATTGCAAAATACCATCGATGAAAAATCACTTTTTTCAAAAAAATATGAATGGATAATCCTGTACACTTAGCATTCTTTACCTAATTTAAAATTAACCAACATACTAAAGGTTTTCTTTAAAACCAAATTAAACTATAGCGGTCTCATTCCAACTAATGGATACATAAACACCTTTAAGGTAACTTGAAATCAATAAAAAAAATAAAAAATTCCCCCCTACTACCCCTAGTTTCTCTAAGCGTAAACTATGAAAAGGCTTTCCTATACCAATGTAAATGATATTGTAATTTCTATTTCTATTTGGCAACTATGTTCTAATCAGAGAAATAATATTTTGTAACTTACCATAATGAATTACAGTTAATAGTTACATTATAATTTTGTTCTTCCTATATTGACAAATGTATTTCGAGATTTGAATGAGAAATTTTCAAACTTTACAAATTGTAACTTCTTTCGCTTTGCTTAACCTTACTTAATATTTTAATATTAAAATAATGTTACGCTCATATGGTCTAAATTAATTATTTTAGAAAGGAGTAAAATTTTCAACTTCTCTCACTTTACCTTATTAGATATAAAGTTTTATAATTATTTTGCGAAAAAAATAGAAAACAGGAGCAAGTGAAAAATTATTTACAATAATTTACAAGAATGCAAAAATAAGATTAAAGGAAAAAAAAAACTACACAATTAATTCAAGGGTTGATAAACCAGCCTTTGAACTACTGGGCCCAATTCAAGCATGCGTAGGCCTATAAACTAGCGATTTAAGGCTAATTCATGGTTAGTTCAGCCCATGCTTAGGTTTAGTTACATGTAGTATGGTAATATGAATTTTATGTCTCAATATGAAATTGAAATAGGTAACTTAGTAAGTGTCAAAGTTCAAGAAAATAGTCTAAATTTAACCCCTTTAGTTTTTACAAATGACACTTCATTCTTTTTAAAAGCTTCAAAAGAAAACTTGTATGTGTTCCAAGGACCTCTAAATGATTATTGTTTAGCCTTAGGAAATTTAACCCTAATGAGCGTATTTAACTTTCTAAAAAAATGGTGTTGAGAAGTTCTAACTTTAATTGCTTATTTTTAGTGATATTCACTTAAAAATAAGATTCATTTAAAGTAAGGGTATAAACAAATCAAACTACTCGAGAGGTACTCGAACTTCACATAAATTTAACTCAAGCGTAATGACTTAAGCTCAAGCTCAAGTTACTTGAGTAGTTAATAGAGTTGAGCTCAAACTTTATACTATCTAGCTCAACTAAGTCTAGCTCAACTAGGTCGTAGGTAATCAAGCTTGAGTGAGCATAAATATTAGTCAAGTTTCAATATGGATATTATTATAATTAGAAGAAAATATGTTTTTAGAATAATCAAGCATATGCAAGCTCAACACAATCGAGATTGAGCTTATTAAATACCACTTTGAGTCAAGCTTGAGTCCAAAACTCTGAGCTCAAGCCTAGAGCTCTAAGCTTGATAGAGCTTGAGTCAAGTTTAAATTTTAAGATTTTGAGTTGAGTTTGAGATCTTAACAACACTATCTCATCTTAACTTGTCTCGTTTAGTTCTAATTAGAGGAGCCAGAAACATTTATTTAGATCTAAGAAAGTTAGAGAACTAGGCTTTAGAAATTTGTTGACATTTAACAAAGCTCTCTTAGGAAAATTAACTTCGCATATTTTTGAATTATCTTATTGTAATGTGGGAAGCTTATTAAAGGTATATATTTTCCTAATTCAAATTTCCTTAGTTCTAAAAGGGAAAGTAAGGGTTTACGGGCTTGGTAAAATATTCCATTGGCTAGGAATCATTACTAATACAACAAGAAGTTGGGTCTTTCCAGCATTTTTTTTCTTCTAGTATAGTAGTGGTTATAGTCATCACCACCGACCATAAAGACTATTGCTTGAATGGCCTCTTGGCCGTCGCAAATGCAACCATGTCGACCATGTAGTGGCGATTTTAGTATTTACCTTAGGATAGGCTATTTTTTTGTAGTGGCAATTATAGAAAGTGCTTTGACAATTTAAAACGTCGATATATAGAAAAGGAAATTTAAAAATAATTAAGTTCTTAGCTGCTTGAATCATCATAAGAATTGGGTAAAATTTTAGTGTCTATTTAGAGGCAAATAAATACGCGAATAGGACCAACGCAATTGCTTGACCCTAAAATATTAATAACTAATAATATGCAAATAGAGAGGTGATCATAGCCGCCAGAATACTTTTATTGCCAAAATTTTAACACCTAATAAAATGTGAAAATAAAGGTGGATTTACATGTCAATTTGTAGGTCTCACACATAATTTACGTAGCAATTTGAAATCAAACTCATAACTAAACAAAATTGAAAAGATTTGCATTTCTTAATTCAAAAATCTGAATTCAATTTTCATATAAAAGCCACTATGTTTAAGTCCATATAATAGTAAAATGAGAATACCATGTTAATAAACTTTAGGTAGTAGAATGCATATAAACTTAAAAGTAATAGAAGTTTAATATTTTCAAAAAAAAAAAGACTAAATATTCAAAAGACAAAAAGCATAATGCATAAAACATCTCAAACTATATGAGTAAGATCGTTAGTTACAGGCTGATGACCTAAATGAGATGAATGAATGGTAAGAGAAAGTCACTTTTATTAGTCTTATCCAATTATTGAGAAATAAATTGGTTAACTTTACAAAACAAATGAGAATAAAGCAAAATAAAAAAAAAAAATGGCATGACTTAATTTGTTGATATTCAAATTGTCCGCCTATAAATATTCAAGAAGCCTCATGACCAAAAAAAAAAAGCAAAGCATCATATTTTTGTCCAAATGTTGGTAATTTTTCTTTCAAATAAGCTACTTCACTTATATTACCACTATTTGTGGAAAGTTCTCTGTTGACATTATCTCCAAACAAGATAAAAAATCTTGTAAGCAGGTCTCAAACCTAATCCTCTCACCCTATAGTTGGGCTCGTGACCAAATACGTCTCTACAATTTCCTCATTAGTTTTACTTGAGATACTATTAGAATATTCACTACATTATAGTTAAAGAACTTGAGTTTTCTCTTGCAATAGAGAACATCGATACAATAAAAAAATTGAAACTATCTTCCTTAAAACATCTTGAAAGTACATAGATCTAGTTAAGTTATTTATCAATTAAATAGAAAAAAGAAAAACTAGGGGTGCATGATAATATTGTGAGTTCCACCTTTTCCATTGCATCATTAATGAATAAGTTAATCAGACATAATTAAGATAGGATCAAAAAATAGTAAGCCAAATTCTAATATTGGAGTGTTTTGTTAATAAACCTAATATGATTAGATTAGGAAAAAGGTACTTATATTTATATTTAAACTCATATTTAAAATTTCAAAATAAATAACAAATTTTTTCTTCCTCTTTTGTATTATTTTATACATAGCAAGAATATCAGGTACTTTCTTAAAACCTTATCATGCAATTACTCATTTAATATTAAATATATATATATATATATATATATATATTACCATAGATAAACATATAAATAAAAGGCATTACCTTTTCCTTATTTTATCTTGTATGGCTTTTCTTCCAAAAGTGTGGGTATTATTTGTTTCTTACTATTAGTAGTTTTTTCTCAATCGTTGTCTAACAAACTAGCAATTGGTATTCATTAAGCAATCATCTATTTTATATATATATATATATATATATATATATTATATATCTATAACTGCGATTTTAGCTTCAACCATTCATTTAAAAAGGCACACCATTAATTTAGTTCGATATCATTAGGGGTTTCTTTGTCATTTCCTCTAATGTTTAATCTAAATCAAAGTAGATTAGACACACTTGAGCGTATTCCTCATCAAAAATTAAATGTATGCTAGCTTCATCGTATGCTTGTAGAGAAAGACTAACACATTTCAAGCAAGAACAATCTTCCATCGTAAGATTAATTACAAAATGTAAACCGAAAGAATTCTTTAACTCCTACTACACTCAGTACTAGTTATAATCTTGTTTATCCAACTCCTATCCATTTCGAGAGATAGAATATGACTTATTTTATGAATAGAAATTTATTAAATAACTCTTAAGGAAGTTTACAACTGTATAAAGCAAAAAAGGGTTCAAACCCCAAAGCCAGGGAAAACTAACATAAATTAATAGAAAGAAATAGGACTTACTTTCAATAAATCAAACATAGAATGGGCCATGAGAAGGACAGAAAAAGATATAGTTACACAAAACGACCATCTAATAGAAAGAAATAGGACTTATTTTAATTTGCCTGCTTGATATGATGAATTGTTATCCTATTAAGAATTTCATCACATGCTTCCAGGACACAGTCCACTTCTCCTTCTCCTTCTCCTATCTGTAAAGTCTATTGCTTCAGCAAATCTCAATTCAAAAAACACCGTGAAAAGATAAGTGATACTCAAAATGCCATCGGAACATAAAGATAAAATGTCGACACGATAATTAGCAACTATCAATTCAAATTTACATCCAACGATGATTCGCCAAACCCAATGTTAAATAAAGGTGTTTAGTTGTGAAGAATAAAGAAACATCTATATATCATGGCAATCAATTAGCGAGTGACAGACGCCACTGGAGTCATCAATAGCCACAATCGGCAATTGACAACAGGGTGCTTCGAGATCTTCGAGTCTTTCATCCGAATATCCGAGTCTTTTTTATTTTCACTCAAACTCATCATCTTGAATTCAAATCAACATTTTTATCTCACCCATCTCCATAATTTGTTCAAGCTTCGTTCATCTTAATTAACCCCAAGATTTGGGTAAACATAATTTGGTGTGTACATATCAGTTAAAATATGGAGTACTAGTTACTAGTAATTCAAAACATCAAGCTAGTGCTATCCATTTAAGACAATAGCGGTCAAAGTGCATTCGCACGAGCCCTTCGTTCGTCTTCATATAATACATGAATTCTCTATTGAGAGGTCATATGATTAGGAAAATTAGCTAGGAAAAAAAAAAAGTACTAAACCGACAAGATAGTAAAAGTAATAAGAGAAAAGTGAAAAAACGTCAAACTTTCTCAATCTTTAAAAAAAGTCCATCAAATAAAAAGGCCAAGTCTCGTTTAACTAATAAAAAGACAGAAAACCTAATTCACTCTCTCAAACATCTAACTAGGAAGAGCTGTATTTTTTAAGTTATTTTTTTTTTAATGTTCCTTAAAGTTACTAATCATTGATGATATTGACATTATCTAATTTTAAATATCTTATAATATCATAAGTATGTCATTTTTTTTAATCTCGATAATTAATTACACGTGATAATATTTTAAGTGGATAATTTTGCGATTTTTTTTTTTGGCCAATTAATTTTACAAAACTTTAAAAAATAATAATTTTAAAGAATCACAATAGTTAAAATCCAAACGTTTTCAAGGGGGAAAATCCATGGTCGTTACCTAGCAACAAGCCAACTCATCCAATGCTTGAAGTCAGTATCCAAAAATGTGGATAAGATCAAAAAAGCAAATTTACTGGAATTATTACATTCAAAGAGCACAAATGGATTGTTTCCTTCCGTACCATGTTTACTGTGGAGGAATAGAATTACCATTTCTCTCTTATTCTTTATTACCGTGTTTAGTTTGCATTTAAGCTTAGTAAACATAATCCATCCGAATCCCAATTCCTTAAAATCTTGGAATAAAGATTCATGTAAGGTACCTAAGAATCATGATTCAAAGTATGTATTTTCTTTTTCCTTGAAAAAGCCAATGTTTTACTTTCATACTTCTCTTCTTCATTGTCAACACTTTCTCTCTCTTCGTTTACTTCTGTCTAGCAATAGAATCTCGATGTCAACCTACGGGCTACAATACCCTAATGGCATTAAGCTGTCAAACCATACTTCCCCGCTTCGCTCCAAGCTATTCTATCTCTCTCTAAACTTTCTTCTTCTCTCTCTATAGATATGTTCTCTCTTTCTCTCTCTATTCGATATACTCTCTCTCTCTCCCTAAGGTTTCATCTTCTCTGTCTTTTTGTCCAATTTGGTCATATGCAACAAAGTGGAACACCTTCAACATTCATTGATTTCATATTGCCTCTCTAGGTACTGAGACAAATTTTGTTGATGGACTTTGTTAGACAAATTGGTTTGGTGTCTGTTGTTTGTATCAATAAAGGAGGGAGGAAGATGATAGTGGATTGAAGTTAGTATCTAACTACAAGATTTGTGCATATCTAACTCCAACACATATGGAATAAAAGAAAGGAAACAAATATAAGATATACCAAAGAATTTACAAACTTCTTTCTTTTTCTTTGTTTGTATGGCTATTATATATATAAATAAAATTGTTCCATCTTTCTTAAAGGTAAACAAGTTTTTGAAAAAAAAATAAATAAAAAGGAAAAGAAAAGGAAAAACAATTCCAGTTACCTTTGAACACTTCACATTCATACAAAGAGAGAAGAGGAGATTGAGAGAGAGAAAGAGAGAAAGAGTAGAAGAAGACTTAGAGAGGCAGAGAATGAAGAAAAGTTTAGTAAGTCAATAGGGCACTTGCAAAAAAATAGTATGAAAATAGGCCTTGGGCGAAGTTATTACAAGTTTAAGGTATTAAGATCAAAATTTGCATTAAAGTCACATGTAGTACGAAAATAGGCCTTAGGTGAAAGTTATCATGAGTTTAGGGTATTAGGATCTATAGATGAGGGATTTTGATTGAAGTGGTCACATGTGAGTCATGCGAGTATCGCGTTACACGTACTCTTAGAGTAATGATGTAGAGATGACACTTAAATGGGATGATTAGAGAGAAAATGGCAAAGAAGAGGAGCAAGAAATTGCGGAGTCTTAAATACACAAGTGATAGGCAATGGAGCCTAGAGAACTTAGGACGTCAACCTTACAATTTTAGAGTAGCTAAGATCGTTCTTTTACCTAAACATTGTTTAATCTTAAAGAGAAAAAGTTTTGCAGAACAATACTGTTTATTTATTCTCTCTAAAAGTTTTCAATGAGCAGGAAAGGTTAGGTATTTATACGTTTTTGGGCAAGATAGCATTTATCAAATTATCTCAATGATCAATAGATGAAATGGAGCTTTCTCAATTTATGGTTATCCAGAATAAGATAACTAATGGGCTTAAGACCGATAGCTTTCCTTATGAGTACATGAGCTTACCTGAGAAAGGTTGGATGCGAAGGACCGATTCAACGATCTCTACTCCAAGCCTACTAAGCCAACTCTCCCTAGATCATCCCAATATAGATCAGGCTCATTAAGCCCTACCACCTAGCCTAAGAGTCAGGCTTAAATAAATATTGAGTTTATCCCAACAATTAATATAATAATTTTAGGCCTCTATATTTTGTCCCTTGACCAAAATTCTTAGAAGAAGTCTAAGTATTTTTGGCATCAATTGCTTACTTTGAATAGTAGGTCATTGCTTGATACACGTGCATCGTGAATTAGCTATACCATTGTGCGTACTTACATAGTTAAAAACCTCATCTAACACCAACCCTATAACTTCATTTATTGTATGCCTTAGTGTGTAAGTGTATAAGCTTACAGTATCATTTAATTACGCGTGTTGCTTTTGACATGTAAGAGTTTTATTGCCCCCAAGGAAATATAAATTAAATAAATGATCTTCGGTGGAGCCTTGAAAGAAATTCCCGAAAGAAGCACTTCAATGAAATAGCAAACACATGTATTCAACATGGATAGTTGAGAAGGATTGACTTATAATAATTTGCACCATAACTTCCCGTGTCAAGGTTACATCAAAATGGAGATTCATTAGACTATCCAATCATAAGTTGCTTTGTCAAATTGGTTTCTCTTGCCCATTCTTATAGAATAAAAAACTAAGACCCCCTTCTCATTATTTCTTCAAGCTAGCTTCTGTTACCTAATTGAGCCAATCATTGCAATCAATTATATTACTTCTTCTTTTTTTAACCATTATAATGAAATTCCAAATGTGCAATGAGACCATACTTAATTCCTTAATCCACTATCCCCTTCACTAATGAGGATGAAAATAATAACTCCCAATCTTTTTCAAATCCTTTTTTCTTCTGTTTTGATCTCACTCTTAGGTTACTCTTTGACAAAGAATTAACATTTTTCGCAAGTTGAAATAAAGATCAAATGTGACCTGGCTTCGATTGTGATCAAGCCTTGACAATAGCAACCTCGTTGAAAAAACAATAAGTGCTCTATCCTTTTATTCAATTGCGTTCCTTCACATAATTTTAAATAACACCCCTATACCTATATATATATATATATATATATATATATGCACTCATTTAATGTCATGCCCTTTATTGTTTGTAAAATATCATGAATATTTTGTTACGTTGGCCATTCTTTGTTGTAAGAAATGAGTATTTTTTTTAGCACATTGCTCCATCCATATATTAAGATATATTGAATTTGACCAACTGCATCCTTTATAAAGCACGTATGCATAAATTGAGACGTTAGCTTCATAGCAAATCTAGACATAGCTAGCTTCAATGCATAAATGGGGCTTGAACTTTCGATTTCATTGACAATGATGGTCATTGAATTTTGCCAACTAATTGGATGAAGATCTTCAATTTCAATCAAAACATGCAGCCATAATTTCTTGATGACCTTAAACCTTAATTCACGCATGTAGTTGTGACTTAAGTTGTCCTCATATATTTCTTTTTTTTTCTTTTAATATTGTGGAATGATTGCTTCTCTCATGATTTTGATGTGATAAGTTCACTTAATTCTTGCATATACTTAGAATTGTTTAGTGACTACTTCATTAATAACTTGTTAGAGACTTGCACTATTATGAATCAATCCCTACACAAATCATCATAGCCTTCAGACTTTGATGATTTTAATTAAGAAATTTCCAACTTTTTCAATAGATGACATCCTGATCATACGACTTGGTAATTCTCTTATTTGGATCATTGACCCTTTCATGCAACCTCATATAGATACCCTTGAGGGTGAACATGTAACAAGATCTTAATAAATACTTTTTTACTCTCTTGCTTCAAATCTCATGGCTTTCGTTTTTCTTTTTATTATAAGAAACAGAAGAAGTGCCCTTCATCCTTGAAATAGTAACTCTTTGAGTCGTACAAAGCCCTCCTATCGCTTATTAGCAAGTTTAGCTCATACTAGCAATAGTACAATGACTTTTGCAATTTGTTGAGTCATAATTTCTCCTCTTGATAATGCACTTTACTAGCAAAAGAGATGAAGACCAGTCCAAGTCAAAGAACTAAGGTAGTGAAGTGGAAAGACTTGTTGGTGTATCAAGATAAATGTCTACCATCAGTCTTAGGTTTCTCGGGACAAGTGGTTGGATGAGTCCATCTTTGAAGACATATTTTGGGAGAAGACCAAATGTTGTGAAGCTTGCACAATACCTTGCATTAATGGTGAGCTCTAGTTTTTTTAGCATGAACTTCGTACTAATTCTAGAGATACCATCAAGGAAAATTCAGTGTTATGGCTTAGAGTGAGAAGAGAGAGTTACCTCTTTCTAATACCCAATTTGCATTCCTGAAGGAGCCACCCTCTATATGAGATGATTGAGTGAAATACATTGTAGCAAAGTCAGAATATGCAGTGTTTTTAAAGAAGATTAGAGCCCTCCATGTTATTACCACTTCTACTCAATTATGGTATCTACATACGAGTAGAATAGAAGTATGGCAAGCCACCATTGTGTGGTAACATATCTAGAGTTTCTAAAAACATCATCCATAAAGATTCAAAATTCAATACTACTACAAGCATGGTGAGACTTCTCCCATTATCTAAATGTTTGCTTCAATTATTCTTCTTTTCTCCTTTTTTTTCAAATACCATGTATGTCTTGTCTTGCTAACTTCTTCCCTCATCCTTATAGGTATGCTGTCATAATTAATAATGCCCCTGGTTAATCTTAATATCAACTTCAAGAGTCAAAAGTAGGCTAAACAGTTCCCTAACAGGGAACTGATTTCCAATGAATGAGCTTTAAATGTAACAGGTCCTAGTAAGCTTTAAGTTTAGCAGGCCTTGAGTGAGCAAGTCTTAAGCATAGCAGACTTTACATAGAGAAGCCTTAAGTGAGAAAGCCTAGAACATAATAGGCTCTAGCAGTCCTTAAGTGTAGTAAGCACCTCATATAACAAGTAATAAATGTAGAAGACCTCAACAAGCTTCAAGAAGGGTAAGGCTCGCATGCAACGATCCTCTCCCATAATGAAACTTAAGGGAGACTCTAGAATCACCATCAAAGAAGAATTCTTAAGCCTTAAGCATTGTAAGCCTTAAGCGAGTAGGCCTGTAGCCTTGAAAGCAACATGACTTGCACATAACAAGTCTCATGAGCGAGAGTCTTAGTAGGCTTTGGATGCATTAGATCTTAAATGTAGTAAGTTCCAGCAAGTAACACAATAAGATCACGCACAACAGGCCTTGCTTGCAATAAGCCTTTCCTATAGTGAGCCTTGATAGGATTGCAGGACTGCCATCAGAGGATACGTATTTACCTTCCTCCTATACCCAATTTTCCTTCTTAAGGAATGTACATCTTGGATGAGGCCCTAAATGGCTTGCCTTACATGAAACTATAGTGCGTGGTTTCTCTTGAAGATTACTAGGTTTCTTCATGCCAACATTACTTCATTAGACTGTAGTTCCTACATGAGTGAGATGCAAATGTAGCAGACTTAAGTCCATCATTACATCACTATTTCAATTCAACAATGATTCCCATGTGTATGTGGGATGCTAAGGTATTGCTTAGGCTTAACACATGGGAGCAAAGATACCAAGGTGTTATTAACGCTTATGGTACAAAAGTCAAGATACTAAGGCATTGCTTGGGTATAAAGCACAAAGGACAAAATGCTAGAGTATCACCTACACTTAAGGTATATAGTTGAGATGCCAAGGCTTCATATAGCCTTGAGGTGTTAGAGTTGAGATGCCAAGGTATTATTTGGGCTTGAAACATGAGAGTTAAGATGTTAGGGTATCACTTGGACTTGAGGTGTAAAAGCTAAGATGCCAAGCATTTCTTGGGCTTCAAGCATGAAAGTTGAGATGCTAAGACTTCACTTAGGCTTTAAGCATGAAAGACGAGTTACCAGGGTGTTGCCTAAACTTAAGGCATAGAAGTCGAGGTATTAGGGCATTGCCTTGGTTTCAAGCATAAGGGATGAGATGCTAAGACATTGCTTGGGTTTTAGGCATGAAAGCTGAAATGCCAAGGCATTACTTGTACTTTAAGCAAGAAAGCTAAGATGCCAAGGCATTGCTTAAGCTTCAAGCGTAGAAGTCGAGATGTTAGGGCATTGCTTGGGCTTGAGACTTGAGGTGTAAAAGCCAAGATGCCAAGGCATTACCTGGACTTAAGGCATGAGAGCCAAGATGGCAAGGCATTGCTTGGTCTTGAGGTATGGGGGATAAGATGCCAAGGTGTTGCTAGGGCTTTAAGTATAGAAGCCAAGATGCTAGAGCATCTCCTAAGCTTCAGGTAAGGAGGCCGAGATGTCAAGACATTGCTTGGGTTTGAGGCATGGAAGCCAAGATACTATGGTGTTGCCTAGGCTTGAGGTATGGAAGTTGAGATGCTAACACATTATCTAATCTTAAGGCATAAAAGCCAAGATGCTATGATGTTGCTTGGACTTAAAGCGGGAGACCCGAGATGCCAAGGCATTGCCTAAGCTTGAGGTATAGAAACTAAGATGTCAAGGCGTTGCTTAGGCTTGGAGCATCGAAGCCAAGATGCCAAAGGCTTTGCTTAAGCTTGAAACTTAAGAGCTGAGTTGTTGTGACATTAATGATATAGGAGTTTCAACTTTGATACTTCTGTAAATGACTTAACTTGTATTTCTTTCATATAAATGTCCAAGTCTTTCCTTGTTATAAAGGAAGTCCTTGGAGTAGAGGTCATAGACACCATAGATGCAGGTAATGGAGTAGGAGCAGCATTAGGGTAAGAGGTAGATCCACCCAAAGTTGGGATAGTAGGATTAGATGGAGAATTAGGCACCTATAAGGACGAAGAGCCACCTCATGAGTGCATGGACCTACTTAAGAATGGATGAATATAGAGAACCGGTGTAATAATCCCTATTTTAAGCTTACTAAGCCAATTCTCTTTAAATCATCTCAATATAAATCGGACTCCTTAAACCCTACCACCAACCCAAAAAGTTAAACCTAAATAAATATTGAGTTTAGCCTAATAATTAATATAACAATTTTAGCTCTCTACAAAGTCAAAATTTGCACTGAAGTCCATGCTACTTTAATACAAATTTTAGACTTCAATTCAAATTTTAGGAGAAAAAACTTATAACTAAAGTTGCATGCCCTCTATGTGGCTTCAATGCAATATTCTTACAACTGAAATCGCATAGGGGGCATGTAACTTCGATACAAAACCCCCCTTTTGAAAACAGATAGACACAATTTCCCAAAATACATACTATCTGCGATAAATTTTACATTCAAACATGATTATCAAATCCAATAACTTTATAACAACCATGTAATCACCTCTCGATACTTTAGATATATATAATTAGAATATAAAAAAAAAAATCAAATTTAATAACAAATTGGGTACATAAGTTTTTAAATATCATAACATACGAGAGATAACCCTTACACTGACCTAAGAACGACCCATATCTAGATAGGAGAGATAGGCGTCTCTCTAAAGGACCCATAAAAGACTCAATCGGAGAGTTCAAGAAGTCTCTTAGCAAAATGGGGCTAGCATGTGGTGGTAGCTAGTCCTAGGTGACCCCCTCACTTATGGTAGAGCTTTATAAAGGCGTAGAATGCCTCTTTCGAGGCATTATCGATGCATTATCGATGCAACGTAGCCCTCCAAAGGCTAAAGAGAGAGAAGTGTGACATTGGAAGCTGCAGAGTTGGGACATATATCACCTAAGTTGATGAAATGTCACCCTAATAAGCATCAACTCATTGTGCACACCATCTTCATAATATGTTGGATGCTGGTGAACAATTTCTACCCCAACAGTGTCCATTCCAATGTTATTGCAAATTCTGCATAAAAAAGGTGTGTAGTTGAATCCCTTATTCATTTTCAACTTGTTCACAAACTCCATATCATATTTTACTCCCATGCTACCCCTGATAATATTTTCATGTGTGTATACTATGATTTTCACATAATACACCATTTTCCCACTAATTGGTATACAAGTTATCATCAAGTTAGTAGAAACTCCATATAGTAATCAGATTCTACTCTTTGAAATTGCGACTTCTGAACAAGATAACTTAATCATACAACACCTATCTTTAGAGGACCTTCACCAGAGACATTATTTGCATTATTTAAACAATATTTCGCCCATGATCATAAACAATTGACTATAATATCTTTAGTCTACTAGGACACTTACACACCATCGATGCAATTTATCAAATGTAAGTGTAAATTTTACAATGGAATGTAAATAACTATATTTATTAAAACTTCATCCAGTAAAAATTTAACACAAAAATGAAAAAAAAAAATTTAGTGTAGAGGATAGGTAAAATGATACTAACAAATTCATACAAAATCGAGAGTATCTAAGCACCAATACATGAGAGACAGAATTTTGCACTTGAAAATATATTGGAGAGAGAATTTGGGAGTGTGATAATGAGATGTATGCTTAAGTGCAGGGGTATATATATTATGCCTAAAGTCGCATGAGGGATAAAGCTAGGCAAAAAGACCATAAACTGTAGATTGAATCATAAACCAAACTGAAAAACGATTTTTTAAATGAACTATTTGGTCAACATATAAATGGTTTGCAATTCGATTTGGGAAAGCAAGCTGAACCATTTGATTAAATAAAAATAATTTCATGCAAAGTTTTTTATTAATTTTTATGGATTTCATCAAATTTTTCATATCTTTTACTTCTTTGTCTTTTTTTTTTTCTGCATAAATTATTAAAATTGAGTTGAGAGAATTTTATCTGAAATTTCATATGTAAAAATTTTTCTTTTCTAAATTATCATTTTCTTATATGTTTTCAAATCAAAAGTCTTACCTTAATACTTTTTACATATCTCTCGTTTCTTTTTTCGGTTTTTAGTGTTTCTTTTTTGTTTTCTCCATATTGCTTTTTGATAGGTAACTTTACTTCTTCCTCCTCATTGTTTATTTATTATAACAAAGTCTCTTATCCTTATTCAATCAAATTGAGTTTATCAAAATCTTATATAACTTTTTATTAAGTATTATTATATATAATAAATATATAAGAAATTAATTGAAAACATATGAAAGTTTAATGGAAAGAAAAGTATATTATTGGAGATAAAAATTTGATATAAACGATTCGATCAATAGTTTAAACCTGATCGAACTAATTTTAATTAGGTTCAAAAAATTTACGAATCGAACCGTATAGTTAGGTTCGGTTTAAAAAAACAAACCATTGTATTAGGTTTAGCTTAATAAGGAAAGGGGAACTATACTAAACTAAACCGCACCTAACCCTAATGGAGGGTATGCGACTTCAATACTTTTTTTTTTTTCCCCCAAAATTTGTATTGAAGCCGCATATTGTATGCCGTATGCAACTTCAATGCAAATTTTAATCCTAATTGAAGTCTTCATGCGACTTCATTATCCTAAACCAATAACAACTTTCGCCTGGAACCTTTTGTCATACTATTTATTTTTTTTAAGTATACCATTAACGTACTAAACTCAAATAAAGAATAGGGTGTTTCTTTACTTTTCCTTTCGGTTTGTTTTTTTCATTACCCGCTTCTTTTCATTTCATTGAATCCAGACTCAAAATCAATTGCCTCGATGTAACTATAAAAGGTACCATCTGTTTTGCTAAAGGTAAAAGCAAAACCGGCATAATCGATTCACTGCAAAAGGTGTAATTGTTATAGTTAGCGTTTAGGAAACAGGAATTCTATCAACTTTTATACCTACTGTATGATCCTAAGTAATCTAAGATACATAGTTAACAAAATCATGACTTTATTGATATGATAATTTTAGGAGGTATTTTCAAAGTTAAATTGGATATGAAATTATTTTCTTGTAGGTTTTGGTAGAATTTCACGTCTACACGTTAAATAAGGTAGATTTATGTTCTTCCATCTCTATAAACTAAATGGGCTAGAAATAAACTATCAGTTGCTAAGATTGTCTTTCCGCGTGCCATGTCATCTTCCCTGTCCACCTCCCTCTCTCTTAGTCCCTCCCATATTCAATATTTGTCTTCATTCAAGTTGCAACTCTAGTTGTAAAGGTTAAAAGGAAATCCATTTACTTCAATCTATGCTGTCAATATAATGATTCGAAGAGTGTTAAAAGGTTTAGTTGTCTTCAATTTAAATTTTTTTTTCACATAGAATAATAGAAAAGATTGTTAATTTTTTTGCTTTGCTTGACATACATGTTAAATTATGGATTAAAGATTTTTTAAATATTAATTCTTCAGTACTTCAAGATTTTTATAACCACCATAAGCATATCCATAATTTTCAAAATCTATTTGCCATAAGATAGTCGAAACTAACGTTTTCAATTACGTTCCAACTCTACAAAAGCTCTACTAATTTGTATAACTTATGATAAAATTACAAGTTTGACCTTGCAGGATGACAGTTTTATAACTCCCATGGGGTCTAAAAGTTGCTAATGTTCTGGATAATAATTTGACTTGGGATCTAACATATGTAGACCGCTTGTTAACAGCTGCTGAATTGAGAGCCATCGATAGAGAAGACCGCATTGTTTGGCTGCAAGATAAATGTGGAAGGTATACTACGAAGCCTTCATATCATAGGAATTTGGAGAGACCGTCTTGAGAAACCAGGACATGCCTCTTCTTCTCATGTCATCAACAAAAGCTAGTGCATTCGTAAAACTTGTTCTGCAGGGAAATTACCTCTCAACGACTTTTCCTTCTCATATGGAAGATAAAACTCCCGAAAATATATCCATTCATCAAACTTAGGTGCATTCTATATGGTTTGCTTCTTGTCATTTTTGTACTAAGGAATTCAACAATAGGACAGTAGATGTTTGGTTAGAGGAGCTGCTGCATTCTGTGAATTTCGAAGGTCACTGTTAGTGATTTCTTCTTCAAGATTGCGGTTGTTTTGTCGTAGACCCGAATAGAATACAGAATACTCATAAAGATATAACACTATTAAAATTGAGAGAAAATGGAACTGACCATTCCATTTATGTAATTCGTACATAAAATCGAACTCAACATGCCATTCTAAGTCACCATCCCAACATAGAAGCCTCATAAATTTACCAAAAAAGTGAAGAAAAGTTTGACACCGCATCTGATGACGGTAAGAAGATATATATCAAAAGGGGATAGTCCTCCACAAAAATCAGTATGTAAGAAAGCTGTCTTTATCAAACGAGCAACTAAAGATTTCATTCAACGCAACTTTCCAAAATTTAACCCTTCTATACCATAACTAATGCCGACAACATAATAAATGAGCAAATAAAACAAAAATAAAGCAATTGTTATGTTTCCCTATGCCTACTGATGTAAAACAAAAAGAAAAAAGGATCAATGATGATGGTCAATCCTGAAAGGAGCTTAACCTGTAACCATTCTATGGTGCCATCTACAGAGGCAATTCTCCACCATACACAAGCTGCAATGTACAACCTGCTACAGGAGTAAATTTTTGACCAAAATTTTTTAGCCTCTCCTCGACATGAGGGTCACTGCCTTTCCCTCAATGCAGAATTTGGAACTCTTTTCTAGCTGCAACCACATCAAAATTGAACATAAATATCCCGTATCAAGAGGATTTTAAAAACCAGAAGCAGCATTTATATTACACGTTCATTCCAGGAATTAATCATTTGGAAAGTCAAACATTGATGTCACATGAATAACAATATACGTTTAACTTAGCAAATCATCTTCCATTTCCTGTGTGTTCAAAATACTTGAAAAGGAGAGGGAATAGCACCCAAACATCAAGACCAAAGAAAAAGAAAATCAGATTATTTACCCTTCAAATATAAGCAAAGAAGAGTGTACCTTTTGCTTCAAGTATGTAATTGCATCCTTCTTGGAAGAGCAATGGGCAAAAACAGAAGGTGACTGCTCTTCAATGGCAACTTTGAGATGTTTCAGCTTTAAAGATTTTCCTGGAGCCTAAAATAATAGCAAATCCAGGTCACTACCTACATCTTCCAATATAAACAGAGAATATGGCAGTAAGGCACACCTGACAAAGAAGCCGCCTACATAAGCTTTTCAATTTAACCTTTTGTGCATCAACTTCTTCCACTTCCAGCAATTCATCACGTTTTCGCTTCAGTGATTCCCCATTAGCTGACTCGTCATCATCACTACTATTATCAAATGATGTCTTCTTCCCTTGAAAATAGCAACCAGCTACTTTCTTGGGCCTATCCTTGATGCCTAGTCCTTGCTTTCCAGTTGTTGATTTGTCCTGCACAAAGATGAAAGTATAACAATTTCAACATGGCCCCTCCCTTTGACTGCATACTCCTTACATACTAGCATGAAGAACAAATTAACTATCATCGCAAGACTTCCAGGATCAAACAAATCATACTAGATTACTTCCCCCATCATAGGCTAATCGAAGCAAATGTTACAAATTACTGACCCTAGGGGGCATCCTTTATATCAAAATTATATCATAAGCTAAACCAAACAAAAAGGTAAAAGCAGTTAACCTGGACAAGCTTGTAGAGATTCTCTTGATCTTCTTCAAAAAAAGCAGTTCTCTCATAGCCATTTTTAGCATCTTTTTCCCTCTGAGATTTCTTTTGAGAAGAACCTGCTCCAAGAAAGCCACCTGATATGAACCCATATTTGCTGCCCCACCACTCCAGACAATCCTCACTCCTGTTTCCTGTCACATCACAACAGAACAAGATTTCATGAGTTTCTAACTCCCACCAGAACTTAAAGGATTGAGACAGTACATGATCTCTTGATCATTTAGAACAACCATAGTGGACATGACATTTTTTAAAAACACTCTTCTTAGACATATTTATCACCTAATGACGTGTTATTTTAAAAAAAATGCATTATTCAATTTTTCGGAAATGCACATTGGCATCTAGTGTAAAATTCTAGCGAAGAAGCAAGCATATTAAGTATTTGATTATTAAATGTGCTAAGCACGACCTAAAAGGACAAAAAATAATTGGTCTAAAAGATGCATGGAGAAGGCATCACTAACTTTTCTTTATGAAGTATCCCTATCTATCATCTCAGCTTAAAATGAAAATGTTCCATTGCAAACAATTATCAAATACATTAACAATAAACATAGTGAAAAGCTGTAAGAAGAATTAGTTGTCATCATAGATAAAAATGTATGCTTCCCTCTATGATCCACACTCACATTATCTAATTCTTTCAGAAAGTGCTCATAACTTGTAAAACCATATTGCTTTTCATAGCAAAGATTTATACATTCCCTTTAGCTCAATTATCACATAGCATAATTCTTTTCCAGGTTTTTTTTTTCTTTTCGTCGTGTTAAGATTAGAGTTTGAAACCTAGACCTACATGTAAAACTCTACCAATTGAACCTCATAACTAATGGCAATCTTTCCAAGCTTGACAATGAGCTCACAAATTTGACCTTGAGTAGAAGAAACATGGGTATCTGGCACATCTTCAAAACCAATTTCATCTTCATTATCAGAAGGTGCTTGCTGAGTCTCCTCAGTCTTCTTTACCTACATAGGATGCAACAGGTACTCGATCAGCATTTTTTATGGGAGTAACCAATTCATTATGCACCTTAGTGCCAAAATCCAAAGGTCCACTTCACAATGAATCCCACACCAAAGCACCTGATGTTTTCTTTTGTTATATTTGTCTTAAATCAATACTAAAGTATGTATATAACATTCTCAAATCTACTTTCATAAAACATGACATGCCACCAAAAAACAAACCTTTTTCTTTTAGAATAATACATTCTCATCTGTATCGATGCTTGTAAACAATATGGAAAATTTTACATATAAACTGAATTCTAACATATATCAAGCATTAGAAAATGAATCAAAAGATGATGGAAAATTACAAGAATTCCTTCAAGGTCCTGTGATGAATATGCTTTCACAAGCTTCCCTCTTTCTCGCTTATGGTACCTGCATATATTGAACTCAGTCATATAAATTCAACTCCCAAAAACATTAAATCTTCACAAAATGTATCTCTACTTGACTTTCCACAGACCTTCCTCGGGCTCGTGTAACCTTAGCTCCTGAGGTCTGAACATCACCAGAATCATTAGCTTCCTCAGTTGTCTTGGTGTCATTCTTCTCAGCATCTACCAAATTAAGGACAAAATTAACTCTTTAATACAAAAACTCCCCTCAAGGAGACTGCTCAAAAATATTAGGTTGAATTCACAATGTAATACCTTCAGAATTGGTCTGCGCCACTTGCTGCAAATCCAAAAACAAAAGAAAAACGGCAAATAAATACCATATTGAACCAAATAACATAACTTTCCATCACAAGCTCAGATCTCAATTGAACTGAAGAAAAGGAAAAACATGAGAAGAGACAAACCACTTTTAGGCGCTTAAGGATGCTATCAAATTGAGTAGTGTCAAATGCCCATTCGTTTGGCTTCTCTACACCCACACCTACTCAAATTTCCAAAATCAAACAGACCACATCAATTTAACTTTTCTATAGACCAAAGGCTCTGCAATTGTTTCGGTGTATAAAGTATGTTCAAATTACACTTTTATATGACTTCTTGTCCAAATATACATACAACTTCCTCACATAAAGCAATCTAGCATGACAAATATTCGTTCCAACAGGTTCTCTAAAGAGTTCTGTTATAGTTGATCAGCTACAGCTGAAAGGCTGCTCAGAGAGCCAATTTATAACAACGAATGACACTATTTGAATAGCCAGGTTTTATGAATCTGCTTGTTCAAACGTTTGATCATCCCACCCGTGCAAAACATAGACTGAACTGCTCTGTATCACGTATTTCGAGTTATTTCGTACAGCATAATGACAGGTTTCTATCAACAACGTATTTGTTAATGGTGGACACAGGCCCTGGCTTAAAAAAATTTCCTAACTATATCTCTAAAGTTAGTAAATTTCCCTAAAAGTAATGCTAAATTTTACATACTTGTTTATGGGAAAAGAAATATTAAAAAAAAAGGAAGAAGTAAGAAGAAACGTACCTAAAGTGTCTTGCTTATTCTTGACTCTAACATATCCTTTGATACCTTGCTTGTCTTTCCCTAATCCTTCTCCTTCTTCCCAACCCTAACTCACAAAAACATACAAACACCACAGTCAACTACACACACGCACATATGTACATACATACATAATTATATTCGTACATACACTGAAAGAAAGGATCAGAGAGAGACCATCTGTTTCATGAGACGGAAAGCGGCGGATTGGCGATCTACACCAACATAGCAAAGAGGGGCTTCTGGAGCCGCCATGACTGGCGGTTGGTGGTGTTGTTACTTGTTTGGGAGGCGATCCACGGCCGTGTCTCTCCAGACAAATTGGAAGAGGGCGAGGAGGAAAGGGTTAAAACTTTGCAGGCTCCAGACTAAGACCTAACTGCCCGGGAGTGGAGGCGGTACTATTATGTGGTCAGGTGTACTAGGGCATGCGTATTTTAAGCAGGTGAGATTACCTTGTCACCTCTTGTGCCGCGTTTGGAATATTTATTTTCTTCTTCACATAATAATATTCTATGAAAATAAAAGATGGACACATTTCCTATAAAACCATATCAAATAACCTCACCATATTTTATTTATTATGACTTTCTTCTTTAAATACCATCCAAATTATAAATTTTTTATTGATTTAATAATAGACTAGAGGTAATGCACCTACGATTCATATCCAAAAATAAATACTATAATCTTAAACATATAAAGTGAAGATCATATTTGAAAAATATATCGAATGGTTTTGATTATCTATATAAAATGTAATTGTGTAATTTATATTAACGGATATAGAGTAGTTAAAATTGTAACATTAATAAAATTAAAAGGACTTAGTTGTAATTAAATTATTTTAATAATTTTTAAGGATGTGCAGGGTTCAATATAGAATGCATTTATTTAATAATATAGATAAATTAGATATAGTTAATAATATATATAATACAATTACTAATTCAAATTATATACACATGTTGCTTGCATACTAAAAAAAACATATAAATACTTTATAAGATTCAAATTCTATATTCATAAATTCATTATTCCTACTTTAATGAAGTAAATTATTCATATATTGCAACTTTTTATACCTTGAAATTATAAGAAAAAAATTGCAATATTTAGATTTATATTTTCGGCATACCTAAATGTGATGAAGATAAAAGGAGTTATAAGAAATTTTATTGAGATGTAGTGTTCAATAAGAGCTTATTAGGTTAATATATATATATTATATATGATATATAATATTAATAATTAAAATAATAGATAAGTAAATTATAGTAAATAAAATATGAAAATTAATAAAAGTAAGGTGAAAAGAAAACTTCACATTATAAATGTAAAGCCTAATAAGGGTTATTGCCCACACACATAGAAGATTAACAATAAATAATAATGAATAAGTAAATCATAGTAAATTAAATATGAAAGTTAATCAAAGTAGGATGGAAAAAAAATTCAAATTATCGATGCAGAGTCCAATAAGGGTTATTACCTTAATGGATATAGAAGATAATAATAATAATAATAATAATAATAATAATAATAATAATAAGTAAATTAAATGTAGAAGTTAATCAAAATGGGGTTAAAAAAATAACTTTAAATCATAGATATGGAGTCCAATAAGGGTCATCAACTTAATATATATAGAAGATATATATATATATATATATAAGATTAACAATTAATAATAATATATAAGTAAATCATAGTAAATTAAATATGAAAGTTAATTAAAAAAGGGTGAAAAAAAAACTTTAAATTATAAATGTAGAGTCGAATAAGGGTTATTACCTATATATATATAAGATATATATAGAAGATTAACAATTAATAATAATAGATAAATGAATTATAACAAATTAAATATGAAAGTTAATCAAAGTAGGGTGAGGAAAAAAAATAGATTATAGATGTGGAGTCTAATAAAAGCTTATTCGCTTAATATATATATATATATATATAATATATACATATATAGATTACTATAAGATTTTATCTATGTGAGACTAATGTATTAAGTTTAATAACCAACTTTTATTTAATAATATAAATAGATATTTATTACATACCAAAATTAGGATAAATATTTGTTGTGCTACAATTAGTATCTCATTATGTTGCCACCAATCATAATTTTAATACTTCAACAAATTGAAAAACCTAACACAATTATTTATTAACCAAACAACTTGATGTTTAATCATGAAAGGTTAGGACAACATGAAAAATGTAAAATTGAGACAGTAGATGTGAATCCCACCAAGATTGAATATTTGCTATCTCAAAGTTGGTATCTAAATTGTGTCTCCATTAATCATGATTTAATACCTAAGCAAATCAAGCAACCAAGCATAAGTATTTCTTATCTACATGTCTACGTCTTTAATCATGATTAGTTGGAACGCTATTGGAATGAGTGAAATTGAATCGGTAAATGTAGATTACACTACTATCAGGTGAAAATTTTAACATTATACATTAGTAAGAAGTTAATAACAATAACAATCGAAACTTTATTTTAATGGTAAATGTGACACAATATAAATTTAGTTGATGGCAAATTTGTCTTATAATCAAGAGACTAAATTTTGACTGTACTCTAAATGGTTATTTCAATCATAAAAATCAATTAGATCATAACTAATACGATGGCTTTAAGGTACTACTAAACTTATAAATGATAAAGAGAAGAGGCATTAGTAATCTGATAGTCATTAAAAAATATATTCTTTTAATAATATTACAATAATCAAAATTAAAGTAGTTTTTAAAACATATAGGTTTAGATTTTTTTTAGTTTAGTTTACTCTATAGTTGACATCGTTTAAACGATCTTAGGAATCATTTTTATGAAGTCATCTAATTTTTTTCTATTGCATAAATTTTGCCGATATCAACTCCATTTTCTCACAATCTTATCAAAATTTTCTTTGCAAAATTAAAATTAACAAAAATGGTATGAGAGATATATCTAAAGTTAGATTGAGATTGTAGAAATTTAAAAACTATAATAATTTAATTCATACTTAGCTCATTAAAGGACTTCAAATACAAATAGATTAAAATAAGCTAAGACCAATTATAAGAGCCAAATAATTAGCATACACCTTACAATGGTTCAAGGAGTTTCAAATTGATAGGCTTAGAATGGAGTCCATTAGAATTAGCTTATGTAGTCCTAATCTTTCTTAGTAAACAAAGGCCATACTTTAATATAATTTAGGGAGTTATAGAATGATAAGCTTAAAAAGAGGTATGTTAAGACTTGTTTATTTAGTCTTAACCTATTCTAGTAGACTCTAGTATTCATTAGGTCCCTTTAAAGACTACTTAACCTAGACACATCCCTTATAATAACTTTAGAAAATCTTCTTAATCTTATTTATTAATCATTGAGATGATTCGTTGGTGATTACTGATTGTCGAACCTTATAAATACTACCTAGATCTTCACTTTAGGGACCTCAAAATCAATTATCAAGTTTTAGATCTCAAAGGTTAAACCTATAATTAGAAGAAAAAAAATTTTGCAACTAAGTTGTTATAAATTTGTTATTGCTTTAAAGATCAACAATTGTAAATTTAAAGCATTTGAGCACTTTTAACTATTACACCAATATACATGCTTAACGAATATTTGCTCCTTCTCTTTGATCTCTCTTTACTTCATTCTACTCTACATGTCATTCAAAGTTGCAATGCTAATCCCCTATTATGTGAAGTGCATAACTCATTCTCTACACACACAACCCTCACCTAATAGATTTTTTTAATTCCATTGGGAAAGACGAGTGACTATGCACCAATTACAAATTTAAGAAAGAAGAAAAGTGGTTAAGTTGTAGGCAATTCTAAAGGGATTAAATCCAACATCAAATTCTTTAAGCAAAATGCAACATTACAAGAAAATGATGATTAAGAAAATCCTAACACAACTCAAGAAGGCACTTGTATTATAATGTAATTATTACAAACTGTAAAGCCCTATTTTAGTTTTCCTTAATTTAACTTATATTAATCTTAACTTACTTAATATAAAATGCTCAATAATAAATTAAGGAAAAAAATGTTTTCAAAATTGTTTTTTTAAAAAATTGGAATTGCCAACTAGTTAAACTAGTAAAAAATCAAATTAGGGTTTTCTAGGTGGGAAAACCCTAATTGAGCCACTAATCCACAAATATTCTAAAAAAATTAATTTTCTGAAAATTAAACAAGAAAATCTAAGCTTGGAGGCTAACCTATTAAGATTAAGTCATCAAGTAAAAATTAAAAAAAAAAAACTAATGGGCTTTTATTTTTTATATTTTTTTCTAAAAATGCCAAAATATGTACATATATACAAAAAAGTAATGAAAATGATATTTTTTATAATTTTTTATTATGAATTTTCAAAAAAGAAAAAAAATTATTTTTTTATGGTTACTTTAGAGGTGCTTACATACTCACTAGTTGAAATCAAACCAAAGTAGTTTTATTTTTTTCTTTTTTTTATGATTTGATGGGTTGATTCATTTTAATTTAAAAAATCAAGCTAGATTTACATTATTTAACGATTTATTTAAAAAAATAAAAGATCTAACTATATGAATCTATTTTAAAACAACCTAACTAATTAAATCTTTTAAAAAAAAAACTCCAATTAAGATTTTTTTTTATTTAAAAAAAACCACTATGTGCCAAAAAAATATTTTTCTAAATCCTATATGCAAGATTTATGTAGATCTATAAAGTTATGAAATCTAGATACATATCTTTACCAAAAATATGAATCTCGAGAAAGGTATGCAACCTTTTTTAAAAAAAAATTCAATTTTAATAAAAAAACTACAAGTTAACTAAAAACATGAAATTTATTTTAAAAAATTAAAAATTTATCTAATTATAATACATGACATATGGTTTGTGTTACAATTATTAAATAACCCACACTAAAAACAAGTTAGTAAGATAAAGTGATTAATTAAAAAATAAAATAAATAAAAAATTAAAATAATTTACCCAATCACCTAAGCAAGTCAGATCACCACAATCAAGTCATGCGTGTAATGCATGCTCATCACGTTGGGTCTAAACATGGCTAATCGTAGACTAACCGTATAGAGTGCTGAACTTACACTGTGGTAGTGTGCGTAAGATTAGATGTGTATGTTGTGATGGAGTCAAACTGGACATGTGTTGATAGGTGTTAGACTTAGACTACTATAGACTACCTAGACATATCTGTGTGCATGTGGTCAGACTGGATTGTTCGTGCTATAAGGTGATCATGTGTAAGCTGCAACTTGGTTTGATGTGTATGTGTGCAAGATAGTAGACATAGCTGTGTATGAGCATAAGTTGTATGAGTCTGAGTTATGTGAGTGTAAATTGTGTATGTACATGAAGACAGTGGCATGTGTGTGAGTAACATGAGTGTATAGAAATTGTGTATAGTATATGATTGTATATGGGGACAAACATGTGCATAAGTGAAGGTGACAAGATGTGTGTGAAGTGCTGATCATGAATAGTGGCTTGTATGTTGTGATTGGCATGAATTGTATTGGATAAGAGATTATGAGATGCATATGTAATAATTATTATTTTTTTTAAGCCAAAGTCCACAATTTATAAACCATGAACTTGAATCTTTTAGATCTTTTTAATGTAAATTCAATCTTAACAAATCTAATATCCATAGAATACAACAATATCCAATTTAGATTTGTTAAATTTATTTAAGATTTAATCTAATCCATTTTTAAGATCAAGTTTTTAGAAGCCCTACATCTATTTGGGCTTTCTATCTTGGACTAGACTCAGCCCAACTTAATTAACCACAGCTCATAGCTCATTTAATAAATCCTAAATCTTTTTTAGCCAAGTTAAAATATTCAAAATTGGACTAAGATCCATATTCATGAGTTCGAATATGATTGAACTTTTCTTAAATAAAATTTTTCTAATAAAACCCAAAAGACTCTTAAATTTACTAAATCGTACATATATATTTTATCGTAATCTAACTCGATCCTAAATGACTAACTAACTTGATTATGACACTTTTTAACACTTTATATTTCTTTTATATTTTTCATAATTTTTATCTATTTTTTTCAATTCAATTTTTTATTTTTATTATTATTTTTAAACATGACTCAAAAATGAGAAGAGACTAAAATTAAAATAAAGAGTGGCAAAAATAAGGTATCTATAGCTGTTCCTCCTCTTTGTCATGAAATTTATAAAAATTTTGCTACAAAGACAAAAGGATGTATTCATTTTTGTCAAGTCCTAACTTAAATTGGTAGGGTAAAGACTTTGAATGTCAAACAAATAGAGTCCTGACTTGAAAAGTCGAGTATCCTTAAGAGGGTAAACCTCTTTAAGGATCTATTGCTCGAAAGGATAAATCTTTCGAAGGTAAGATATAATGATACTTTATTATAGATAATATAGGACGATGCTTTTATAAGCAAGCTATCTAATAACATATAGAATGATGCTCTTATGAATAAGCAATTTTTTAAATAACTAAGTAGTACTCCATTCAGCAAGTAGCCCTAAAAGAGTTGGATGGCGTTCCATTAAGTAGGTGATCTAAAAAAATGATTAGACTAGATAGGATAGCGTTCCTATGAACAAACGATCCTAGAAAGGATTGGATAAAGCTCTACTGAGTAAGCAAACTAACTAAGAATAGGACAATGCTCTTATGAGTAAGTAATTCTAGTAAGGACTAGATGGCACTCTCATGAGTAAGCAATCTTAGAAAAGATTAGATAGCACTCTCATGAGTAAGTGATCCTAAAAAGGTTAGATGGCGCTCCACGGAGCAAGTGATTCAAAAATAAATAGGATGGTACTCTTTTAAGCAAGCAATCCTAAAAAGGACTGGATGGCGCTCCAATGATCAAGTGACCTAAAAATGAATAAGGCAACACTCCTTTAAGTAAGTGGTCCTAAAAAGGATTAGATGGCACTCCAATAAGCAAGCAACCCATAAATGAATAAAATGGTGCTCCTTTAAGCAAGCAATCCTAGAAAGGATTAGATAGGACAACGTTCCTTTAAGCGGGTGATCCTAGAAAGGTACTCCAATAAGTAGGTGATCCAAGATTACTTTACAAAATGGGTAGCACACTCAAGGGCAAGTGATCCAAAAATTTCAAGAACTTTGATGATTTTTTAACAAATTGATTTGAAAATTAAGTTTAAGGGATTTTGAAAATTCTTTGAAAATTTTAATTTTTCTTGTTAAGAAATATCTCTTGACAAATTTTCAAAAAATGTTTCATTTCTGTTCTGAAAAGGTTTTTTTTTTCTTTTAGAAAAATTCAAAAAACCACTTTTTGATGGAAAATTGTGCTACTAATCAATAAGAAAGTCTCGAAGACTCTTAAGGTCACAAATAAGGGGGTGGCTTGCCCCTTGCCTATTGATCATTCATTTTTTCAGTCTTGTTTCTTGAAGCATATTACGATTTCTAAACTTATTGAAAACAATGATTTCAAACTTAGGGGCAAATGACAATTCATGTTCTCAAGAAAGCACTCAACTATTCTTTAATTATCCACTAAGGGAATATACAATCCATCTAGGGTTTACAAGTTAAGAACCTAAGAGAAACTAAACATAAGCTTACCACAGTTCCATGAGCAAATTTTGCTTAAGATAAGTCCATTTCTTTAATCAAAAGAGTTTCATCAAGATTGGTATAGTGAGTAGGATTATAAAATGAAAAGCACAAGATTGGTATAGTGAGTAGGATTATAAAATGAGAAGTTTGCTTTTGGGCTTAGTAATTTAAAGTGTTTAGCCCCTGAGTATCCTTCATAGGTTCATACTTTTGGCGATTTGACTCATCTTTGAAGGTGGTCACCTTACTCATTTTCATTTTTCTTTTCTTTTTTTGCTTTTTTTATTCTTCTTTTCTTTTTTGGTCAAAGTGGTCACCTTTCATTGTTAAGTTTTCACTTGATGGGATTCAAAGCCCAAAGACCACAGCTTAAAGAGTATAGGCTTAAGAGAAGTGTGCTTAGCTTTAGAGTGTTTAGGAAAAAAACTATTGGCTTGAGGTGTTTAAATAAGGTGTATATAGTTTGAAGTTCTTCTTCATCCTAAAGAAATTGAATTATCTATGATAACATTTGCTCATGAATTGGCACAACTAAAGCAAGCATATGTTAGTTTACTCCTTTTCTTCAAATTATTGACCCTATCCTCCTGATTGCTTTAGTGTAGGGTGATTTTTGGCAAGGTTAATTTTAAGAAAAATCCCCTAAAGGCTTAAATGGGTTACAAGGGATAAATGTGTTTAGGGTATTGAAATAAATGCCTAACATCATTTTGACATGTATACTAAGTTTAAGGAAGACCTCCTTTAAGGAATGAGCCTAAGAATTCATATTATGCCACTCTCCTCTTACATGTGTTTAGAGTTAGTGTTTAGGACATGGTTTACCTCTTTTCATCCTGAACCTTTCAAGTAATGTGTTACATCCCCTTAAGTAGAAAATCTTAAGTTCTCAGTTCACATTTACTTCATTCATTTTAACTCGCCTTAAATCTTTCATAAAGTGTTTTATTAATGAAAGGCCAAAACATGCCTTGTTGAGTTAAGCTATGTTCACAAAATACAGAAGAAAAACACTTTATTCAAATAACTCGTCCATTACAAGCTTTAAAGTGAAAAGGTCATTTTGAAAAGAAATAAATGTAGGAACTAAAATTCTTTTTCACTTCTTGCCCCTTTTTCTATCACTCCTTTGAACTTAGCCAATTTAGTTGAATTGATATCCTGAAGATATATTGAACTACTTCAAATGGTGGGCTGCCTTGTCAAATGATAGTATTAGGCCTTCGATATCTAATGCTAGAGATTGCTTGTTTAATGCTTCTTCAAAACCTAGGGAAGTAATACCATTGTCAATTAACCTATTAGCTTCTAAAAAGCTCAACTAGATAATTCCTGCCTCAATCAAATCTTGTAACGTATGCTTTGATTTCCAACAATTCTCTATAGTATGCCTCAGTTGGCCCATATGATATCCACACTATTTTTAGGGGTTATCATCCCTCGCCCTATACTTCTTTGTTGTGATCTCACATGCTAGTAACCTTACCTCTCTTAGTTGCTTGAACATTTAAGCTATTGGAATCTTAAACTATGTAAGTTACCTCTTTTTACTATGAATAGGCTTGTCCTAATTATGGGCTTTCCTTATTGGCATACTTGTTTTTAACTTATCTTTCACTGAATCATCCTCATGCTTAAGTTGTGATGTCCTATCCGTATTAGGATCCAAGTTTTCAAGCTGCTTGAGCACATAACTCATTGCCACTTCTGTACCTGTGAGTCTTTCTTCTAACCTCGCTAACTTTTCTTCTAGAGCAGCAACTCTTTTTTCCAGACCTTGGCAGCAACATACCCCCCTGAACTTTACCATTCAAATTTGTCTCTAGCATTTTTTCCAAACCTTCTATCATGTTGATGATGGGCTTTGTGTGGAACTTAGGCTTTGGATCCCTAACAAAGTCCAACTAGACCAATTTTTCATTAATTAAATCTTAGACTTTATTCTTCAACTCCCAACAATAGTCAGTAACATGGCCCTGCTAACCTATGTGGTACTTATATTGTGCATCAAGATCATATTTTCAAGGTTTGTACCCTGGTGTTGGAGTCTTAAGATACAGTAAACCCTCTTCTTTTAGGTAGCAATAGACCCGAGACATAGGAATTAGGATATGAGTGAACCTCCTTCTAGATATTTTTTGACTTAGCTTATTTTCCTTGAGCTTTAGGCCAGTGCTTAGGATACTAGGTCTATATATCATTAGATGGGACATCATAATGTTCACAATGGCCTTTGAATCTAACGGGGATGATCCCTTTCTTATCAATCTTTCTACTCTAATGGCATCTTTAATATGATTACCGGCTATGATTACATCTGTAAATGTGGAAGCGATATGACCTAAGAGGTGATTATAATAAGATTTACCTCATGTACAGATGAATATGTTGACCTTTTCATTTTTGGTTAATTGTATTGTGGCTTAAGTGGCTGTAGGTCGCCATCTTTAGCCTTGCTTCTTAAAGGACTTGATCGACTTCATTTTCATGTTATTTAAATCGATCAAGGAAAGAGCCACTTCTTCATTGAACTTATACTGCTGATAAAAGGCTTGAGCTAACTTATCCTAAGTATTAAGTTCAACTAAGTCTAATTGGGCATACCATGCTAATGTTGGCCTAATTAAGTTATCTTGGAAAGTATGAATCATCAACAACTCATGTTTAGAGAATTAAGCCATCTTATGGACACAAAGCTTGAGGTAAAGTTTAGGGCAACCTATTCCATCTTACTTTTCAAATTTTGGTACCTTAACTTCTTGGGCAACTTGTGGTCTTCAGAAGCACAAACATTGCTCAAGCCCAAATCATTATACACATTTTGATCCTTTAGAGTTCTCATTTTCTCTTTAATTTTCTAAAAGATTTCTTTTTTCATCTTCAACAATTTTTGCTCTAATTCCTTCCTTAGGCCTTTGTTGTTGTTGCTAAGCTCATAAACTGGCAACTTTTTAGACTTATCTATCTTAGATGGTATGTTAATAGGCCCTTGGGCTTGGGTATGGGCCATGGTCTCAACTTGCTTCGCATATTTGCTCAGAACCCTTTCTACTATCGTTATTCTCTATTTAAGAGCTTTAGACATCTTGGTTTTGACAACAAGTGATTATGGGATTGAAGTTGGGGCAAATCACTTAAAAATAACCTTTCAAAGCGTGCAAGAATCCCTTTTTTGTTAGCAACATTGCATTCCTTTTTAAAAAAAAAAATCAAGTTTTAAATTTTAAAAATCTTTCTTTTTTTTTGGGAAACTTTTATTGAAAAAATCAATGTTGATTTTATGTTACAGAAGCCTAACATTGATGTCGACAAATCTTAACTTATTATGCAGACGAAAGGTAAAAAAAAAAAAAAAAATTGGACTGACAACTGAGGACACATGATGACAATTATATTGAAAGAATAATATAGAGGAGTGAAAATCATTTTACAATGAGAAACTTATTTAAACAGATGACATAGGGGTGCGACTCACAAAGAAAACTTTATCGAAAATGTGACAACTTAATGGATAAACACGAAGAACTAGATCTTAGATATTTAAAAGATTGATGATCTTAAGGTAGGAAATAATTTATAATGAGAATCTGATGGTTAAATCTTTTTTATTTTTTGATTTTTTTTTTATATTTTGTTAGTTCCTAATAGTATGGTACATGTAGGGTATTGCAATAAAAATCAATCAAGGAAATAAAATTATCATGAAACTAATTTTTTTATCACAAAATATCTTTTTTTTTTCCTAAAAAAATTTTGCTGGAAAGCCTTAATTTATACTATAGTTAATTTCCATAATTACATGCCAAAAAATTAAAAGTTGATACTGAATTCTTTTTTTAATGCTAGCACATTATGGTATAAAAAAACACTAATGATTTTGTGCTTTCTATATTAAATGTTATGTTACACAACATATTACTCATGAAATAAAACAAAATCTACAAGACTCATATATATTACATAAGATAGCATACACAAATAAATATGAAAATTTAAAATATAAAATAAATGCGATACAATATGCTAACGCGTGTATGCAATGGGGTTGGTAATTAATAAACTATATGAATATAATTATGAACTTGCGATTAAGAATACGCTTATATATAAGTGAATAAAAAAAAATTAAGAAAAAAATGAAGCTTGGAGACACTTATATATAAGGGAATTAATTCTTTTAATTTCTTTTTTTTTAACCATAGATTATTAAATTTTTCCTATAATTTTAAAAATGACTAACCCTTTTTTTTTCAAAAAAAAATAATAATATAGGAAGGTAGGGTTTATGGGTCTTAGGCTCTATAGCCTTAGGCATTTTTAGAGAAAAAACCTAGTGTGCTACATCGAAGCATGAGTGGACTCACCTATCATCGCTAGGAAGGAATAAAAGACCCCAGCGACCTAATAGTTATACAATGATGACTTGTCCTAGGTTTATAAGATGGCCTAAGTCCAACTACATTTAAGTGCATAAATGATAAAAAATAAAAGTTCCTTCCCAAATTCCCCAAGATAGAGCCCGTTAAGCCGACTTCTTTCTAATAGGCTTGCATTACTAAAACTCGATTAGTACAACTATATTACAATATTAAATAAAAAAATAAGCCTGTTAATTAATTTTTATATTTTTATATGGCTAGCCCACCAAGTGTCCCTAGTAGAGTCATCAATTATGAAGCCTTATTTCGGTTTTTCTTAATTTAACTTATATTAAGCTTAGCCTATTTAATATAAATTACTTAATATTAAATTAAGAAAAAAAATTCTTTAAAAAATGTTTTTAAAAAACATTTAAAAAAAATTGGAGTCACCAATTAGTTAAACTAGTAAAAAGTTAAGGGAAAATGCTAATTTAGCCACTAGTCAACAAATATTCTAAAAAAATTAATTTTTAGAAAATTAAACCAAAAAAGTTAAGCTTATTAACTAACCTATTAAGACTAAGTTACCATATAAAAATAATAAAAAAAAACTAATGAGCTTTTATTTATCATAATTTTTTTCTAAAAGTACCAAAATATGTAAAAATATACAAAAATGTAATGAAAATTAATTTTTAATATTTTTTATTACCAATTTTCAAAAAAAAAAAAATTTAATGGTTGCCTCAGAAGTGCTTATGTATTCACTAATCATGATCAAACCAACATAATTCTATTTTTTTTTTAAGATTTAGTAAGTTGATTTCTTTTAATTTAAAAAATCATGGCAGACTTACGTTATTTAATGATTCATTTAAAAAAAATTAAAAGATTTAACTATATGAATCTATTTTAAAAAAACCTAACTAACTAAATCTTTTTTTAAATATAATTAATATTTTTTTATTTAAAAAAAACACTACGTGCCAAAAATTTATTTTTCTAAACCTTAAATGCAAGATTTATGTGGATTTATTAAGATATGAAGTCTAAATACATATCTTTGCCAAAAATATGAATTTCGGATAAGATGTGCAACTTTTTTAAAAATATATATATAATTTTAATAAAAAATAGAATTTAACTAAAAACATGAAGTTTATCTAAAAAAATTACAAATTTATCCAATTACAATGCATGACATATGGTTTATGTTAAAATTATTAAATAACTTGCACTGAAAATAAGTTAATAAAATAAAGCGATTAATTAAAAAAATAAATAAATAATTAAAACAATTTACCTAAGTATTTAAGCGAGTCGGATCACCACAATTAGGTCATGCGCGTAGCGCATATTCATTGAGTTCAGTCTAGACATGGCTGATCTTGGACTAACCGTGTGGAGTATTTGACTTAGATTGCGATGGTGTACATGACATCAGACGTGTGTGCTGTAACGGAGTCGGACTGGATGTTCATTAAGAGGTGCAAGACTTGGATTGTTGTGGTCTACCTAGACGTATGTGTGTGTGCATGTGATTAGACTAGATTGTTCGTGCCATGTTGTGATCATATGTGAGTTGTGGCATGGTTGGACGTGTGTGTATGCAAGATAGTGGACATGGTCATGTGTGAATGTGAACTATATGTGTACATGAAGACAGTGGTGTATATGTGTAAGTGAAAAATATAGTTTATTGGTTTGTGTAAGTAATGTATGTGTAATTATGTGTAACTTTGTACGAGTGACGTGAGTGTGTGGAAATTGTGTATAATATGTGATTGTGTGTAGGGATAGACATATGTGTGAGTGAAGGTTGCTGGAGATTGTGTGTGAAGTGCCGATAGTGAATAGTAGCTTGTGTGTTGTGATTGGCGTAAATTGTATTATATAGGAGATTATGAGATGTGTATGTAAACGTGTGTATGTATGTATTTTTTTTTAGTCAAAATCCACTATTTATAAACCATGAACTTGAATCTTTTGGATCTTTATAATGTGAATTAAATCTTGACAAATCTAATATCCATAAAATACGAGAATACTCGATTTAGTCTTATTAAATTCATTCAAGATTTGATCCAATCTATTTTTAAGATTAAGTTTCTAGAAGCCTTATATTTATTTAGGCTTTCTATCTTGGACTAGACTCAGCTCAACTTAATTAACCATAACTCATAGTTTATTTAATAAATCCTAAGTCTTTTTAGCCTAGTTAAAATATTGAAAATTAAACTAAGGTCTATATTCATGAGTTTGAATAAGACTAGGTTTTTCTTAAATAGTATTTTTCTAATAAAGCCCAAAAGACTCTAAATTTACTGAATCATACGTGTATATTTTATCGTAATCTGACCCGATTCTGAATGACTGACTAACTGACTGACTATTTGACTAACTGACATACTTTTGAACACTTTATATTTCTTTTATTTTTTTCAAATTTTTTGTAATTTTTTTTTTAATTTTTATCTATTTTTCAAAATTTTTATTTTCTACTTTTTTTAATTCAATTTTTTTTTATTTTTTTGTAAACCTAGCTCAAAATTAAGAAAAGACTTAAATTAAAATAAAGAGTAGTAAATATAAGGTGTCTACACAAACCATATAAGATAACAAGCAGGCCTTCAATCAAATTCTTGCACCATTTAACTGGTTCATGCTAATGATGGTTAAAACAACCCAAGTCAAGAAGAGAAAATAATAAAATAGGAAGTTAAGTGATTAACTTATGAAGGGTAAATTTAATAAATATAATTTCCAAAAACTAAGTGTTAAGAGTTAATTAACTAATTATTAATTTGACCTTATCTAGTACATTTCACTTGTAAGGGTATTTTAGTAAATCGAGTTTCCAAGCTTACTTAAATTACTTATTTGGTTTAGCTACTTTATTAAGCTTATTATCAAGAAACTTCAAGAATATTCCAAAAGATTCTATGGTTAAACCCTCTCTCCTCACTTCCTCTCCAATGCATTGTGACTCTTAAAGCTCTATTATCTACTCCAATTAATCAATTATACATAATTGATGAAGTTAAAGCTTAATTACGGAATCTAATCCACAATACTCAAGTATTGCGATAATTTGTTTTATCCTAACAATTCAATTAAAGTCTAAATCCATAAGGATATCAATTTGTGTTATTAAATCTTAAGGAACTAAAGAAACCTAAGAGCTTACACGTGGAGCCTAGGAAGAATTAGTAAGTGTTATGATCTTAAATTTTATTTATTTAAATATATGTTCATCTTTTATAAAGAATAAAAGTAAAATGAAATAAAATAATAATTAAAAAAAAAAGAAAAAAGGTGACCAATCTTAAAAGAACACGAGCTAGACACGAGTGTGGGGCATGATTCAAATAACACTTGAATCTTCTTGAGTTATGAAGACATAGGGGATGCAATTTCACCTTTGTTGGCCTAAACTAGTGGTTATGGAAGAGTAAGGGGGTGTTGGTCTACTCTTACTAGTAATAACAAGCACGGTAGTGGAGGTAATGTTATTTTAACTTAGGTCATGGTAAAGACAAGAGTTAAAAGACCTAGCAATCTAATTGAAAAGAAGGTTCTTGATTAAGGATATTTTAATTACCTAGAGTCTAAAGACCAGGCTTTTATGATTCTAAGGGTGATTTAGAATCTAATGGAACTATGATTATACTTTCACTTTGCCTAAAATTTGTAGTGAATGTGTCATAGATCACAACTTCATTTTAAGGAGTGGAAGATAATCTTGCTCAAATTGAAGTGTTTTTTATATTAATTCTTAGTCCTTTCAAATCTTAGGATTATCTCATATATAACCATGGCATTAGATTCAAAGATTAAGCTTGACAGCACCATGCATATGCTTGAACTAAGTTAGAATTGTAATCATCATTTTTTTTTATTCTTTTATCCATGTAAATGTCTAGTTTTTGTGTAATTCATTGGATTAATATCGTTTTTAGCCAAAATTGATTTGAGCAAATCAAGTCTTGATCCGTGGAAGATTAGCGAAGAAAAAGCTTTGATTGAGTCATAACAAGATAATCCTTTGTGAGCTTTGGTTAGAGCTTAAAGATGACTGAAAATATGCGCTGAAAGTATGTTTTCTCTTCAAGAAAAAAATATAAACCCAAGTGGTGCCAACCTTTTTACTCTTAATCATAATTTGTCATCAATCAATATTGGCTGCCGATATTATCTAAATAATTATGTTAGGTTGATTTTAGGACTTAATTGATATCTTAGGTCGAAAATTGATCTAAAAGTTTTAGTTCTAAAAAATTAATTTTATATACTAGGTAGTAAATGATTTAAGTACACATATTGAAAATGACTCTTTTAAATTGAATTAATATATTGGAATTTTGAGTTCTAGTTCCTTGATGGTCTTATCAATATTAAATTGGTTTTCGCTTGAAATGATCAAATTAAGTGCAAATGAGCCACCTTTTAAGATCACATTTCATTTAAGTTAATCTTGTTTAATATTTTTAAGAATCAGTAAACTAAACTAGGTGTGGAAATTGATTTTTGATAAAATTATTGTATTTAAACAAAAAATCCAGTGGTTAAAAAAAAAAAAACAAATTTTCAAAACAATTGATCTCATGTACATAATTTAACTTAATTTTTTTTTTTACCTTGCAAAATTAATCTTCAATTAAAAAGCACCATTTTTTTTTTACCACGAAAGGCCTTTATTTTTTAAAACTTTTGGATATTTAATTTTTTTGTTTCTTTTTTCTTTTTCATTTTAAGTGAACAAATTATGATTAAGTTAATATTGGTTGCAAATAGTGAATAGTCTACTGGTATTATGGTAGTTTGTTACGTTTAACTTTAAAAGCGATACATTGAAGCTTGCTACTCTTTAAATGGGTTTCTAATCTTTTGGGGAATTATTGGTGAAACACTTTAGCAAGGGTTTGTGATATTAAAAAATAAAAATTCTCAAGTTGTGTCACATAATAACTAGGGTAACAAGGCCTAAACTACAAATATAAACTGTTGGCGTAAATAGTTCAAAACTATAGCTAACCCAAAACAATTAAGCATCTCAAAATATCACTCAAGTTTAAACAGTCAAAAGAAATTAGTAACATAGAAATAAAGTTAGCATTGTCTATTCGACATCCTCATACTCCTAACACTTGTTGTCATACGCAAAACCCTTGGCATCATAACAGAAGTCACCAATAAAACAATCATTACCTAAAAATAGTAAGAAAGAGGAATGAGCCACAAAGACTCAACATAAAAAAACCATAACTACACACTTATGTCACATGAACATGAAGCTAATGTAGCAACCAAGATTCATTATATAATTAATTAAATTAGTGCAACCATCATAGGTATACTTACCATTATAGCAGGCATTATCAAATGATGAGGCATATGTAGCTACTATATGACCTAAACCAAACTCTATAAAGTAATCCAAATGGTTGCAAACACTTCAGGAATAAGGAAATAGTCCATATACTCTACATTCTTTGAATTCTCATAAACTTGAATAATATATCGAAACTTCTTTTTATTTCCTTACTTGTTCCTCATGTCTTTCCTTACGATTACCCCACTACACTAATGTGGCCTAAAGTACCTTTGAGTTTTACACCACCTCTATGACCTAGATAAAAATTATGTCATGCCATCTTTGTATCCAAAGATTAACAAATGCTTCCTCACCTTTATGACCCAAGCTTAACATTCATCCCATTACATAGATTTAAGCACCTAACTGCCATATCCTCCCAGTGTTTTGACCTGCTGACCTATAACCTAATTTAAGGTTATTGTCCTTTAGACTGAATGACCATACACAAGTAACAAACAATTAATTCTTTAAGCCAAATTTATGTATTCGTCTTATTAATTCCTAGTTCTAGTACATGGCACATAAGATCATTTCGTACTTGGAACCAAAGCGAATCAATCCAAACTACAAGCTTAACATGGAGATTAAGTCAAATTATATGCAAACAAGAAGATAAAATTATTATAATTTAGAGGATCAGAAGCTTTTATGTAATTATTAATTATAAACTAAGTCAATCATTCAGACCAAAGGGGCTTACTTAGTATATTTACTAAGTAAGCCCATTAAGCTAGTGGGTCCATTTAGTTTTACTAAATTAGCCTATCATATTAGACAAATTGATTACTCCGTTTGATTAGATAATCTTTTATTTATTAGTCGTTTACTTAGGGGGAATGACTATTCCATTCCTCTCTTATTCCTTATTAAGGTTGTATTATGCCGTTTAGTTTAAACAAATCTTTGTAATAGCCATTCTTACGTAACTCCTATTACTTGAAAATGTGTAATTGTGATTCCTCTTTTAAACCCATGAATTGTGATGCAATAGGTGTTCCTATTTGTTTCTTATAAAATTGTCTTCTTAAAAAATAGAAAACAAACAAGTTTTTGAATTTGATTTTTGTTCATCGTCTCTTTTGTTCATTGGCCTTTTTTCATCTTTCACTTTTCGAAAGTGCTTTTTATTCATCAATCTTTTTCTCTCTATTGTCTCTTTCTCTCTCTCTCTCTCTCTCCATATTTTTCTTCCATCTTCATCAAAGGTGATTTAAAATGAAAAATTTGAATCAATCTTCACTTTTACACGTCAAAAGTTCTAAGAAGCTTAGACCAGCGATTAATTTGAATCAAAATAACACCAATCAAAAGAGTTTCAACCTTTCTCTCTCTAAACTTCGGTGACCCATTTTCGTACTTCTATCTAGATTTATATGAGTTACAAAGAAAATTGATTCAAGATTTTTTTGTAAAATGATTTCTAATTAATCATACTTTCATAAAAATCCTATTTTGCCCATGATCCAAGGGTTTTATTTTTTATTTTTTCCTTTTCTTTCTGAAAAAACAGTATATTGGTTTAGATGATGATGATGATGAAACATCATTAGTGATGTTGAAACATCACCCCTTTTCTTCTTCTAACATAATTTTGGGTTGGATTGTTTTTTTAATAAATAATTATGAGTACACCTTTCCTTCTTTTGACATAATTTTAGGTTTGATTTTTTTTTTATATAAACAATTCTAGGTATGTACTTGACAAGTAGGAGTTCTTTGATGATATATACCTTTCCCCTTCTAAGCATAATTCTGGGTTTTGATTGTCTTTTTTTTTTTTAAATAAACAATATTAGGGTTTTTTTTAATAAGCAATTTCTCGATGATATATGTTGGAGTTCATCCTCACTCCATAGGAAATTTGTTTACTTTTAGGGTTATTTCTATCTTTTTATAACCTATTTTAATATGAATTGAATAAAATAATACTAATTCAATAGTATCTAACTAAACAAAATAATATACATTTCATTTCTATTATGACTCTATTCCATTATGGCATTATTCCATTCAATGAAGCGAATCTACCATTAGTCTTTTAAACATTTATTATTCTTAATTATTTATTGTCTCAACTTAATTAATTGAATTGGTTTATAAAATGATTGTAGAGGGTTATTTTGATTATTCGGCTTTTAACCCAATTTAATGCTATAGGTTGATATCTTGAGCTAATGATAGAGTTTATGAACTTAGCCCGATTAAGGATGTTTTAAGGAAATTTAGTTTAGTAGGTTTAGAACGAGAATCACTAAAGTATATATTCTACTCTTGGCCTTACTTGGTTATCTTATATGCGAAAAGAAGCCTAGGAAATAGTACTTTTGGGCCTATTTAGGCTTTATTGGGTCATATTGGGCCTTAAAGAGACTCAGTTAGCCTTTAAGCCAAATAATGATGATAATGAGCTTTCTTGAGCTGATAAAATCCTTAAACATACTTGGACCCATATCCAAGCCCATGAAGGCTAAAGAGAAGATAAGCTTTAATAAAGGGACTCAATCTTAGCTATTCATTTTAAAACCATTCGATAGACAAGATTAATCTTTAAACTTGTAAATAGGAGGCTTCTTCTTTCATTTGGTTAGATTTAAGATAGTGATAAGTGTAAGTTCCTAAAATTGAGTTTAGGATAACTGAGCCTAGATTTAAGGTCTTTAGGGAAAGTTATTTAATTAAGTTCAAACTTTATGACTAAAATAAAAAGGTTAGATGAAGTAACACAATGAAGTTAGATTTTGGAAATAATGACCCAAAATCTCAATTTTACCCTTAGAAGTAAGATTATTCAATATAGTATTAAAATACTTGGAATCTTTAAAATTGAGCTCCTATTGGGACGGAAATTTAAAGATAAGTTAATTGAGTTATAAAATGAGATAATATAGTATAATTTACTATATAAATATACATGTATTTTTATTAGTATACCTGGTATAAATAATTATTATACCTGTAAATTATCCATAAATTATGTAATTATATATATGTTGTGTTGAATTCATAAAATTAATTAAGAAAACATATCCTAAAAATAAAAAATATGTTAAAAACTTAATTATATGATGAAAGTTATATATTACACGTGATATTTATGTAGGGTGTATACTTTTATATTAAATAAATAACTAAGTCCTAATATATAATATCTATATTTAAGTAATTATTTAATAAAAAACTTGACCAAATGCATTGAAGATTGATAGATAAAGTTGCGTGGCAAGAGATTAGAACTTTATAGCCGATTCAAAAGTGAATTTCTTAATAATTGGGCACCTCATTCCTAGGTAAATTAAAAAGAAAGTTGAAAAAAATATAAAATAAATAGGGAATTAATTGTCAAACCAACTTAGAGGCACTATAAAAGGTCAAGACCTTCAAATATGTGAAGTTTAGCAATTTAGAATAAAAACCACTTAGAAGAAAAATTTAGAAAAAATCATGGGAAATTAGAAAGAAAATAGAAAAACAAAGCAATTTTCGTATTAGACTAGAACCATTTATACCCTGATTTTGCTGTGAAACTTAGCTAACCCTAAATGGTTTACCCACCATATAAGCTGTTCGACACACTCCTAACTACTGTCGGCTACCAGAAAGTCTAAGAACATAGAGGTCGATTCTTTGCCTTATTTTTTAATAATTTGTAAAAAATATCAAATCTGCCTAGAAAATTTATAAAAAATTTTGTACTTAAGTTATTTTGAATATAATTTTATGTGATATTTTTATTTTTGAAAACTTCATAATATTTAATATACTTTCTTTAGAAATCTACCATTTATTGGAATTTAGAATTGTAAAATAAATATACTAAATGATGTTGTCTCGAGCTGAAATTTTTTTTATAGGATGTGTATAATATATAGATAATTGCTATATATCTCGAATTTTTATTTGAATATTTTTAATATTTATTACATTTTTTGGCTTAAAAATAGTTCGTAAATAAGTTGAAATTATGAATTAAATAGGAAATTATGAAATTAATTGATGAAATGGACATGTATTGATCTATAGTAAATAATAACAATATTGGGTCAGATTGAAATTAATTTAGTGCAAAACGAATCAAAATTGAGTAATTTAGGATAATTTAGGGGTAAAATCGTAAATATGAATTTATAGGCAATAGGTTAAGAACTTGAAACCAAATGATAGCTGAATTCCGTATATTTTAAGGAGTCTATAAAAATTTTTGAAGAATTATTTGGTAACCAGATTATTTGTTATGAATTTATCTAGTAAAATGGCTTAAATTACAAGTCGAGGTGTATTTTTAATATTAATAAGCTAAAATGAATTAAATAGTTAAATAAAAACTATATACGTGATTGCTGATTAAATTGGATTAAACGAGTATTTTTATTATATTTACTGGTATTTTCTGATCGAGACACACTTTAGGTATATTAGGGTTGGATAATACTCATATTGTTACGTTATATGGACAAATTAATTAAAATGCAATTTAATAATGTAAATTACGTATAATACAATAATATTTATATAGTTAAGTATAACTGTATTAAAAACTCGAATTACCCGTTAAAAGTCGTTTCTAGAATCAAGACTTGTAAAATGTCTTGTTAGGTTTATATAAACCCAACCACATTAATTTTGTTAAAATCGGACAACCTTAAGTAATATAACCTATAGCTTTACCATATTTTAGAATGTATGTATTTGAATTAATAAATTAAAAATAAGTTTCAATATGATCGAAACGATATATAATACGTAATAGTATAGAAGATATATAGTATCAACAATTAATAACTTAATTCGATATATAGTGATAATACGACTATATATTATGGAAATAATATTATATATATATCTGTTTTAGATTGAATCATAATGTTTTCGTAATTACTATGAAAACTGAATTTGGGTTTTTTATGTAAATAAGATTTTTTAATACAAAGACGATTGATGACTTGAGTCAGTAGTAGTGAGCATCTAAATAAGGAAACTAGGATTGTAGCTTCATCGCTTGTTGGGATACTATTTTAAAGTATTTGAAGACTAAAGAATACTTTTGACTGTGTTTGTAGTTAGTTAGTTGTGTGCATACCATATGTGTGTATGATATTCAGTTGTGATAGGAGTTGAACTCCTTGGTGTGTTGTTTTGCAAATTTGCATTGTTTCTATACTGTATGAACTTGTTTGGCTACCCTTGATTACAACTAACATCTATTTGACTAAAATGAAATTGGACATGTATAACACCTATTAAGGGAAACAATTAAGAGTGTCGAGCTAAATACCGACTTCCTTCAATGAGGATAGCTGAAATGGTCCTTTTTCCATCTTTAGTCGAACTAAGTGGTAGGCGAGGAGGTTATGGCAAGGGTGGGGGCTGTGGTTCGAAGGCGGTCATGGGAGGAAAGTGCTCTCCATTGCATAAGTTCAGATTTAGTCTGACTTGAGTCGCAATGAAACTTCTCAATCTGGGTTGGAGCGAATGTAATTTCTTTAACCTTACAGTGGACCAAATAACATTATGCATTGTTTTATTTGATTAATTGCATTGCATTTCATCATAATTAATAACCTTACTTATGAGTGTATGGTACTCTTTTGACTCCGTCCAACTTACTGAGCTAATTGTGCTCACATCCCTATAAACTCTTTTGTAAGTGCTGAGCGAGGTCAAGATGTTTTGATACTACCATTCCTAGGTTAGTATGTTGCTGTTTAGGGAAAGCGAGGAATGAGGAATCAACTAAACCTGAGTTTTTTACTTTTTGAAGAAACTAATTAGGAATTTTCTAGAATGCCAATAGTTTCCTAACTTTTGTGAATAGTTTGTAAACCTGTGGCTTTTTAATAAACTCTAGTTGTAAATTATAACTTTGATGTAAGACGTTTATGTTAGTTTTGTTGTATTATGAGACAATAGATTATATAGAACAGGTATTTTGTAAAACTGTATCACATGTTTGATTACTTACAAGTATCAGAACGGATGCTTTAAGTTGGTTGAGTCATGTATACCTTATATGGACTATATCTATGATAGTAGCAGTGAGGTCAGCTTTTATTTTAGGTTAGTTTACATAGTGAGACTATTATGTTTCCTCCTATTCGGGGCGTGATAGTAAGCTTAAGACAAACACCAAAGCTCTACTAGAATCACTCTAAAAAGAATCAAACAAGTAATTCAATCAAGAATGATCAAGAACATCGAGTTTGATCTACTGTCACACGTGTATATTTAAGATACCAAGTTTGCTGGTTCTTCCTCCCATGCCTCTTCCTAATGATGCCTTTCCACGTGTCATCAGCTCAAGAAATCTCCTGTGTTAATTAGTACACTCGTTGCACGTGATCAGCTGGCTACCAAAACCCCACTACACAATGATGAATTGATTATAGGATTGATCAAATCAGTTTAGGATTATTTCAAAATCTAATTCAATTACAAGGGTTTTGGTCTTGATTCTATCCAACTAAAATGTTTTAGAAGTTAATTTTGTCGTTTAGGTTGAAAATTGATCCAATTGAATAGATTAAGGCTTGAACCGGTTCAGTCTAATTGAATCGGGTTTGGATCAATTCGGCCTAAGTGATGCCACTTAATGCTCATTTAGTTAATTTATTAACAATTTTTCACTTTTGATATTACATTTAATAAATCATACATCACATGTCTAATATTAACTTGTTAATAATTACCATAATGCCATTAAAGCCTTTAATGCTAGCTTATGAAGATCAAAGTGTTATTAGAATGATTTTTATCCAAAATCTTTAGAGTTTTGTTGGGTTAAATGTAGTTTAAATTTGAAAATTTGATTTTCACATTTAAAATCTATGAATTGAAACTTATGGATCAAAATCTATTTGATTCATCTTTTATCTCAATTTGCTTGAAAAACAAATTTTTTTAATTATTGTTATGAACCAAGACGAATCTAATAAGGTAATTTGGTAAGAACACTTTAAATTTCATGAAGAACATTAAATATCGTGAAGGATACTTTAATTTACATGTAAACATTCAAATTAAATTCGAATAACGATAGTGGCATCAATACCAAACACTAGACATTAACATATCATCAAGAATCAAAGCATGCACTAATATAAACATGAAGAGCACAAAGTTCCAGCATCTTAGCTTCATTTAAATTAGTATACACTAATATGAACATAAAGAACACAAATTTCCACACATCTAACTTCATTTAAATCTTCTTATAATATGGACATAAGGGTTTGCAAGCAGATTTTCCATTTAGATTATGCACCTAAACGGAAACACTTTGTTTAGAGGATGTGCATGAATTTGTTAGCAACTAACAAAATTTTGTTTTGCAAGACAATTAAAGCTGATTCTTTGTATTACTTTTATGACCAAGAAGAGAGCACTAAACACTTGATCTTTTAATGTCAATGGATACGCCTAGTTTGGTTTGTTGTATGCAAGAAATGGATTTAGTTAGAACTTATAAGTGGATGGAAAATATGATCTTATCTAAAATCATTAATAAAATTAATTTGCAAGCATTGCTTACAAAAATTTTGACTACCTTAGAGTACATCTGTCTACAAAAGGAATGAATGTGTATTTAACAAATCCATGCCAAGACCACAACAAGCAATTCAGGAGATTTCTCTTGAATTGTAGTAGAGGGGTTTATTAAATGTGCACAATAGTAGCAACAATAGTGAAGCAGTTTCAAGATGCTCATTAAATATAAACAGTGAGTCCTCCTCCATTTGAGGTAATAAAAATCAACTATGATGATGCATTTAATGATTCTTCGAATTCTTCAGGTTTTGGTGTTGTTTCTAGCGATTCTTTAAGGCAGCTTCTTTAAGTTATTAGCTTGAAAGTAGAGGTTAACCAAAGAATAAACATATCAAACCCTAATGCCATCTTATACCCACAGTCATACATATATTCAAGATACCCATATTTAGTTTTCTTTTATCAAGCAATTTAATAATAATTTTATACTCACCTCGACAAGATTACACTTCTTCAATCCTCTAAGTTATTAAAACTTTAATCGAATCTCAAAACTCTCAAGAAATCCTGTAACTCCTAATTACACCTTGTTAATATCAAAATTAAGGCTCATTACTTTTATTAAACTTATAAATAAAAAAATGTACTATAATATATAAGTCATTGAAATGAAAATACCACTTACTCGTAAGCTTAACTTAAATCACTATGCAAGCTACAATACCTCTTTTTCAATCCTTCAATTCCTTAATTCACCATTTAAATTACTAATTAGCAATCTTATAGATTAACTTCTTGAAACTCTATTAAACTTCAAACTAAACAACTTTCTTACCAATTGAAGCTTGAATTCCAAATTGATTCCTCTTAACCAATTAATTATTTTATTAATTCAATTTATGTACCTTGCAATTTCAAATTGAAATACCTTTAGCACTTATACTAAGCTTTATGTCACGAGGATACTTGAGGAGAGAGCTCTAACCCTTGTTTTTTTTTCCCCAATTGATCTAATATTCTCTCTTTATCCCTTCTAATTTTTATATAGACCTCCTTAATTATCCCTAAATCTCTTAATTACTTCCTTAAATAGTCCTAGAGTACTCTTAAGTTTGATTAAAAGGGAAAATAAGTAAAAGACATTTTAAATTAAAGTATGCTAATTTCTAATCCCATTTTACCATTATAACCCTAAGTAATTAAATAGCTTATGTATATTTTAGTACATTAGCTTTAGAAATTAATATAAATCTTAGGCAAAATTAATGTAATTATTAAAAAAATATATTTTAAGCATTTGAAAACTCTTTTCAAAATATTTATATGGGAAACTTGCTTAAATTCCCATAATTAATTAGTCATAAGCTAGAAGATTTTAGTGAATTGCTTCCTTCACTTTTGAAGATAATTGGGAATTTCACCCTCCTTTTTATTCAAAATGCCTTTAAATTACCTTATGAAATTGGTGATGTTTCATAAATTCTAAGCTATATTTGGGTATTTGCTTTTTATTTTTATTTTAAGTGCTTTTTGACTTTATAATTTTTTTATCATTTTCATTTTTTATTTTTCATCTTTTTCATATTTTTGACAAAAAAAAAAACTATTTTAAAGAGAACAAAAATGAGACATCTATTAGAAGTAAGCACTATATGGTTTGGTTTAATTCATCCCCAAACCAAACCACATCTTACAATTTGATTCTTTTAAAGTTTTAAATAAAACTATACGTTTTGGTTAATAAATTCTTGAAACCAAAAGGAACCAATTTTATATGGTCTAGTTTATAGTTTAAATCATAATAACAAATATATTTAAAAGATCACATGTATCTTTGGATAGTATGGATATGCTTTCAAAATGCATTCATGTGAACCCACAACAATAATATTTACAAATCAAGCCTTAGATTGGCTAGGATTGAAGTTCATCATTTGCTGTCAAATGTATATAATATAAGTAGTACATTTTACCAAACTCATAAGAAGATGGAAAGTTATCTTTAGAATCTTAAATCTTCTCTACACTTATACATCCAAAAGTGTTTGACTCATACCCTTAGCACTTGCCTTCCCCATACATCACTTAAAAAAACTGTATAGTTATACCTTCTCAACATTACACTTTGATCTCCTTGTAGCTCTTGTTTTTGAAGTTCTATCGTGGCTTCAACAACTAATATTCCATTAATCATCCTTGTAATTGATCAATATATTTGCATAATGCATTTCAGGAGTATCACTCGCTGATATGCCCTTCTTAGTCTTGCATCTACCATTTAGATTCAAGGAAGAATAGCTAGAGATGAAGAAGAGAGGTAGATAGTCCAATAAAATAATTGGAATGCATTAGGGTTTGTGATATGGAAATGTACTAGACTTGCATTTGTATTTAAGGGTTTTTTTCTTTAATATTACATAACAATTTAGTCCAATTAATACTATCTTGTTTTGATTCTACTGAGCTACAAATTGAAATGTTATACTTAAATCAAATCTAAACTAAATCGAACAAAAAAAAAACCAAAATTTTTATAAGGTTTGGCTTAATTATGGTTTGGTTCACTATTCAATTCATTGTTTGGTTGGTCTTTTTGCCTATTAATACTCTACTCTCTTGCATTTTCTTTCTCAACATCTTTAGATCTTAAATCACACATTATTGGGAAGGCATGTAAAGTGGTCTTCCATAACCAAAGCAAAACTATCACAATCCTTTACATTTGAAGCTTGTCAAATACTCATCATCACCTCTTCGATTAATATCCATACTTTGATTAATGGCATTTGACAATTGATTTTTAATTTAAATCTTAGAATACTTTACTTTATGCCATTTAGAAGTTTCATAGGATCTAGTTCAGTCAATAATATAGCTAAAGATCTTAGCGTATTTGCATTATCTACATACAAATGATCTAATTAAATTCCATGAATTTGAACCCAAAACATAGAAGAGTCCAGACTAATATCTTTCACTCTTAAACTAGGTCACCGTTCTTTAAAAACTAAAACACAGTCAATAACAACTTAAGACCCTTTAGCATAATTTCTTGCATAATTTCAATAAAATCAAAAGCGAACAAGAGCAAATTCATAGTCATCGCAAAAAAATTTAACCACCTTCCATGTTCTTCTTAAAATGTTCATTACTATATTTTCATTAAGATACATCTTTATAACTATTTTCTTAATAATTATTCATTGATAAGCTTATAGTTTCCTCTAAGTCTGTGCTATCAATAACATTGGATCCATGGACCCATTAGAACCTAAAGGCACTTTACATGATAAAGTCAAATGCTTAATTGTTGGGATGGGGTTTGTAAAAGAAATAAATAGAAAAGAAATAAAGTCAAATAGCATAATCAAGAAATAAATAGGAATACAAAATGACACAAGAAACTCATTACAAAAGAGAAAATATGTATATAAAACCAAAACATTTATATGGATTCACAAATGCATATGATAATACACTCTTGTACCTAAATTGCAAACTCTAAAAAAGTGTATATACTCAATGTTGTATGGAAGGGGAAAAAAAAAAGGTATAATAGGTTGATTATAAATCAACTAAGTAATAATGGAATTGCAAGAAGAATTATAAAAAAAGGGTTGAGTATGAATTAACTTAAACAAAAATTACTATTTATTATTATTAATGCCATGAACAAAATGTAACGAGTCAAATATTTACAAAATCACACCTAAAGTAAAATGCCATGACCATTAGTTTAATGTAGGAATGAAGATGAAAAGCAATTTGGTGTTATATGTATGATTGCTCATGTACATGTGGATGCATGTTATATACTAAGCTTTGGCTTGCCCTTCTTTTTTCCTATAGTTTTAGGACAAAATGATAGTTTTAGAGATACTAACGATTATGGTTATCAAACTGATTATAAGGGTTATTTTGGTTACGAGGATTGGGGAGAGAGCTATTGTTAGGAGGACCCATATGTTGAGAATTATTATTATGATGACTCTTATCAATATTAGGATTATATACTTGATTTTGTTTCAGTAACTGTTTCAAAAATATTGTGTTATTCCATTATGATATTATAAAGAGGATTGTAGGTATTGCTAAATTTAATTCTTTTACATGGAGTATTTATGAAGATGTTATGTACTTGTTATATGGAGTTACCAATTAATGAAGTCAATGGATGCTATTTAATTGTAAATTGGAGATATTAGTTTATGAATTATAGCTTGACCTACTAGTAGAGGACTAGGGACACGTGGCGGTTTATAGTGTCATAAGTTTAGGGTGTTAAGGATTAAGTGGTATTAAAACTTAAGTTGATGGATCTATAGAATACTTAAGAGAAGGATCACTAAAAAGAAGAAAGTGAGTGGAGAATCAGGAGAAAATGTGATTACGGTGTTAGTTAAATAGCTTAAGTCCTTTCTAGCTTTCCTTAGTTGTAGTTACCTAATACATTGCCGGTCAACGATCCCATTACTTATGCGCACCTCTAAGGCCTCCAATATTTTTCCCAAAGAATTCTCTTTCGGTAACCTGTTGATGATGAGAAACTGTACATCAAAGAAAGGTGGTTAAACTCCTTGAGCTCCCTACATTGTCATACATTCATTCATACATTCGGTAGTGATGATGCTGACCATTCTCTTACTAAAGACCCTGTGTCGAGTATCCTAACCAATTACTGCCAAGAATCACTTGTTGAGTGACGAGAGACTCACTTAAATGGCTAAGTAGTTTTCTCTTGGCATACCATCATCTCTTTTGTCCCGGCCACTTTAGTGCCGCAACATTTTGACCCTTCCCGCCTGTTATACTCAAAGAATATTTGTGCGAGACTAATGCTGCATTGCCAACTATTTACCTCGTTTGACATTTAACTACCTTTCCATTTTTGGTCTATTGTCCTTTTTACCCTTCTCATAGGTATTAGGAATCCTCTTGTTGTAAATACTTTCTTGTAATTTCCTTATTTGTAATATTGCCCTAAGGACTTACTATAAATAGTCATTTTCTCTTGTAAGTCAAAGATAACTTACATCTTAATACTGAATACTCTATTCTTGTGAGACAATTCTCTCTAAGTTCATATCCCTTATACTCTTATCTAATCTTGTCGAGCAGCTTAGGATTAGTAGCAGGTGGACCTTGACATCAACTTGTGCATCATATCAAGTGAGGTATCAAGTCATGTTGTATTTGTTGGTGAGTCATATCCTTCAAGCAGCTTCACGTCAGTTACTTTTGTTTGATTGTGGTCCGTTTCCCTCTAATTTTCTTCAATATCTTGAAGGACCCACTTCAGTTCAATTTTGCACCAGTAAGTTCTCGTGATAACTGAGCTCCTAGGTACACCATTACCTTATGAGGTCATCTATTTTGTTTTTGTATTTGTTTTCTTTCCTTTGATTTTAGTTATTTATCTTTCTCTTGATTCCTTATATCTTTTGTAAAATGCCCCTTAAGAGAAACTCCATGTTCAACGGCAATTCCAATAGAGGTTAAGACGCCACTATGGAGACGAATGAAGGGAAGCAGTTTCAGGGTGGGCAATTCCCACTAGTGGAGTTTGCTAGATAGGGTAGATAACCAGTACAAAGAAGTTATTCGGTACAGGATCGCCTAGTATTATAACTTGGACAAATGCCAATTGACAATTTGCAATTGCTTTAGACCATGGAATAGATGTTACGAGTGTTGGTTGGAGGATAGTAGGAATAGCTCTCTTAAAGTAAGTTTGCCAGTTAGGAAAATCCCTTCAACCCTAAGAAGGAAGACTCAGTCAAAGCATATAATTGGACTAAGGACATGGAAAAGATCTTTTTGGCTTTTGGGGTGCTGGTAGATCATAAGGTGAGCTATGCCATTTATATGATGAAGGGAACAATGGTTGATTGTTGGGAATTGAGCATAGGCTGGCTAAGGGAATGATTAACTAGTAGAGGTAATATGAGGCGGAGTTGAAGCACTAGGCCAATTCTTGCCAAAGCCTATCAAGGCTAATGACAAGTCTCAACCTCATCACTTCGTTAAGGGTTTAAAGGTAGAAGTTACTTTAAATTGACTACTTATGCTTATTGACTGATGATTTTCGTTCTAGTGAACGAACACCTACAAAACAAGAATACAGCTACGGGAGGCGTTGGAAGGTGCTATGGGAGGTGTTGTGGTTACTTTAGCGTGGCCATTCTAATACTTAAGTCAACCCTCTTGTGATGTGAATGGAATTGTAGAGTAATTATGATAATAAAAAAATGAAGGAGAGGGTATCCTTACTTGGGGGTCTTGCCTGGTATTTACAGTTAAGTAGTGGAGGCCGTATCCAGATTGAATTACTGGATTGACTTTAAGTATTGGAGCAGTTAAATAAGCCCATCGAATAGTTATAAAAAAAAAAAGCCTATTAACAATGTTGATTCTATTGAAAGAGCAAAAAGCATAGAGTAAAATGAAAAGAAAAGAGAAGAGCAACTTCAAAGGTTGGGAGTTGTATTGGGGAAAAGAGTAGACCCGAGTGTTGCTCCTTAGGATAGGGATAAGAGGCCTATGTATCTAATGATAATGGCTAGACTTATAGCCATTCCAACTAGGCTTTACTATCTTAGGCCAACTTATCAATTCATGCTACCACCTTTACCCCTAATGGTAACCTTAGTGCAAAGATGTCCATAGTGTCTAGGGCCAATGAGTTGAGTTAGTATAGTTAGCTAGAATGAGCTTATTTTTCTTGTGGTAAAGTTGGGCATTCCAGTAAGAGTTATAATGAGAAATCAATTCTGTATGTCTTTTGTAACATTTGTAAGCAGAAGGGTCATAGGTGGTTGATTGTGGGGTAGCAAGAAGGTAGATAGCTACGGTCCCATAGTAGGTTCTAGTGTAGTGTCGAATAAGGGCATCGGTCAAAGCTCTAATTCCCAGACCACAGGGATCAAGATGGTGATCTCTTACATGTATCTTTGTCTTGCAATAGTAGCAGCACTAATAGTATCTTAAATAGGACACCATGGCACTTATGATCCTTGTATACTCTACTAATGCTTTTGTACTGTTTGACACTAGTGTTATGTACTCACGCATATTTTATGTATTTATGCGTGCATGTGATTTTAGACCTGAGTTGTTGTGTGATCATTTGAGTGTTGATACTTGCTAGATTAGCTTTGTGGAGAAGTGCACATAGAAGTTCAAGGGTAAATGTTGCTTGTAGACTTATGGGTTTTAGACATAATAGGCTTTGTTGTGATACTTAGAGTTAACTGCAAGAGTATTTTAATCCCTAAGGACAAGAGTAGTTCTCTTTGAAGTTAAAAAGGCAAAGGTTAATGTATGTTCCTACTTATGAATTGTAAGGTAAAGGCAGGTTGGCTTCCATAACCTTAAAAGCAAGTAAGGACAAGAAAATTGAAGTTCTTATAGCAAATGAGTTCCTAGAAGACTTGCTTGGTTTATCACCTACCCAAAAAATCAAGTTCAATACTGATTTGACATCAAGTATCAAGCTTGATTTTTCCGTTTTTCATTTTTCTTACTTGATTTAATCTAAACCTTGTGCCCATTTATTTTAAATCCTTAACTAAAGTTAATAAAACTAATTTCTTTATTTTTGAAAATATGTTAGAGTAGTCACCCAATAAAATCGAGAAAGCTAATTAAAATAGAACCATTAAGCAAATTAGTTTTAATTTAACCACTAGCGTGCATATTATTAACTTTTTGAAAGATTTTCAAAAAACTAGATATTGCAAGTTTAAGTACTAACTTATTAAACTCTAAACAAGTATCATTATAACTTTCTGAATTTAATTTTACTTTTCAAAGTGCCCATCTAAAAATAATCCCTATTCACAAATAAATAAATAAAATTATATCCATTTAAAAATAATAATAAGAAATTGAAAAAATTATTTACAAAAGTGGAAAAATAAAATTTTCTATATTTTAAGTTACCTAAAAAATGTCTACATATCCGTTATTTGAGATTAGACTTTTATAGTTTATTTCTAAAAACTTAAGAGTATTGGTTCATTTTATTTTTAAAAATTGGCTAGGTTTATGTTTTTTACTCGTTTATTTTATTTTAAGAAAATTATAAGAAAATGTTCCTAATTTGGAGCCATTATTTTTTTTTAAATTCTAAAAACCCTCATTTTGGAAAAGGGGTGTATTATTATTTATTTTAGAAAATGGATTTTTCTAAGTGAGAAAAGCTTTTCTTTTTATTTTTTATTTTTTGAAATTTCCTAATAATAAATTTAAAGGAGAATGTTTTTTTTTTATAAGAAAATGTTCCTAATTTCTTTTTCTTTCTTTTTTTATTTTTATAATAAAAGAGGTAAAAAGATAATAAAAACATAAAAAATAGAAGGAAAAAGAAACTCTTTTAAAAGGGACAAAGGAATTTTTTTAATGGGAGACCTACCATTGTTATTATTATTTTTTAGTTTTTTTTTTTATATCGATAATTAAAATGAAAAAAAATATTCTTTTTTATTATTTATTTTTAAAATTTTGTACTTTTTTTTTCTTTTTTCTTAAATTCCTTTTTAATAAATTGAATAAGAAAAGAAGAAGAAAAAAAGCTAAAATAACATAAAAGAAATAAACGAGGTTGGCCTTGGTTTGGCTAGACGCAGCATAGGTGCAGACTTAGGTCGAACTTAGGTTAGATTTTAAGTCGTGTTTAGGTAGAAGAAGAAGAAGAAGTTAGTCAAGATTGGGTACATCTTATAGCTTGATCTAATGAGTATTTCAAGTAGGTGATTGGAGTTTCATGTGAAACTTATTGGAGAAAAGGCCAATGGTGGTAATGCGATAGCTTTTCATAGCTATTTGGTGGTTGTGTAAGGTAAAGGGTGGCAACGATCATTGAGTGGTGCAAGTAGTGACTATTTGACACGGGTAACAAGTGCAACTATAGGTTTTGAGGGGTAACAAAGTTAATAAAGGAGTTGAGTTTGAATGGGAGTGCATAGTGGTATGTGCTAGTAGTGCGGTGGTGATTCATGGTGGTTTTAGGTGTTTTAAGCTACGATAGTTGATGTTTTTGAATTCCTTGAGCTCGAATAGCCTTGTTGTGGTGGTAGTTTTATTTGAGAACCACCAAAAAGTGGAGAAATTTAGAGAGAGAAGGGGTACTTGTGGTAAAGAGAGAAAACTTCAAAGTCAGATTATATGAGTAATTTTCAATGGAAGTTGATGTGCTCTTGTGAAGAACACCCAATTTATAGGAGTAGAGCTTGAAATCAAGAAAGAAGGCCACTAATGGCTAAATCATGGAGGACGTAGGTTAGGGTTTGATTCTTTGAACATTTTTCTTATTTGAAGAAAAAAAAATCAAGAAATAAAGCTAGATTGCATGCAGGAGAAGATGCTCTTGCTTTTCACGAAGCTTAAAAGCTTTAATTTTCCCCAAAGTGTTGAGAACTTGTGAGTTGGCATATGCGACATTTTCCCAATTTTAAGCCTTGATTTGGAGGCTCAAATGAATTAAGCTACACCTACCTTTTATCTCAACCTGTAGAGCTCCATGTCGGCAATCCCAAAATGTTAAGATTTTAGTATAATCTTGATGAAAAGTAGAAGAAAAGAAGATGAGAAGAGGAGGGTTTGATAAGGTAAGCTCAAGTTTCAAGGTTGTTCATGGTTGTTTTGTAGTGAAAGAGATGCTAACGTGATACCCACATGGCATCACATCACCCATGTGGACCAACTAATGATTGCCATGTGTACTTGCCGACACATGGACTAACTAGACAGTGACGCATGGTGTAGGTGATGGGAACAAAAAGAAAAATGCACTTTGTGCATGTGGTTAGAATCGAAACCAAGATCCCCACTTATTCACAATCCTTAGTCTAAGCTCTTGAGCTATTAGCCTATGCCTTGATATGATTTGGAAACAAAAAATGCATAGGAGCTTCTTTCCTAGGTACCCCCGCTTAAAAAAAAAAAACAAGAAAAAACTCGAGCCCTTATTATTCTAATTCAAATTTTATTTTATTAACCAAAAGTATTTATTTCTAACTTTTATTTATTTGATTTTCCATTTTTTTTCTAAATTTTGTATTTTTTTTCAATTTTCAACTTTTTTTGTATTTTTCCATTTTTAATCTTTTCGTGCCTTTCCTTATTTTCTAATTTTTTTAATTTTTTATATTTCCATTTTTTGTATTTTTCTAAAATTTCTAATTATTTTATTTTATTTTTTCTAAATTTTCTAATTTTTATTTTTTAAATTAGGATCCTTTTCCTTTATTTTAAAAAATACTAAAACTATTTGGTGGTAAAAATGGGGTATCTATATCGAGTACTAAGTTAATTTCAAAGTCTACATATAGAATGGCTCCAACAAAATTGTTAGAATTGAAAACTCCGTTAGAAGAATTGCATGAGAGTGAAAAACCATAAATTTAGCTAACTAATAAACCAAGATTAAATAAAAAATAAAAAATAAAAAAGAAGATGACAGCTTGACGACAAACATTTAATGATATGTTAGGTAGACATAAAAAAAATTGCTTTAGGAAGCCTCGATAAGACCTAAAACCAAACCTAGAAGCATAATAAGAACAACTTAGATAAGGAAATTCAGAATACAAAATTTAAAATAATAATTTATGAATTTTAAGTATACATTTAAGTCCAGAATATTTAATTTAGCTTGTTTATAAAATTTTATGTAGAACTGTTATAATCGGAATACTTGAAAGGTGTTCGATGTAACGTGTGCTAGTCAAGCTAGTAGTCGAGATAAGGTTACCGCCCATTCTGTTTCGCTGTAGAGATGTTCAGGATATTCCGTTTTGCAATGAAGAATGTCGAGATAAATTGGTGTAGGTCAAATCCCCGCATATAAACTTTCTCGAACCATTATAAATCACCAGTTTCTCTCGCCCTTCTCACTCTTTACCCACTTACGAGAACTCTCTCAAACTTTCGATCGCTGTATCTTATTCATCTTAAGTCCAAACTCAAAACCGTAAACTACGTTGGGATCCTTGTGAAGAATATTCCACGACTATATAAGCTTCATCAAGTAAAAGTTAGCTTTAGTTTCATAAACGAATGAAAACCGTCTAGTCCAAAGCTTGTTGAAACATATACGAAAGGCTTAATATATAGGCATAGTTTGTTGAGTTTAACATGTAGATGCTATGGTAATCTTATTCTTCATGATTCGTAGGTGAAGAACTTGATCTCTCACAGTTATCAGTAAAACTTCGCACTGTAAACATAAGACCGAGGTGAGTCGGAAGTTCGATGATTTCCTACGTTGTTTTTCCGTTGATGTTTGGATGTGTTTCTATGTTGATATAATTGTTGTTGGAATGGTGAAAACGAAATTATTCATGATGTTCGAGTTAAACTTTAAGTTACAGAAAGTTTCCGACGACCAAAATACGTAGCGACCGATCGGTGTAAAAATTAACGATCAATCGATAAGCATGAAACACCCACCTATCGATCGTCCCGTCGCTTACCGATCCATCGCCAATCGTAGCACCAATCAATCGGAGCTAGTGTTTCTTTCAACCTTTATTAGTCTTTTATCCTTTTCTCTTTCTACCAGCATTAACGCGGATACAAATAATGTCAACTCAACAACCAGTGCAATATTCCATGTGCTGTAGTCCTCATAATTCCTGGACATAGACATTCTTCAGGAAAACCAATTTAGATTGACAAAATCCATAATTATTCATGAATTTTTGAATTACTTTATGACTTGTCCATTTTACTTATTATGAACACATCCATGGTTTTCTCCTCCCAAAATTTTAAAAGAATTTGGCCAACCGATCTTTATAAATTCAACTTCTACCAGACAATATAATATTAGACAAATCAAGTGGAAGGATTTATATTGTTACCTTCAGGTATAAATTGATTCCGAGCCATTCCGTAAAACTAAGTGATTTTTATTTTACCTCAAATAATTTTTCTAGCAAGCTTAATAAAAAATGTGGAAGTCACGTATTCAATTATCATGTTATTTTAGCTGTCCATAATTCAATATAATCTATCAACAATATCTCTTGACATGGATTTCTCGGTATTCTAAAGGAACTCAATAAAATAGTTCTAATTAAAATAAATTATTCTTACTATGACAGGTATTTTCGTGATACTGATGTTGTTCCGATAAATCGTGTTGTCATTAATATCTTTTATCATTAATACTATAGCCATTAATTAAATCGTGATTGACACTCTATGTTGTGGCACTATCTCTATTGGTCGTGTCGAAACTGGTATTTCCTATCTATTGGTACTATTCTCATTAGATGTTTTGAGACTGGTATTCTCAAGCTTGGTATGGTGACGACTCTTAATTGATGTTACTGTCTTTACTCCTGTGTGGTTGGTAGTAGATTGCACTATATTGATTGATCACTAAACTAATCGGCTATAATGATACTTAGCTAAATACAAATCCTCATGCATGGCAAGATTATCTATTGCATTTATCCAAGGCTATCATTGCTATACGATAGATAGAGAGAATTTACTCAATATGAAGAAGTGAAAGTCCGCTTCTTGTTGTGCATTTCTCGAAGTCGAGTTCCTACTCTACTATTTTGGGTTTGTGAACTTCTTAGAAAAAGAAGTTTTGCCAAGAGAACTTATAAAACATTTACCTGAGATTGTGCTAGGAGAAGGTTTGGACGACACATGGACATTAATGATGGAGAGTAAATTATAACCTAAGGTTAAGGGGGGGCTTATACCCTAGACTTTACGTTAGTTACCAAAAGAATGCATGTGGTGTTTGTATTGCATATGGTAGCCCTTGCATAGCATGTATTTGACAATTTGTTTAAGTTTGATTGTACGTGAGTAGTAATGAGAATATTGCACTCCCATCTCAATGACCGGTGGTTGCTCATTCCCCTATAGTGTGCTCTGTCTTGTAGGTTTCAAGATCTATGTGTTTAACAAGAGAATCACTAAGTGTGGGCACGATACGGGACGGACAAAAATAAGTGGTCTAATTGGAAGAAACACTTTGTTGATTATGCTTACCTTATTGTATGTTTCAGTAGAAACCTTTGAAGTTCTAGAGATACTGGAACTTTTCTTTGTTAGCTTATGAGATGTAGAGAGGCTTAATGGCATAGCCCTTGTTGCTAAAAGGTCTTCAATTGTAAACGTTATTTCTTTTTTCAATGAATGAATAAATATTTTAGACACTTCATGAGTGTTTTGTAGGTCATAAAGCATTTGTGGTGAGTTGTCATGATTAGGGTCCCCCTTGAGGTGTGACAAAGAGAAATATTTACAGGTTAAGTGTGTCACTACAGGGCACACCTATCCTTTTTGTCAAAAAGAAAGAAGGCAGCATGAGGTTGTGTATTGATTATTGAGATATAAACAAAGTAACTAGAAAGAACAAGTATCCCCTCCCTAAAATTGACGACTTGTTTGATCAGCTACAAGCAGTTCAAGTATTCTTGAGATCAGGATACTACTAATTAAGGATTAAGGAAGAGGATATTCAAAAGATTGCCTTCAGAACTTGCCACTGCCTATACGAGGTTTTAATAATGCCTTTTAGCTTGACTATTGCACTAACGACATTCATAGATCTTACGAATAGGGTCTTCAAAGATTTCACAAACAAGTTTGTGGTCGTTTTTATAGGATAGCAATTTGATATACTTTAAAAGTAAAGAAGAGCATAAGAAGCATTTGAAGATGATATTGAGCAAGATAAGAGTAGAGAAACTATATGCTAAGTTCTAGAATTGCGAGTTTTGGCTTGAGTAGGTGTCTTTTCTTGGACATACGGTAAATAAGTATGGTATTTCTATTGACCTAGAAAATGTTAGATTAATGGTTAGATTGACCCAAACTTGATACATGGTGCTAAGGATAGACAAGGATGGTCATATTTAGGGATGAGTCTAAGCTCACAAAAAGCTCGAAATGAAGGGTAAAACGCTTGAGAACAAGTAAAACCCACAGATGAATCCAAGGATATATTTTACCAAGGAACTCCATAGACTTGCGAACTAGCTTGATATGATGTACAAGCTAATTTAATGAGGTTACTCACCATCTAATCTTGTTTAAAGGTTAGGAAAAGAGTAAGAGCAAAGTAAGCAACTAGCTCACACAAAAAGGAATTCTGTATATTCTTTGATTTAAGATAAGATGATGTTGTAGCTATAAAATAAATGGGTATTTATACTTGAAAATTTAGGGTAACCTACTAGATATGGAAAAGACAAAAAGGGTAATATCCAAAATGAGTAAAGTGTAAGGAGTATAAAAGGGAATAAAAGAGAAATTAGAAAATATCATATTCGGGTAGTAAGTTCCATTCGCAAGAGGCTTGGACACGTAGCCAACAATTAAAGGTGGGCTTTTGATAGAAGCGGACAAAGGAGTACATTCAACTTACATGTTTTCTAGGTAGCTTGGAATAGGCTCGGCCAAGCTGGCGGGTGAGTAAGTTGAGCTATCAACTGAATACTCCTTAGGTCAGCACTTAAAGACAATTGATAGGTACATAAGAGCTTGGCTTAGGAATGGTAGTAGGTTGGTGGGTAGAAGCAATTAGAATTCTTCAAGCATGGATTAGGAAAGGAAAATGTGTCTTACTAAGTTCTCGACCACTCAGGCTCAGGCTCAAGTCAAAGGACCTACAACTCAATTCCTATCATTCCTTCCTAGTTGATATGGATTTTGCATGAAATTCAGCTGGTCTTCTTGTTGTTCTTCATCGAAGTGGTATATGCTAAAGTTAACAATGTTAAACACATTAAATACTCCAAAGTCTTTAGGTAGTTTCACTTGATAGCCATTATTGTTAATCTTCTAGAGTATCTTGAAGGGTCCTTTAGCTCGAGTGGACATCTCATTCTTTCTCCTGCTCGAGAATCTCTCCTTGCTTAGATGTATCTACACCAAGTCATCAGGCTGAAATTGCCTTACCTTTCTTGCTCTTCCTTTTTTCCTCTATCTTCTTAGCAACTCAGTTGATCTATTAGGCAACTTTATGGTAGATCTATTAGAAGGATTGAGCTCTTATTCTCGCTTTAAGGTCTTCTTAGTTGGATGAAGGCATCGGAGTGTAATCAAGGGGGAGCTTGGGATTAAATCTATAGATTACCTCAAATAGTGCATGCTTAGTGGTGGCACATATTATTCTATTGTAGGTAAATTCTACCACGAGCAAGCATACATTCCAATTAGTTAAGTTCTTCCCCATTACAACTCAAAATAGTGAATCTAAGGTGTAGTTGACAACCTCTATTTAACCATCGATCTGGGGATGGCAGGAAGTGCTAAAAAGTAATTTGGTTTCCATCTAATGATAGAGAGTTCTTTAGAAATGACTTGAGAATTTTAGGTCCCGATTTGATACCTTACTCTTTAGCCTGCCATACAAACGACCAATCTCTTATAAAAAGAGAAAAGCAATAATCAAAACATCATTAGTTTTAGTATGGGGTACAAAGTGCACCATCTTATCGAATGTGTCCACGATGACTATCCTTTAGTTGTTGCTTCAAGCAGTCGAGGCAAACCGAGGATAAAGTCGATGCTTAAATCAACCCATGGTTTAGTTGGGATGGATAGAGGCATAACTCTCTCTTGCTTAACTTTACTTTTTGCCTTTGTGCAGGCTGCACAACTCTTGACCACACGATGTATATTATACCTCACCTTAGGTTGAAAGAACATTCGTACATCCTTCTTTCTATAAAATATTCAGAAAATCCTCTAGAATGAGCTTCTCTCATTAGTAATTCTCTTAAGGAATAGGTTGACTTACATAGCTTCTCTCTTTAGAATAGATATCCGTCCTCTACATGATAATCATCTATTGTTCTTCCTTCTTCATAGTATCCATATATGGAACCAAAGTGAGGGCCTTAAGGATACCATTCTATGATGCTTGTAAATCCTAATAGCTTAGTTTATAGTTCAGTAAGAAGAATGTGTCTTCTTGATAAGGCATCAGCAACCATATTAGTCTTGCCTTGTTTGTACTTAATTACATAATTGAATACTTCTAGAAATTCAACCCATTAGGCTTACCTTTTTGAAAGCTTGGTTTGACTTTAGAGATATCTCAAGGACTCATGGTTAATATAAATAACAAACTCTCTTAGTAGAAGGTAATGTCGCCACACTTAAAGTACTCAAATTAGTGTAAGGAGTTTCATGTCTTATAGAGAGTAATTCAGTTGGGGTCCCCTTAACTTCTTACTATAATATGCAACAAGCCAACCTTCTTACATTAGTACAACGCCTATACCAACACTTGATGCATTATACTCAAGCTCAAATACCTTCTTGAAGTTAGGTAAGGCTAGTATAGGTGCAGAGGTCAACTTCTCCTTCACCTTAACAAAACTTCTCTCTTCTCTTTCTCTTTACTTGAACTTTACATTATTCTTTTTTAGCTTAGTGAGGGGTGTAACAATGATATTGAAGCCTTTAATAAAATGATGGTAGAAGGAAGCTAATCTATGGAAGCTTCTCACCTTAGTACACGTATTGGGGTCAGCCATTTAACGGTAGCTCGAATCTTCTCAGTATCAATACGTAAGCCTCCGCTGCTTATATCCAAGGAAGATTGCTTCTTCCTAGTAGAAACAACACTTTTTTAAGTTTCTAAAGAGCTTTTTAGCTTGGAGCATGTCAAATATAGCTTGAAGATTGTTAGAATGACTCAATAAGTTAGTACTGTACACAAGGATATCATCAAAGTAAACCACAACGCATTTTCCAATCAGATCTCTCAATACATGGTTCATCAACCTCATGAAAGTGCTCGAGGTATTTGATAAGCCAAAAGGCATTTCCGTCCATTCATATACACTATGTTGGGTCTTAAAGGAAGTCTTCCATTCATCTCATTGCCTCATACGAATCTAATGATAACCAGACTTCAGGTTGATCTTGCTAAAGATTCTAGCTCCTTTTAGTTTGTCAAGTATATCATCAAATCTTAGGATATGGTAACTGTACTCGATTGTTATCTTGTTCACAGCTCAGCTATCCACATACATTTGCTGAGTACCATCCTTCTTTAGCATAAGTAATGTGGGTATGGCATAAGGCCTGAGACTTTCTCTCATGTACCCTTTCTCCAATAGTTCATGACATGCTTCTAAAGCTCGGCAGCTTTCTTGGGATTCATTTGATAAGCAAGCTTGTTTGGTAGGGCAGCATTGGGTATCAAGTCAATGTAATGCTCAATTCCTTGAAAAGGGGGCAATTCTTTAGGCAACTGCTTGAGGAACAGGTTAGCATACTCATCTAGTAGGTCTTTGACCTCCTTAGGTAATGCAGCTTGCTCCTTCGACTATAATAGTCTCCTAACCAATAGATAGGTTAGCACATCAGATTTAATGGCTTCATAGAGCTCAAATTGGTTCATAATAATGTCTTCTTAGATCCTCAGGCTAACTTGGCTTGCAATTTGCTCACTTGGCTTGAGATCATGGGGTTTAAGGTAATCTTCCTCCTATCTTTCTCAAATGCGTACATATTCCTGAATCCGTCATATATGACTTTCCGATCAAATAGCCAAGGTTGGCTCAATAACACATGTGATGCATACATGGGCAAAACATCATAGAGAACCTTGTCAAAATAGGTTCCAATGGAGATTGACAGCAAGACTCATTGAGTGACATGCAATGCTCTCTTCTTATTTAGTCAATGTAGTTTGTATGGCCTTAAATGAGACAAAGTGGTAACTTAAGCTTCTGAACTAAGTTGACATATGTTACAGTAATATAACTCCTACTATCTATTATGAGTGTATACACTTGTTTGTTCACTTTATAGGTGATATGAAACAAGTTCTATTGTTGCTCCTCCTTAATAGAGGGTTTAATGCTCAAGGCTCATTAGACAACTAAAGTCAGCTTGTTTAAGTCATCAACATATAAGTTTTCTTCTATAAGCTATTTGCCACATACCTTAGCTTCTTCCTCTAGTTCAAGCTTCTCTTTAGGTTCCTTATTAGTACTATCTACTTCAGTGGTAGGGACTTCACCTTTGATAACCATGGTACGTCAATTGGGGCACTAGGTGGCTATGTGAACAAAGCCTTGACACTTAAAGCATTTGATCTCGCTTGTCTTCCATCCTGATCCCTAACCTTCCTCATGAGTTCTCTTTGATACCCCTTAGTTGATAGGGTGGTTCTTTTGATTGAGCATGACTTCAGTCCTCCTATTAGGATTAGTACTAAATTGAGGTTAGTTACTACCTTAGACAGGTTAGCTTCCTTAAATAGGTTGGCTCGGCCTATTCCTCTTTTGTTACTCCACATGCTAAGCTATTCTTATAACCTCATCTAGAGTGATAAACTATTGCAACTCTACTACATCCTCGATATACATCCTCAACTCAATTAAGAATCAAGATACTATTGAGGCTAAAGGTTCATTAACCTTGCATTTGATCATAAGTACCTAAAACTCTCGCATACATTCATCGACAATGTGGTTTCCTTACCTTAGTTCTTGGAGCCTAGCAAAAGTATCTCGCAAATAGGTATTGGGTATAAATCTGGCTCTAATGACTTTCTTCATTTCGGGCTAAGCTCTAACCCCTCTATACTATCTCATCTTCTCGTGACCTGAAAGTTTCTCTACCACATTGTAGCATAACATGAGAATTCTATAGTAACGATTTGGACCTTATCATAGTCTTGTATTAATAGTATTTGAAAACTTACCCTACCTTTTCTTCTTAGTCCAAGTAATCATCAACATTTTCAAAACCGTTGAAACTTGGAACTTTAAGTTTTACATGGTCAATAGCTCATGGTATACAAGCTCTATCCTTTACTTTATAATATTCATCTCTTTCTACCTCATCTACTTCACCCAAATCAATTTCTCTTCGCACATGTCCTCCTACTCCTTGACTTTAGTCTTATAGAGCTCGGAGTTGTCCTCATACAGGTTGGGTACCTTAAAGAACTCATCTAACTTTAAGAGCATCATGGGGAGTATTTTAAATGACCTCAATAGGTCAAGAGGCCAATGCATGGACAGCTCAGGTTAAGTTTGTGATCAAGTTAGTCATTTCATCAAATCACTTATTGGAGCTTCTCAAAGTGTTTTGTTGACCACGATAAATAACCCCATTATTGTCATCTCCAATATCAGCATTAACACTAAAGTTAGTCATTCCTTACCCAGTCTCGTGTTCTCGACAATAAGTAATATAAGTACTATTTAGAAATAACACATAACTACTCCCACTCTATTAACCCATTGGCTATAGAGAAACCAAATCCACAATTCAACTATACCTTACTTTAGAAATTCACAATACTGCTAACTTTGTCGAACTAAACACAAAAATATCCAATTACTACTTGCTTTGTTTTCCATAAGTTGAAACAGAAGATAACAAAGTATTGCACGACAACCACCATAATAAAGCAAAACTACCACTACTACTACTCGCTGAAACACTGACAGTTAACTTGCACACAACCTTAATAGCTACTTCACCACTAAATACACGTGGATACAAATGACAACCACCGCAACTGAACAGTAACACAATACAATAGTGACTTACCTAATGAGAACCTTCGCTTTGATACCAAGATGATATGCCACACTAAGGACAGATAAGGATGGTTGTATTTAAGGGATGAGTCCAAGCTCATAGAAAGCTTGAAATGAAGGGTGAAATGTGTAAAAACAAGCAAAACCCATAGATAAGTCTAAGGATATGATGCATCAAGGAACTTCTTAGAGTTATGAACCAGCTCGATATGATACACAAGCTAATTCGATGAGGTCATTTGCTACTTAACTTTACTTAAGGGTTAGGATAAGAGTAAGAGCAAAGTAAGTAAGTAGCTCACATAAAAGGGAATTATGCATATTTGTTGATTTAGGATAAGATGATGTTGTAGCTATAAAATGCATGGATATTTATACCCAAAAATCTAAGGTAACTTACTAAATATGGAAATGACAAAAAGAATAATGTCCAAAATGAGTAAAGTACTAGGAGTGTAAAAGGGTATAAAAGAGAAATAAGAAAAATATCAAATTCGGGCAGCAAGTTCCATTCGTGAGAGGCTTGGACACATGGCCTGTAATTAGAGGCAAGCTTTTGACAAAAATGGACAAAAGAGTACAATTAAGCTAGTTGATGTTAAGATGATAATGGGAATTAGGCTACTAGACCATTGACCCACAATCGAGCCCGAGGACTAGAGGGAATGGTAAGGCAAATCCTCCTACTTCTATCGAGATCGAGTATCTCTTTGTCAACCAACTCTATATGCTGAGCTAAGTGATTACCTATTTCTTGGTGATTATGTATTGAGAGATAGAATGCCAAGACAACAGCCAACTTTCACCCGCACACACTTACGCTTGAGTTGATCACTTGCCTAGCTTCACACTTATCGAGAGGTTAAGAGAATTACATTGGACCAATCTTTAGTCACCTTTGGCCAAACAAGCAACCTATTTGTATTCTTTTGTCTACATCCTCTAATGGCATTGCCAATATAACTCTGTTACATGTATAAGACCACGTAAAGAATCTACTACACCAATCATTGCTTTTGTTGAATATTCATTTCTATTCTTTTGTATTCTTGTACATTACTTCTTTAGGGAAATACCCTTTTTGTTTTTTTTTTACCCTTTTTGTTTTTTTTTTTCCTTTTAGGCAAATTGCCCTAACTTATTGGGTATAAATATCCCTTATATTTATAGCTGTAATCATCAAATTAGCATTAATACACTTGAAATTTTTCCTCTCGTAAACACTACCTATTTACATTCATTTTACTCTTATCTTAACTCTTAAGCAAGGCTAAGTGGCGAATAATGTCACTGGACCAATTCATGCATCATATAAAGTTGTGCCGTAAGTCTTCAGAAGTTCCATTGGTGCATCATATCCTTTGGCGTTGTTCATAGGTTTTTGCTTATCCTTTTATTCACTCTTTGGTACATTTCCCCTTCACTCCTTTCAAGCTTTCGATAAGCTTGGACTCATCCCCATGACTAGCCTTGTCTATTCTTGGTTATGGTCTACATCATCTTGGTATTAAAGCGGAGGTTTCGTTCGAGTTGTACTTTGTTTTCGAAGTTCTATTTGTACTCTGTTTTGCGTGTATAAAATAGAGCAAGTTACTGTGTTCGTTTAATTGCTATGCTTATTAGCTGTTACTTTTCTGATTCATGGAAGTGTTTGCTAAAACACCAATTGAAAAGTTTGAGCTTTGAATCTACTAAGAAAATGACTAACCCAAGTGCAAATGTTAGTATTGGAGATGATAACAGTTTAGTTGTTTGTTACAATCGATAGTCTTAAGGAGCCCTGGGAGCACTAACAAGAGACTTAATGAGGTGACTAACCTCTTAGTAGATTTAACCTAAGTTGTTCATGCGTTGGCTTGCCAACTAACTGAAGCCATGCATAACACCCCACAAGCTACTCAACCTACTAGAGGTTAGAACTCTCTAAACTTTTTTGAGAGAGAAGGACTTATGAACTCTTGAATGGCCATTTCTTCTGGTCGAGAATGAGACGAGACGTATATTGAGTTATAGAAAGTTGTGACGTATGCAAAAGGGCTAAGTACCAAGCCAAGTAAGAGAAAGCAATGCCTTTGCCTATTCTGATGAAACTATAGACTGAATTGAACATGGACTTTGTTTTCGGACTACCACAAATTGCTTGAGGCAAAGATTCTATAATGATTATCGTAGATAGGTTCAATAAGATGGTACATTTTGTGTTTTACTCCAAAACTAACAATGCTTTTGCTATTGCTTGTCTTTTCTTATAGGAAGTTGTTAAGTTACACGGTGTGCTAAGAAGTGTAGTATCAGAAAGAGACATGAAGTTCTTGAGCCATTTTTAGATAACTCTATGGTGACGGATTGGGACCAAACTACTATTTAGTACTTCTTGTCACCCCTAAACTGACGGCCAAATAGAGGTAATCAATCATACTTTAAGATCACTGCTCCAAGCTATAATAGGCAAGAACTTGGTTGACTGGGAAGTCTGCTTACTAGTGGTCAAATTCGCTTACAATCAGATAATACATGATACCACTAAGTAGACCCCTTTTGAGGTTATCTATGGTTTTAATCTCAAGTTACCCCTTAATTATACCCCTGTACTTGAATCTAAATAAGAAGACACTGACGTGAGAGCCTGAGCACAGTCCCTTCAACATATCTATAATAAAAGTCACTCGGCATATCAACCAAGCTGCTCGAAGACTATGAGAAAAGGCTAAGGGTAGGACGACTAAACAATTCCAACCGAAAGACTTGGTATGGCTGTACCTCAATAAGTAACGGTTCCTAAGCAAGAGAAGAAACAATATATCTGCAAGAGTTGAAGGACCCTTTAGGATCCTCTAGAAGATCAATGACAATACCTATAGGTTGGAGCTATTTGAAGATTATGGGGTATCTTACACCTTCAACATTGCCAACCTCAGTCCATATCACCCTAATGGAGAGCTAATTGAAGGCTGTTTGGATTCGATCCTAAATCTAAATCAACTCAAAAGGAATGATAGGAATTAGGCTGCTGGACCATTGACCCACAGCCGAGCTTGAGGATTAGAGGGACTGGTAAGGCGAATCCTCCTACTTCAACCAACTCCTATTGAAGCCAATTATCTCTTTGCCAACTAACTCTGTATGGCAAGCTAAGTAACTGCCTATTTCTTGGTGATTGTATGTCGCGAGACAAAATGCTAAGACAGTAGCCAAACCTTTACCCTCGCACACTCATGCCCAAGCTGATCACTTTCCTGGCTTCACGCTTACTAAGAGTTCAAGAGAATGACATTGGACCAATCTTCAGTCACCCCTACTCAAACAAGTAACCTACCTGCACTTTTTGTCTTCATCCTCTAACGGCATTGCCAATGTAACTCTACCATTTGTATAAGACCATGTGAAGGATCTACCACACCAATCATTGTTTTTCTTAAATATTCATTTTTACCCTTTTGTATTCTTATACATTACTGCTTTAGGGTAATACCCTTTTTACCTTTTCCTTTTTAGGCAAATTGCCCTAACTTATTAAGTATAAATACCCCTTGTATCTATAGCCGTAATCATCAAATGGACATTAATGCACTTGACATTTTTCCTTTCGTAAACATTACCTGTTTACATTCATTTCACTCTTATCTTAACCCTTAAGCAAGGCTAGGTAGCGAGTAACCTCACTAGATTAATTCGTATGTCATATCAAGTTGTGTCATGGGTCTTTGGAAGTTTCATCAGTGCATCATATTATTTAGAGCTATTCGTGGGTTTTTGCTTATCCATTTATTCACTCTCTCGTGCATTTCCCCATTACTCCTTTCAAGCTTTTGGCAAGCTTGGACCCATCTTCGCGATGAATCTTGTTTGTTGTTAGCTGCAGTCCGCATCAGATGAGCTAAAGATTCTCTCGAGATAGATTAAACTCGGATGGTTTCTAGGCAACTCAAAATAAGGTCGACCGAGTTGGCAAGCTAGTAAGCCAAGTTATCAATTGAGTACTCCTTAGGTTGGCATTCAAAGACAATTGATAGGCATAAGAGAGCTCAGCTCATGAATGGTAGCAGGTTAGCAGGTAGAAGTAGCTTAGATTCTTCAGGCATAGGTTAGGAAAGGAGAATGCATCTTACTAAGTTTTCGAGCCCTCATGCTTAGGCTTGAGTTAGAGGACCTGTACCTTGATTCATATCACAAACCCCAAATAGTGATTGAAATAAAAAATTTTCTTAAGTTGGCAAGTTATTACAAGTAATTTGTGGAAGACTTTTCTATAATAGCAATACTACTCATTAGATTAACCTAAAAGGGAGTTTAATTTTTTTGGGATGAAGAATGTGAAGCAAGATTTGTCAAGCTAAAAGAGAAACTTGTTTTAGCCCTAGTTTTGGAGTTACTCTAAAGTAATAAGGAGTCTGTTATTTACAATGATGCTTCCATATAAATATTATGGTATGTTCTGGTGCAATAGGGGAAGGTGATTGCTTATACTTCCCAATAACTAAAGCCATATGAAAAGAATTATGTAACCCATGACTTAACAACGGTTGTTCTTGCTTTGAACTTTTGGAGACATTATCTATATGGTGAAGGTGTTAAGTGCTTACTGATACACTGCACCAAAGGCAGATAAAGGACAACACTGTTGAGGTTGGTTTAAGCTTATAGAATGTTACACCCCAAAGTCGTGAAGTCGCAAAGTGGCAACAATCCTGCTGTATAAACCATTCTATGATAGTAACTGGCCTCACAGTGCCTACCATAGATATGATCTACACAAGACGTTGACGACTCCTCGCTTTAAAGTAAATAGTTCGATTAAAAGTTGAACTACAATTATGATAGATATTACAAATTTCTAATAAACATGTATAATTATATGTATTCCATAAAACTTCCTAGGAAATTCTACATAGTCACAACTGTTCACTAATTTACATAATAACTATCAGTTTTTCATCCTTAAATACAAGGTCACTCTAGTTACACATTATTACTAAGTAACTTGATCCTCATAACCCTAGCTTCAAAACAGACTAACCTCTGGGTAATTATAAGGCGGCATAATACTTGAAGTGTTCAGAAATCAGGACCTGCAAAAGGATTTATAAAGGTATGAGCAATTACGGCTCAGTAAGTTGAATTGGAGACTCATGAATACATATAAGCATAAACGGGATTATCAAACAATTATTTTCATGCAATGCAACAATCAAGTGTCATTGCATAACGTAATCTGGTCCGTTGTGAAATCAGAGAAATTTCACCCGTTCCAATTCGGGTTGAGGAGTTTCCATGTTATGCAATAGCTTACAACCAAACCCAGGCTTATGCAATGGAGACCTCGCTCCTCCCGCAACTACCTTCAAACCATTGACTTTACCCTCGCCGCGACCTCCTCTCCTGTCACTTAGTTCGACTAAGGATGAAGAAGGGACCATTTTGCAATCCTGCACTATCCCTTTCGAAGGGGTCAGTATTTGGTTAGAGAATCCTATAATCCCCTAACGGGTTGCAATGCATGACATTTTTTGTTATTAGAGTCAAATAAGATTAAATTTCATTTAGGGTGTTCAAACAATTTCACACCAATTCAATCAATCACAAAATCACTCACATTACAAATTCAGCACAAATTCAGATACCTCAAGCACATGCGTAAACTACTTACAATCATAACCATATACAAGCCTAAGTCTCTAAGTACCATAAAACTAGTACTCTATTACAATAAGTAATAACCTAACTTACTTGGAATTTCTCAATCGCCGGATCACTTAATCGTAAGCTGATTCGTCTCTGGGTGTCCTATAATACAAAGAGGTCTTTTTAGTATTTATACTTTAAGGATTCATATTTTAAGTTATAATTTAACTTTGTTTTTCATGTATACCTATTATATATTAATAATTCTTTCTACTCTATTTCGAGGTTTAAACCCTAAATTTGATTCTAGTTTTGATTCTAGTTTTGATTCTTTAGTCCTAAATATGCTCGAATCCTAATGTGAACTTAATCACATTAAGCTCGAGTATTTAACTATCCTATTAGGTTTTAATTCAATATTCTAAACTATTCGATACATGTTATTCTTAATTGGGGTATCGAATTTATCCCCGATGTGAGAAAATCTTACATTTTTATACAATTACCTAAAATTAAATCTTAGTTTAAATTTAGTATTATTCTGATTTTTATTCTAATATTATCTAAATAACCCTAATTTTTTAGATTTATTAATTTTCAATTCCACATATTACTAATTTCTTACAATAATTACCTAATTTCCTAAATTAACTATACTTAATACTCCAAAAGGCTACGATTAGGGTTCCACATCAGATATTAATATCCCTAAACATCTAATTACTATCTAAATCAGTAATTAGTATCTTAATCACCTAATTAACCCAAAATTACCCAAATTTTCCATTATTTTAGGGCTAAAAATTGACTAAAAAATTTTGAAAATTAATTTTAAAAAATAGCTTCATAGCATTATTCTATATCACATAAGCATTCTACAGGAAAAAATTGAGCTCCAAACTACACTCCTAAGCCTATTTATTTCTCGTTCTAATCATGTTCGGTTTTGCTTAATTTGTTAAGAACCCTATATTTTCAGATGTGATTAAACTAAATCACTATTTTTTTCCTAAATCTACATACAATAAAACCTCAAAATAACAAGTTTCATAATTTTTTGGGCAAAATAATTAATTTTACAAAATTATTCAAAATCGGGGTAATTAAGGGACTTACCGGTTCGATGCTTTTTGGCCGTCCAAATCCGGTCCAAGTGTATCGACCGGCCTAGATGGTAGGGCTGGAGTAGTATGGTGGTGGTGGTGGTGAGGTATGGGTTTGGCTCACTAGTTGTATTTGCAAAGTTTCCTTTCCTTTTTTTTTTTTTAGATTTTCTCTTGAATTTTTGAAGTTCCCTATTTTTCTCTGATGCTATACTGTCCAAAGGAGTTCTATGAAATTTTTCCCTATTTATAGGCATTTTGGGTAATTAATATGCATTAATTAGATATGACATTGCCCTATTTCCTTGATTTTTGGCTTTTGTATTACTTAATTCTAATTGGTTAATTTTTCTTTTTCAGATTCTAACCTGCCATGACCATATTTGCATTAATCCACACCCTTCTGATTTTTCATAATTAATTTAATAATTTTCTTGAATTATTTACTAAGTTTTTGACCAATTTAAGTAATTTTGCGTATTTTTATCTATACGTAAATACATGTGGGATACATATGAACATTCCTAATTATTATTTAAGTCATTCTATGATTTTTAGTATACATATAATCTAATTCTAGTAATTTATTAGATATTAAATTACACTTTTCGCCTTTTCGATAATTAGCAATTATTATACTTAAAATTTACAAATTTTGTAATCTTCTATTTTATTACTTATTTTCTTAAATTCAAGTTTATGGGGTCATTTTTATTAATATTTCTCTTCATAGTTTATAATTCGGGTTTGATTGGATCTTTTAATCGACCACCCTAAATCTTGTGCTTTAAGTTTAATCCTACAGTCTCTTAACTTAACTTTAGGGCTTACATAGAAAGCTTAAAAATGTAAGAAGTTAAATGCTTAAAAAAAAAAAGGAATAAGAAAAATCATGAATGATTCTGAAGATCTGATGTACCAAGAAACCCTCATGAACTGATAAATTAGCTCGATATAATGTATAAGTAGTTTAATGAGAACACTTGTCACATAGCCTTGCTTAAGGGATAGGATAAGAGTAAAAGAGATAGTGTTGTAAACTGTGACCAATAATAGACAAGGTTGGTTACTGGATGGGTTCAAGCTTATAGGAAGCTCGAAAAGGGTTAATGGGGACAAGTACGAAAAGAAGAAAAAATGATGAATGAAATAGTAAGCAAAAACTTACGAACAACTCTAAAGGATATGATGCACAAATAGAACTTTCAAAGACTTACGATACAATTCAATATGATGCACAAATTAGTTTAATGAGGTTACTCGCTACCTAACCTTGCTTAAGGAAAACGATAAGAGTGATACTGAAAGTAAACAAACAATGTTTACGTAAGGAATAAAGTACTTAAGTGTATTGAAGGTAATTTGATGAATTACAACTACAAGTATAAGGGTATTTATACCCATAAGTTAGGGTAACTTGCTTAAAAGGGAAAAGACAGAAAGGACATTTCCTAAAGAAGCAATGTATACGATACAAAAGGGTAAAAATGAATATATAAGAAAAATAATCATTGGTGCTACAAATTCTACATATGATACTGTACACGTAGCGATGCTGCATTGGCGAGGTTGTTAGGAGATGCGGACAAAAAGTACAAACAGATGGGCTTGTCTGAACAGGGATGGTTTACTCAATCCGGACTTTCTTTCTCTTGGCTTCTCAGCAAGGTAAATGTCAAGTAATTGGTCAGTTTGGCGCTAGAGAATAATCATCAACTCAACATACTACAAAAAAATGGGTGGTCATATGACACGACATTAAAGTTAACTCGGTAAGATAAGAAAGTACTCAACTTTAGTAGGGGTTGGATAGAAGGATTTGTTGTACCAACCCCTCTAGTCTTCGAACGTGGTTGTGGGTTAGAAGTTTGGTAGCTTAATTCCCATCAGGTAGTTAGCAAAAACTTAACACTAAAGAAGAAATTCAATATATTCAATAATAATTGTGAAGATGATCCTTGTAACTGCTTACAAGTGAGTATTTATACTCAAAATTCTAGGGCACCCTACTAAATATGGAAAAGACTAAAACAGTATTGTTTAAAATAAACAAAATATAAGAAATAGATAAGGGTATAACATAAATTGTAGAAATAGAGGCTTCATTGGTAGATTCTTTCATGTAAAGGATAAGGATACATGGCAAGTAGTCATTGGAGAGGTCCTTAAAGAAGTTGACAAAAGAGTACGATTAGTTTTAGTGGGTGCTGAGCCGATTTGCAGGTACTCTAGGGTTGTATCAGCTTAAACTTGGTCTTGGGAGCTTGGAACTGATGTGGTCGAGTTGATGAGTAAGTTAGTTGGGCTATCAATAGAGCAGTCCTTAGGTTAGCACTCAGTTATTGACAAATAGGAAAGGGTTGGGGTCGGTATTTATAGTAGATTAGCTGTTAAGAGCAACTTAGATTCTTTAAGTATAGGTTAAAATGAGAGGATGTACCTTGCTATGCTCTCAAGTCCTCGAACTTGAGCTTAGTTAAGGGTCAGTGGCTAGATTCCTATCATTCCCTTCAAGTTAATTAAGATTTGGGATCGAATTCGGTTAGTCTTCATTCTGCTCTTGGTCAGATTGGTAGGGATTGAGGTTAACAATATTGAACACATCTATAATCGATAGGCATTATCATTGATCTTTTAAGGTATCTTGAATGGTCCTTCAACTTAGGCGGTGGAAATTTCTCTTTAATTAGGTGCAATCATACTAGGTTACTGGGTTGGAACTACTTTGTCTCCATTCCTTTCCCTCTTTTCTTCAACTTTCTAGCAGCTTAGTAGATTTGCTGAACTAGTTTTTAGTATATTCACTGAAAAATTGAGCTTTAGCTCTAGCTTCAAAGTCTTCATGCTCAGATATGGGTGCTAAGGTGTAATCAAGATGTAGCTTGAGATTGAAGTTGTAAATGACCCTAAAGGGTGTATGCTTAATGGTGTCATGTACTGTTCGATTGTAAGCAAACTTTATCATGGGCAAATAAATATCCTAGTCAATTAAGTTCTTTCCCATTATAGCTTAGAGTAGTGAACCTAAAGGGTGGTTGATGACCTTTGTCTAGCCATTAGTTTGGGGATGGTAGGAATTGTTAAAAAGTAACTTGGTTTCCCATTTGATGCCAGAGAGTCCTTTAGAAGTGGCTTAGAAACTTTAGGTCTTGATCTGACACTACGCTCTTAGGAATTCCCAAGTAAGGAAACAATCTCCTACAAAAGCAGAAAAGTAATAGTTGAAGCATTGTTAGTTTTAGTATAAGGCACAAAGTGTGCCATTTTACTAATTTGTCTACGATGACCATCACTAGATCTTTGCCTCAAGTAGTTTAGGGTAAGCCAAGGACAAAGACCATGCTCAAATCAACCTCAGGTCTGGTTGGGATGGGTAGAGGCATCTCTTTCCCTTGCTCAGCTAGATTCTTTACCTTCTTACAAGTTACACAACTCTCAACCACTCAGTGCACATCTCACTTCATGTTAAGCTAAAAGGACTAGGCATTCAACAACTCATAAGTCCTTCTCTCAAAAATGTCTAGAGGCATCTCTTTCCCTTGCTCAGCTAGACTCTTTACCTTCTTACAAGTTACACAACTCTCAACCACTCAGTGCACATCTTGCCTCATGTTAAGCTAAAAGGACTAGGCATTCAACAACTCATAAGTCCTTCTCTCAAAAATGTCTAGAGAGTCCTCTACTATGAGCCTCTCTCACTAACAACTCTTTGATGGAATAGGCCAGCACATAAAGCTTACTACTTCGAAATAGGTAGCCATCTTCTATATGATACTCATCTTCTATTCTCCCTTCTTTGCATCATCTATATATTGAACCAAAATGAGGGTCTTAAGGAAATTGTTCTTTGATGTTTAAAAACCCTAATAGCCTAGTTTGCAATCCAATAGGAAGAGTGTACCTTCTTAACAAGTCGTCAACAATGATGTTGGCCTTACCTTACTTATATTTGATTACAAAATTAAATCCTTCTAAAAATTCTATCCATTGGGCCTTTCTCTTTGAAAGCTTAGCTTGGCCTTGCAAGTATCTCAAGGACTTATGATTAGTGTATATGACGAATTCTCTTGGCTAAAGGTAATGTTGTTATACTTCAAATGCTCGGATCAATGCAAGAGTTCTTGTCATATATAGAGTAACTCAACTGCAGTCTTCTCAACTTCTTACTATGATAGGCAACAGATCAACCTTCTTGCATCAACATAGCTCTTACACTAACACTCAATGCATCACATTCAAGTTCAAATATCTTCTCAAAGTTATGTAAAGCCAATACATGTGTAAAGGTCAATCTCTTCTCACCTTAACAAAACTTCTTTCTTCTTTCTCTCTATATCTGAATTTTATGTTTTTCTTCATCAACTCAGTGAGTAGTGTAACAATGGTACTAAATCCCTGAATAAAGTAGTCGTAAAAAGAAGCTAAACTATGGAAGCTCCTCATCTTAGCATAAGTGCTTGGGGTTGGACAATCAAAACTAACTCGGATCTTCTCATCATTGACTTGTAAACCTCCTCCACCAACTACATATCTTAGAAAGATCACTTCCTCTTAAAAAAAAAAAAATAACACTTCTTTAAATTTCTAAACAGTCTCATAACTCAGAGAGCAACAAATACAACTCGAAGATGGTTGGTATGACTTAATAGGTCAGTACTGTGCATAAATATGTCATCAAAGTAGACCATAACAAATTTTTCGATCAAATTTCATAATACATGATTCATTAATCACATGAAAGTACTCGAAGCATTGGGTAAGCTAAAGAGTATTACTAACCACTCATAAAGACCATATCGGGTTTTAAACATAGTCTTCTATTCATATCCTAGTCTTATTCAAATTTGATGGTAACTAAACTTTAGGTCAACCTTACTAAAAATTCTAGCACCATTCAATTTGTTGAACATATCATCTAACCTCAAGATTAGGTACCTATACTTGATTGTTATCTTGTTAATAGTTTTGCTATCTACATACATACACTAGGTACTATCCTTCTTTAGCACTAGTAGAGTTAGTATAGTATAAGGATTGAGACTCTCCCTTACACAACCATTCTCTAACAACTCATTGACTTACTTCTATAGTTCGGTTGCTTGTTCAGGATTCATTTGGTAAGAAAGCTTGTTAGGAAGGGTGACACCAAGTATTAAGTCAATAGAGTGTTTAATCCTTTGAAAGAGGTGGTAGCCCTTCAAGCAATTGTTTAGGAAATAGATTGGCATATTCATCAAGCAACTTTCAGACCTCATCTAGTAGCACAACTTGCATAATCAATTCTAACAATCTTCTTACTAACAAAAGGTCAGCTCATCAAATCAAATAAACTTTCTAAGCTCAGAACAATTACTAACTAAGATCTTCTTAGATCCTCAAGCTAGCTTAGCTTGCAACTTGCTCACTTGATTGGGGTTTATGGGATTCAACATGATCTTCCTCCCATTTTTATCAAACACATATGTTTTCTTAAACCTATTATGTAAAACTTTTCGATCAAATAGCTAAGGTCGGTATGGCAACACATGAGATGCATACATATGTAACACATAACAAAGAATCTCATTAGAATAATTCCTAATCAAGATCAATAGCAATACTTGCTGGGGGACATGTACTGCTATTTTTTTCATTCAACTAATGGAGTTTATACAATCTTAGGTGTGATAGGGTTGGCAACTTAAGCTTTCAAACTAGGTAGGCAGGTGTAACTCCCATTATCTACAATAAGTACACACTAACTTATTCACTTTACATGTGATATGGAATAAGTTTTTTTTTTTTTGTTTTTCATCCTTGATAGATGGTTTAAGGCTCATTGCTCATCTAATGACTAAAGTCAGCTTATCCAAATTATCAACAAATGCATCCTCCTCGACAAGTTCTTCATTGCTCTTAGTGCTCCACTCTAAGTCTTCTCTTTCTTTAAGCTCCTCATATGTACCATCCACTTCAACTTTTGAAACATCGCCCTTAATGATCATGGTTCATCTGTTTAGACATTGGGTAATCATATGTCTGAATCTCCAACACTTAAAGCACTTGATTTGGCTAGTTTTTCACCTTGATCCTTGCCCTTTCTCAAATGTCTTCTTTAGTGCTTCACTAACACCAAGTTGGGTCTTTTGCTTTGTTATGATGTCTTTTTATCTACTTAGCTTGGTGTTGTATTGAGCTCAATGACTTCCTTGTGCAGGTTGATTGGATTAGGCAGGTCAGCTCATTAAAGGTTGAATTAGCCTATTCCTCCTTTGTCTCTTCACGTGTTGAGCAATTCTTATAGCTTCATCTAAAGTGACAAACTATTGTAGCTCTATTACATCTCGGATCTCTATTCTTAATCCAGTTAAGAATCTAAATATTGTCTAGGCTAAGAGTTTATTGACCTCACATTGAATCATTAATAAGTGAAATTCTTGTATATACCCATTAACATCACAATTTCCTTGCTTTAGCTCTTGGAGTTAAGGAAAAGTATCCTGCAATAGCTATTCGACACAAATTTGGTTCTAAGAACTCTTTTCATCTCAAGCTATGTACTAGCCTCTCTATATCCATCTCTTTTTTACATGGCTTGAAAATTCCTCCACCACATTGCATTATATCCTAAAAACTCGATTGTAGTAACTTTAACTTTATCATGGTTTTCATACTGATAATAATTGAAAACTCACTCTACTTTCCCTTCCCAATCCAAGTATTCATGAGCATTCCCAAAGCCATTGAAACTTAGGATTTGAAGCTTCACATGATCAGCAATTTGGGATGCATGAGCTCTCTTCTCTACTTCATAGTTGTCCTTTTATTCTCATCATTGACTTTAACTAAGTTTATTCTCCTTTGCACATGTCTTCTTACTCCTCCACCTCGGTCTTACCGAGCTAGGAATTATCTACAAGTAGGTTGAGCATCACAGGCAGTGTCACCAACTTCAGGAGTAGCTCAGGGAGTGTTGTAGATCACCTAACTAGGTCAAGAGGCTATTACATGAATAGCTCGAGTCAACTCTGCTATCAACTTAGTCACTTTATTGAAATCTTCATCAAAACTTTTAAGGCTATTATAGGCTTATCAACCACGATGGACAACACCATTATTATTGTTTCTAATTCTTTCATTTATACTTGAATCAACCATCTTTCTTAACTTAGTCTTGTTCTTACAAAAACCCACAAAGTACTCGGATTCTTACTATTACATAAAAACAATATATATTATCTTTAAATCAATTAACCATACACATACAAATTCTTCACATGAATACTGAGGTCCAAAGTATAATGTACTATAGAATACTAGTATGTCAACTACTTTGATAAAGAATAGAGATAGCCAACTAGTGCTTTCTTTGTTTCCTAAGGTTCGAAACAGAATGCAATAGAGTGCCTCATAATAGCTACTACAAAAGAGTAATGATACTACTTTCACTACTTACCAAGACATTGTAGGTAGCTCTTACATAATCATATAAGCAACAACACTTACTCTGCATAGTTACTACAATAGTGCTCCAAAGTAATACAACAATAACACAACACAATAGTAACTTACCTAATATGAACGTTCACTCTGATACTTAGATGATGCGTTGTGCCAAGGGCAAATAAGAGTGATGCTATTAGGGTGGGTCCAAGCTTACAAAAAACTTGAAGATATAGGATGGCAAAAGCGCAAAATAAAAAAGAAAAAAGGAACAAGCAAAATCACAAATGATTTTAATGATATGATACACTAAGGAACCTTCACAAACTCAAGAACTAACTCGATGTGACATATAAGTAGTTCAATGATGACACCTGCTACTTAGCCTTACTTAAGGGATAAGATAAGAGTAAAAGCTTAACACCAAAGAAGAAATTCAGCATATTCAATAATAATTATGAAGATGATCCTTACTGCTACTTACAAGTAGGTATTTATACTTGAAATTATAAGGCAGCTTACTAAATATGCAAAAGACTAAAAGAGTACTTTCTAAAATATGTAAAGTACAAGAAATAGATTAGGGCATAATAGAAATTGTAGAAATAGAAGCTTCATTGGTAGATTATTTCACATAAGGGATGGGGATACATAGTAAGTAGTCATTAGAGAGGTCCTTAAAGAAGCTGATAAAAGAGTACGATTCATCTTAGTGGATGCTAAGCTGATTTGTGAGTACTTTGGGGTCATGTCAACTTGAACTTGCTCTTAGGAGCTTGAAACTAGTGTAGTTGAGCCGATGAGTAAGTTGGTTAGGCTATCAGCAAAGCAATCCTTAGGTTGGCACTTAGTTATTGACAAATAAGAAGGGGCTTGGCTCAGTATTTGTAGCAAATTAGCAGTTATGAGTACCTTGGATTCTTCAAGTATAGGTTAGGATAGGAGGATTCACCTTACCATGATCTTAAGTCCTCAAGCTCAGGTCAAAGGTTTAGTGGCTCGATTCCTATCATTTACAGATTTTGATAGTTTGAAACACATATTCATGCAAAAGGAGCTAAACTTAAGATAGAGGCGGTGGTTAGTGTTAATCAAAGACTGTGATGTTGACTTTCAACATACCCAAGTAAAGCACATGTGGTGGAAAATGCTCTTAATAGAAAGAAACAAGGCAATTTAGCAGTACTAATAATATTATAGAAATCTCTACTAGAAGACATGTGCATACTAGAGTTAGAGATAGTGATACGATAAGTAGGAGTTAAATGGAAAATCTATGCATTCAACCTACTTTAGTGGATATAATAAAGGCTAAACAAATTGAAGATGTTAAAATTTAGGAAATCAAGAGTAGAATGGAACAAGGTAAAGCAACTAAATTCAATATTGATGCTAAGGGTGTTTTGAGGTATGGATACAAGTTGTGGTACCAAATTGGGAAGGGTTGAAGTAAGAAATTTTAACAGCAGTGCATCACTCTAGGTAATCTATTCATCCTAGGAGTGTCAAGATATACAAGGACTTGAAAAGCACTACTATTGGAACAACATGAAGTATGTCATTGTAAAATATGTTTCTAGGTACATATACGTTAGTTGGTAAAGATTGAGCATTAAAGGTTAGCTGGACAGTTGTAACCCCTGTTTATTTTAGAGTGGAAGTGGGAGCATGTGACCATGGATTTTGTCATGCATCTCCCTAAGACTATGAAAAAGCATGGCACGATGTAAGCAATAGTAGATCAACTGACGAAGACAACTTACTTCATTCTTATAAGATTGGATTACAGGCTAAAAAGGTTAGTTATATGTATAAGATAGTGAGACTACATAGGTTTTTAGTTATAATAACGTTGGATAGGGATATGCAATTTGTAAGTATATTCTGGAAAAGTTTCTAGAAGTCCTTAGGTACTAAGGTGCAATTCAATATGGCTTTTCATCTTCAAACAAATGGATAGTCTGAGAGGACCATACAAATCCTAGAAGATATGCTTAGAGCCTATGTACTAGACTTTAGAGGTAATTGGGATGAACATTTACCTTTAGTTGAGTTTTCTTATAATAGCAGTTACTAAGCTACAATACAAATGGCTCCACATGAGGTATTGTATGAAAGAAAGTGTAGGTCTCCCTTACATTGGGATAAATATGGGGAGAGGCAAGTCTTGGGGCCACAGCTAGTATAAGATATCGTTGATAGGGTATAAGTAATCAAGCAATGCATGTAAGCAACCTAAAGCAGCTAGAAAAGTTATGTTGACTTAAAGTAACGTCCTCTAGAATTTGAAGTGGGAAATTTGGTGCTATTAGGGATATCTCCTATGAAAGGTATAGTCAGATTTGCTTTAAGAGGAAAGTTAAGCCCTAGGTATGTTGGGCTATTTGAAGTAATGAAAAGCATTGGCAAGGAAGCTTACAGGTTGGCATTGTTACCTGGCTTAGCATGGTTATACGATGTGTCTCATGTGTCCATACTAAAGAAGTGTGTACCTGATAAAGAATAAGATGATGCTTACGATGTAACCCAAGGTAAAGCTTTGATTATATCATTTGAAGAGTTAGAGTAACGACCGAATTTATCAATAGTGGAGTGATTCGTAAAGATAAAGGATACCAAGGTTCAAGAACTAAGAAGAAAGATACCGTATCTTAAAGTATAGTAGGCAAACCTCCTGGAACAAGAAACTACATGGGAATTAGAGGAAAAGATAAGTAAAAAACTACATTAGGAACTTGAAAGGGGGGTAAGAAGGGAATTGAGTTTAGTGCCCTAATTTTACTTTAATACCAATTCCTTGATTCAAATGGCTAATGAATGCAATATTAATGCAAATGAGTAATAAATAAATTACATAAATTAAAGAGAAAGGGATAGAGAAATCTAAGCCTAGGATTTCAACGTAACGCAGAGTTCGAACTACCCCTTACTCTCGATAATCACACAATGCCTTAACCGAAGCTTCATATACACTTTTATTAATCTCAATCATAATAGCTCAAGAACCTACACTCAATCTCAATTACAAATTATTTTACAATCGCAATAACCCTCAATCACTAGTATAGTACACTCTCTTAAGTAAATTGTAGATGTATATAACTTAGCACTATACTAGGGTTTAAAAAGATTGCAAATTAAGAGTACAAGATAATTGGAATGAAGTATAAATAGATAAGAGGAATAATTGTAGATTTTTAACTTTATTAATTGTACTTCAACTGTCCAACAACTTGTATTTATAGCCTCTTAGGAAAACCCAACCGTTGGTCTATTTCTCTTTACATTTAATGCTCTACAACAACTCTTCTATGTGAACTAGCTGAATAGCTTAGGTAAGCCCAGTTGGACGGTTCATTCAAATGGTGTCACCATTCAAATTATCCTTATGCTTCTAGTCGTATGGTCTAACATATCTTACTAACTCCATACGACTTGGTACAACCATTTGAACAATCCATGGATCATTAGCCACATAATCTAATATATACCTTTGATCATAGTTCACTTGGTATAACTAGTTGGACAAGTCCAAGACTACTAATCGGTTGCTTCACACCAGGACAACTTAATAATACACACTAAGGCACAATAAGCATTTCTAATCCTTTTCTCTTTTTCCAAGAAATCCAATGAATATTATATTATAAAGATATCATGCAAAACATAGTATTACTAAGATAATTCAAGTCCTTTAGCAAATTAACCATGTTTTTATAATATTTGCAAAGAAGTTCATAACAATGATTAATTTAGCATAACTTGTATGGTTTTGTTCTTATCGAAATCACACAAAAACCTATTGGTTCAACAATCTCCTCTTTTTTTATGAGGACAAAACTTTGCAAAGAAAAATTCTCCCTAAATCTAATATTCCCCCTCTACTTGACACTCCCCATAAATGAAACACTATGTTTTTAACAAAATTTCCATTTAAAAGGGCCAATTTGAGAGCGAGTTAAGTATAAGCCTAAAAACTATCGAGTTATATGCTTAGCCAATTTTATGCTTATATACCATTCTTGACTTGACCTATTTCAAAAGCTTTGAAAAACTTAATCAACTTTTAGAAAAGCTTAACCAATATTATAATCTCCACCCATCACCTATCTTAAACACAAAAAAAAAACTCAAACAACTAGTAGACTTGAACTCTTCGCCCCTTTTGGCCTCATCAAAATGATGAGAGTCTAGGCGGTGAAAAAGAAGAGAGAAGTAAGTTGGTAATGTTGACATAACCCTTGCTTAAGCCTCAAAGATGTCACCTAGAAGAAGAAAAAGAAAGATGGTAGCCAAGAGGAAGGTGAAGGGTCTCATAGCAATTTATTAGAAGCCAATAAGCTATATTTAGCTATTCATAAGACAACTCCAAAAGTCTCATTCCTGCAACTTCAACCCCATCATTATAGTATCATAGCAATGAACACCACATAAAGGAATTGTACAAGAAGAGACAATACAAAAGATATCTAAATAAAGGATCATAATATAAGGTTATGTGGAAGAGTTCATACACATAATACTTGTACATAGGACTAACGAAAGATCGCTTGAGAGCCAAAAGCTAATAGTAAATCAAGCAATCATAACAAAGGATAGCCAATAACCAAGTTTAGATACATAAGTTAAAGTAGAAAACATAAAAATCCTATATAAGAACTCCATTAGCTAAGTATCCGGTGGTGGAGAGGAGCTATTAGAAGGTCTAGGAGGAAGAAGTGGGGGTTGAGTGTAACGACCAAGAGTAGATGGAGGAAAACATATTAGAGCAAAGGGTAAAAGATATGATCCTATCATTGGGAGAGCCTTTGTTCCATCTAATAGATCCCATCATCAATGTGGTGGCACAAACAACCTTCCATTTGAGCAAGATAGGTAGGAATAGACTCTTTATTACCACCATGAGATGTACCAATTGGGGGTATGGGGGGTTAAAGCTTTTGGATGAATGTCCTAACCTATAATATCTTCCTCTCCCTAAGGAATATGTTGAGTAAGCATCTCAACCTCCTCATCATGAAGTGGTTCTCCAGGTTCTTTAAGGCCACCACTAATAAGAGGGGAAATGGGTTCTTTATGAATCTAACTAGCCTATTTATTAAATATCCATCCTCCTTTTCCTATATGTCACATTGTGAAAGACTCAATTTGAGGCTTGATGTTAAGAGTGGGAAAGATAGCTTGTTGAGCAAACAAAAGATGAGCAATCAACCTCCCACATTGTAGAACAACTTGGTTAGGCTTGTTTGTGACCATTTTAAAATAATGAATTATCAAATCCACTTAATAAATCCTTGCATTATTATGAATGTGACCTAATACCTAAAGATCACCTTTGGTCACATGCTTATGTCCTCCATTTCTTGGATAATAATTATGGCAGGTAAATAAAGGAATGATCCTATAGTGAAAGGACAGTCTAATTATCCTAAAATTTTGTTTATTTGTCCAATTATGTTCATCAATGTGTCTTTCTTGAAAAACATCTTTGTAAAATGCTGATTGAACATTATTATTCCCTTCCATATACCGTGCTGCTCCTCTATCAATGCCTACGATGTTATATATATATCATCTCATGTAATTTCAATTTCCCTTCCATACACTTGACTATACAACCATAATCTTTGATGCTCATCGATATCCATACCAATAAGGAGATTTCCATCATGATCATCATCATCATCATTTGTTAAATTGCAATGGAAATATCTAAGTGCTTCTTCATTGACTATATTAGGGATGTCCATGGTATCTAAAACTCCATTTGTGATAACTCATTCAATTTCAAGTATCCAAATGCATTAAGAACATCCTCATTAAAGTATCATCCATAATCTATTTTCAAGAGGTGAAATTTCTCATATCTTTGTGCATGATAGAGTGTAGGAAAGGGATGGTAGTCAAATTGGGTATTCGGAGCTTGTCCTCCCTGACCCCATCCATGTTTGCCTTGTGTTTTACCTTCTCTACCTGCCATTGAAAGATTTCTAAGGTTAAGAGTGGTGTTAGGGAATTAGGGTTTGTAATGGCGATGAAAAAGAGAAAATAGATCAGAATGGAAGGAAATAGAGTAATTATGGAGTAATGTTGGTAGTGAAAGTAAGGATTTTGATGAGAGGGTACAAAGAGTAAGGCAATCGATTGAGAGGTTGAGTGTAGGGCATGAATGGTGTAAAGGAGGGAAATATGAGAAATGAAAGGATCCTACCCCCTCCCTTCCCCCCTTCTTTTTGTGTAAATCTTGTAGTAACATTTAGATGATGTAGCTAGAATTGGTTGGACAATTGTAAACAAAGTTCTATTCACATAATGCCTGTTAAGATCGGTCAACCGGTGTAAGACTTACTGTTTGAAGGGTCTCTGGAGGCATTTTGTGGTCAAAATGCTAGAAGCAATTGTATGCATGGTAGGGATCTACCATTCGGTTGGTTGCATATAGTTTTCGACAGCCCACTAAAGGAGATATTTTAGTTCATGAAGTTTTGCAATTCTTAGAAAATCAACTTTCAAATATATGTTACAATCATCAATAAGCTTGGAAGGAATAATTTCAACACAATAGACTTAAAGAATTTAGGCTAGATTAACATAGGAGTTTCAAAGTTGGACTAAGCTCAATCTATGGGAGTTAAGGAGATAAAAAATGCATTGATTTACATTGTGACAATTTCAACCATTTTAGCACACTTTGTAAGTTAAGTTAAACATGGAAGGGCATTCATATAACTTAGAAATCATTAGATGAGAGAGATATGCTTATGAGAGCTACAACAAGCAAGCATGAATTCAAGTATGCACAAAACATATCAAACGATGAAGTTCTTACAAGAAACGTATAAGAGTAGGTTTTTAGGACCTACTATCATATGGTAAGCCATTTGATTTAAAGAGAAAGTCATTTTACCCAAAAATCATTATATTGGTTCATTATGTCTTAACATTCATCTTACATAGCCATTCTCAATTCTCTTCTTAAAGTACAAAAGGGATCTTCGCTCAAGGGTTTAGGAAAGATCTTAGCAATTTGATTACTTATGTACATAAATTCTAAGCATACATTATTGTTTTAGACATGATTTCTAATGAAATGATGCCTAATCTCAATATGCTTAACCCTAGAGTTTTGGATTGGATTTTTTATAAGGTTAATGGCACTTGTATTATTGCAAAGAATTGAGATTTTTGAGAAGTTAAGGCCATAGTCATATAAGGTTTGTTTCATGTAAAGGATTTGAGTACAATAACTACCAATAGTCACATATTCGGCTTAGCATTTGAAAGTGCTACGAAATTATGTTTCTTAAAATGCTAAGACACTAGTGAATTTCCTAAAAAAGTGACATGTGCCACTTATGCTTTTTTGATTAACTTGCTTTCGGCAAAGTCGGCATTAAAGTATTCCATAAGATCAAAAGAGGTATACTTAAGATACCACAAGCTAATTTCAAGAATACTAACATGATACTTAAAGATGTATTTTACCACACTCAAGTTTGATTCTTTTAGGCAAGATTGAAATCATATACATAAGCATATGATGAGCATTTGATCTAGAAGTGGTTAAGTACAATAGGCTTCCTATTATGCCTGTATAAAGCTTCTTATAAATTGATTTACCGTTTTCATCTTTATCAAGTTTTAGAATTGTGCCCATAAGGGTAAGACTAACTTTACAATTATCCATTTTAAATCTCTTTAAAAGCTTTCTTGTTTATTTAGCTTGATTTATAAATGTTCCATTTTCAGTTTGCTTTACTTAGAGACCTAAGAAGTAATTAAGTTCTCTCATTATACTCATTTCAAATTCTTTCTTTACATACTCTATGAACTCATTTATTAAATCTATGCTAATAGCTCTAAACACAATGTCTTCTACATAGACTTGAACAATCAATGTATTTAACTTATTAAAACCCTATTTGAAGGTTCTCTTATAATTAGCTCTTTAGGGTAATCTTTAACAAACCATCATTCTCTAAGGAGGTTTAAATTAGATTGATTCATATCACCATCTTTCTTAAGAACATCTTTGTCAAGAGCTTTGTTTTGCTCATTGCTTAAGTCTAACTTATCTAAATGAGTACTTATATCGTTCATTTCATTATAGGTTTCATCATGTTATAAAGACAAGAACCATTAAACACAACATGTATAGACTCTTCAACAGCTAAAGTTCTTTTGTTGAATACTTTATATGCCTTATTTGTCAAAGAGTATTCAACAATAATAGTCTCATCTAATTTATAATTAAACTTACCTGATTATTGTTACCATTATTAAGAACATAACACTTGATACCAAAAGGGTGAAAATAAGCGATGTTAAGTTTTTTTCCTTTCTATAGTTTATAGGGGGTTTTCTTTAAAATTCGTCTTAATAAAAACATGATTTGAGACAAAATATGCGGTGTTTATAGTTTTCGCCTAAAAATATTTTGGTAAATAATTTTCACAAAGTATTGTCTTAACTATTTCAATTACGGTCTTATTTTTCCTTTCAACGACTCTATTTTGTTGTGGAGTTTTAAGTGCCAAAAATGTGTGTTCTATGCTATTCTAATTACAAAAATCATGCATTTTAACATTTTCAAATTCTCTTTCATGATGACTTCTAAGAGAGGTAATTATAAGGCTTTTTTTTTTTTTTCATTTTGAACCTTCTTGAAATATTTGAAGAACACATGGTTTATTTTGTCCTTACTTGCAAAAAAGAGGGTCCATATATATCTAGAGAAAGCATTAACAATAACTAAAGTATATCTTTTCCTACTCAAACTTAAGGTTTGTGTAGGACCAAATGTAATAGTTATAGTGGCTTAGAAGATGGGATAGTATTTTTTAGTTTGAAAGAATTTTTTGTTTGCTTTAGTTGTGGATATGCTTGGTATATCTTGTCTTTTTGAAAGTTGATTTTTTATAATCATTTTATAAGATCCTTATTAAAAAGTTTAGAAATGACCTTTACGCTAGTATGTCTTAATATTCTATATTTTAACCAACGATCATTATTTCAGAAGGATAGATAAGTTTTATTTTGACTCAAAAAATTGTCAAAATTGACTTTGTAAGTTTTTTCTTGTCTATACCCTTCAAAAGTACTTTGATCATTGTCAATTTATTAAATGGTACACTTATTTGTTGTGAAGTAACTTTATATCCATTATCATACAATTGACTAATGCTAAACATATATTCCTAATAATAAGAATTGTTGATGAAAATGTTACCTTTACCTAAGATGGTCGATTTCTTATTATCTCTAGAGTTGACATTCCCTTTATCCTTCAAGTTTAATGTTGTAAACTTAGTAGCATCTCCCATCATGTGTCTAAGCATCTATTATCCAATATTCATTTATTGCTTTTCCTTAAAGATTCACATAAGAGTAGGAAATTTAAACTATTGATACTCACTTGAGTTTGAGTCCTTTCAAGTTAGTTGTAGCAATATAACCTTATCTCTTGGGGACCCAAACCATCTTTCTTTTATGATTCATATTGGTGTTTCTCTTTATTTCTCAAGTATGTAAAATATAATCATACCTTCCATAACAGTTAGAAGTCTTATTAGTTGCTTTGACAAAGTAACTTTTATAAGACTTCTAAATATTGTTTTTACTATAATCAACTTTGGTTTTCTTAAAACTAAACCTTTATTGTCCCAAGACCTTTTGTAAATTCTTTTCTCTCTCATCAAACTTGGTTATAGTTTGCCTTAAATCATTTAAGCTAGATTTCAACACATTGTTATTAATTTCTAACTTAGCCAACTTGCCTATACATGCATCTTCATTTTCAATTGCATTGATTTTTTATTTTATTTCTTTATTCTCCTTTGTTAGCTCTCCATTCTCATTCATGATTTCCTTATTTCTCTTCCTTAATTCTTCATTTTCCCTTTTTAAACTTTCATACTCAATTTTCAACTTTTCATTTTCTAATTTCAAGCATTTATTATCCTCTTCAAAGTTTTCTTTTTCATCATTTACCTTATTATATTTATACTTGAATATATCAAATTCATTTCCTATTTCACTCCTTATTTGCTTTAGAATCTTATTTTTCTTTTACATTTTAACAAATTTCTTTGGTAGGTTGATATCAGGCAAGTGCACCTATCAGTTTTAATATAACGGATGTGAGTCCGAATCGATCCCTCAAAGACTTCGAGTATTAATATTAACCTTAGCTTTATTATCTAGCCGGAAAATTATGAAAGTTTGAATTAATTAAAAATACTAAAATTAACAAACTAACTTAATTATAAGACTTAATTAAGCAATTGAAAAAGCGATAAAATCAAGAACGACTTTAAGAAAGTAATAACGTATTTAGGAATTATTTCCCCTAGTGTTAATCATGTGATCACTTAAAAAATATTCAATTCGGTTTCTATTTTTCTTGATTGGAGGGATTCACAACTAAAGTTAATACCTTTCTCAAGCATATTAACCCTAATCCTAAATTATTTACCGGAATCTCTTCACTTAGTAATATAATTTAGAATTGCATTAATGTATAATGAATTCCCATACAATTAATTAACTTTCCGGAAGAAACATGTATCTTATCTCTAAGTATACATGTAATCCTCTTCAATTATGTAAAGAACTAATTACACATGCAATTTCTCAATTAATATGCATAATATCATATATTGATATTCTAGAAATATCAATCAATAATTAACGACATAATTGAATCAAGTAAAGATAGAAACTTTATTGAGAATTCTAAATCAATCCAAGAATCACATGAAACCCTAGGTTCCATAATCCTAAATACTCAAATTCTAAGCTATCATAATGAATCTAAAAACGAGTTTCATCAATAATATAAAATAAAACATGGAAATCCCTTTTGATTGATGAACAATCTCTCTAATTTTGAAGTTGATGTTGTTCCTCTCTTTCTTGATGTTGTTCCGCCTCTTTCTTGATGTTGTTCCGCCTCTTTCTTGATGTTCTCCTTAAGTCTCTTTCTCTTCTCTTGTGTCTCTCCGTTTCTGTAATGTCTCTCATGTCTTTTGAAACCCTTAGATATCATTTTATATGTATATTACAAAGATTCTGTTTTCGTCACCAGACACGGCCTGGGACACGACCGTGTCCCTAGGTCGTGTAACTTTCTGCACTAAGGCAAAATTTTCTACACAATTTCAAAACTTCATAACTTCAAAACTTCATAACTTCTTCATTTGAACTTCGATTTGAGTGAAATTTGATTCATTTTCTTCGTTTTCGATCCTAGAACGCGTTCAAACCTAAAAATCAAAATTTTACTCAATTAAGTGTCAATTTCTTTAAAGAAAACCAAAAATGTGAGGAAAGTACTATAAAATCACCCTATGAAATATGTTTAAAATTAGAGTTATCATAGGTCTTCGTACATGCCTTTTAATTCATTATAAGGAGATTAGAAAGTACTACATACCTCATCATCCAAAGCCATAAGGCAAAGATCTTCATCTGAATCACTTAAATCACTATCACTTTATGTGGCCACCATAGCTTTCTTTGTTAGCACCTTATCACTTTTCTTGAAAAGAGGATAATAATCTCTAATGTGTCCTGATAAGTGGCAATTATAGTATTTTATAACTTCCTTTTTCTCCTTTCTTAGCTTTGATGTATTACTACCATCAACTTTGTCCCTCTTTAACTTCTTATTGAATTTCATGAACTTCTTGAATCTTCTAGCTATCATCACTATTTCATCATCATTATCATCACTCTCATTATCATCATCATTAGTGTTGCAATCGGTAGTTTTAAGAGTAATAGCTTTCTTCTTAGATTCCTCTCCATGTCTCTTATTCATCTCATGTGTTTTGAGTATTCTGAGAACTTGGTCTTTAGATAATGTTTCTAGGTTATGCACATCTTTAACGGCAATTCTCTTTACTTCCCATTTTTTTGGAAGACCTAAAGACTTTGGAATTAATTTCTAAGTTAGAAAATATTTTTTCTAAGCTCCATAAGTGGATTTATAATGTCAATGAATCTCTTGTGTATTTCATCTATTGTCTCATTAGGAAGCATTTTAAAGTTTTCAAATTCACTACACAATAGACTTATTTTAGTGTATTTAACTCTAAATATTCCTTCATACATACCTTACAACTCATCTTAAATTTCTTTAACATATATACAGGTTCTATTAAAGTCATTTTCACTCATACCACAATATAATTAGCTTTTTCATTTAGGTCTACCTTTTTCCAAACTTCCTCGTTATATTCATTCTCTTCCTTGCCTTTTATCTTAATTGGTCCTTTTTTCTATTACATCCCAAAGCTTTCTATTTCATGTTTTAATGAAGATTTTCATCATATACTTCCAATAGGGGTAAGTTCTATTAGTTAGAAGTGGTGACTTATTAGTAACTTGATCTTCCACGAATCTCAATGCATTTAGTGCTATAATCTTTACTCTATGATCTTGCACATTGGATTGAGTTTAATGCCCTAATTTTGCTTCAATACTAATTTCTTGATTTAGATGACCAATTAGATGTAATATTAAGGAAAATGAGTAATAAATAAAGTACATAAATTAAAGAGTAAGGGATAGGCAGATTAAGCCTGGGATTTTAACATGGAATCTAGATCGCTCTCTACTCTTTACGATTACACATTGCCTCAATCGAGGTTTTCAGGCACACTTTTATTAATCTTAATAACAATGGCTTAAGAGCCTACACCTAATTTCAATTGCAAATTATTTCACAATCATGATAACTCTCAATCACTAATATAGTGCACTCTCTTAAGTAAATTGCAAATGTATATAACTTAGCGCTATTTGGGGTTTACAAAATATTGCAAATCAAGAGCACAAGACAATTAGAATGAAGTACAAGTGGATATAAGGAATAATTGTAGATTTTTAGCTTTATTAATTATGCTTCAATTACCTAATAACTTGAATTTAATCCAACCGTTGGTCTACTTCTCTTTGCATTTAATGCTCTATTTTCTATGTGGACCAACCAGATGGCTCAAGAGGGACCAACTGGACAGTTCATTCGAATGGAGTAACTAGTTGGATGATCTTTCAACTTCTAATTATACAATCTAACATATCTTATTGACTCCAGATGACTTAGTATAACTAGGTAGATAATCCTAGAATCATCAGCTATACGATCCAACATAGGCTTTTGATCATAATTCACTTTATACAACCAATTAGTTGTTTCTAAGACTACTAACTGACTACTTCACACTAGAATAGCTGAACAACACACATTAAGGCATAGTAAGCATTTCTAATCCTTTTTTTTTCCTTTTTCAAGAAATCTAGTGAATATTATATTACAAAGATATCTAGCAAAATATAATGTTGCAAAGATAATTCAAGTCCTTTAGTAAATTAACCAGGTTTTTATAAGATTTGCAAAGAAATTCATAATAATGATTAATTTAACATAACTTGCTTGGTTTTGTTCTCGTCAAAATCACACAAGAACCTATTGGTTCAACAATAAGAAGGAAATATCTAGAGTTATTTCAAGAATCAGATAACTTGGGAGAACAAGAGTTTCTTTAAGGGGGATATGATGTAACACCTAACATAAAAATAAAATAAAGTCATATTGTAGGAAAGAGAGTTTTTTTTTTTTAATGAAAGGTAAACTTAGGATTTTCAAAAGTTAAGTAGGGGTAAGCTTAGAATATAAAAAGTCCTAACCCTCTTACAAAACACTCATTCTAACCTAAACTCCTTTTCCGTTACAGAAGTGCTCTTGGCTATAGAGATTTTAGTGAACCATGATGGTAAGACCTTATTTCACAAGACTTTATTGGTTTTTGTTGGATAATCGCAATCATAATCACAGTATTACTGAGTAGTGCGGAAAGGTGAATCATAAAACTTATAGCAAACCTAAGAAGGATCATTGGTACATATTTTGGTGATTTTAGGTCTTAACGATGGTTTAATTCTAAATAATATACCTTTGTTTCCAAGGTTGTGATCGATTATGGGATTGGACGAACACAAAGAGTCACATTAGGGATTCTTCAAATCACTAAGGTAATATATTCTACCTTTGCAATTATTTACCATTTAATAAAGTTTTTTTATTAAGAAGTGTTGTGCAAATGTTCTATTGTGTTTTAGGCTGAAAAGGAGCAAAGATTTCGATGCTTTTGGGTTAAGGTTATGATTAGATGTTAGGTTTAAGGTGTGTGGTTATGTTTTTGGTGAAAAAAGAGGAGGAATTTTGAAAAGAAAAGAATACGGTTAAAGACTATGAGCATAGCCCTGATTGTGATTGTCAAGCTTGAAAAATTTTTTTATTTTATTTTTCCTAATCCAACTTATATCGAACCCTATACCTATTCGATATAAACCCTCAACTAAAAATTAAGGAAAATTTACTTTTCTTTTTTAATTTTGAAAAAAAAAACTTTGGAGTCACTACCTAACCGAGATCAGGAAAAAAAGAGTTGATTAAAATTAGTTAGGTAGATTAATTTTAATCTAGCTTACTGGTGTATGATAAATCTACTTTTGAAAATGATTTTTGAAAACCAGAGAGTTTTGAGTTCAAGGACTAACCTATTAAATCTTAACAGGTACTGCTATAACCTTTCAAATTTAACCTCATATTCAAAATACCTCTTAAAAAAATTCATGTTTACAAGTAAATAAATAAAACAACATAAACTTACAAGAATAAATAAATTTAAAAATTATCTACAAAAGGGAAAAAAATATTTATATTTTAAGTTGCTATATAATTGTGTATAGATACCTACGTACTTGCTATTTGATATTAAACTTTTGTAGATCATTTTGAAAACTTAGGTATGTTAGTCTCTTTTAATTTATGAAAATCAACTAGGTTTTAATTTTTATCGATATATAATTTATGAAAAATTCTAAAAAGGTCCTAATTCTTTTTTAGTGTTTATTTATTTGAAAAGCTCTAAGGAAACCCTATTTTCAAAAAAGGTTCATTAATTGAACTTTTTTTATTTAAAATCTTTTTCTAAGTTATGAAGGACATTATTTTCTTTTATTTTTGTTCTTTATTTTTAATTATTATATTATATTTATTTAATATTTTACCAAAACATGTTTAAAATAAATAAATAAATAAAATAGCAAAGCTTTTCTTCCTCTTCTTCTTCTTTTTTTTTTTGTTACAGTAAAATAAAGAACATTAAAGAAGAAAAAAGAAAAATAATACAATAAAATACATAACAAAGGAGAACTAGACCTTAGGTAGCAACACACAAGTTAGGGGTTAGAGCTTGGGTCGATTTTCGAATTAGGTTGGATCAATTGTAGGCAACAAAATAGGGTCATGCTTGGTTGAAGACAATAACAGTTGTAAGGGGGTGTATTGGGCAACTTCTTACTAATTTTGAATGGGGAAGGTCATTCTTGTGTATTTTAGATTAGGAAATCAGGGTTTAGTTCAAGTGTTACCAAGTTTACTAGTTGTTTGATGGTGTTTTAGAAATGGTCATCGTAATGGTAATCGGGTGATGTATGTCGTGGTGGGTAAAGGTTAATAAAGGGTCATGTTAGAGGTTTTTGAGGGTGCTAAGAATAATGGTGGTGGTGTTTTGTATCAAAACCATCCTAGGGTAGTGTTTCGAATAGTGGCCAAAGGACCTAAACCTTAAGTAGCTGTCGAAAGGGGTAGAGGTAATGGTAGAGTGTGAGACTTCTGGGTTCAGATGCTTATTATAAGGGGATTCTATTTGCCGTACTAGATTCTTTTGAGAAGCTTCAATTCTAAGCGTAACCTAGAGAGAGAGAATAAAGTCATGGCTAGAGAAAGGAATGTTTTTATTGAGTTTGAGAGATGAATCATGATCAAATGGGGATAGGGAAGCTCCTATTTATACTCCTCTAAGATTGAATAAGCATAGAAGGTTAACGATGGAGTTTAATTCCAAATCCTACAATAATGGGTTTTGACAAAATTGAATTTGGATTTCGATGGAGTTGACTACAAATCTAAATTTAGTGGTCAAAAGGAGTTTATTGATGTGATTTCTTATTAAAAATCATAATTAGAAGCTTCGATTTTGACTGGGAAGCTAGAATCTCACTAATTCAATGAGGAAGGAAATCTACGTTTTCAAGCTGTTTCTAATCTGTTTTTTTTTTTTATTTAGGTAAGGAAACAAATGAATTTGGACCAAATTTGAGACTTAATAAAAAGTGGTCATACCTAGCATATGAATACACCATGAAATTAGGTGGGTTCGTGTGAAAATCATATAAAATATTCCCCTAAACATAGGCCACTACATTGAGCTCAAGAAGAAAAACACGAGAAAAAGAAAGAATAGCCAAGAAAGCAGGCGCAGTTACATGCAATGCATGTTACCACGCTCCTAACCTACACATGTACTACACGCGTGTAGCAAAAGAGAAGAAAAAGAACAAATCAAGCTTGAAATGCCTATGTAATTTGTAGTCTTGGACCCACATTATGGGCATTCAATCGTGCCCCTACATTCAGGACCTAGTTTTGTCTTTATTCCTTTTTTTTATGTAATTTAAAATTAAACCCTTATTTATTGAACCTAAATTTTAATCTCGTATAAATTAATTTTTCAAATCGAGCAAAAATTAACGGTTATATTGTGCTTTGACTCTATGCTAAATGACCTAAGGTTCCTTATTTTCATAAGAATCTCATTTTTACTTGTATTTTTGTATTTTTTTATTTTTTAAATCTTTTAAATTTGTTTTCAATTTTTTTAATCAAGACCCTTTTACTAAAAAAAATTCCTAAAATTATAAGGAGGAAAAAATGGGGTGTTTATAGTAACTCCTCTTTATAGTAAAGTTTGAATAAAACTTTACTAAAAAGATAAAAAAAAAAACACTATTTTTTGCCCTAGGAATAAAGTGCTTTAAGAAGCACTATAATCATCTAGTCATCCTAGGCCTGATCAATAAGGGATTTGGTGAATATTGAAAGATATTCTAAAAGATAAAGAAGGCACTCTAAGAGTTGGCTGAAGCATAAGAGTGTGCTTTTAGAATGGTATAGTACTTAGTGAGCAGAATATAACCTTAGAAAGTTCTTAAGAAAGAGAAGCACTTTCAAAGTCGATAAGACCCTAAAAGTGACATTGATTGGTAGATAAAGCTCTAAGAGTTGGCAAAAGCCCTAAAATGATACTAAATGGAGGGTAATGCCTTAAGAGCTAGCAAGAACCCTAAAATGATAGAGCTCTATGAGCTAGTTAGACTAACAACCCCAAATGGGAAATTAATTTGAAACTTGGCTATGCTTTTTCAAGTTGAATAACTTAAGCAGGAGCATCTTTAGTAGATTAGCAACCTTAAATGAGGAATTGACATGAAACTTAATCGTGCTTCTCTAAGCTCACTAACCTAAGTAAGAGTTTTCTTTAAGGGACTAGCAATCTTAAATGAGGAATTGATTAAAAACTTGATCGTATTCCACTGAACTGACTACATTAAGCAGGAGCATTCTTTAGTAGATTAACAACCTTAAATGAGGAATTAATTTGAAACCTGGTCGTACCCCTTTAAGTTGACTAACCTTATAGGAGTATCTTTAGCATACTAACAACCCTAAATAAGGAATTGATTCGAAACCTAGTGGTGCTCTTTTAAGTTGACTAATCTAGGTAAGAGCGTGTCTAGGGGACCAACAATCTTAAATGAGGAATTACTTTACCTAATCATGCTCGCAAGCAAACTAACCAAGGTGAATAGGTAAAGTGCTCCTTGAGCTAGCCAAAACATGAAATGAGAAACAAATTGAAACCTAGTTGTACTCTTTTGAGCTAACTAACCTAAGTGTGTAATCCTTAAGGGATTAACAACACTAAATGAGAAATTAATAAAAACCTGGTAACACTTTCTTAAGCTGACTAACTTAGGTAAGAGTGTCTCTAAGGGACTAGCAATCGTAAATGAGGAATTGATATGAAACTTAATTGTACTCCTTTAAACTGACTAACATATACGAGAATGTCTCTAAGGGACTAACGACCCTAAATGGAAAATTAATTTAAAACTTGGTCATGCTTTTTGAGTTGATTAACCTAAGTAGGAGAATTTCTAGGAGACTAGCAACTCTCAAATGAGAAATCGATTTGAAACCTAATCACGCTTCTTTGAGCTAACTAACCGAAGTAAGAGAGTTCTCTAAGGGACTAGCAACCCTAAATGTGGAATTGATTTGAAACCTTATCATGCTATTCTAAGCTAACTAACCTGGGTAAGGGTGTCTCTAGCAGACTAGCAATTTAAATGAGGAATTGATTTGAAACATTATCGTACTCCTCTAAGTTAACTAACTAAGGTAGGAGTGTCTTTAAGAACTAGCAAGCCCAAATAAGGAATTTCTTTGAAACTTGGTTATGTTCCTCCAAGTTGACTGACCTAGGCGAACGGGCAAAGTGTTCCTTGAGTTAGCTAAAACCCTAAATGAGAAACCAATAGAAATCTGATAGTGCTTTCCTAAGTCAACTAACCTAGGCGAAAACATCTTTAGGGGACTAACAACCCTAAATGAAGAATTGATTTGAAACCTAATCATGCTCCTTTAAGTTGACTAACTTGGGCATGAGCATCTCTAGGGGACTAGCAACCCTAAATGAAAAATCAATTTAATGCCCGATCGTATTCCTTTAAGCTAACTAACCTAGGTGGACGTGTCTCTAGGGACTAGAAACCTTTAAATAAGCAATCAATTTGAAACCTAGTCATATTCCTTTGAGTTGACTAATATAGGTGGAAGCGTTTCTAAGGGACTAGTAACCCTAAATAGAAAATTAATTTAAAACTTGGTCATGTTCCTTTAAGTTGACTAACCTAGGTAAGAGCGTCACTAAAAGACTAGTAACCCTAAATAAGAAATTGATTTGAAACTTGGGAGTGCCTTTTTAAGTTGACTAACCTAAGTGGGAACAAGCGCTCCTTGAGCTTGTTAAATTATGAAACTTAGTTGGAAAAGGGAAGCACCTTATGGGTTAGTTAAAACTCTTAAGAGAAACGATGAAGGAATAGTGCCTTATAGGTTAGCTAAAACCCAAAGAGAGGTCGATGAAGGAAAAGTGCCCTATAGGATAGATAAAACCATAAGAGAGACAATGAAGGGATAGCACTTGTAAACACCTCATTTTTGCTATTTTTATTTCATTATTTTTATTAATTTAGGAAAATAAAAATAAGAAATAATAATAATAATCAAGTCTAATTGTATCGAGTCCAATTATATTGAGTCAAGCCGTAACGAGTGTAGTGGAGTTGAGTCGAGTCAAGTCAAGTTGTATTGAGTTAAGTCAAATCAAGTCAGATCGTTATGTATTGAATTGGATAATGGTAAGTAATCAATTTAGTAATTCTAAGTCGTTGAAAAAATTGCTCTTCATTAAAATATTTTAATCTAGTCCAATATAAATTGGATTTTTATCTAATTTATATTAGGCTAGAATAGACTTAAAAATTTATTAAGTGGACTATTAGGCTAAATCAAATTGAATCAGATCAGGCCTGGTAAATATAAAGCTCAAATAGGGTTTCTAAAAGCTAGGTCAAATATCCAAAGAATTATTATCGAATCTTCTGTATTTAAGATACAAAAGATTCGATTATAGGTTTATAAATAGTAAGTCAGTAGGTGAAGTTTAACATGTTTTTCAATTACACACAATTCATCTACTGACTATGTCACAAGCCATGCCATAATCAGAACATACCGACCCCCCTTCAACCAAATAGCTTGACCAAATTCCCTAACGCAAACTCTATACACCTTGCCTCATAAACACGTCTGCATCTCATTCGACGGCTCTACGTCGCATCATCTTGACAAGCCCATACATGCCGACAATTTGAACATAACACATCAACACCAATGAACATAATAGCCTACCACTTACCTGACTGAACATACTAACTCCTTGCTATGTCTTACATCAAAGCCCTCTGTACATTGAACACTACACTTGCACTAATTCACGCTATGGCATGTTGCACTGACTAATAGCTCCCTCCAACAGCACAACAGCAATCTCATCGACACTTGATTATGTACGTACGTCCGAACACCAACACTCCCTTGAGCACGAGATAGCCCCCTAACGCAATCTACGACCCACTCACTGAAGTCCAATCCACACACCAATACGTACTGGTCGCCTGATCTTCATGCAACACATACAATCGTACACATCAAAGCACTACCCTACATACCATCCTCTTCATCGAAGCACACCACATACATACACATCCATGGCTGATCACCAATACGAAGACACGTGAAGACTATACACATGACGTAAGCCCACTTACATACGATCACAACATACATTGCACATCGTACACGAACCCATGATCACACGTAACTTGATTCGTTTAGGTAAAAAATTTAGTTTTATTTTATTTAATTCAATTATTTTTACTAATTTATTTTTTTAAGTGCAAGTTTTTTTTATTATTTTCATATTACTTTTTTTTAGATAATCTCAATCTTTAATAAATTTAGCTCAATTACATTTTTTAATAATATTGCATTTTTTTTTAAATAAGTGTATCTCCTCCACAATATCTGTATCTTTGAAGAAAATACCTATCTTGCAATTAAGATTTATAAAAAATACGTATCTAGATCGTATCCTAATGGATCTTATATATAAGATTTAGAAAAGATATTTTAATACATGTGAGTTTTTTTAAAAGAAATCTTAACCGGGGTTTTTGAAAAGATTTAGTTAGTTAGGTTTTTAAATAAATAGTTAAGTAAATATAAATTTAGCTCAATTTTTAAAAATAAAAAAGAATTTATCCACTAATATTTTATAAAAAGAACTATGTTAGTTTTATCTTACCTAGTAGATACATAGGCATCCTTAGAGCAATTGTATAAAAAATAAAATTTTTTTCCTTTTTCTTAAAAATTTATTATAAAAAATAATAAAAAATTTACTTTAGTTATATTTTTACATATATGTATATATCTTACTACTTTTTGAAAAATATAAAAATAAAGCCCATTAATTGATTTTTTTTTATTTTTATATGGTGACTTAGTCTTAATAGGTTAGTCTCTGAACAAGGTTTTCCTACCCAAAAACCCTAATTCCACTTTTTCCCAATTGAAATGGTTGGCGTCTCTAATTTTAAATTTTTTTTAGAATATATTTCTTTAATTTAATGTCAAGTAACTTATATTAAGTGGGCTAGACTTATTATAAGTTAAGTTAAGGAAAAATGAAATAGGGCTTAATAGAATTGACAACTCCATTGGGGAAGCTTGATAGGCTAGCTATGTAAAATTAAAAAATCAATTGATGGGTTTTTGTATTATTTTTATTTTATTATATTATAGTTATACTAATCGGTTTTTAGTGATGTAGATCTTAAGATAAAACCGGCTCAATTGGCCGCTATTGGAGAATTAGGGTGGGGGAGGAGGAGGGGGTATTGTATTAGAGTTTTATTAGAGAACATTTAAATGTTTAGATGTGGTTAGACTTAGGTTACTTTAGGAACTTAGGAAAGGCTACCGTTATATAACCTTCAAGTCGTTGGTGTCTTTACCCTCCCTTGGCGATGATAGGCAAGCCTACTCAGGCTTCGATGTAGCCTACTAGGTTTTTCACTAAAAATCCTTGAAATTATAGAGCTTGAGACCCGTAAAATTTACCCTTCTACATCATTCTTTTTGAAAAAAGGGTAGTTATTTCTAAATTATAGGAAAATTATAATTAATTTGCGGTTAGTTTGACGTTCTTCTTCTTCAAAAATAAAGGAAAATTAAAAATAATCAATAACCCTTATATATAAATATTCATGAACTTTATTTCTTTTTAAATCTTATTTTGAATATACTTATATATAAGGGTGCTCTTTGACTGCAGATTCATAATACTTTCTATAATTTATTAATTACCGGTCCTATTGCATTACATGTGTATGTAGTATATTACATTTTTTATATATTTGACCTTTTTTTTATGCTTGTTTCTATGTAGTTATTTTATTTCTTATATTATATGAGTTTTGGTTTTTATTATTCCTTAGTGAGTAAAAGGCTGTATAATTTTAAAAAAAAATTGAAAAAGCTACAAAATTATTAATATCATATCCAGCTTTATTGTAAATTTAGTTGGTCTTGTTGTAAATAATCGCGTCATTTCATGTTTTATGTAATATAGATATGGAAAGTCAAGGTAGCATCAATCCTAAGCTCGTCCATGAGGTCTAGTTGGATAAGTATTCTTTTCTTGAAGCCATCCTGAAAGATTAGTTGAATCAGCTTTTGCTCGCTAAGCAAGATACCATTCATAAGAAGATCAGGTCGGTCATGTCCCTCATGTAAGTCCAACTCCATTAGCCTTTAATTCAAGCCCTTATCCATTACTAAGATTCAAAATCTACAGCTTTTAAGTTTGACCCACATATGTTGATGCCCACTTTAGAAGAACACTCGCAGTTACTTAGTGCCCCACCTCTCGAAGAAAGTATAACTGTCCTAAATTTCAGAATCCATCCTAAGAAAGCCTTCATAACTTTACTAAGAGTAAAAAAGGCAGCCCTAGCACCATTCTAATCTTCAAAAGCTAAGAAGTGTCTCAGTATCTTAAGGCTAGTATAATGGTTTTCAAGCCTAGATGCTTATTACAAATATCGTTAGATCTTTTGTAGGGGATATGAATCGTGGGCTGAGAAGAGGGTAAACGCCTTTATTGTAGCAGTATTCGAGACAGGGCTATTTCCCTTCAAATACGATCAAGTCCATTATAGGGTAGCCGAGCTAGTTCCCAATTCTTAGCTAGTAACTCCTATATATCCGCATTATTAGCAAAGCAATTTAGGACACTTTGCTACTTAAGAAAGTAGGGGCATGGGTACTTCATGGCTAATCCTACAATCCTCACTGTGTATTTTTTAAGTCACACGTAGGAGTATGGAAGGAATCTTCTTAGAAAGTCCCTGATTGAAAATATGAACTTGATTGACGATTTTGCTCATCACCTTAAGGTACTGATGCAAGACAAGTGTACCTATCAGTTTTAATATAGTGGATGTGAATCCGAATCGATTCTTTAGAGACCTCAAATACTAATACTAACCTTAACTCTATTATCTAACTGGAAAATTGTGATAGATTGAATGAATTAAAAATACTAACATTAACAAACTAATTTAATTATGAGACTTGATTAAGCAATTTAAAAAGCAATAAAATTAAGAACAACTTCAAAAAGGCAAATAACGTATTTAGGAATTATTTCCCCTAGTGTTTAACATGTGACCGCTTAAAATGTATCAAATTCAATCTCTATTATTCTTAACCGGAGGGATTCACAATTAAAGTTAACACCTTTTTCAAGCATATTAACCCAAATCCTAAATTATTTACTTGAATCTCTTGACTTAGTAATATAATTCAGAATCACATTAATGTATAATGAATTCCTACACAAAAGAATAACTTTCCAGAAGAAACATGTATCTTATCTCTAAGTATACATATAATTCTCTCCAATTATGTCAAGATCTCATTACACATATGATTTCTCAATTATCATACATAATATCATAGATTGATACCCTAGAAATATCAATTAACAATTAAAAAACATAATTGAATCAACAAAAGATAGAAACTTTATTGAAAATTATCAATAAATCTAATAGTCACATGAAACCCTAGGTTCCATAATCCTAAATACAAGAATCTTAAGCTACCAAAATGAAAATAAAAACGAATTGCAATAAAATTAAGAAATAAAACATGAAAAACCCTTTTTGTTGATAAAAAATCTCTTCAATCTTGAAGTTGGGTGTTGCTTTCACCTTTTGTTTCTCCTTTTCTTCAAGTCTCTTCTCTTTTGAATGTCCAAAGTTATGTATGAAATCATAGTAAGTCCTTTTATAATATATTGTAAAGTTTCCTTTTTCGTCACCAGATATAGCTTGGGACACAGTTGTGTCCCTAGGTTGTGTAACTTACTAACCTTAGCATAAAAAATCTTCCTGGACGGACATAGCCTGGGGACATAGTTGTGTCCCAGACTGTGTAACTTTCCAACCAAAAATTGCTACTTTCTCTTATTGTTTATGTAATTTCAAAACTTCATAACTCATTCATTTGAACTCCAAATTTAGTGAAACTTGATTCTTTTTCTTTGTTTTCAATCCTAGAAAACGTTCAAACCTTGAAATCAAAATTTTAATCAATTAAGTATCAATTCCTTTAAAGAAACCAAAGATGTAAGGGAAATACTATAAAATCACCAAGGGAAATACTATAAAATCACCATGTGAAATGTATTTAAAATAAGAGTTATCAAGTACCAAATGAAGCTAAATTTAAAGGATGGGTACCAGTCATAAGCAAGATGCAGCCAGTAGATTTTGAAGATAGTGCCTAAGTGAACAAACTCTACTAGAAGCCCGATATTTACTTGTTCCAAAGCAAGAATGTCAAATCAAGGCATCGGAAATGTCAGTTAAGTCAAACCTAACTCAAAAGTCGTAACCCTAGAAGAAAACATGAACAAGATGATAGAACAAATCTAAGCTCTCACTCGGGCTATTGGAATTCTCAATGATAAACAAAGATCTTAAGTTAACCTAAATCAGAATGTAGAAGCGACCCTTTCCCCCTTGAATTGGAAGATGTAGAATCAATTCCCAATGCTAAGATATGGAGGAAGGAGATTGAGGAAAAACACCAAAAGATGGAAGGAAAGTTTATGTAAAACTTGATCGAGAAGATGAAAACCTTAGAAATGGTTAATGGGTTTGAGTAGATGGAGATGATCAACTTGCTGACATATGAAAAGATGATTTCCAAGAAAGATTTAAGGTTTCGAAATTTGAGAAATACGACAAGATCGATTGCCCAAAGCTCTACACTAGGTTGTACATAAAAAATGGGGAAATACACGAGGTATGAAAAGGTAATGGTTTGGACCTTTCAAGATAGTTTGATTGGGCCCACCTTAACTTGGTATGCCTAATTGGACTTATATGAGATCAATACTTGGGATAAGCTAGCACGAGCTTTCTACAACCCTTATAAGTTTAACGTCGAAGTGGCTTTATCCATGTAAGATTTGAATAATCTATGAAAGAAGACCAATGAAAGTTTTAAGGAATATGCTCAGAGATGGAGGAGCATGGCAGCTAGGGTGACTCTACCCTTAATAGAAAAGGATTTGACCTTTGCTTTTATCAACACTCTTAGAAGCCTATATTACCAACATCTGGTAGGACACCCTGCCTCTAACTTTGCAGAAATTATAGCTTCAGGGTATCGAATTAAGGAAGCTATCACCACTAGAAGGCTTCATAATCCTAAAGTAATGGAGAAGAAGATGCCTCTGGTAAGATTTTCCAACAAAGCCAAAGAAGCTACTGTAAGCGTTGTCAAAACTGCCAATCTTATTAGACTAACAGCTCTAGTAGCCATGTTAGGAAAATCTAATCCCCTGCCGAATCCGAGTCAGAATAACTACTCACAAAGGAGACAGTTTATCCATATTCCCATTCCTCTAAGCTAGGTTCTTGCCTAACTAAGGAAGGAGAATATATTGACATTTGAAATACCGAAGGAGGGACAAAAACCAAGGGACTGCAACCCATAGCTCCATTGCGATTATCATTTAGGGTAAGTGAGGCATTATATGGACCACTATCGGAGATTTAGACATAAGATTCAAGATCTTATTGATGCAAAGTTAGTTTGATTGGATTTCATTCAGACTCCCATTCCTAATGTGGGTAACAATCCTTTACTAGGTCATAGACACTCAATTAACATGATCACTGTCAAAGAGTCTAAACCAGAGATTGATTTAGATAGTCTCCCCATCATTATTGAAGAGGTAACTTAGAATCTAAGGCAGGTTAGATACTTGCAGAATATGAATCTCAAAGACAGAACCCGGACTAAACCGACAATATATCAATTGCTGAAGGATGGGAAAATAAAGAAAGCTAACATTATGGCTATGATGATTCCAAAACCACGAAAGAGGTGTACTCAGAAGGAGCTTAAAGAAAGGTATGAAGCCAAAGCTTCAACGATCAACACTCTGGGAGAGTCATTAGGAAAGTTTGAGTATTTAGTTGATTATGCCAATTCATCCGTAGTATATGCTAATGAACCACCTATCGGATGGGGTCCTGAATTCGAGAAAGAAGACAAACTTATTACAAAAGTGAAGAAGACAACTAAGATGTTTAAAATGATTGGAGATGAGCCTCAGCCATTGGTTTTTTAGTACTACGAGAAGACTAAGAAGGTTAAAGAATTGGATGAGCCTAAGGAAATTGCTTTTAATGTCCCGATAGCTTCGGTGAATTACAGAGCAGCCCCTTTGGATTACCAGACAATGAATCAGATAGCCAAGTCTTCATCACCTATGGTCGGTAGGTTTGCTTGGTTGGGATGAGTCTATGACCAGAATGAAGAAGCTAAAAGGAAGACTACTATGGAGGAAGCTTCTCAAAAGATCTTTGAAGATACGGATGAGAAAGATCCTTGCCAAAAAGATAGTGAAAACCAATAAGTACAAGATTATGGATCAGTTAGCTAAGGTACAAACCCAGATCTCTCTAATGGGCTTATTATTATCATTAACTACTCATCGGGAAGCTTTGATCAAAATTTTGAAGGATGTCAAAGTACCCAAAGGGATTAGTAGTTAATTCGATATTTGCGATGAATCAAATTTTATTCTCACTTGATGAGCTAGGTGAAGAAGGAGACCGGTACACAAAGCCCATTTTCATAGTGGTCAAGTATGAAAGGAAAGTGGTTGCTTAAGTACTAATAGATAATGGTTCTTCACTGAATGTGTGTCCATTAGCGACACTAAATTTGCTTAGAGTAGATTTGGCTGAGATAAAGCCTAGTTTCATTTCAATAAGGGCTTTTGATGGATTAAAGGGGGGAGATACTTGGAGAAATTGAGCTACAGGTCGAGATCAATCCATAGGTGTTCTCTATCCCATTTCAAGTCTTAGATATATTACGAACTTTCAATCTTCTATTGGGAAGGCCATGGATTCACTTAGCAGGGGCAATACTGTCTAGTCTACATTAAAAAGTGAAATTCATAGCCTACGGGCGGTTGGTTACTATTCTTGGAGAGTAAGATTATGAGATTTACAAAGAGATAGCTATTTTGTATGTTGGTAGTAATGAATTGGAGGAACTAAGGTTATAAATTTTTTATGAGGTCAGCATGATTAAAGTGTCAAGCTAAGTGGCATAAGGTTGCTTAAAACAGCCTAATCAGCAAATTGGAATGTTTGGGCTTGGATATGAGCCTACTAAAGAAGAGATCGAAGAAATGAAGGCCGAGACCAAAGGGAAGAGAGGAGATCATCTATACCATGCTCATATGGATTTTCTAGATATTCGTCAAATATTCCCAATACTAGCTAGTTTTCAAGAACCTGAAGTAGCTAGTTTATCCAAAGTTTTGGAGTAATACAGCATCAATCTAGACGAGAAGAAAGATATTGGTGTCCTAGTTTCCTTGTGCAACTAGTTTTCCGTTCCTATTAATAGGTCTCTTTAGAAAAGCAATATAAGATCAATTATAAGCATTCGATTTCAATAGTTAGTTCGATTAGTTAGGCCTTTTTTCTTTTAGACAATTTGAATTCATTCAATAAAATTAGTTCCTTTCTTTCCATCAATTCTTCTTTGTTATTTATTCATATCCTTTTGCTTTTTTATTACCTTTACTCTTCAAATCTAATAAAAATGATGAACATAATGGATATCTTGCACTTGTAAACAATGAAAGTATCAATATCACCTTTGGCCCTGCTAGGTCAAACATCAGAGATGATATTGAGACTTTAAACAAAATACAAGAGAGTTGGTGTCCATTTGAATAGGGTAAGGTGATTATTGATGAACTGATACTTGTGATCAATTAGGGTATGCAAGAGAATCCACAAAACTTGAAAATTAGTAGTAACAGATAATTAGAAATAAGAGTTATCGGATTTGTTATCGGAATACCTAGACATATTCACCTAATCCTATGAGGACATGTCCGGTTGGGATTTGTCCATTGTAGTTAATAAGTTGCCAATAAGAGAAGATATTATACCAGAAGGCAAAAGCTTAAGCAGTTTAGGTCAGGTATACTTCTTAAAATAAAAGAAAAAGTGAAGAAATTACTAGAAGTTAAGTTCATAGAAGTGTCGGATTACCCTGAATGAGTAGCCAATGTGGTGCTAATATTAAAGAAAAATGGGAAAGTTAAGGTATGTATGGACTTTTGTGATTTAAATTTAGTGACACCAAGGGATAACTTTCCTTTACCTCACATTGATGTATTGGTGAGCAACACGGCCGAAAATAATCTTTTTTCATTTATGGATGGTTTCTCGAGATATAATCAAATTAAGATGGCAGAAGAAGATAAAATCAAAACCACCTTCGTTACCTCTTGGGGAATGTTTTGTTATCATGTGATGCCTTTCAAGTTGAAGAACGCTAGGGAAATTTATCAGCATACAATGGTAGCCTTGTTTCATGACATGATGTATCAGGAAATCAAAGTTTACGTAGATGATATGATTGCCAAATCCAAGGAGGGTAAAAATCATGTTGATATTTTATGTAAGTTGTTTGAACGGTTGAGGAAGTTTCAACTTACGTTGAATCCAAAAAAGTACACCTTTAGAGTAAACTTGGGCAAATTGTTAGGTTTTGTAGTCAACAGAAAAGGGATCGAGGTGGACCTAGACAAAGTCAAGGCAATCGTAAACATACCTGCACCAAAAATTGTAAAAGAAGTAAGGGGATTGTTAGGGAGGTTAAATTACATTGCTCGATTTCTATCATAACTAACCGATAAATGTAAGCCATTATTCAAACTTTTGAAGAAAAACGTAGCGATAGAATGGGACAAAGAATGTATGTAGGCATTTGTTGAAATCAAGGAGTATCTTATGAATTTGCCAGTACTGGTCACTCCTACACCAAGATGGCCATTAATTCTCTACTTAATGATCCTTCCTAAATTGATGGGATGTATGTTGAGGCAGAAAGTTGAAATAGGCAGAAAAGAACATCCTATATAATACTTGAGCAAGGAAAACAAAAATACTTAAAGGTGGAAAGAACGTGTTGTACTCTAGGCTTAGGTAGTACACTCTTTATTACTTAGTAAAGTTGTTGATGAAACGTGACTCGTTGAGGTATTTAGCTGAAAAGTCGACATTGATTGGGAGAATATCTAAGTGTCAGATGCTACTCTCTAAGTTTGATATCAAATATATAAGTCAAAGTTTAGTCAAAGGGCAGATAGTGGCCAATCAATTAGTAAAATACCTACTAAAGGATGAAGATGATGGTTTAAAAGCTCAATTTTTTCATGAAAAATGTAGTGGTGGCAAATGAATTGAGTGGTGAAAAATCGGGATGGAAAATGTATTTTGATGGAGCGGCTAATATATTCAGATGTGGAATAGGAGTAGTACTAGTATCACTTAAGGGTAATCATTTTCTTGTGGCAATGAAGTTAGCATTTCTATGTGCAAATAATATAGCAAAATATGAAGCCTACATCTTAAGGCTCAAAATGACGTTAGACATGGGAATACAAAGGCTTAAGGTGTATAGAGATTCTTCTCTTATAATTCTCTAGATCTTGGGAGAATATAAGATGAAAGATAAAAAGTTGATACCTTATCATGAGCATTTAAGTAAGCTAATTAAATAATTGAAAGATTCCAAAAATTTTCATTTACTTACATTCCAAGAATCTAAAATCAATTTGCCAACACATTGGCTACGTTAGCATCGATGATGGGATAGAAATTCAACCCTTAAAAATTGAGGTAGAAGTAAGACCAACTTTTTGTCTAACAGTTGAAGAGACGGAATAAAAGAAAGTCTAGTATTATGATATCAAAAAGTTACTTCAAAAAGGAGAGTTCCTTGATGAAGTTGATAGAAAAGACAAAAAAAACTTTAAGGAGATTGGCTACTCATTTTCTGTTAAGTAGAGTCGCATTATACAGAAGATCACCAAATACAACATGGTTAAGGAATATAGATGAAGAAGAAGCTGAGAAATTAATAAAAGAAGTACACAAAGGAGTCTATGGTCCTCATATAAATGGATACATGTTAGCTAGGAAAATCACAAGAATGGGATATTTTTGGATAACAATGGAATCAAATTGTATTAAGTACGTGAGAAATTGTCACCTGTGTTAGGTATATACTAACAAAATCAACGCTCCTCCCCAAGAATTACATATGTTGTCAACTCCTCAACCTTTCTCAATGTAGGGAACAGATATGATTGGTCTAATTTCACCAACGGCTTCAAATGGGCATAGGTTCATTATAGTCATGATTGATTACTTTACCAAGTGGGTAGAAGCGGCATTGTATGTTACAGTGATCAAAGGAGTAGTAGTAAAATTTTTGAAAAGAGATATCATTGCAAGATATGGTGCACCCAAGTCCATTATTACAAACAACGAGTCAAATTTGAACAACAAATTGATGGTTGAAGTGTACAACCAATTCAAGATCAATCATAGAAACTGAACTCTGTATCGACCTTAGATAAATGGGGTAGTTGAAGCCGTTAATAAGAATATTGAGAGAATTATTGAAAAGATGGCAATTACTTATAAAGACTAGCATGAGATGCTTCTCTTTGCTCTCATGGCTTATAGAACCTCAATCGGAACCTTTATAAGCGCAACATCTTATTCATTGGTCTATGGAGCTAAAGTGGTACTATTGGTGAAAGTAGAAATACCTTCATTTTAAGTGTTAGCAAAAACTCAGCTTGATGAAGGGAAGTGGCTGAAGAAGTGAATGGATTGAACCTCCTAGATAAAAGGAGGCTTGTAGCGATATGTCATGGTCAATGCTACCAACAGAGGATGATCTGAGCTTTTAATAAGAAAGTATGCCCGAGGTACTTCATAGAAGGAGACTTAGTGTTGAAGAAAGTATTGTTGAACGCAAAAGACCCTAGGGGCAAGTTTGCTCCGAATTATGAAGGCCCTTATGTGATGAAGAGAGTATTATTAGGAGGTGCATTAGTGTTAATAAAAATGGATGGCTCAAAATTAAGAGGACCTATGAATTTAGATGTAGTTAAATTGTATTATCCATGAATACTGAATTCAATAAAGATTGCAATTTTTTCTTAAGAATTGTTTGTAGTTAATTTTTTATTGTTTACAAGTGAAGATAATATCCATAAATGTTCTCGAATTCGAATGTTTATTAACTAACAAATATTTCACCAATAAACACTTATATACTATGATTCTTAGTCTCATACACTTAAACACTAGACACTTACCAATGAATTTGAGTTACTAAGTAAATTAAAATCAAATGTTCTTAACGATTTAATCTTGTTTCTTTTAAAAAGAGATTTATTTTTTAGAAATCATAGAGAAGGTGGAAATTGAGACTTAATGACAATAAAAGCATAACTAAGACATGAGCATGGTACAGTTAAGCAAAAGATTCCAATCATAAAGAAGACCTTATTCAAAGAAGAAAAAAGAAAGAAAGAAAAAAAAAAGAGAAGAGAGAAAAGAAAGAAAAAAAAAAGGAAAAAAAATAAAACGAGAAAAGTAAGAAGAAGAAAAAAAGAGAAAAAAAAAAAGAAGAAAAGGAAAAAAGGAAAAAGAAAAGAAGCAAGGACAATACTTTGGTAATATTTTGTTGACTGAATGAGTGAATATCGAGAGTCAACATGAGGTATGCCGATTAGTTGCTATTTGCAAGATTCTTCATTCCCAAGTAAAATGGTTCTAAAAGTCTTTAAAAGAGATATTTAGGAGAATTAAAAGTTTTTTTTTTTAAATATTGAAGAGATCTATACTTTTCAGATTATCTACTAAATCAAAAAAAATCTCAAAGAGATCTATCCTCTTCGGATTATCCACTAAATAAAAAAAATTCGAAGAGATCTATCCTTTTTGGATTATTTACCAAACATAAACAAGGAATCTAAAAAAGATGTATCATCTTCGGATCGTTTACCAAATCAAAAGAAATCTTAAAGAGATCTATCATTTTCATATTATCTATTAAATTAAAAGAGATCTTAAAGAGATCTATCCTCCTCTTTAGATTATCCACCAAACCAAAAGAAATCTCGAAGAGATTTATCCTTTTCAGATTATCCGCCAAACCAAAACAAGTTAATTTGATTCCTTGTGATTTTTGCCCTATCCTACTAAGATAAGTACCATAATTTCTTTGCCTTATCCTGATAGGCCTTCTAACCTTTTCCCATTCCTTTGCCCCGTCATTGCAAAACGGGTTGTTTATTCTTTACATCAACTTTTTGAGTTGATGTCCTTCTTCAAGATGAAATACAGCTTAGTCAACCATTTAAGTAGGGTTTGGCAAAAATGGGTATTTCTTTTGTCTTTGTAGTAAAGCTCTAATCGAACTTCCTTACAAAAAAGAGTAACTGTAGAAATCTCATTTTTGCTATTTTCGTTTAATTATTTTTATTGAGCCAGGAAAATTAAAATTAAAAAAAATTAAAATTAAAAAATAATAAAAATCAAGTCGAGTCGTATCAAGTCCAATTATATTGAGTTGAGTCATAGCGAGTCTAGTCATATTGTATTGAATCGAGTCAAATCAAGTTAGATCATTTAGTGTCGAATCAAATAATGGTAAGTGATCAATTTAGTGAATTCTAAGTCATTGAGAAATTAGGGTTCATTAAAATATTTTAATCCAGTTCGATATAAAATGGATTTTTTTATTTAATTTATATTGGGTTAGAGTACATTTAGGATTTATTAAGTGGATTATTGGGCTAAATCAAATTGTATCGGATCGAGCCTGATAAATAAACAGCCTAAATAGGGTTTATAGAAACTATGTTAAACCTTCATCATATCCTTTGTATCTTTTGTTTGTTAAGATCAAATCCATAATTAAAAGATATGAAATATTCAATAAGTAGATATTATAAATAGGAATTTATTGACGAAGTTCATGACCGTTTTTTTAAAATCCACACATTCAATAAAATACGATAGCCTCTCATCCTTCGATCACACTTCACCGCCCCTTAATCTTTACTTCACTACTACTCTCAATTCTATACACTTACACTGATCATGACATTCTATGCCGCACATTGGACAATCCTGATTGCCCTTGACATCTACAAAGCCAACCCCCTACCACATACAACTCCTGTCACCAATACCCTACCAATGTCCCCTGACCTAAATGTCCATAGCTAATGAAGCCCTAGACCGAAGTCTAATTCCATACACGCCACTGATCACTAACGAAGCCCTTAACCTTGAAGCAAACTTGATACGCCCTTGTTTTGTACCCTCACAACATACACCCACAAAGTACTTGCATGTACTGCCATATCCTCCCCCTCAATCGAATACTGCCATACGTCCTTCACCTCCACCTACATAGCACCAATTCACACACTTCTTCAATACACAATTGCACAACACCACTTCATACACTTCTTTAACATAAGATAGTTCGCGTACACACGTTGAAATCCACGATCATCGACGAACTACACACATGTTGAAATCTATGATCAACATGACGTAAGTACACCATATACTATCAACACGATGCCGATCACGCATGACTCAAATGGTTTAGGTAATAAAATTATTATTTTATTTAAATTTTTTTATTTCTTTTATTAATCTAATTGTTTTTATTAATTTGCTTTCTTTAGTATAGGTTTTTTGGTATCATATTATTGACTAATTTTTAGATAAATTGGATTTTTGATGAATTGCTTTTTTAGTAAAATTACACTTTTAGTTGAATCACGCTTTTTTTTTGCCGAAATTGCATTTTTTAGAAAATCATGTATATTTTCTCTGAGATCCATATTTTCGGAGAAAATACGTGTTTAGATCTTATCTTTAACGTATCTTAGATTTGGAAAAGATACGTATTTATATTATATTTTCAACATATCTAGGATTTGGAGAAGATATGGATCTAGATTGTATTCTAGTAGACTTACATATAGGATTTTAAAAAAATATCTTTTAACACATAGTGTTTTTTTTTAAAAAAAAATCTTAATTGGAATTTTAAAAAAGATTTAGTTAATTAGGGTCTTCTTAGATTTGTGAAATTAGACTTTTAGGTTTTTTTAAAAAAAATAATAAATAAATAGTTAAATAAATGTAAACCTAGCTCGATTTTCAAAGTAAAGAAAAATCTACCCACTAAATATTTTGTAAAAAGAACTACGTTGATATGATCTTGATTAGTGAATACATAGGTACCTTCGAGACAACCATATATAAAAAAATAAAAAAAATTATTTTTCTTGAAATTCGTAATAAAAAAAAATAATAAATTCATTTTATTCATATACTGTATATCTTCACATAGTTTAGTATTTTTGGAAAATTATAAAAATAAAGCCCATCAATTTTTTTTAGCTTTTACATGGTGACTTAGTCTTAATAGGTTAGCCTTCGATCTTGGTTTTTTCTTATTTAATTTTCTAAAAATTATTTTTTAGAAAATACATAAATTAGTAGCCTTCATTTTTTTTTTTACAAGTCAAACTGGTTGGCGGCTCTAATTTTTTAAATTTTTTTAGAAAAATATTTTCTTAATTTTATATCGAGTAATCTATATTAAATAAGTTAGGCTTAATATGGATTAAATTGAGGAAAACAAAATAGGGCTCAACAACACTTTATAAGCTAGCTTAAAACATTTAAGGAGAGATTAACAAAGGGAAAGCACCCTATAGATTGGCTAAACCATAAGAGAAACGATGAAGGGATAGCGCCTTATAGGATAGCTTAAACCATAAGGTAAATGATGAAGGGACAGCAATTTGTAGGATCGCTTAAAACCCTAAAGGAGATGTAAGATGGGAGAGTGCTATATAAGCTTGCTAGAACCCTAAAGGAGGTGTAAGTCATGACAGTACCTTATGAGTTAGCTAGAACCTTAAAGTGAAGTATGAGTAAGGATAGCGCTTTATGAGTTGGCTAAAACCTTAGAAAAATATTGACAAAGAGGAAGCACCCTACGGGCTAGCTAAGAATCTTAAAGGAAATTGATGAAAGGAAAGTACCCTATAGGCTGGCTAAAGACCTTAAGAAAGATTAACAAAGGGGAAGTGCCCTATAGGTTGGCTAAGACCTTAATTGGCAATTAAAGAAGCAAAAAGGAAAAATGCAGCCAATTTGAAAAACCTCTTAACTTGAAAAATTTTTATAAACAAGGAATTGGTTGACTAAAAACCATTTATAGATAAGGTCCTTTGATTTGAAAAAGAGTTAGTAGATATTAATCATGAGGAAAACTACATCAAGGAGAAAGACTTAGACAAATAAGGTTAACTTAAAAGGTGCAACCACATTGGATGAAATCGGACAACTTGATTTGAAAACCTTGATATGGAATTGAAAATTGGTGGAAAACTTGTAACAAGTCTTTACCTTACCCCTTACCATTTTCTTTCTTTTTTTCCCTTCTTTTGTCTTCTTCTTCTTCTTTTTTTCTTTTTCTTTTTTATTTTTTGTTGTTGAAAGTTTGCTAACAAATACAAATTCTTATGCAAAAAGCAAGAGCTGTAATCAGTCTCTTCCTTAATAACCATGTGGGGTATCTCATACTCTTCTTAATCTCTAAAAATATCTCCGAAACCTAATATCGTTAAGCTTAAATTGGTGAAATACTGAGTTTCCTAATGGGGCCTTGTGATTTTGAACATTTTTTGCCTAAGGAAATTGTAACTCATGATTAGTCTAGTTAAATAAGACTTTCTTGCATGCTCTTGACTACTATTCTAAAAATTATGGTCCAATTTGTAGGCGATATGTGTTAATCAATTTGTTAGGTCTTTTTCGGTTCAATATTATAAATTAGGCTTTTGGTCAAATAGTTTTAAGATAAATTAATGATAAGGTTTATTTTAAAAGAATTATTTTTATCCAACTTGAGTGTATAAATCAAGAACCCTTTAAGGAAAAACTAGAATTGTGCTGGCCCTAATTTCAAAAATAAGTTTTATTTAAGATAAATTATTCCTTATAATCAAAAGTGTTTTCATTAAGTGGGGAAGGTGTTGTGGGTAGGGAAGGCCTTATGTTTGTGATTTGTGACGGGTAAGGAGGTTTTGTGTTTGTAATTTGGAGTGTGATTCAAAATGGATACGTAGGCTTTGTGCTCGAGATGGGAATGTGATTCAGGGCTTTGGGCTTCTAGGTCTTCTTTGGTTAGGGCAATTATGTTCAAGTTTGCTTTCTTGTTAGGATGGATGTACCTTTAAGGCTTTTCTCTCACATATAAGCTTGATTTTTCAGGCCTCTCTTCTTCTTCTTTTTTTTTTTCCTTTTCCTTCTTAATCTTTTTTTTTCTTTTCTTTTTTCTTATTTCTTCTTTCATTCTCTTGTTATTTCTTACCCCCCTTTTTTTAAGCTAATAACTATCTCCCTAAAGTGTTTGGATTACGCTTATAAGGTCTTTGTAAACTCTTCTTTATTTCAAAGAAAAATATATTATAAAAAACGAAACATTATCCTTGAATTGATGCCACTAAGGTAAGCACTAACCAGTTTTTATCCTTTCCTCCTAATTAATGACCTTAGCCTCCGAATTGCCTCATTATGAGTTGGTTCTCAATAAGGTTATTTAAATCCAAAAGCACTACAACTTGGTTCAATGAGGTTTATAAGCTATATATATGTTTGGGACATTAGAAATGATTGTCTAACTTCATTTTGTTTTACTTATCAAATTCAAAATGGATCTCTTTTAAGAAATGAGTCTCAAAATCCTTACCACAATGTTACTCAACTCTTGATATGTTTTAGAGGTTAGTGTATGGGATATAGTTTGCCTTTTTTTCATTCCAAACCTTACAAGTGAGTTATCATTTTCCTAGATAGGAGTCCATATTAATTTGCCCTAGGATAGAGATTAACTTTACCTCCCAATTTCTCGAATTGTTCCTTAAAACATAGCTTAGTAGGAAATGATGCCTCTCATTTAATTTAAGTTCAAAGTTAAATTTCAAAAGACCAAATATCTTGAATCTTGCATGTTCCTGATGGCTTAAGTAGATAATTGCCTTAAACTTATAATTCTTAATGCCCCTTTGGCTTTCATGTTCATTTTATGGGCATAGTTCTTTAGAGTTGACCGGGCCAGTGTTTGAGATGGATGAGTTATGAATTACCTTTTCGTTTGGATTGAGGTTGTATTTGGCTTTGTATTTTAACTAGCTTCATAATTGGGCTTGGTTTTCTCAATGGACCAGGGGTTTTAGGTTAGTTTGGCTAGCTTGATGGGATGGGGTTTGTTCAGGTCAGTTACCTTAATAGGCTAAAGGTTCATGTATCAATTGGTTACCTTAATGGTTCAATGGCTCATGTTTAGATTGATAAGTTTAACGGGCTGAGGGGCTCATATTTTCGTTAGTTGCCTTAATGGGCTAAAGGCTTGTGTTTAGGTTGTTACCTTAACAAGCTAAGGGCTTGTGTTTGGGTTAGCTAACTTAATGGGCTAAGAGTTCGTGTTTAGGTTGGTTGACTTAACAAGCCAAGGGTTTATGTTTGTTTCGAGTCCTATAAGAATTTGTAACAATTAGCAACCTTCTTTTTTCTTTTCTTTTCTTTTTACTTTTCTTCTTCTTCTTTTTTTTTTTTTTTTGTGAGGACAAAAGATAAGGCTTTATAGAAACTGAATGATCCAATTACAAATAAGAATAGGGCATCTTAAGGTTTTACATTTCCTTGAGTGAGAAAGAGCAATGGTTAGATAAATGCTATACTTATGGAATGCTAAAAAGAACTTTCATTACCTCGAAAAATTAGAGTGTAGAGAAAAATAAAGAAAAATGAGCTTAACATTTATTCTCAATTATTCAATGAAAGTTGACATTTATTTCAAGCCCTTTAGCCACAAACTAAAAAATTCAAATTTAAGTCTAGTAACTGAGCTCTAAGCTCTTTCAGCATTTCTTGGGTTCCTCTATGGTCTAGTTCAGGAAAGGCTTTTAAGGCCCGGCCATAAGCTTCAGAATATTTGAGTTTCTCTCTTAAATAGGTAATCTTAGCTTCTAGCAGCTGTTTGCGAATCTTAGGGAAGTCTTGCAACTTATTAATTCTCTAATTGTTAAATTGTTGGTCACCTGCCATTATCTGTAGGACTTAAGCATTTCATGGCTAAGAGTCATTTATGAATGAAACAAAATAATATACATGGAAGAATGCATATGCTAGAACCGTTAGGTTAATACATCATTTCTTAAGTTGTAACCCCATTATTGATAAGAATAGGTGCAAAAATTTATTTCATTTTTAAGACCCTCAAGTGGAGTCGCAACTTTTTGGAGTAGTATGTTAACTTATGGTTTAAGAGAAGTATATACGATCAAGGTAGGCTTTAAAGGTCTTTAAGCTCCATGGCCTTACGTACTCTTGAAGAAATGGTTCATTGGTTTCATCAAAGCTTAAGTGGGTTAGTCTAATTAACCTTAAGCAATGGTTACCTAAAAACACCTGAAACCTCAATAGCCTCCTATCTTAGGATCCTAAGATGGCTTAAGTTTGATCATATCTACCTTATATCTATGATGCAATAAACTTCCCCTAAGAATATTTATAAGCAAAATAATAGCAAATTAACATGGGTATTTTGAAGGATAAATTTAATTTAGGGATGTTTAAGTGGCTAGCACTCTTAACGGTTTCTAATGGAATTGCCAAGCTATTGAGCCTATATTTTTTGGTTTTATTTTATTTTCCTTAATCCAATTTATATCGAACCTTATATCTATTCAATATAAACCTTTGACTAAAAGTTAAGGAAAATTTGATTTTCTCTTTAATTTTGAAAAAAAAAAAACCTTTGAGTCGCAACTCGACTAAGGTCGGGAAAAAAAAAAGAGAATTATATTAAAATCAATTGGGTGGATTGATTTTAATTTAACTTACTAGTATGTAATGAAACTATTATTGAAAATAGTTTTGAAAACTAGGGTTTTTGAGTCCAAGGGTTAACCTATTAAAACTTAATAGGTACTACTGCAACCTTATGAATTTAACCTTATATTTCAAAATACCTCTTTAAAAAATTCATATTTACAAGTAAACAAATAAAAGTACATATACTTACAAGAATAAATGAATTTGAAAATTATGTACAGAAGAGGAAAAGAAAAAAATACTTATATTTTAAGTCATTTTGTAAATGTATACAAGTATCATGTACTTGTTATTCAAGATCAGACTTTTATAATTTATTTCGAAAATTTTAGTATGCTGGTCTCTTTTAATTTCTGAAAATCATCCAAGTTTATATTTTTATCAATTTATTTAATTAATGAAAAATTCTAAAAGGATCTTGATTCTTTTTAGTGTTTATTTATTTGAAAAACTCTTAAGGAAATCCTATTTTTAGAAAAAGGTTCATTAATTGGACTTTCTATTTAAAAACTTTTTCTAAGTGATAAAACACATTCTTTTTCTTTTTCTTTTATTATTATTTTTTAATAAATAAAAAATAAATAAAATAGCAAAGCTTCTTTTCATCTTCTTTTTTTTTTCTTTTTACCTTTTTTTCTCTTCTTTTTTTTTTTCGAATTTTTTTAGGTACAATAGAATACAAAATATTAAGGAAAAGAAATAGATTAGGGATGTGTTTTGAGTGAGTTTGAGATATGATTCGTGATCAAATGGGGATGAGGAAGCTCATATTTATAGTCCTCTAAGATTGAATAAGCATGTAAGGTCAATAATGGAGTTTAATTTGAAATCCTACAATAATGGGTTAGGACAAAATTGAATTTGAATTTCAATGGAGTTGACTACAAATCTGGGAAATTTAATGGTCAAAAGAAGTTTGTTGATGCGATTTCTTATTAAAAATCATAACTAGAAGCTTCAATTTTGATTAGGGAAGCATAAATCTTGCTAGTTTAATGAGGATGGAAATTTGCATTTTTAAGCTTTTTGAAATCTTTTTTTATCTGATTTGGGTAGGGAAACAAATGAATCTAGACCAAATTTGAGACTTAATGGAAAGGGGGTTATGCCTAGGAAATGAATCTATCATAAAATTGGGTGGATTTGCATGGAAATCATACAAAATATGCCCCTGAACATAGGCCCCCACTTTAAGGTCAAGAAGAAAAATAAGAGCAAAAGAAAGAATATGTGAGAAAGCAGGTGTAGTCATGCACAAGTGACCATATGTCTAGCCTCTGCATATATCATATGCATGCAATAGAGAGAAAGAATAAAGCAAGTGCAAAGCGATTGCATGATTTGTAGGCCTGGAACCACATTATGGGCTTGTAGCCTTACCCCTACATTTACGAACCAAGTCTTGTACTTAGTCTGGTCCTTTTTTTTTTTTAAATGTAACCTAAAATTAAACCCCAATTTATCGGACCTAAAATTTAATCTTGTATAAATTAATTTTTCAAATCGAACCCAAATTAACAATTATATTGTGCTTTGGCTCTACACTAAATGACCTAAGGTTCCTTATTTTCCTAAAAATCCTATTTTCCATAATTTTTTGTATTTTTCTTTTCTAATTTTTTTGAATTTTTCATTTTTTTATACTTTTTCAATTTTCTTTTTTTTTGTATTTTTTTAATTAGGACCCTTTAAAAAAAAACAATTCTAAAACTATAAAAGGCAAAAATGAGATATTTATAGTGATTCTCTTTGGAGAGTTAGACTCGAAGAATTTTTAAAGGAAAATTAAAGACGAGCGGCCAAAGTTCATGGCCATGATCTAATATATGGTTATTCTATGGTGAACTACGACTAAGTCTATGGTTGTGATCTAGAGTATGGACTTGTGCTTTGCTTTTTACAAAGGATCATCAGCATGATCCCCAATTATGATCTCTATAGTTGCTTTCTTCCATTGTTTTAAGTTAAGTTTAGTTGTATTTGGATTAAGATTCCTCTTTAGAACCCTTATAAAGATTGTAAGAAGTTGTGGAGTAATTCATGGTTTCTTTTATAGATTTATTTTTCTAAACTAGCGTAGATCAAATTCTTTCAATAGACTTTAGGTATGTGACACTTGTGTATTACTTGTAATAGTTAGGCTAGATTTTTTTATGTATATATGCTTAAAATGACTAATTGAATATCCTACTTAAGTTATCCTTGCTTGCTATTTGTGTATGGTTTTGGTTAGGGGTTAGGAGTAATAGATTCCTTAGTAGCAACCCAATAATCTAAGGTAGATCTATGTTGAAATAGATGGGGCTCGAAGTGACATGCCTAACATAAGATTGTAGAAGGGCCTAAGTAGGATTGTTTAAGTACCAAAGAGACATGCCTAACAGGTAGGATGATGAGTTGGATTGTGTCGTAGTAGAGGCTATGAGAGCCTTCATTTTATGATGTGTGATTGGCTAATGTAAAAATAAATAAATTATCGTATGTGATTACTAACATTCTTCAATGCATGTGATTATTTATGATTGCTCATGCGTATGTGGATGTATGTTATGTCCTAAGCTTCGGCTCACCCTTTTCTTTTTTACAGTTGTAAGATGGAATGATAGTTTCGAAGACACTATCAGTTATGGTTATCAAATTGATTATGGGGGTTATTTTGGTTACGAGGATTGGGGAGAAGGCTATTATCAAGAAGACCCATATATTAAGAATTATTATTATGATGACTCTTATCAATATTAGGAGTAGAGACTTGATTTCTTCTTAGTAACTATTTTAGGAAATTTTGTGTTATTTCCATAATGATATGATAAAGAGGATTGTAGGCATTGTTGAATTTATTTCTTTTATATGGAGTATTTATGAATACATTGTGTACTTGTGATATGGAGTTAGCAATTAATGAAGTTACTAGATATTATTTAATTGTGAATTGGAGATTTTAGTTTTTGAATTATAGCTTAACATGTTAATAGAGGACTGGGGACATATGGCGGTTTGTAGTGTCTTATGTTTGGGGCATTACAATAAAAATAACTTGATCACCTTTATTTGATATCTTATTTCTCCTATGCTTGTTAGAAGCCGTCTTGTACTTCAAATTTACATATTCAAGCTTCTATTTAACTTTCTAGTGTACTTCAACTATTAGGTTGGCCATATGCTTAACTTGAATACTTTTTCCATCTCCTTTAGGTAATTGAATCAAATTTAGAACATGTTTTAGGTGTTTTTGTGTACATGATAAAAAATGGTGATCTTCTAGTAGTACTAAGAACAACATTATTATATGTAAATTTTGCTTTTAATAATGCAACATCTCATTGCCCCAACTTATTTCCACAAATGCTATGAATTAAGCTACTTAAGGTGTTGTTGACAGTTACTATTGACCCATTAGTTTGTGCATAAGTTATCTTTCTAAAGTTCAAAGAAGAATCAATATCTTCCATAAAGTTATCTAGGAGTAATTTACAAACTTACTATTTCAGTAAGAAGTGATTGCTCCATACAAATGAATAATCTCTCTTTATGATATCTTAGTAACTCCAATTGCATTAGAAGTGATTACATGGAATAAAATAAGACGTCTTAGAAAATTTGTTAACTACTGCAAATAAAATCAACTCCCCTTTAAGTAATAGATAATACTAACACAAAATTCACGGTAAAATTTTCCTAGATATTCTTCGATACAAGCAAAAGCATGCTATATAAGGTTGGCAATTTAAGACCTTGATATAATAAATTTGAACATGATATGATATAATTTAAATGGTCAGCATATAAAAAAAATTGATACAAGATACAAAAAGATTATATTTATTTAAATACGGTTAAATTATGTCTTGATTTAGATCCATTCCATTGGAAGATAAGTTTTCATGACATTGGATTATAATAATGATCTTGATAAGTCTTTTCGAAGGAAGGATTGGTAGATAGTGGCGAGATTAAATTTGTATTTTTTTTAAAAAAAATTCTTTTTAAATATTTATGGACACGTTTGCAATAATATTTTTAGCCTGTGCACTACCATTTTTAGGTATACAAGTTTTCCTAAATAAAAATTTTGTATTTATTTTAAAGAGTATATTTGCACAAAATTCAGATTAACCAACATGGAAGTTCCACTCTAGCCTCTATTCACTACTACTGCCAGAAAACCAAACCTCAGAGCGACGACAAATGGAATCTAGACGCAAACCTCAAAGGCGCACCACGTAACCAGAAATCAGCATCCTCAAAAACGCCACAAAAAAGAACTCCACATGTTACATACAAAATCATATCACCACACTACTATTATTATTATTTGTTCCTAGTCCTCTGCTACTTTTAACTCCAAAATTCCTATCACCATGTCAACTCACTTCCTCACTTCTTCCACAATCCCCGCACCCACTTTAAACAACAAACAACACTTCTGTCTCACTTCCTCCACATCCTTCAAGAACCCAACTTTGATATCATATCCTGCAAAACTCACTAGATCCAGTACTACAGTGACATTTGCAACAACTACCATTGAGCCCCAAGAGCAAGCGACAACACCCACTTCGAAGCCACCCAAGTCACCGCCTTTTAGAGTTGGACATGGGTTTGATCTTCACAGGCTTGAACCTGGTTATCCTCTGATTATTGGTGGCATCAATATTCCTCACGATAGAGGCTGTGAGGCTCATTCTGATGGTCGGATATTACAAACTTTGCTCCTTAATGTCTTTCTAGTTTCCGTTTTCACTGTGTTTTTATGCCTTTCTTGGTTTCAGTTCATTGTATTTATTGTCAATTACGACCCTTTTTTAGTTGGGAACTTCAAAGCTTGAATTTTTGTGTTTTAGCATTGATTTGAGTTTGAGGTATGTATGGGGGTCAGCTACATGTGAATTCTTTCTGATGGTCAGAAGTTTAAGGATTGGAACTTTACAGGTTCTTTGATTCATTGAGTTATCAGGTGTTTAGCGATTTTGGGCTGTGTCTGTGTGTGTGATAACTGGGTTTGCTTTTGCTGCTAGCAAGTTTGAAAGACTGCAACTGTATGGGTACTTTTGATTCATTTGAGTGATTGGGTGTTTCTTGAATTGGATGTACTTGTAGGGGATGTTTTGCTTCATTGTGTTGTGGATGCAATTTTGGGCGCTTTGGGGCTTCCGGATATTGGGCAGATTTTTCCCGATAATGATCCTAAGTGGAAAGGAGCGCCATCTTCTGTTTTCATCAAAGAAGCTGTAAGTAGATGTTCTAATAGAGTCAGGGTAGAATTCATTGGTGGTTTTCTTTATTGCCTATGTTTATTGAATTTGTTTCGTGCTTGGAGTCTTGGCCTTGTTATTTTTTGTGTGCAGTACGTGCAGTATAACAGAGTAATGTTTTCTGGAGTGCTTCTGTTCCTCTCAATGCTCGTTAAGAAGAGAAGGTTAATGCTATTTCTAAGATTGCAATAGGCAATTGCTAAAAGGACTTGCTAGTTTGTCCAAGGGTGCTATGTTCTCTTAATTGATAATTTATTTTATTTTTTTGGTAATTAGTTAAAATTATTCAAATTCAATTACCCTCGAAAGTGTTTGATGCCAGGTAGAAATGCTTTAGCAATTGACTGAAAATGAAGTGTGCTTGAAAGTCTGCGTGGTTTTGGCATACAGATAATTATTCAATATACTTATATTGATAAGTAGCCAGATGTGGTGGGTGTTCTGTCAGCTTTAGTGGAGTGGTGGGGGAAATTTTGTTAATTTACCTGGCTAAAGTGTTGCCTTGTCCTTTATTTTTCAAAGTACGTCTCACACAGTATATAGCTGTAGGGTTCTCTGTAGCAGAATCCAACCAACCGGTATAGGACTGTTGTCAGCTAATAACTATAAAGGGTGTAACATTTGAACTGAAAAGCACATTGGACGTGGCTTGTCAAAATATTGTCTAAATATCACCTCTGTGAAACTTTCCTGATTCTAGCAGTTTGTGATTTTTGGTCAAGTGGATAATGTCTTGCTTCTGTATAGGAGGAGGGCAAAGGTGAAGTTAATTGATTACATGCTACAGTTAACTTGCTTTGCCCTGCCTAGGTCCTCATGGTCCATCTAACGCGGCTACTTTTCTCCCACTAAGATGAAAAAGGTTTGATTTATGCCTCCCCCATCCCTTATCAAATCTGTAGTCGGCTTAAAAAGAAAAATAAAATGCTTTGCACTACTTACCTTCTGAAAGAAAAACTTGCTTTTCAAAGCGATTCCTATTTTTTTAGTGTAATTCTAGCTCTACTCCTCAGTGCTTCCTCTGCTTTGGGGATGCTTTCTGTAGCTTTGTTCTAGATGGGCTGAACCTTTCACCAGCATTCTGTCACTACTCTGCTTATTCCATTAAGAAAAAGATAGACTCAATACAGGATGAATTACTGCACTCTGTTTCTTTCCTTTTTCCTCCTTTGTGTTTAATTGAGTAATTTTATTCATCAGAAGGGGAGGCCCAAACAATGCATTCCTCAAAAGAAATATTTCCTAGGTAATGCGAATACATGTATAAAACATACTCCTTACATACATATATATAATTGCATTTTCAAAGTAGGTTTTCCAATCAAAATCTTACTGTGGTTTGCAGGAGAGATAGTAAGTTCTGTGAAGGTTTCATGGCTGCATCTGTGTTGACTCAACTCTCATTGTTTGTTTCCTTTCAAGGTAGTGTACTATAGCTGCTAGTGCTACTTTCTTTGAGTCACAGTCTAGTGCTTCAAATTAGCCCTAGCTATGATTCCTTAAGTTCATCCTCCACATCCAGCAGGATGTTGGAAAAATTGTAACAACTCTTTACCAAACTTCCAAAGGGAAAGGTGATGCGGTCAAGGAAAAAGATAGACTTCGGAATCCACTGAAGAGATATAAACACGCCTAATATGTGAGATACATAAGGTTTTTGACGATTGGAATGAGCTCAACTCGTAATTAGTATTTTATAGGAGTCTCAAACTCATTGCTATTGGTAAATAAATAAATGTGTAAGATTACTAGACTAAAGTAAAAATAGATATAAATAAAATAAGTCAGTCAATGTCTTTCTTATAGAGAGTCCTTCCTTTCCCTTCTTTCTGGTGGAAAGTCTTTCTTCTGATCTGAGTCTCTGCAGTCTTTGGATTTATTCTGTGGAAAGTGATTTGTTCGTTGCCAGGTTTTTGAGAGTATAAAAAAACATCTTGCTTCAATGATTTATGACCTATACTAGACCTCTTGGTAGGATTCAAATTGCATCTAGTATGGCTTCTGCAAAAGTATCTCATGTTCTTTTGTTTTTAGTAATTTTCAAACACTGCATTAAAAGATTATTAAAAGAATAGGGATAAATTTCATTAGCGGGTGCTGGATTTCCTATTTGGTGAAATTGGCTATCGAGCTTTTATTTTGGATATATTAACCACTTGCATTGGACATGTAGAACAATATTGTAATTACCTTTAATCTTGACCAAGGGAGTACACCAAATTGTGACGTTGCAAAGATGGAATGGCAAATATCATGTTCAGAAATAAAAATTATTTCTAACATACTGAAACTTCCTTTATGACTTACACACTTGTGTTAAAAAGGAATTAATGGTGTTGGGAACTCATTTTAGGAAGCTCTCCCATCGTAATCCTACTGTGGTTTGCGGTACAGATCATAGGTTCTGGGAAGCTGTCATGGGAGATCATGTTGGCTCCTTTCACATTGTTCTTTTCCTTGCAAGCTAGTACACTACAGCAACTAGCCCTAATTTCCATGGTATCACAATGTAGTGTTTAAAATTAGCCCAAGCTATATAAGTCCTCAAGCTTATTCCACTAGGCTGTAGATCCAGCAGGATGGATATTGGAAATAAATAACTACTTAATGCCTACTTCGAAAGGGAACGATGACTCCATTGCAAGCACTAAGATAAATTTTAGAATTCACCAAAGGAATAAAAAGATGTGTTGTATGAATTTAACTTGTAACAAGCTTGGTGTTTATTGGGGTGTCCTAATTGCTATGCTAAATATAAGTAAACTCACATGTAAGTAGAAATACATGTAGGGAAAAGTACAAATATAATCCTCAAGGTTTTAACTTTTTATTTGATTTTTTGACATTTTAAAACTTTTCTGTTTTATTCCTTCCATTAATTCGTAAAAAGTTCCACTAATAAGTTATTACGTGTTCTTCAATAGGTTCTTAATAATTAGTATAATAAAATAATATTATTAAATATACTAAATTAGATAATATAATAAAAAATTACAAAAGTAAAAACAAAAGAATAAAAACGAAAAACCCTTTGAGGCAGCCACTATAGCTACCCTATACATGACCAGCCACTTAAGGCTAGGTGGCAGTTGACCACCACTTAAGAGGCAGCACTAAGCTCTCGGGTGGTGTCTGGCTACCATTGCTCTTGGGGTGGTTAAGCCACTATGAAACAAGTGGTTGGTCGGGACTCAAATATAATTGATTTTGATTAGAAATAAGACTTTCTCTAGCCAAATAGATTTTTATGATTGATATAATGCTGAAGATCTTGAAATGTTGCATTAGCATTGTTGCCTAATATCAATAGAAGAAAAGAATGTATGTAGCTCTTTTTAACTAGTCTAATAGGTGTCAATGAAGTTTAAGAGGAGAATTGTTAGCATAGTTTGTGTAATGATTTGGCCGAAACTCTTTCTATCGAGATATTATCCACTTTGGCATCAGACGTTGTATGTTTTTATTCCTTGGTGCAATAGTTTTCTAAGAAGTCACTTATCTTGAGATTACTTTAGCTCAAGTACGCTTAACTTCAAAGTTTCGAAGTATTCTGTTACTTAGCATATAAGGGGTATTACAATTTAATTCTCTTCTATAGAATTGATACCTTTGTTAGTTTTGTTACATAGGTTTAAAATCATCACCAAGTAAGGCTTTGTCCTTTCGGTTGATGGATAGTTCTGATACTATTTGTAATGATTTGGTCGAAGCTCGTCTGTTTTGACATCAGAGGTTGCATGGTTTTGTCCTTTGATGTAGTTACTTTCTATGAGGTCACCCATCGTGAAATTGCTCAAGTCTAAGCATGCTTAATTTTGGAGTTTTAATATATTCCGAGTTATTATACTAAAAGACATCTTAATAATTTTGAATTTCTTCATTTAGTATATAAGGGGTATTACAGTTTACCCAATGTTCATAGTTTTCTTATATAGTGAGCTATAGAATAAAGAGCATCTATCTAGACCTTGTGATGCAAATGAACCTTCAAAGAAGTTTGAAATGCATCGATTACTTAAATGAAAATCTACCATTTGATTTATTGGGCTTGAATGATGAAGTTATTGCTGCTCTAATTTGATCTAAAGTAGGTTTATCGGGGGAGCTTTGTCTTCCTTATTCTTAGAGATGCCATTTGGGGAACTCAATTTTCTGGGAAATAGATGCAGTGGATACCATCTAGGCACAGTTTATTGATAGCCACTTATTTCTTAATATTTCTCATTTTCCTATTTCGTGTAACAAATTACTTATAAAGATTTCTATGGAAACCAATAAGACTAGCAAGAATTAGTATGTTAAATACTTTTTTAAAGAGATTGAAAGGTTCTCTTTAATGAACCTTCAAGAGACTTGAGTGTTTATGATGAGCACTAAAGCCATTGATCTCTATGGGATCTAACCATACACGAGGGAATTCTAACAGACTAAAACATCTTATAAATATAGATTTCACACTAAATTTCCATTGACTCGTTTCAAAGCTTATGCACATGACAATTTGGCATCAGAGCAGTTGTTATTAGTGAGTCTAGGTTTTATTATTTATATTTATATTTGTATTTATTTATTTTGAGACAATGTTTTGCCTTTTATGGAGTAATACTTGCTGGATTGGGTCAAGGATATGGAAGATCAATAAACTCTAGCGACTAAGGTTTTGAAAAGTGGTACATTGGGAGTGGCAATCAAGACAGAGATGTGTAGGATGCCAATAAAAGGAGAGGGGGCAGCAAATGCTGCTGCTGGCTCTGATGGGGCAGATAGTGACCTCCTTAGTTGTGTGGCACATCTAGGTTTCAAAGGGGGCCTCGATCACAGGCTTTCATACCAGATCTACAACAAATGGAGGGAAAAAATGGCTGGACGTATGTGCCAATTTTCCACCATATGACAGTCCAAGGATCCTCTTGCATGGCTGACCAGATGTGAGCATCTTCTCCAGCAGCAAAGCATGCTAGTGGCAGAGTTTGTAGTTATGGGTCTTTCCACTTGATTGGAAAAGCGTATATGTATTATTAACTGAAACAAGAGGAGCTGGCCATATCATGGAATAGAACTGAAGGTTGTCACATGTGATTCTGTTCAATGATTATCAACAACCCCCTCAGAAATTGGCAAAGTTGAGTCAAACAAGCATGGTGGAGTGATTCTAAACTCTAAGCATCAAGTATTACTCTAGCACATCAAGTAGCTTTGTTCATTTCTGGTTTGATTGAGGCAATACGGTTAGATATAGAACCCCAGAATCCCCTGAATCTTGTTACAAAATAAGCTTGCTCTAAACATATTAGAGGAAATTGTAGCTTAATCAGTAATCATCACTTGGGAACTGGGATGTTACAACATTAATAGGAGGAAGCATGGAGAGGCTCATGGAACACAAGTTATGAGACTGGTTTGAGCATATGAGGGGAAATTGTTGCTTAATCAGTAGCCATCACTTTCGAGCTGGATGTTACATCATTAGTAGGAGGAAGCATGGAGAGGCATATGGAACACAAGATGCGAGTCTTGATGGAAAATCAGTGGGTTGTCTAACCCAAGAAAATATCATGGAATGTCAAGTTAAAGGATTATGTTTTAATTGTAACGACCCTTCCACTGGGAGCACTGCTGCCAGAAGCCCCTTTGCTTGGAGTTAATTGATGATGGAGAGTTAACAAATGAAGATCTGATAGAAAGCAGATGAGCACTTTTCCAGTGTGAGCTTGGAGATGAGCTTACTGTCCAGGAGGGGAGTATTGTTAGAGAGCTTTTTGAGGAAGTCAATTTTCAAGGAAGTATGCTTAATAGATGTGGTTTGGACATGTTTTATCAATAGCAATTTATTTCTTAATATTTACTATTTTCCTATTCAGTGTAACGAATCGCTTGTATGAATATTTCTATTAAGATCAGGAAAGGATAAGTAGGGATTGTTGTACGAAATACATTTCTAAAGATATGGGAAGGTTCGCTCTCAACGAGCCATGGAGCGATGGGAGTGTTCTCTCTAACGGTTACTCAAATTACCAATTGCTGTAGGTTTCAGTTGTAATGGAAGAAATTCTAATAAGTTAAAACAACTTACAAACCAAGATTTCACAGTAAAACTCATTGGCTACATCCACGTGCCCATAACACTTACCAGAACTTATAGATCACAATCTTGTTTCCTTAGAATGTCCTGATTCAGAGAGTATAAACCCTGCATCTAAAATTCATAGAAGTATGGCAGTCTGGGTACCGTTGATCAAACCTGAGGGTCCTTCATTTCCAACACCACTTTCCATTTGAAGATTACATACTAAGGTTCTTGGTTGCAGACGTTTTCTCAAATTCAAACTGTCACCTGGGATTTTAACATTCAAGAAGCTTGCCCCTCTCAAGAGATTCGCATTAACTCAGCTAGACCTTAGTCTATCCCCCAAGAGTGCAGAGAATTAATTGATTTTCTGTTAATTATTTGCTCTGTACGGCATTGCCTTGTGTGGTAGTTCTTGCACCTGGAGGCAGCCTGTCCAAATAAATCCTTAGAAAAGTTAAGACGTTGCTCTCTTAGAGTTAATACGTGGTGTTAGAATATATTCCAAATAAAAAAAAAAGGTGTATGAGATTGGATTAAGAGATTTTAATTAGTGAATGGTGAAGTCTTCCAAATCTTATTCTAGGGAATGTATATTTTGTTTTCACCATTCTGCCATGGAAATTGGTAGTATACAGAGGTGGTATCCTTGAAAAGAGATTTGTAACTAGAATAGAGTTTGTATTGATGAATTTCCCTTTAATTTAAACTAATATTAACCAAAAAAGAGTAGTAAAAGTTTCTCTTAACATTGAGTTTAGTTGTATCTACTCCTGCTTTTTCATCAGTAGCTCAATCAGAACAGGAATATAACTATTAATTTCTTGATTGAAACAGCAATTATATATGTCAGTTCTTTGAAAAATTAATAGTATTTCATTGAATCTTGGTCCTCTTAGGTCCATACAACATGTGCATTTTGATTGTGCCTCTTTGAGATGCGCAGTCCAGTGGCCACTTGTAAATCTTGCACATTTTAGAGACATTTTTATCTGTTTCCTTGTGATAAATGTTACATATTGATATTTTCCAGGGTTATTTTTGTGTAGTGCAAATTCCTAAAGGAGCCTTGCTTGAACATCTATGCCTCATCTTTCAAAATCACTGGCCCATCATGGAAGTCTCTTCAGTATCTTAAACCTATTTGTAAAGTCATTGTCAATAGATAGACGATTGCTAGATTTGATTTTTCAACCTGATATTTTGGCATTGAATGTTTTACCCATGCTGTACATTTTTGAATGAAACTAGCACATACTGTTCCCATAAATGTGGAACAATTTAGCCTGTCGAGAGTTGTGATCAACCTTGTTAGTCTGGACCTGGACTGTGCCACTTCGTCCTTTGATGGATGTATGGTTGGTATTTATTTCAGTATCCTATGTGGTAATTAATTTAGCAGAGTATAAAGAACAATACGGCATATCTCATTGACTTTCAGGTGCGACTTATGGATGAGGCTGGTTATGAGATTGGAAACTTAGATGCCACATTAATTCTTCAAAGACCAAAAGTCAGTCCACACAAGGAGGCCATCAGGGACAACTTATGCCAGTTGCTCGGTGCTGATCCAACGGTTGTAAATCTTAAGGCAAAGACCCATGAGAAGGTCGACAGCTTAGGAGAAAATCGAAGTATAGCAGCTCACACTGTTGTTTTACTCATGAGGAAGTGAGAGGGAGGTTCATAATATAGGAAAGTTGTATTGTGACATATACATTTTGTCATTCCCTGAGTGGAATAAACACAAGTTAGTTGGAACAACAATGTAAAAATTCAAAGAAGGAAATAGGAATACATTGATCTTTTATGACAAGAATGTCAGCCTACGTTATAAGTTGTTTCTCATGGTGCATTCGGTTTCATTCTTACTAACTGTCCCTGAGCAAGTTCGGGACTAATTGCGATGTCAAGCAAAGAAAGACCGGTTTTCTAGTCCAGTCCGTGTTAAATAGCACCATGTTTTATGTCATGATTGTTGTATTAAGGGTTCATGCCTTTTTGTCATCCTGGGGATCTCCTCTACTGTATCGTCATCGTATTAAACTTACCCCTACCACCAAGGTTAGGAGAGTAGAATGTCAGACGTCTTTCATTTGGTAGACATTTAACTACTACATATTCAATTCAATATTTGTGTGAAACTTCCTAGCATTTGAAGTGATTGGAAAGTTTGCAACACATTCGACTTTTCAAGGCTTCTTTTTTTACTTTTTTTTTTTTTTTTTTTTCACTTTGCTGATTAGGCTAAATTTGAATTCAGATCTGAAACTTTTCTCATTTTCCTCGTGTTTGTACTCATCCATACTCTGAACAGTCAATCCCGAGTATTGGTATCCAGCATCACTGCTTTTGTCATTCTTAATGAAAATAAGAACACATGTTTTTGAGGTTCTTCAATGAATCAACGTTGCATATCGATCATAGCTTACCATGTCGTGTTATTTGCGTCATGTATATCTTTGTTTGAACCATGTTGAGAATTTCTTTCTTTCTTTCTTTTTTGTTTTTAATTACAAAACACCATGAAGAAAGAATATGATATCATAAGAAATGGATATAAATATGACATTAATATATAAGATATATATATATATATTTACAAAATTCACATAAAAATAATTGGTTGTTTTTATTGAACGTGTAAAATGTGATTTAATAAGATTGAATAGAATAAGGTTGACGATTCGCATCAGCGAGTCGTATCCATCTCTCTATCTGATAGCAAATTCCTATTAATTCTAAAAGTATGTGAAAATTAAATAGAAATCACAAATAGTTTAGTTATGAAGCAATTATATTATAATTGTGTTATGATTTTGTCATAATCATATTATAATCGTGTCATAATTATGTTTTAATTGTGAACTCTTATAGTGTATTATGTTTTCTATCTATAATTATGTTTATAATCATATCGTATCATATTTTGTGTTTTTATATTATATGAGTAATTGTTAACTTTATATTAGAATGAAACAAGATATACCGTCGTTTATTCTTACAAGGACAAGTACAAGTGCTTATTTTGAACCTGCTTTTAATCGTCATTTCAAATCAAACCTTGAACATAGCAATAATAACCTCAGTTGAATCTTGAGATGAGGGTATAAACATATGATTTTTTTTTTTCCATAAAAGGGGCAAAATTTTAATGCATTTTTTAGACTATGGAATTGGACTTGAAATATTGCTAATAGACATTCTTACGTTGACATAACGAATTAATTGTCATGCCTTAGGACATGAACTTTAGTGGTCCTCCAAATCCATTTTCCTTGTCAAAGCAAAATTTGCCACAACTCTCGGTGGAAAGGGAACTGCAAAAATGCTTTTCGTTTTGGACTTCAGGCAAACGTCATTGCTTAAAATTTTCTTGTCCCTAAGTCACATCTTCATCTATGTTCTCTTTAATTGTATGTTATTATATAAAAGAGAAAAAGAAAATTGAGATGTACATTAAATATATATTATATGTATTTTTGTATATCAAGATGTAATTGGGGGATAAAAATGAAGAACATCAATTGAGACAAGAATGTTTTGATATATTTGTCATGTCAAAATTTCCAGAAATGTAAAAGAAATCAAATAAATGTATAATTAATTTCATGTGGCATTTTTTACGCATTGATTTGCTATCACCAGACTTAGGCCATTTCGATTTCTCAATTGGAGCCAACTCAGAACCAGTTTGTCTAGTCAGAAGCCAGAACCGACTTGGTACTAGCCGGTTTCTCGGGTCTGGGGTAAGTCCGCTTGGACCTATGGAATTATAAATTACGGACTCAGAGCCAAAACCAGCCTTGGTTTGGTGGAACCAATGTTGGTTCCTGTAAATTTGAGAACTAGAAATCCTCAGTTCAGGTTGATTCCAGGTTGAAGTATACTAAATAATTGGAAAGAATATATATTTACTATTTAGCATACAATGTTTGTCTACTTTTCGATTTAAATCTTTAATCCTTTTTCCTTTCTATTTGAATTTTCAATATTTTAAAACTTCTTTTTTTATTTAAGATATTCAGTTAACTCTAAAAAAAACAAAAAAAAAGGTTCATTAAGAGTGATATGTATTAACTCCTGATTAGTTGATAATAATTTATGTAATAAAATTATTCATTAAAGGGATTCTATAATTTTGGTGGCATTTTCATTTTTTCGAAAATTTTGACATTAGTAGTTGACAAATATAAACTCTTAATAAATTATTTAATGGAGTTAATGGAAGCATTCTAACAAAAAGATTAAAAGCATATTAAGAACGCAAATAGGAAAAACGGAGTAGGTAAATGTGGATAAACATACATTTTTTTTATCTGAAATAATTTCTTAAAGCATGTTATTAGACACCGTTGAATAAAATCAAACCAATTTGTTCGTGCACCGGCAGAAAATGCGAAGCCTCCACGTGGATGACTTTGACTAATGTGAAATACAAAACCACACAGAAATGGAAAGACCTGGAACTGATCACGAGTGCGACGTGCACAATCTTGACGTCTGGTCTGGCGCTCGTTAGCCACCCATATGTTTGAATATATATAGTGAATATTTGTTCGAGCAGAATGTGGCACTCTTAAGTCGTTTTATAAGGAAAAAAATATCGGAATTGCGCGTTGGTCAAAATACTCCTTTGCAAACGTCGAGTATTCTTTTTCCTTGTCAAATTTGCCAGGTAAAGTCAAATCAATGAGCTCAAAAACCAAGGACTTTATTTCATTCATCTATTTTTTATTTTCTTAATATTTATTTCGTATCTACTTAAATGTTACATTTGATAAAAATAAAACACCAAAAAAATAAAAATATAATTTTATATATATCTCTCCTTAAAAATTAATTATTTAATTGAAATAATTATCTTCAATACATAAAATATGTTTTTTTTTCAATTTTTCTTTTAAAAGTAAGTGAAATTTTATTTTTCCATTTTTAACACTTTAATCACTACTTCTATCATAAGGATGAAATAAAATAAATAAAATATAGATAAGATAATTTTCAAATACTATATTTCAAATAAATATAAATAAAATACAGACGATCCAAATAAGACTTTAAATGGGATGCTTCTAAATTGTAGAAGAGTCTTTTTTCTTTTTTTCCCTTCGTATGGATTTATTGGATAGTATATATCACATATAAGTATACATAATATGTGTCTATAATCAGATTTAAATATATAAGGATGATTATAGATAGTTTTTTAAAATTTACTCATGTTATTACATATTTAAGTATAATTAATAGTTATATATAATGATTATATATTAATGATGTATATTATTGATTGAACTTTTTTTTTTCTTTCAATCATTACCGATGGAAAGGTATTCGAGCGATTTAAAGATGATGAATTTATGCTTGCCTAGGTAACTTCTAACAGGAGAAAGACTTTCGTGTCCTGCTTCTTTTAGTCACTTAAATGCTATTGAAACCATCTTCTTACCGTTGAAGCAAATCCTCGCAAATTTCTAATTTATTGGAGCTGCTTCTTTTAGTCATTTGTAACAATGCATAATTTAGATGATGAAAGTAAAAAATGGGTTAAACTTTTAATACAAATTTAAGAGAAATGACAGTGAATGCTAATAAGTGTAAATTATTCTATATTTTTTAAACATATTTAAGCATAAATTGATTATAATTGTGTTTATTTCTTAAATTCTTAGTACTTAATTGTGTAATATACTAATTTCAGATAATTTAATAGTAAGGGAATGATAATTATTCAAGACAAAGTGAAGAAAAGATGAAATTATATAAAAACAAAGAGTTTTGAAGCAATCACTGGTATGATAAAAGAAGATTTGAGTGTCCAACAGTCATTACTCTCTCCATCATGGCCATAATCAAAAGAGTAACAAAAGTTGAGACTAAAGCTATTTTTCCACCTGTTCATCACGACTATGACTCTATCTTAGAAGGATGATCATGCCCTCAATTACGAGAGTAATGAGGTGAAATGTTTGACATGAGAAGATCACTCCTTGAGTCATGGTCGTGATAGAAGGGGTCATGATTATCCTTCTTTAATTTTATTGTACGAATCAGTATGTGAAATAGATCTTAACACTAAGGGGTATTTTGAAATGGTATATTTTAAGCCCTTTGATGAGAAAAATATAAATATACCAAGATTTTCAAACGAAAAAAGGAGGACATTAGATCATACATCATATATCATAACACCAACCTACAACATACCTATTCATCTATCTTTGTTCCATTTTGTGTTTTGTTTAATTTTTCTTCTGTACAATCATTAGTGTAAATTGTATTCTTCTCATAATTACTCAAGAGAGTCGACGAACTTCGTTATTTGTGTATTTGTGAGATTTATACATTGTAATAAGAAGGGGGTTTTCTTGATTCCTTATTCTATTTCTTTTTAATTATGATTTTTGTTAGTTTATACTATTATTTTATTATATGTGAATAGTACGTTAGGACTTGCTATATCCACTTAGTATAATTAAGTGCATAGAATGATAGTTTCCTAATGTCTGTTATTCTTGATGAATTGAACTTAATTAATCTAATCACGATGTAGTGCATGATATTGGGTTAGGTTAGATTTCAATAGGATATGTCGAAAGATAATTCTACTGAATAGATTTAATTCATTGGAACACTTTACTCTTGATAGTAGAGATATTATTACGAAAGTTACTACATTCTTAGGGAAATTGACAAATTACATATCATTAATGCAATTCGAATTGGCTGTTAATTCAGAAGAGATTCTAATAGACAAAATTAGGATTAGATATAAGTAATTATGAGAAGAATACTTACATACTGGTGATTCCTTGCAGATAACAATCATGAGAATAAGATTAATGGTGATATTATGCTATGTGCTGAAGCAAGTTTATTTGTTAAGTAAGCTATTTGTAATTGTTTTTGTAATCATTGTATTAGTGGTATTAGTTTGTGAATTAGTATAGTTTAGTTAGTAATTTAGAGTGTTAATAAGTAATCACTTAATAAATTTAATTTGCTAGATAATAGGAAGATTAATTAGTATTAGTGTTTGTAGCTGTTCCTATTGGAGACAACCCTATACTCATTCGTATTATAAAATGATAGATACACTTATCTGTTGAACTGAGTTAAGGATATAATATAGGTTTATAAATTTTAAAACTTGAAAGCTCTAATTAGAGGCAATCAAGTTTTTGGCGCCATTATCGAGGAACGACATCATTAGGCTATTTAAAATTTCTATGCATTTAGCTTATGTTTGTTATTTCAAAAATTTTTATGCTTAAGTTTTTATCAAATTTTTGAAAAATATTACCACAACTACAGGAGCAGCCATCTTTTCCTATTTTTCTTACCCCCCAACTTCGAAGAATATAGGTCATAATCAACCTTTAGTTCCCCTACCAACCAGTGCCCTAACCGCTAAGCAATAAGAAAAAGAGGCTAGGATAGAAGAAGAAGATTCGGATGATGAGGAGGATGGGTCGAAGGAAGAGAAATAGTAATGATGTGGAAGAGACCTAAGGAACCCAGCTGGAAGTCAGAGGGCAAGTTGGGAATGAGAGCGAGGAAGAGACATCTAAGGAGGACGATGATGGCTTAGATGAGGAGATCAAAGCCGATGATGATTGATTGTGTTTTCTTTCTTTTGTTTTTTGTTTTTTTTTTTTTTTTGTTTTTCAGACTTACTAACTATTTGAGAGCTTAACCTCAATGATGTATTTTAAATAGAGACTCTTATATCATGTTTTTGTAGTGTTTTGTTGTTGTTTTGTCTTAATAGCTAGGTTTCTTTTATTGTTCCATTTTTTGTAGTGTTTAAAGGATTTTTGTTTTGATGATGTATGGCCCAACACATTAACCAAACTTGATATATTAAGGAAGTCTTGGTCTCATTATTTATTATTTTTCATCTTTCTAGTCGTTCCTTTTCTATGCCTATTCTATGATTGTTTTCTTCAGACATTGAGAACAATGTTTTTCTCTAAGTGTGGGGAAGGTTTAATCCTACTTATAAAAAATTTTCCACTTAAGTTAGTTTATTTCGAGTTATGAATTGATTTAACAAGATTGTGGATTTAACAAAATAGCAGTTAATTTTGGATGTTAATTTTATGCCTTACTCACCTCTTGTGGATTTAGTACACTTAATTAAAATTGTGAGATAAAATCTGAGTGAAGTAAACTTACTTCCTATTTAATAAATGAATTTAGAGGCCATAAGTGAATTAGAGTCTTTAGTGTCAGGTTAAATGATTATGTTTCTACATTCACTAAGTAGTATATCTACTTTTCAATTATTTTTTGAGTTCATTTAATCTTGAATGAAAAGGGCAAATGAAATGATTCACTTGTTGATACTTCTTGAAAATCTCTTTAAAATAGAGTAAATTAAAGTGTTTAAAGACTAAATTAGTAAGGGTGGGCTTTGGTTCCTTAGAAGAGTAAAGTTTGACTCAAGTTTGACTCTACTACTAATTTTTTGTCTTTATAACTTTGTAATAAAAATATATAAGGACTGAGTTAGTAAAGGAGGCCTTAGTCCTTCATAAGAGTGGAGTCTAGCTCCGCTGCTAATCTTTATCCTTATAATCGAGTTAATAAGGGTAGGCTTTGGTTTCTTAGAATAGTAAAGTCTAACTTTGTTGCAAATTTTTAGCCTTTATTCTTCTATTGAAAAAAAAGAAAGAGAAAAAGATAAGAAAAAAAATTGAAAATGTAATGTATAAGTTGTTTTTGGAGAGATTCAGTAGCAGAAGTAAAAATATAAGGGAAAAATGGATGCAATGTACATTTTTACTAGATTAGTATGCTTAAGAAGCGATTGAAGGGTATTTTTTTTATATATACTTACGGAAGTGGATGGAGTATAACCAATTTTCTTTTGTTCTATTTGACTTTGTATTGACGTTTTATCGACTTTCTATCTTTAGAAGCTATCATTAAATAGTAAGGATAAAGTGTGTTTTACTTTGATTAGTCTTAGAATATTGGTTTGTATATTCTAAGAACACAATGTGATAGGCATAAAGTTAATCTACTAGAAATGTTTTGTTGAATATACAATTGAAAAAGTTGCTAAGTTTATTGATTGTTTTTTAATGTTTGCTCCAATATAAGCAAAGCTTAAGTGTGGGGAAGTTTGATAAGTATAAATCACTTTATACTTTTTAAGCACATTTACGCACAAATTGACTATAATTATGTTTATTTCTTTAAGTTCTTGGTACTTAATTTTATAATATATTAATTTCAAATAATTCAAGAGCAAAGGATGATTTTTATTTAAGACAAATTAAAGAAGATATGAAATTACACAAGAATAGGGAGTTTTGAAACAATCACAGGCATGATAAAAGAAGATTTGAATATCTAACGTTTGTTACTCCCTCCATTATGACCGTGATCAAAGGAGTAACTAAGGTTGAAACTATTTTTCCACTTGTTCATCATGGCCATGACTCCATCTTAAAAGGATGAGTACATCCTCAATCACTGGTATGATGAGGTGAAATGTTTGCAATGAGAAGATCACTTCTCAAGTTACGGATATGATAGGAGTGGACATGACTATTCTTCTTTAATTTTATCATACGAACCGATACATGAGACGAGTCCTAACATTAGGGGATGTCTTGAAGTGGCGTATTTTGAGCCCTTTAATGAGAAGAATGTAAATATACCACAATTTTATGATAAAAAAGGAGGATAATAGATCATACATCATATATCATATCACCAACCCACAATACACCTATTCATCCATCTTTATACTATTTTATGTTTTGTTCAGTTTTTCTTCTGTACAATCATCAGTGTAAATCGTATTCTTCTCGAAATTACTTGAGAGAGTTGGTAGGACTTTGTTGTTAGTGTATTCATGAGACTTCTACAGTGTAGAAAAAAAGAGTTTTTCTTGATTCCATGTTATATTTCTTTTTAATTATGATTTCTGCTAGTTTATACTATTGTTTTATCATGTGTGAGTAATATGTTAGGACCTACTACATTCACTTAGTATAATTAAGTACATGAAATGGTAGTTTCCTAATATTTGTTATTCTTGATGAATTGAACTTAATTAATCTAAGTACTATATAGTGCACGACATTAACTTAGGCTAGATTTTAATGGAATATGTCAATAGACAATTCTATTCAATGAATAATTCTATTTAATAGATTTAATTTATTGAAACACCTTATTCTTGATAGTAGAGATATTATTAGGAAAGTTATTGCATTCTTAGAGAAATCGACAAATTACATATTATTAATGCAATCCGAGTTGGATGTTAATTTAGAAGAGATTCTAATAGACACAATTAGGATTAAACGTAAGTAATTTTAAAAAGAATACTTACATATTAGTGATTCCTTACAAATAACAAGCATTAGGATAAGATTAATAGTGATATTATGCTATGTAATGAAGCAAGTCTATCTGTTAAGTATGCTATGAGCAATTGTTTTTATAATCATTGTGTTAATGGCATTAGTTTGTAGATTAGTATAGTTTAGTTAGTAATTAGAGCGTTAATAAGTAATCACTTGATATATTTAATTTGCTAGATAATAAGAAGATTAATTAGTACTAATGTTGTAGTTGTTATCAGTAGAGATGACTTTATACTCATTCGTGTTATAAAATGATATGTACACTTACTTGTTGAACTGAGTTAAGAATAGAGTATAAGTTTATAAATTTTAAAACTTAGAAGCTCTAATTAGAGGTGATCAAATGCTATGTATATACTTATTAAAAGACTAAAATAAGAAAGTTTTCATTTTTTTTTCCATTTGCTTACTATTTTTATATGGTGTGTAAATTGAAATAAATCTTGAAGAAGGTGTTTCTCCCCCTTTATCTCTCTCTCTCTCTATATATAGTTTTGTTTGCACATAAAATACTACAATTAGACCTATGGAATGCAAATGTACAACTTATTTAAATATTAAAAGTTGTCCTAAAAGCCTATTACATCCTATATGGTAGAATAGGCTATATGCCAACATTAAACTCTATAAGACATGTGATGTGTTTAGGACATGGAGCGAATTACATTTGAGGGGATCATCCTACATCAAAACTTTGATTGACTATGTTTTATTATTGGGACAATTACTTACTAAAGTATTAATGTTTGGAGTCTAGTCCAAATAGAAGATCAAACTTTTAAGTGATTCAAATAAAGTGACAGCATTATATTATGTGGTTCAAATAGAAAATCAAACTTTCAATTAATTAAAATAGAGGATCAATATTATAATAAGTAATGCAAATAAAGTACTAAAATTGAAATAGAACTAGGCTTTTAATCTTATATTTGAACCTCTCATCATAATGTTGATCTTTTATTTTAACTCGTTGAAAGTTTGGCCCTTTATTTGAACCACATAACATAATGCTAATTCTCTATTTAAACCACTTAAAAGTTTGACCTCTATTTAAACTTGATCTTAAATGCTAATACTCTTGTACATAATTTTCCTAATAATAAAACATAATCAATCAATATTTTGATGTAAGATTTGTACTATGAATAATAGTTGGGGAAAAAAGAAGATTTGCTAGACTTGAGGTATATATGTATGGTAAATTATGTTGACCATCTCTATGAACTTTCTAAATTATATTGATGCCATAACTTTTCAGACTCCTATACTTAAACCTCTACTTTTGCCTAATGGGATGTTGATATGGCAAGAAGGTTGATGTATTATAGCCATGTCAATATTATTAATAATTATATTTAAATATTATAAATATATATATTAATTAAATTAAATAATAAAAAGTAAAATAAATTAAAAAAAATTGAAAATTCTTTTAAAGAATAGGACTTTAATATATTTACATATAAATTTTAATTAACTTATTTAATAAAATTTAGAAAAAATTATAAAAAGAAAAAGAGCAAATAAAAAAAGGTTTCTTGCTACACTAGGTTAAGGATAGTTGACAATCAACTAAGGATGGTTTTGTACCCATAAAAAAATTGAAGTGAGTCATTAAACCCACTTTAGAGTGAGTGGCTCAACATATTGGCGGTAGTGGAAGGATATCCATGCTACATTTTTGCAAAAGAAAAAGGAAAAATGGATAAAACTAACTCAACTCGAAATTGGGTTGCATGACCTAAATGTGTTTTCACTATTTTCATTTTCATTTTTTGGTTATTTGTCAACCTAAAACACCACCACCCCAACACCCCTTCCCCTAAACACCCCTCTATGTATTTTTTTTTTTTTTTTTTTAACTTAGTTAACTAGTGAATGTATATACATAGGATATACACATGGGACAAACTTTTTTAAAAAACTTAACTTTTTTTTTCTTATCTTTTTAAATTTATATTTTTATTATTTAAGTTAATTAATATATATTATTAATATTTAAATATGATTATTATTGTTGATGCGACGATGATATGTAAATCTTCTCACTATGTTAGCATCAAACCAGATAACGGTAAGAGTATACATATAGGCTTTTGAAAAAGTGGAATATCAATGTAATTTAAAAAGTTTATGCGGTTAATCAACACAATTTATATAATTCCTTTAAGATAGTTAGAGGAATGTGGTATAAGTGTGTTGCTTAATTTTCTAAAGTTCCTTTTCTATATGATTTTATTTATATGTCTGTAAAGCTATCAAGTAATAAAACTTGTCATGTTCAGTTAGGTTACGAATTCTCTTTTATCTAGTTGAAAACGACACGCCGTATGGCATATCAAATATCAGTAATAGCTAATGTTGTCCGATGACAGATAAGAGATGGTAGTAGGTCATAATATAATGGAGATCCTTCAAATGTGCATCTTTTTAATAATATAGACACATGTTAAATATACTCCCTTAATCGTATACTAGAAAAATATAAGTTATATATATCCCATATATCTAAACGCGCATTTTCCCTTAATAAGAGGTAGAATCCGCTGAAAATGAAATCCAAGAACACATAGCATTTATTCAAATGATTTGAAAATGAAGGTGGTACTTTGGCACATAAATCTTTACGATTATATAGCAACTGAGCTTTACTATCTGCTTAAACTAAAACCATTAATTCTGTATTTCTATTTTTAGAAAATTTCTGTTTTCCTTCTGATAATTAGTGAATTTCCAAATATATCGGATAATACTAAATACGATTTTTATTGTCATTTTTCACTTCACGAAACTCTCACAAAAACACCTGCAGTTTATATATGGTGTTGGACGGTGATCCACGAAACATGGCTCTTAACAGTGGAGGAGCAAGAGATATTTCAATGCTCGCAGTTTGTCTCTATGTATGAAAAAATAGTACACGGAGGGACTACGTGCGTCCGCCGAACTTGGACAAGGTGATGATTATTAGCCGGAAAAGAACAACTTATGACACGTAAAGTACGTGAAGGGGGAATCCATCTGTGGATTAAAATCCCGAGTTTCTAAATGATGTCTCTATCTGTATATGAATATTTCATTGTGTAAGAACAGTATAATATAGTGTTAATATCATATATTTTCCCATACAACATAAATTATAACCAGTAAGAAATTCGGATCGAGATAGAACGAGGAAACTCCTTTTCAGCCCAGATATGTTTCAACTTTCACAGTACACGGTGAAGTGTCTGAACCACGTAAATTGGCCGCGTTGAAAGAGGACATGGACATGTGCATATATTGGACCCGTCTTCCTTAGTCCGAGGGCTATACGAATATGGAAATTAAACGTGAAGCTCGAGTAGACGGTTACCTTGCTAAACAAATATGAAACTTGTGTGTGGAGGTGCTCATGAGTGAAGCATTTTACATGTCACAACACCGTGGTTAATGGTATTCACGTGCATATGAGGGTCCACACCATTTCATCATCTTCAACGCATAGAATAAACTGTTGGAAATAAATTTCAAATAACTGAATACCAATGTCACACCCTATAGTCAAGGAATACAAACGGTTCACTGAATACTCGGTATGAGCATATAAGGTTCAAGATTAACTAAAATCGATATAATAACCAATGTACATTCTTTAAATTTTTACAATAGAATCCTCTTTTTTCAATGATTTACATCTCCACAATTATGAACCGACTAAAATACTAAACTACATATACTATATGAAAATAACCTATTGATTAATTTCTTTTGCTACATTAGCATGGATCCCAAACCATGTCTGCAGTTACATTTATACAGAATCCTTTACTTCTTAATCCTAAAATAATAATCCTAATGGGGGTAAGACCAAGTCCAGCTATAATCATCATGCACACTGAGGAATATCAAGCAATCAAACTCACATGCATACATCCTAAAACTAATGAAACATACAACCAAATAATATCTTCATTAGTTGGCTTAGTATAGTACAATTTAGGCATTCATTGAGTGTAAATCCTACAACCAGTCATTCAGAATTCTAATTGGCTGAAAAATTCGAACGAACCTAAAGTATAAGTAAAGTTAGAAATATTAATAAAAATAATCCCGTAAATTCGAATTTAAGAAAATAAGTAAAAAAATTTTTAAATTTTAAGAATATAATTTGTTATTTATCGAAAATACGTAAAATGTATTTTGATAATTAATGAATCGCTGGAGATAAATTATATATACACTAAAAATCATAGAATGACCTAAATAATATTTAGGAATATTTATTTGTACTATATATAAATTTACATGTAGGTAAAAATACACGTAATCACTTAAAATACGCAAAATGAGCTAAAATAATAATAAAAAATTAAAGAAAATTCATAATTAATTAAGGAAAAATCAAGAAAAATCCAAGATTAAGGCGTGGCAATCTGGAATTGAAGAAAAAAAAATCAACCAATTAAAATGCAACAAATAGAAAGTGGAAAAAAGAAGAGATAAAACAATTGTCTTGTCTCATTAATGCGCAATATTTTTCCTAATGCTCTATAAATAGCAAGAAAATTTCAGAAACTCATTTGGTCAGTTTGAAGAGTGAGAAAAATATAGAGAGGTGAAATTGAGAGTAAATTAGGGATTTAGAAAAAATTACAAAAAATTTGTACAGTTGAGGCTTTTAAAGATAACCTAGACTCGACGAGCAGTTGGGAGTAGACAGCTACCACCACCACATGGTAGTGGCAGTGCCCAGGTGAGTCGACACACCCATGGTTATCGATAGTGGTCGAGCCACCCAAATCGATGAGTTCAATTTTCAACTCGATTTTGTTTAATTTTGTACAAATATTAAATATTTTTAGAAAATTATGAAACTTGTTATTATGGAATATTTTTATATGTAGTTTTTAGGAAAAATACTATTTTGATGAGAATATGTCCCATGATATATGGTCCTTAAGAAATCATATAAAACTGAGCACGCTTTGGTTTAAAATAAATGATCTTAGGAGTGTGGTTTTGAGCTTAAAATTTTTGTGTAAACTACTTAGATGTATAGAACAGTGTTATGAATCCTGTTTTCAAAAATTAATTTTCGAAATTTTTAGATAATTTTTAAGCCTTAAAATGAGGCATAAAATGGGTAATTTAGGGTTAATTACGTAATTAAATAGTTAATTACTGATTTAGTGAATAATTATATGCTTTAGGATGTCAAAATCTGATGAAGTATGATACTTGTAGCATTTAAGGTGTTAGATGTAATTATTAGGCTAATTATGTAATAAATAAGTAATAAGGAAAAATAGTATACTTTAAGTTAATTTGGTAATTTAGGATAATTAGATGAAAAATATGATTTAGGATGAATTTAGACATTTTGAAATGATAAGTGATGTTGGGAAATAGTAATTAGAGTGATAGAAATATTAGATGTGTATGATATACATAATATGTGATAATCCATAATATGTAATTATTGAAAATATAATAAATAGAAGATACTAGAATAAAAATTGATATTATATAAATAATAGGGATATATAATAAATTTGATAGAAATCTAAATTTATTTAATTATATGAAAAATATAAAAATTTCTCATATCAAGAGTAAATTTGGTATATTAATAAGGATTTAAATGTACCAAATAGAATAAAATATGACTAGGGGTAATTATGGTATTTAGGGTATCTGAAAGTAATATAAATAACAAATTTATAAGGTTCTGATATAAAACAATACTTAGAAATTGAACTAGAGTTTTTGTAATGGAGTAGATTCAATGGAGGAGAAAAGTTATGGAAGATGAAGACACGAAATACTTATATCTAACCTATATTAAGAAGATACGGTAATACTAATTGTTAATACATTTTTATCTGTGAATATTTGCCACATGGTACTCTAAAATTTGAAATACTTCGTTTTACCTATATTTAAATTAAGGCAACATCAAAATAATTTTCTTTATCTTTCTTTGAATGTACATTCAAACTTATACTAATAACTTATTTCAACACTTAAGATTACAAGAAGGACCGAACAATGATTTTTTTAGTGTTATATATATTGTAGTTCGCTTAAAGAACATTAATGGTTTGCGATATGAATTGTCGGATTACTTGTAAAATTTTGTGATGTATGGAAAATATTAACTAAATTATTTATATTTTAGTTACTCTGTTATTTTACTTTTTAATTATTTTATGTAAAAACAGTAGCACTAGCTTATTTATTTCTAGCATTGTGTTTTCATGTAAAGGGAGTAGTGGTCCCGTGTATATATTTTTCTTAGAGAAAATTTAATGAAGAAATCGTATGTGATTCCCCTTAAATTAAAGAATATCGATGAATCAACATTCAATTCCAACCGGCAGACCTCTTTACGCATCATGCTTCTTAGAACCTTCATTTGAGAGCTACACTAATATAACTATAAATACTACTTCTCACACCATCATATCTATATCTAAGCTAGACACGAAAAACAAAAAGAAAAAAAAAAAGAACCAACATCCTCTTTTCCCTCCAAACTTGTCCGAGATCGATCTCTCCACCTTTTGACATCAATTTACATTTCTCATTCACCCAAAAATGGAGTTCTTTTCAACTAACACAAACCGTCTTCTTTCGAAAATAGCAACCAGCGATGGCCATGGTGAAAACTCTCCATACTTTGATGGATGGAAGGCACACGAGAGTGACCCCTTTCATCTAACTGACAACCCTAATGGTGTTATTCAAATGGGCTTGGCAGAAAATCAGGTGAGAGTTGTGATAGAATCACCAAAGAGCATGATAGCTGGAAAATTATAAGCACCCAAATTATGGCTTTTCTTCCTCACAAATAAATCCTCAATTGCTGTTAGAACTTCAAAATAGATGCTAAAAGTACCATGGATAACAACGTTTTTGCGTTTTTAGCGATGGTTTTTGTCGTGTATGAACATTTTTCAAAGTTATGGGAAATAAATTCATGCTTTGAAAATTTATGAACTTACATATATTTGATCAACAGTTTAAAGGATGAATTTGCAACATGGACATTATTAAAAGTTCATGGATCATCAGTTAACGGTGCAATGTCCTAATGAGGTTTCCCTTGTTTTTCAATGTGAAGCTTTGTTTTGACTTGATCGAAGAATGGGTGAGGAAAAACCCAGAAGCATCTATTTGCACAGCTGACGGAGTGGACAAATTTAAGGAGATTGCAAATTTTCAGGATTATCATGGATTGCCGGAGTTCAGAAATGTACGTGATCATATAAAATTACTCTTCCTGTCTTTTGTTCTGTATGATTGAAGTTTGAATAGATACAAACAATCATTCATTTATTTTATTTGCTTTTCCTCCAAAAGATGCAGACAATCATTTGCATTACGCATTTAGACGTTTACTTTTCGTCTAAAAGTAGAAGGAAGGAAAAAAAAAAAGAAAAAGAAAAAGAAAAAGAAAACCTTTACTTTTTATACTAATTTGGTGATGAAAGTATGGGCACACTCCTTTGAAAGTTTTAGGAAAATAAAACACATATTTTGAAAATTTAATAAGGTCACTGTAAAGTTTTACAAGTTTGACTACGGTAGAGGTACATTTATTTGCTTCTTTTAAAGATCTATTGGAGTAAAGAAAAAGTTTCCCATTAATTATGTGAATTATATATGTAAAATTGTAATATTTCGTATGTAGAATAAAAGTAGTAAAAATATGAGAAAAATTATATACGTAAAAATGTGATGGTGACACGGACGTTTTTGTTTTATTTATTTATTATATGCCACAGGCTATCGCCAATTTTATGGGGAAAGTGAGAGGAGGCAACGTCTCCTTTGATCCCGACCGGATCGTTATGAGTGGTGGAGCTACTGGAGCCCATGAATTGATTACCTTTTGCTTGGCAGATCCTGGTGATGCATTTTTGGTTCCAACTCCTTATTATCCAGGGTAAATATTCTCCTTTCCATAAATATATGGTTGTTAAAACAACTTTGCAACAGTCCTAAAAAAAGAAACTTTTATTATCTTTCAATAATAATTATATATGTACTTCATAATATATATATATATATATATAAAGCTTTTTATTTATTAAGTATTTCAATAAGTGCTCTAAAACACTATTAACATAATCTTTTTAATATTTTAATGATTTAGCAACTGTGGCTCCAAAATATGTTAATAATAAATTGCTAACATATTTTTTTCTTATGGTTGTACCGAAGGAAAGGAAATTATTCCTTAAAAGTCAAAAATAAAAATAAAAAAGTGAATTAATAATTGTTGGATCTTTTAACTGGCCCCCATTATGCAACACAAAATTCAGTGTGTGTTTGATTAGTGGCCATCTGACTAACTTATATGGGTCCAATTGTTGTCCCTCGCTAGCTACCATGAAAACAAACCGGCACATTTAGTCAAGCATGCAACTTGAAATATCCTTGCAAATGGGACGATGGAAGATACAAGACTTTATCGAAGTCATCTCAATAAATACAAGATTACGCCAATATGGTAGCAAAGTAGTACATACTGATATAAACTATTCTTAATAAAACTACATCTTGTCGACATTTTTGTTACATCAATTCATTCTTGAATCAAATTCAACAAGAAAAACGCTCGTCTTTGCTTTATCCAGGAAGACGTAATTGGGAGAGAGCTAATTATTCCGTGCAGAAAATTAATGCAGAAAGCAGTACACAGCATTCTGATAATTCAATTTCTTATGATCCTATAATTCGCTCCTTATGCTAACAGAAAATTTCTTCACCGAATTGCAGGTTTGATCGAGATTTGTGCTGGCGAACAGGAATCCAACTTCTTCCAGTTATCTGTGATAGCTCCAATGGTTTCAAGATCACGATAAATGCCTTGGAAGCTGCATATAAGAAAGCTAAAGAGGCCAATATCAGAGTCAAGGGATTGCTCATAACCAACCCATCAAACCCCTTGGGCACCATCTTAGACCGTGAAACATTAAAAGACCTTGTGAGCTTCATCAATGAAAAGAGCATCCACCTCATCTGTGATGAAATCTATGCGGGCACGGTGTTTGGTCAGTCCGGTTTCATTAGCATCGCCAAGGTAATCAGTGAAGAGGTTGATTGCGACCATGATTTGGTACATATTGTGTATAGCCTTTCGAAAGACATGGGCTTACCTGGCTTTAGGGTAGGAATTTTGTACTCATACAACGATGCAGTGGTGGAATGCGCCCGAAAAATGTCGAGTTTTGGCCTAGTTTCATCTCAAACTCAGTACCTTATTGCATCAATGTTGTCAGATGATGCTTTTGTCAAGAGATTCATTTCAGAGAGCTCCAGGAGGTTGGAGAAGAGGCACAGAGTTTTCACCCACGGCCTTTCTCAAGCCGGTGTAAATTGTTTAAAGGGCCATGCTGGTCTGTTTCTATGGATGAATTTGAGCCACCTCCTCAATGAGAAGACATTTGAAGCAGAGCTAGCTCTATGGAGAGTTATAATTCATGAGGTTAAGCTTAACGTTTCACCGGGATCATCCTTCAAATGCTCCGAGCCAGGCTGGTTCAGAGTTTGCGTAGCCAATATGGATGTCAAGACCATGGAGATCGCCTTGACTAGAATCCGCGGTTTTGTGGTTAAGAGGAGAGATGTCGAAGTGCCAAGGAAGAAACCATCCTGGCAGAGCAACCTCAGACTCAGCTTCCGCGGACTGGATGATGTCTCAAAGATGCCTTGTTTATTGTCCCCTCACTCACCCATGCCTCAATCACCACTTGTTCGGGCTCAAAACTAGGTTTATGGCAAAAGAGCCTTCTCAATCTTATTTTTTTATTTTCCTGCAAGGATGATAGGAATATGATGATTTTCTTTCATCAATTATTCAAGATGGATAAGAATAGAGATAGAATAACAGGTAGACTAGTGTTTTTACACATTCTTGGAAGGGAAAAAGATAGAAGGAATCTCCAATTCTTTTTACTGGATGTAGGGGAAAGAATGCCTTCTCTACTCTCAGTTAGTCGTTCAAACTTCTTCTTCTTCTTCTTCTTTCGGAGATGTTTTAACTTTTTTGGCCATTCCTCAATTGCAACATCGGAGAAGAACGTTGTAATAATATTATGTGATGCTTTCAATAAGTAATGAAACATGGTTTGCCTTGCCATAGTGTCGGGCTGACAGTCATCTATATGATATGATAATACAGTATATTTGAGAATGCGTCTTTGGAGAAAAGATACGAAGCTAACACAATATTGGCTCTACAAATACTAAATATATTTTTAGTATTCAACATGTACTTAATATAAAATAAGAAACGAATGCAACCTATAAACATGATTTGCCAGTGCTCTTACAAGCTCCGACTTTCGAGATCAATGACTTCGATCTTCAATTGTTGCTTCTTCTAATTTAACGCATTGGATATCAAGGAAATGCACATGTAACGTCTCAAAATCTGAAATTTTATAACCCATCATATTTTCCTATGATTTATTGATATGTCGATGCGCAAATATTTATTAAAATCTTTAAAACATTTGTTGAATTTTTAGACTAAACTAAAAGAAAAATTTAATCTTCAAAAGAATCAAGATGATCAATAAATAAAAGTTATAAAATCCTAAACATGAATTTATTGATTTATACAATGGAATTTTAACTAATCTTACTCAATTATCTTCTTCACAATTGAAATTCTAGCTACTACCCCTTAATCTAGTAACTCCACGATCAAATCCATAACCATCAAACTTTAAAATTACTACTTAAGTATCTACACTTGAAAAATTTAAAATGGGATAACTCGAAACTCAGTACGAAATGTATAATCACATGCATATGAGTAGGTATTTACAAATTCACATGCATTTCAAGGAACAATAAATGCATCACACACCAATTAATCTTCTTCATTTTCATTTTTATATGTGACATAAGGGTACTCATAACTATGATACACATATATATAGAATACCATATAGTATCAGTATTGGGTCCTCCCTTACACGCTAAAAACGAAGAAATATCCTAAATCTATCTATATCATTTCTAAGTGTGAGTTTGCTTGGGATAGTTTAGCATAAGGATCATTGGGGTACTACTCTAAGCTCACCAGTTCTCCTGGTCTATTGGGCCCAGCTAAGCACAACCAATACATGTTTAATGAATGTCTAATAGTTAATTAGTTCATTAAGCAATAAGCTTAGCAATATAAACACATGTTGTGTACCTTAAGCAACATACGATGTTTACTCAAATTTTTGTACACTGTACAACTCCTTGAATGCGATATGTACAACCTTAACACATCGTATACTGCTTCCTCCACGCTTCATTTCTCTTCTTCTTTTTATTTTTTTCCAATAACACTGATCAAATAACCTAGGACTGACTTCCTTGTTTGTCTTATAAGACCAATCCTAGAGCCACTTAGATTTAAAACTACTCTTTCATTCTAATACTCTTGATAACAAAAATTACTTAGGTGTGTTTTCCTAAAACAACAAAACCAAAAACAACATTATTGATTAGAGAAAATAAAGAAATTACCTTAACTGATCTCTTGTTTCAGATTTATTAACAAGGTCCAATGGACACTTCGCTTCTCTTACCAAACCTATAAATAGAATCATCTCTCTAATTAGTATTCCAAAACAAATTCTCTCGTTTCATGTGATAAACACACTTACCACTTTAAGGTTCATAACAAGAAATCCCTACACCTCCAGTATTTTCTCTCTTTACAAAAGAAAGACGACATTAGTTAGATGAAAACTTAATTGCCTACCCATAGATCCACAAAAGACAAGAACTCAGTTGTGCTTCATATATCTTGTATGCTCTTGCTAGTTTATGCTAATGATGAAACAAAAGGGGTGTAAAAGAATGAGGTAAAGTCTAGGGTGTTGGATTTATATACTTAAAAATAGAATGCCTAATATGCCTTTGCTATTAAATACTTAATTTCCCCTTTTGTCATCAAACTTGCTAATAATTTCCTTTTTATTGAATTTTATTAGGGTTTTATGGCATATTTTTCTTAGTAGCACCTATAGGTTAATAATGGGATTATCACTTTTTCCTATAAACTTTGTAAATGGATACCTTAAGTCCTGAATTCAATACAAGTAGCAAATTAGTATAAAATTTAACTGAATAGTTAGGTTTCTAGTATTCTATCCTATTCGATAATGGTTGACTTTTGATATTTTTCGAAGTACATGATTTACACATAATATAAAGATTTTGGGCAAAAGGAAAAAAAAAAAGAAGCATTATATAAAGATACTAATCAAATATCTCTCAATATATGAGTTTCATATGGTTTGAAGGATTCATTAGGTCCATCAACATGGTTCATGACCCAATTTAATAAAATTTCTAATTAATTATTTATATATACCTATCTTCCAAAATAAGTAAAAAGCTAAATAATAGTATAAAGACACTAATAAAATTTCTCTCAGTGTATGACTTTCTCATGGTTTAAAAGATTCAATATGGTTCATGTCCCAATCAGTAAAATTTTCAATTAATTATGTATATCTACCTATCTTCCAAAATAAGTAAAAAACTAGATATGAAGGATGATGAGAGATGAATCTTTGCTCCTTAAGGCAATTGTAATTCATAAGTTGAGGCACCTACTATAATAATGGGAAGGGGTACATTGTATCACCTAGAAAACTTATGTATAAAATGTTAAGACACTAAAATTAATTATAGGGTTGTAATTTCAAAAGGACCATATTTCTAGGAAAAAAAGTCCATACATCAATTCTATGTTTGCATGAGTTCACCTTTATCCTATAATGTGCCTTCTCTAAATGTGATTTAAATTACTTAAGTAACTCACCACAAGTGATTGAGTCATTTTTAATAGTATTAAGCTTTGATGTGCCCCTTACATATGATGGAATGATTATAGTTGGTCTACTACGAACTACCTCAAATGGTGTAATTTTTCCTCAACTATAAAAGCAAAGTGTTATAAGCAAACTCAACTCAAGGTAAAAACTTAACCTAACCTGTAGGTATCTCCATCACAAACCATTTGAGGCACTGTTGAATGGTTTAATTAAGAACTTTAGTTTATCCAACACTTTGTAGATGGTGTTTATTGCTCATGTTCAAATGAATCTAACTTATTTTAAACAATTCTTGCCAAACACAACTCTTGAACATTGAATCTTTGTCAAACACAATAGTTCTTAGAAGTCTATGCAACTTCACTACCACATTAACAAATAAGAATTTTAGTGTAGAAATGCTTGTGAGTTTTCTAGGGTAGTTAGGTTAGTTTAAGACAACATGGGCATTGATATGAATTTGCGGATGAACATATAAACCCAATATCACGCATAACCAAAAGGATGGGTTCGAGTCACAAGATAGGTCGAAAAGTAAATAGTAGTTGAGGCATAAGTAGAGGTTCTCGTGCATTAACGATAGATATGACGTACTAACGCCTCACATGAGTTTGTGTCACACTTGATATGACGTACAAGTATGGCCAGAGGTTACTCACCCCTAATTCACGCTCAATAGGTTAGATAAGAGTAGCTCAAGAGTAAGAAAAAAGCGATACTTAGCTTAAGAGAGAATAAAAGTTTAGTGTATTCTTCTATATTGATATTATGACTATTAATATTATGCGAGTATTTATAGTATCTAGTTAGGGCAAGTCCTAAATAACAGAAAATTACATAAATGGATCCTTAGCTGCTAAGAAAAGGAGAATAATTTATAGGGAAAACACATAATTGTGTAAAAGAATATTCACTGTTAGAAAAGACAGCGCACAAGTTTTACTTAGTCTGTTGTCCCGATAACACTATGAGTCAAGTTGGGGTAGGAATTTCGATTAGGTCTATTCGGAAGTTCAGTACTTTGATTGTTAGGCATAGACATGGGTTGGTTCAGGGTTGGTTCAAGGTTGACTCATGTTTGGGTCAACTTTGGAAGGTCAGCTCCTGACAATTGTCAGCTCAGCCTTGGCATTGTGAGGATGGCTTTATTCAGAGTTAGTGCTCGGACTGGCGTTTAGTGGAGGGTCTGGTTCGGTACATAGGTTGGTTACCTTGGCAACATCTTGGATTGTATAGAGAGTAAAGTAGCTCAGTAGATTAGATTGGGGTAAGCATTGCTCCTCAGCGTTTTAGCTCACCTCAGACAAATTGGTAAACCACCTAAGAAAGTCACCTAGGTCGGGAGCACATGATCAGTCCTTGATCCCTATTAGGCATTGTTTTGGAGAAAGCATAAATAGGCTAGTAATTTGAATCAATATTATAAATGAGATGTTGCTTAGAGTGTAATGGAAGTTTGTATGTGAAGTTATTGGATATATAAGAGAAGAAAAGAGTTGATCTTGTTCATATTGTTAATAGTAATTGAAGGAGATGATGGAGTCATTTGAAGTTCCAACTAGGGGTGTTGCCATAAGGGAATAAAGGGATAATAGTAATCTTCATAAGTTAAAGCAGTGCAATTAAAAGTTGTGATACAAATAGTAGTAGAAGTGATAGATTACAAAGCATGGTAGAGATTGATTAACTTGTATGCTTAAGCTAGTGAGGGAAATGAAATATAGAATGGAAAAACTTCAAACTAGAAGGGAAATAAGAAGCTTTTATCTCAATGGTGTTAAGAGGAAGGCTCAGAAGCTTATGAATCTAATATAGGAAAAGAGTATTGAATGATAGTCTAAGGTAAATTAAGATTACCAACATGATTATTGCATGAGTAAATAAGAATAATTTAATATAGTTAGATTAATGGACTGGTGGAAATAAAGGAATAAGACTAATTGAAGATAATTTGTGGAAGATAAGAGATGTAAAAGATAAAACAAAAGGTATATGAGGCAAACTGTTTTGAGTTTCAATATATATATATATTTATGTAGGGAGAGAGAGAGAGAGAGAGAGAGAGAGAGAGAGAGAGAGAGAGGACATAGAAGATCCTTTGAATCAATATTTTTGAAGCTTAAGATAATATAAAAGCTAACGTAGAAGATTCTTTCAACGTAACGACTTTGAATAATAGAATATAAAATTGGAGTATAATGATTTTAATTTGCTTAGTTTGAAGACTATAAAATCAAGTATTGATTAGGAAAGTAAGTAAAAGTCAAGTCAATAATCTAGACCTCATTTGAGAAGGTTTAAAGATTGTGAGGATCAGGCTATTAATATGCTATGAAAATTGAGTAATATTAATGATAATTTGAATGGTTATTGTTGACACATATGCCTTATTATGTGGAAATGGATATGATGAGGGACAAGAATCAATAAAAATTCATTTAATGAATGATCTAAATTTTTACTTCTAAGAGGATCCTAACTAACTTTTTTTGCAAAACCACTTACTTTCCATTATGATCTCTGTTGATAGCATGTTTTAGTAAAATAGGTTGAAGGCCAATTATAGTAATATTAAGGCTAAGCTTAACTCCTCCGGTCCATCCGAGTATACATGTCTAATTACCTATTACAGATACTAAATAAGATCCTCAGGTAAGGAAACCCTCTTCCATTTTCTCATTCTTCCTACTATGCTACAATTTTACTCATTACAAGAAGGATGATTTAGGGATCGAAGTGACTACGTCAAAGCATCCTTTGTTGCCCCTCATAATCGTTTTCTTGTGTTACAGGTGTTTATGCACTGGAATGGAAATTACTAGTTAACAATTGGTGTTGTTTATAGGAATTGACAATTTTTTAATGGATTCTCTAAGTTCTAGAATTCATAGGTACTTCATTTCGTTATTGGTTTTTCTAAATCTGTTGATTATCTTTAGTCTTGATTTCTTCTCCATTGGTAGTCCGACTTTTTCATGGTTTAACGGGGAACTATGATTTCTTTGGTCTTCTTTCCTTTTACTCTTAAATTTGGATTGATTGGAATTTTGGAACAACATGTGTCTACATGCAATCATATCTTGCATGTGTTTTTAAACATCATCATGACTTTTGGCAACTCCTCCAAATTATGCACATTTATCATCTATAAAGGAGAACTCCTTTTATTGGTGACTAACAATAGATTTCAAATTTGATCCATACAAGTTGTAGGTATAGTCTAGGATAAGAGGATAAAGGTAGTACATGTTGTTTGAACTTGGAGGGGCAACTTCTATTTGTTTATAACTTATTCCTATTAGCATATGGGTGAAAAAGGATAGAATCTTCTAATTCCTTATGATTCCTACTTTTACTAATATACAAAGACTACTTAGAGTCGACAGCATTATTTTTTCAACCATCCTGGGTAGATCTCTTTTGCTTTCAAGTGTATTTTAAGGACTTTCTTGAGATATGAAGAGAGAAAACCACCTTAGATAATTGTCATTGTATTACTTACTAAAGAAACTTGCAGTTTAAGATTGAAAACTACCTCAAGTAACTGCTATAGTTTAAGTATGTATTGCTCGAAAAGGAAAAATTATCTCAGTAACCATGATAGTTTTTAGTTTTAGATGCAATCAGTGCATTAGGCGCTTGAGATTAGTAAGCTAGATCTCTGGATTTGCAATAGAGATTTCTGAACGCTACTTAGATTCTTCACTTCAATATAAGGCTTTTGATGTAAAATTGTCTGATAGATCCATCATTCTCTTCGTTATTGGCATATAAATCAAGGAGGGAACAAGCAACAGGGAGCATCTCTAGTCTGCCTGGGATCTTAGTTATTACTGGGACTTACTGTAGTAGATTTGAACTAAAACGGTTCTTTTAAGATATCGAAGAAAATTAGAGGGAAATAGTCTACAGATAAATAAGAGTAGCTAACGTGAACCTACTTGATAGATATGACACACCAACGAATACAATACAGCTTGACACTTTACTTGATATGACGTACAAGTTAATGTCAAAGTCTACCCACTACTAATCCTAAGCTACTTGACAATATTAGATAAGAGTGTATATAAAATGGACTTGAAGAGAGTTGTCTCACAACAATAGGATATTCAATGTCTATGTATAAAGTTTAATGATTCCAGCTTACAAGGAAAATAGACTATTTATAGTAAGTTTTTAGGACAACATTATAATTAAAGAAACTACAAGAAAGTATATATAAAAAGGAAATTCTTAATACATGCGAAAAAGGGTAAAAAGGACAAAAGACAAAAATGGAAAAAGTAGTACAATGTCAGACGAGGTAAACAGGTGGCAGTGTAACGTTGGTCTCGTATGAATATTCTCTAAGCACAACAGGCAAGAGGGATGAAGATGTTGTGGGGATAAAGGGGCTAGCACGAGAGAGATGGTGGTATGCTAAGAGAAAATTACTCGGCTATTAAGTGAGTCTTTCATCACTTGATAAGAACCTTTCGATAGCAGTTGGTCAGATTACTTGGAATAGGGTCATCGGCAACAGAATGGTCAACATCATCACTACTAAGTGTATAGATCAATGTATGACAATATGAAGAGCTCAAGGAGTTCAACCATTTATCTTCAATGTAAAGTTTCTTATTATCAGTAGGTTGCTGAGAGAGAATTCTTCGGGTAAGGGATTGGAGGCCCCGAAGCCATGTGTGAATAATGGGATTAGTGGTTAGCAGCTCATCAGTTCCCTAGGGTTGCTAAAGATTTGCCCTCAAATCTTGGTCTTCTTCATCATTGGGTACATAGGGAGTCAAGTTGGTGACGTCGAATGTGGCCGATACGCGAAAACTCTTGAGTAGTTCAACCTCATATGCGTTATCATTAATGTGTTTATGGATCCTATAGGGTCTATCCACTCTAGGATATAGTTTGTTTGTCCTCTTACTAAGGAAGCATTCTTTACAAAGATAGATCTAGGCAAGGTCCCCAGGGGCATAAACAATTCATTTCCTTCCGTAGCTTTTCATTTCCTTTTATCGGGCCACAGTTTTGGCCAATTGCTTAGCAACCTTTCGATGTAACCTTTGGAACTCCTTAGCACACTGTAGGTCAAATTGACTTTCCCCTTGTGTATTTGGTCCGTTAATTAAATCCAAAGGTAGGTTTGGGTTAAGCTTACAAATAGCTTTAAATGGTGACGTTCCAATTGAACTATGAGTTGAGCGATTGTAAGTGAATTTAATGATGGGCAAGTATAAATCCCAGTTACGAGAGTTCTTTCTAACAGTGGTGTGTAGGAGTTTATTGATGGTTTTGTTTAATATTTTAGTTTGGCCGTCTACCTAGGGGTAGCAAGAGGTATTGAAGAAGAGTTTAGTGCTAAGCTTCCTTCATAGGGTCTTCCAAAAGAAGCTTGTAAATTTAGAATCATGGTTGGATACAATACTCCTCAGTATTCCATGTAGCTACATAACTTCTTGCAAAAAGAGGTTAACGATGAAATAGGCATCATTAGTTCTGTGGCAAGGAATGAAATGACTTATCTTGCTAAATCGATTGACTACTACCATGATTGAGTCGTATCTTCTCGGCATTTGAGGAAGGCTGAGCATGAAATCTATGCTTAGATTGGTCCACGGTCACTCTAGGATCGATAGGGATATGTATTCTCCATAAGTCTCTTTCTTCCCCTTTGCATACTTACACACCTTATACCTCTCAAGTAAAAGTGTTCCTTCAAGATCTCAATCGTCCTCTTTTCTCTAAAATGGCTGGCCAGAATCTCGGCATGAGCTTCTTGAACTAATAGCTCCTTAGCCGAACCATTTGGCATGCAAATTTTCTGGTTCTTCATCAAGAACCCCTTACTCAAGTAAAACCCTTTCGCAGCTCCTTTAGTACTATACCTGGTTACTAAGGGTCTAAAATGTAGGTCATGCTCATACTGATTAGGTAAAGTGCTAAATCCAAGCACTTTAGCTTGCAACGTTGTGATGAGAATATGTCATCGAGAAAGCACATTATCTACTGTGTTGGCGCTTCCCTTCTTATATTTGATGACATAGAAAAAGGTCTCCAAGAACTTGACCCACTTGTCCTGATACCAAGAAAGCTTCTGTTGCTCTCGAAGATGCTTAAGAAATTCATAATCCGAATAGATGATGAATTCTCTCGACAATAGATAATGCTGCCAGTTTTGGAGAGTACGGACAAGGCATAGAATTCCTTGTCATAGGTCGAGTAATTCAAGATAGCATCTCGAAGTTTTTTGCTAAAGTAGGCAATGGGTTGGTGCTTCTGCATAAGTATAGCATTGATGCTGACATTAGATGCATCACACTCAACCTTGAAAACCTTCTTGAAATGCAGCAGGGTGAGTATTGGAGTAGACATCAATTTAGTTTTTATGTCTTCAAAACTCCTCTGAGCCTTTTTGGTCTATCTAAACTCAATGTTCTTTTTAGTCAATTTAGTCAATGGTATAGTTATAGAGTTGAAGTTCTAGATAAATCTTCGATAGAACGAGGATAGGCTATGGAAGCTCCTGACCTTGGTAGCACCATTCGGCGTAGCCCACTCATTAATAGCTCTGACTTTTTCCTCATCAACTTAAACTCTAATCCTTGAAATGACATAGCCAAGGAATATGACTTGGCTTTAACAGAACACATATTTCCTCATTTTTCCAAATAATTTCTCAATCTGGAGTATGTTACACACCAATCTCAAATGTTCAACATGAATGAGGATGTCGGCATTGCAGACCGGAATATCATCAAAATAAACCACAATGCATTTGTCGATCAATGATCTTAGTACATGATTCATCAGCCACATAAAAGTACTCGGTGCATTAGTTAGTCCAAATGGTATCACCAACCATTCGTACAGATCATGAACGCTGTCTTCTATTCATCTTCAGGTCTCATTCGTATCTGGTGGTAGTCACTCTTCAGGTCAATCTTAGAAAAGATGTAAGCTCTGTATAACTTGTCAAGCATATCATCAAGCCATGGGATTGGGTATCGGTATTTGATAGTCATCTTATTGATAGCTTGGTTGTCAATGCACATTCGCTATGTTCCATCCATTTTCGACATAAGTATAGCAGGTATGATACAAGGACTCATGCTCTCATAGACATATCCGCTATCCACTAACTCATCTACTTACTTCTTTAGTTTAGCTGCTTGCTTTGGATTGAGCCTGTAAGCGGGTTGGTTTGGTTAGGCAGCTCCTATTTAGAGGTAGGTATAATGCTTAATTCCTCTTAAGGGGGGTAAACCTTTCGGTATCTCGGTAAGGAAGAGGTCTGCAAATTCCTGAAGTAGTTGCTACACTTTGGTAGGTAAGTTCTTGACCTCTCTAACCTTTAAGAATCTCCTGACTAAAAGGAGCACATAGTCCTTGGCCTTGACTTCTTATATAAACTAAGCTTGGGAAATAGTCCACAAACGAACAAGAATCGCTAATGCGAAGCTGTTCGATGGATATGATATACCATAGAACACAACATGAATGAACATAACATGACTTGACACTTTACTTGATATGATACAAAAGTTGATGTTAAGGTCCACTTGTTATTAATCTTGAACTACTCAACAAGATTAAATAAGAGTGTATGTAAAATGGACTTGGAGAGGGTTATCTCGCAAAAACAGGATATTCAATGTCTATGTGTAAAGTTTGATGATTTCGGCTTACAAGGAAAATTGACTATTTATAGTAAGTCCTTAGAGCAATATTATAATTAAAGAAATTACAAGAAAGTATATACAAAAAGGAAATTCCCGATACATGCGAAAAGGTATAAAAAGGACAAAAGACAAAAATGGAAAAATAGTACAATGTCAGACGAGATATATAAGTAGTAATGTAACATTGGTCTTGTACGAATATTCTATGAGCATAGTAAGCGAGAGGGATCAAGATGTTGTGGGGATAAAGGGGCCAAGACGAGAGAGATGGTGCAATGCTAAGAGAAAATTACTCGGCCATTAAGCGAGTCTTTCGTCAAGAGGTTGCCACTTGGCAAGAACCTCTCGACAATAGTTAGTCAGATTACTTAATACAGGGTTCTCAGTAAGGAAATGTTAGCATTATTATTATTGAATGTACAGATTAACGTATAATAATATGGAGAGCTTAAAGGGTTCAACCATCCGTCTTTTGTATAAAGTTTTTCATCATCGATAGATTACTAAGAGAGAATTCTTTGGATGAGGGATTGGAGGCCCTGAAGTAATGCGCGAGTAATGGGACCAGTGGTTGCTCATTAATCTCATTTATTGATCTACTTGATTCTCATTGACTGTTATGTAAAGTTAAGTCCAAGTTCAGTAGATACACAAGTTGTGAATGCCGGTAGTTTCGCAAATGTTGAGCTATCTCCGAGCTTAATCTCGAACTATGCCAAGGACATAAGATTGCTAAACACGTTGACGGACCGAAGTCTGAGCTCTCCTTTACCTTGCCGAGTTACTTAACTCCATGCTGTGCTGTAGAGTTCAACAAAAAATTGAGTCGAGATTATTCTACCATGGCCGAATTATTGCGAGAAGCCTATGAAGTATGTTGAATCCCATCACCGAGCTAAACACAAACAAAGCCAAATAACAATATTTGAATGTCTCACTAACATTGTCTACAATTCTTGTGTAATTTAATGCTTTTTCGTCTCTCCACCCTTGCCGAACACCAAAGACGAGCAACAACTCTAAGCTCGGAATGCCTTACTGAGTTGTTGTAAGTTGATGAGTTTGCAATAAATTGAATAGTGGATAGTGCTGAGCGGCAATGTATAGTAGCCGAGCTTGAGGTCAAGAAGTCCGGCAGCCCCCAGCCCCAACCCCACCCCCCCCACCCCAACGAAGCCAAACTTCATTGAGATCGAAGTTTCGCACCACGACGGAGCAGTTACACATACTTTATAGTGAAATTTCAAGATAGGGATCCATCATCAAGCCTTGGACCTACTAACGCGAAACGGGATCAATTGTAAATTTCCTAAGAATTAATGCAAGAAGGAAGGTTCTTATTCCACTCAACGAGCTCCAAGTTACTTAAGGCTCATCTATGGTACTCTATTAGGAATGTAATCAATGCTCTACGACTGTTTATTGACAGAGGAAGTGGTCTTTCACGAAGTTTAACTTATAGCCAGAAGTTTCTTTGACTTGTTAAGGATGTTGATATGTTACTTGATGAAACATGTTTAGAGATACTACAGTTAGTAAAGTCCTTGGCCATCATAAAAAGGAAATTTTGTACTTTCGAGTCATTAAAATTGCAATAAGGCACTCCACTAATTCATTCATATTAATTTGCAACCGTGCAACAACTCTGGCGAAGCAACGTTTAAGCGACCAATTTCCTGATGGAAAGCTAAGCTCCACGCTTTGCTGAGTTCCGAATGGCAAACTACCCAATTCTAGAATTGCCGAGAAGCTTTAGCCGAGTTGCTGACTTTGCCAAATGGAAACTTCAAGCTTTGTGCTGAATAGCCGAGAAGTTTGGCTGAGCTGTTCACTTGACTGAAGGTCTATGTTCTAGTAAACAAGCTCCATGTTGATCCACAACAGTAAGTGTCGAACTCCATCCGTAAGGACAACCACATTTGCTGAGATAAGTTTCCAAACTATCATGCACAAGGTAGTCCGTAGTCGAGCAACTCTTGCTAAATTAAATTTCCAAACTACACATGTCCTAAGCTTGCAAACTGAGCTTAAGGATCCAAGTTGCTACAATTCAAAAGCTTCTTAGTTGTAGATAATTCTTAGTCCAAACCGTTTCCCTCATGAAGTGCAGTACATTGAGATAGTGGATGGTGTGTGTCGTGTGCCTGGCACTTGTTGATAGCTGTTCGTATTCTTATTGCATGAAATCTTAATGCAACGATTAACAAGATGAAGGCTTTTTTATTAATGCCGAGCAATTGTCCATCTCCTTGCTGAGCAAGTGCTGCCGACTAACAATAATGGTCGAGACAACATAAATCTGAGCTTTGGCTTTGAGAATCAACCAATGATCGTACTATTTCGGCCTGCCTTGAAACAATCTTTATGTATCAAAGCTAACAAGTTGCGAGTTCGTTCCCAAGCTCAATCCTCATGTAGTTGAGCCATCTGCGCAGATGAGTCGAGCTACAAATCGCATGCCATGTTTACTTGAAAAAACTGAATTGGCTTAAGTTGTTTACCATGCTAAAATTAATGTCTAAGTGATAACATTCATATGTTCTGAGCTTCGAGCTCCAAAGTTCTGAGTTTCCTTTAGGTGGACAGTTGCAATTCCTAAGCCCATTACATGCCGGTCATTGAGCTCTTTGGACAAGCTCGACCTAATTGACCATCTACAGCAATAGTTTGGTCTGAGCTGAGTTATCCATCAAGATCATGCTCCTTCATGGCCATTAGCTCCAAGATGCTGAGTTGCTAACCTGTAATAGCGCAAGCCGTATCTCTCTCACTTTTGCCGAGCTGTCCTTAAATTTAGCAGAGTTAAAACTCCAACTTGTGTCAAACTCTATAAGCATTTGGTCGAGCTAACTGTCATCCAGGTAATTGACCGAGCTGTTGAGAGGAAGACCATACCTCTGTCGATCCAACTTCTCTACTCGCTGAGCTTCGAATTGGTTTTGCTTTACCGAGCGATTGAGCATTTGAACAAAAACAATCATGAATCTTGACTATGCACCAGGTGAGAATAGCTGAAATCCGAAGTTGTATAACATTAGCTATGATGTAGAGATGTATAGCTGCAAGAAGATAAAGTTGTAACTTATATCTAAGCAACATTAGCAGTTAGTTATGCACTAAATTACAAGCATTATGCTGAGCCATTGTGAAGAAGTTCAAGTAACTATTTTCCACTCTGGCCGAGATGAGATATAACCGAGCAACAACAGTTAGACAAAACTAACTATTAACAATTGGATAAATGAAGCCTGAATCCTTCTCGAGTTGCTCCTCACTACAGCCGATCTTCATCTAACTCCTGCGAATTGTCTTCGACTTTGTCGATGGCGACCGTTCTAAGCCTCATGCAGGCATAGTAATTTCTTGGCAACTGAGGTAGAGCAAATATAGGACCAACATTACTGCGTAATCTTTGGAGAACCGAACTGCAGCTGTCATGAATTAAAAGGTACTCGATTTCCTTTAGATCAAGCTGCAATTGAAAAATAACTTGGACTCCACCATACTCGCCTATTTACTCCATTGATAGCGGTGAGCTTTGAGCTACATACTAGAGCTTTGTCCATTTTTGAAACAACCGAAATTGGGTTCCTTCCTTTACTTCAACTCAACCGCTTCCAACTTAGAGCATGGATGGAGTACTAAATGGAGCTATGAGTTTCTTAGCTATCCGTATGAAGCTATTTATGTCAAGTCTCTAAGACACCAACATGTCTTTATATGAGTTTGCACGATCAAGAAAGATAAGACCCACATGAGGACAAACTATATTATTCAGCTCTTAGTAGGCTTATTTTTAGCCCTATTCGAGATGAATATGAGGACTCAAAGATAAACTTAGGCTAAAGAAATGCCATTCGCCTTAAGCCTACGCTAACATAATCTGTTTATGGGCTACTTCTCAATAGCTCTAAATCCTCAATGTTATGGACGATGAGCTAATACAAACTCAGTTACTCTATCTAAAAAATAGACAGCAAACTACTTGAAAATTGTAAGCCATTAAGCAATGGCAAGTAAAATACTTTAAGTCCTATAACTTATATGGATGATAAGTAGATAAACCTAAAGTCCTATACATTAATGGACTATGGGCTAATTAGCCAACCTTACGTCTCTATCTAGTATAGGTCAAGCCTAACTTAGATGACCTACATGCTTCTTTAGTCTCTTCAGGCCTTCGCCTCTTTAGATGCTCCAATCTCTTTAGGGCCTCTGCTTTTTCAAGTATACCGCTATTTATAGGTGCTTCAACTACTCTCGACTTTCTCCTCCTCAAATCTTTGCTTCTTTAGGCCCTCGAACCATCTTGGTCTTGTTTGACCCTTTATCATTGACTTTCACAAAGCTCCAACAAAATTGACTTCTTTGAACACTCTCTTTGTCGAATCAATTGTCAAAGAGAGGGAGAGGGGTATGGTGGGTGGAAATTTTGATAGTATTTTTTAGTAAAATAGGCTAAAGGTCTATTACAGTACTATTAAGACTTAAGCCTAACTCTCTTGGTTCATCCTAGTACTCATGTTCAATCACCTACTATAAATACTGGGCAAAATCCCTAGGTAAGGAGATTGCCTTCCATTCTCTCACTCTTCCTATTATACTATAAGTTTATACATCACAGGAGAGTTAACTTAAGTATCGAAGTTGTCACATTAGAGTATCCTTTGGTGCCTTTTATAGCCATTTTTTTGTGTTGTAGGTGTCTGCACACCGAAACGAAAATCACCAATCAAGAATGGTTTAATTATTCCACTAATTCTTTTAAAACAACCATCTTCTTTGAAAGCCTCATTTGCATTTATTTTTTTTTTTTCCACCCTAGAGGTGGAGTCTACTAATACCTATTCAATCCATGCCTTATTGGTTTCCTTATTGTTGCCTAGTATTCCTTAACCATAGCAATTTGGTTCTCTAACCAAAGTGGATTACATTTTTTGGGGTTAAATATTAGTATTTTGCTAAGAAAAGGGATTGAGGGGGATATGCTAAGCCCAAATTTATGAAAGATAGGTACGAAGGAGAAGGAGGTATGAACCTGATCTGTCAATGTTTTATAACACTTGTTTCTTGCAAAAGCATAAATAAGAAAATACTACTCCCCTTACATTGAACCTATATAAAATAAAATAAGAAAAAATAAAGATAAAGGGAAAACTACTTCAAAAATAGTGTTTAATTTAGAAACATAAAAGGAAATATTACAAGATAAAAGAAAAAAAAAAAAGATTATCAAGTTTTAATCCTAAAATTTCTAATTCCAATCTTATCTTGTGGCAAGATATTCTTAAGCTCTTTGTCCATTTGTGATAAGCTCATTTGGAAGAAGTTTGATTGACTCCCTTTTTAGCCAACTAGTTAGTCAATTGCTACTATCTAAATGTGATTGACCTAACCTTTGATCTCTTTTAGGAGAGTATTTGCCCCAGAAATATCATTCCAAATATCCCATGTATGTAATTATTGTTCATAACCATCTAGATACTAGCTTGGAGTTTGTTCTAATTAAGGCACTAGTGAGATTAAATTGTCTATAATATTCAAGACCTTTGACTAATTCCATCAATTCAATGGAATCAATTGAATCATAGTTTGAAGGAGATCCATAGCACTAAATTAGATTACCATTAGAATTCTTAAGGATACGACTACCTTTGCCTTAGCTTAAACTGCAATCAACATTCAATTTAACATTATCATTTTGGGGCATTTCCAAGACAGAGAGTGGATCGTCTTTTTCTTAGGACGCATGAAGAAAGGAGACAACAGATCATGATCATACCTGATATGATAAGTAGCAAGTAGATTAGCTTGCCTAGATTTAAGAAATCATCCATTATGTGGTTTACTAGAATTTTGGTAGGTTATAGGTGTTCTTGTGTTTCTTATTATTTCTTTCACCCCGTAAATACCAAAGAGTTATAACAGGAGAAAATATTTTGATATGATTAATCACACTAACCGATTTATTTTTTTCCAAAACTTTAGCTTGAAATCTGTGGAAGAGATGTTTGGAAGTTGGAGAATTCCAAAGTACGAAGAAAGTTGCTTCCAAACATTCCTGGCATACTCGCATAAAAGGAAGACATGAAGAGCTATCTTACATTCTTTGTAGTAGCAAACACACTGTTATGCAAGAGCCCAACCCCACAAACATTGCTTATCCTCTATGAGAACAAAAGATCGGGCAACCTGCTACATAAGAGTGATATCTTCAAAGGGATAATTTTAACCTAGAAACTTTTATGTAAATCAACCTTCTCTGCCTTATTTCTAAATTCATTCCAATTACTAGAGACAAAGAAGACCCCATTTGAAGATATCATCCAAATAGGTAAGACTCTCGCTTCCTATTGCACATTAAGAGTTAGGACATCCTACACCAAACCAACATGAAGCAAACTGATTAGCCTATCATCTAACGTTGAACCACAAATCACTTACTCTTTAGTGCAGGAAACACATTGAGGATAATTTGAAAAGAGGACCTTGGGATAAACATTAATCAAATAAAAAACTAATAACACTCCTGGCAAGGTTAATGATGTGTTTCTAACTGAAATCTTAGGCCCTTAAGAGTCCTTTCCAAAGAGGAGATGAAGCAGGACGAAGAAATTTCAGCAGGGTGCTTGCCTTTAATATGTTTGGAATGCATATAGTCAGTGAAAAGAGATTTTACAATGTTAAATTTTCACTAGAGCTTTGCCTTTTCAAATATGCCACTGAAACTCCGTCGATCACTCCACCTGATAGTGAGAAGGCAACCGAGGTATGCAATTGGAAGCTATTGGGCATTCATCGACCAGTTGTGGTATGATAGATCATTTACTTGACGCTTTGCACTTTTTAGGAAGAAGGAAAGAGCCTAAAAGTGGTAATGTATTTTACATATGGTTTCACTTTTTAATTAGGTACTGCAACATTATCTACACCTAAATTAGAAAGACCACCGCTATTGATGTCTCAATACTTCTACATCCTGGCAGTTTAAATTGCTGCTAAGGTATTAATAGCTTTACATCCTTGCTATTTAAATTTTTATATCTATACAAATAGATATTGAGCCATGACAAGGTTTCTTGTAGTGAAGGCACCGTGGCTGCAACCGACTCCTACAATTTCATATATGTGTTTGTGTTCTTATGTGAGTAGAGTGATATGTTCTTGCAAAGGGTTTTCGTATATTATCATTTAATTAAATTAACCTTGAGATAGACTTATTAGATAATATCCTAAACTATTCCATTCTCATCATCTATGGAATAAAATTATTGATTTAGCCTTGTTACATGTTCAACTTTGAAAAAAATGAAATGAAATCCTTATACAGCTTTTAAAATTCTAGAAAGATGTCGACGTAGTTGGTAAAGCATTGACAGTTCCATGTTACGGATAGTTTAGGCCTTGAAACATCCTACATGCTTTAGAAGACAGGCGACCTTTTCTTTTCCAATGTTATAAAATAATCAAAATAACGAGGAGTCATGAAAGTAAGCAATCACGCACAAATAATTACAGAGAGATGATGGTTCCCTATTTGATCATAGAAACTTATCCTCCCATCATCCGCTTTTTCTTTTCCCCCACTTTTTGAGGTCCTTTAAGGAGTGATGTCAAAAATAAAAAATAGAAGCCACGAACAGTTAGAACCATTCTTTTCGATTAATAGAACAAGTACTCTAGTTGGATGTTTATAATTCTGAACACGTGTTGAACGGACTAAATAGGGGTGTAATGAAACACCTTGTATTGGAGATGTTGGAGTTCAACCAAATATTACTCTGGATTAGTTTCTATGAGATAGAATTCAAATTCAGCTAATGTGACTTATCGAACCAACCTATAGTTCGAAACGAATATGGATCCTCATAATTTATTTTTTAATTTTTTTCTATTTACCATGTTGAAATCCTGCTATATGTAATCAATGGTTTGATTGCAAGGACGATGGTGGTATTAGGATGACTTCATTGGATTTTTAACAATTCAACGGCATAAGTACAACTATAGATTTGTAAATTAAGAGAGAGTAAACGAAGATGATCTAAAGACATTTTAAATTATCAGGTTAGATAAGTTCGTAGGTCTAATTGAATTTAAATGAAGTTATATATATACTAATTTCAACTTGATTTCAAGATATAGAATAATTTCAATTAGAGATAGTATTAGTTCTCATATAATAATATATATGAGTATCAAGAGATCACTTGTGCATAACTCAAACTTGCCAACTAGTACAACGGATGGAGCTCAAAGTGAAATTTTAAAGTAGCTTGAATTCTTAATTATTGGAACTCAATGGTCACCGTCTCAATTCAACTTGAATTCACCCCTAAGATTAACAAAATAACACAACCTATTAGATCCGCTAGAAATACAACTTCTATATCATGTGATTCATTTGTCTTTTTTTTTTTTCCCTAATATTTTAATTATTTTTTATTTTTTAAATTTCTTCCCCCAATAAGAGAATTCATATAAAGGCAGAAAAGTTGCCCTGTCAGTGCCGGTAACTGTTACATCCATATTATCATCTTCTTCGAGAAACCATTTTGTTTTAAGTTGTATTCTTCCTAATTCCTCAACACTTCTGCTATTGTTTTTCTATTTTGGTTACTAGGCATTACTCAAGAAGTTTAAAAGAAAATTTCGTGCTATAAAAGCAATTACACATTTAAAAAGAAATTCATCAGGAGGAACCTCTTAACACTTTGCCATCTTATTTTATGAACATAGACAATTTAAAAGCCTTCTCCAAATGAATATGCAATGTACAACTCATTAGAGACCCAATGAGACTCTCTAGTAAACCATTTCCCACCAAAAATTACACCATGTAATGTAACGGTTACTCTGTTTGGGAATATATACGTTTATCCTTAACTATACCAATGTCGTACACCTCTGTACAGAAATAAGACACCTCTTGTATCTTCAGGCTTCACCCATCCACTTTGTTCTTAGAATGTACTCAGCATATCACACAAGCATTTGGATCCTCTTCAATGCTTACTGCATGGCAGCATCTTGTACAATGAGGATGGTATGCTTCATAGGGTCTAACGAGTGCTGCAAGCTGTTCTTCATACTTCTTTTGCTCATCCTCTTTCTTAGGCTCTTCCTTCTTAGGTTCTTCCTTCTTTGATTCTTGCTTCTTGGGTTCTTCCTTCTTCGGTTCTTCCTTCTTAGGTTCTTCCTTTTGCTTTTCTGGTTCTTTTTCTGGTCCGACGGTTAATATTTCAGCACAGCACCACTTCTTCTTCAATTTGGTTACCACATCAATGGGGTCGATGTTTCCAATTACTGTTAACTTCTTGTCCTTCATGTCCATTGCCATGGAATCGATCCCTGATTGAAAGGGAAAGAGGTCTCATCAACTAAGATGAACCTACACGAGTCTTAATAAACATTGTGATAACTGTTGCCAAATCGCTTTCATTTTAATAACGATTTTGCTAATGAGCGCACTGCATATTTTGATAGACATATATATATACACACACACACGCACACACACGAGACAATAAAGATTTTCATATGAACTTCCTGGAACGCCCGATTTGTAAAATCGTAGCAGTAAAGTTCAGAGACGAAAAGATTGTGGCATTGGGATTATAAATTGTACGAGACATGTTTCATATCAAGATTTCCATGAATCTTTTTTCTTACCCGTGATACTAGAAACTGCTTTCATGGCTTTCTGCTTGGCTTTGTCATCGTGCAAATCCAATTTCACAACCACTTTCTGCAAAAGATCAGGAAAAGTATTCAAGTTTAAAAGAGCTAAGCAAAATCCTAGTAAATAGACGTAAGATTTTCTGGTTGGAAAAAACAAAGAACAAGAAAATCTATAGTCTCTAAGTTAATCTTGTAAGTATAAATCAGACACTACCCAGAAGTATCAGAAAAATCTCAAATAAATCATGTCGACAAGAAGTCAACACCTGAAAATATGGCAAATAATGCTTTCAAGTGATTAAGTCGAGTCTAGGATTTGACAATATCGCAACTCGGTAATCAATAGGGAATTTTGGATTCTACATAAAAACAGTTTCACGGACGGCAAGTAATGAAACACCATGTCATATTCATAAATTACAAAAACATTCATGCGATTTCCGGGAATGATGACGATTTTTATCTTAGTATAACTCTAGGAAAACCACTCACCTTCATTTTGCTCAGAATTGGTAGAGTCCAAGACCTTTGCTAGAGATTGAAAACCAATGAAATTACAAGCCAAAAAAGAGAATGCCAAAGGAAATGGAAATTTCGATATATACTCAAAAAGGACATATATTAGAAAGATGATGAAGTAGAAAATGGGAAAAAAAAATATATAGAGACTTGTTGAGGAATAAATCAGAATAAAATGAAGAAAATGGAAGAGCGTTGGTGATTAAACTAATAATAATAATAGTGGACGCCGGTTGTTAATTCGCTAGTGGTTTTATTAAATGGTGGCAAAGCAAGTCAAACGACGTGAAGGTGAACAAGAGGAAAGCATGTACGGTGGCAAATTTTAAAGCTAAGATTAGCCCCTTCTTATGATGGGGTACAACGTTGGATTGTAAATTATAAAATATAGATTTACTCCTATTTCGATGTGTGAATCGCCTAGTTCAAAAATGGTAAATAATTAAGAAAAAATAATTCGTCAAATTCTATCTCTAAATTCTTTCTTTTTTTTTTTCCCTTTACATTAGCAAATATATATATATATATATAAACTAATGTTTAAGTCAATTACTATAACGCCTTAGACCCCGAGTTACTATAACTCGTCAAGTGTCAATACCGAGGCACTAACATGCAAAAGATCGAAATCTACTTCTAACCTCAAAGGCATTTATTAAATAAACCATAAAGCACACTATTATGATATAAACATCAAGTCATATCTTAGTGGCTATATGAGTCACGGCTTATGTCATCATCGAACCACAATGAAAACTAAGGAGTTTGTCATGCTTCAACAATTCAAGTAAAAGAAGCAAGCCGACGAAGGAGTCTCACATGCTCTTAGTACAAACACAGCAATTTAACACATAACCAAAGTCAACATCATCCTAAGAGTCAATATCTCCTATACATTCATAGCTATACAATACTGCACTAATGGAACCCTCTTACTACTCCTTGTAGTAGGTACTGCCATCATCGTCCATGTCGTATACCAAGTCATCATGTAAGTTGTTATAAAGATCTTGATCTCTTGCATTACTTGCATCAAAAAACACAAGTCCTCAAATGGTAAGCAAATATGCTTATTACGAAGGTACACAATCATACATGTATAAACAAGCATTACACATGTCATATGCAAATGCCATCATATATCACACAACCAATTATTATCTTAAATTTTAAGTCTAACAAGCATCGCAACTTTGGTCTCTTGAAGCTTGGGGTAACTCATGATCCCGAGTCACACAAATAATGTATGCAATAAAAGCATTTGGTGTTGGTACTCTCTAATGCCCTAGAGTCATTAACAACCCAATTTTAACCGGATCAACTCTGTAAGTAACTCCACTTGGGACAATGCCATTTTCGAATCCTTAGGTGTCACCTTAAGATGACCGGTGCTCCTAGTTCCTTAAGTCCATCCAAACATACTCAATACAATCAACATTAATATCAGATACAGTTAGGTTCAATTTTACACTATAATTAACAAGTACAAACAACAAACATGTAACGTCATACTTGAAGAGGCAATCTCGAACAATACTTGATTCTCTAAACAACTTGTTGTAATACTAGAACCTAAACAAAGAATACCATTCACTAATATCAAATTCTAATTTTACGTTGAAGTATTCCTCCGATCACTATGGTTCTTATTCCTACTAATAGTAAGTTAAGCAATTAGTACTTTCTGTGATGTTAAATCGAGTAGTTTGGTTTTATTCTATGTTAATTTGTGTTTATTCATGATTTGAGTTTGATTAGAATAGGTTCAGGATTGAAAAATACAAGTTTTGAGTAGTTTTGATAAATTATTGTCAAGCCAGTGGCAAGGGATATTGTTAGGTAGGCGAATAGAATCGAATAAACTTTGTAAGGGAGATGGCCTAACTAGTCGGTTGGCTCCCCTTAAAGTCATTAGGTTAGTCCTTTTAGATGCCCAATGTGTCCTTTTGCAACTTATTTCAAACTCTACAATTTCGATGATTTTATCTGTTGTTTTTCATCAACTTCAACTCCAATTCGTAATGTACTTTTATAACTCCTTTTCTAATATGATTCTATAACAAATTGTCATAAATCTTACACATTTAACAAGAAACTTCTAGAAACTTCCTTTATAAATGTGTTAGTTTGGTTATTTGATTTTTAGAGGTTTTATTATCATCAAAAAGGGGGAGAATGCTAATTTCTTTATTATGTTTTGATAATAACAAAAAGGGATGGTATTGAGATGTTTGCATGTAGCATGCATGTTTACTTCGATTGGATATTGCTATATTTATTTATCAGCTTCTCAGGTGTTTTAAATAAAGTCTTCTAAAATCTATCAAAAAGATCAGTTAGAGGACTAATTAGAAGGTACGAGAATTGGAATCATGAAATATGTTTAAGATATAAGAATCACAGATTAAAGACTTAAAGAAGACCCAGCTTCATTTGCTGAATATATGTGGGAAATATGTTCAGTACATTCCTCTAAGTAAGATTAAAATCTATAGGGATAAAATCAAACTTTTCTTATTATAAAATTTGTCAAAGTTTATAAAGTTTTGTTATTTTACAGCATGTGTATTATGGAAAGGATCTTACAAATATGGAAGGTCAACAAAGAGATATTTTGAAAGTACTTTTGCAAAGCATAAGCTTGGAATAATTTCTTTAAGGAGTTGTCTTAAATCAAGCCTCTAGCCGTTGCAAATTTAAGTATATAAAGGAGGCAAGATCTTCATAGAAGAAGACATGAAAAAGACAAAAGAAAATTTTCTATCATTCTCAAGTGCTGTGAACATCTTTGTTGGGATTAGAAGATTGATTAGAAGCTTACATACTTTACTTTATATTAATTCTTATTTGTCAAGGAACCATTTTGTTATTCTCCTCATTACTTTTTGTAATGTTGATATAAGTATTAATTTAGAGAGATTTTTAATCTGTGTAGTTTTGATTGTTAGTCTAGGAGTTAGGCTAAGTTAGTCAGAGTAGAGAATATTGTTTGCAACCTCTCTAAGTGTTAGATATTGTAGATAGTAGAATAACTTCGAAAAGTGAATCGAGTTCTTGGTAGTGAGCTGAAAGCGTGTAGTAAGTACAAGGCTGAAGCAATATAATTTGTTTGCCATATTTTCTATCCCTCATCTCTTTACTTTTATGTACTTAAATTATATTTGTTTATCCATTTATCTTCTATCCAATAGATTAAGTAATTAAGGGGATAAGTTTTCTTCAAGTATCACATTTATTTAAAATTTGATAAATAACCAATTTACCTCCTATCCCCCCTACCCACCCCTCCTCAGTTGTTTAATTGAGATCTACATTTGGTATTAAAAGCCTAGCTCTAGCATCATTAGAGTTCAAAGGTCATGGTTGAAGGTAATGGAAGTAGTGGTTTTGCCATATAACTTGGAAAAGCTCCATTTTTATGATACTAACTTTTCTTATTGGAAGTTCAGGATAGAGGCATATGTTAAGGCATATGATTATCTAGCATGGTGAATTATTGAAAATGGAGATGCAAAACTTCTTGTGAGTATCACCACTAAAGGTGACATTGTGAAAGCAGAATTGAATTGCAAAACAAAAAATCTTCTTTTATCTATAATGGCTTAATCTAAATTTTATTTGATTTCATCTTGCAGGTCAGCAAAGGAATATGAGACAAGTTAACACAAACATATGAAGGCATAGACACTATCAAAGAAACAAGGATCAATTCTTTGATGTGGTAAACAAAATGTTTCATATATTACTTGGAGAAGAAATAAAAGAGTCATTCAGCAAGTTTATTGCTATCACAAATAAACTTTCATCTAGAAAGAAAATTGATGATTTGGATCTTGTACGATAGATGTTAAGAGTACTTCTTAAGGCATGGAATGCAAAGAAAACTACTATCGAAGAAGCATGCGATATGAAAAGATTGACACTTGACTTTCTTAGATCAGAAGTTATATCAGAAGATGTGAAGAAAAAGGCGATAGCCTTTAAAGCTCAAAAGATAGATATTGATTCAAAATCAGAAAGTGAAAGTAGTGACGAAGATGATGTCACCCTTATTGCAAGAAAGTTAAATAAGATGATCAAAAGACAAGGTAAGAAAAGATTCTCTAAACATACTTTCTTTAATAAAAACAATGTAATTAAGAGTTATAAAGAGAGAGACTTGAAAAAGGATGGAAAGGAGAAGAAAAAAGTGGTATGCTACAAGTGCAAAAAGCGTAGACATATTAAATATAAATGTCATGTGCTGATAAAGAAACTAAAAAAATAGAAGAAGAAGTATAAGTCATTGCTAGCCACTTGGAGAGACTTAGATGAATCAAGAGACAAGTCAAAAGATGAAGAAGAAGTCAACTCATGTTTGATGGCACTATTCGAGGTATGTTCTGATTTCAAAGATGATATGTCAGAAAGTGTATGCAAACAAATAAAAAAGTTGCTAAAAGTGTTAGAAAAGGTTTATCTAAAACTTACTAAAACCAATAAAGAGAAAGAAGATATAAAGCTGGAGAGGGATTAACTAATTTAGGAAAATGAACACATAAATGAAGAAATAGATGTACCTAAGACTGACAAAGAAGCGCTAGAAATTGACAGCAAGAAGCTTCGTATTGAAAACGATAATTTGGAAAAAGATAATGAAGAATTAAAAGATGAGAGAAGTAACTTGAGATCAAGGATTGATTATTTGTCTAATTCAATAGAATCAACATTTAATAAGTTTTGTGAAAGTGACAAAAAGTTATAAATGCTTATTGCCTCACAACGATTGGATAAAACTAAGATATAACTAAGATTTAAATATGGAGAAAATTCAAAATTAAACAAAACAACAGTATTTGTCAAGGGAAAGGAAGTTCTAGATTGTTTAAGGAAGTTCTAGATAGTTCAATAAATAAATATTAAGAAATATAGTAAAATCATTTGATTTAAAATAGAGTACCTAGAAGACCTATTAGAGGTTTTGTCAAAAGATATGACAAAAGATACTCAAACCAAAAGGCATAGGTAAAAAACAGGTATAACAAGTCTTAGGGATTTTTCTTTTGCAATAGATTATGATATATTGAAAATTATTGTTACTTCAAAAATCACAAAGTCAGTAATTACTATGCAAAAACATTAAAAACAACAAGCTTAAATTTTGGTGGTCCAAAACTTGCTTGGGCTCTTAAGAGAAATTAATTGTTTCTATGTGATAACAGCAGCATAAAGTTAAACTTAAAGGAACATGGTATTTAAATAATGGGTATTCTCATCACTTTTAGGGGACACCTCACTCTTCACAAACATCAAATGGAAGGAAAGAGTTTTTGTTTAATTTGGAGATAATGGTAAAGGATAGATTATTGCTTTTGGTAACATTGGAACTCCTCCATATACCATTGAAAATGTCTCTTTGGTGAAAAGACCTAAACATAATCTCCAAAGCATAAGTCAACTATGTGATAAAGATTATAAGATGATGTTTGATCCAAATAAAGGAGAAGTCCTTGACCAAAATGACTTAAAATTGTTTGAAGGATTCAGGAAAAAGAATATATACTTAATTGAACTAGCTAAAGTAAAAATTGAAAAATGATTTCTTAACATTATAGATAATACATTTTTATGGCAAAAGAAGCTAAAACATGTACATTTAAATCAATTAAAAAATAACTTAATCTGTGGTAAGGTAAGCATAAAAGAGGATGTACTTTGCACAAGTTGTCTTAAGAATAAGTCAACATCAACAGTTTATAAATCAAAATGAGTAATCACAACTTAAAGACCTTTAAAATTACTTCATATGGATCTATTTGGACTTACTCAAACATTGAGTTTTGGATGTAATAGATGTGGTATGGTAATTGTTGATGATTATTCTCAACATTATTGGGTGTTGTTTTTGGGAAATAAAAGTGATGCTTTTAATGCCTTTGAAAAGTTTACTAAACAGGTTTAAAATGAAAAAGGTTATAACATTATCAGTCTTAGAACATATCATGGTAAAGAGTTTGAGAACAAAGATTTCATTAGATTCTGCAAAGATTAAAGAATCACTTACAATTTCTCAGCTCCTTATACAGCATAACAAAATAGAGTTGTGGAACAAAAAAATAGATCTCTACAAAAATGAAAAGAACTCTGTTAAATGAGAGTTGGATAGCATAGTATTTTTGGGATTAAGCCATTTCAACATCTTGCTATATGATTAATAAAGTCTACTTAAGACCTTTAACAAAGAAAACCTTATGAATTGTACAAAGGAAGAAAGCTCACGATTTCATATTTCCATATTTTGGTTCAAAATGCTACATTAAGAGGCTTGGACATAATTTAAGCAAATTCATGAACAAGCAAATGAAGGAATCTCCTAAGGATATTCCTTATAAAGCAATCATTTCGCGTATAAAACAAAGCTACCCTAACAATTGAGGAATCAATTAACTTAAAATTTATTGATGAAGCCAAGATTGAAGAATCAGATAATGAACCAAACAATACAGGAATGAAATTGAGAAGAAAGAAAATGAGAAAACAAGAACTACTATAGAAGCTCAACCAGAAAATCCATTAAAAGCTAAATTAGAGGTACATGAGAAAATTTATCAAAAGCCATCTAGGTAAGTTCTAAACATCAAAGAACTTAGAGATATAAAACCTATCATCTACTAGAACAGGTTATTGGAGGTATACATTCTGGAGTTAAAACCAAAGCAAGATTACACAATATTGAAAATCATTTTGCATTAATATCCGAAATAGAGATATGCTTTGCAAATGAAGCTTTATTGGATGTAAATTAGACAAACGCAATGTAAGAAGAGCTTACAAAATTTCAAAGAAATTAGGCATGGTCTCTTGTTCTTGGATCTCGTAACAAAACAATTATAAAAACAAAGTGAGTATTTGAAAACAAACTAGACAAACATGGAAAAATAAATAGAAATAAAGCTAGACTTGTTGCAAGAGAATACTCACAAGAAGAGGGAATAGATTTCAACGACACATATGTACCTGTTTTACATTTACAAGCTATAAGATTACTTTTGACATTTGCATGTTATAGAGATTTTAAGTTATTTTAGATGGATATTAAAAGTGCATTATTAAATGGTTATATAAAAGAACAAGTCTTTGTTGAATAGCCCTCTAGGTTTGAAGATTCTTTTAAAGAAGATTATGTATTTAAGTTAAAAAAAAGGCATTATATGGGTTAAAACAAGTACCTCTGACATGGTATGAAAGACTTAATGAATTTCTTATTAATAATGGATTCAATAGAGGATAAGATAACAATACTTTATTCATTAGGTACTATGATTATGATTTGCTTGATGTTCAAATTTATGTAAATGATATTATTTTTGGTGTTACTAATGAATGCAAGCTAAGTTCAAAATGTCCTTAATAAGAGAAATAAGTTTCTTTCTTGAGCTTTAGATAAAACAAACTAAGGATGGAATTTTTATTCATTAAGAAAAGTATACCAAATAAATTCTCAAAAAGCTTAGATATAAAAATACAAAGGGAGTTGTAACTCCCATGTTAACCTTAATAAGATTTAAGCCAGATGAAACATATAAAAAGTAAGTGAGAAGCTTTACAAAAGCTTAATTGGTTATTTATTATATATAACAGCTTTTCGACTTGATATTATTTTTAGTGTTTGTTTGTATGCTAGATTTTAGGCTACACCTACTAAATTACATTTAGCTATAGTAAAATGAATATTTAAATATATATCTTGCATAAGTAATCCTAGAATTTGGTATCCTAAAAATAATAATCTTGAATTAATAGGATATTCTAATGCAGATTATATAGGATGTAAAATTGATAGAAAAAGTATGTTTGGAACATGTCATTTTCTAGGTGATAAATTGATCTTTTTATCCTTTAAGAAACAAAATTCAGTGGCATTACCTATAGTAGAAGCTAAATATGTATCAATAGAAAATTACTATACTCAAATATTATGGATTAAACAACAATTATCCTACCATGGAATAAAATTGGATAAAGTACCTACCAAATGTGATAATAGTAATGCAATTAATTTAATAAAAATTCTTGTGCATTACTCTCATTTAAAACATATTAAAGTTAGACACCATCTATTTGAGACCATGTTAATAATGGTGATATAAACATTGAATATGTTTCTACAGATAATCAATTGCATAACATATTTAAAAAATATTAGGAATGAAATTGGAGTATGTAATCCAATATGATGTTGTAAATATTTTCTTTTCTTTTTACACATGTGCTTTTCCTTTATTTCCCTCACTCTTTTTTTCTTATTTTTTTCAAAAAAAGGAATTGTATGGCAGTTTCCTTAATTAATGCCTTGCCTATCTTTTAACTAATATCCCTTATGTATGGAAATAATTTCATCATTCCATATTTACTCTCATCCTTTTTCTCTCCCATGTTCGATAGTTATAGGGATTCTCCCTCCTTGGTAACTTGATCTTCATTCAAGTCTCTCTTTTTCTTCCTATCTTAAAACCCTCGTCTCATTATGGCCAACAGAAAGCCTTCTCGCATTCTCTCCAAAAAGAAGACAGTAAAAGACCCAAACAACACCATGGCTAACCCCTTTCAACTAGCCGATGAACATTTGATACAAAGAAAACCAAGTTTGTTGATGCCTCACCCAAAGCCAAAACCAAAGGAACCAAAGAACCTGTCAAGAAGGGAAAGGAATCTGAGAAACTCAAAAAGAAATTCAACATACCTGAGGTCGAGAAACTAGTGGTTGGAATGATGGAATCATTTGATGGACCAATTAGGTTTGTGAATGTTAGAAAAGGAAAAGGAAAAGATCAAGAGAAGAAGAAGAAAACAAAGAAAAGAAAAATAGAGATAAATTAGATGATAAATTGGAAGAAAAGATGGAAGAACAAAACATTGGAGTTGTTAGTTTTGAACCTATGGGCTCAAAGAAAAAGGTAAGCTTGAAATCTATCTCCTTGGAAAGGAAGTTAGATTATATTGAACCATGTGTTTTTTACTTCAATAATTTCACTACAAATGGATTTACTAGGATGAATGCTTGTGTGTTATCGGGTGCAAAGAGTGATGTACAGTAGATATTGTAGTTTATTGATGATAGGAATTAGGCTAGTAGAACTTTAACCCTCGTTGAGCCCGAGGTCTTAAAGGACTAATAAGGTGAATTCTCCTACTCTAGCTTACTCCTACCAAGACTGAGTTATTCCATGCTATCGGCCAATTCCCTATGCCAAGCCAAGTGATTATACATCTCTTGAAGTTTATGTGCCAACTGGATAAATACTCTGCTTGTAACCTACCTCTTTACATACCATTGATTGGTCAAGACCGGGCTGACCCCAAGCTCGGCAACATTGGTGCCGAGAGGACGAAAGATCTAATACATGTCTATAGCCATTCCTTCTCGAACAAGCTTATATCTTGTTCAGCACTTCGGCTTGGCCACCCACCCTGATCGTATTGTTTTGTTTATATGCTCAAAGGGCATTACCAATACATTGTTGCTATGTATCTAGGCCCAATAGGAGAATCTGCTGCACTTAATTATTACTTTTCCTTGAATATTTATATTTATACTTTTGTATTCCTTCTACATTATTTCTTTAGGGCATTACTATTTTTGTCTTTTTCATCTTTAGGTAAGTTACACTAGTTTCTCGAGTATAAATACCCATTATATTTGTAACCGCATTTCATTATTACACCTAACATCATCAATACACTAAATATTCCCTTTTTATGAATATCGCTCTTGTTAGCTTGTTTACTCCTTCACTCTTATCCTAACCCTTGAGTAAGGCTAGATGGTGATTACCTTCATTGAAATATCTCGTACATATTATTGAATTGTGCTCTACGTCCTCGAAAATTCTACTAGTGCATCATATTCTTTAGAGTTGTTCATGGGTTTGCTTATCTTCTTTCTTTTCTATTTTCTTGCATGCTTCCCATTACTCATTTCAAGCTTCAGCAAACTTAGACCCACCTCAGCAACTAGCCTTTTCTATTCTTGGCATCAGTATGCACCATCTTGGTATCATAGCGGAGGTTTCATTTTAGGTAAGTTATATTTGGGATTTGCAAAGTAGTGTTTATTGTCATAATGTGTCGAAGTTATAGAGAGGGTTATTGAAGTATTTTGAGCCAACAATAGGGTGTAGTAACTTGTTCTTAAGTACCTTATTTTTCCTTGTTTTAGACACTTGAAAATAAGTTACTATGTTGTGACTTGTTCAATAATGTAACTATTGTAGTTGTAGGTTAATGAATATATAGTTTAAAGAGTATATGTATTGCTTAGTTAGAAGAAATAGAACCAAGAACATCTCAAAATAAAAAAAGTTTGATATTCAAATTTGTTGAAGAGATGACAGACCTCAGTGTTAATGCTAGAATTGTGGATGACAACAGTAGAGTTGTCCACTGTAGTCGTTAACCCCATAATACTCCTATAGATATAGATGAGAGATTAAATGAGGTGGCTAACCTCTTAGTGGACCTAACCAAAGCTATTCATGTGATGGCCCATTGACCTACTGAGGCCATACCGAGTACCCTATAGGTTGCTTGACCTGCTAGAGGTCAGAACTCAGCTTGACAAGCTTAACGTAAAGGAGTAGGTAGACGAGTAATATAAAGGATTGACTTAGGAGATATGTATGATGTTAAAGAAGAAGAGTGAGTTAGAGTACCCTGAGCTGCCGACCATATGAAGCTTTGGATTCTAAACTTATGTGTTTTTGGGAGTGCAGATGATTATTTGAATTGGGAGGAAAAGGTTGTACAAATGTTTAATTATTACCAATATGAGAATTGAGAGAATGTGAGAACTATTTCTGTTGAGTTCTTAGGATAGGTTGCTATGTGGTAGAAGAACTTTCAAGTCATAAGAAGATGAGAAGGATATAAAGAGATCAATACTTAGTTGGAGATGAAGAGAATACTCAGAAATAGGTTTATGTCGAATACCTATTTACAGGATACTTTTGCTTGGCTTTAAGAGCTAAGGTAAGAAGGCTGAACCGTGGACGAGTATGTTGAAGAATTCCAAATGCTTATGATTTGCTGTGAAGTGGAGTAACCATCAGTGTGAATAGTCTCTAAGTTCCTTATTGTAGAACTTTAGCAATTTACTACAATGGATGAGGTTATACAGATAGCTCAACAAGTAGAAAGGTAAGGAAGAAATAAAATGTTGAATTAACCCCCAGCAAGCTGACCTAGTCAACTGAGCTAACTTGGCTAGGGAAGTTATTGAGCTTAATCAAGTATTGAATTAGTTAGGAAGGTAGATACTTAAGCCAAACAGAAGGGCCTACCAAATAGTAACGTATCGACCTGGACATATGAGAAGAGATAGGGACCTAAAAGGAAGATAAGCTAGACCAAGTGCTTGAACTGCCAAGGGTTTAGGTACATGGCCGCTCAGTGTTCGAACTGACAAACCATGATTATGAAAAAGGATGTCCTAGAGCTCAACATAGATAGTATAGATTAGGAGCTTGAGGAAGAGAAGGAAGTGAGAGGAGAGATTGACACTAAGACTAGTTTAATTAAGGAAGATGTGTTAACAAAAGACTTAGAAAAGTTGACTCTAGTTTTTTGACGTACAATGAGTTTGGAACCAATGCTCAAGGAAGAACAAATAGAAAATTTGTTCTATATCACCTGCAAAGTGAATGATTAGGTATGTATACTCATTGTAGATAATGATAGCTGCATTGATCTGGCATCTACCAACTTAATTAAGAAAATTAAGCTACCGACTACCTTACATCCGAAGTCGTATAAGTTACATTGGCTAACGAGAAAGGAGCACTATATGTCACTCAGCAAGTGCTATTACTAATTTCTATTAAGAATTATTCCAAGGAGATCCTTTGTGATGTATTGTTCATGTACGCATCACATGTGTTGTTAGGTTGATCGTAGCTCTTTGATCGAAGGGTTATGTATGATGGATTTCAAAACACTTATGTTTTTGAGAAAGATGGAAGGAAGGTTACTTTAAATCCCATGATGCTGGGTTAAGTTAGTAGATTATAGGCTAAACTTGCTTGAGGATCCAAGAATGCATTAATACTTAGTAGAGTCAAGTGCTAAGAGGTTATAAAAGTTGGTATGCCAACTTTTATGTTAGTCAGGAGACTACTAGAGTTAAAGGAACGGATCGAACTACCTATCGAGGTGAGGGGATTATTGGAGAAATATGCTGACTTGTTTCCAAAATAGTTGCTAGAAGGTTTGCCACCATTCAAACGTATTGAGCATTGCATTAACTTGATACTCGGCACTACTTTACCGAACAAACTAACTTATCAGATAAGTCCTAAACAAGCGAATGAACTTCAAAGATAAGTCAATAAACTACTAGAGAAAGAGTATGTGAGGGAAAGCCTCAATCCTTGTGCTATTCTAACTCTCTTAATGCCAAAAAAGTATAGTACCCGATTAATGTGTATTAATAGCCGGACCATGAATAAGATCATGATTAAGTACCGGTATCTAATCCTTAAGCTGGATGGCATGCTAGACAAACTGAGTAGAGCTAAGGTCTTTAGAAAGATTGATCTAAAGTTTAGCTAGATTGATCTAAAGTTTAGCTAACATTAGTTTTGGATGAGGCTGGGAGATAAGTAGAAAACTATATTTAAAACTCGATACGGAATCTACAAGTAGATGGTAATGCCTTTTGTCTTATCGAATGTCTCGAGCACTTTCATATGACTGATGAATCATGCGCTAAGAATTTAATCGAGAAGTGTGTTATGGTATACTTTGACGACATCCTAGTATATAGCGCTGACATGATGAGTGACTATGATAATCTCCATATCGTATTAGATATGCTTTGAGCTAAGAGATTATTCGGTAATCTAAGGAAGTATTGCTTCTGCTAAAAGGAAGTGGTATTTCTAGGCTACATAGTAGGTTGAAGATGCTTATGAGTAGATGTTGAGAAGATCCAAGCAATTGTCGAGTGGCTGACTTTGACCACTTATACTGAGGTGAGAAGTTTCCATGAACTAGCATCCCTTTATAGAAGGTTTATTAGGAATTTCAATATAATAGCTACACTTTTAACTAAGCTTATGAAGAAGAACAATGAATTTAAGTGGGAAGAAAGGGAGGAAAGAAGTTTTGATGAAGTTAAGACAAAGTTGACTTTCGTATCTATGTTAGCTTTACTTGACTTTGAGAAAATATTTAAGCTAGAATGCAATGCGTTAGGCATTGGTACAAGCACTGTCTTAATGCAAAAAGGTTGATCAATTGGTTTAGTGAAAAGCTTAGAGGACCTCAATTGAATTACTTTGTATATAACAAAGAACTCTTAGCTCTTATTTGAGTGCTCCAAATTTAATAGCATTATCTACTGTTGAGAGAGTTTGTCATCTATACTGATCATAAATCCTTAAGGTATCTCTAAAGTTAGACTAAATTATCAAAGCGATGAGCAAGGTGGATTGAATTCCTTAAAGGATTCAACTTTATGATCAAATATAAACAAGGTAAAAGCAACATACTAGTAGATGCCCTTTTAAGAAGACATGTGCTTTTGACCAAATTGCAAGCTAGGTTATTTGGGTTTGCAAGTATCAAAGAGTAGTATTCTTAGGACTTATACTTGGATGTTGTGCTGATGGAAGAGTAGTTGATAATTACCAAATGGAAGATGGTTACTTGTTTTAAAGTAGAAAGTTGTGTGTACCGACCTATTCTATAAGGTAGTTGCTTATCAGGGAAGCTCATAGTGGAGGACTCTTTGGACATTTTGGGAAAACAAGAACATATGAGATACTAAATGGACGATTCTTTTAGCCGAGAATGAGGCAAGACATGCAAAGAATTGTTGAGGGCCATAGTGTGCAAGAGGGCCAAATGTTGAGCTATGCAAGGGAAAGCAATCCCTTTACCTGTCTTAACCAGACCTTAGACTGAGTTGAGCATAAACTTTGTCCTCGGGTTAACAAGAATTTTTCGAGGCAAAGATTCAATAATGGTCATCGTAGATAGATTCAATAAGATAGCACACTATGTACCTTACTCTATGATTAATGATGCTTCAACTATTGCTTTTCTCTTTTTACAAGAAATTATCCAGTTACACGGCATACCGATAAGTGTAATCTTAGATCTAAAGTTCTTAAGCCATTTCTAGAGAACCCTATAGCATCGGATGGGGACTAAATTACTATACAACACCTCTTGTTACCTCTAAACTGATGGTTAAGCAGAGGTGGTTAATCATACTCTAGGATCACTACTTCGAGTTGTAGTGCTGATTGGGACGTCTATTTACTCATAGTAAAATTCACTTACAACTGTACGATGCATGATACCACCAAGTAGACCCCCTTCAAAGTTGTCTATGGCTTTAATCCTGAGTTACCCCTTAATGACACCTCTGTACCCATATTTGAGCAAGAAGACCTTCATACAAGAGCCCGAGCAAAGTCCCTCCAACACATATACAATAAAGTTACTAGGGAAATCAACTAAATTGCTAAGAAAATGTGAGAAAAGGCTAAAAGGAGGAAGTTGATATAGTTTTAGCTTAGAGACCTAATGTGGCTACACTTGAGCAAGGAGAGATTCTCAAGCAAGAGAAAGAACAAGCTGTTTACTTGTGTTAAAGGCCCTTTCAAAATCCTCTAAAAGATTAACAACAATATCTATAGATTGGAACTACCCGAAGATTATGGGGTCTTGACACTTTTAACATTGTTGATTTTGATCCCTATCACCTTGATGGAGAATTGAATGAAGACCAACCAGATTTGATCCCAAATCCAAGTCAACCAATAGAGAATGATAAGAATCAAGCTATTGGACCTTTAACTCGCAATCGAGCTCAAGGTCTTAAAAGATTAACAAGGTGAATTCTCCTGCTTTAGTTGACTTTTGCCAATGTTGAGTTGATCCATGCTGCCAGCCAATTCTCTATGCTGAGCCGAGTGACTACACATCTCTTAGAGATTATGTGCCAACTGGATGAATGCTTTGCTTATAGCCTGCCCCTTCACACACCACTAATTGATCATGACTAGGCTGACCCCAAGCTTGACAACATTGGTGTTAAGAGGATGAGAGGTCCAACACATGTTCATAGCTACTCCTTCTCGGACGAGCCTATATCTTACTTGGTACCCCGGCTTGGCTACCCATCATGATCGTACTGTTTTGTCTGTATCCTTAAACGGCGTTACCAATACATTGCTATCACGTATCCAAGCTTACTTGGCGAATCTACTGTACTTAATCATTACTTTTTCTTGAATTTTTATATTTACCCTTTTGTATTCCTTATACATTACTTGTTTAGGCATTACCCTTTTTATCTTTTACATCTTTAGGTAAGTTGCTTTAGTTTCTCGAGCATAAATACCCACTATACATATGGCTGCATTTCACTAATACACCTGATATCATCAGTATACTAAATATTCCCCTTTTATGAATATTGCTCTTGTTAGCATGTTTATTTCTTTACTTTTATCCTAACCCTTAAGTAAGGCTAAGTGGCGAGTACTTTTATTGAAACGTCTCATGCTTAATATTGAGCTGTGTCGTGAGTTTTTAGAAGTTTTACTAGTGCATCATATGTTTTGGAGTTATTCTAGGTTTGCTTATCTTCTTTCTTTTTTGTTTTTTCGCATGCTTCCCATCACTCATTTCAAGCTTTCAGTAATCTTGGACTTACCTCGGCGATCAATCTTGTCTATTCTTGGCCTTAGTACACACTAATCGGGATACATCATGCTTTAGATGAATTCAAGATATATGGAGTGCACTAGAGCAAAATATCGAGTTATTTATCTAAACCTTTCCTAATTTTGTTAAGGATTAGAATAGAAAATCATTTGCAATGGTCTACAAGGAGAAAAATAAGATACTTAGGAAGCTAGAGAGCATTAATCAAACTCTTTCTTAGTACCCTTCATATTACCTTGTGAACTTAAAGAAGGAGCTAAAGAAGGAATTAAACATTCTTCTAGATAAGGAGGAATGGATCTACAAGATGAAGGCATGAATAAGGTGGATAAAAGATGGAAAGAGAAATACAAAATATTACCACACACTTGTACAAAAGAGGCATGCAAAAAATTTGATTGTGGGTCTCAAGATGAATGGGGTTAATGGTTTTATTATCAAGATTGAATTTCATCCATCTTACTCACATAATTTAAAAAGATTTACACTAGTTCAAAAATTCAAGCCCCAAGAACCAATCCTTTCAAGAAATTTGTGTTATGGACTTAAAGAGGAGTAAGGCAGCAGTTAGATAGTTTTATAACATTAGAGAAAGTACATAAAACTTTGTTACAAATAAATTCTTGAAAAGCTCATGGAAAATATGTTTTTCATGCTTTCTCTTGTAAGAGATGTTGGTCTTTAATAGGAGAAGAGTTATATGAATTGGTAAGACATTGTTATTTAGAAGGGAGCATACCAAAAATGATTAATCAGACGTAGCTTTACCTTATTCCAAAAAGAATGAGTGTAAATTTAGAAAAAGATTTTTGACCAATTGGACTTTGTAGTATAACCTATAATCTTATTAGAAAATTATTAGTCAATAAACTAGGGCCTCATCTAGATGAAATCGTACATCTAATGCAAGTGAGTTTTATCAAAGGTTAAAAAGTGGTTGCCAATAATATTCTAGTAAATTAGTTATTAGACTGCTTTTGGAAAAAGAATAGGAAGCAAGGTTGAATACTGTTAAAAATTGATCTTAAAAAATCCTTTGATACCGTAGAATGGGATTACATATAATGGTATTTAAATAGTTTAAATTTTCCATTTTCATGGACTAAATTAATCCTTGCTTATTTGTCAACTGCTTTGATTGAGATATTGTTAAATGGGTATCCTTTGGAAGAATTCCAACTAAGTTGAGGGATCAGACAAAGGGATCCTTTATCCCCCTTACATATTCATAGTTAGAATAGAATTTCTTGACAAGATGATTGAAGATCAAGTTAAAATGAATGTTTGGAAAGGATACCTTATAAGGGGTGTTGCAATGCAGATTTTGCATATCTTGTTTGTAGATGATCAAATTCTTGTGGCTAAGGCAGACAAAAAGAATACTAAAAGCATCGTGAATACCTTAAGCACTTTGAAAACTTACCTAGGTTGAAATTAAACTTCCTAAAATCCAATGTCTTGTTTTCAAGGAATGTATTAAGAGATACCAAAGAAGAGCTTACTAGTTTCTTAGGGTTGAAGAGAGTGGAAACATTAGGCAGGTATCTTGGATACCTACTGAAAGATGGAACGAAACCTATAGAAAACTTGCTAAATTTAATCCTTAAAAAAGCACAAAATAAGCTTATTGGTTGGAAAGCATGACAACTCAACATAAGTAGTAGTACTTTTCTTATAAAAGTTGTTTTAGATGCTTTGCCTACCTATTTTATGCAAGTTGCAAAGCTCCTAAGAAATCTATTATAGAAATTAACGCAATTAACAAGAGACTTCTTATGGGTAGGAACAAGTGAAAATAAAAAGGTTCATTGGCTTAATTAATCAAAAATAAAATTATCAAAGCTAGCTATAAAACTAGGTTTAACTAATCTCTTTAGGAAGAGTAAAGCTTGTTCACATAAAAGATATTAGGAATTTAAGACTAAGAAAGTGCTATGGGTCCAATTACTTAAGGCAAAGCATAAAAGTTAAGAAAAGAGGAGACAATTTTGCAATTACAGCAAGCATCTCCAATAGCTAAGGAAATATAAGTAAGTCATGTTGGATTCATAATAATAGCTGGGTCATATTAAGAGATGGAAAGGATACAAGCTTCTAGAATGATAAGTGGATTGTAGTAAAATCAGGAAGCCAATTAACAGAAGGTCCAATCTATGGTATAGCCTTGTAATTAAAAGTTGCTAAATGTCTAATTGAATCTTACAAGTGGGATGATGAAAAAATGGGTTTCTCATTAACTAACATCATTGTAAACTTAGCAAGCCCAATGATTTTAAATGATAATAAGGATGAAAAAGGGAACTTATTAGATGTAAAAAATGTTTTGAGATTAGCTAATGTTTGTAATCAATTAGAAGAACAAGTTGACTTGTCTAAGGGAGAGTGGAAATGGATTTTGAATTCAATATTTCCTCCAAAAGTTAAATTATTTCTATGGAGACTTTAGCACAATGGTTTGCCTACATCACAAAATTTAAGAAAAGGGGGAATTGCTTCAAATGCATTATATCCAAGATGTGGATCCCCTAGGAAGACCTAATGCATGCTTTTCATTCATGTGATAAGATTAGTTACTTAAGGAATTTATGGCAAACAAAAACTATTAATGACCCTAGCATTAGTGGAAATTTCCACGGTTAGGTTTAAATAAATTATCATATCAAGAAAAGTGAGGTAAGTCATGTGCATCTACGTACGGCATATACCTTTGGTATCATGTTATGGATTATTTGGTATCAAAGAAATTAAACATACCATAACTTTGATTAAAGTACATGAATAAAGTGAAATAGTAAAGTGAGTTTTTTTTCTTTTTTTTTTTTCTTATTCACGAAAGGGTTCGCAACTCTATGCATGTTGGTTATAGATGTGCAATCTAAAATAATCAGTTACCATTTTTAGGAGAAGCATATGATTCATAAATAAAATGGGTTTCACATCGAATGGCCAAAAAAACTAGGTATAAGCAAGAGGATATGAGATTGAATTAACAAGGCCGAAAATTCTACCATTTTCTGATAAAAGCGAAAATCAATTTTCTCGGTGCATCAGAAACTTACATGCTTAGTAAATTGTCAATTGCGAAAATAATAAGTAGAGTTTCTTAGGTCATCCTTCTCACCATGTTATCATTATGAAAGTTCAGTTTCTAATTCTCGAGTTGTCTCATTTTGTGTTGGGTTTTAGGTTTTGATTTGGGGATTGGGTTTTCTTTTTTTTGGTTTCTTAATTTCGGGTTAGGGTTCTATTGTCCTACGCGTGATATTTGATTTTGCGGTCACGCTTTTTGATTTTATTTTGGGTCAAGCATTCTAATTTTAGGGCTGACTTGTTTTTGTTAATTTAAGTTCTTATTTTATTATCTTATAATACACAAGGGGCATTTTGGTATTTTGATTTAGCTATTTAAGGCTTATTTTGCAATAAATAGTGCCAACCAGGCAAATAATATCAATTCAATTTTGTCTAACTAAATAAGAATATACATATAGCATTATTCCATACCTCGTTAATGATTATTATAATACAGCATTATTCCTTTTAATGAAATGAATCGGCTGTTAGTCACCTGCGTACTCGATTTACATTGATACCTCTTCATCCACATCCTCTCCTCTTCAATTACGGTCGCCCTCAAAGATTTGTTGGTATACTGACGTACAGGGAGGTACAGTTGGGTTCGTTCAACGTGCATTCACCCCCCTTTCTCCTTTTTCTCTAAAAGCTCCGCATATTTATTGTGCTTACTTCTCTCAGTTGAAATTTCTTCCACCAGGACCCGTTATCCCTCCATTAGGTGATGCACTCGATGTTCTTCCTCCATTTGTTCTCCATGGTTTTTCCCCTCCTGCACTTATTAACACCCCCAACGTCCTGTTCCGGCTTACCATGAGAATCGAGACTAACTCACTTGATCCACTCATATTCCCATGTCCCCAACTTCCTTCCATTCCCAATCTTCTTCCACTCTAATCCATGCTAGACCTTAGAATTGCAATATAATCTCTACTCACCTCCTCCTCAATACTTACCAACAACTCCACCATTGGTCCCATGGTGATCCAGTTGTTTCCTGTACGTGCTCACCCATTCTCCCCTTTGGGCTATCTGAAAGTACCATAACTATTTTAACTCTGGTAACTTTGTCAGTTGTGTCGATTAGATCTCAAATTCTTCAATTTTCCTCATTTCATTCTTGTCTCGATGTGGTTAATCTCTCATAAGAGTTTATGACCTTCCTCCCTCCATATCTTTGCAACATGTGCTATCTTAAAGCTTCGTATGTCATCTATGGCACTTTCTTCTTCAGCATCTAAAACCAGTTGTATTCTGCTCCCTTCTTTACACCCCTGTATGATTCATACTAAGGAAGTATGAATCATAGTATTACTAGGTAATTGCATTATCATTGGGGTAATCATACACGTTTTGCTGGAGTATACAAAATCACAGAAGTTACTGAGATGGAGAAGGAAAATCCCAGAAGAAGATCTTATTACTTATTAGAAAAAAAAAAAAAAAATTAGGCCAAGTATGACTAGAGGAATTTAGCCAATTGGAATACAAAGTTGTGAGCCAAGCCCCTTTGTGTGTCTAATGAATCTTTTTGTTAAATATCCAAATAGATTTTGCTCCTTCTGAATCACCTTTCAATAATCTCCGTAGATTTCTGGTTAAATTTTATATTTACCGCTCAGATTGAGGCATCAAAGTTACTAAATCAATTGGAGATATTCTGCATACATCATAATGTTTTTACATAGGATAAAAATACAATTTGTGATTTCTTGTTGCAACAATATAGCTTTTAAGATATTATTACTGCTGCATGTTAGCTGTTGCTTTGGCCTGTACGATATCAGGTTTTTGCAACAAATATTTACAGTATGTTTGGATATATACGAGTGGAAATATAAGAGAATCGGTAGAAACAGAAAGAAATATTATGTTTGGTAAAATTACCATGTTTATCAAAGTAATACAGGGATTATTTTGTTAAATACTAACTTTATTTCTTTTAATTTCCTTTACGTGATATTTGTCTAACAAAAGGAAATAGGAAATTTTTTTTCCTGTTCCTTTTGCTTCCTTCCTGTATTTTCAGATAAAAATTGAAAATTACAACTCCTTTTTCATTTCTGCTCATATTTCTTCGACTCCTTTTTCGTCCATTTCTCTTCTATCACAAATTGTCCAACACAGAGCTAAAGCTCAAAGCTTGTGATCTGGGTTATTTCCAGTTTGTGAATGATGATCACAAGCTCAAACATGGGCAAGGTGATTGCAGCTTTCATGGTGTAACCTCTAAATTTCATGCATCTTATGTTCCCATACATCCAAATGAAAAGGACAAAATGGAATAGCATGGTGGAATTGGAATCAATCATTCTGTCTCACTCGTCTCTACATAATGTATTATCTAACCATGACAAAATTATCCTAAACTCCTGATTCATGATACGGATGCAAAATCTTAAATATAGAACTTCGATGTGCTGTCCACACCAGTCCAACAAAAGAGTGCTGAGCATATGCTCTCAATCCCCAGTCATACAAATTGGAAATACATTCGAATCTGACACTGATTTTCCTAATACCTGTATGTGTTCATATTTTAATACACATATAAAGAAATAAAAAAAAAAAACATTGGCCAAGAAAAATTAAAAGAAAATAGAAGATTGAACAACATTAGATAGTTTGTCCTCGGTAATGTATACATTGTCTATTTTCCTAATTACAGAAAATCCTATATCAAAAGAAACACAACAGACAGATCTCTCAAAGCAGGGTGCAGTATAACGTATATACATCTATGATTAGAACCCCACTTCTACACAAAGATGACCAAAAAACACCAAGAAGAAAAGCTTGAAAATTGCATTTGAAAGGGAAGAATTGCGAGACTTCAATCAATCAGAAACCCACACCGATTAGCAATTGAAGCCACAGCAAATTTTGCAATTCTTGTCCTTTGGCATAAAAAACGGTATTTATCCTTATCTATCAATCGATTAAGACACGAAAATCGCGAAAGCTATAAACTTCAGCCCATTAGATCAAATCTAGATATTCATTAACCGGGCTACTAAATTATTAGCACGGGATATTTTGCTAAACCCGGTCTATTGTATCATGAACCTCACTATTGCTGCCGATGACCGTATGGACCATGGTGCAATAGACTGGTTCTAGATGAGTATTTATGAGGTCAGTACATTGCCGGTGGAGGCAACTTACTAGACGGGTCCAAAGCATCATGAACCTCAGCCCTACTCCTCACGATCCTATGAAAGACCTCCCTAATTTGTTGTTGCAAAGGTCCCAACCCTTCCTCCATTCTCCGGCAAATCTCCGCCAGTTCTGCCACCTGGACAGCCATCTCCTCCACCTTCTCTGCTTCCCCCGGGAAAGAAAAAGCATCCGTGAACTCGATCAAGCTCTGCCCCAGCTTCTCCATTCTCACCAATTCCTCAAGCAAACCACAAGAACCCTTCTTCTCCCTCTTCTTCCACTCCTCCCCAATGGTCTCGTGCAAAGCGGAAATGGAATGAGCCCACGCAGCCTGTTTCGGAACGGCCGCTAAGTGCGGAGCCAATCCGCGCCTGTCCTGGCAGGGGACAACAGCAACAAGAATCCACATAACAACCAACACAACAACACTAATAACATGAACAGGAAAACCCAATCTAGAAGAATCTCCGCCTCCCCGAAGAGGGACAAGATTAGAAGCCATAGCCTGAATTTGCTTAGCAGCCGACCAGCTCTTGGACACCCCCCAAGAAAACGACCTGAATTGCCCTGAACCTGAAGTTGATCGATCCTTGTTAGTACCCCTTTTCCCAAAAGACCAACTCCTCTCTGTGAGCTTATGAGTACCAGAGCTATTCCCTTCTTTCTCTTCAATAAAAGACATGAAATTCATCAATGTGGTCAACGTTTTTTTGGCTCTACGGATCTGTCCTTCCCCTAGAGGCCTAACAGATAAAGCCGAAATCACGATCTCGGCGAGCTTTTGACAGTGTTTGATATTATCAACACCGTTCATGACAGCATTACAAATGTCAAGAGCTTTCAAGCATCGGTCGTGGAGATCAGGAATGAGACGATCAAGAGGTGGCTTAGCAAGGATCGACTGTTCACGTCCTGCCATTAAAACAGCCTTGAATTCGGCTTCGCAGCATAAGAATATGTCGAGGAGTTTACGCGTCCAGTCAATGGAGAGGAAGGAACAGGAGGAAAGGGAGTGAGGGGTGGTGGTTGAGGAGGAAGATTCAGGTGTGTTTGGTACCATGAGGTCAAGGAAACGGTCGGAGATGTTTTTCTGGAATATGTCAAGGTCTTCGAGTTCCTGTTCATGGTTGTTGTCCATCGAGACAACTTGGTTACGTCGTATGCTTATACGACCCAGGAATGATCCCTGATAGTCTGTTGCAGGCATCCTTGTCTGTGTTTGTACGTTATTTTTTTCTTTTTTTCTGTTGAATTAATTTTGTTGGAACACAGAGAGAAAGGGAGAGAGAGAGAGAGAAAGAGAGAAGGCAGGGGAATGGATGAAGAAAATAAGGGAAGGAAAAGAAGGCAAAGAGAGAGAGGCGTAAAATAGGGAAGCAAAATGGGGCAGTTATAGGATGGAGCAAAATGGAAGGACCATTTCTTTTGGGGGAGGAGAGAGAAAGAGGAAAGACGGACCTGTTCTGTTTTTTCCAGTGGGTGAAAACCAAATGTGAAAACTTTCTTTTCGTTTATTACCTATTATATTAAAGTAAAATAATTTTCTATAATTTTAATTATGATAGTTTTTTTTTAAAAAATTTAAATTCAAATCCAATCCATAAGTTTCTTAAATATTACATTTTACTTATAAATCTTTTTAATTATATGGTTATCATTTTATATCATATTTATTTTTATATTTATTTTAATTATAACACATGTCATACTTATTTTTATCTTTTTTGCATATGCAATGCGGGTACATCATTTACTAGTTATATTAAAAAGGAAAAGCATTTTATTAACTACCTATCATTAACAAAATTGAATACTTATAATTTTAATTATTAAATATATTTATGTGATAGTTACCAAAAGAAATCAAATAAATTCTATATAATTCTCAACGACCACGTCCAACTATATAATTACCTTTTTTAATCATACTTACTTCTAAATTGCTATTATTTTATCTATCAATTATTTTAATTATCTAATATCATTATTATTTAGGACATTTATGATACATTTTATTTTACCAATTATTATAAAGACTTTTTCTTTGAAAAATTTATTATAGTTTTGATTTTACTAACAAATATTATGGCACTCTTTTATGTTTTTGAGTCTAAGTTTTTTATTTTATTTTTATCTTTTTACACCGCAACGCAAGTGCGATATCCTCCAATATATATATATATATATATTAAAAATGATTTGTTTTTGCATATGTAGATTTTTTTGTCTATTAATAGAACTGTAAACGTGATTCGTTCATAACCGTAGGAAAAAAAAAACATATCATCAAATCAATGAAAAAAAATATAAAATGGTTTGTAAAATTAATAAATAAAAATTGAAGTTTACATTACTAATTGAAAATAAAGATATTAAGGAGTAGTAAGACAAGATAGTATTTTTTTTTTCTTTTAATAGAGTGAGAAAAGAGTAATATATAAAATACAAAATCCTTAAAAAAAAAAAAACATATGCATATTGTAGATGAGAGATTCTAAGTAAAGCAATCACGAGCAAGCCACACGAGTATCTTTAGAGTAGTAACGTGGAGATGACACTTAATAAGATAATTGGAGAGAGAATCATAGGACTAAAAAGTAGGTAATTTTAGGGTTTTAAATGCATAAGTGATAGATAAGAGAGCCTAAGGAATCTAGGACGTCAACCTTGCAATTCTTGAGCAATTGAGACCGGTTTTTGCCTAAACACTATTTGATTTTAGAGGGAAGATATTTTACAATAGAATGCTGTTTCTCTAATTGATGGAGTTGTTTTCGATGAGGAGAAATGACTGACTATTTATAGACTCTAAGGCTTGATGACATTGATTAAATCGTATTGGTGATTGACAAGCGAGATGAAGTTTTACTCGTTCTATGAATTTGTAAGGGCCGTAGGCTAATTGCCTTCCCTAATGTACATGAGCCTGCTTAGGAAAAGTTGGAGGTGGATGGATCGATCCAATGGTTTTTGTTCTGAGCACACAAAGCCAAATATCCTTGAATCATCTAAATATAGATTGGAATTTTTAGAATTTACTACTTAGCCTAAGGAGTTAGGCTCAAATAAATATTAAGCTTAACCGAATAATTAATATAACAATTTTAGTCCTCTATACTTTGCCCTCTAATGAAAATTTTTGGATGGAATTTAATTATTTTGGACATCAATTGCTTACTTTAAATAGCTATGTTGTTACTCGATGTACATGCATCGGAATTAGCTATACCGTTACTAAGTACTCTCACATAATTGAAAACCTCATCTAGCGCCAGTACAGCAGCTTCATTTATTATATGCTTCGGTACATAAGCTTATGGCATTATTTAATTGTGCACGTCACCTTTGACATGTAGGAGTGATATTGCCCTCGTAAGATACTATATATTAAATAAATATTCTTTAGTGGAGCCTTAAAAGAAATTCTCATTAGAAGCACTTTAATGAAATAGCAAAAAAAATATATTCAACATAGATAATTAGGAAGGATTGACTTGTAATATTTTACACGAAGACTTCTTGTATCGAGGTTCCATTAAAATGGAGATGCATTAGACTTTCCTATCGCAAGTTGCTTCATTAAATTGGTTTCTTCTATTAATCCCCATGGAATAAAAAAAAATAACTAAGATCCCCTTCTCATTATTTCTTCAAGTTAGCTTCTTTTTCCTAATTGAGCCAATCATTGCAATCAAGTATGTTGCTATTTTTTTTTTTAACTATCATAATGAAATTCCAAATGTAGAATGAGACCATACATGATTGCTTAATTTGCTATCCCCTTTTAATCAGTATGAAAATAATAACTCCTAAACTTTTTCAAATCCGATAGTTGCTAGATATATCTCAAATCCCTATATACATGGTAAATTGATTCATCAACTAATCTTTCTTTTTTCCTTTTAAGTCTATTGAACTATCCATCTCAAACTTCAAAAATATCATTGCATAAATCTTTTGAACTCTTCTATGAATATCCTCTTACTAAAACTTCATTCATAATATCTTCACAAAATATTTTGATATATATCATATTCCATTCTAAATATAAACATATATTCCAAATCTATCAACTTCTAAGATTAAATTACCTTCATATCTTTTTGTTGCATCTTTGTGACTATTATTTATATATAATAGTTACTAATTTTTACTTTGCACTTGCATCATCTAAATGCAAGTCTTCAACTATCGAATTCAAAGGGATTAATGCTTAAGTTGCTATACTCCTTCAAAAGAAGTACGTAGCAATTCCAACTTTTATTGAGTCTCATCCTTCCATCTAGGCAGTGATGGGAACTTCATTTCTCTTCTTGCTTGTGAGTTTACTTCAAGAACAATACATAGCCAATTAATTGCAGTCAAATCCATAGCAATAATAATACCATCTCCATTTTAATAAGTATAGTGTATCTTTATCCTTCCTTCTTTGTTATCTCATTGTTGTTTTGTAGCTAAGCATGTGGTTCTCATCCCTTGTTCTTAATTTCTTTATTTTTATTTGCTAGCTCGTGTTTTCTTCAATTCTCCCCCGACATTCTTCTTTTTGCCCATTTATCCAACTATTTATAATTACAGTTCCTTAGTTAAGGAAAAGCTATAATTAATGGAAATGTCCAAGAAATTAATGGAACATATATATATATATATATTTCTTATCAATAAGATCTCTATTCCATTGTCCTTACTCTTCGAGATGCTTACAACATCTTTTAACATGTAGAGAAAGCCTATTGTCAAAGTGTTTCAAATGGAGGCTAAGAAGTTTTCGAGCAATGCAATATCCTTGATTTCTTTTATTATTCGATGCATTTTTTTTTCTCTAGTTGTGATTGATGTATCTCTTCACAGATTATGCTACTAAGTGTAGATGTATATCTACTCTTCTCATTCAAGGGTTACCTCAAATAATGTCATCTTTAAGCCAAATAAAAACAAAGTCTTTCAACCTTTTGACGGATGTCCTTATCCAAGGTTGCTCCATTTTTGCTTGATTCATTTTTCTTTTCTTTTCTTCTTCTTCTTCTTCTTCTTCTTCTCTCTCTCTCTCTCTCTCTCTCTCTCTCTCTCTCTCTCTCTCTTTTTTCAGTCATAAACTCATGACTTTTGATGCCCTTTGGTAGGTTCAATTCATCAAAACTTGAAGCTTTAACCAAGTGTAGTGAGTCACCCATGTATGTCATTACTTCTTGGCAACCTTGAGCTGTTAACAATTGGAACAATGATGAAACTTCCAAATGAGGACTATAGAGGATCAAGTTCTATTAGATTATTCACCTTCTTCTTCCATTTTGTTGATTTTGGTTACAATAAAAATTGTAGTAGTGTCTAACAACTAGAGCTTTCCCTTGCTTGAATTCATTATCAAATAGTTGATAGGCTAATATTTGACAAACTTTGAGTCGTAAGTTTCTTTCTCCCTTTCTCTTTCTTTTTCTTTCAACTTACGTACAAATTTAAACTAATTGATTTGCTTTTATCGAAGTTGTTACTTGGAAGCATCTTTTATCAAAGCTTTAATATTTGGAATGATAAAATAATGAGGTGACTCAACATATTAAATAAAAGATTTCCAAGTACGTTGGCATCAATTCAATTTAAGGTTGCCATGGTAAAGGAGCTTCTAAAACTAATCAAGCTCTTGCTTGGCTTGAATAGTTATGTGTAGATCATGTTTATTTTAGTTTGCATGCTTCACTTAGATTTGCTGGACACATAACATATGCTGCCTACTAAGAATTGAAACTTGAAGAAAATTGTTCTCAATAGAATCTACTTAATATATCACTTGATAAAATATTTCTTTACTACATAGTATTTGATGCTTGGTCCACATCATTCTTATTGCATTTTGGGAGGCTTGCTTTGATATTCATATTTTCCTTTTTCTCTCTTTTTTTTTTCTTTTTTCTAATACAAGATATAAAAAGGGAGTGGCAACCATCATTGAAATTGTAGCTCTTTAAATGTACAAAGTCCTTATGTTGTTTAGTAATGAATTCAACTTGTACTAGTAATAGTAGTATGACTTACAATTCTAAGCTCAATTTCTCTACTTAAAGAATAAAGTGATTTTTCTCTTTATTGGCAAAAGAGATGAAGACTAGTCCAAGTCAAAGCATAAAGGCCATGAAGGTGAAAGACTTGTTGGTGCATCAAGATAAACGCCAGTCACCATTCTCATATCCTCGTGACAAGTGTTTGGACGAGTTTATTTTTGAAGACACATTTTGAGATAGAGTTAAGTGTCAAAAAGCTTGCGCAACACCTTGCACTGATGGTGGTCTTTAGTTTATTGAGTGCAAGTCTCGTATTGATTCTAAAGACACTAGTAGGGGAGATTCAATGTTGCACTTCATAAACAAAAGGAGAGAACTACCTTTCTCTAATACTCAATTCACATTCCTGAATAAACTACCCTCCATATGGGATGATTAGGTAGCATACATTATACAGAAGTTGGAGTTCATGACTCTTTTGAAGAAGACTAGAGTCCTCATGCTATTACCACTTCTATTCAATTGTGGTTCCTATGCATAAGTAGAATGGAAGTATGGTAGGCCATTATTTTTGTGGTGGAATTTCCAAATTTTCCGTAGATGTCATGAAAAGATATTCAATATTCAACATTCAAAACCATTACAAAGATGGTAAGCCTTATCCTATTACTTGGATTTCCAATTCAATTATTCTTCTTTCTTTCTTTCTTTTTTCCTTGGAATACCATGTATGTCTTGTTTTACTAAGTTCTTCCATTATTCTTATAGGTATAATATCATAATTAATTGCCTCCAGTCCACCTTAATATTTACTTCAAGAATCAAAGTAAGTTAGGCAATTCCTTGGTAAGAAACTGACTTTTAGTAAGCAAACTTCAAGCATAGCAGGCATTGAGCGGGCAAGCCTTAAGCATGGTAAACATTATACAAAGAAGCCTCAAGTGAGAAAGCCTTAAGTGTAGTAGGCCCTAGTAAGCCTCAAGTGTAGTGAGCATCTCGTATAGTAAGCTCTAAATGTAGAAGACCTCAATAGGCCTTGAGTGAGGCAAAGCTTGTACGTAGCAATCTTCTCATGTAATAAGACTCAAGAGGACTCTAAGATCACCATCAAAGAAGACTCGGTAGGCTTCAAGCCCTGCAAGCCTTGAGCAAGCAAGCCTAGAGTGTAGTGAGCCCCGAGAGTTGCATGATTTGCACAAACAAGTCTTGTGAGCAACAAGTCCTAATAGGCCTTGCACATTGAGAGCTTTGTTTATAGAGAGCATCGAGTAAAGACTTGTTTTACCTTTGAAGAAAACTTGTTTCATTCTAAGAATGAGAATAGAGAGTTAACTCTCTGACATACTCAATTTTCTTTTCTCAAGAAATTGCTTTCATCGAGATGAAGCTATTAAGTGGAGTATATTACTGTAAAGCCTAAGCATGTGGCTCTCTTAAAGAAGGCTAGGATCCTTCATGTCATCACTACTTTTGCTCAACTACAATTCTTACAATGAGTTAAATGGAAGTGTGGCAGGGGCAAAATCCTTCATGTCATCGTTACTTTTGCTCAATAACAGTTCTTGTACATGAGCGAGAAGGGATTATGCTATACCATCATCACCTAATGGAGTACTCAGACTCATATGTTTATTACTTAGTAGAGAGAGTAACTCTAGCATTCGAAGACATTGTCAAACTTTTTGAAGTTATGAGGTTGAACCGGCATTACTATTGCTTTGGTTTCTAATGGAAAACCATGAAAATCTATCAAACTCTTCGGTAAGGTTCCTTTGTGGTACATTCAGGGAGCTTGTTTTACCTATTTGACATGAAGATTGGCTTAAGTGCCTCTTAAGGCTGATGTTGGTCATCTAGAAGCCCTAGTATATTTAGACGATGGCAATAGTGGTGATGATGATGACATTAAAGAAACAAATGGGTCCCCATGAAGTAGTTGATGTTGCTTTTGTCATTAATGTATTAATTAAGGAAAGGGGGATGAAATTAATACTTATGCTGGTGCGCTACCTACTCAAGTGCATATGGAGATGATTAGTGTACTGCACCTACTGATATCCTTCTTCCCTTAGTTTCTAACATCTCTCATTGAGACTAAGTAGCAACTTGAGTGATTGTTTCTTCATTAGAGGAAACTTTATGCTCTAATAAACTTATCATGAGGGGAGCAAAAATAGTCACGAATTGACTTACTGCTTTTATTGCCTCTTGTATAGCTTATGTCACCTCAATATAATCTTGAGGGGGCTTAAGGAATACATTATCTTGATTAATGTCTTGAGGTGGATCTTGCTCAACTTGCTTGACTTGTTTGACATTGGTATCTTGTTCTTGAGAGATAACTTCACTTATTATAATCATTCTCTTCCTAAGAGTTGCTATTGCTCTAATATTACACTTCCTCCCTAATAGAGTTGCCAAAATGTAGATGAGAACTTATAAGTCATGCGAGGATAATGTTATAGGTAAGGGAGAATGATAGGGAGTAGTAACATGGAGATGGCATTTAATGGGATAATTAGAGAGAGAATGATTGAGAGGAGGAGTAGGCAATCCTAGAGTCTCGAATATATAAGTGACAGGTAAGGAAACCTAGGGGACTTAGGATGTCAACCTTGTAGTTTTTTAGCAACTAAGATTATTTTTTGCTTGAACACTATTTGATCTTAGAGAGCAAAGGTTTCACAGTGGAATACCGTTTCTCTAATCTTTGGAGTTGTTTTTAATGAGGAGGAATGATTGGGTATTAATAGGCTCCTAGGCTTGATGACATTCATTCGATCGTATTGGCAATTGATGAACGAGATGGAGTTTTATTAATTCCATGAATTCGTAAGGGCCTAAGGTCAATAGCCTTCCTTATGGTGTATGAGCCTACCTAAGAAAAGATAGAGATGGATGGGTTGGTTCAACGGTTTCTATTTCGAGTCCACTAAGCTAAATCTCTCTAAATCATTCCAATATAAATTGAACTCTTTAGACTTCGCTACTTAGCCTAAGGAGTTAGGCTTAAATAAATATCGAGCTTAGTCTAATAATTAATACAACAATTTTAGTCCTCTACATATATATACCATTGCATAATATTTTTTTAAGGAGAAGGGATTCGGATTTCCTATGTTACACCAAAACTTACTTTTCTACATATAGATCTTATTATCTATATTATTGAAGTAAAAGGGGGATTTTGGATGTTTTTTCTTGTATTATTAAGCTAAAGCCAACCATTTGGTATTATATTAGAATTCAAATAAAAGTCATGAATTAGTATGTATGTGTGTGTGTGTGTGTTTTTTTTTTCTTTTTTGACCTTTTATATAGAAAACACTATACATTCAATAATTTTAAACTTTTTTATTTATCGATATATCCTTTGCATGTCTATTCATTTAGTTACACAAATATGTTGGAAAAGACTTTTTTAATGTTTAAGTCATAAATTTTATGTAACTAGTTATACTTTCTAAAAAAATTATTATCGAAATATTATCATAAATATGGTATGTGGAGCATTTATCTGAATGTAAATCGGTCAAATGTATATGTTTCTTTTTCATAATTTATGACTATGATCTCTTTTTTATTATTTTATAACTTTTCCAACAATTTCTTCATATTTTCTATTCCAAAAATTTTAATGATGAAAACATAATTCTTAGATCAATTGTGTTGAAAATCAAATAGAAATTAATTTTTCTAGAGTTAGAATACTTTTTGGAGATGTATTTGAAAAATAGCTTTTCATTTTGAGAAGTGTTGATAGTTGAAATTGGTAGATTGGATATGAGTTTAAGATTATAACTAAGGGCTATGAAGGGAAAGAATTTCTTAAAAGGGGTGCCAGGGTAACTTCAGTGTAGCCACTAATTCGATGCCTTAATAAGAGCATAGATGAAAGGAATTAATAGGGAGAGAGTGGCAATTAGAGTAAGAGTCGAGTAACCAAGAGAGATTGAGTATGTCCTTTAAGCAATATCTATATATGATAGCTTGTAGCTATCCTTCTCCTAACTATTGACGTATCTATCACATGGTGGAATATTCTTTTAGATCATTTGTTGATTCTTAGAAACGTGGCATAGTAGATGGTTACTTGTGTAGTAACTACTAAACTATTCAGACTTCTATCTTAATTCAAACATTCAGTAGTTGAGCTCCAAGTGTTTGACTTAGTCATGCTGAATGGAGTTAATAGCTCCTAATTCTCGAGTTGATCAAAATGGCTCTAAGCTCTTCCTACCTAGTTTGAGCTCTTCATGAGGGCATGTGTCTAGTTTACCTACTTAGTCATGTAATCCCTTATGCATCTAGAATCGTTCCCTTAGATTTAGGTTAAGAATGTGTGGATGAGCTAGGGTTAGGCTCTTATGCAATCATTTTAGGCCTTACCAAGCCTTTAATGAGAATGCCTTACCAACAAAGGAATAAGCTGTTTTCTTAAAAAATGTTAGGAATTTAAACTTTAATAGAAGAAAGTTGTCTTTATTATGAAAACTAGTTAAAAAAGTGCACATAAAAAGTTTGAATAATAATTATAATTATATTTAAAAAAATATATAAGTATAATCCAATGTTTTATGTATTATGAAAAGCACACTACAAAATTCAATAGACAATGTAAAGTGTCGAAAGTGAATGGCTAGTTGTATATGATTTGTTAGATATTCAACATGAAGAACACAAAAAACTCTCTCTCCCTCGATCTCACATACACTCATACATTCATATTTTCATTATCAAATTATATACAATATATAATTTTCATAGAGAAATGACATAAGATGAATTACTTAATAGTGTCCAATTTTGCAATTATTTAAACAATTTGGAATAATTTGTTACAATAGAATACAAAAGGTGAGAGTTTACAAAATTATACTAAATGAATATGAAAAAATTATGAAAAATACATTAATGATACCATAAAAAGATGAGAGACAAAAAAAAAAAGAAAAGAAAAGAAAAAACTTCCCAAATTATATATTATAATATGATACTTTTGTACTTAGAAAAGCTTTCTTATTTAGCTTGACAGACACAAAAGAATAAGGAGATATGTTTTTAAAAATTATTTTTTGAAAACAACCACTAAATGTGTGGCTATGCCCCTTTCAATTATATTTTGTTATATGTATAAGGAAAAAAGAAAAAAGAAGATACAGGAAGAATTGTCATACCGTATGATTCAGGGGTTAAATTGGGATATTAGCAAGGTGGTTAATTTGATCGGGACAATGTCATTGGTTTATTCATTTTCTCACATAATTTTAGCATAGCATATAAAGTCATGTATAAATAAAATGAAAAACACTATGTTTTACGTGAAATAATAATAATAATAATAATAATAATAATAATAATAATAATAATAAAGAAGAAGAAAAATAAAAATACTATATATGAACAAAATGACTTGGCTTGTCTCTAATTTTTATTACCGGCTCACCCCTCCATGGTGAGACAATTAACCTACCATTCTCTCTCTCTATATATATAATATAACGTTTTTGGCAATTGAGATTGCCGAATAATTGAAAGATGTCAAGAAGAAATTTTCCAAAAAAAGTTGTAAAGAAAGAGGATAAAATGGAATATCTTTTTTACCAATTACATATATGTATGCATAATTATTAACTTATTTAATTTCATCATAAGATGAAACATAATTTTGTTTAACAAATTGGCTATTTTCATTTAATGTTTGTTGAGAAAGATTTCACTCTATGATATTGGTAAAAAGAAAAAAAAAAAACAAAAAAAAGGTTTCACTCTAGTGATAGATCATTGGACTGTCTATTGGTAGATAAATACAATAGCATAATTGGACAACATTAAAGAAAAATTACTAACATATCAAAACTTTCATTTAATCCCTCTAAGGGCCTTGGATTCCCTAGAAAAATGTAAGTCCTCTTTAATCTTCCTTTATTTATTTATTTTTACCCCCATATTATAAATTCTCATTTTTAGATGCTTATAGATTATGATTACTTGTATATAATTCACTATGATTTTATCCATATTACCATTATAGTGTCATAGCCAGCATATAGCTAGAATCAATAGACATTGCCTAATAGGTAGAAACTAGATTAGTGTTGACACTTATAAGTTATCCTCAAAACAAACATTATGCAAAAGAAGTCATAAATGCTTTGATGATATCACTTGACTGGAATTCATTTTTCAAGTTATGTACATCACCTATATTTAAGTCAAAACCAGATATTCCATTTATTATTATATACTATTAAATATAAAAAGAAGAAGAAAATGTGGCTAAAATTAAAGAGAATAGTAGTGGTTTTCTAATAACTACACTCTTGATTAAAAAGGCACATAAAGATTTTTTTATCATTTTGGATTATATGCACCATCATATTAAAGAGAAGGCATTGTAAGTGTGTATTTCTCTATTATTTAAGTATGTGAAAATGAAAATTTTATTTATTTCATTTTGAAATATGAGAATCTTCAATAGATTTTATGTGAATATCAAAACCCTACAAATCTTCATCTAAATTTCTAGTTTCATTATAACAGCTTGATAAACCACATATTGTTAGGGCCTTATAACCGAGGGACATAAATTGCCAATTGAATAGATTAGATTTAGATTTTTTCTCTAATAGTTGTAAAGGAAGTTGGGAAAAGGAAAGGAAAAAAAAAAAAAAAACAACAAAAAGAAGGGGAAGATGAACTAGATATTCAAAACTTTGCGGGAGATTTATTAACTAAAATGACACGGTCGACGGAAATATCATATATAGGTGCACAATTAATTCACCCATTTATCGCACTATCACTTGTAAAGTGACATAACAAGGATATGCCATATGGCATATTTGTAATATGCGTCCAGTGCAAGTGCATAAATGTGGTAGACAATTAGACTTGTTCAAGGAAAAAAAAAAAAAAAAAAACTCAATAAGCTGCTGAATCAGCAAGGCTCTTACGGCTAGGAGAATAAGTCATGGCCTTGATGCATTGTCACGCCAAATGGACAGCCCTTTCATCAGACAAACACACTCACACATACACAAACATAGAGAGAGAGACCCAAGAACAAAACATACCATACTCTTGTCTTTTTTGACTTCTATGTCAAGTTTTAAAATCACAATCTAACACATTTGTAACAGTATCATCGTTGGTGCTTCTTGACACAAGTTTTAAAAGGTGAAGGACCGTATGTGAGATCCTTCATTATTGAAGCAGCATCCTCAAACTTTTTCACTTTCTTAATCAAAGACCCCCAAAATGTTGTTTTTTTTTTTATTTATTTTCGTTTTTAGGTGTTGTTTTTATTAAAATTTTGTATTGTGAGTTCCATAAATAATATAAATAAATGTGTATTAAACTTAAATATAATTGTCTATTAGTATTTAAAATTTATAGTAATTAGTTAATCAAAATATACATGCCATAATTATTTAAGAAAAAAGATAAAAAAAAAAAGCTGACCATAAAACTTTTTAATTTTAATAAACATCAAACAATAAGTAAATAAGTTTAGAAAAATTCTAATGGGACAATCTCAAATTTGAAATACCACTTCTCTATAGGAACCCTGTAAGTCTAAAATAATAACAATAATAATAACACATATCAAATGTTTGGAATATCTAACATGGACAATCAACCAAGTTGAAAGGCCCTTAAAATTGCAATTTATCAATGGTTTCAACATGTCTTCTAAAATTCCAAAGTTATAATTCATTTATTTTTTTAAATTTTGCCAGTAAATTTCAAAGTTATAGTTTACAAAAGTATTTTTTTAAGCAAATAAATTTAAGCCGTAGGTATGAAACTACCTTTCTAATGCCTTGTTTACTTGAGGAGAATTGGAATTCAATATCTCCTTATTTCTTATTACAACATTCATTTGTTTTTTTTGTCTTTGAATCGTAATTCTTTAAAAATCCCTCTTTCATCAAAACAAGTAATAGGGATTCTTTGATTCAATCAAAGAATCACAATTCCTTATAAAATTTCACATTTTTTTCTCCAAAAATAACCTTACATAACCTTACATCAATTTAATGATGATCACCACCACCATTGCCATTACCACTATCAATCACTATTACTACTCCCACCACCACCAACCACCATTACCATCGCTACCACCGTTGTAACCACCTCTACTACAACTACAATTGCCATTACTACTAACCATCAACCGTCACCACCTACTATTACTGCTGCTGTCACCACTAACCACCAATCACCACTACTGCTACCATCATCATCACTAACACCATTACCATTACCTTGCTACTACTGCCATCACCCATCACCACCATTACCATTACCATCACCATCATTGTTATTGCCATTGCCACCCACCATCGTCGCTACCACCATTACTACCACCTCTGACCATTGCTATTATTATCACTATTGCTGTCATTACCACCACCGCAACTACCCCTACCCCTCCCCCCCCTCCAAGCCACTACCCCAGCCACCACCATCATCATCAACCACTGCCACTACCACTGCTATCACTATCACCATTGACCACCACCATTACCATCACCTGCAACCGTTGTTGACCATTATCACAGCCTCTGCTCCCATAGTTGATTTCTACTACTACCACCATTACTACCTATTATTTTAGAATTACTTAAAAAAGAAAAAGGATCAAGGGTAATTTAATTATTAAAGTTCTATTATGCATCTATTCTTAAGTTGTTTATTAATCTAACTAAACAAAGTAATAGGTATTATACCCTTATTATATTCCTTAAGAATTCCAATTACATTCTTCCCTCATTTTATTTAATAAAGCGAACGGGTTGTAAGTATATCACCACATTTCCATATTCACATGGTCAAGAACATGACCATCATTTGAAACATTAAGAAAATATAGACTAAGCCCCATCCTAATAGCCTAATCGTAAGGTTACCATGTTGTTTGTCCTCCACAAATATTTGTTATCACCTAATTATACATTTACTCGACAAATGATGCAGACTGCATACCACATTTTTAATGAGTCATTTAGTTGTTTTTTTTTTTTTATATATTCATTATATACATGTTATAATGAAAATGGGGAACTAAACCTATGAGTTATAAGCAATTCAAAAGCAATATTGGTTGGCTTCATGGGAAACAAAAATTTCCCTAATGTTATATGATTCTAATGGATGAGCAATGTTAGACTAATCAATCATTGCAATTTTACCAAAGAATAAACGATAAATAACATCAACAAAAAGCAAGAACTTGAGAAATCCTTAACTAAAAACATTTCAACTCTAACAAAATCTTCCCTTTTTGATCACTTAAAACCCTCTTAATGGTATATCTCCATTAGGTTGTTTGGAATCTACAAAATGAATCAGGTTAGGTTATGGGGGTGTTGGAGTTGGAGAGAGAGAGAGGGGAAGAGAGAGAGAGAATAGTGTGTAAAATGCAAGGGTTTGAAAATCTTTACCTTGAGATCCTTTCATTAACTCTAGATTTTCTAGATTTTGTGAAAAAAATCTAGAGGACCAGCTGTGGCAAATGAGTACTAACTTACCTTATCTGATTGCGGCTATTCTCACCTAGTCTTTATTTAAACTTGTGCATCTAACTTGACTATCTTGGGCCCAAAGACCCAAGCTTCGAGGAATAGGTTGTACATGGAAGCTTGGATAAGGCTTTTGATGAAGTGGCTTGGCATGCACTTTGTTAAGGTTGATCGAACTCTAAGGAGCTCTACTTAGGCTCCAATGTGGTCAATCTAAGTTCTAATGGGTCAGTGCATGCTCTTAAGAGGTTAGCCTTGACTTTAAGACATATATCCAAAATAGCCTATCAACAAACATATTTTCAAAATTTTATCTTTTCCCCAATTTGATGATATTCTTGATACTACCTACAAAAGTAAATAAATATGGGAAAAAGAATCTTGACTAATATAAATGAATTATGAAAATAATTTAATGTTGCATTTGGTACGCAAGAATGGTTCGAAATGTGATTGAATGGTATACACCTAATTAAAGAATTAGTTGTCATCATCTATACCTCAATTGATTCCACTTCATACTATTAGTCTAATTAGTATGATTAATCAATATGATGGTCACTTATGGCCCTAGAGAGTAAAGCCATAGCCTTAAAGGTGTTACTCGACTCCCCTAAGGCCATGAGAAGCCACCTACGACTGTTAATGGGTCTTATAACCTACATTTTTCTAGTAGGTTAGGATTGCAAAGGATGGCTAATGGGTACTTATGGAGGGTTGAATGACCTCTTAAGACTGTGGATGGTTATCCCATTGGCCAATTATACTAACTAAATTAACGGTATAAATTTAAGTTAGGTGAAAACTAGACGATGAAAACTAAATTTTCAATTAGATGTATAATTAGATAAGTCAAAATTTCAAGTCTATAATTATAAAAAGTAGTAAAGTTGAGATGTAAACCTAAAATTGACACTTTGGAAAATTGTCTAAGGAATGAAATTAAATGTAATGAAATTAAATGCATATAATAATAATAATAATAATAATAATAATAATAATAATAATAATAATAATAATAAATACCCTTAATTATTAAGTATCGTAATTAAATTAAATGTTAAATAAGCAATTTAATAATAATAATAAATGACGAAGGAATGGAATTGTCTACTCCACTTTTGAGAAAGCAAGATCGAATTCTTCCTTGAAATGGGAATCGCCGATTTTACATTTCCAACTTCTAAATACGCTTCCAAATATGGAGAAAAAGAATGAAACCTATAATTATGATTTTGTTTTAGTTCATTATCATGTACCAAACATGACATAAATATATTGTTACATCCATAAAAAAGCTAAGATTCAATCTTTGTTTGAAAATAAGGAAGTCATTCTTTTTTTTTTTTCCCCAATTACTTCCAATAGGGGCACTAATCAACAATAAATTGACACTTGTGTATTAAATTTTCTTTTATCATTTTGAAGATTCAACAAAATATATTGAAAAACTTATGTGCAATCAATTTCTTCTTCTTCTTTTTTTTTTTTAAAGAAAAAACTCGGGTCTTCAAGAAAGTGGTGTAAGGATTCGCTTTTCTTCATCATTGGATGCTGTCCTTGTTTGTAAGGAAACAATTAATAAAACCAATTAGAATAATGATCTCTCTAATTTACATGAAAAGTAATATATTGATCACTCCATAATTTCAAAAAAAAAAAATTCAAAACTATAAAGTATAATGTAGATATTGATGAATTCATTGGTAAAACTATTGAATTGGACAAAGACATGAAATTATTGTCAAGATTCTAATAAAAGCATTAGATATTTGAAAAAAACAATTCAAAAAGAGAAAAGAACATGAAATTATAGAACTCGACTGGTTGAGGACTTAGAGACTTGAAAAACATGGATTCAATTATTAGTAAAAGATGCTTTATGAGTCATAGGGCTTGTTTTAGAAAATGTTGATTACAACCATGATAGTGATTTCACATATTTTTTGAGTGAAGGATGACAGTGCATATGGATATAAAAGGTCTTGATAACATTTTTATTGAAAATTGTACAAACAACATATTACAAAGTGAAAAAGTTATATTGCTGAAATGATACAGAGTGGCACTGCCTTTCGCAAACCCTAACAAATACATAGAAGAGCGAGACAAATATTTTTGAAATGATGAAGCATCGTTAAACTATCATGTCCTGAGGTGGTAGGGGTAAAAAGGTTGAGTGGTTTTGTAATTTGATAATCTGTTAATATACAAAGTGAAGGCTTTATAAGTAATTTCAATGGGTAATGGAAATGTAAGGCACCAAATAGTTGTGTTAAGCTTTAATAATATAGACAATGAAATATATAGTCCAAAAACAAGTGAAAGTATTAACACTGAAAAAAAAAAATCAAAGTATAAGAATAACATGAAAAAGAAAAAGGAAAGTATGATTATTTTGTCCAATTAATCCTTTATTTCTTCATTGTCCGGAAAGCATGGGATCCTTTTATTTTTTAATTTAGGCTTTTCTTTTATACATTTTGGTATATTTGGATTTTGACTGAAATAAGATATCTACAAAGATATAGAATTTATGAAAAATAATAAAAGTACCTTAATAATTCATAAGCAACTTGTTATATTTTCTTTTGTCAAACTTATATTTGTATAAGAATATTTTAAGTCATACAACAACAAGATGGGTATTATATAATATAAAATAGGCACATAAAAGCTTTGGCATTTAGTTTCTTATTGCTTAATTTTTTTTTTCAAATTTTAATTGTAAGGATATATATGATCTTTAAAATTCAAAGTTATGATTCATGTGTAACTATCTTATCATTTACTACTTTCATTTTAGTAGAATTAAGTTGGTTTAGTAGACTTATACATTACACTAAAGCTCTTCCTTTCCCTTGAAAGAATAAGGAGAATCGCAAGAAGTAAATTGAGGAAAAATAAATTGATAGGATCTTTTGTTAAAGATATAGATAGATCAAATATATTAGACAAACATAAATAATCAATTTATTTTATGTATTATCATGGTGTCATGAAATTAATTCCTTTTGAGAAGTGCATCTCAATTAATATTAAGTATGAAATTCTAAATCATTTCATGATTGATTTTTAAATAGTTATAAATTGGATAAGTTTGTTTGATGGAGAACAATTTTCTATTTTTTATATAAATTTATTATGATAAAAGTTTTATAATTCTTAAATACTTTTCTAATAATCTCAAGAGGTTCACTAATAACTTTGATTTGTAGGTAGTGGTGGAATGTGATAGTAGTGATTGGCCACTAGTGATCATTGTCGATAGATCTGATCTGGAGGTTGAGCCAAAAATGACAAAGGGGTCAAGGGTTGAACTAAGGCTAAACTCGAGTCAATGAAATATTAAAGTATAACCTATAGTCAATTTTTAAAGAAATAATATTTTTAACATTTTAGAGTTAAGAGATTTTTACATTTTATTTTTTGGGGGTTTAGGTTTATTGCTTTAGTAAATTGGTATGTTCCATGGCCAAAAAAAAAGAAAAAAAGAAAAAGAAAACAAAATTAGTATACTTCGATTCAAATAACCTACTTAGGTCTTACATAATCCAGAATGGACCAGCCAAGTCAAATGGGTCTTCATGATTCACTACCAAAATAGGTTAAAGGGGTGACCTAAATTGGTTTCATGAATGAGTTAGGTCTAATTGGATTGAATTGGATAGGTCTACTCAAGTCTAACTACACCATTAGCAATGGTAATTAGTAGCAAAGGAAAATACTAATGAATCCTTTTTTGAGAAAGAAAATTATATTCCTTATTTTCTATTGATAATTTTTGTTCTTCTTTCTAGTGATGGTTAACCATCATCACCAACCATTGGCTATAACATTTGCTTTATCATCACTTGTTGCTAAAAATCATTGGTGATGTTGTGTAACACCCATAAAAGATAAAATAAAATAAAGACATATTGCTAAAAAGGCTTTATATTATAATGGGTGACATGGTAAATAATAAAGGTGCTAGGGGGGCAATTTTGGAAAAAAATAAAAGTCCTACCTTAGACATTATACAAAAACACTCTTTTCTATTCAAGAGTTTCATTTAGACTCCTTTATATTACAAAGTTGAACTCATCTATAATGAACTCAGCAAACCCTAAAGTGCAGAAAGAAGGTATTGGTGAAGGTTGAACTCGCCAGTCAAGTTGCAACTCTAGTAGGACTTATTGGTAAATGTCATATCAATGGTGGATTATTAGCATTGGATTGATTCTAAAGAGAGTAATTGTGATTTTTTAAGGTTTTGGCTATTGAATTATTGCAAAGAAAACAAAGGTTGCCTTTAGGGTTCTTTAAGTTTTAAGGTAACACATTTCCTACTTTCATAATCTTTCTCTTTTGTGAAATTCATGGGTTAAAATATATTATGGAGATATTTTGATTTGAGTTTTGGTTAACAATGTAAAGACTATGATGTTTTCGGAATGAAGCTGAGGTTGAAATTTTAGATCGAGAGTTTGTTAGTCTATTTTTGGTGAAAAAGGAGAAAGGAATTTGAAGTAGTAAGATCATAATCAAAGATCATGAGTGTAATCTTAACTGTGATCCTCTCTAATGTGTTGAGTGTCTAGTTGTAAGCGGATTGAAGAAATTAGTGGCTAAAGGATCACGACCTAGCTCACAATTGTGATCCTAAGTCGGAGCATGTTATTTTACAAAGATAGGGAAGCATGGCTATGTTCATAACTGTGATCTTGGGCATGAACTTATTGTTTCATTGTAACAAAGGATCACGAGCATGTTTCCTAACTATGAATCCTATAGTTGCTTCATTTCACTTTTCTAACCTGAGATTAGTTGTTTTTGGTTTAGGATTCTTATCTAAGACTCTTAGGAAGCTTATAAGAAGATGTAAAAGTTTGCTAAGATAGTTTTATCTTTCGTTCTTCTTTACACCTAAGTTGATCTACAATTAAGCTCTTTTATCGATTCTAAGTACATGACACTTAGGCGTTGTATGTGCTTGCTAGGTTAGAATTTATATATGTATGTGTGTGTATATACATATATATATTTAAATTGATTAATTAAATATTTAGTTTTAGTAACCATTATTTGTTGCTTATGCTTAGCTCATCTTAGGTTTCTATAGTGACTGATCCCTATAGAGCAGCTTTGATGATCCTTGTGCACATTTTTCCCTAGTGAAGTCTTAGTTGAAAATGATTTGGAATAGATTTAGATTAATGTAAAGAGATTTGAAGAGACATGCTCAAATGTTTGGTTATAAAGCGGCCCAAACAGGCATGCTTAAATGCTTGGTTGATTGTATGAAATGTGATGAGAAGAGGGGTTATGAGGACCTTCATTGTTTGCCATATGATTGGCTAATACAAAGATAATAAACTATTGTGTGGCTTATTGTTTTTGTGTTCAATGCATGTGGATTGACATGTTTATTCATGCGCATGAGTATTTATGTTGCGTACTAAGTTTCGGCTTACTCTTCCTTTTCGTACAACTTTAGGTTAGAATGATAGTTTTGGAAATTTCGCCAATTATAATTATCATATTGATTATGAGACTTTTGCTAATTATGAGGACTGGGGAGATAACTACTTCACGAAGGATCCTTATGTAAATTTTTATTATTATGATGATTACTACCAATATTAGGAACAAAAACTTGGCTTCATTTTAGTAATTACTTATGTGTCAATGTGTTATTCTCTATTGTGTTACAATAAGAAGAATTTCAAGTGTAGTTGAATTTATTGCTTTCATGTAGATTATTTATGAAGACATTTGAACACCTTGAAAGTAGATTTGGCATTTAATGAAGTTAGCAGATGTTATTTATTTGAGAAGTGGAGATGTGTAGTTGTGGTTTAAGCTTGATGTATTAATAGAGGATTAAGGACACATGACGGTTTATGACATCCAAAGTTTAGGGTTTACATGTTGAGTGGGTACAATTACCTTATGGAAATGGTATAAAGCCTTACTCTATGGGTCTTAGTTCTTAAATTTTGATACCAGAACAAGTCTTATAACATGCAAGAACCTAATAAGAACCTATAGGATGTATAATGCTTTGTGAAACTCGTGAAAAATTTTATTACATTTTTAAAATGTGAAATTTTTTATTATATTTTTACAATGTGAAAATTTTTATATAAATTGCGTACTGCACCTATCAAATTTTCACATATTTATAACTAATACATTCATCAATTTGGTAATCTCCAACATTCTACTAAGATATTTTTCAATCGCTCATTTCCCATGAAGGCACACATCATGAACCTGCTAATATAACTTTAAGTAGTATATCACTTAATACTATCACAAAATTGTGATTTATCATATGGTTTAGGTCCCTATGTTTAAAACAAATAATATTTTGTGTAGAAAATGAGGGGCAACAAAGAATGATGTAAAATCATCACTTTCTACAATGGGCAAATGGCTTAGGTCTGGGCTCCTTGAGTATGTGTTAAGATATAAAAAATAAAAATATTATCTTTTTGACACATATAATGTAATCAATTAAAAATTTTTGAGGACAAACACAAGGCATTCTTAGACCCATACCTTTTATACATTAGAGTAAGGTTTTGAGATGAGCATAAGATATAGAGATAGTTTACTTTTATCACTTTGTGAAAATAAGTTCAGAAAAATTGGATCCAAAAGTAATCCTATGATCCTTGATGCCTACATAGAATCTATTAAATTATGCAGTTTATAGTAAGTTCCAAATTCCAATGAGGTTATTGATGTACCCTTAGTTAGTAATAATTGTAACTATTGTGATATGATAAAAATTTTATAGGTTGATTAAACAAATTTTATTTTCTCAATAACTTTCCCTAGAGGTTTAAGCGAAACAATTAAACAAACAATGTCTTGACAGTGATAATTTAATAATATGAAATGTATCGTTGTAAGATAATCACTTGTGTATTTATAAGGATATATTTTATTGCCAAGTATACTGTAAACTACTTTATATATAAAGCTTTTTTCTTAACTGTGTCTAAAACTTCTAATAAAACAACCATTATTATAATTATCTTTACAATATAATAAAAGATAATGACAAAATCAATAGTTGAAAGTTGAACTTTACATATATTTTTAACTTCAACACAAAGCCTGAAGTTGTTAAAGTCAATCAAACTTTCACTTTTTAGTTACAATTTAACATAGCTAAATGACATATCCAACTATGCTTCTATTTGTTAAATTCATTGCATTTGTTATCTTTAAAGTATATGACGTGACAAACAATTGTTAACAAGAAATTACTAATTTGAGTAAAGTAATTAATTTGATAAGTAAAAATTCAATGGAATATAAAATATAATAACTTAAAATTTCAAATATAACATTAAAAACATATTCAAATTTGAGTCCATATATGATAATATGCAGCAAACAAGAAGAATATTTTTTTTCTGACAAAGAAAAAGAAGAATATTTTGACCAGGTCGTCTCGTCTCGATTCCCAAGAACGCGATCGCACGATCCACTTGGGTTACGAGTCATAACCAGACTCTGGCCTTTGACCTTTTGATTTGTTTGCCGTCCTCGCACAAATCTTCCTCCTGGGCAGTTGGATGGACCCCGGTGGCTTCGTTGGCAGATCAGACGGCACGCTATCCTCTATAGATCATAGTCCCGTGACCCACCACACATCACATTCTCTGTAAAGGATATCAACATCGCTTTATGCTGTCAATTATGGTCGCACTATATGGGAGCCTTTTAACTTCTTTTGGGGATTAGAAAACTTACGTCTATAGTGACTTCGGATATTTGTCGCTTTTATTTTATTTTTATGCTAGAACCGATAGAGAATATAAATAATGTTATATAATTTTAAGTTTATATAAATTAATGTTCAATTATAAGTATGTAATGTCGTCTCAAGATTTTTACAAGTAAATATTGATATTTGAGCCTCGAATGATAGACCTAAAGCTTGCAAAAAAGAACATCATGAAGGTGCCAAGGGTTATTTGGTATAACTACTTTAATATTTAAATTAGCAAATTTATTGAATTTATAATAAAAGCAAGAGAATAAGAATGCGTATGCATGTATTAAGTATCTTACCCAAGTGATTGAAACCCCTTTTTACATTAGTTGGTCAAGAAATATATCCGAAAAGTGGATACATTTGAATCTTACCTTAGCAAGAAAATTTTCCTATTTTAGGTAAGATTTGAGATCCTCAGTGGTGATGTGGCGAGTAGCAGGTTAGTTCTCTTACATATGTCAAAATCTCTTCTATGTGCTTGTGGTTGTCTATTGCTCGAGCTTTTTATGCAGGCCTCTAATCCTTAGGTGTCTTAAGCATGAATGCTAAAAGTGGAGTCAAACTAAAAGTAGGTCGAGAACTAGGGTAAGAGTCAAGTCCAAGATAAAGATCATGAGGTAAAGTTCAAGTTTGGTATCATACAACTTGGTCATGGGCTTAGATAAGCAGCACATGGTCCCTATAGGTTAGAATGAACCTTAGGGGCTCAATGCCCAAACTAGCCTATCAACATGTAATCTTTTTTTTTAAAAAAAAAAAATTTACCAAATAAAAATGTAAGTTCAATTTGTTTAACTTGAGGTTATAAATGGTGGTTGCTTTCTAAAAAGTGGGTTAGTAAAGAAAATTATCTAACAATATATTGTTAACTTCCTATTATCCTATATTTTAGCTATAAAAAGGTTATATATTACATAAATATAAGGAAGCTAAGCGAAAATAATTGCTTTTAACTTACACTTTGTTTGATATAAGTGAATGAATTAAAATAGAAAAAATGTGGAAAGAAATAAGTATTTAGGAAAAGAACTATGAGAGTATATTGTTCTTTCTAATCTTTCTAGATAATGAAAAGAAGGAAAATAGATGAACATTTTAATCATTACTAAAAGGTAAAATGAAGTATTGTATAAAATCAGTAATATAACTATAAAAAACAATGAGGTGGTGAAAAGATAAGGTGAAGAGGGATAGAATAAGAAATTAAATAACTTTTTTTTTCATTTTTTTCTACTTTTTCTTGAATTTAAGGGGAATAAAATTTTATAGGATTTAGGGAAAATTTTCTTCCTAAATCTATTCCTTCAATTTTCCTTCATTCTCTAAATAAAGAAAATTTATTGAAAATCCAACTTTTCCTTTTCATTTTTCTTTCCCTCCTACTTTCTTTCTTTGCTCTAGACATAAACTTAATGATGTGGAGAAGGAAATGTAACTTGGATATCAAAGGAACATATGGTTAATGAGGATCCAAGATATTATAGATGTTTCCTTTTTTTTTTTCTTTTCTTTTTCCTTCCCTCCTTTCTAAAAAGTATTATAGTTGATGATATAGAATTACTTTTAATTTGTTGTGATGCTTGCCATTAGAAGTACAACATGGTAAAACATCAACATATAAGATGCTATAAGGTCTCGTTTTCTAAGTATCTACTTAAAAATTTTTCTTAACTTTTGATAATTGAAGATGGTTTATTACTACCATCGTTGAGTTAAGGATAAAGTAGAATTTGTACCACACCTATTACACATCCATATAAAACTACTCATTATTAAAACATGTCTCATCTAATATAACAAATAGCTGTAGAAGTTTTTCTTAACTGTGAGCCAAATCCAGAGTATCACAACTATAAATTTTTATATAGTACATATCTCCCATTAAGATGCCTTTATATCAGATAATTTATTAGAAGATCTACATATCACTTTTGTAATCTCCTGTTAAGGCTTTTGCATAAAACTTAACGATCTTCTCATGGAGCTCCTTCCTAGTGCTTGAATCCAATTTTTGATTCACTTTGGCTACATAGAGGTTTTCTCTAATTTACTTTCTGATCAACATTCTAACTTACTTTCTACTTTACGATTTACCTCAAAGATACTAGTTATGTATACTAGAGTCTCCTTTGTGCATATAATGTGAGATCTTCACTAACTTTTTTTAGAACCTAAGGATAAGAAAACTTATCTCCTCAACTTGTTGTAAGCCGAGTGAGAGTGGATAGATAAATAATTAATACAAAATAATATCTCATAATAAATACATATCAATCTATCAATTTCAATCACATAAGCATAGCCTTATCCCTAGCCTTCATATGGTTGGTTGACTTCAATTCGGGCATCTAGATACAAATCAAAGTCTAGGAACCTAGAATAGAGTTTAATAAACTAAACCTAGCCTAAGCTATGCAATTATATATGCTTGAAAACCATTCTTTATAAACCATGGTGTTTGTGTTACAAAACCAATTTCCCTGAAACTAAACTATTTGCTTAACAAAAATTAGGATTTCAAGATAAAGCTTAACCATGTAAATTATCACTTTTTGAAAACTAGACCAGTAGATTCTTTTCTTACCATGCCATGAATGCATTAATCACATACCAAGGAAGACCAAGCAATTATCAAATCACATAAGCAAGCTTATTCATCTCCTTATTACTAAAGCTTATACTTTATTTCTTTTATGTTTTTCATCTCTAAAACCTCGACATCAGGGTTAATTAAGAGAACACTTTAGGAGGAAGGGTTAGTACCTAATCACTTTGTGAAGTTAGTATAGAACCAAGCACAATAGGATCAACAACAGCCTAGCAACAACATATATTGCATTCATGAAACATGAATCAACCAACAATACACATGGCTAGCAAATTAGGAATCATCTCAACAGCTTGTTAGACGATATTTCATATTCACATGCAAGACTAATCAATTAAATATAGTTAGATAAGTTAAGAGTAGGTAAAATCTACTCTAGCATCCAACTATCCACTTACTTAGGCCACTTATCAAATTTTTGAATCTTACTCTTGTTTTTAAGGCTTTTCCTTTGCCATAACTCCTAAACAAAATGTGTACAATATCTAAGTTAATGTATGTCAAGTATAAGTAAGATCACCAACTTTTTGACCAAGTTTCTAACTTACCTTTTATTTACAAGGTCCCTCTAGTGTACTTTTTGACATAGTTTCTCACCTCCTCAACTTTATATAGACATTGTTATTTTCCATTTCCTTATCTCACCATACTAATTTTAAGGCAAAATTTTTTAATAGAACACTTGTTAAATGTTCATTTGCTATAGCACTATTAATATATCACTTAGGTTTACTTTATGTCTAAATGCTTATGAAGGACATAAAGGATGATTTTGAAAATACATATATGTATACGAAATCAACTAACCCTTGGTACAAGTTCTTGATATAGGTTTTGTATGTGATTTTATTTTATATTTTTGTCTAATTGACATTTTGATTACATTTTGACTCACATTCTGACTTGCATCTAGTACTTCTTAAATCATCAAATCACCTGACTTTAGTATTAACTTGCCTATTTATGCACTTTACCAAAATGGTTTAGTATCCTAAATTCATTTCCAACCAAGATGTTATACATGTAAATCAAACTACTTGCTAAATCTTCCATTTTAAGCAATTCTAGCACATTACCACTATATTAAACCAAAATTACCAAAAGCCTAACTTCATAGTTCGTCAAAAATATTTACATAACATTAAAATAGACCCTTTGAATACAAAAATTCAAGTAGAAACAACGTTATTCACTATTTTAAAAATGTATTGCAAAATTCATTTTTAAGCTCGGTTTCTTAAGAAACCCATATTTCCTCTTTTTCCTCTTTAAATATAAAAAATTTAGTTTAATATTTGAATTCCTCATGTAAAAATATTTTTAAAAAATCAAGTTTCATAATTTTTTAAATTTATTCACTATTTTTAGAATTTTAGAAAAGAATTAGAGGAAAATTGTGCATTCATTGATTAATGACTTGCTAGCCACCAAAGGCGACAATGGTGTTGTTGAAAGCTCCCATTTGGTGGTCCTTTTGAATGTATGGTTGGTTGGATGTCAAGTTTGGATTTTCCATTGTTAGTGCCACACAACAAGCTTGCTAAGAATTTTCTCTAATTTATCCACTCCCAAATTGTACCATGACCTAAAGTTGTATCTAAAAATGCCTCAATGAATGTAGTATGATATTTGTATAAGGGCATAAGTTGGTGAAAAGAATTGCATGCCACCTTACATGTGTTTCCTTTATTTTTGTTCCTTTAATATATTTATTGTTATGTGTCCAATTCTTATTCTTCACTTATTTTAGGCTAACTTATTGACTGCCACACTTGACCTTGTTGTTTACATTATGATTTGGCAACCGTTATCTATGATTTGTTTAGTAGATGTTTAGCTAATTGTAGATATGGTACACTTATATTTTTAAATTAGTATATAATACATATATTATGATATGTTTTCTTTATAGTTAATTAAGGGTTACATATGTTATACACCAAGTATATTTACCATGTATATATATTTCCTAGACATTATTTAATGCCTTTTTATTTATTTCTTCCTCTGATAATTTATCTTTAAGAGTTCATAATTTATCGAAACTCAAATCGTGTGTTTCCGATAATAATTAACAATACTATTAAAGTATATGTTTTGTTAAATTAAATATTTTAGATACCTTATTTTCCCAAATAAACATTACTAGGGTTCTCCTTTTAACTTTTGTGACCCTATATTAAAAATTTATTCAATTTCGAGAATATTTTTAAAAACCCTAAATCTACCAATCCCGAGCAATAGTAATTACTTACGTAATAATATTTGTAACTTGTACTTCTCATAATCACTTTATTTCATCACTTCTCAAGTCATATATTTTCCCAAGTTTCTCATTTATTAGGAATGTATCACCATTCCAAGTCTTCGATAGTTAGTTGAAGATTGAGGTCTCATAGATGCCCATATCATGATATGCTAAAATATTTTTCTCATTTAAGTGAGTGGAATAAGAGGAGTTCCCTTTTTTTTTTTTGGCCTTTTCTCATCTAGTTTTAATCTAAAATGCATTAATGAAAAGGGAGGCACCAAAATGCAACTATTAAGAATAAAGTCCATTAGGAAGAGAAGAGGACATGATAATTAGGTGGAGCTTGCTAGTTGATCTTTAGCTTTGATCCAAGAAATTGAGCATTGAAAAAATCCATTATTAAAGAAATAACTCTCGACATAATTTCTATAGAAAAAGAATCCACATTAGTATTTATGCAACACCTAGAACAAAAATAAAATATAGAAAATAAAATAAGGTCATATTATTAAAAGAATATATTTTATGAATGGGATGATATGATAAATTTCAAGAATTAACAAAGGATAAACTTTAAAGTATACAAAAGTCCTAACCCTTTCACAAAAGTATTCCTTTTAACTAACCTATAACTCATCTAGACTCCTTTTTGTTACATAAATGGACTTAACGGCAAAGTTTTTGCTGAACCCTTGATGGTAAGGCATTAACTTTGCAAGAGTTCGTTGGATTTTGTTAGAAAATCATAACCCTAATCGCTATATTACTTGTATTCTAAGGAGAAGGAGTAGGAAAAGGTGAAACTACAAGACTCATAGCAAACCCTCAAAAAAAAAAAAGGATAGTTGTATGTGTCTTGGTGATTTACTATTTAGCAATGGTTTGATTTTAAAGATACGTTTTCATTTTCCCAAGGTTGTGAATGTTTGTTTGCTATGGAAGAACGTAAAGAGTTGTTTATGGTTTCTTCAAATTATAAGGTAATGTATCACTTGCCTTCACAATCTATCTTTTAAGAAATTCATGGATTTAAGAGTTTTGCAATGAATGTGTAGGTGTGATTTTAGTTAATAATGAGGGTATTTTGATGTTTGGAGGTAAGGTTTAGGTTGGCATTTCAGATCAACAGTGTATAGTTATCATTTTCGTAAAAAAGGAGGAATGAATTCGAAGTAGCAAGATTATGGTCAAAGATTATGAGTGTGATGATCATTGTGATCTATTTTAGAGCATTGGGTGTAAAGTATTTTGGAGGAAAATATTTGCCAAGAGGATTACAGCTAAGGTTCACGACTATAATATATGGCATGATCATTCTATGGTGAAACATGGCTAAGTTCACGGTTGTGCTCTAGGATGTGTACTTGTGCTTTACCTTTAACATATGGTGATCGGAGTGATTTCTTAATTATAATTCCTATAATTGTTTCCCTTTGATTTCCTAACCTTAATGTAGTTGTTTCAAGCCTAGAATTCTTATTTAAAACCTTTAGAAAAAGGTAATTTTCTTTTTTGTTTCTTTACAGATTTATCTTTCCAAGCTAGAGTAAGATCAAGTTCTTTTGATGGACTTTAGGTATGTAGCTCTTATGTATTGGTTGCAATTATTAGGATAGTTTTTATATTTGTATATATACTCAAATTGACTAATTAAATATCTGACCAAATTATCATTGCTTATTGCTTATGTTTGGCTTGGCTTAGGGGCTTAGAGTGCTAGATCTTGAGGGTGCAACCCTGATGATCTATGCAATGCATTATTCCTAATAGAGTCTCACATGGAAATGTTTTAGGATAGATCTAGATTGCTATAGATGGCCTCCAAGTGGCATAGCCAAATGTAGGTTATAAAAGGGTTTGAAGTGGTATGCCTAACCATAGTTTATAGAAGGGCTCAAAGAGGCATGTGTAAATGCTAGGACGATGAATTGGATTGTGTAGTGATGGGGGTGATAAGAACCTTTATTGTATGTCGTGTGATTAACTAATACAAAGATAAATAAATTGTTAAGTGACTATATCTTGCAATTAATGCATATGGCTATGTATGGCTTACTCATTTGTATGTGTGTTATGTACTCAACTTTGGGTCATCCTTCCAATTCATCTAACCAGTTACAGGTTAGAATGGTAATATTAAAGGCGTTGCTATGGTTATCAAACTGATTATGAAGATTATGTTAGTTATGAGAACTGGAGAGAGAGCTATCACTAGGAGGATCCTTATGCAAACAATTATGATTATGATGACTCTTATCAATATTAGGGATACATATCTGTTTTTGTTTTAGTAATTGTTTATTAGACAAAGTGTTATTTTTTTTCTTTTCCATATGTTATGACAAGGGGAATTTCGGGTGTTGTTGAGTTCATTTCTTTTATGTAGATTATTTAAGGAGACAATGAATTCTTTGTAAGTGGAGTTATCATCTTATAAAGTTAGTGGATATCATTCAATTTCAAGGTTTAGAGATTTTAGCGATAGATTATAGCTTGACATGTAGGTAAGGGCTTAGGGATACATGGCATCTTGAGTTTAGGGTGTTATAGATTGAGCGGTGTCAAAGCTTAGGTTGATGGGTTTATAAAACACGTAGGAGAAGGATCACTAAAAAGAAGAAAGTGAGTTGGGGATTGAGTGAAAATGTGATTCAAGTGTTTGTTAGATAATTTATATTTATCCTAGCTTTTCTTAGTGTTTTTTATGTCATAGGTTATCGATTTTGCTTCTGTATCTATATCCTTTCCATTAATCTTAGTTATTTATTTTTCTCTTATTTCCTTAAGTCTTTTATAGAATGCCAACTAGGAGAAACTTTATGTTTAATGACAATTCTAATAGAGGTTAGGATGCCTTATGGAGAGAAGTGAAGGGGGTTAGTTTCAAAGTCAACAATTCCTACCAATTGAGTTTGTTAGATAAGGTAGATAATCATTATAGGGAAGTTATCTAATATAGGACGGCCCAGTATGATAACCTGGGTAGGTTTCTTAAGGAGGTTAATGGCAAGTGCCGATTGATAGTATGTAGTTGCTTTAAATCATGAACCACATGTTAGGGTTTTAGTTAGGAGATAGCAGGAATAGTTTTCCTTAGATAAGTTTTCTAGGTAGTCAAATCCTATGAACCCTAAAAAGGAAGACTTCCTTGAAGCACATCATTGGATTAAGGACATTGAAAAGGTTTTTATAGCTTATGGGGTACTAGAGGATCACAGGCTAAGCTATGCAACTTAAATGCTAAAGGGAACAACAACTGATTAGTGGGAAGGTGAGTATAGGTTAACTAAGGAAGTGACTAATTAGTAGAGAATCTAGGAGCTATTTTATAACAACTACTTCCTAAATAGTATGAGGGATGCAATGGAAGCTGCCTATTATAATTGCAAACCGGATAATAAATCGGTTGCTAAATATGGAGTAGTGCTGAATATGAAGCGGAGCTAAATTAGTTAAGTTAGCTTTTACTAGAGCCCATCAGGGCTAATGATAGGTTGGAGCTCATTGCTTTCTCAAATTTTTAGAGGCAAACTTATAATATGAGGTAGGCTACTTTTAACTAATAACTTATGTTGATAGAGTGGAAAGCGTATAAAGCATAGTGTAGAATAAGAAGCGAAGAGAAAAGTAGCTTTGGAGGTCAGGAGTAATGTTAGGAAAAAGACTAGGCCCGAGTATTGCATCGTAGGACAGGGGTAAGAGGCTTATGTACCAGATGTTGCTAGCTTAGCTTATAACCGACCTAGTTAGCCCTTTCCAACATAGTCTAGCTTATATTCATGCCTTTACCTCTACCCTGGTGGTAGCCCTAATGCGAAGATGTCCATAGTATATGGGGCTTCATGAGTTGACTTAGTGTAGTTGATTAGAAGGAGCTTGTTTCTAATGCTATAAAGTTGGGCACTCTAATAAGACCTACAATGAGAAGGCTATCCTACAGATCTTTTGCAATATTTATAAGTAGAGGGGTCAAAAGGTAATTAATTGTAGGGCAATAAGAAGGTAGACAGCTGTGGTTCGATAGCAAACTCCAGTGCTACACCTAATAGGGGCACTAATTCCTAAGCCTCAAGGTCGAGGTAATGAGCTCCCATTTGTGCCTTTGCCTTGCAGCAGTAGCAACACTAAGAGTATCTTGAATAAGATACCATAGTAGGTATGATCTTTGTATACTTTGCTAGCACTTTTGTACTATTTGATATTGGTGCTATGCATTTGTATATATCTGATGTGTTTACGTATGCATGTGGTTTAAATCTCGAGTTGTCGTGTGATCCTTTAAGTATTGATACTCTTTTTAGAGTAAGAGCAGTGTTAGATTGACTTTGTAGAGAAGTGTACAAAGAAGTTCAAGGATGAGTGTTACCTACAGACTTATGGGGTTTAGGCATGATGGACTTTGATGTAATATTAAGAGTGAACTAGCTATCTAAGTACCATGCCACTATAGATTGCTACAATGTGGTGGTGTATTTTGATCTCTTAAGAGAAGAGCAATTTCTCTTTAAAATTAAGAGGGCAAAGGTCGACAGATATTCTTATTTATGAACTATGGGGTAAAAGTAGGTTGGCTACTTTAACTTTAGAGGAATATAAAGACAAGAAAAATTGAAGAAGTTGCAATAGTGAACAAGTCCCTAAATGTGTTCATAGAAGACTTGCTTAGTTTAACACCCACCAGAGAGATTGAGTTCAACATTGATTTGGTGCTAGTACTAAGTTGATTTGGAAGCATACATATAGAATGGCTACGATGGACTTATTGGAATTAAAGAATCAATTAGAAGAACTGCATGAGAAGAGTCTTATCAAGCTAAGTATGTGACCATGGAGTGCACTCTTGCTTTTTGTTGAGAACTAAGACAACAACATGAGGTTATGTATTGATTATAAAAAGCTAAACAAAGTGACTATAAAGAACAAGTACCCTTTCTCTAGAATTGACAATTTGCTTGATTAGTTGCAGGGAGCTTAAGAATTCTCTAAAGTTGATTTGAGATCAGGATACCACCAACTAAGAATCAAAGAGGAGGATGTTCAGAAGATAGGTTTCAAAACTTGCTATGGTTTTATATGAGTTCTTAGTTATGATGTTTGGCTTAATAAATGCTCTTACAACATTCATGGATTTAATGAACAGAGTATTTAGAGATTTCTTAGAAAAGTCTGTGGTCGTTTTCATAAACAACATCTTAATATACTTTAAAAGTAAAGAGGAGCATGAAAAGCATTTGTGGATGGTGTTAAGCAAGTTACTTGTAGAGAAACTATATGTCAAGTTTAAAAAGTGTGAGTTATGACTTCAGTAAGTGTATTTTCTCGATTATTTAGTAAAAAAGAAGTGTATTTTTGTTAACTTAAAAAATATTAATGCAGTGGTAGACTGGCCTAAACCCCAAATAGTGATTGAAATCATAAGTTTTCTTAGGTTGATAGGTTATTACAAACAATTTGTAGAGGGTTTTTCTAAAATGGTGGTACTACCCATTAGATTCACTCAAAAGGGAGTACAATTTATTTGGGATGAAAAGTGTCAAGCAAGCTTTCTGAAGCTAAAAGAGAAACTTGTTTCAGCCTTAGTGTTTGTGTTACCCAAGAGTGGTAAGGAGTATGTTATTTATAATGATACTTCTATACAAGGTTAAGGTGTGTTGTGATGCAAGAAGGGAAGGTGATTGTTTATGCTTCTCTACAGCTAAAACAACATGAAAAGAATTACCTTACTCATGACTTAGAGTTAGCATTAGTTATTTATTAAAGCCTAAACATATCATTTATTCACCAACACTAACTACACTAAGCCAAAGAAGCATACTATTCATCAATGTCAAATTATCATGAATTTAGTTATATTATAAAAGTTCATTATTCAAACAAAATCTTGGCAATCCAAGATCAAACAATCTCTTCTTTTCTTTATTAATGATTTTCTTTTTTAGAAAAAAGCCTTATCTCAGCATAAAAAAAATCATAGATTCATTGAAAATTAATTAACAAAAGTAATTAACTATTGCAAAAGCACATCATTTAACTAAAATCATAATATTACAAGATCAAACACATATCCTTTTCTATTTTTTGATTTTTCTTTTTATATTTTTCAAACAACACAATGCATTTTGGTAAGGGATTGAAGAACTTACTTGTAGTATGCAACAAACCAGTGATTGGTTTGGGTGGTTTCCAATCGGTTCTTGAGGCAATGCCAATGGCTATGAACTCCTAAAACACCTTTCTACAAAATCCCTACATGATTTTCTAGAAAACTTGATTCTTCTTTGTTCAATTTTTCTAGAAACTTCAACTTAAAGATGAACAAACCCTAACTTAGCACTGCCAGCTTTAATCTTTACATTACTTCCTCTAAACACAAAATTGAAATAACCATTGTCGAGCCTAATTTTTCAATTTCTTTTTAAATTTGAATATTAAACTCGCCATTTTTCGATTAATACTAAACTTTAGCCCATTTAATATTAATCATCGACTAAAGAAATTGGGAAATTTTGGTTTCTTATTTAGGAAAAAATTTTTTGAGTCATCACTCGATCAAAGTTGAGAAAAGAAAAACAAACTGCAATCAATAGGGTAGATTGATTATGATTTGGCTACTGGTCTTTGATTTCAATTTAAATGAAGAACCAGAAGGTTCCGAGTTTGGAGGCTAACCTATTAAACCCTAATGGGTACCACTATCTATTTACCGAAATTAGGATTATTCTTCTAATTATAATATTTAATAAAATAAATAAATAAAAATCAAAAGAAAAAGAACCTAAGTATCTACATATTTTATCGTCGTCTCGAAGGTGCCTACGTATCCATTAGCCGGAATCAAATGATCATAGTTCTTTCAAAAAATCTTTATTGTATTGATTTATTTTAATTTTTGAAAACCGACCGAATTTACGTTGTTACCAACTTAGTTTATTCAAATAAAATCTAAAAGGGCCCTAACTCTTGAGCGTTATTATTTTATAAAAAATGTTCTAACAATCCTATTTATTTTTTTAAAGGGTTTTTATGTCATTAATTTTTATTTTAAAAATTATTTTCTATGTGGAAAATGCTAAAAAAAAAAAGAAAACTAATCCTAAAAAAAATCCTAAGCTCCATACCTATATTTCAACTATCTATCAAAGTAAATAAAATATGAAATACTTAATATACATATAGATATAATAATGCTAAAGGACTCCACTAGGCTAATATATACATAACTACTTATATATTATGTTATTAACGCCAGCAAATAAGGATCTAATAATAATAATAATAATAATAATAATAAAGAAATAGACCTGAGTTGCTGTCTACTGCACTTAAGAAAGCATTGTTTGATATTATGAAGTTATTATTTGTCATTATTCAGGTCTAGTAAATAGTTTGCGTTTGTTCTACTGTTGGCGCGGACTATGTGTGAGGATGGTGATTAGCGGAGCGTGGCCATAAGCAACAATGCAGTGATTGGAGTTGTAGTCAATGCTGTTACTCGTGTCGTGCCGTGGTGGCATATGTATTGCAAACTGTGAGCGGACGTAACGTGCTAAGGTGCTATCTTTAAGTGATAAAGTATTAGATAGCGGTGTTGGGGCTTAGCGTTTGTAGATGTCTGAGAGGGATCGGTGAAGTAGTGTGTGTCGATGAAGATAGTGGGTGAGCGTGTTGATTGTGTTGGTTAGTGTAGTGAGGCGTGTAGGTGCTTGTGTTCTGTCATGGAGATTATGCAAGGTGCGGTGGATAGTGAATGCTTAGTGAGGGGCTGTAGTTAGTTGCCGTTGGGATGTGATTTGGTCTGTTCAACATGTATGGAGTTTTATTGCATGGATATCATGCTTGGATTGCCAGTGAACGTATGCGGTTGGATCGTCGACGACTGCTACAGTGATGGTGTGGAGGATTAGTGATGTATGCTGCGTGTAGTTGTGATCGGAGTGTACAGCAGTGAGGGAAGTCAAGTGAAGCCTGTAGTTAACAGACAGTTGGTTATTGGGACACGGTTATGAAGCGCAGGGATTGATTGGGCCTCAGGTGTTGTTGGAAGTGCAATTGTGATGTGAACAAGGGTTTGGTGATGGAGTTTAGATTCAACATCGGGTTATGTTGGAGCTGAAAAAAAACTCCTTCCCTTTTTAGCATGATGCGTATTTATAAACCTAAAATAAATCACATCAAATCGTATCCATTCATATCTATTATATCTAATTTGATAAAAATTAGATTTGAGTCCTTTATATAAATAAAAATCAAACCATATTCAAATGATTTTAATTAGATATGAATCACTTTTTTTGTAAAAATAAAAAAGATTGAAATGAAAGATACCTAAGTATTTAGTGAGATTTGAACTAAGACCTCAAATTTAATACTTCAATGCTTATTCGTTAGGCCGTTGGCCTACACCTTGACATTCAGTACAATTAAATTGTACTTAAACTATGTGACTCCCTAAAATAATTTTTTGAACTAAGCTAAACTAAAACGGTTGACTCTAAAATAATTTTCTTCCTAAAAATATAAAAATCTTTATATATATATTTTTTCTTTTCATCATTTTTTCAAATTTTTATTTTTATTTTTGAATTAAGACTCTTTTTTGTAAAAAATAAAAAATTTGGATTACAAAGGGGCTAAAATTAGATGTCTACAGTTGCCCCTCTTTGTGGTGAAGTTTAGATAAAACTTTGCCACAAAGACAAAAGAGACATTGTTTTTGCCTCAAGATGACTCCATCCTAAGGAATGTTAAGACATTTGATGATGATTGGTTTGAAATGAAGAATAGTGACGGTAGCGGTCTTGTGGGTTGGCAAGAATCCCTAAAAGAATAATGAGAACTCGGTTGTATCCTACTAAGTTGACTAACCAAGGCAGTCAAAGTACACTTTGAGCTGATTAAGACTTAAAAATGAGGAAATTTGGTTGTGCCCTAATGAGTTAACTAACTAAGGCAGTCAAAGTGTCCTTTGAGTTGGTTAAGACCTAGAGAATAAAGAAAACCTGGTTGTACCCTAATGAGCTGACTAACCAAGGCGGTCAAAGAACCCTTTGAGTTGGCTAAGACCTAAAAATGAGGAAACTTGGTCGTACCTAGATGAGCTAACTAACTAATGTGGTCAAAGTACCCTTTGAGCTGGCTAAGACCTAAAAATGAGGAAATTTGGTCGTGCCTTGATGAGCTGACTAACTAAGGCTGTTAAAGCGCCCTTTGAGCTAGCTAAGACTTAAAGAACGAAAAAACTTAGTCGTATCCGAATGAGCTAACTAACTAAGGCGGTCAAAGTGCCCTTTGAGCTGGTTAAGACCTAAAAATAAGGAAAACTTGATCGTGCCCTGATGAGCTAACTAACTAAGGTGGTCAAAATGCCCTTTGAGCTGGCTAAGACCTAAAGATAAGGAAACTCAGTTGTGCCCTAATGAGTCGACTAACTAAAGCGGTTAAAGTGCTTCTTGAGTTGGCTAAGACAAAAAAAATGAGGAAAACTTGGTTGCGCCCTAAGGAGCTGACTAACCAAGGTGGTCAAGGCACCTTTTGAGCTGGCTAAGGCCTAAAGAATGATAGTTGTGCCCTAATGAGTTGACTAACCAAGGTGGTTGATGCATCTTTTGAGCTGGCTAAAACCTAAAAATGAGCAAAACTTGAATTGGGATAGCACATCTTGAGCTTGTTAAATCCCTTGTAGAAATTTTGAGTCAAGTAACATTCTGTAAGTCGAACGACTGGGAGTCTAAAAAACTCTAGATTGGGACTACGCTCTATGAGCTAGTTATCTCCCTAGGAGATTATAAATTAGGATTGTGTTCTATGTGCGGGCTAGTTCCCTAAATGAAAATATGAATCTGAATAGCGCTACATAAGTTGACTGAAGTGCTAAAGAAGATATGGATAGGAACAGTGCTCTATGAGCTGGCTATATCCTTGAGAAAATGTATAAAAGGGAAGCACCCTTCGGACTCGCTTAAACTCTATTGACTAAGAAATATAGCCAACTTAAAAAAAAAAAACACTCTTGACTTGAGAAATTTACAAATGAGGGATTTGGTGAAAATTGTTTATAACATGAATTGAAAATTTGGCCACTATGGATGGAATGGAAAAACTTGTAACAAGCCTCCACTTTCTCTCTCTCCTTTCCATTTTCTTTTTCCTTCTTTTTCTTTAAAAGTTTGCTAACGGATACAAATTCTTATTTAAAAGGCAAATGCTATAATCTTGTAGGGTATCTCATAGATACCTTAGTTTGTAACTTAGACAATGAGCTTCTTGGATAGGCCTTAAACATTCATTTTGTAAGGAAAAGGTAACTCACGATTAGTCTAGTCAAGGAGGACTTTATTATGTACTCTTGGCTTAGACATTGCTCTTGACTACTATTCCCAAAATTACAGTCCAATTCATAAGTGATATGCTCTGATCGATCTATTAGGTCTTTTTGGGTTCAGTATTGTAAATTTGGCTTTTGGTCAAATGGTTTCAAAAGAAGTTAATTGAGAGGGCCTATTTTTGAAGAGCTGCTTTCATTTAACTCGGGGGTCCAAGTCAAGAACCCTTAGGATTGAACTAGATGCGCACTTACCCTAGTTTCAAAAATAATTTTTATCTTAGATAAATTATTCTTCAAAATTGGAAGAGCTTTGAGTAGGGAAGTATTGTGGGTGGGGAGGTCTTGTGTTTAAGAATCGAATGGATAGAAAGGGTTTATGTTTGTGATTTGGAGTGTGATTTTGAATTGAATATGGAGTTTTTGGTTTGTGGTTGAGAATGTAATTTTGAATGAATATGAGGTTTTGTGTTTTTGGTTGGGGATGCGATTTAAGGCGTTGTGTTTTTAGAGCAACTTAAGCCTTCTTTGATTGGGATTTTCTCAAGCACGATATTTGGGTATTTCTTTATTTTCCTTTTTCCTAGTTTTTCTCTTTTTCTTTTTTCATTTCATTTCATTTCATTTCTCTCCCAAAAAATAACTATCTCTTTTGTTAAGTTCTTGTTTCCAAATTAATCAAGGCATTAAACCCATAGGTTCGGAGTGCATTGGCTTAGGTAAGATATGTATGGCCTTTAGAGTATTTGGAAAAATGTTAGCTCTTCTTCCAAGAGAACAATTTATTAGAAACAAAAATTATCCTTGAATTGTTATTACTGGGGTAAGCACAAATCAGTTTTATCCTCCCCTCCTAATTAATGACCCTATCCTTCGAATTGCCCCACTATAGGGTGGTTCTTGATAAGGTTTACCTTTTTAATGACTCCAAAATAGTTCAACAGGGTTAACAAGGGATAACTGTATTTGGGATTTGAAAATGAATGCCCAACTTCATTTTGGTATGTGTATTAAGTTCAAAATGAACCTCTTTTAAGGAATGAGTTCAAAATATCCTCACCACGATATCTCTCTTCTCTTAAAGTGTTTAAAGGTTAGTGTATAAGATATAACTCGCCTCTTTTCATTCTAAACCTTTTAAATGTGAATTACCAATTCCCTGCATAAGGATGGATTAACCTTAAGGTGATGACAAATTTAACTCCTTAATTCCTTGGAACATAGCTCGGTTGTGAAATTTCATAAACCAAAGGCCCCATGCCCCAGACTTATAGGTCTTAATTCCCTTAAGCTTCCATATGTGATTTTGGGTCAGGTTCTTTAAAGTTCAAATGGGTTAGCATTGACAACTTCTAAAGTCGAAGGGTCTAATAAATTGCCCTTTTTGTTTGTACCAGGGATCAAGCTTAGGATAGTATTTTACAGTCTCGTATTTTGACTTAATTCGTGTTTTGACTCGATAGTTGAGGGGCTTTGAGTTGGATGAATCATCTTGATGGGCTAGGGTTCGGGTTTGGTTGGTTATTTTCTTAAGCCAAGTGGATCTGTTTAGGTTAGCTGCCTTAACGGGCCAATTGATTGTGTTTGTCCCGAGTCTCATAAGGATTTGTAACTGTTAGCAAATTTCTTTTCTTTTTTTTTTTTTAAGAGAGAGAGAAAGAGTTAAGGCTTTTATGTTACAGAGCCCAAGTAATAAGATTGTAAATGGACGATTACGGAGGATTGCTTTCATAGAATTCTACATACAAGCCTATATAATTTATCGTTACCGAGGGTCTATTTACAAACGAGGACTTAGGAAGAATAAAAGACTAAACAAAGAGAATATATAAATCTTATTTATTCCAAATGAGGAAAGCTATTTGCAAAATGCCAAAATTTACCTAAAAAAATGAATATTTTTGATTGGTAGAATACTAGACAAAATGATAACTACCTATTATTTTACTAGTTAAATTCTTTTCATTTTGTTTCCTTTTTTTTATTTTCATTTTTTGTTTTCTATTTACTCCGTGAGGGTTGTGTTCAGCTAATGTGGGCCCGAACAAAAAGTGATAGATTCGGACTCTTATAAATGTACTAAGGCTGGTATTAAGGTAATATTTATAGGGCTCTTCTATAGGGGCAAGATGAACCCAATCTTGTTCCTAATAAATTCTTACTTATTTAGGTTAAAAAGTTAGAACCATATCTAGAGTATCTTTTAAGGCCAATGAGGTGGGTAGACATGGATCTGTTTGGAAGCCCCTTGACTTGATCTAGCCATAGTTATGTAAAAAAAATCAAAATTACAATCATTACCTATTTCAAACTTTACATATAATTATTACAAATTATTTACAGAGAAGTATTATAATTGTAACTTCACAATTGGTCTTTTTCGTTTTGGTTTGTCACATCATACGTTCTTGTGATTTTTTTTAAATGTTTTCATATGATGCAACGGGTGGGTTCTAAAGGTCCTCAAGTTTTACAACCACTGCATTTTTTCAAAGCAACGGTTTTGTGATCGCATCTAAACTTGAGTGGGGTAGCTTGATTGATCCCAGAAGGTGGTTACCTTACAACATCCGAAACTTACACAATGACCCTCCTCCTAAGGTCCTAAGACGGCCTTGTTCTGACTGTATCTAACATGTATTTATGATGTAGAAAAATAGAATAAAAATAAAGTAAACCCCAAAAGCTACCTCATGTAAATAAACTGCAACAAAAAATGTCAGCAAAAAATAAAAAATAAAATAAATAAATACATAAAATAACATACCTAAATTCTTTTTTTTTTTATTTTTTTGAAAAAAATAATCTTGTTTTCGGTAACTTCTAATGGCTAACCCTCTAGTGTCCTTAGTGGAGTCACTAAATAGTTGAGCCTGATTTTTCCATTTCCTTTTAAAATTAAATATTAAATTCCCTATTTACCGATTAATACTAAACCCTAGGCCATTTAATATTAATCATCGACTAAAGAAATTAGGAAATTCTGATTTTTTATTTAGAAAAAAAATTTTGGAGTTGCCACTCGATTGGAGTCGAGAAAAGAAAAAGAAACCGTAATCAATTGAGTAGATTGATTAAGATTTGGCTACCAATCTTTAATTTTAATTTGAATGAAGAACTAGAGGGTTCCGAGTTCAAGGGTTAACCTATTAAACCCTAATGGGTACCATTATCTATTTACCGAAATTGGGATTATTCTTCTAATTATAATATTTAATAAAATAAATAAATAAAAATCAAAAGAAAAAGAACCTAAGCATCTACATATTTTATCGTTGTCTCAAAAGTACCTATGTACCCGTTAACTGGGATTAGACGATCGTAGTTCTTTCAAAAAATCTTTATTGTGTTGATTTATTTTAATTTTTAAAAACCGACTGAATTTACATTGTTACCAACTTAGTTTATTCAAATAAAATCTAAAAGGGCCCTAACTCTTGAGCGTCATTATTTTATAAAAAACGTTATAACAATCTTATTTATTTTTTTAAGGGGTTGTTATGTTATTAATTTTTATTTTAAAAATAATTTTCTATGTGGGAAATGCTAAAAAAAAAAAAACTAATTCTAAAAAAATCCTAAGCTCTATACCTATATTTCAACTATCTATCAAAGTAAATAAAATATGACATACTTAATATACATATAGATATAATAATACTAAAGGACTCCACTAGGCTAATATATACATAACTACTTATATATTATGTTATTAACACCAGCAAATAAGGATCTAATAATAATACTGATGATATAATAATAACAATAATAATAATAATAATAATAATAGTAAAAAAATTAAAGAAATAGACCTGAGTTGCTGTCCATTACACTTAAGAAAGCACTGTTCGATATTATGGAGTTATTATTAGTCATTATTCAGGTCTGGTAAATAGTTTGTGTTTGTTCTGCTGTTGGCGTAGACTATGTGTGTGGATGGTGATTAGTGGAGCATGGCCATAAGCAATAATGCAATGATTGGAGTTATAGTCAATGCTGTTACTCATGTTGTGCCGTGGTGGCGTATGTATTGCAAACTATGAGCGGACGTGATGTGCTAAGGTGCTGTTTTCAGGCGATGAAATATTAGACAGCGGTGTTGGGGCTTAGCGTTTGTAGATGTCTGAGAGGGATTGGTGAAGTAGTGTATGTCGATGAAGATGGTGGGTAAGCGTACAGATCGTGTTGGTTAGTATAGTGAGGCGTGTAGGTGCTTGTGTTCTGTCGTGGAGATTATGCAAGGTGCGATGGATAGTGAATGCTTAGCGAGGGGTTGCAGTCAGTTACTGTTGGGATGTGATTTGGTCTGTTCAACATATATGGAGTTTGGTTGCATGGATGTCACGCTTGGATTACTAATGAACATGCACGGTTAGATCGTCGACGACTGCCACAATGATGGTATGGAGGATTAGTGATGTATGCTGCATGTAGTCGTGATCGGAGTATACAGCAGTGAGGGAAGTTAAGTGAAGCCTGTAGTTAACTGATAGTTGGTTGTTGGCTTCCTTAGTGATGAAGAGTGCTATAGTAGACATTAGTTGTTAGGAGTTGTCATCGAGACACGGCTATGAAGCATAGGGATTGATCGGGCCTCAGGCGTTACTGGAAGTGCAATTGTGATGTGAACAAGGGTTCGATGATGGAGTTTAGATGCACCATCGGGTTATGTTGTAGCTAAAAAAAAACTCCGTCCCTTTTTGGCATGATGTGTATTTATAAACCTAAAATAAATCACATCAAATCGTATCTATTCATATTTATTGTATCTAATTTGATAAAAATTAAATTTGAATCCTTAATATAAATAAAAATCAAACCAGATTCAAATGATTTTAATTAGATATGAATCACCTTTTTTGTAAAAATAAAAAGATTAAAATAAAAGATACCTAAATATCTAATGAGATTTGAACTGAAGACCTCAAATCCAATACTTTAATACTTATCCGTTAGACCGTTAGACTATTAACCTACACCTTGATATTTAATACAATTAAATTGTACTTAAATCACGCGACTCTCTAAAATAATTTTTTGAGCTAAGATAAACTAAAACGATTGACTCGAAAATAATTTTCTTCCTAAAAATATAAAATTCTTTATATATATTTTTTCTTTTCATCATTTTTTTTTAATTTTCATCATTTTTTCAAATTTTTATTATTATTATTTTTGAATTAAGACCCTTTTTTGTAAAAAATTAAAAAATTAAAAATTAGGATTATAAATGGGTAAAAATTAGGTATCTGCAACCATCAATTGAACTTTATTCAAGGACGAATATAGATTATTCCACAATATTTTCTTTGGTTGATTTTCTTAATAATGAGAGAAAAAGAGAGAGAGTGGATTTAGCAATCTTAAACTATAGATAGAGAAAGCTTGCAATCCTCATAATGGGGATGTTTACAATAATAAAGAGATGTTTGAATGCTTAATAAAGATTACTGTCAAGCTTGAATTTTCAATTTTTTTATTTAAAATTAATTCCCTACTTCTGATTAATACTAAATCCTAATCTATTTAATATTAATTTCCGACTAAAGAAATTGGGAAATTCTATTTTTTTTTTAAAAAAAAAATTTAGAGTCGCCACCCAACTGAATTTAGGAAAAAAAAAAAAAAATGAAACCGTAACCAATTGGGTGAATTGATTATGATTTGGCTACTGGTTTTTGATTTCAATTTGAATGAAGAACTAACGGGTTTCGAGTTTAAAGGCTAACTTATTAAACCCTAACGGGTACTACTATCTATTTACCAAAATTAGAATTATTCTTCTAATTATAATATTTAATAAAATAAATAAATAAAAATCAAAAGAAAAAGAACCTAAGTTTAACAGATTTTATCGTCGCACCGAAGGTGCCTACGTACCAACTAGCTGTGATAAGACGATTGTAGTTCTTTTTGAAAACTTTAATATGTTGGTTCATTTTATAAAAAAGAATAATTGGTTGAATTTCCATTTTTATTAAGGAAAATTCCTAAAAGCCTAATTTTTATTCATAATTCTTAAAAAAAAAACCTAAAAGCCTAATTTTTGAAAAGTTCCAAATTAAGATTTTTATTTAAAAACAACTATGTGATAATTTTTTTTTATTTTCAAGAAAAACCCTGAAGACCTAAAAATGCAAGTTTTTATGAAATATGTAATGCTCTACATGATTAATCTTTTATATCGAAAAGATGCTTAAAACATAAAAAAGAAAAAGAAATTCTTATTCATAGAAAAGATACTTAAATCATAGAAAAGATGCCTAACCATAGAAAAAATATCTAAATCATAAAAAAATATATAAACTATAGAAAAGAAGCTTAAATTATGGAAAAGATGTTTAACCAATGTTTAAACTATAGAAAATATGTTCAAACCATAGAAAAGAAACCTAAACTATGGAAAAGACATTTAAACTATGAAAAAGACATTGATACTATGAAAAAGATAAATTATGGAAAAAATGTCTTGCCATAAAAAAGAAGTCAATTAAAGATTTTTTTTTTTTATTTTGTGAACATCAAAATGATTTTTTTTTTTATCTAGAAAACCCTAACATGCCTAATGCAATTTTTTTAAATTAATACAATATGCAAAGAATAAGATTTTGTAAAATACGAGATTTTATAAAAATATCATTTTGAAAATATGAAATCTAAAAAAGAAAAACTAAAATTTAACTTAACACATATTCACTAGACACTAATGCTATAACTAATTACTAGCAATTAAAGACATGATAAAAATAAAAAAATAGTACAAGTTTTAAAAATAAGTGAGCATATACTAAGTGAGATAAAAATAAATAAATAAGACAAGCTATAAACAATAATTAAAAATCACTATTATGTACCTACAAAGCAAAGCACGCAAATCTGAGTACGCTAAGCTGACGAAAGGGAACATATTGGATCATTAGTCCTATCGCGCGTACAACTATAAAATTGGTCTAAGGAGTGGGTTTGAGCATGCTTTTAACAAATGTGTAATTGTTCATTTTTGGTTCACACCATACAACCCCTATATATAAAACTCAAAAACAAATCTTTTGAATCGAATTAAATCTAAATTGATAAAAATCTAAAATAAATCCGAAACTTATAAATCTTGATTTTATTAGATTTAATGTCATCGTATCATATTTACTTTTTTTCGATAACTATTTAGTCAAGATTCCATCAAATTGATTTTTTTAAATTTTTTATTTTTTAGTTTTTATTTTTCCAACAATTTTCTATTTTTTTGTCTTTTTTTTATCATTTTTCAATTTTTTTATTATTTTCTAAATTTTGACCCTAAAAATAAAAATTATAACTATTATAGGCAAAAATCGAGTGTCTATAATGTTAGATTAGGATTATTCTCTAAGAAACTTCCATATTGATGAAAGATCAAATCATGATAAAAATAAAAATAGGCAAAGTTTATATTTTCAGCTTGGTTCTTCCATTTTTGGCCAAAATCAAATGCATTTTTATGAAAATTTATAAAAAAATAAAGATGTACATGGTCACTAGAGAGTGTCTTTATAGTTTTGGGTTGAGTATCTTTTGGTAATTTTTGAGAATATGCGCGAATTTTCCTAGATGCAAAATACCCATTTATTCATGTTACTCAATTTTTCTTTTTTACTTTGCAAATTTTTTTCAATAAAAATTCAAAAATTGGATATGCCCAATTAGTAAACTTTTACGATTTTTCCATCCATTATTTCCTCATAATTTGTATCAAGTAACTTACGGTAATTTTTGAGAATATGCTTGAATTTTACTAATTAAAACTCAGGAACAAAATACCCATTTATTTATGTTTCTTGATTTTTCTTTTTTAATTTTTCAAATTTCCTTCAATAAAAATTCAAAATTAGATATATCCAATTAATACATTTCCTAATCCTTTTGTCCACTATTTTCTCATAATTTGTAGCAGCCAAAAAGTGAGTGAAATCAGGTAAAAATACCTAAGTGCACTTGCTAATTCTATCTGCAAATAGAAGCTTAATCCTTTTATTCGTTTTGTGCAAGGATAAGGAGAAAGAGCAAAGGTTAAAGGTTGACCTCACATGTGCCACATAATGCATACCTATTCGCATGTGGCACCAAGTTAGCACCATAGGGTGGTTAAGGATACGTGCTATGTAGCACATCTTTAGGTTGACACGTGGCTACTCATTGGTGCATCACATGTTGATTTTGTTCTTTATTTTATTTTTACTTTTCTTTTTTTTTTTGTTCGCCTGATTCTTCTTCTTTTTGTTTTTTCTTTCTTTTTCCAGTTTTCCATTTGGCTGGTTCTTTTTCTTTTTCTTTTTCTTTTTAATTTTGATAGCACTTAAAAATTATGAATTAATAATCTAAGTTCTTAAAAATTACATTTCCTTCTTCAAGCAAATATGATGTCTAATAGACATATGTTCAAAATATTTTCAAAATTTTTCCAATTAGGCCAAATTAGGGACACGATTTTCACTTGTGTTTGACTTTTATGAAAAAATTTCAAATGTCTATAAAATACTCATTTTAAATTCGATTGATATAGAGATTGAGACCATAATCTCTTGAAAATGTGAATTTTTAAAATATTTCAAAATGACATAGTTGAACTTAGACAAAAATTGATTTTCAATAGATACCTATTTTTAATTGAAATTCTTAATTCAATTAAATCGCATGTTTATTTTTACTCCAAAAACTATTTGAGACCTCAAAAAACTATTTTTGTCTTATGTCGACTTAAATGGGCTACTATGTGATACTTTTTTTATGACTTTTAATTTTTTTTTGTGATTTCTAGATTTTTTTTTGTTTTTTTTATCATTTTTAATTTTATTTAAATTTCAAATTTTTCATATTTTTTATTTTTCAATTTTTCATTTCTTTTCTTGATTTTTCAAGTTTTTGGTATTTTCCATTCTTTTTATATTTTTCAACTTTTTTTTTTATTTTTCATATTTTTGACCTTCTTCTAAAAGTAAGGGATTCTAAATTATAGATGGACATCGAGATGTTAAAAATGAGGTTTTTACGGCTTCCCCTCTTTACAGTGAAGTTTAGTGAAAATTTTGTCACAAAGTTAAAAGAGACACAATTTTTACCTTTATGGGAGGAAGTGATATTGAAATAGGTTCTTTGTGATAAAGTTTGAGAGGAGAAACAAGTTTTTCAATAGGCTACCTACAGATTGCACTCCCTTAACAACTTATCAATTGAGAGGGGTAGAAGGAGCTCCTTGTGGTCTATCTTAATGAGAATAATTACGTGTATTAGTCAAGTTACAGTATAATGAAAATAGATTGTGAATCTGAGTGTCAATCCTATAAGGAACAATATATGTGAGAACTTAGATTTCTAGCAAATTAACATAAATCACCAATTATCTAACTTAACAAATTGGAATAACTATGATTAAAGGCTAAGGATGAACAAGGAATGGTAAATAACATAAGACTAAGGAAATAGATAAGAACAATTAAAATAACTAAACTAAAAAATAAGAGTAATTAAATAAATAAGCATGATTTGATTAAAATAAAGAGTCTAGAATCCTTAGTGAATATACCACCTAATTCTATACAAGTTTCAATTTCAATTTCAATTAATTTTGTTTGGGTCGTAGTGATGCTTATCTAAATTGACCAAGCTTACATCTCTAGCCACTTTCTAATCTTGAGACCTTTTCTACCTGAATCGCTTCTAAATAGAACATTGTAAGATTACGGGGTTTCTGATGTGGATCTGTAGATGAACATACAAACCTAATATTGCGCATAACTAAAGGGGTAGGTTCAGACCATGAGATGGTCCAAAAGATTAATGGTGGTTGAGGTTGAGCAGGGGTTTTCATGTATTGACGATGGATATGACTCACCAATATCCACACAAGCTCGGGTTACACTTGATATGACACATAAGTATGGCCAAAGATCACTCGCCACTAGTCTATGCTCAATGGGATGGATAAGAGTAGCTCAAGAGTAAGTAGAAGAACACTTAGCTCAAGAGTTTCAAAAGTTCAGTGTATTCTCTATATATTCCTATTGCGGCTATTACAATATGTAAGTATTTATAGCATCTAATTAGTGCAAGTCCTAAGTTATAGGAAATTACAGAAAAAGGAATCTTACTAACTAAGGAAAAAGGTGAATAATTTACTGTAGTATTAATGTGATTGTGTAAAAGGAATATCCGTTGTCAGAAAAGGATAATATGGATGTTAGAAAAAGGACAACATGCATGCAGTTTGCTCATTTTATGGCCTCCATGATACTATTAGCCGAGTAAAGGCGGATCTTAATCAGGTTAGGTCAGCATTAGAAATTCGATAGCTTAAGCAATTGAGATTAGAGTGTGGTTGATTTAAGGGAAACTCATTTTTAAGTAGACCTCAGATGTTCGGTTCCTAACTATTTGTAATCTTAGCTTCGGTAATGGTGAGGTTGGTTTCATCCTAATCTAATGCTTTAAATGGTGTGTAACGGAGGGGTCAACTTGGAGCATTGACTGGTCACCTTTAGTAGCTTCTTAGATGATGTAAGAAGCAAAGTAGCTCGGTAGGTCAGATTGGAATAAGCAATACTCTTCGGTGCTTAACTAACCTCTGATGGCTCAGGGAATCATCTGAGCAAGGTCTTGAGTATGGGAGTATGTCCTTGATCGTCATCATCCCCTTCGGGTTGTTTGAGATTTTGGATCAAATCTAGCTTAACTCCAACTTGCTTGTTCTCGGGAGTATGAGGTTGGAGACCAGCAATGTTGAAGGAGTTCGAGCCTTCATATCCTTTAAGTAGTTCAATCTTGTAAGCATTTGGATTGATCTTTTTAAGCACCTTATAGGGTCCATCAGCTTTGGGAGACATCTTACTTTTCCTTAAGTTTAGAAATTATTCCTCGCTGAGATGTATCTAGACTAGATCACCCGATTGAAACTCTCTCTTCTTCCGTCCTCGGCCTTGCCTCTTGAGCTTGGTAGTAGCTTGGCTTAATTGTTTTATGATCTTTTGGTGCATGACTTTGATGGCTTCAATTCTTTTTATGGCTAACTGGGCATCATTAGGTCTCAGATGGGGTGCTTGGTCCATCAAGAGCTTAGGGTTGAACCCATAGGCGACCTCGAATAGAGAAATGTTTGTTACTTTATGGGTGGTCGTATTGTAGGCAAACTCAATAATTTGTAGACACAAATCCTAGTCAACTAGGTTTCATTCGATAGTAACCTATAGCAAAGTTCCCACGGTTCTATTGACAACTTCGGTTTATCCATTGGTCTGTAGATGGTAATCTGTACTATACAATAACTTGGTTCTCATTTGTCTCCATAGCATCCTCCAAAAGTGGCTTATGAACTTTGGGTCTTGGTCTGAAATAATGGCTCTAGGTACGCCATGAAGCTTGATCATTTTTTGCAAGAAAATAAAAGAGATAGCTAAAGCATCGTTAGTTTTGGAATAAGACACGAAATGTGACATCTTGCTAAATCGATCTATGACCACCATAATGGAATTCTTCCCTCAAGATGGTCTCGGTAATCCCAACATGAAGTTCATACTTAGGACTATGGTTTGGTCAAGATAGACAAGGGTAGATAGTAGCCTTACTTGGCTCTATTCCTTGCCTCTTAGGAGGTCTCACATCTTTCTAATATGGATTGCACATCTCTCATCATTCTTGGCCAAAAGAACCTCATAGATAGTACTTCATTCGTTCAACGCTGGCTAAAGTGTCTTGTTAATCCTCCTCTATCCACCTCACGAACTAGTAATTCTCTCATGGAACAGGTCGGGATACATAGCCTCCTTTTCTTGAATAGGTACCTATCTTCTTTATGTTAGTCATCCAGTGTCCATCCTTCCTCACACTAGGCATAGATAAGACCAAAATGTGGATCCTCAACATACAAATTCTTTATTGTTGAAAAGCCAAGCAACTTGGCTTATAACTCAGTTAGGAGAGAATGTCATCTCGATAGTGATAGGATTTAGCCTCTGACTATCTCTAAGCCGAGGCCGATTAGCTTTTACCAAGGCTAAACTAATAATAAAAGGCCAAGGAGAAGAAAAGGAGACACTCGACTCTAAGTTTGTTGTTTGCCGAGAGGTCGATAGACGATACGACCGAGGACTCGAGGTTAAAGATCTACTTGACACGACACTAAGAGACTAGTGCCAACTAATTCTAGCACTTAGCAATTATGGGATTACCTTTTGGGTATCTCAACCAAGCATTGTGAGACTTCAAAAGCTCTTCATCTAACCTGGACATCCAATTGCTAACCCCGCCTAGTTGGGATCTTACTCCTTCCAAGACGTGTCGAGTGACTGTATGTAAACTTCTATGAAATGTACAGTTTTGTATTGTTGTATATGTTTTTCTTTATTTTATTTATGGGCCTAATTCTTTAGGGTTTAGGGCCTTATACATTATTTACAGTTTTGCCACTAAGATTTAAGACTTACTATAAATGGCAACATTTGTAAGATTAGAGAGGATATACATGAAGACAATCATTTTTACAGTGAACAAGGCTACTTTTGAGCTCTTATAGTTAGCATTGTTAGATTATTGAGTATTAATTTTTAATCGTTCCCATGTTCTTATCAATGTTGTTCTCAAGGTTGTGGTGAATGCTTCATTTTAGTGAGTTAGTAACTCACATCTAACCCCTCATTTGAAACTTTAAGCAACATTTAGTGCTCGTGAGTTGCATAGAACCTTATTTCGAGCTCATTCCTTGATTGTGTTTGCGTCTTGGTGCGTGATAACCATTTACATTAACATTCAAAACCCCAATCTCACTCTCTATTTCCTGTTCTCATTTGAACTTAGATTGCCCTCATTTTGGGTTTTCGAGATCCATTATTATGGTATGCATCATCTTGGTATTAGAGCTTTGGGGAGATACACATACTAGTGTTCTTCAAAGTTTGTTTAACCATTTTAACATTTGTTCGCTGTCATTTATAGTGCATTGTGTTGTTCGTGTTTCAGTAGTCGTAGTATTATGTTGTAGTAGAGTCCAGTAACATTCATTTTAGTCGTTGATTCTAGTGTTGTCAGTTGTGGGTAGCTGCAGAAGCCAACAAGATGACGTGTATCATGGTAGTGGATCTCGAAAACCCAGAATGAGGGCAATCAAGTTTGAATGAGAATGGAAAACAGAGAGTGACATTGGGTTTTTGAATGTGAATGTGGATGTGGATGGATATCACGCACCAAGATACAAATATAATTAAGGAATGAGCTTAAAATAGCATTTGATGCAACTCATGAACACTAAATGTTGTTCGAGATTTCAAATTAGGGGTTAGATGTGACTTATTAACTCACTTAAATGAAGGATTCACTACAACCTTAAGAGCAAGATTGATAAGAATATGGGAACGATTAAAAAGTTTAATTAATACTCAATAATTTAACAATGCTAGCTCTAAAAGCTCAAAAGTAGCCTTGCTCGAAAAGGGAAAGTTTTACTATAAAAACGATTTTCTTCATGTATATCCTATTTGATCTTACAAATGTTGCTATTTATAGCAAGTTTTAAACCCTAGTGGTAAAATTGTAAATAATATAAAAGGCCTTAAACCCCAAAGAATTGGGCCCATAAATAAAATAAAGAAAAACATGTATAAGAATACAAAACAGTGCATTTCATAGAAGTCGAAATGCTATCACTTGGTATGTCCTAGAAGGAGAAAGATCCGAATTGGGCGGGGTCAGCAGTTGGATGTCTAAGTCTGAGGAAGAGCTTTTGAAGTCTCGCAATGCTTAGCTGAGACATTAGAAAGGCCGGCTCATAATTGCTGAATGCTAGAATTAGTCAGCCTTAGTCTCTTGGTGCCGTGTCGAGTGGATCTTTAGCCTTGAGTCCTCAATCGTGTGATGTCTTGGCTTCTTGGCAAACGACAGACTTGGTGTTAAGCATCTCCTTTTCTTCCCCTTAGTCTTATATTATTAGTTTAGCCTTGGCAAAAGCTGATCGACCTTGACTTAGGATTAATCGGCCTTAGCTTAGAGATAGTCGAAGGCCGATTCCTATTAGATAGGGTATTGGCTACTACATTTTTTGTTCTATTATTATATTTCACGACATAAGAAAAACTTTCCATAAACTCAACCCATTTGGCTTGTCTCTAAGACAAATAGGGTTGAATTTTCAAATGTCTTAAGGATTAATGATTGATGTAGATCACAAATTCCTTAAGTAGTAGATAGTGTTGCCATACCATTAAGGCTCAAATTAAGGAGAAGAACTCCTTGTCATAGATAGAGTAATTGAGTATAGCACCTTGTAGTTTCTCACTAAAGTAGGTGATAGGTCGGCTTTCTTGCATCAGCATGGCACCTATGCTTAGTCTGAATGCATCATACTCTACTTTAAACACTTTGTTGAAACTTAGTAAAGCTAAGATAGGGGTTGTAGTTAGCTTCTTTCACTTCCTCAAAATTCCTCTGCTCCTTCTCTCCCCATTTGAATTCAACATTCTTTTTTGAGAGTTTAGTGAGTAAGGCTACAATAGTATTAGAATTTCTTATAAACCTACAATAGAATGATTCCAGGTCGTAGAAACTCCTTACATCGGCCGAAGTGGTTAGCACTGGCCATTTGGTGATTGCTTTAATCTTCTCTTGATTAACTCATATGCTACTACTACTTAGAACAAACCTAAAGAATATCACTTCGAATTAGTAAAAGTCGCACTTTTTTAGACTAGTGTAGAGTTGTTCAGTTTAGAGTTTTGTAAAGACTCTTCAAAGATGTTATTGGTAAGTTTCCAAGTTAGGGGCTGTACACTAAGATGTCATCAAAATAAACCATGATAAACTTCCTTATTAGCTCTTAGATCACATGATTCATCAAGCACATAAAAGTGCTTAGTGCATTAGATAGTCTGAACGGCATTACAAGCCATTCATACAATCCATGGCATGTTTTGAATATGGTTTTCCACTCATTACCTTCATACATTAAGATATGATGGTATCTTGATTTGGGGTTAATTTTGGAGAACACTCTTGCTTTGCTTAACTCATCTAGCATGTCGTTAAGTTCGAGTATGGGATACCTATACCTGATGGTGATTTGATTGATTGCTTGGCTATCTATATACATTCTCTAACATTTATCTTTCTTTGGTACCAATAAGGCCGACACGGTATAAGGGGTAAGGGACTTGTGCATATGCCCCTTCTTCATGAACTCATCTACTTGCTTTTGTAGCTTAGTCTTATTTAGGGTTTTTCTTATATGTAGGTGTCACGCGATGGAAGGTTTACCCCCTCTATAAGTGCTTATGTAGTGCTTAACCTTCCTTTGCCTCATGTATTTTCTTTGATTATGGAGGGTAAGCTAGACTTTCCTTTCCTATCTTCCTAAGACTGTTTTAAGCCCCTCTTGCTTTAGGAGTGCCGATTGGAATTGTCACCATCCTCCATATGATAAGGGATGTCTAACTTCCCAACTGGTTTTAGCCTGCCATAGGCATCATTAGGAGAGCGGCATTAACTCTTGACCAATTTACTCATGGCTGGCCAACATGACTTTGAGAGACTACCCAACCCCACGAAGAAATTGCTTGTTGACGTTATTCACTTTTAAGCCCCAAGTTGAACACCCCCTTGTCACTCTAAAATATAGACTAAGACATTCTCCTCGACCTAAATCCATGATGCCCTCGTCGTAGGGCCAACTCTTCACCATTAACCGTCCCCTTGAGATCACCAACCCTATTCCTCTATTGCCTAACTCCATGCCAAGATCATCATCACTAGGAATTTAGGGCTTCTATAGGCATTCCTTCGCCCTCACCCTTACCCTCTCCTCTAGTCCTCCGAGATTGCCTCTTGTTAAGTGGCCTAATGGTAAGGTCTACCCCTGGAAGTTCACTTCTTTATTTTCTTATAATTTAATCAGAGTCTTGTTACAATGTTGCTTATGGCACAGCTGCCCCTTCTAACAATGATGCCTTCCACTTAGTGGCTACTCCTTCTTGAGCTTCATTTACATGAGCCTAATTGTCAACAAGAACTACCCTTTTCCATATAGTACACTAAGTAGCATTTAGGTGGCTCTACTAGCTAGAATTTTTAACTTTGATGCCACTTGTCATGGGATGGGAGGCTTACCCCCTCTACAAGTGCTCGTGCAGTACTCCACCCTCCTTTGCCTCATGTATTTTCTTTAATTACGGAGGGTAAGCTAACCTTTCCCTTCCTGTCTTTCTAAGACTATTCTAAGCCCCTCTTGCTTTAGGAGTGTTGATTAGCATCATCACCATCCTCTATATGATAAGGGATGTCTAACTTCCTAATTGGTTTCAACCTACCATGGCCATCATTAGGAGAACAACATCAGTTATTGATTAGTTTGCTCATGGGTGGTTAACCTTACCTTAAGAGACTACCTAATCCCTTGAACAAACTGCCTGTTGATGCTACTCGCTTTACCTTAAGCCCCAAGTTGAACACCCTTTCATTACTTTAAAACATGGACCGTAATACAGGCTTGTTAGCTATGTAGCTCCTGGCTACAAGTCAATTGCATGTTTGACCCTTTGGATGGGAAGTAAACCTTCTTGTAACTCATCTAGGAATAGATTGGGAACTCTTGCAATCATGTTTTCACCTTGGTGGGTTACCTCCTCTCCTCCAACCTCATCTTTAATATCCTTCAAACGTTGGTACTTCAAGCTCCATTTCTCTTTTCAGTTCAGCTTGAGTCATTACTAAAGCCTCTTTCTTCAGTTCGACTCAATTGGGATTGCATGACTTTTACTTGTTTAGTAGTCTTAGGACTTAACTTTACCCTCTTGCCTTTATGTTCTAAGGAATACATGTTCTACCTTCCATAATATATCACTACTCGATCAAACATCTACGACCGTCTAAGTAGAATGTAGCACATACTCATGGGTAGCACATCACAAAGCACTTCATCTCAATATTTGCCAATGTAGATTGACATAGATACTTGTTTGTTTACCTATAAGGCTCCCTTATCACTGAGCCAATGAAGTTTATAAGGTTTTAGGAGGGACTTGGTTAGCAATTTCAATTGCTGGACAATAAATGCAGAGGTTGCATTAGTGCAACTCCTACTATCAACTATTAGGGCACATAATGACTCATTTACCTTGCATCCGATGTAGAGGAGATTTTCTCTTTGTTTATCTTTAGGCATAAGACTAACATTAATACTCATTGTCCTCCTCAACACTAGAGTAGCTGGCATAAAGTTGCCTTCCTTACGGTAGATAATTTCTTCCTTGAACAGCTCAGTTTGTCCATTCTCTTTTAGCTCCTCTACTTCCTCATTAATACTATCTACTTCAATAGTCAGCTCCTTGCCTCAAATCACCATTGTTCTTCTATTCAGATACTGAGTGGCCATGTGTTCAAATCCTTGGCATTTGAAATGTTTAATCTCACTCATCTTCCTGTCTGAACTTTGGCTTTCTCAAACTTCCTTAAGACTTCCTTTTCTTCTGCTTAGCTAGTCTAAGTAGGTCAGGTCATAATATCCTTACTTGGTTCCATTTGCATAAGTCTGCTTGGAACAATTTGTCTATTGCTAGGTCAGTTGATTGAGGGTTTGAACCTTCTTGTTTGGTACCTTTTTATCCTTTAGGTGCCTTAAATCACGTCGTCAAGTGACCTAATATTCATGGTTTCTAGGATATCTCTGATCCCATAGTTCAATTTACTAATGGATTGAAATATAGTTTGGTCTTCTAGTTCGCTGGCTTCACATCGGATCATCAACATTTAGAATTCCTTGACATAAGCTTCAATGGTTGATCCTTCTTACCTCAATTCTTACAATCTTTTGAAAGCATCTTGTAGATAGTAGCTCGACACAAACCTTCTCCTTATAACCCTCTTCATTTCATCCCAATTCCTAATTTCTCATGCCCCTTCTCTTCTTTGGGTGGCTTATAAGTTCTTCTACTACAGGGTGGCATAACTAGTAAACTCGAACACAACAAGTCTAACCTTTGCATTATCGGGCACTCCATGGCATTTAAACTGCTTTTTAATCTTATGTATCCAATCCAAGTAGTCTTCAGCATTATTACTTCTAGAAAAGCTTCGAATACGCATCCTCAACCCTTCAACTATTGGGGCTCATACATTCCTTTTTCTAGGCTCATAGTATTCCTCTACTTTATCATCCCCTTCCTCTTCTTCTTCATGTACTAGCCTATGCTTAATAGCTCTACCCATTCCTTCAACTCGGGGTAGTAGAACTGGGGCATTAGCTTAGCCAAACTGACCATTGCCTCGCTCTTGCTACTCACATCCTCTAATTAGGCTATTTCTAACTCGTTATCGATCTTCTTAGATAATAGTCATCAAATTAGCTTCCAAGTTGTTAAGCCTATCTAAGCTGTCATCCATTGACTGAGGTGTGAAGCTTCGTTCTTGCCCTTAGCCATGTTGAGCACCAATTTCTTGGTTTCCTAGAGTTCTTTAAATACTTGAATGACAATAATAGAATAATAACTACCTAAAGTTCTTTTTGTGAATGATAGTAGGAGAACAATAACTACCACTCCTATGACTACGATAACTATACAAAGTGAATAAGCAAACAACCACACTCTGTTTTGTGTATAGGAAACAAGGGAAAATAGAGCATAGAGTTTTCCCACAACACTTCTCAACTACCAAACTCCAATGTTAACAATAGAACTTCCATCACATAAGGATAGTAACAAAACAACCAAAGAACATAATAGTAGAATCTAGCTTCAAACATAGCCAAGCTCTGATATTAGGATAATATAGATTCATGGATGAATACACGAACCTAATATCACTTGTAATTAAAGGGGTGGGTTCGAACCACGTGATGGTTTGAAAGATAAATGGCAATCGAAGGTTAAGTAGGGGTTCCTGTATACCCACGATGGATATGGCACTTCAATACCTCACATGAGCTTGGGTCATACTTAAAATGATGTATAAGTATGGCCGAAGATTACTCACCACTAGTCCATGCTCAATGGGTTGGATAAGAGTAGGTCAAGAGTAAGAAGAAGAACACTTAGATCAAGAGTGTCAAAAGTTCAGTGTATTCTCTATATATTCCTATTGTAGCTACTACAATATGTAAGTATTTATAGTACCTAATTAGGGCAAGTCTTAGGTTACAAGAAATTATAGAAAAAGGAATCCTACTAGCTAAGGAAAAAGGGGAATAATTTATAGAGGTATCAATGTGAACATGCAAAAAGAATATCCATTATTAGAAAAGGATAGTACAGATGTTAGAAAAAGGATAGCGTGCGAGCGGTTAGCTCATTTTGTAGCCCCCATGATGTAGGAAGTGAAGTAACTTAGTAGGTTAAATTGGAGTAAGCACTGCTCTTCGACGCTTAACTTACCTTGGATAACTTGGCAAACAATTTGAGTGAGCCCTCGGGTTCGAGAGCGCGTGATTAGTCTTTGATCCCTATCAGTTTCTCTATTATGTTGATTGTACTAGGTTACCTTAATTCGGAAGAACCAAACTATTAAACAATTTAGTTAGTTCTAATTCCCTTTATTTACATTATTCTATTCATTGCAGGATTAACATCTCTACAACAAACTCTGACATCAAACTAGTGATCCGGATAAATACTAATTGATGACAATATAAACAGTGTAATTAGATCTTTAAAGAATAATATCATAGATTAAATAAGAAGAAATTGTTATAATAAGAATTAGAGTTCAGCAATGATTCACTAAGAATAATTCAAAGAAACAACATGATGGAAAGAAAAGAAGAGGAAATATGAGGGACTCCTAATGTAATTGTAGCCTATAATCCTTCCTAACCTAGATATATAAAGAAAACTTAAAAAAAAATAGAAAAATTTAAAATCATTGCAAGTTTATGGATAAGGTACATGACCATGGAATCTATGCATGTTCATGAGCTTTTTCAAAATCTTCAAAAATTAAGGATGTAGGGTATACGGCCATAGACCACGCCAATGGTCTTCAATCATAGTCTTTCTTAGACTTTATTTCTCACTTGAATTTTTTTCACTTCAATCCTTTATCAATGCTTTTGTCCAAATATGCTTTAAAACTTGATAAAAATCCTTTAAACTTCATAAAATGTTTTTGAAGTCCCCAAAAAATGAAAATTAAACAAATTAAGCTCAAAATATTATAGAATTAATTAAATTAATATCTAAATTAGCACAAATTAACCATGGAATATATATATATATATATCTATGTTAAATTTATGTTATCGAATGCCCCCATATTTAAGCTTTTACTTATCCTTAAGAAAAATAAGAAAAACCTAAAGTAAAGATATCTAAAGGACTAAGTAATTAAAATAATTCTTAGAAAAGTGAGCCCTTATATTTGAATGGCTTAGTGAAAATTTCTTTCAAAATCAGCCTTTTCCTTAACTTTATAATGTCTTTAAAATACTTAAATAATAACAACTTAAGAACTATTGGATTTCAGTAATCAATCCAAATAATTTAAATTTGGCCATATTACTTAAATAGACACCAAACTAATGATTAAAACAAACGTTGACTAGCTTAATAAAAGTTATAGAAATTTCATCGCTTTAACTCAAGAGGAGAGGAATCTTTCCTTAACTACTTTTAATCAAAAAACTAGACTAGATGCATATTATATCAATTCAACCCTTGATTGTCTCTCTACTTCTTACAATTTTCATTAGGAGGCTTTTTATGTTCAAATTAATTCCTTTATTCGAAGCTTAATTAGCATTAGAAAAGAATTTCACTCTTTTAACAGACCAAGGATAATCCTTACATATTTAGGCCTTTTTAATTACTTTAGCAATTGTTAGTGAGAAAGTACATCACTCTTTTGAGGGACCGAAGTTGATCCTTAATAACTTTAATTAATTTTCTTTTTGTAAATTAGCAACAAGAAAGAGTCTTGCTCTTTTGAGGGACTAATATTGATCCTTATCAATTCTTTTAATCAATTCATACGTCCAACTACTTTGATTTTTAAGTGAATTTCAAAAGACAAATCCCCTTTATTCATCCAAGTTAAAATTTTCTTCAAAAAGAGGGATATGTAACTATCCTTTATAATTAAGCTTAGAAATCAAAATAACTAGCCCTTAACTCATTTATATTTATCTTAATCTCAAGTGTAATTCTAAGCTTGAGCAATAGGAAACTTTGAATCATGAGATTTTAATCACTCAAATTCAGCAAAGTGTTCTAAATTCTTACAGGGTTTTAGGCAAATTCGAAAATTTTTTTGCTTGCTTAACTTATTTAGGGTAGGAGGGGGAGATATAAATTTCTAAGATTTTTAATTCAAGAAAAATTTCAATAGCTTAAACAAGTACCTAAAATTATTAGCATACATATCTATCCTTTCTCCCCACAATTAAGTTATACATTGTTCCCAATGTAGATAATACAATGTTGTTCAAAAATCAAAAGTGGGAGAAAAATGAAAATAGAAAAGGATCTAGGACTTCCTTAGTTTAAGCATTGATCCTAGAAAAATGTGGTCTAGAGTTTGAATTCCATTGATAAATTAGGTACATGGTTTTCTTTGCTACTAACAAAATGAATTGGTTAGAAAAGATGAAAATAAGGAGTTAAACTAAACAAAATAAACTAAATAAAACTACTACTATTAATTTAATTAGCAAGTTGTTAGTATCTTATAGACTTACAAATCATCAAAGGTAAAAACAGTTATGTAAAATGTGTAATAGAAAAAAATTTAGGAGTATAGTCATCTAAAATAAAGATCCAAACCGAGTCTTTTAAAAAAAAATAAAAGTGCAAAGGAAAGTTCACTCTTCATCTTCTTCATCGTTTTCATCCTTCTCTTTAATCTCATCTTTTGTTGACTCTTCCTCTAAGTCAAGCTTTGGCATAGGCGGTGATGGTGGTGACTAGACCCCTAGATAGTTAAAAAGTGCATTCTATTTAACCTTAGCACCATTGATCTTATGTATCAAGATCTATTGCTTCTTTAGCATCTTTCTCATCATCCTCTTAAGTGCGCTAAATACTAAAGAACAAGAAGAATGTAATGGCTAAGATGATGAAGAAGTAGCCTCACCAATTGGCTCATGAGTTATACCCTTAAGTATTGAAGGAAGCTTCATAGCCTTAAGGGAGTCATAAGTCAAGGGAGTAAGGGATCTAATACTTGTATGTAGTGAAGGTTTTGAAAATGGGGCATATTTCTTACCAACCTAGTGATAAAGGGAATTGGAAAAATGAAATCGAAACTACGATTGATAACTTAGTTCCTAAAAAACCAGCCTATCCTAACTCTTAGGTTTATGGGTTATAGGTTAGCAATACTATGTAAATATATGATATCCCTTTCATTGATAACCCTTTGACTATTCTTTCTCTTAGTAAATCCCTTAGCCAAAATATAATGAATCAACTTGAGAGCTGGATCCCTTAGTTTGGAAGCCCTATGCCTCTCTAAGTCATAAGCTCCTCTATCCTCACTTGTTAAATCCATCTAGACAAAAGCCTTGTACACTCCTTGAGGTATTTTATAAGGTAACTTCATATACTTTCGATTCATCACAAAGTCTTGAGGATGTATACCCATGTAAATAGGTATATCATCAAATGGCATGGTCACTTCATGATCATTATACCTAAAGTATAGAGTATTTTTCCTACTATTATCAAGGTTGTCAAAGGATAACCTTAAAATGCTTAATATCACTAGTGTTATTTCCATGTACGTTGGCTCATTGATTGTTAGTAGGTAATCCTACCTTCCAAACTCAATCAATTGGTATACTTTGGCATTATAGCCTACTAGGATAAGTGAATCCTGGCTCAAAAAAGATGTTTGGTAGAATTCCTTTTTCAATAGTTGAAGCTACCTTTTCTATTGCCAAGATTCAAGAAAAGTCAGAAATGGATGTGCATACTTGGTGCTTGAGTTCTTGTCCATCCTGTGTTTTACCTTGGGCATGATAAGAAATAAAAAAATAAAGGATTTAAACTTTGATAAGAAGAAACAAGTTCATGTTACATTAGAAATGGCTAATTCAAGAATCTCAACAAGACTCAAAAATCATTCCAAGTGTATTGCTGATTTTTCCAATTAAGCAATGTATGAAAATCTTAAATTAGCAAAAGAATGCATAATGAAATACTAATTCCTAAATCATGGATTAATGAAATTATAGATTAATAAAGTGTTAAATTAAGCTTGAATTAATCCCATGATTTCATAATCTCCATTATCATGAATATAAACATTCAAAATACAATTAATTGAAAGCTTGTTTTTCATGATCTACAACATGCATAATTGTTTCAATAGCAATTCCATAGTGCTAACATGAATTTCATAACATGTTGAGCAATATTTTACATAGATAATTAATCAACCATTGCAAAATTCATGAGTTTTATAGATTGTGATAATTGCAAAAAAAATTCTATCATAACAAGTTTGTAAATTTCTAGCATGAATAGTATACATCACATATCAAGATCAAGGATGTTACATCCCAACATTACACATAATGTATCATTATATAGGAATACCTATTTATATTCAACAAAAGTTCTATTTATAAGAAAAGAGTACTATAACGGAGTTTAACTTCACACTTATTTACACAAAAGGGTATAACCCCTAAACATAACTAAACTTAAAATATAGTATTTTTTTTTCTTTAATTACATATGTATAGATCCTTATTGAGACTAAGATCAAAATATGGCAAGGCTCCTTCTAAAAGTTGCTAACTTCGTCCTATGTGCTCTCAAAAGTCTTTTCCCTAGTTGATGGTAGTTCCCAATTAATTTTCTTCATAATTTGAGGATATACAAGCATCTCCTTAGCTCTCTATGAGCTAAGTGAGAGTGGATAATAAAAAAAAAAACATAAAATAAGTACAATGGACATTTACAACCATCATTATCATAAGGTATTCAATTTTATATCCAAAATTATCAAGACAACATGTCTATGTAGGGAGTATGTACTATGCTCATGCATCAATACTGATATCTTAGTCTAACTTAGCTTTCATATGGTTAGTTGACTTGCTTGAAAATGTGGATACAAAATCAAGGAACTTAGGGCAACAAGGAGCTACCAAATCCCAACGTATAACTGGCTTAGCTGAAACCACATGAAGTGGTCAGAATTGATTAAGCAATGCAAATCTATATGCTTAAAACCAAGCCTAGCAATATCTATGTTTCTAGAAACTTGACCCATAGGTTCTTTTGTATTGTGCAATGCCATGAATGCAGCAAGTAATACAACAATACAGTAACAGGTACGAATCTTAAGTCTTACATCATAAACATATCAATTAACTTAGATCTAGTTATGTATCTAAACTTTATAAGTCATCCCTTCTTATAGGGTTCACTTAGGTGAAAACCTATAATGACAGATCAATTTTCAAGTTTTTTAAGTCAATAAAATGCATCGACAAATCATTCATACATGAAGAAACACCTCACTCAATCAATATACATTCAACAAGATTACATATCCAATCGATCAAGCATTCAATTATAGTTTATGACACAACTGACTCTAAGTCAAGTAGGCATAGGTATATTTGCACAAAAATATAAATATTTATTTATTAGAGCTTGATAGCAGTGCAAATTCCTAAGCTTCAAGACGTGGTCCTTCTTTATTTACCACACATAGGAAAAACATTCATAGCCTCCGAGTTATTAATAGGTCAAAACCAAATCCTTACAAGCTTACATTTGCTTATTCTTTCACTATTACATTTCTAAACTATGTTTGACCATATCTTACTGATTTCTTATTTAATTTTAGTAAACTTTATATTGTCATGATCATTGTTTCGAGTATTATTAGGATATATTAAGAAATAAAATTGATCAACATGGTTACAAGACTGAAAATCTCCTTTCTCACTATCGACTCAACGTACATCATCTTAACTTCAAAATTAACTCAAAGTTTTAATTCTAAATTAAAAATCCTAAATATCACACTTCCCAAACTTGACCAGCAGGTAACACGCACAAAAAATGTTGACCCTACATGAACTTAGAAAATATCTTAATAGTATCAGTTACTATTTCACAAATTAGGCTAATATATAGGGTTATACTACAAAAATACGTAATAAAAAATATACAAGCCCGATTAATTCCTTGAAAAATACCATGAAGTCACATAATATGTAATTTAAATATTGACCATTATTTTTGCTAAACTAGCTTATAGCCTATTTTATAGAAATGGCTTTTTTAGCTTAAAATTATGCAAAATTAAGCAAATTTAATTTCAAGATAAAAATCAAGTACTCTAAGTATTATTATCAACCTACAAAAGTCAAAATAGGTAGGGCTCATTAATTAATTTACTCAAAAATTAATTATTTCCACAATTTAATAAAATTGCTAGTTTTATTCAAAATAAATATAATAAATAGTAAACATGCTTATTTTAAAAAATTATTGTTTCCATAATTAAATACAGATATTAAGTGTATCATGTACAAAAATTAAGCTTGAAATAGTATCATCTAATATATTTAAAAATTAAATCAAAATTTACCCAAACAAGACATTTTCTTAAGGCCCTTATGTTTCCAGTTAATATTTAATTAAAATAAAATTATCACATTAATCTACACCTAAAATAACCTTTGAAAACATTTTTTCATATTTAATTATTAAGATTTAATATTTTTAGAAAATAGAAGAATAAATGGCGGAAAATAGAGAGACTTGAACTGCCACCTTCTAGCAACTCTCCAACCACTAAGCCTTGTTGGAACAACTCTCGTCACAGCTAACCTTTAGACTCTAAAGTGGCTCAATGTTAGGTTTTTGTTTGATGTGTGAACTGCACATAACCAAATTTGACTCTATTTTTGTCTTGTTTTTCTAATTCTTTTTCTAAATTTTTATGGAGTGATTTTCTTGTGTTTTCAAGTTTGTAAAATGTTGCAATTGAAGTTTAGATGTCCTATTTATAGAGCTAAAGGAGGTTACATGTCCAAAAAGTAAGTGCTATGTGTCAAAAGCTTAATTATCCTTATTATCCAACTTTGCTAGGTGTCATCTCCTTATAACTTAGCTTTTAACTCATCATTCTTAGGTGATCCTAAGTTGCCACATCATATTGATGGCTCACCAAGTTAATTTTTAGATAATTTTAATCATTTTTGCATTATTTTGCCTACATATTATAATTTTATATTGTTATACATATATATATTATACATATTATGTATATTCGACGTATTACATCTATATTGTATGTAATTTCACTTTAGTTGATTATTTTTATAAGTTAAATAACTTATTTCTGAGATCTCACTATATCTCGAAGCTTGAATTTTGACATTTTTGATGGATATTGGCTTCATCGATAAAGTTGCATTTTTATCAAATTAATTCTTTTTATATAGTCAATTTTAAGAAGTTAACTTCACTAGGATACTTTTTCTTTGTGAAGTTTGAACTAAAATAGATAATGTTGCTCGATATCCTAAATTTAGCAGCAAGAAACCCTTGGTTTTACATCTTACCCCCCTTACAAAAACTTTCGTCTTCAAAACTTAACTATGAGTTGAATGACATATATTTCTAACCTTATTCTTGTAAAAAGAAAAATGATGATAGGATCACTAATCTTGCCTAAATAATTTAGGATATTGAGTTTTCATCAACTTGGTAGATTCCTATGTTGCTTCATTGGTGGTGTGCCTACTCTACAAGACCTTCACATATTTAATGTCTTGATTCCTTAATCTCTAAACCTTTGCATCCAAAATATAAACTAGATGCTCTATATACGTAAGGTTTTCTTTTAACTCCCTTAAAGGTATATCTAATATCATTACTGGATCACCTACAAATTTTCTTAAGGTTGAAACATAAAACACATTATGAATTGTTGCCATCTTATTAGGTATCTCAAGTGCATAGGAAACTTTCCTAATCCTTTTATTAATTTGATATGGTTTAACATACTAAGGACTTAACTTCCGTTTTATATTGAATCGTCACACGTTTCATTGGTGATATCTTCAAGAATACCCAATCACCTATTTGGAAATCTAATGGCTTTCTTCTAACATCCGCATAACTTTTTTATAGGCTTTGGGCAATTTGTGTTCACACTTCTACTTATATATAGGTAAAGGTTATAACAATCCTCTTAATCTTTGATGGTCGACCTTCACTTTCCAGTAGTTCATACAATGTGATATATAATGTGCCATATCTCTTTTCATTCCTATCCATGAAAATTTTTGCTTCAAGTCCTTATACATCTTATTATTTCCAAGGTATAGGGAATATCTTGTACTATGTGCTTCTTCCAAAATCACCTTTTTAACTTTCAAATCCTTTGGTATACAAAGCCTTTCTTTAAACCTCAACATTCTTGAATCATCAACTCTAATGTTAGGGTGTTGCTTAATATAATCTTTGATCTTTTATAGCTTTACATTGGTCTTCCGAGCTTCCTTGATGCGTTCAAGTAATGCAGGTTTTACCTTCAAATTAGCCAACATACTACTCTCTTCTCTTGTTACAACTTCCAAGCTTAATTTCTCCATCTCTTCAATCAATTCTTGTTTATCCATAATGAGTGTAGCGATACTACTAAACTTCTTTCTACTTAATACATCAGCCATTGCATTAGCTTTCCTAAGGTGATAATGAATTGTAAGATCATAATCTAAACCACCTCCTTTGTCTCTAATTTAGTTCCTTTTGTGTAAAGATATACTTAAGCTCTTGTGATAAGTGCATATCTTACATTTTTCACCATATAGGTAATGCTTCCAAATTTTTAGAACAAATATTATAGCTACGAGCTCCAAATCACGAGTCTAAAAGTTTTGCTTGCATGGACTAAGTTGCCTTGAAGTGTAGGTAATCACCTTGTCATTTTGCATTAATATACATCTTAATCCACTTCTTGAAGCATCACAATAGATTACATACTCTCCAAATCCATTCGGTGCCAGTAGCATTAGAGTCGTTACTAACCTTCTAATAAGCTCCTAGAAACTCCCTTCTTACTTGTTGTTTCATTCAAATTTAGTGCCTTTCTATGTTAATTGGGTCAATGGCTTGGCTATCTTAGATAATTCTTGTACAAATTTTGTATAATCACCAACCATCCCTAAGAAACTCCTCGATTTTGGTATAGTGGTTGGCCTTACCTATTCTGTTACTACTTTTACCTTCGTAGGGTCAACCGCTATTCTTGCACCAAATACTATATGTCCAAAAACTTATGTGCTCTAACCGAAACTCACACTTCTTTAGCTTCGCATATAGTTAGTTGTCTTTAAGGGACTAAAGTACCATCCTTAAGTGTTCTACGTGTTCTTCTTAGCTTCTTGAGTACATCAAAATATCATCAATGAACACAACTACGAACTCATCTAGGTACTTTTCAATGACATGATTGATCATGTCCATAAATGCGGTAGGAGAATTTGTTAACCTAAATGGCCTCACTAGAAATTCGTAATGTTCATACCTAGTCCTAAAGGCAATCTTAGGTACATCCTCTTCCTTAATTTTCAACTGGTGGTAACTGGATTGTAAGTCTATCTTTGAGAACACTATAGATCATTTTAATTGATCAAATAAATCATCAATTCTAGGAAGTGGATATTTATTCTTTATCGTCACTTTATTCAATTCTTGATAATCTATAGACAACCTTAAACTTCCATCTTTCTTTCTAACAAAAAGCATCGGTATGCCCCATGGTGATGTACTTAGCCTTATAAATCCCTTATCTAGTAACTCTTATAGTTGCTTCTTTAGTTTTACCAATTCAACAAGAGCCATTTCATAAGGTATCTTAAAGATGGGTGCAATACCGGGTACTAGATCTATGGTAAACTTAATTTCCTTATTTGGTGGTAATCTGGGAAAATCTTTAGGAAAGACCTCAAGATATTTCGACACTATTGGTATATTTTCTAATCTCACTTCTTGAACTTGGGTATCCATTACTAAGGCTAGAAATCCTATATTACCATTACTTAACAACTTTTGAATTTCTTATCAAGACTATTCAAGGGGTTACTTTTCTATAGCTTCCTTTAAAATGAAATTCCTCTCCTTCAAGCTTCTTGAATACCACCATCTTTTCTTCATAGTCTACATTCACCTAATATTTAGTTAACCAATCCATCCTTAGTATCGCATCAAATCCTTCATATCTAACACTACTAATTCTACAGGCATTTTAAAAGACCTACGCACACATTACCTCCTTCCAACTTTTGTTGTACAATTTGTTCTCATCCAAAGGGGTTGTTACTATTAGATCATATGATAGGCAATGCCAATAGCACATAAGGTTAACCGTATTGGGGTTGGGTCTAAGCTTACTGAAATCTTGAAAATGAGGATGGGAATGCATGGAATAGAAAGTAAAAAATCAAAATCTTGTGAACAATTCTAAGGATATGATGCATTAAGGAATATTTATAGACTTACGAACTAACTCGATATGACAAATAAGTAGCTCGGTGAGGTCATTCACCACGTAACCTTGCTCAAGGGATAGGATTAGAGTTAGGGTAGAAGTAAGCACAGTAGCACACAAAAGTGGAAAAGACTAAAAGGGTATTGCCTAAAAGAAGTAAGATACAAGAAATGATTAATGGGTATAAAAGAGAATGTAGATGTAAGAAGCTTCAGTGGTAGATTTTGTCATGTAGGGCTACAGGACATGTGGTCATTGGCTATTGGAGGGGCACTTATACCTATAAATGAGTACAGTTATACTGAGTAAGGTTGAGCTAACTTATGGTTGTCGAGCTGACCTGGGAGTACTTTAGGACTGGATCACCTCGGGTTTGATCTTAACAGCTAAGAGCTAGTATGGCTAAGCTAATGCTATTAGAAGAGTGGTCCTTAGGTTGAACCATAGAGATCATAGCTATATATGGGAGAGCTCAGCTCGGCAATGGTAGTAAGTTGATAGTCAAAAGTAACTTGAACTCTTCAAGTGTAGGTCAAAGTGAGAGAATACGCTTTGCCATGCTTAGAAGCCCTCATACTTGGGCTTAAGTTAGGGTTTGGTGGTTTGATTCTTATCATCCCCTCTAAGCTGATTAGCATTTAGGATCAAATCTAGTTGGTTTTCACTCAATTCTTCCTCGAGTAAATAAGGGCTTAGATCGGCAATGTTAAATACATCGAATACTCTGAAGTCTTTTGGGAGCTCTAAATAGTAAGCATTATTATTGATCTTCTAGAGTATCCTAAACGGTCCTTTAGCTTGGGTGGACAGCTTATTCTTCTTGTTGTTGGGAAATCTTTCTTTGTTCAAATATAACCATACTTAGTTGCTGGGCTGAAATTGCTTGGTCTTCCTTCCTTTGCCTTTTTCCTTCAGTTTTTTGGAGCCTCAATCACTGTATTGGGTTACTTATTAGTAGATCTGTAGGAGGGATTAAGATTTGGTTCTTGCTTCTAGTTCTTCTTCTTTAATCGATGGCTTTAGGGTATGATTAAGCAATAGCTTAAGGTTGAAATTGTGCACAACTTCAAATGGGGTATGTTTAGTGATGGCATCTATTGTTTTATTTTAAGCAAACTCTACTATAAGCAAGTAGACATCCTAGTTAGCTGAATTCTTTCCTACTGTAACTCAAAGTAGTTAACCTAAGGTACAGTTGAAAACCTCTATTTAGCCATCTGTTTGGGAGTGGTAGGAAGTGCTAAAAAGAAGTATGGTTTTCGGTCAATTCTAGAGGGTTCTCTAGAAATGGCTTAGAAACTTTGGGTCCTAACTTAGTACCATGCTTCTTGGTATACTATACAAATAAACAATCTTCTATAAAAACAAAGAAGTAATAGCCAAAGCATTGTTAATCTTGGTGTAAGAGATAAAGTGTGCCACTTTATTGAATCTCTCTACAATGACCATAACAAAGTCTTTACCTCGAGCAGTTAGGGGTAATCTAAGGACAAAATCTATACTTAGGTCAACCCATAGCCTGGTCAAGATGGTAGAGGTATTGCTCTCCCTTGTTCAGCTTAGCTCTTGGCCTTCTTATAAGTATCACAACCTTCAATCACACGATACACATTTCACTTCATTTTAGGCTAGAAGAACTTAACATTCAATAGCTTATACATCCTTCTCTTTCCAAAGTTTCTTGAAAGTCTTCCATTATGATCTTCTCTTACCAGTAGTTCTCTCAATGAACAGGTTGATATACATAACTTTCCACCTTGGAACAAGTAGCCATCCTTTATATGATACCCTTCAACTGTTCTTTCTTCTCACAATGCTTATATATGGGCCTAAAATGAGGGTCATGTTGATACTATTCTTTAATTCTTACAAAACCTAAAAGTCTAATCGACAGCTTAGTGAGAAGAATATGCCTTTTAGATAGGGTATTGACAACCACATAAGCCTTGCCTTGCTTGTACTTAATTACAAAGTTGAATCCCTCTAAAAATTTAACCTATTAGGCCTGTCTCTATGAAAGCTTCAATTGACTCTACAAATATCTCAAAGACTCATAATCTATATATATGATAAATTCTTTTAACAAAAGATAGTATTGCCATATATGAAGAGCTTGAATTAGCACTAAGAGTTCTTTGTTCAACATAGATTAGTACAGTTGTACCCTCTAAGCTTCTCATTGTGATATGCAATAGGTCATCCTTTTTGCATTAGCATTGCTTTAATGCTGACACTTGATGCATCACATTCAAGCTCAAACATTTTCTTGAAGTTAGACAAATCTAAGACTGGGCCATAAGTTAACATTTGTTTCACCTTGGCAAAACTCCTCTCTTCTTTCTCTCCCCACCTGAACTCTATGTCCTTTGTTAGCTCAGTAAGGGGTGTAACTATTGAACTAAAGCCTTGAGTGAAACGGCAGTAGAAGGAAGCCAATCCATGGAAGCTTCTTATCTTAGCCCATGAAGTTAAGGTTGGCTACTTTACAATGGCTCGAATTTTCTCTCCATAAACTCTCAATCCTCCTCCACTAACCACATACCTTAGGAAGATTACCTCTTCTTATCAGAAACAAAACTTCTTTAGATTTCCAAACAACCTTTTTGCTTAGAGAACATAAAAAACAACTCAAGATGTTTAATATGGCTTGGTATGTTGGCGATATAAACAAGGAAGTTGTCAACGTAGACTACTACAAACATCTCAATTAGATTTCCTAAGACATGATTCATCAACCTCATAAAAGTGCTTAGGGCATTTGACAACTCGAAAGGTATCACCATCCACTCATATAAATTATGTTGAATCTTGGAAGCAGCCTTCCACTCATCTCCTCGCCTCATATGAATTTGGTGATAACTCAACTTCAGGTTGATCTTATTGAATACTTTAGCACCACTCAGTTTGTTTAACATGTCATCTAGTCTTGGGATGGGGTATACGTACTTGATCATGATCTTGTTCACAATTCTACTATCCATACACATTTGCTAAGTACCATCTTCCTTAGCACTGGTAATGTAGACATAGCATAAGGGTTGAGAATCTCCCTTACGTATCCTTTCTTTAACAGTTCATTGACTTATTCTTGGAACTTGGCAGCTTATTTGGGTTCATTTGATAAGTTGGTTTGTTTGGCAAGTAACACCAAGTATCAAGTCAATATAGTGTTCAATACCTCAAAAAGGGGGTAATCCCTTAGGCAACTACTTGAGAAATAAGTCTTCATGTTTACGCATTAGCACTCGAATCTCCTCAAGTAGCACATCTTGCTCCTTTAACTCTAATAATCTTCTTATCAATAAGAAGGCCGACATATCAGACTTGATGGCTTCTTGGAGCTTGGCTTGACCCAAAACCAAAGCCTTCTTTGATCTTTGAGCTAATTTAGCTTGTAATTTGCTTACTTAGTTAGGGGTCATGGGATTTAAAGTGATATTCTTTCCATCTTTCTTGAATGTATACGTATTTTGAAACCCATCATAAATGACCCTTCAGTCAAAAAGCTAAGGTTAGCTTAGCAATACATGTGATGTGTACATAGGTAGTACATCATAAAGAATGTCATTGGAATAATTCCTAATTGAGATTAGTGACACTACTTGCTAAGTAACATGCAATGCTCCCTTCTCATTTAACCAATGCAACTTGTATGGTTTAGGATGTGATAAGGTTGACAAATTGAGCTTTCGAAGTAGATTAGCAAACATTACATTACTGCAACTTCCACTATCCACTATTAGTGCACATACTTGCTCATTCACCTTACATGTGATGTGGAACAAGTTTTTTCTCTACTCCTCCTTAGTAGAGGGTTCAATACTCATTGCATGTCGGATAACCAAAGTTAGCTCGTCTAAGTCGTCGATAGACACATCCTCTTCAACTAACTCTTCAATGCCTTCAACAATTTTACATAACTCTCCTCTCTCTTTAAGTTATTCATCAATACTATCTACTTCATCCTTCGGAGCATCATCTTTAACGATCATAGTCTACCTGTTTGAACATTAAGTAGCCATGTATCCAAACCCTTAATACTTAAAGCACTTGATCTGGCTTGTCTTTCATCTAGACCCTTGTCCTTTCTCGTAAGACCTCTTAGGCAATTTTGGGTCGACAATACGACCCTTTTGCTAAGATATAACATCAATTCTCTTGCCAAAGTCAGCACCTTGTAAAGTTTGATTGCCACTTTAAGTAGGTTGGCTACTCTGAATAGGTTGATTAATTTGAGGTCAGATTGGCCTATTTCTCCTCTATCTTTCTACATATTGGGTTATTCTTATAGCCTTGTCTAATGTACTCAAATGTTGAAGCTCTATTGCAGCTTGAATATCATTCCTCAACCTAATAAGAAACCTAGATACTGTTTGGGTTGACGACTCAAACTTCACAACGGATCATGAGTATCTAAATTTCCTTCACATATTCATGAACAGTTTGACTCCCTTGCTTCAGTTCTTGTGCTAAGCAAAAGTGTCTTGTAAATTGGTATCTGACACAAATACATTTCTAAGTACCCTCTTCATCTTAAGATAGGTGTCATCTTCCCTCGATCCTTCTTACCTCCCTATGGTTTGAAAGTTCTTCCACTACATTACAGCTAAGAACTTTACAGTAGCAATTCTCCCCTTCTCACAATCCTCATACTAGTAATAGTTAAAAAGTCACTTTAACTTCTCTTCTTAATCTATGTAGTCATTAGCATTTCCAAAACCATTGAAACTCGGGATCTATAGCTTCACTTAGTCAGCAACTTAGGGTGCATGAGCTTGCTCTTCTACCTCAATATACTCCTCTTCGTCCTCTTCATCTATTTCTCCTAAGTCAATTCTCTTTTGCATATGCTCTCTTACTCTTCCTCCTTGATTTTATTGAGTTAAGACTTGTCCTCTCATGAGTTCGGCAACTTGAGGGGTGTTCTGAGTGGCATTAATAGGTCAAAAAGCTAGTAATGAATGGCTCTAGTCAGGTTAGCTATTAAGTTAGCCATTTTGTTGATTCATCAGTCAATGCTTCTGGGGGTGCTTTAGGGTTGTCAGCCATTGTGGATGACACCATTGTTATTGCCTCCAATATCAATGTTTACACTCAAATTAGTCATTCTTTCCTCAACTTAGTATTGCTTCCACAACGAACTCAACAGCAAACTCGGGGTCTTAATGTTCTCAAAGACAATAATCACTATTTTTGAACTAGCTATTCCACATATGTAAACTTCTTCACTCAAATATTTAAATCTAAGTAAGCCTTAACCTTAAACAGATACTTTAAATGGCAATACAATCCAGTTGGAACCTGCTTTATTTCCTAAGGCTTGAAACCAGGTAAGATAGAGTACTTCTTAATAGATATCATACAACAACAATACATCTTCGACTGCTTACTAAAACATTGCGGCTAACTCCTATACACCACAACACCCATGCTACTCATAATATAACAATAATAAGGCTTGAAATACCACTTACCCAAATGAACCTTTGCTCTAATACCAAGATGATAAGTTATGCAAAAAGTAGATAAGGTTGGCAGTATCAAGAGTAGGTTTAAGCTTACCAAAAGCTTGAAAATGAGGATAGGAATGCACAAAATAGAAAGTAAAGAAGGAAAATCCTGCAAATGATTCCAAGCATATGATGCACCAAGAATATCTGTACACTCATGAACTAACTCAATATGTTGCATGAGTAGCTCAATGCGTTTACTTACTACCTAACCTTACTCAAGGGATAGGATAAGAGTTAGGGTAGAAGTAAGCACGGTAGTTTACAAAAGGGGAAAATGTAGCTTATTTAATATAAAAAGAATGACTATGTTAAGCCTAAAATTTTCATTTTTCCATTTTCCTTAATTTCAATTTACACTAAGTCTGAGTCACTTAGCATAGATTGTTCGATGAAAATTAAGGAAACTATCAATTAAAAAAAAAAATAACTTTTGGAGTCACCAACTAACTAAAGGTAATGAAGAGAAAGGTAGAGGTTACATAGGTGGAATAACCCTAAGCAATTGGTTCATGATTTCTAAGAAAAATTCCTTTTTAAAGAAAAAAAAGAAGCAAAGAATTCTAGACTCGAGGGCTAACTTATTTAAAACCAAGTTAGTTTCCATATAAGGACTTTCTAAAGAATTCAAAAGGCCTTAATTTTAAATTCTTTCCTTTCATAAAATAATAATTAAAAATGGAAAGAAGTAAATGAACACCTTTTGCAACAACTAAGAGAATTTATTAGTATTTACAAGGAATAAATAAACAAATAAACAAAGAAGGAAAGAAAAAATTTCTATTCTATACCTAATATATTTTTTAAAAATTTATTTTCTTAGTAAGAAAGTTTTTTTTTTCTTTTTTTCATTTCTAAGAGTCCTATTATTTTTACTTTAGAATAAACTAAATATATTTTTTATAGGGAAAAAGCCTTTTTTTTTTGCTTTAAAAGAAAATGAAGTGAAAAGAAGGAAAATAAAATAAAATAAGCAAGCTAACCTACAATAACTAACTTGGAGATAATGAAGATGTAGGTACAGACTCGAGTTGGTGCTTGAATCTAGATCGGGCTCCAAGCGGTGAAGCGGGTCACCTAAGAGAAACAAGTTGTGGTGGCTACTCTAATGTGGTTCGAGTTGTTTTCTTCACCTAATTGAGTGGGGAAATAAAATTTTGTATGTTTCTTATTAGGTTTAGTAGGGGTTGGCTTGATGCTACAGCATACAGTGGTGGTTTATGGTGCTTTTCGAAATCTTTTGTGGTTAAGGGGTTATATATGTGCTAGAAAGTGGCTCCTCAATACGTTTAAGTGGCTGGAGCAGATACTTCAAGATATGGTGAGTATGTGTATGTAGCTAGTGTTGCGTGGGTTGGCCTAGGAATGAAATTGCATGATTGAGGGTGTTAGTGGCTTAAGGCTTTGTGCTAGTGGTTCAGTAGGGTGGCTAATGGTTATGATGACTTAAGTAGGTGGTGATGTTGAAAAGCTCGTAATATAGGGGGTTTCTAGAAGTAACACTTTTGCTTGAATAGTCTCAAATTCTATGGACTCTAGAGAGAGAAAGTCATACTTAATAGATTGAGAAAACTTTTGTTTTTGTGAGATGGAGTGATTTTTTGTTATAATCCTCTACCCCAATGCGATTAGAAGACTATTATTTATAGTTTGGGAGCATAAATTCAACTTGTAAAGTCTATTTATGGAAGATTAAGATGACCTGGCCAAAGTATGTTCTTGTTCAATTTATTTTCGCAAACATGGAAAGACTTAGATTTAATTATGGAAAACAACTAACGGGATACCCTTAAATGTTAATTACGACTTGGATTTGCTTATTCTTGCCCCAAAGATCAAATTTTGCATAATTCATCTAATTGCATTTTTTATTTTTTATTTTCCATTTTCAAGCTCAAGTTAATCGATGATTTAGATGAACTAAGGTATGTTTTTTGTTCATATTAGTAGTATTCTATGTGTAGTTTCCAAAAACCTAAAATTTGTATTAATATCTTAAGATTTATAGTTGGAAAGTGGGTTGAAAGTGTAAGATGCGAAAGGGAAATTTCAATTATAAGTTTTTGGAAATCATAGGTGTTGTAGAGAAATAATAAAGGAAAGAGATGGTTTAGAGTAGGGGCGCATCATGTGGAGGCCACGTGATCTACGTGCTTGATGCAAAACAAATGTATGTGCTAAAGTGCCAATACACATGTTATTAGGGCTTCATCCCTAATTTCTGTGGCTTGTTATCAAGGCTTTAACCTTAATTTATGTGGACCATGTACTAGGTCTAACTTAATACTCTCTTTTTTCTAATAAAAAAAATAAAAATAAAAATAACACCATGTCTAAGCTTAACCTAAATTCCATAAATCATGTACGTGCTAAAATAATAATTTTTGAAAACATACCTAAAATTAAAGTAAAATAAAATAACTAAAAAGAAGAAGAAGAAGGTCCATTTAGATGTATTCTATGACAATGAAAATTTGTGATAATAACTAACAATATGGGGGCAAAAATGGGGTCTTAACTATGGCTTCTCTTTGTGGTGGAGTTCGAGTAAAACTTCACCACAAAGACAAAAGAGATACTATTTTGCCCTAAAGGTGAATTTAACCTAAGAAGTGCTATTACTAACTTGCTATCCTAGGCCTGATCTATTAAGGATTTATTGTAGGAAGATGTTGCTCTAAGAGCTAACAAGTGTCCTAAAGTGACATGGGGATGGTGGGTAAAGCCCCTAAAATTTGTGTCGCCTTGTGAGTTGGCTAACTTAATGGGATTATCTCAAGAGGACTAGTAGCTTGAGACAAAAGATCAATTTAGAACTTGATCATGCTCCTCTCAGCTGACTAACTTTGGTAAAAACGTTTCTAAGAGACTAGCAATCCTAATTGGAAGATCGATTTAAAACCTAGTTATGCTCCTTTGAACTAACTAACTTAGGGGGGGAATGCCTTTAAGGGACTAGCAATCCTAAATGGAAGATTGATTTATAACCTAGCTGTACTCCTTTGAGCTGACTAACCTAAGTTGGAGCATCTCCAAGCAGCTAGCAACCCTAAATGGAAGATCGATTTGGAACTTGGTTGTGCTTCTCTAAGTTGACTTACCTAGGTAGAAGTATCTCTAAAAGACTAGTAACCCTAAATGGAAGATTGATTTAAAACTTTTTTGTGCTCCTCTAAGCTAACTAACTTAGGCAAAAGCATCTTAGAACCTCAATTTAGAACTTGGTCGTGCTCATCTGAGTTGACTAACTTAGGTAAGAACATCTCTAAGGGACTAGCAACCTTAAATGAAAGATCGAGTTGGAGCGTGATCATGCTCTTCTAAGTTGACTAACCTAGGCGGGAATGTCTCTAAAGGACGAGCAACCTTAAATGAAAGGTCAATTTAGAACTTAGCTATGCTCTTCTAAGCTAACTAACTTAAGCATAAGCATCTCTAAGAGATTAGCAACCCTAAATGGAAGATCGATTTGGAACCTAGGCAAGAGCATTCTTTAAGGGAATGTCTTTAAGGGGCTAGCAACCTTAAATGGAAGATTAATTTATAACCTGGCTGTGTTCCTCTCAGATGACTAACCTAACTTGGAGCATCTCTGAGGGATTAACAACCTTAAATGGAAGATTGATTTGGAACATGGTTGTGCTCCTCTAAGTTAACTAACCTAAGTGGGAACATTTTTAAGGGACTAGCAACCCTAAATGGAAAATTGATTTGGAACCTAATCATGCTCCTCTAAATTGACTAACTTATGCGGCAGTGTATCTAAGGGATTAGTAGCCTTTAATGGAAGATTGATTAAGAAACTGGTTGTACTCCTCTAAGCTAACTAACCTAGGCAGGATTGTCTTTATGGACTAACAACCATAAATGGAGGATCGATTTAGAGTTTGGCCTTGCTCTTTTAAGCTAACTAACTTAGGTGAGAATGTCTCTATGGGACTAGCAACCCTAGACAAGAATCAATTTGAAACTCCTAATAGTGCTCTTATGAGCTAACTAAAGCCAAGGTTAAATGCCCATGGGTTGGATGAGACTTGAAAAGGGATGAAAGTTGTGTATCTTACGAGTTGGCTAATACTCTAGATAGGATGTTTAATGTAAATGCAACGTTTTGAAAAACTATTTTATCTTTATGCTAACGGGTATGGAAGTACTTACCTGGCTTAGTTGATATCACCCAAATGGTTAAGTCTTTCTTTAAGAAGTCTGATAAAAACCAATCGTTCGGCCTTTTGAAATTTGTTTTGATCTTGTAACAAGCATACAAAGTCTTGCAATTTAAGGAAAGCAACCTAGCACTTAAAATGTTGTGGAAAGGTCTTGTCTTAGATTTTTGCCCCATACATCTTCAAAGGTTCAATTGAACTACCACTTAACTTTCCCCAATCAAACACAAGCTATTTATATTTAGACCATATAATACTGACTTGTCATGAGGTATTTGCTTCTTCTAAGTGTGGCTTTGTCTTGAAAAATAGAAAATAGATCTCCCCTATTAAGATAGGTTAATCATAATAAAGCATTTAAAGAGTTTTTTATTAATTGTCATTATTTTAAGGCATGCGCTTATCTACTCTTCTATTTATAGCATGTGGGGGTTTGTTTGAGTGGGATAAGGCCTTATGATGGAGTAGGAAAACTATTTGGGGTGTCATCTAATGTCCATGACTACTAAGGATACCAACTTTGCTTATAGCAAAGGAAAATAAAACTACAGTAATATTAAGATTACTAGCATTTTGTGATCTAAGCAAAAATTCCATTGATTTTTTAAAGGTAACACAACTTCACTACAATAGCATTTATAGGGTCCTTCAAGTTCAAACTATCCATCTAAGATAAAATTAAAGCCCTCCTAAGTAGTACTCTCTTTACAATATAAGGACATCCATAATTTGGAGCCAATTTCCCTTTAGGATCTTGTACTTTAGGGAGAATCTTTCTTAATACCATGTCACCTTCCTTAATTCCTAGGTTGTACTTTTTTGTTAAAAACTCTAACCATTCATAGCTAATAACATTTGTTGTGACATAATGCTGTTAACCTTTTTTTGTTGATTAAATTTAACTATTCGATGTACTTTTTTTATCTAATCAACCTCATCAAATTGAGTTTCTGTTGGTACCTTGAGAGACATTCTGATGGAAATTCTAAAAGCCATGAGTGTGAATGGTGACATCTTATACCAATCTTGATGTATAATAGCCATCTTTTCGATGATTCTCTTGAGATTCTTATTAGCTACTTCTGTTACTCTGTTCATCTAAGGTCAATAAGAAGTGGAATTTTTATGTATGATACCAAACTAACAACATAACTCTAACATAAGTTTGTTGTTAAGATTGGTATCGTTATAGGTAACGATTGTTTCTAAAGTCTCTTAATGTCTTTCTTAATAAACCTGACCACTACTCTTTTGGTAACACTTGAATAAAATGAAGTGTCAACCCACTTACTGAAATAGTCAAGGGCTACTGTAGATACCTAATTTTTGCTCCCCTTTTATTTTTTAAATTAAGTTATATGATCCTAAATTAGGAAATGTTCAAAAAATAGAAAATTAAAAAATGCCCTGAAAAATGATGAAATTTAGAGAAATGGGAATTTTAGAAAAATATAATAAAAATAGGAAAAAGCACAAAAAATAAGAAATTTAGAAAAAATAAATAATAAGAAATTTTGAAAAGTCACCAAAAATTGAAAAAATAAAAGATTTTAGAAAATAACTTTTTTTTAGAGTAGATTTTTAATTTTAATCTAGGTTTAGGAGTTGGGCTATTGAACTTGGGTTTAAATTTAAATCTAGCTCAAGCTGAAGGTCAATGGCCTAACGGTTAAGTATATGGGTATGGTACTAACATTGAGCATGAGGTCTTAGGTTTGAAACTTTGTAAAGGTAAGGGAGGCCTTTTCCTTACTTTTTGTTTTTAATTATATCAGAGACTGCCATGTGTTAGGATTTGATTGCGTTACATATCCTGATACATGACATTATCGAATTGGACGGCCTTGTTGACGGGTGCTATGTGTCCACCACTTGGCATGCCACGTCAGCCGTCACGTATCAAGTGTTGACACATGGCAGGTTCAGGTTTGTCAAGTTGGCTGACATAGTACTACGTCAGCACTTTCCCTTTCTTTCCCTTAGTTTTCCCCCATTTTCTCCTGATTTTCCTCCTCTTTCCTTCTTAAGAATATCCCATTCCCTCCACTTTAGCTTCAATTTCTATATAAATTCCACACACAGGTGCATAGTTTCTTGCATCAATCTCGTACTAAACATGGCATGCTTCGAATTGGTGTTAAGAACATATCTAGATTCAGTCAAAAGCACATTCAAATTGGCATTCAAAAATCGGAAAAAAGCTAAGTTTTCGAGCATTTCTCATTAAATCAGATTCTAACTTTCCTTTGTTTTTAGGTTAAATTTATGTATAAATTAATGATCATGGATGCGAACAACATACAGAACCAACAGAATCAACTCCCATACTCTCTCTATCCCTTCTCGATCACTTTCTCTCTCTACTAATCTCTCTCCCTCTTTAGGTTTCCCTCTCTAGCTAACCTCGAGCTCAACCACCATTATGACTATGACCTCCACTTCATCAACTCCTAAACGTGACCACTCTCAGCTATTGCCATAGCCCCTAGTGACGTCACTAAGTTTGTCGCCACCTAACCCTAACCACTGCAACATCTAGCTCTAAACACTATCCTAACTACCATGGTTGAGCAAAACTAACCCATCACGACTCTCCTCAACCTCTAAAACCCCTAACCCAACTAGCCACTAGCCTTTAACAGCAACGCCACGTGCCACCCAAACACTATCGTCAACCACTACTTCCCATAACCGCCAAACGACTACCCCAAGCCTCGGTATTGAACCTACCCCCCCTATTTCCAATCCAAAACTCACAAAAAACTCCTTACCCCCTCGCTTTGGCCACTATAATTGCTCAAATCACCCTTTGTCGCTATTGCTACTGTTGAAGGCATTAAAGCTTGATTTAAATCTAGTGGAGCCAACCTAACCCAATCTGACCTGACCCGTTCGACCCGCCTAAGTCCAACCCGTGCATTCGAATCTGTCCGAAGTTTTTCTTTTTATTGTTTATATATTTTAGTTGTTGTTTTATTTTGTTTATTTGTTTTATTTAAATGTAATAGAAAATAATAATATTAGAAAGGAAAGAGAAAAAGAAGAGAAAATAAAAAGGGGAAACAGGAAAAAAGAAAAAAAAGATTAATTTGGTTTTATTTTGTTTTATTAAATAAGTAAGATATAATAAGTAATAAGTAATAAGTGATAAATAGATTAAGTGATAAAATAAAAATAAAATGAAAAATAAAGAAATAAATAAAAATAAATAAATAAGCAAATAATAAGTTATTATTTCTTTTTGTCACTTAGAAAAATTGATTTTCTAAAAATAAATGAAAATAAATAGACTTCTTTCCAAATTAGGACTAGTTTAAAGTTTTCAAAAATTAAAAAAATGATTAGGATATTTTTAGGAATTTGCTTCAACAAATCAAAACTATATAAAATGTAAGCTGGATCGTTTTCAAATTAAAACCAAACCAACCCACTAAAGTTTTACAAAAAAAGAACTATATATGTTTGATCCTGAATAGCGGGTATGTAGGTACTTACGGGGTGACAATAAGAATTAAGAAAACCTAATTTTTCCTTTTTAGTTTAGATTATTTCATTTGTCTAATTATAATCGTTAAATTGAATTTCATCTTATAAAATAAAAAAAGTGATTTTTTAAGATTAAAGTTAATTTTGGAAAATCAATGGTACTCGCAAGGGTTTAAAAGTCCTAACCTCTAGAGCTAACTTCTCTGGTTTTCAAAGCAACTTTATAACTTGGTCTTTTAAATCGATAGATTGGTAGCTAAGTTATAACCAATCCACTCAATTGGTTATAACTTAACTTCTTTTCTCGACTCCGATCGGATGGCGACTCCAAATCTTTTCAAGTTGAAAAATGGTTTTCTTTAAACCTTAATCGTAGGCTAGTATTAAACGGGTAAGGGTTTAATACTAGTTGGCTTAGAGAAGACTTAATTTTATAAAAAGAACTGGGAGGGTGAAAATCTAGGCTTGATAGCTACTAATATAAAATGATGATTGTTAGTTGCCTTCAAAGTGATTGGGTCAATGATGTCTATACCCCCATATTGAAAATGGCTATAGTGCTAACAATATAAGTAGTTCTTAAGGTGGAGCATTTATTTTATTAGAATACTTTTGGCTCAAGTGGCACTACCTAATATGTTTGATACAATCTCCTTCTATAATCAACCAATAGTATCCCAACCTCATGACTTCTTAGTGAGCATGTAACCATACATTTAGGGGCTATATACTCTCTCATGTACTTCTTTCATTAAAACTTCTGCTTCCTTTTCATCTACATATTGTAAGAGTATACCATCAAATGATTACTGGTATAAAGTAGATTCACTTATCAAGAACTAGGCGGCCAACCTCTCATCATCTTTCGGTCCTTCTTTTCAGCCTATTTAAGGTATGCACCCTATTGTATGAAGGTTTTGATATCATGGTACCAAGGCTTATCACCTTACATTCCCTTAATGGCTAGATAGAAAGAAAGTTTCTCTTCGATTTTGATCTTAAGTGGTTGAATTTCTACCCTACCAGATATTTGAACTATAGATGCTAAAGTAGCTAATACGTTATTTAACTGGTTTCGAGTCCTCGATGCATATGTAAATGTAACTTCTTCAAACTTGTCGATCAACTCAACCATGTGCTGGTGATAGGGCACCGATTTGGGGTCTTTTATTTTATACTCGCCACAAGCATAGTAGATGATCAATGAAGAATCCCCATACACTTTTAGTTCTTGTATTTCTTTATCCAACACCATTTGAGTCCCATAATGTAAGCTTCATATTTAGCAATATTATTGGTGTATGGGAAAACAAGCTTGATAAACATCGAGAACTGCATACCTTCAGGGGATATTAATATTGCTCCAATTCCATACCTTGATATGTAGGTTATTCTGTCAAAGAACATTTTCTTTCTTAGGGAGCTTCTCATATGTTTCCTTATCACACTCTTTTTTAGTCACCAAAATATTTTCATCAAGAAACCTGACCTACACTTCTTAGGGGACATATTTTAGGGGATTCTTTACTAGTTGGTCTGCCAAAGCTTATCCCTTAATTGAATTTTGATTCACATATGTGATGTTGAACTCAAATAATAACATTTGCCACTTTGAGATCTAACCGATTAGGGTTAGTTTCTCTACTAATACTTTAATGGATCATGTTATTTGAGTAACTCACTCTAATAATAGAGCGTGTATTGTCCAAGACGTTGCATGACCCAAACTAAGGCATCACATGTCCTTTCAATTTTAAATACTTCTACTTGCCCTCTGTAAACTTCTTACTTAAATAATAAACAACGAATTCTTTCCCTTCTATATCTTTTTCGCTAAGCATGCATTCCATGGATTCCAGCAATATTGTAAGGTATAAAAATACCGACCTTCAAGGTTTAGGAGCTACCAACACTAGTGGATTCATGAGATATTCTTTAATTGTCATGAAAGCTTCTTCACACTCTTTGTCTCATCTTACATTGGCATTATTCTTTAATAGCTTAAACAAAAGGCAACATTTATCTATAAGTTGAGATATAAACCATGCTATGCAATTCAAATGGCCTAGAAAACCTCTTACTTCTTTGAGCGTGTATAGAGGGTACATATTAATTATGGCTTTAACCTTATTGCGTTCCACTTCTATACCCCTTTTACTTATAATGAAACCTAACAATTTCCCTAAAATCACCTCAAAAGTACACTTCTCTAAATTTAACTTTAGCTAAAGCTTCCTTAATCTATCAAAAAACTCTCTCAAATTCTCGATGTGATTCCTCCTTCTTTAGATTTCACTATCATGTCATCTATGTATACCTTTATTTTTTTATACATTATGTCATGAAAGATTGCAACCATCGCTCTTTGATAGGTTGCCCCGACATTTTTGAGTCTAAAGGGCATTACCTTATAATAAAATATACCCTAAGTCATAATGAAGATTGTCTTAGTCTTATCTTCTTCGGACATTTGGATCTGATTGTACTCGAAGAATCCATCCATGAATGAGAAAAGGTAGTTCCCAACTATATCATCTACTAAAACATCAATATGGGGTAGAGTAAAGTTTTCCTTAGGTGTCACTTGATTGAGATCTCGGAAGTCTATACATACTCTGTCTTTCCCATTCTTCTTCATTACCAGCACAATATTGGCTACCCATTCCGGATAATCAGATACCTCAATAAAATCAACTTCAAGTAGCTTCTTAGCTTCTTCCTTGATTTTTAGAAGAATGTCAGGTTGAAATCTCCATAACTTTTGCTTTTTAGGCTTGATCTCTTCTTGTATGGGTAAACGATGAATTACGATTGAAGGATCTAATCTAGGCATATCCTCATAAGACCATGCAAATACATCTTGATATTCAGATAACAATGTAGTTTTTATATTTTCTACTCTTCTTTCAATTTTCCTTTGAACTTTGAATCCCTTGATTTAACATTGGTCACTATATTAATAGTTTCAATTGGCTCATTAATGGAAATTTTACCCAATTCGTATTTTTGCCAACTTTCTTGTATATTATTATGGTAATTGATATCACCCCTGGCGACTAACCTAGTAGGAAAAGTAATATCAATATTTTCATTGTCTACCTACATGAGGTATCCTTGGTTTTCTTTCGAAGCATTAAATTTGGACAAAGTGTTTAAAGGAGATGAGTGTAAGTATGGGATGGGCCCATTGCTTCAATTTTGTGAAGGAGTTCTTCTTTGGCAGATTCTACGACTTGAGTATCAACTTGTACAAATGTCTCAATCTTTGGTGGGAAGATCATTAGGGCATAGTACAACTTGTCATCTCTCTTGACCCTCATTTGTTTCTCTTGAAGCTCTTTCGTTGAGTTAGCTTGTAGCCTAAGCCATAAGTACCAGCCTGGCCTTCCTTAAACTTCACTTTCTCATCTTTCACGTTGCTAAGGCTAGTAATCATGGACACCTTGTCAAACATTTGAAGCCTAAAGCCCCTCTATTCTTAATTTCCTATATAGGGTATGGTGGTTTCTTTATAGATATCATATTCTCGATCTCTTAGAATTGTTATCACTTGCCCATTTACAATAAACTTGATCTTCTAACGTAGGCTTAAAGGTATGGCACCTATAGAGTGGATCCAAGGTCTTCCTAAGAGCAAGTTGAAGGATCTTAGAATCTTTAGAACCTAGAATTGAATGCTAAAAGTTTGAAGGCCAACATCAACTAGCAAAACTATATCCTCTGTGATCTCCCTTTTAGATCCATCAAAAGCCTAAATGGTGGTAAAGCTTCGCATGATTGTGGTCATGTCGACACCTAACAATTCTAGGTGGCTTAACAAAGTTATTGCTCGGATGTACTGGTGTTATTTTAGCTTAATAGCTTATTTAATCTACTCAGTACGTGAATGGAAGGAATTCAAGTCTACTACACATTTAGAAAAAGAAAGTTTGGGATGCTGATTAATTGGCTGACGATAGCAACCGTGATTGGTGACTTACTTAGCGTAGCAACTTCAAGCACAAGGCATCGCCTATGTATGACTGGAGTTTGAAACTCGGAGGGAATGTTGGCACTCAAGTCTTTAATTGATGCGGCACTATCCCCTAGAGAAAGTTCATGGGACTGTCTTGAGTTTATCTATTCCACATCAAAAACCTTTCGATAACTTGTATAATTACTCAATACTGTCTTAATTACTCGACAGAAACTAGTGGCTTAGCAACCTACGATATAAGCTGTCAATAGCTCAGCAACTTTGGAGTTTGGTCAATAATGAAGAGGCTTCTCGCAAGTGCACTTAGATAATTTTAACATGGCACTCAATATGTTTGCTGCAACAGGCTTCTAAATTTCTCGAGGACGGCACAATAACTATAGTTCGACACATCGACATAATCGCTTTTTCATTGGCACACTTCAACTTGGCATAATTGTTTGGCTTTGCGGCATGTAGAAAAGGGTTGACGTCAGGATTGCTAATTGACCCAAAGGGTGCTTGGTACTTGGTGCTCAGAGCGTAGACATCCCATCTTTGAGTTAATCGGTTGCAACTTGATGAAGCTCGGCATTTGCTATCTCGGAGTGTAAGCTGGCATTATACTAAGGAGCTCTTGTGAACTCAAGTATCTGGTCAGCAAGGAAGTGAAGTATCAAGAGCTCAAATCTGAAACAGCTTGGCATAACCTTGGGTAGCTACTCAATTTGAAAAAAAAAAAAAAAAAAACTCAACGTTTGGGGCTGTTGTGTGGAAAACTTAGTTGAGTTACATGACCACTCCTATTTGGTTGGATCTCTAGTCATTTATAAGTACTTGATAGAATAACTTTGATTGGTATGTTAAAACTCCAAATGCAATTGCGCCGTTATTTACAAGAACTCGGCTTGCACAAAACTAGGCATCTACAGCTCGACATCTTGATCACAGCAACTTGGCCATGATAAGAATTGAGCTTCGATGGAAGTGTAAGTTAGCAATCTTCCTCAAAATAAAAATTTTGTGGGTACAAAGATTTCTTTGCTTATTATGCTAGTAGGAAAAGATATTTCTGAAGATGATACATTCAAAGCTTATGTAACAATAGAATTGAAACCTAGGAACTGTCTCTTGGGTTGGCTGATGCTTCTCTAGAAACAAATGCTAAAAATGGTCAAATAATTTGTGGACAACTTCATGGAATCACCATGGGGATAGAAGATATGTTTCTCAATACTATTTAAAACTTGACATTGATGAAGATGAGATTCCTCTTTGCAAAGCAAATTTATTCTCTACACTTTTGGAGGCCTATGGTAATCCTTCAAACTTTGGAAGCTAGCAGTTCTTTTTAATAGTGCTGGCAGTTACAAAACCATAAAAAATGAAACTGCAATCACTCAAACGTAATAAGTCACGGGAAAAGGACAGTTACTAACCACGAAAGATGAAAATATGATGGTTACGTTTTCACAAAATTGAAAACCGTTGTACCTTTTTTCTTCAAATTGCATGAACTCTCTAGAACTAAGTGCAGTAAGGTGGCTAACCTTTAAAAGAAGTAGATTTTCCAAAAATGGATGCAACATGTAACTGCATGCATGAATGTCGCATGGCTTAACTCATAAGATGCATTCGAAGAACCTGAATATAAAATAAAGGACTTGAAGTCATAGTCTATTAATGAGTTGAAAATAAATGTAACTAGGCATAAATAAGAGATCCAACTAGGGCTATCAAAAGATCTAGAAGAACCAACCATCAAACGAACTAATTTCTCTCTATATTCCCACAGATGGCACCAATTGTTGAGATGAGTGAACACTTACAAGACAAAGAAAGGATTGTACTCGAATGGATTGATACCTAAGTTAGCCCTTTTGTTAAGTAAATGTCCTTATAAAGTGATAAGAGCTTGTACCCGAATGGATTGTAAGAGTTAGGCTTAAGCCTCAATGTTATTGATTTAGGCCTTTAGCTTATTTGACTAAAGAATGCTATCAACAAGTGTCACATCCTAGCTTAGCATAGAATGCACCATCATACAGGAATACATGTTTAAAACTTAACTCAACTTATTCATTCATCAAAAGACAACTCTGTTTATATATTAAAGGGGTTGCTACATCAAAGTTCAATTTGATATTTGGTTATAACTTATGTATATAAAACAATATTTACATAAAAACATGAATCAGCTTTTTTTTTTTTTTGTCATCTTCACAATAATTGGATTCCCAACTTAGTATAAATTCCATACAAAAGTCACCAATTTTGACACACACTCTCAGTATACATTCCCCCTAGTGTTAGGCCCATTACGATGGGGTTAACTTGAGAATAAAATATTTTATCCTCTCAGCTATTGAAATTGAGTGAGAGTAGATAACAAACAGTATAACATAGATAATATCACAACTGAAATATTTTAATCATAATCCGTAAGTTCAACTTCACATATGCATTTGCTTAACTAAGCATTTATTACTAGCAATGCAGCATGCTATGCTCATGCACGTGGTATGCATTGATACCGATATCCTATACTGTTCCAATTTTCATCTAGTTAGTTAATATAGTTGGGCATCTAGATATAATGTCCAAGAACATATAGGCAACAAGGAGCTACTTAAGAGTGGGATCCCACCAAATTAGACTACACATTGTAGTCTACTAATATTAAAAAGGGTAACAAGGAGCTGCTTGGGAGTGGAAACCCCAACTTTGTTTTCCAAAATTAGACTACACACTATAGTTTACCAAATCAAAGAGGCAATAATGCCAAATTAGACTACATATTGTAGTTTACCAAATCAAACTATCAAAATAGTCAAGATGTTTAGGCAATACGGATCCATATGCTTCCAGAAACTAAGTTCATAAAGCCATGATTTTTCTTGATCACTTAGAAACCTCATTTTGAAAATTCTAACCCATAGGTCTCTTTTTATGTTGTATCATGGCATGATATGAAATAACTACTCAAGTACATCATTTAGCAGAATCAATCTTTCATTTTTATTCCACTTAATGATCTGATTTTAGCTTTTGAACTCTCCTTAATGAAATTCTAGTATCTCACCAAGGGTACACTTAGGTGAACATCTAAAAGATTGAGTTAGCAATCACTTAACTTCCCTAATTAGTACCCTCATTAGTAAGCACAAATAATTACCCAACATAGCAGCATAACAGTATAAGCAAGATATTGTTACTATCATTCAAAATCACCACATCATCATCATTTATTATATAATATATCAGTCTATCCTAAAATACAACCACATCCAATCAATACAGTATCAAACAACATATAATGTTATGAGTAGCAATATGTCTACTCCAAGCATGGGTTAAATCTATTTACCTGTGCTTAGTAATAATGGAAAATCCTAAACTTCACCACGTGATCTTTTCTTACTTATTACATCTATGAAAATATAAATACAGCTTCCAAGTCAACTACCGGTTGAATCTAAATTTTTATAAACTTTCCCTACCATGTCTATAAACTTCGTTTGCCCATATATTACTTATTTCCTATCCGATTTCAGTAAACCTTATATTTTTATAATTGTTATTTTGGGTACTATTGATATATCTTAAGAATCAAGTCTAATTAATATTATCAAAAGTCTAAAAATACCCTTTTATATTATCAATTTGACTGTACGTTATTATAATTTCATAACTTAAATAAACTTTAAATATTAATTAAAAATCCTATAATTCCATATTTCCCTAACCAAACAACATCTATTATATACCTAAAATATCAAGCTTTTACAAATTCAATAAGCATCTTACTAGTACTAATTATTATATCATATATTAGGCTAATGTATAGATTTATATTATGAAAATGCATAACAAATAGTATATGAGCCTAATTAATTTCACAAAAAATCCTATGGACTACAAAAAAAATGTGCAGTTTAATAATTGATTATGAATCATACCAAACTAGCTATTATTTATTTTTACGAAAATAGAAATTTAGGTTAAATTAGGGAAAATAAAAAAATTAATTGTGAGATAAAAATAAAATGTTCCAAATATTATTATAAACTTTTAGAAGTCAAAACATGTAGAGCTTATTCATTAATTTCATAAAGAACTAATTATTTTAACAATTTAGTAAAATTGGTAGTTTTATTCAAAATAATAACAAAAAATAGTAAATATGCTTAATATAAAAAAATTTTGTTGCCAAAATTAAATATATATATTAGGTATATTATATACAAAAATTGATCTCGAAACAACTTCATCTAATATTTATAAAAATTTATTCAATTTTCGCCTAAACAAGATATTTTCTTAAAGACCTTATATTTCCACTAATTATTTAATTAAAATAAAATTACTAAATTATAATAAACCTAACATGATCTTAGAAAACCAAATTTCATAAATAATTAATCGCATTTGATATTTTTAGAAAATTAAACAAATTACAGACAAATAATTGGTTCACTTGATTTGGCTGCCTCCAGCTACGCCTTGGCCGCCTAATCTTGTTGGAATACCTCCCTTAGTATTCCTCTCTTTGACTCCAAATGGCCACCACCATAGAATTCGTATAATCCTTTGAACCAACCTAATTAGCATTTGCCCCTAATTTTCCCCTATTTTATTTTTTTCCCTAATTTTCTTATCGAATTTTTCTAGTGTTTCTAAATTTCTGAAATAACAGAAAGAAGTATAGAAAGCCTATTTATAGTATTAGATATGATGACTTGTCAAAAAGTAAGTGTCATGTATTAAAAATCTAATAATCCTCAGTGTCCAACTTTGCTATGTGTCATTTCCTTACTTTTTTAGCTTTTGACTCATCATCCCAATTGATCCTAGGTTGCTACATAGGTTTGATGATTTATCCATTCATTTTTTTATTAATTTTCCAATGTTTTATATCATTTTACCTTATTTTGATAATTTATTTTTGTTATATCTATATAAATAATACATATAATGCATATCATATGTAAATACACGTATATTATGTATCATTTAACTTCATTTATTATTTTTGAAAGTTAATTAATGTATTTCTAATATCTCACCATATCTAAAAGCCCGAATTCTATGTTTTCAATATTTATTGACTTTATTGATAAATTGACTTTTTTTTTAAATTAATCTTTTTATATAGCTTATTTTGAGAAATTAACTTTACTACAATTATTTCGTTTAACTTTTCTAACCTTACTATAAAGTTTAAATTAGAATGATTAATATAAACCGATGCCCTAAATTTAGGGGCTCAACTCTTAGGGTTGTGTATACTCCTTAAACGAATCATTGTTCTTTTGTAGAGCAACTAAGTCCATCATAGTCAGGACCACTTCAATATTGAACCTATACTATTCGCAAAATGCCCTAGCAAGCTTCTCTTATGTATTTATCTTGGTTAAGTCATGTTAAGCATACTAAGTCAAAGTCAGACCTGCTAGGCTATCTTAACAAGTCTATGCCATGAGTTGGCCATATTGGATGTACTTGTACATCTTCCTTACATATAGCCTAGTGTGGAGTTTAGGGCATGTCATCCTTCCATACTTCTCAAATTCTAGCACCTTATACTTTTTTGGATAAGCCCTAACATCATATGCAGAGAAGTTGGTAATTCGAGCCCATTCAGACCCATAATAGCTCCCCAAGTATTTTCATCTTCTCTACTATCTATTGGGTTAACTTTCTTTCCAACTCCTTTAGGCTGTCTTGATTGGGCCCTAAGCTAGCTAGCTTTATGTTGACCGAGAATGAATATATATTAGGCTCGAAGGTTAAGTTAACCTTTGGATAGATTCCTTCCAACTCAAATGCATCCTTCAAGTAGTTATCCTCTACTTTGGGGAGTGGAGCCTCAACATTCTTCCCATAATAGACCTTAGAGCTCTCTTTGTTGGATGGTCTTGTAGCAGAGTAGGGTAATGTTATTAGCAAGGAAACTCATCTGTTTTGCAATCTTACCTATGGTTTGCTCTGAGAGCGAAACCTCAGCTTTATGGGATCATTGATTTCTTGACCGTTGTTATTGGTGGAGTTAGTGTTGTTATTGTCATTTCCTTGAGTAGCCATTCAAGTTTGAGAGCAGGTTCTAACTAGACTTGTTTGAAAAAACTTGACATTTGAGAGCTATTTTGAAACTTCATAAATACTTAACAAAAGGTTAGCATAAACATACATCCTCTCTTCTTCTTTCTTTTTTTTTTTGTTATTATCTTCTTTTTTTTTTTTAGGCTAGGGATCTAAGGTTGCTACAAAGGCTAAGTTTACTTGCTCAATTGAAGGCAGTGGTGGCGAGGGTACCTCATCCACCGGTATAGGAGGTAGAATGGGTGTTAGTAGGGTCTTGTCCCTCTTACGAAAAGCCTCAACACCTCTTGCACTGTAATTAGCACCTCCTCTACACGATCCTTAAGGGGATCTTGCTGCGGTGGATCCATTAGGTGATCCCGCCTCAATGGTGGTTTGCCATGTCCTTGCCTATTCCTAAGGTCAACACAATTCCATAAGTCCTTTAGGCTTAAGAAATTTCATAATCTTACAATTCATATTTATAACATAAGAGAATACATCACTACTTAATAAACATTTCATTTTGTTAATTCCATCAATAATAAGGTTACACCAAGCGGTAGTCACTTCTAGAGAGTGAGTCTCCACTAGTATTATGTTTAAACATAACTCTAACATGGCATCTAAAACATAACAACATAGTTTGGAGTACAAAACCAAGACAAGTAGATCCCAAAATCTAGTGACCTCATATAAAAGCATATAAACATCTACTACATCTAAGGGTAGGTGGTCAAACCCATCTCAACCTCCGCAAACTCTACATAAGCATCAGCATTCGTAGAACCAAACTTTTCCAAATCATCAGAACTATGTTCATTAAAATCCACATTGGAATAAGTGGAGAACTCAAGCCAATCCTTTTCCTTAGGGTCCTGAATTGCAAGGGGCAGGGGGCTCAAAGATAGGCTCCCTAATCTCTATCTCATCTCCTAATGAAATGTTGATTAACGGTCTCATTACTCGTACACGGCTTCAGGGACTCTATTCCCTTACTTGGGGAATTCTCTCTCAACAACCTATTCATGACGAGAAAGTTTACGCTGAAGGAATTTGGCTAAACTCCTTAAGCTCCCTTAATTGTCATACGTTGATCTGTATACTCAATAGTGATGATGCCAACCATTCCTTTACTGAGGACCCTATGTCGAGTAATCCGACCAAACACTGCTGACAAGTTCCTATCGAGTGATAAGAGAATCACTTCAATGGCTGAATAGTTTTCTCTCAACATGCCTCCATCTCTCTTGTTTCGACCCTTTATTGCTGCAACAATTTGACCCCTCTTACCTGCTGTGCTTAGAGAATATTCGTATGGGACCAATGTTGCACTACTACTTATCCTTGTTGTCTGACATTGTACTACTTTTTCATTTTTGGTCTTTTGTCCATTTTACCCTTTTTGGTATGTACTAAGAATCTCTTTTTATTTGTAATGATGCCCTAAGGACTTACTATAAATAGTTCTTTTCTTTTGTAAGCTGTAAATAACTTACATTTTTAATACTGAATATTCTATTCTTGTGAGATAATCCTCTCCAAGTCAATATTTAATACACTCTTATCTAATCTTGCCAAATAGCTCAGGATTAGTGGCGGGTGAACCTTGATATCAATTTGTATGTCATATCAAGTGTAATATCAAGTCATATTGTGTTTATTGGTGAGTTACATCCTTCGAGCAGCTTTACGATAGCTACCTTTGTTCAGTTGTAGACTATTTCTCTTTAATTTTCTTTAATATCTTAAATGACCCATTTCAGTTCAAATTCGCTTCGATAAGTCTTAGTAATAACTAAGCTCCTAGGTACACTATCTCCTCCATCCGACAACTCTGTTGGATAATCGAGGTCATCGCTCGATGCTACCGAAGGTATAGCCTCCTATGGAACCTCCTTTACATGTAGCTCCTGCTCAACTCCATCCATCTCCATCAAGTTAAGAGTGAGGTCCTTTGGCATTTGCTCCTCTAATATCTCAATCTCATCATTCGATGACTCTAACATACCATACCTTAACTCTATCTCCTCCCATAAGGCATCTACAACCTATTAGATATTGATTTGAAGTAATGTTGTTGGATGGTTACTCCTATAGTCCTTGGCAAATATAACCCCGTATCCAACCTGCCTCCATTAACCAAAAGCTGGGGCTAAAGGTTGATAAGAGTCGCTGACCAAGAATGTGACCTTTTGGGGTAGTCTAGTGTATCCATCAACCCAAGACTTGTGCTCCAAAACGTGATGCTAATGCCCTTATTATCATGTTTTAAGATGTAATGCATGACCAATCTAATTATTGTTCAAGTATTCATTAGCCTAGTTCATAGATAACCAATCATTATATATAGATACTCTAAGATCCTAAGCTCTAATGCAACAAGCATATAATTTTATATAATCTTGAGGTATTTTACAAACAGGTTCATCCATATTAAGCACATACAGTATGCTATATACCCTAATATGCAACAAATTCAATTACTTAACATATTTAAATAGTTTGCTAACTAAAAGTACAGACAAGAAAAATAAGGGGCGGTATACTCACTCAGCTATGATGCTTAACAATCTTAGTAATCTTCTCCTGTATCCAAGTGAAATTCCTAGTCCCTTGGAGAAAATAATTATGATTTATGAGTATTCTATTTGCACTAATTAACTAGGCTTATCGCACACTATCCCAGAGTTAATTATTTTTGTAATTTGAGCATATCTTCTTCATTTTAACTCCGTTTTTAGTGATCTAATATTCATTTTCAATTGTTCTTTTATTTGGTGAAGTTATTTTCAAGTTTTTAGATCAAAATGTTTTCGGTGTAGGCACTACAAGGTTGTAGGCCCAAATAGTAAGTTAAGTTACTTTAAGGTTTGGGCCTAGTTTTGGATCTTGGGCTCATTTTTTTGCTTTAGGCTTTATATTAAATAATTTTGGGCTTTTTAAAAATATTTTAAATGGGCTTTTTCTACCCAATACTTTAAAATTTTAAAGTGTGCCTTGGTGATACTCTTATAGGTCCAAATGAGCCTTTTTACTAAGTTTAGGGCTTTAGATCACTAAAGGGCTATTGGGGGTATTTTGGATGGGCCTTTGGGTTTAGTGGGCCTCTTAAATATATCTTCCAAAGCCTTTTGTCCTAGGTTTCAAATCTAGTCATCTAGATACATAGGCTCCAAAATTGGGTCTTTTAGGCTTTTTGTGTTTAGTTCACTACTTGGGGCCTTAGGCTCAAACCCACTTATCTTTTTGGACTTAAACCCAAAATTGAACTTAAGTTTGACCCATTTTTAATATGGTTACAAATCTGTTAATTATGGTTCTTAGGGTTATTAACACCATTCTTAAGCCTATAATCACTAACTAAGCTAGTTTAGGGCCTTAACCATACTTTACCTACTTAGCTTAATTAATTAAGTCCTAAATCATACTTAACACTAAATAAACATGTTATTAAGCTGCTAAACAAAAAGTTCTAGATCTGGTAGTTTAATGAAAGTGGCACTAAGAGTGGTTTCTAGGGGTTAAGCTTTCCATTTTCACGCAATACTTAATTTTTATGGTGCTTGGACTTAAGTAACCTATGTTTCTAATAATCTAAACCTTAATTACAACATAAAAGTGTGTAAAAATGTATGTAAGAGGATATACAAGGGATAGCATGCAAGGGACATAGGAGTTTCATCATCTTACTTGTAGATTTTCTACTAAAACTTACATTACTCTACACTACTTGGTCTAATAGTGTTACAACTTCTACTAAAAGGGGTTTTTCTTGTACTAACCTTTGTTGACTTCCTTGAAACACCTTAGAACTTCTATGGAGCTTTTGTAAAATAAGTTTTAACAAAGAAGACATTAGTATCTAACATTATTTTGCAAGAAAACCAAGGGAAATCCTAACCTAAGTTCTTACCGGAGTAAAGCATAGAAGGGTCTTCTAAAGATGAGTGTATCGTAAGCCTTAGTGTGTATAAGCTTTGATTGTTGAGAAATTAAGGACAAGGTATAAAATGGGGACAATGTACCTTATGTGCTTTTTACCAATTGGGGTAAGATCTTATTCCTTTAGGGTATAAAATATTTTAAAAGGGGATTAAGATTTTTTCTTTTGGTCATTAATCATGTTTGACTTATAGCTAATCAAGATGTAATGGGGTAGGTTAAGGATTAGGGTTTGATTAGGTTAACTGGTGGTGATTGGGCATGATTAGGCAAATTAAGTGCAATTAGCATTTGTTTAGGGTTTTGTTGGACTTTAATACTTTACTTTAGCTATTATAAATGCCCTACATGTGTACTTTGGGTTCCCTTAAGGTTTAGTGCCCATTTATAGTAATTTAATCTACTAACGAGGTCAAAAGTTAGGATTTGAATCGCTTAGTACTATTGATCACTTGTATTGATCGATTTAACCTTACTATTAGTACTTCTTTGTGACATTAAGGTATTTGAACACTTAATTAGGGTTAAATGATCATTTTAGGGTTTTTCTATTGTTCTAGGGTTTTTCAAGTATTAGGGTTTGTGCTCATTTAGTTAGGTTTTTAGGGCTTATTTCAATTAGGGTTTTAGTTGAGCACTCAAGGTCTAATTCCTTTACTTGAGCACTCAAGGTTTGATTCCTTTACTTAAGTATTATCATCATGTTTGGGGTGGTTCTAGGGACTATCCAGGGACTCCTTCATCTGATTCTGCCTTTAGGTTATCGAAATTTCGTAGGGTTTACACATTCTTCATCCTTGATTGCTTGTCCACTATGATGAGGGGATAGAGAAAAAACTTCAATTGAACACATTGTTCTTCTTACTATAAGGGATTCTCATTCAATTTCAGGAAGTGCTTCCCCGGCCCCTAGGGTAAGCTTGACATTTGCATCCATAAGTTTAATACTAGAAAAAGTATCCAAATTATCGGAATTGTTTAGTCAAAGAAGACATCCTCACACTCTCAAATGGTTTATTTTCACTTTCAACTACGATTCCAAAAATTACAATCAATCTGGTAAGTGATACATTTTGATTGATCTAATAAGTCTTTTCCTTAGGGTTCTAACACGGCCTTTTGGTCATTAGCTTAAACAAAAAGAGATATGGATGTGTCCAGCCAATTTTGAAAAATTAGTATCTCAAACCGAGTCTACAAGTCAAGAAACTTAAAGGGAAATTCTAAAATGAGCTTGGCTCAGTTTCATGAGTAATGATTGCTTAAGATAAGTCAATTTCTTAGTCAAAAGAGCTTCGTTAAGGGTAGTATATTAGGTGAGACCATAGGATTAGAGTTTCATTCCTTTAGGCTCGGAATCTCTTGCTCATGTATCTGCTTTAAAGGATACTAGGAAAACTCAACTCTTTCATCTTGGGATGCAATCACCTTACTTTTGTTTTCTTCTTTTTTTCATCTTTTTTTTTTCTTTTTCTTTTTTCTTTTGTATTTTTCCTTTATTTTTTATTTTTCTCTTTCTCTTTCTCTTTTACTTTTCTTCAAGGTGATCATTCTCCATATGCCTGAGTTTCTGTTTGAGGAGATTCAAAGCCCTAAAACCAAAAGTTTGAAGTATATAAGCCTAGTGAAGTAAGTATGGCTTTAGGGGAGTATTTAAGAAAAATTCATGGCCTTGCGGTGTTTTAATGAGTATTTTAAGAAAAACTCATGAATTGACACGACTAAAGTAAGCATAAGTTAGCTTATTCCTTTTGTCCAAAGTCGATACCCCTAACCTCCTAATTGCCCTAGTGTGGGGTGGTTCTTGGTAGGGTATATTTTCAAAATCTCTAAAAGGCTTAAATGGGCTTGCAAGAGGTAATTATGTTTAGACTAATGAAATGAATGGCTATTGTCCCTTTAATCTGCACATCATATGTAGGATAAACCTCCTTTAAGGAATAAGTCTTATCTTCGCTTTCATATCTCTCTACTCTCATGTGTGTTTTAGGGCTAGTGTTTGGGATTAGGGTTTGCCTTTTATCATTCTAAACACTTCAAATAGTGAGATACTTTCGTCAGTTTGATAATGAAACATTTTATGTTTTGTTTGCCCTTATCTACCCCTATTTGCCCTAGTCTCAATTGATGCGATTAGATATTATGTGATACCCTAGTGGGTTACATGCCCCTTTACCTTTAAAAGATTGCCCCATTTGTTGCCCGCTTAAGAATATTCCATAGTAAAGACAAACTTTATGCTTTGTTTTAGGGTTAAAGTAAGTGGGCTAGTTTTGTGGAGTGAGTGCTTATGTCCTTGTAGGCTTAGAAAGGATTAGTACATAGACAAAGTTCTAGGAAAGTCAATAGGCTACATGTTTGGGTTTTTCCTAGCTTAACATAGGTTGAAATAGGTGGAGATGTTTGTGGTTTATGTTTGAGCTTTTGTGTTTAGGGCTTTTGAAAGAGTTTAATATTGGGCTTTTCCTTAAGGATTGTGTTTAGCTTTGGCTTTTCTTGGGGATTGGCTATGTCTTTACTATTTTCATTTATCAATTTCCAATGTGCTTTCCCTTTTTGGCCCTTAGTATCAAGTTTAACTCAAAGGCCACACAATGCTTTAGGCCAAAGTTGTTGCTATCAATTATCTTAGCTTAAAAAATGAATAGCTATAGACTTTGACAATGGGCATAATTGGTCAAAAGTAATGACTCAAAGTCCATAAAACCAATACTTATTAGTAGGTTTTTTCTTTCAAAAATATATGATTTTTTTTTGAAAAACTTTATTTTAACAAAAAGCGTTTGAAAACACTAATATTACAAAAACTTATGATACAAAAAAGGTTATTGACATCTCCTAACTTGTTGGAATGAATGAAAAAGTTAGAGACATAATAATGAGTGGCTATTTTACAAAGTTAACAATTGAGGGTAATGACTTATTTATAAGTAAAAATTCTTGAAAAACCCTGAGGGATGCTAAAGAGAATCTATGCTATCGATGACTAGATTGCTAACATTGTCTAAAGAAAAGAAAAAGCTTAAAGTGACATGATGAGGATGACAAAGCTTCGAAGGAAACAACTGGTAATTGAAGGGTTATAATTTTACAAGAGAGGTGTCTAATGTTACAAAAGGATGATTAGGAGACGCTTTAGGGATGACATTTACAAAACATTTATAAGTTAAAGGATTTTTTATTTATTTATTTTTTATTTGCATAAAAGTATGTTATTGTACAAAAATTTTCATTGGAAATAGGCAACACTAAACAATAAAGTAACAAAAATGAACAAATAATTAACATATAGTAGAAAGACACATACATACATGTTGGGTAAGTAACTAGATAATAGTGCAATAATTTATTATCATGAAAATTTTCAAGTTATAACTTTATTATAACACCATGATTACATTAATTTGAGTACAAATACACTAAGTCCTTATTAGGCATAGAATTTTTCTACAAGTATAAACTTGACCAAGGTGTAGAGATTTTAATAGTTCACAGGAAAAATTAATTTATATGAAAAAAAATACATGCAATATGTCACATGGGAAAATAATAAAATTGCAAATCCTCACTTATGATTTTTTTTTTTTTCTAAAAACGTTGTACTAGTATTCATTTGTTTGCCCACAAAAAAAAAAAAATTAATGAAATTGAGTGGGTTTGATCCTAAATCTTATTGTGTTACCTTTTATTTGTAAAATGAACAAAAAAAAAGGAAAAAAAATACATAATCCCTACATTATATGATAGTACATGAGCAATCATATAATACAGAGAAAAAGAAAATTGAAGATAACAATATATATACAATAAAGTATAGTATGAAATTAATGCAATATGCTACAAATGTATACTAGGCAATAAAGGTTAGTAAATATTAAATTATAGGAATGGAATCATTATGAACCCGTAGTTAAGGAATACACTTATATATAAGTAGATTGAAATAAAAAAATAAAGCTCATGGACACTTATATATAAGGGTATTGATTCTTTTTAATTTCCTTTGTCTTTTTTTTTTTCTTGAAAAAGAAAGCCTAACCAACCATAGATTATCAAATTTACTTATAATTTAACGATCACTAAAAATTTTATTTTAAAAAAAAGAAAGATGCAAGAGAGTGGGTTTATAGGGCTAAGGTTTTATAACTTTAAGCATTTCTAAAGAAGAACTGAGTAGGCTACAACGAAGCCTAAGTGAGCTACAATGAAGCCTGAATGGGCTCACTTATCATCACCAAGCGGAGGTAAAGACCTTAATGACTCAAGGGTTAAATAATGGTAGCATGCTTAAGTTCTTAAGATAGCTTAGGTTTGACCATATTTAAGCCCACAAATAATTTTTTCTTTTTCTTTTTCTTTTTAAAATGCTAAATCCCTAATAATGGCCCTTTGGGCTAAGCTTATTTTAGAGGCCTGCATTACTTAAACCTAGTTAATACAACTATATTACAATATCAAGATAAAAAGAAATAAAAAAAATGAAAGCCGATTAATTAATTTTTATTTTTACAAGGCTAGCCTACTAAGGTCCTTAATGGAGTTGCTAAATCTATCGAACCCTATTTTAGTTTTCCTTAATTTAACCTATATTAAGCCTAGCCCACTTAATATAAATTACTTAGCATAAAATTAAGGAAAAAAATTTTTCTTTAAAAAATGTTTAGAAAAAAATTTTAAAAAGAAAAGAATTGGAGTTACCAATAAGTTAAACTGGTAAAAAGTTAAATTAGGGTTTTCAGGGGAGAAAACCCTAATCCAAATGCTAGTCTACGGATTTTCTAAGAAAATAATTTTTTGGAAAATTTAACTAAAAAATTTGAATTCGAAGGCTAACTTACGAAAACTAAGTCACCATGTAAGAATTAAAAAACAACTAATTGGCTTTTATTTTCATAATTTTTTGGAAAAATGAAAAAGCATACAAAGGATGCTAAAATGCATAAAAATGATTTTTTTAATTGCTTTTTATTACTAAATTTCCTTGAAAATGAAAAGAAAACAAAAATATTTTACAAATTTTACGGTTGCTCCAAAGATATTTACATATCCGCTAGCCCGGATCAAATTAACGTAGTTTTATATTAGAAAATATTTAATGAGTGGATTTTTTTAAAAGAAATCAAGCTAAATTTATGTTAGTTACAAATTATTTTTTTTTATGAGAAGCACCTAAAAGATCTAACTTTGCTAATCTCTTTTTTATAAAAAAAAAAAAACTACCTAACTAACTAAATCTTTTTGAAAAACTCGAGTTAAGAATTTTTATTTTAAAAAACTACTACATGATAAAAATTAATTTTCTAAATCCTAAATAAAAGATCAACTAAGATACAATCTACATACATATCTTTTTCAAATATATGAATTTCAGAGAAAAGATATGCAATTGAGTGGGTTCAATCCTAAATCTTATTATGCTACTTTTTAGTTGTAAAATGAACAAAAAAAAAAAAACATAATGCCTATATTATAAGATATTACATAAGCAATCATATAATACAAAGAAAAAAAAAATCAAAGATAACAATACATATACAACAAAGTATAGTATGAAATTAATGCAATATACTTCAAATGCATGCCATGCGATAAAGGTTAGTACATATTAAATTATAAGAATGGAATCATTATGAATCTACGGTCAAGAAATACGCTTATGTATAAGTGGATTGAAATAAAAAAATGAAGCTCATGGATACTTACATAGAAGAGTATTGATTCTTTTAATTTCCCCACCCCCCCCCCCCCCCTCCCTTTTTTTTTTTGAAAAAGAAAGCCCAACCACCTATAAATTATCAAGTTTTCCTACAATTTAACAATGACTAACAATTTTCTTTCAAAAAAATGATGCAAAAGAGTAGAGTTTATAGGTCATTGGCTCTATAGCTCCAAGCATTTTCAAAGAAAATGTTAGTAGGCTACAACGAAGCCTAAGTGGGCTTACCTAATATTGCCATGTGGAGTTAAAGACCTTAGCAACCTAAGGGCTAAACAATGGCGGCTTATCTTAAGTTCCTAAGACGGTCTAGGAGCGACTACAATTAAGCACATAAATAATTTTTTTTTCTTTTTTTCTTTTTTTTTTTTTAAAAAAACCCTAAATCCTTAATAATAGGCTTATTGGGCTAAGCTTTTCTTATAGGCTTGCATTACTTAAACCCAATTAGTATAACTATATTACAATATAGAGATAAAAAGAAATAAAAAATGAAAACCCAATAATTAATTTTTACTTTGACATGGCTAGCCCCCTAGGGTTCCTAGTAGAGTCCCTAAAAAGTCAAATTAGGGTTTTTGAGTTTTTGGGTGGGAAAACCCTAATTCAAATACTAGTTCACAGATTTTCTAAAAATAATAATTTTTTAGAAAATTTAACCTAAAAATCTAAATTTATGGACTAACTTATAAAGACTAAGTCACTATGTAATAATTAAAAAAAAACTAATGGACCTTTATTTTTATAATTTTTCAAAAAGATGAAAGGGCATGTGAAGGATGTTAAAATGCACAAAAATGAATTTTTAATTTTTTATTACGAAATTTCCCTAAAAATGAAAAGAAAATAAACATATTTTACAAATTTTACAATTGTCCCGAAGATACCTATGTAACCATTAGTCGGGATCAAGCCAACATAGTTCTGTATTAGAAAAGATTTAGTAAGTAGATTTTTTTTTAAAGAAAGCGAGCTAGATTTATGTTAGTTATCAAATTATTATTTTTTTATGAGAAACACCTAAAAGATCTAACTTCGCGAATCTCTTTTTTATAAAAAAAAAAAAAACTAATTGAATTTTTTTGAAAAAATTGAGTTAAGAATTTTTATTTAAAAAATCTACTACATGCTAAAATTAAAATTTCTAAATCCTAAATGTAAGATCTACTAAGATATGAACTAGATATATGTCTTCTCCAAAGATATGAATTTTAGAGAAAATATATTCAACTATTTCAAAACAATGCAATTTAATTAAAAAAATACTTGAAATTTATCATAAATTATAATTTATATAAAAATTGCAAAACTACATCACATGTAGTTTATGTTAAAATTTATTAAGAAAATTTTGCTAAAAAAATTAGTAAATTAAGGTAATAAATTAAAAATAAATAAATAACTAACTAAAATAGTTTCTCAATAACCTATGTGGTCAAATCATACACATGATTAGCTTAGATTGCATAAATTTGGAATGGATTGTAGTGAAGATGTACTATTAGTGATTGTGCGAGGATGCTATTCAACGTCTGATTGACGTGCAATTGTGGAGTATGGTGGATGTAAATGTAGCTATAGAGACATGGTGTAGGCAGTGAATGAACATGTGGTGTGTAAAGTGGACATGCATGTTGTTGTCTGGACGTGGTGTGAAGAAAGTGCAATACTATATGTAAAGTGGACATGCATACTCATGATCGGTGTGTATGTAGAGTCTGGTTTGCATGAGTGAATTATAGAATCTAGTTAGTGTGAGTGTTAAATAGTATGTGGCAAATTCGGCATGTGAGTGGCCATGAGTGTAAGTGTATGCGAGTGATATGTATATATCAGACATGAGAGAGTGTGTTTTGTGTTCGTGTGCGAGTGAATGATGTCAAGTCATATGAGTGAGCGTGAAGTACATTCACAAGTAATTGTGAAGACAGTGAGCAGTGAGGACATGATTAGTGAGTATGAGTAATTGATCGTATAGACGTATTCTATGTGAATGTGAAGTGTAGAGGTTGATCAATGTGGCATGTTATATCAGTATAAGGTATGGTTGTTGTGAAGATGTGTACTAAAAATTTTTTTAGACGTATGTAAGGATGTGTAATTGTGAAAATGTGTAAAAAATTTACAGCTAAATTACTATTTATAAGCTACACACTTAAATCTAAGATCATTTTGGATGAAGATTCAATCTTAACAAATCCACGATACGAAAGGTATAAGAATAATTGGTTTAGATTTATTAAATTTATTAAAGATTTAATTTAGTTTCTAGAAACCCTACATTGATTTTTGCTTTCTATTTTAGGCTCGATTTAGTCTAACTTAATTTTGCTCAAAATATACACTAACCCATTTAATAAATTCTAAGTCTATTTTTCCCCTAAATAAATTAAATAAAAATCTACTTTATATTAAACTAGACTAAAAATATATCCAAATGAAGCTCGACTATTTAAGATGCAGAATTTATTAAATTGAATATACATCTTTAACCGTTGTCTGATCCAATCTTAAACGACTTGACTTGACTCGACACTTTATATCTTGTCTTTCAATTTTCACTGTTTTTATTATCTTTTTTATTTTTCTTCTTCTTTTATTTTTCATATTTTTATTTTTATAATTTTTTCAATTTTGACCTAATAAAAAGAGAATCATAAAGGGAGAAAAAATGAGGTATCTACAACTACTCCCTTTTGTAGTAGAGCTTGGTTAAAACTTCATTACAAAAACAAAAGAGAAACTCATTTTTGTCGAATTTCATCTTAAATTGACAAGGTGAGAATCATTGACTTAAATGGTCAACTAAGTTGTGTCTCATCTTAAATAAGGATATTGACTTGAAAGGTCGATGCGAAGAAAAAAATCACCCATCTTGAGAGGTTGAGGCAAAGGAATTGAAGGCTAGTCTTAAAGGGACGAGGTAAAAGAATAAGAGACCTATCTTGAGAAGATAGGACAAAAGAACATGAGAGCCTATATTAAAAGGATAGGGTAAAGGATTAGGAGGCCTATCTTGAAATGATAGAGCAAAGGAATAGAAGGCCTATCTTGAAAGGATAAGGTAAAATATTAAGTGGCCTATCTCGAAAGCATATGGCAAAATATTAGGAGGCTTATCTTGAAAAGATAAGGCAAAAGAAGTAGAGGTCCCATCTTGAAAAGAAGGGGTAAAATGACAAGACATGTCTTGAAAGGATAGGGGCCTATCTTGTAAGGACCGGGCAAAAATAATAAAGGGGGCTTATCTTGAAAGGATAAAGCAAAAAGATTAAGGGCTTATTTTGGAAGGATAGGCAAAAGGATAGAGTACGCATCATGCCGAAAAATTGATGTTCTTAAAAGAAAAATTGGTTTTTCGAAAGGATAGATTTTTGGAAGAAGAAAACTTAACAAAATGGTTTGAAGGCATGGATACTTACATATAAGGGTATTAATTCTTTTAATTTCCCTTCGAAAGCCTAACCAACCATACATTATCAAATTTTCCTATAATTTAACAATGCATAACTCTTTTTTTTTTTTTCAAAAAAATGATGTAAAAGGGTAAGGTCTATGGATCTTAGGCTCTATAGCTCTAGACATTTTCGGAGAAGGAGCTAGTAGGCTACATCAAAGCTTGAGTAGGCTCGCTTATCACCACCAGGCGAGAGTAAAAATCCTAGTGACCCAAAGGTTATACACTGGTGATCTATCTTAAGTTCCTAAGGTAGCTTATGTTTGACCTCATTTAAGCACACAAATGATATTTACACTTAAAAAAAAAAAAACAGTTCCTAAATTCTTAGTAATAGGCCTATTAGACCAAGCTTTTCTTATAGGCCTACATCACTAAAACTTAGTTAGTACAATTATATTACAATATACATATGAAAAGAAATAAAAAATGAAAGCTTATTAATTAATTTTTATTTTTACTTGGCTAGCCCACTAAGGTTCTTAGTGGAGTTGCTAATTCAATTAAGCCTTATTTCGGTTTTTCTTAATTTAACCTATATTAAGCCAACTCACTTAATACAAATTACTTAACATAAAATTAAGGAAAAATATTTTTCTTTAAAAAATGTTTAGAAAAAAATATTTAAAAAAAAGACACAATTGTAATTGCTAACCAGTTAAACTAATAAAAAGTCAAATAAGGGTTTTTGGGTAGAGAAACCCTAATTCAGATACTAGTCCATAGATTTTTGAAAAAAAAATAATTTTTTAGAAAATCTAACAAAAAAATATAAATTTAGGGGCTAACATATAAAGACGAAGTTACCATGTAAGAATTAAAAATAAACAACTAGTGGTCCTTTATTTTTATAATTTTTTTAAAAAATGGAAAAGCATGCAAAGGATGTTAAAATGCATAAAAATGAATTTTAATTATTTTTTATTATGAAATTTCCCTTAAAATGAAAAGAAAACAAAAATATTTTACAAATTTTATGATTGCTTCAAAAGTGTCTATGTACCTACTAGTGAGAATCAAACCAACATAGCTTTGTTTCAGAAAAGATTTAGTGGGTGAATTTTTTTCTAACAGAAATTGAGTTAGATTTACGTTAGTTATTAAATTATTATTTTTTAAGAGAAACATATAAAAAACCTAACTTCGTGATTCTCTTTTTAAAAAAATACCAACTAACTAAATCTTTTTGAAAAACTTGAGTTAAGAATTTTTATTTGAAAAAACTACTGCATGCTAAAAATGAATTTTTGAAATCATAAATATAAGATCTACTAAGATATGATTGAGATGCATATCTTTTCCAAAAATATGAATCTCGAGGAAGAGATATGCAACCATTTGAAATTATAATTTATCTAACAGTTGCAAAACTACATGACATATAATTTATGCTAAAATTTATTAAAAAAACCTACACTAAAAAAAATTAGTAAAATAAAGTGATTAATTAAAAAATAAAATAAATAACTAACTAAAATAATTTCTCAATTACCTATGCGGGTCAAATCATATACGTACTCAACCTAGAATGTATGAATTCGGACTGGACTATAGTGAAGATGTACTATTCATGATAGTATGAGGATGCTATTTAATGTGTGATCGACATGCAATTGTGGAGTATAGTGGACATTAATGTAGCTCTAGAGGGATAGTGTGGGCAGTGAGCAACCATACATTGTGTAAAGTAGACATGTATGCTGTTATGGAGACACGGCGTAAAGACAATGCAGTGTTGTGTATAAAGTGGATGTGCATGCTTGTAATTGATATGTGTATAGAGTCTGGTTATACGTGAGTTAACTGTAGAGTTTAGTCAACATGTGAGTGAACTATGGAGTCTGGTTAGCGTAAGTGTTAGACAGTGTGTGGTAGATTCAACATGTGAGTGCTTGTGAGCGTAAATGTGTGCAAGTGATCTGTGTATGTCAAACGTAAGAGAGTATGTTTTATGTTCATGTGTGAGTGAGTGACATTAGGTTGTGTGAGTGAGCGTAAAGTATAGTTGTGAGTGATTGTGATGATAGTGAGCAGTAAGGATGTGATTAGTGAGTATAAGTGGTTGATCATGTGGATGTGTTCTATGTAAATGTTAAATGTAGAGATTGATTAGTGTAGCATGTTGTATCGATGCAAGGCATGGTTGTTGTGAAGATGTATGTAGAAATTGTGTACTAAAATTTTTTTTAGATGAATGTGAGGATGTGTAATTGTGAAAATGAGTAAAAATTTTACAACCGAATACTATTTATAAGCCATACACTTAAATCTTTTAGATCTTTTTGGATGAAGATTCAATCTTAACACATCCAAAATATGAAAAATATGATAATACTCGATTTAGATTTATTAAATTTGTGAAAGATTTAATCTAATTTTTAGAAACTCTATATTGCTTTAGGCTTTCAATTTTGGGCTCGATTCAGTCCAACTTAATTTAGTCCAAAATACACGCTAACCCATTTAATAAATCTTAAGTCTATTTTAGCTTAAAATAAATTAGATAAAAATTTATTTTATATTGCACTAGACTAAAAATATTTCTAAGTGAAGCTCAGCTATTTAAGATATGGAATGTATTAAATTAAATGCACATTTTCAACCATTATCTGATCTAACCTTAAACGACTCGACTCAACTTAACACTTTATATCTATTCTTTCAATTTTCGCTTTTTATTATTTTTTATTTTCGTTTTTTTTCATGTTTTTATTTTTTTCAAATCTAGCCAATAAGAAAAGAATCCTAAATAGTTAGGCTATAAGGTTAGTCTTTCTTTCACTTCTACAAAACTCCTCTCCTCTTTTTCTTCCCATCTGAATTTGACATTCTTTCTCATTAGCTTGGTAAGGGGTATAGCAAGTGTGTTGAAATTCCTGATAAATCTCTTATAAAACGATGTTAGTCCATGGAAACTTTTTACTTTGGCCCAAGTGGTTAGAGTTAGCTACTTGACGATTGCTCTAATCTTCTCGTCATCCACTTGCAAGCCTCTTCCGCCAACTACATAGCTTAGGAGTACTACTTCCTCTTGGAAATAGCAACATTTCTTAAGATTGTCGAATAACTTCTCGGCATAGAGGACATCCAATGTAGTACGTAGATGTTTGCAGTGGCTCGGCATGTCGATACTGTACACCAAGACGTTGTCAAAGTACATAATGATAGACTTCCCTATCAGATTTCTTAGTACATGATTCATTAGTTGCATGAAAGTGATCGAGGCGTTTGATAAGCTAAATAACACAACTATCAACTCATAGAGTCCATGCCATGTTTGGAATGTAGTGTTCCAATCATCTCTTGACCTTATGCGAATTTGATGGTAGGCAAACTTTAAATCAATCTTGTTGAAGATCTTAACTATACTCAATTCATCCAACATATTTTCTATCCTAAGGATAAGATAACTATATTTGATTGTGATCTTGTTTATAGCTTAGTTGTCAACACATATCCGTTAGGTCAGATCCTTTTTTGGCACTTGGAGTGTTGAGATAGCATAAAGGCTTAGACTTTCCCTTATGTACCCTCTTTCTAGTAGTCAATTGACTTGTTGTTGAAGCTTAGAAGCCTGTTCAAGACTCATCCGATAAGCTGACTTATTCCGTAGTATGGCGTTGGGTATCAAGTTAATGCAATGTTTTATGCCTCTAAATGGTGGCAATCCTTCTAGCAATTGCTTTGGAAATAAGTCAATATATTCATTTAACAACTCTCTTACTCTCTTACTTCTAGGGGTAGTTCACCTTACTCCCTCAACTCTAATAGTCACCTGACCAACATTAAGGTCAGTATGTCGACTTGAATAGCCTTTCGGAGCTCGGCTCTACTCATCAATAAAGTTTTCTTCAATCCTCGAGCAAGTTTTGCCTGCAGTTCGTTAACTTAACTAGATAAGATTGGGTTTAGTATGATCTTCCTTCCATCCTTCTGGAATACATAGGTGTTCCTGTATCCATCATGGATAACTTTTTTATCAGAAAGTCACAATCAGCCAAGCAACACGTGTGATGTGTACATACGTAGCACATTGTAAAGAATCTCGTCAATGTAATTTCCAGTTGTGATTGGCCATAATACTTACTGAGTGATATGTAGCATTCTCTTCTTATTTAGCCAATGCAACTTATATAGCTTTGGATAAGCGAGAGTCAGCAACTTCAACTTCAAAATTAAATCTACTAACGCCACATTAGTGTAACTACCACTATCTATAATGAGAGCGCATAGTTGGTCATTCACCTTACAAGTGATATGGAATAATTTTTTCCTCTACTCTTCCTCCTATAAGGGCTTTATACTCATTACATGTCAGATAACTAGAATTAATAAATCCAGGTCCTCATCAAATACTTCCTCTTCAACCAGTTAATTTTCTTGAAAAGTTTCTTTCTTAACAAGATTCTCTTCTTCGAGTTCGTCGTTAGTACTGTTTACTTCAAGCTTTAGGGCATCTCCCTTAATGACCATAGCCTTTTGGTTCAGATACTGAGCAGCCATATGTCAAAACCCTTAGCATTTGAAATACTTGATTTGGCTTACCTTCCTTCTAGATCCTTATCTTTTCTCATATGTTCGAGTCGGCACATCATTGTCAGGTCAACTCTTTTGCTTGGCTTGCACACTTACCTTCTTGGTCAACTCGGTACTTGATTAAGTTTGGTAACTTCCTTAACCAAGTCAATTTGGATCACCAGTTTGGCTCACTAGGATCAAGTCAGCATTCTGCTTCTTCTTTTCCTCTCTACTTACTGGGCTATTTGTATAACTTCATCCATTATGGTAAATTGTTGGAGTTCTACAATGTCTCATATATCACTCCTTAGACTAGTTAGGAACCTAGAAACTACTGGTATTAAAGGCTCCTCTACTTCATAGCGAATCATGAGCATTTAGAACTCTTAAACATACTAGTTGATAGTTTAGCCTCCTTGTCTCAACTTTTAAAGTCGAGAGAAAGTGTTTTATAGATAGGTGTCTAGCACAAACCTATTTCTAAGTATTCTCCTCATCTCAGGCGACATATTAATCACTCTGTATCCCTCTCATCTCTTCCTGACATGAAATTTTTTCCATCACATGGCGACATACCTAGAAAACTTAATAGCAACAGTTCTTACTTTCTTATAGTATTTATATTGGTAATAAACAAAAATACGCTCCATCTTCTCTTCTCAATCCACATAATCATCTGCACTTCCAAATCCATTGAAACTTGAAATTTGAAGCTTTACATGGTTAAACACTCCGGGTGCTCAAGCTCGTTCTTCTTCCTCAATATATTCTTCCTCCTCCTCTTCATCTAGATTCCCTAAGTCAATCCTTCTCCTTTACTCCTCCATCTCATACTTGTTGAGCTAGGTTTTGACCTCTAGCAAGTCAGGTAGCTTATTGAGTATTATGTTTAGCTTTAACTGGTCTAGAAGCCAATGCATGAATAACTCAAGTTAAATCCATAAGGAGGTTAGCCACCACATCAAGTCTCTCATCTACACTTCTTAGAGTACCTTGAGATTGTCGGCTATTGTAGACAATATCACTATTGTCATCCCTAGCACTAGTATTAACACTTAGGTCTATCATTTTTCTTTGAAAGATTCAAATCTCAAACTCCTCGACTAGGTGCTATAGTTGATAATATCTCTTGAAATGACATACATACACTCCCTTCAAATAAAAAGCTTAATAACCTAGCTAATGGTAGTACCCAGTCAGTTTTCTTCATAATTTGGGGATACATAAGCATTCCCTCAACTCTTTGTGTGATAAGTGAGAGTAGATAAAAAAACAAAACATAAAATAAGCACAACGAACATTTACAACCATCAATATCATAAGGCATTCAATTCCATATCTACAATTATCAAGACAACATGTCTATGTAGGGAGCACATATTATGCTAATGCACGTGATATCCTTGCCCAACTTAGCTCTCATCCAGTTAGTTGACACTCTTGAGCATATAGATACAAAGTTTAGGAACCTAGGGCAACAAGGAGCTACTAAAACCCACTGTACAACTGTCTTAATTGAAACCACATGAAAGTGGCTAGAATTAATTGACTAATGCAAATTTCTATGGTCAAAACCTAACCTAGAAATATCCAAACTTCCAAAAACTTAACCCATAGGTCTTTTTGCACCATGTCGTGAATGCAATAAGCAATACAACAACCTAATAATAGGTAAAAATCTCTAGTTCTACATCATAAACATCTCAATTAACTTAGATCCATCTATATGTCTAAACTTTATAAGTCGTCCCTTTATACAAGGTTCACTTTGGTAAACACCTACAAGGACAGATCAATTTTCAAGTTTTCTAAGTCAATAAAATCAATAAAATGCATCGACAAATCATTCATATATGAGGAAACACCTTACTTAATCAATACACATTCAATAGGATCACATACCCAATCAATCAAGCATACAATTGTAGTTTATAGCATAATTGACTCTAAGTTAACTAGATATAGGTTTACTTGAACAAAAATAGAAATATCTACTTACCAGAGCTTCACAGTAGTACAAAATCTTAAGTTTCATGATGTGGTCCTTCTTTAACTATCACACCTAGGAAAAATACACATAGACCCTAAGTTATCTGTGGGTCTAAAACAAAATCCATATAAGCTTACGTTTGCTTATTCTTTCACCATTACATTTTTGAACTTTGTTTAGCCATATCTTACTCATTTCTTATCTGATTTTTGTAAATTTTATATTATCATGATCTTTGTTTTGAATACTATTAAGATATTTTAAGAAATGAGATTGATCAATATGGTTATAAGTTTGAAAATTACCATTTTCGCTATCGACTCGATCATATGTTATCGTAACTTCATAATTAACTCAAATAAAATTTAATTTTAAACTAAAAATCCTAAAAATCACACTTACTAAACTAGACCAATCAATAATATGTGCCAAAAATGTTGATCCTACATGAACGTAGAAAGTATCTTAATAGTATTAGTTACAATTTTACAAATTAGGCTAATATATAAATACGTAATAAATAGTATACAAGCCCAATTAATTCCATTAAAAACACCATGAAGTCAGAAAAATACATAGTTTCAATATTGACCATTATTTTCACTAAACTGGCTTCTCACCTATTTTACAAAAATGAAAATTTTAACTCAAAATAATGGAAAATTAGGCAAAGACGCAAATTTAATTGCAAGATAAAAATCAAGTATTACAAGTATTATTATAAGCTTGCAAAAGTTAAAATAGGTAGGGATCATTACTTAATTTACCTAAAAACTAATTATTTCCACAATTCGATAAAATTGCCAATTTTAAATTGTAAGCATGCTTATTTTCAAAATGTCTTGTTTCCATAATTAAATACATATATTAATTGTATTATATACAAAAACTAAGCTTGAAACACCACCATATAATATATTTAAAAATTAAATCAAAATTCCCTCAAACAGGTATTTTCTTAAGGATCTTATATTTCTAGTTGATATTTAATTAAAATAAAATTACAACATTAATCTACACCTAAAATAACTCCTAAAAACATTTAATAAGATTTGATATTTTTATAAAATTAAAGAACTAACGAAGGGAAGGTAAAGAGACCTAAACTGCCACCTAATGGCTACCCTCCACCACCATGCTTTGTTGAAACAACTCCCTTCATAGCTAACCTTAAGACCCCAAAATGGCTCAATGTTAGGTTTTCGTTTGATGCGTGGACCTTATGTACCTAGATTCGACTCTATTTTTGTATTTTTTTTTTTCTAAATTTTTCTTGAGTTATTTTCTTGTGTTTTCAAGTTTCTAAAATGTTACACTTGAAGTGTAAATGTCCTATTTATAGAGCTAGAGGAGGTTGTGTCCAAAAAGTAAGTACCATGTGTCAAAAGCCTAATTATCCTTGTTGTCCAACTTTGCTAGGTGTTGTCTCCTTATAATTTGGCTTTTCACTCACCATTCCTAGGTGATCCTGAGCTACCATATCATATCGATGAATCATCAAGTTAATTTTTATACAATTTTAATCATTTTTATATTATTTTGCCTATATTTTATAAATTTATATTATTATACATATATATTTTATACATATTATTTGTATTAGACATACTACATCTATATTATATATGATTTCACTTTACTTGATTATTTTTATAAGTTAAATAACTTTATCTCTAAGATCTCATTATGTCTCGAATCTTGAAGTTTATGTTTTTGATAAATATTGGCTTTACCTAAAAAATTACGCCTTTATCGAGTTAATCCTTTTATGAAGTCTATTTTGAGAAATTAACTTTACTATAATACTTTTTTAACTTTTCTAGCCTCGTAATGAAGTTTCAACTAAAATGGATAATGTTACCCGATACCCTAAATTTAAAGGCTTAGAACCTTAGGTATTACAAGAATTCCATTACTTTCCCTCACTTTCCTTTCCTTTCCTTCAACATGGAAAGAAACCTTTACCTTAATCATAAACAAGCATGCACTTTTTTAAGAGATTTCTTGCAAACATTGAGTAGAAAATATGTTTCATCACATTATATATGTTAAATTACTCCTAGAAATCAACATTTCTATACATAGAAGTCAAACTATTCTTCATGAAATCCTATGTAAAAATTCAATTTTTATACACAATAGCAATAAATTTAAGAAAAGAAATAGATAAAGATATGTATCTTAAATTTGTAGTGTGTAGTATTGGATCGTGAAATTTTGTGAGTTTTTTACGTAGGTATGGAGAGAAAATTGAGAGGAAAATGTGTTTCAGAGACAGAAAGTAAGTTTAGAATGAAAAAAGATAAGGTCTTAACTATGGTTTTCGAATTCATGAAAGTTATATTTAAGGATCACAGTCATGGAGTATGGGCATAGTCCTTGCTTTTGCCTTAATATTGCAAACTTGGTAAGTTTACGGTTAAGGACAATTGGTGTAGTCCTAGTATTAGATCTCACATCCAACAATTTATTGAGTTCTTCTCGAAATAAATCACATGGGGATCACGGTCTAAGTCCACAAGCATGGACTTTGGCCAAGATCTTCCCTTGATTCTTGAATTTTAAGTGACTTAGTTTTCCTTGACATGGTTCTTAAAAATACTCTAAAAAATTCCAAATTAAAATGAATTGAAGTACAAAAGGAAATCAAATAACACCTCAATTAGATGACAACTCAAATTTTACTATTGTACAAGCAAATTCAATAACTGTCTTTGGATGACACTAAATTATTCAAGTAAGAAAACACTAACTGATGTCTTAGAAGATGATACTTGAATATGATACACAATAGATGAATGATCTAACAAAAATAACCAAACTTAAGCAAACCAAACTTAGGCTACCTCTTAATGAGTGTTGCTATTTTACATCATTAGCTCGATAGTTGAATCCATCCCTTAATTCAATTTCCTAGTTATTAACTGCAACACTTTGCCAATTAAAAGCATGCTAATAAGGAAAAGTACCACAAGAACTGTAGGGATGATTTATTATAGGTATGTTAAAATAATTAAGAAATTAGGTTTTTTGCTAATGTCCTATTTAGGTTAGTCTCTTGGCTCCTCAGCAATAGTGCCAAAAACTTGATTATGTGCATAAGGCAAGTGTACCTAGTCAAGTTATAGTATAGCTAAAATGAATTGTGAGTCTAAGTGTTGATCTTATGATGAACCATATATATGACAACCTTAATTACTAGCACATTACTGTAAATCACCAATTATCTAACTTAAGAAATTGGAATAATTATGATTAAGAGGTAAGGATGAATAAGGAATGGTAAATAACATAAGAACAAGAAAGTGAATAAGAACAATTAAAATAACTAAACTAAACAAACAAGACTAATTAAAATAATTAAGTATGATTTGATTAAAATAAAGAGCACATAATCCTTAGTGAATCGTTGTTATTTACTACATAGTTTTATACAACTTTCAATCTCAATTATTCTTTAGATCATGGGGATGCCTAATCTGACTTGTTCAGCCTCACATCTTTAGTCTCTTCTTAATCCTAAGTTCATCTCTACTTGAATTGCTTTTGAAAGGGTATTAGGATAGTATTAAGAACATGGATCCTGCTATTAGGTTAGCTATACTAGAGTTGCCTTCATCTGAAACGATTTAGTCAGTATTAATCCCATCAAACTACACTAGTCTATTCATTACAGGTCTCACATCTCTATAATAAACTCAAACATCAAACTAGCAACCTAAGTAAATACTAATTGATGACAATATATATTGTGTAGACAGATCTTCAAAGAATAATATCATAGATTGAATAAGAATAAATTATTGCAATAGGAACTAAAGTTCAATGATGAGTCATTAAGAATAATTCAAAGAAACAACATGATGGAAAGAAAAGAAGAAGAAGCATGAGAGTCCTCCAATAAAATTTTAGTCTACAATCCTTTCCTAAGGGGGGCTCTATTTGTAAACCTAAAATTAGACATCTATTTATAAGAATGAGACCAAGGTTTATAAAGAAAACCAAATAAAAATAGGATATTCTAAAATCATTGCAAGTCTAGGGGTAAGGTATATGGTCGTAGAGTTTAAGTGTGTCCTTGCGCTTTATCTGAAATCTTCGAAAATTTGATGGAATTTAAGGACATGCAATACATGGCCATGGACCATGGCCATATTCTTCAACCACAATCTTCTTAGACTTCGTTTCTCCTTCAAAATTCTTCTACTTCAATCCTTGATTAACACTTTTGTCTAAATATGCTGCAAAACTTGATAAAAATCCTTAAAACTTCATAAAATGCTTTTGAAGTCCCTGGAAATGAAAATCAAACTAATTCATCTCAAAATATTATGTAATTGACTAAATTAACATCTAAATTAGCATAAATTAACTATAGAATTCATGTTATTAGAGACCCTTTGATGAGATATTCTTTCCTAAAGGGATAGAAAGAGCTCCTTGCGGTCTATCTCAGTGAGAACTTTTGATTAGATGTTCTTTCCTAAAGAGATGTAATTGACAACAATATGACTGTCTATCATAATGAGACTCTTTAACTAGATATTATTTCCTAAAGGGAATGATAGCATTAAGGTTATCTAAGGATAAGTCTCCTTGTAGTTTATTTTAACGAAACCTTTTAGTGAGATATCCTACTCCAAAAGGCATTTGACTGGTTAAGGTTTCTATGAGATATCCTACCTTAAAAGGAATTTAACGGGTCAGGGCTCTTATGAGATGTCCTATCCTAAAAGGAATTTGATGGGTGAAGGCTCCTACGAGATGTCCTACCTTGAAAGAAATTTAATGAGTCAGGGCTCTTATGAGATATCCTACCTTAAACGAACTTTGGTAAGTCAAGGATTTTGTAAGATATCCTACCTTAAAAGGAATTTTATGAGTTAGGACTCCAATAGGATATCCTACCCTAAAGGAATTTAACCAGTCAAGGCTATTGCAAGATATCTTACCTTAAATAATATTTAATGGATTAGGGTTCTGATGAGATATCCTACCCTAAAAGTAAATTGATGGGTTAAGGCTCCTATAAGATATCCTATCCTAAAAGAAATTTGACAAGTTAAGGCTCTTATAAGTCTCCTACCCTAAATGGTATTGATAGGTTAGGGCTCTTATGAGACATCTTAACTTGAAAGGAATTTAATGGGGCAAAGTTCTTATGAGATATCTTACCCTAAATGGAATTTGACAGGTTAGGACTACCTTAAATAGTATTTGATGGGTCAGGGCTCTTATGAGATATCTTACCCTAAAATGTGGATGTTGCCTTAATAGTACATCTTTGAAAGGATGGGTAGTGCCCTGATGGGTTAGCATTCTGAAATTTTTCGAAATGGTAGACAACACTCTACAAAGAAGGCAATCAAGATAACTTCTAAAATAAGATGGTGCTCCATCGAGCAAGCGATTCGGATGCTTTGAAAAACATAACAATGCTCTATCAAGTAAATGATTTAGATATTTTAGAAAAGGACAATGCTCCACCAAGTAAATAATCTAGATTTTTTTTTTTTTTTAAAAAGGAAGTGCTCCACTAAGTAAGCAAGGATATCACTCCACTAAGCAAGCGATCCATATGTTTTAAAATAAGATAACTTTCCATCAAGCAAGCGATCTAGATCTCTCTTTTTTTTTTTTAGTACTCTACAAAGTAAGTAAACTAGATATTTTAGGAAATATGATAGCACACCATAGAGCATGTGTTCTTGATACTTCTAAACAACAAGATAGTACTCTACGAAGCAAGCAATCTAGATATTTTAAAATAAGATAGAACACCATTGAGCAAGCAATTCAAATACTATTTTTTTTTTAAAGGAAGGACAATGCTCCATTGAGTAGGCAATCCATGAGGATTTTAAAACTAGTCCTCTAAGCAATGGATCTAGATACTTTTGGAAAGTTAGACAATGGTCCACCAAGTAAGCAATCTATAGGAATTTTAAAATAGGATAGCCCTCCATAAAGCAAGTGATCCTAAATTTTTTAAAACATGGATTTAAGAGGTTTGGATATCTGGAATGGGCATGAACTTATTCAACCTAATCAAATGGAGGAAATGAATGGAAGGTGTTTCTTAATGTGGCTACTAAGGAGTGAGCCCCTGAACAAAACTAACCTTAGGTGTTTATCTTGTATGGATTGACTAATCATTGTCTTAAATTGAAGGGTTGTGCACTAAGTTTTTATCAATAGTGTAAACATCAAGGTTTTGCTAGAATAGACAAAATGGGCCACTTGAACAAACATCTCAAATAGAGACTTGCCCATCGAGGCCTAAACTTGGCCATTGAGCTGACCATAGGAAGACAAGACTTGAAGGTTGGTTGGTAGCTACTTAGATTAGACCTACAAGGAAACCTGGAAGACTTAGGTTTGAGAGATACAAGAATAAAAGATTCCTTAAACTATAACTAATTTCGTATTTTTTCTATTTTTTTTTTTCAAATTAGGGTTGTAGCCCTTATTGCAAAAAAAGAAAAAAAAAAGAAAGAAAAGAAAAGAAAAGAAAAATAAAAAAGTAAACCTCCTCCTCCTTCTTCTTCTCTTCTTTTGGATTGCTAACAAGTAAGAGGGTTTTAAGGGCTCTAAAGATTGCTGATAGATGTTAGACTTGCCTTGTTACTTGATAGTCATTTACTCTTTCCAAACATTATCTAAAGCTTCAGTTTTGTGCTTAAAAGTTGTGGTTGATGGGAAAATTAATCTCTTGTTGTCTTGATTTTATCACATCTTTGAATTTTCTGAAGTTTTATCATGACTCATTTAATCTACTTAACTCTTTTGGTGTGATTCTTTTGCATGCCATTCTTTTGAAGCTTCTAATGTTAAGGGCTCCAATCTTCATCATAGGGTGAATGACCTATGTTATTTAGGGAAATATTGCTTGTTGGATTTAGATTGCAAGTCTTTACATTATCTTTTCTTGAAATAGATTTCCCACTAATTGAATTATCTAGTTTAAGAGGGTTTCCTCACTCTCTTAGTTCTTATTTCACTCTTGACTCCAAATTTAAAAAATTATGGTCTATCCTCAAGTGATATGCCTTAGTCAATCAATTATGTTTTTTTCGAACTTATAATTCAGTATAGGCTTTTTGTTAGAGGTTTCAAAAGAGAATGATGAAAAGGCTTATTTTAAAAGAATTGTCTTCTCAACTCAAGTTTACAAGTCAAAAACCTTTAGAATAAACTAAAATGAGCTTACCTTTAGTTTCATGAGTAATGATAATCCATTCCCTCTAATCAGAAGAGCTTCTTAAGGGTGGTGTTATAGGAGGGCCCATGGGGTAGCCCTTGAGTTTTGAGCTATGAGTCTTATCTTTAATTCTTGATGTGGTTGAGCTTCTTTAGGCTTTAAAAGGTACCTTGAGATTTTGAGCTTCGATCACTTTCTATGCTTATTCATACTCCTTGCTTTTTTCTTATAGGATATAGATTGATGCCCCTCTTTTTTCTTTTTCCTTCTTTTTTCTCTCCCTTTTTTTTTTCTTTCTTTCCTTTTTGCCTTTTTCTTGATATTCTTTCTTTAGTTTTTTCCTCTATTTTTCTCACTTTTTCCCTCCTATCTCTTTATTTCCTTTCACTCCTTTTGCATTTCATCTTGCAAGCTTTCAATGATGGTAATTGTTTCTTACCATTCTTTGATGACTTATAGCTCAAAATATGTGAAGCTTATGGAATCGAAGCTCTTCTTCCTTACAATGATTATCCATGAATTGGTGTGAGTAAATTAAGCACATATTCGTTCATTCTTTTTCTCTTAATTAATGACCTTAACCTCCTAATTGCCTTATTGTAAGATGGTCCTTAATTGGGTTTAATTTTGAAAGATCCTTCCTTAAAAGGTACAAATGGGCTTACAATAGAAAAATTTATTTAGGCTAATGAAAAGACACCCTAATGTCATTTCGAATTATGTATCAAATTCAAGACAAACCTCCTTTAAGGAACGAGTCTAAATTCCTCATATTAATGTCATCCACTCCTAAGTGTGTTTAGGATAAGTGTTTAGGACTTGATTTATCTCTTTCCATCTTAAACTCTTCAATTGGTAAGATACCTATACTCTTTTTCCTTGACATTTCATTAGGCTTAACATTTGCTTCTCTTGATTTAATTTTCCTTAAACTAGTTTAGACAATTTAGCTCTTCAAATACTAATCTCTTATTGGACCAATCTTTTGTCGCATCATATTGGATACTTCTATCTTGATGGACATGGATGCGCTCATATTCATCTAGAAACTTAATTTCCCTTGCCTTATCCAACTTATTTGGCTTAGAAAATGCTACCTAGTTGAGATGAATTTGTTAACTAGGCTATATACTTGTTGCAGACAGATTTGATAATTTAAGCTTGATCAGCTTTTTTAGAGGGTTTATTGGTTCAACCCATCCTCTTCATGCCCTGCTAATGATGGACTAAGATCATTCTAAAGGAATGCCTTCTCATCTTCTCTTAGATTAATTGTTCCCTAAGTTCAAGCTTCAAACTCCGAATGTGCAACCCCTTTAAGTAATGGTTCAGATGATTTTTTGGTTCCTTTAGGGCTTTGTAGTGTAGATAGGATGTCTCTACTACTTTTGAGGATTATTCCTTTCAAACTCTTTGTATAGGCTTTCCTTTTTTCCCTAACACTAAATCTAATGGACTTTCGGTGCTTTTGATTTAATCAAACTTCTAGACATAGAGTAAATCACTATAAGCTTTAGGTTAGGTCGATCCATTTAAAAGCAACCATTGGAAGTCCTCTAAGGAATCCTTACTTGTTAGCAAACCCTTTTTTTCTTATTTTTATGATTTTTTTTCTACTATTCCTAAAGATAGTATATGATTAGACAGTGTTCCATGTGTTAGCTAAGACCCTCAAAGATTTATGAAGAGGGAAAAGCACCTTAAAGGAAATATAAGAAAGAAAAGCACCCTATGGGCTGGCTTAAAACCTAAAGGAAACATAAGACAAGGCATAAGTTAGCTAGCACCTTAAAAGATGATTAAAGAAGTAAAAGCATCACATAGGAGTTAGCTAAAAACCCTAAAAAATGGTTGAAGAAGGAAAAACACCTTGTAGGCTCACTTAAAAGATAATACAAGAAAGGAAAGTGCTTATGCTGGCTTAAAACCTTTAAAGATGATTAGAGAAGGAAAACCATCCTATAGGCTGGCTTAAAGCTTTAAAAGAGGTGTAAGATAGGATGATGATTGATGAGCTGGTTAGGACCCTAAAAGATGATTGAGGAAGCAAAAGCCCTTCATAGGCTGGGTAAGACCCTAAAAGGTGGTTGAAGAAGGGAAATCACATTGTAGGAGTTGGCTAAGGCCCTATAATGTTCATGAAAGAATGATAACATTTTGGGAGCTTAGAAAAAGTGGTGACTATTCGCAAATTACAATTCTTAGAAGAAGTGACAAACTTAATAGGCAACATAATTGTTATGACAATTAAATCAATAAGATTGAACTTAATGTAACAAATGAGTGAAAACTGATAAAGTGATAACTATCGACAACCTAAAGAAAAATTTAAAGAAGAAATCAAAGTGTTTTTTTTTTTCATTTTTTTCTTCCTTTTTTTTTATTTGATAATCCCTTACACAATGTCGACTATAGTCAAAGGTGTTAGTTTTTAAGGGGACATCCGCTATTGACAAATGAAAGAAAGATGATTACATCCTAAGGAAAGTATAAATGCAAATATATATATATATTTTATTTTTTTTTCTCAATTTGGCTTTGTTTTATTTTATTAGGCAATAAGATTGTAATATTTACAAGATGCTTCATATTACAGAAAGAAAAAATTTATTGATTATAAAGGTGATAAATACTATTTACATAGTTAGTAACTTATAAGGCACTGATGAGTATAAAATTATACTCATCTGCTATACTATTTTCCTGAATAATTTGAGTAATTTTGATATAGATTAATTGAATTTACTATTGATTTTAGTTATTTTTATTTCAAGACTCAATTAAAGTGATATGATGAAAATATGAGAATTTAAGTGATTTTTTGGAGAAAATTTCATCTATTTCGAAGGATAATTTGAAGATGGCAAGAATCAAAGAGAATTTGATTAATAAATAAGCAAAGAAGATGACCGTGGGTATGCACCACAATCATGTTCCTTGGCCATGCAATCCTCGTCCTTAATTGCAATTCGAATTTTGAAAGATTTTTTACAATGGCACGACCATGGTTACCTACCATAGTTGTGTTCCCCAGTCATATCCCTTTCGTAATTAATTTCAAAACAATTCTCATAAGAATTATTGCAATTTTTTGTTCATACCCAGCAACCACAACTGTGTTCATAGCCTTATACACCCAATTTGTTATGATATACTTGCTATTTAGAGATTATTTAGTCCAAACATTATAAATAGAAGGTAAAAAATTGTATCTGAGAGAAAGAGCATAAGGGAACGAGAGAATAGGCAATAGAAACACTCTTATGATTATGAAAGTTTCTATCTTTCTTGTGATTCTAGCTTATAAGCAGCGATATCTACATTTGTAAATCATGGAGGTAATAATGTATTGTATTTAAATTGTTTTATTTTAATGCAAACTTCTTATTTTTATTAATTCAATTACACAATTAACTTGAACTAAGTTGTTATTATAAAGTCTTAGCTTAATTTATCTGATATTATATATTGAAATCGCAAGGCCAATACATAATTCTATATATCGTAATTGAAAGGATTCACTATAAGCTTAAAGATAAGTCATAAGTTGCTTCCAAATTTAGTTTATTTATTATTTATGTGTAGGATTCCTATTCTTAATACTATTCTAAAGAGTTCTCTCCTGGAAGCAATTTAGGTAAGATGTAATTAAGATTAGAATCTAATAGAGAAGTAATGCCCATTAGATTAACATTTGAATTTCTATGGTTAATAAAAGTAAGAGATTCATTAAAATCCTAAAAGATCCTACTTGTTATACTCATGGTGATCAATGTCTAAACATCCCATTTTATGTTATTTAATTTATTCCTATTATTGGATTATAGTTAATCTTTTTTTTAATTTCTATTTCTTGTTTTCATTTATTTTATCAACTATATTGCAATTCAATATAGATTAGAGTAATTAGAACAAGTGAGTAACTATTTAGTCCTCATAGGATCGACATCTTAGGACTCTTGTAACTCTCTACACTATAACTTGAAAAGTGAACTTACTTAATCACATGGTATATGCTCCATTGTTGGGGACTATTAATTAGGAAAGTCCATTTCTTTATTACTCTATCATTCTATTTTTTGTTACTTTTCTATTTGTTTTTGTTAAATATCCAAAAATCTAACTTGAATTTTCTATTTTGTGTTGAGGAAAAGTTAGAGCGATGGCAAATAAATTATGTTCGACTATATTAAGTTGTTGACTAATGGAGCCAACTTTAGTATTACAAGACCAGCTATCGCTACAAATGAATTTATGATCTCACCAATTATTATCCAAATGGTTTAGTAGTAGCTGCAATTTGAAGGCGCTCTAGAGAAGGACCCACATATGTATCTTGCCAGCTTTTTAAAGATTTGTATGACTTTCAAAATAGAATGAGCTATGGATGATGTGGTAAGGTTGAGATTATTCCAATTCTCTTTGTAAGGAAAGCAAGGCAATGGTTAGCTGTACAACTTGGGATTTACTAATAGAAAATTTTTTTCCTTTAGCTAAGCTTAGGAGTGATATCTCATCATTCACTTAGTTTGATGAGGAAAAAATTTATCATTCTTAGGAGTGTTTAAAGGAGTTGCTTAGAAAATGCCCAAATCACGTTTTACCACTTTAGATGCAAGTACACACTTTTTACAATGGATTGCATTATGGAACTAAACAATTTGTTGATGCATCTTCAAGTGATACATTAAACTCAAAAATGCCTAGTGAAGCATATTATTTAATTGAGAGCTTAGCCATGGATAGCTACCATTAGGAAGGTGATAAACTTGGTAGAAAGAAATCAACATTGAAGGATACAGAGTCCACCACTACCTTAGCTACACAGTTGGAAGCACTACACAAAAGGTTAGATCTTTATCTTATGTTAGCACAACATTCTATGATGCCTAATATAGTTAACCTAAGAGGATACATATCACCTTATTATCAGAAAACACCTTATTATGGTATGAATTAAAGGGGTTTTCATTGTTTATCTTTTAATGACCATTAAGAATGGTGTAAGTAATGTTTCTCTTATGCAGGTAATTCTTTTTATCTACCAAGGAATGAGAATGTTCCTTATGGATTTCAAACTCACCATCTAAAAGGGGAGAACTCGAAACTTAGGGATGTTGACTAAGTGCATGTAGGATAGTGATGCCAAATTATTGAGTAACGAAATGTGCATAATGCAAATTTCCAAGATTGTAGTTGAAAAGTAATTTAAGTGTTTACCACAAGCTCAAGTGCAAGCCATGACCTTGAGAAGTGATAAGGAGTTGTAAGTTGCTAAGTAACTCAAAAAGACACAAATCAACCTTGAACTAGTAAGAGAGGAGGAGATGGATGAAGTTGCAAAAACCCTTGAATTGCCTAAAGAAGAACCAAAACACCCAAAGGTTAAGGAATATAAACCATCCATAGTTATCAAAATCGCAATTTTAACTATGCAATTCTATAAGTTTATGATTTTAAGATGCCCTTCCAAGTTAACTCATGTATAGACACTTTTTCATATACAAATTTACGTTTTTAACTGAGTTTATTGATTCTACATATCTAAGTTGAATGACTAAAATATAAAAAAATAGAATTAAGCTTTTACAAGCCATCAACTATTGGAGATTACATCGTTTTTGCTATCACATATATATTTTTTTCTCTTTTTCTCTCTCTTAATCACTTATTTTATGTTCATAGCATTCACTTAAATTTCAGCTCAAATAGCAAAGATTATAAGAAAAATTATATAATTCAATTTATGTCATCTATATTTTAAAATGAGTTGAAACATTTAATTCCTTTTAATTCATTATTTTTTTAAAGAAAATAATGGAAAATGTTTAGTTTCAACTTTGTTTCTTCTTCTTCCGTATATATTTAATTATATATTATTTTAAAAAAATTCATGAAAAATAACTTAATCTCTTCATTTTCATATTTCCATCATATATTTTAAGTTTTGAATAACTATTATAAGTATTTCCATAGTTTTTTAAAGCTATTTTATATAGTTTGTAGAAACTTATGTTTTTACGTTTCGATTTTACATTCTGGTTTTACTAAATCTTCAGTGATTCTAAATATAATTACAAGTTTAACAACCTTAAAACCATCCATTCCATACCCTTAAGCGTTAAGGAAGGGATGCACCAATGAGCAATATGATAGGCTTTTAGACTTATTTAAACAATTGCACATTAATTTACCTTTTGTGGAAGTATTGTTACAGATGCCCAAGTATGCGAAATTTCTAAACGAGCTGCTCTCCAATAAAAATAAGTTAGAAGAATTATCTATCGTCATGCTCAATGAGGATTGCTAAACCATCTTGCAAAACAAGCTTTCCATAAAGTTAAAGGAGCTAGGGAGTTTTACTATCCCCTATCTTATTGGAGATCTGTTTATTAAACAAGCATTAACTGATTTAGGTGTTAACATAAACTTAATGCCTTATAGGTTATTTAAACAACTAGCCTAAGGTAAAGCTAAATCAACTAGGATGAGTTTACAACTAGCTAATAGATCAATAACATATGCTAAGGGTATAATTGAAGATATACTTGTTAAAATACATAAATTTATATTTCTTATGGATTTTGTTACATCAATCATTGATGAGGATATTGAGGTGTCACTCATTCTAAGTAGACCCTTTTTATCTACAACCAAAGCTATTTTAGATGTTAGTGATGATAAGCTTATATTAAAGGTAGGAGAAGAAGAGATGATAGTTACAATTAAAGAAGTAATGAGAAAATGTATGGAATAGGACAACACGTATTTTAATCTTGATTTCACTTATTGCTTTGTGCTTGATACTTACAAGAATTATTATCTAAGAACCTTTGGAATCATGCTTAACACGAGGTATTCATGATGAAGAATCTAGTGATCCAAATATGATTATAGAAGAAGCTCAGCTAAAAATCAATCTTCTAACTCAAGACTAAAGGTTTGAGCACGTGAAGGAAGAATTCTATTGAAGAATTGTTGGATTTAGATTTCAAGAAACTTTCAGACTATTTGGAGTATGCATTCCTAGAGAAAAAACTCAAAGTTGCCAATAACAATTTCCTTAGGATTGATTGCATAGCAAAAGAGTAAACTCCTCGGCATACTGAAGGATCACAAGAGAGCGATTGCATGGAAGATTTCTAATATCAAGGGAATTAGTCCCTTATTCTATATACATAAGATCTCTCTTGAAGAAGGTTATAAACCCGTGGAACAACTGCAAAGACGTTTGAACTCAAACATAAAGGAAGTAGTTAAGGTAAAAGTAATCAAGGTTTTGGATGTAGGTATGGTTTATCCTATTTCTAATGGTTCTTAGGATAATCTTATGTAAGTTGTACCCAGAAAGGAAGGAATGAAAGTAGTACCAAATGAGCAGGATAAGCTAACTTTGATGAGAGATGTTATAGGGTGGCAAGTCTATATCAACTATAGAAAGCTGAATGACACCATAAGGAAGGATCATTTTCCGTTACCATTCGTCGACCAGATGCTAGAACGTCTTTTAGGTCATATGTTTTATTACTTTTAGATGGTTTATCTAGTTATTTTCCAATTCCTATTACTTTAGAAGACCAAGAGAAAACTACTTTTACATGTCCTTACGATACATTTGCATATAAAAAGAATAAATTTTGGCTTCTGTAATGAACTTATGACTTTTCAACGATGCATGATGGCAATATTTGATGAATTCATGAAGGATATAATAGAAGTTTTTGTTAAAGATCTTTCAATTTTTAAGAATTCATCTGATAATTTCCTTAGGAACCTTGAAAAAGTATTGGCTAGATGTGAAGAGACTAATTTAGTATTAAATTGGGAAAAGTGCTATTTTATAGTATAAAGGGGGATAGTGTTAGGACATAAGGTGTCTTGGAGAGGCATAGAAGTCGATATTGCCAAAATTGACACTATTTCTAAGTTATTTTCCAACCTTTGCCCTCCAAAATATGTTTGAGCCATATGCAATTTCCTTGGACATGTTGGGTTTTGCCGAAGGTTTATTAAAGATTTTTCTAATATAGCTAGACCTTTAACCTAGTCATTAAAAAATGATACTTCATTTATATGCATTTACTACTTTAAAAGATAAACTGACTAATGTCCTTATCATGGTAGCTTAGCATTTGAACTAATGTGCAATGCTAGTGACTATGCTTTAGAGGCGAGAAAAAACATTTCCAACCGATCTATTATGTAAGCAAGAGTTTGATTGAGACTAAGGAAAATCACACTACTATGGAAAAGAAACTCTTAGTAATAATCTTTGCCTTCAATAAATATAGGTCATATCTTATCTTCTCTAAAGTTATTGTTTATACTAACTACTCTATTTTGTGATACTTGTTGAATAAGATAGATGTCAAGCTGACTTGATCAAGTGGACTCTTTTACTCCAAGAATTTGACCTAAAAATTAAAGATAAAAAGGAAGCAAAGAATTTGGTAGCCAACCATTCTTTACATCTTGAAAACCCTTAACTGGAGAAACTCAATGAACAAGAAATCAATGACAAGTTCCTATATGAGAAGTCGTACCAAGTCTTTAGGAAACTCTTTGGTTTGTTAACATAACTAATTATCTAGTAGCTAGGATTATCCCTTTAGGACTAGATTTTAAACAAAAGAAAAAGTTTTCCCATGACATTAAAAGTAATTTTTTGGTAGACCGTTATTTATTCAAAATTGGTGCAGATCAAATAGTTCATAGATATGTCTCTCATTTAGAAGATTGGTAGATTCTAGAGCATTATCACTCAAGACCAATGGGAGGAAATTTGAGTGTGAAATTTGATCTATGAATTTTTTTTATATTTGTAGTATAGATTTTAGGGGACCATTTCTAAATTCAAATGGAAATAAATATACCTTAGTAGCCATAGATTATGTGTCTAGATGGGTAGAAGCACAAGCTTCACCAAGCTTTACCAACTAATGACTCTAACATAGTAAGATAGTTCCTAAAGAGCCTGTTCTCTAGATTTGGTGCTCCTAAAACATTGATAAGTAATAGAATAACCCATTTTGATAATGTTTGGCTAAAGAAAGTTTTAAAATGATATGGAGTTAAGCATCAAATTGCAACACCATACCATCTATAAACTAGTAGACAAGTTGAAGTAGCAAATAAGGATCTTAAACAGATTTTAGAAAATGCCATCAAGCATAATCATAGAGATTAGTTTGAGAAGCTCAACGATACTCTTTAGGCCTATAGAACCACATACAAGACACTGATTAAAACGATCCCATATTAGCTTATATATGGTAAAGCATGTCATTTACCTATAGAAATCGAGCATAAGGCCTACTGGGCCATAAAACGTGCTAACCTTAATCTTAAGCACGCAGGCAAATACAGAAAACTTCAACTAAATGAGCTAGAATAATGGCAAGATATTGCCTACGAGAATTTAAGGATATTCAAGGATAGAGTCAAGTGATTTCATGACAACCGGATTAGGTGAGGAAAACAATTCCAAGTTGGAAATAAAGTTCTACTATGCCAGTTTTGGTTCAAGCTCTTTCTAAGTGAACTTAGATCTCGATGGTTAGAACCTTACATTGCAATATAAGTATTTCTGTATAGAGAGATGGAAATATTGAGTCTTGATAAAGGAACTTTTAAGGTAAATAGGCATCAATATAAAATATACCTAAGAGGAGAGTTCGACAAGGAGAATAACTTTGCATACAATCTCCATTCGATCACATAAAATGGGTAATTTTGTTCTTAATTCATTGAGTAAACAACGTTAATCAAAAGCGCTTCTTAGGAGGTAACTTAAGCATGTTTGATCTCCTTTTTGCTACAATTCTCATTTTATGTCTTTTTGATTTTGCACTAAGTCAATGCAATTGGTTTCTAGATTTTCCTTAAGCATTACAAGACTAATCACGGGAAACAAAAGGGTTGTGATGACTAAGGAAGAGGCTGGAAAGAGTTGTGATTGTGAACTGGAGCATGGAATCCAAGGAGAAGAGGTAAGTTTGTATGTAATAAGGATTATGGTCTAAGACCATGTGCATGGTCTTGTCTGTGTTCCCCTTGTTGTGAATTAAATTAAATCTGCAAAATAAATTTTTGAACTATGAGAAGACCATGGCCTAAGACCACAACCCAAGTCCACGTCTATGTTCTTAGCTATGTACTTTTAGGATGAGGAAAATACGAAGTTGAGATCAAAAATCAATTATGAGGAAACTACATCCGGTGATCATGCTCATGGTCACACCCTTATTCCACTTGTTAGGAAATTATAGTTAGAGAAATTTGAAGGAGCCGACCCTAACAACAATTACGCCACTAACTATGACCATGGTGATGCCCCTGTACTCCATTTGCCAATAAAACAAGATGCATTTGGATCTTATTTTTAGGAAAGTGAAGTGCATTTTCCTATTTTGAATCTCTCTTACATGAAATCTACTTTCCTCTTCCTAATTCACTTTCCTATTCACTAAGATGAAATGAATATTTAAGGATATCTCCTAATTTACTAATTTCCTAGAGTGAAGATATTATTGCAACTTTACACAAAATTTAGTTGTCTCATTAAAATTGCATTGATAATTTAAGAAACCAGTATTTGAAATTAACTTGCACCTTAAATAACCCTATTACATCCTAAACATCCTTAAATACTACTCCATCAACTAAGTGTAGGGAAAGAGAGGAACCAACCACCACAACAACCACCAATGGCACTATGAACAACCTACTGAACTAGTTGTAAGGACTCTTCCGAAACAATCTCAGCAGAGGATCCTTTAGCCACCTTACCACCATACCTAAACATATGTCGCAATTCGATAATTTTGTTTACTGGACCCATTATGAAGCTTTATCTAAAAAGATTTTGTCCTAATCAATCTTGAAACTTATAAACATGGAACCTAAGATCTACCATGGTTGAAAGAAGGTTGGGATAAGTTGTCCAAAGCATTAGCTTTGGAATTCTAACCACAATGTCATTAGAACATGATCAAGTCCCTTATGGAGCCCAAAAGACAATTTCATTCTGACTCCAAAATACCAAATTAAGCCTTTTAAGTGACGAGTTCAAGGTTTTGATGGGGATTGATGATAAGGAGTTTGTTTATTCACTAAAGTTTTATACTCTTTCATATGAACTACCTCATGGTGTTACCTCCGCAAGTGGATTAAGCTTATTGGTGGAAAAAATATATAATCCAAAATTTGCAAGAGGATCCCACTTAATAAATCTAACTGATAGGATCCTCTATTGGCTTCTCACATACACAATTAGTAGGAGAGGAAAAAGTACCAAAGTGGTGACTATATATGAGATTTTCTACCTCTATAAGCTTATAGAAACATGCCTAGTTTTAGACACCCCATTTTTGGCTCCTTGTAATTTTAGTTTTTTTTTTCTTTAGAATAAAGAAAAAGGGGCATAGTTTTTTTCTTAAAAAAAAAACATAAAAGTTCAAAAGCAACAAAAAAAGAGGAAAAAGAATTAAAAAGCTAAAATCTTTCTTAAGAAAATAGAATTTGCTTTAGGAAAATAAAAATTTCTCATTTTAAGGAAAAATAATTTGCTTTTACAAATTAAGTTTTTAAGAAAAAAATAATATTTTTAGAATTGTGAGGAATCTTTATGTAGATTAATTTATTTTAGGTAGTTGTCTTTTTAGGATAAGCCATGCCCCTTTATAGTTTAAGTATAATTTAGTTGTATAATATTTTCGGGCATGGACAAATAACCCAACTAGTTAGACACATGGAATTTGAATGCATAAAAGATAAAGGTTGAAGATTCAAATCCTATAATGTATAGAAGTGCCTTTTTTTCTCTTTTGTGTAGTAATACCAAGGCTACGTATTACTCTTCAATAGGTCTATGTGCCAATCCTTACGTACAACAATACGTCGCAACAAATGAGAGGGCCATGTACCTAACGGAGCATCACATCAATTCTATCCTCTTCATGAACAAACATAGCAAAGACTAGAACCTACGTAATTGATCCTCCCACTTTCAAGCTTTCTTTCACCACTTTTTCACCAAAATCAATCAAAATCCTTACCTTTCATGTATTGTTGATGTGGAATACTATTGATTGAACCCATGATTGCATCTTGATATAACCTTTTGGTGGATCAAATTGTGGCTTAAAATTGGGAAAAAATACAAAACGTATTATGTACAACTTGGTAAATTTGAGCTCATTTGTCAATTTTCTTCAATTCCAAGTAACGAATCTTCTTCACCAACACGTTCTTGTTCAAAATACATAATCAAATCAATTTTTGCTTCAAGTTTCAAAGACAAATCAAGCAAGAATAGCTCAAACTCACATGGTCGTGATCTTCCATATTCAAACTTTTTAAGCTCTATTCAAACTCTCAATCTATAAATAATGACCTTCTTGTTGTTCTTAGATAGGAATTACAACTTAAATCAACATCCACAAACACTTACATTCTCCTTCTCTCTCTTCAACATGCTATTTTCTCTCTCTAGAATTGTGCTATAGTTCAAAGCTCTTTAAGCTCAATCATAGCACTCATAAAAGCCTACTATTTAAGCATCCAAACCCCACTTCCCTCACCTACTTTAGCACACTGTAGTAACTCTACCATTGCTCTTCTTTTAAACCCTAGCCATTGCCCCTCCTTAGCTAAAAATGTTGCCACTACCATTCACACCCAAAAATAACCATATATGCATACACACATACACTCACAATGACCTAAATACCTACCTCAACCACCCTACTAATCCCAACAACCACCTCCTAAATTGTGTACAATGCCCATTGAAATCCAACTCCAAAAACCCTCAAAACTACCACCATAACCAATTGCATTAATCCTACACCTCCCTTATGTCCAATTAAAAACTCACAAAAATCCCTTTCCCCACTCAATTTGTTGCCAAAATCAATTGGAATTGCCCTACCTCTACCGCCAGAATTTATTCCCAACACAACTTGGTTTTGAGGGTCCGAACCATCCACAACCTGACTCGATCCAAGGAAACTAACTCGATCCCACATCCATTTCTCCAACCAGTGTACATCCATGTCCAGGTTAGTCACTTGTTGTTTTTTATTTTTTCTTCTCTTTTCTTATTTGTTATATTTACTCCTCTATAATAAAAAAATTTCCTTCTTTCATAATAAATTAGTATAATTAATTTTTCTCTTTCATTGAAAATTATAGAACTTTTTGTTAAAAAAGAAAAACCTTCTTTCTTAAGTGAGGGCTCCATAATTTTCTTTTCTTTAAAAAAAAAAAGGCTTTCATTTCTCACTTAGAAAAGATTTAATTTTCTAAAATAAAAAAAAGACCTTTTCTAAAAAATTTATCCTTTTAGAAATAAGAAAAAGTTTTTCTCCTTGCTTAGAAAAAGTCATTTTTCTAAAATAAAAAAAAATACTTTTTCTAAAATTTTAGCCTTTTAGAAATAAGAAAATTTTTTTCTCCTTGCTTAGAAAAAGTCATTCTTCTAAAAAAAAAAAAAAGAATCCTTTTCCAAAATTAGGCCTCTTATAAATTTTAAAGGAAATAAAAAACCTCTAAAGTTATAGAATTTTCTCCAAAAAAAAAAAGAATTAAAACGTAAACCTAACATTTTTTTTAAGTCTAAAATAAGCTAACCCACTAACGTTTCTAGAAAATGAACTACGAGAAGCTTGATCCTGAATAGTAGATACGTAGGCACCTAAAAGCAATTATAGGGCAACTTAAAACACAATTATTTTCTTGTTTCCCCTTTCATTGTAAATAAACCAATTAAATTATTTATTCAATTGTGTATGAAAATCATTTAAAATTTTTGGATGATTAGGCATTTTGAAATATGATATTTAACTTGGAAGGTTAAATTGGTACTCGTTAGAATTTAATAGGATAGACCCTAAATTCAAATATTTGGTTTTCTTAAAATCTTTTCAAAAAAGAAAAAAAGTTTTCAAAATCACAAGCTAGTGGTTAAATTAGAATAAATTTGCCTAATTGATCCTAATTTACTCACCTTTTTTTATCCCATCGAGTGACGACTCCAAATGTTTTAAAAAAAAAAATAGAAACTAGGTTTTCTTTCATTGTCGTTGAGGATTTAAACTAAATAAGTACATGGTTTAGCTTAAATTGGATCAAAGAAAATGAAAATAGAAATTTCAAGCTTGACACCCATCAATCTTATGGTTGCTCTCACAATCTACCTAATGGGCAATCCTCAAGTCACCATTATCAATAACGTTACCTCAATGAATCTTTCTATATTCTGTTAGATAGGACTTCTTCTCAATGAGGTTAATAAATCACCCCTTAAAAAGAAAGAAGTTGAAACTTCCACTAATAATAAATTTATTAAGGAGGTGAAGAAAATAAAGACATAAGTTTAGAAATTGGTTGAATCACAAGAGAATGTGGAATAATCCTTGAAAAAGATTGCTCAAGAGACAAAACTAGATGATGGAATTTTATAGTAATCTTGTCGACCAAGTCAAGATGAAAATTTCTTTACCAACGGATGAGGAATTGATCGATATGGCTAGAAGGATGAACCTAGGGGATGATGAAGAAGAGGAAGAAGTGACATCTAAGACCTAAGAAGAAGAAGAACCTTCCAACGACGATGGAGAAAACGAACTAATTAATGTGAATTTGGAAGATGAAACTAATGTAGAAGATTTATATTTCTTTTAGGAATTTTTAGTTGATTTGATGTCTTCCATTTTTTGCAATTTTAATTTGAACAACAGTTTAGTTAGTTAGTTGTTGAATTTCTTTTATGTTTTCATGTTTTTAGTTTTAAGTTAATGTTGTTTTTCATTCAATTCCATGAATTATTAAAAGTTTCTTTTTCGACATATGCTCTTATCTTTTTCTTGTGAATGTGTTAGTGTAGATCTTTGGCTTTGATAAATTCCAACAACATCACACTAAATTTTTAATGGACAATTCAAGCAAGTTCCAAAAATTCAAGGGAATATTGTTTTTCTTATGTTTTTTATTTACTTCCCTACTATTTTGTTGCAATAATTTTGCTCATAATTTAGAATTTGATACATTGAGAACAATGTACACCATTAAGTGTAGGGAAGGGGTATATTACTATTATTTAGAAATTATTATTTACTTTGAATCGGTTATTGTCACCTACCACCCCTTTGGTCCCAAAAATTTTTACAATTCTCATTACTAAGGAAATAATGCTTGTACTAAATTTGTCCTAAGTCACTCTTACATATGGAACATATTGTTAGAATTGAATGGTAGAATTCCTATGGAACAAGAGTTACAAGTAATTTACCCTCGAATTCTTGGATAATAATTAATTAATCACTAAAGTTGAGATTTAGTCATATACTATTTTTGAAATTTACTTAAATGTATGCTTATCACTTTTAATTTTTATAATTCTATAATTCCAAGTAATTAAGTAGATGAAACTTGTCTTTTACAATTTCCCCTTGAAAATTCAATTTGTAAAGGGCATAATGAAAAGTAAAACTCGCAAATATTGATTGATAATAATAGGTCTTGGTCTCTTACAAGAATAAGATTCTTTCCTGCTGCTAACCTATTATAAAAAAAGAAAGAAAGCAAATAAATGATGCAAAATTGATAAAGATCGGCTTTGGTCCCTTAAAAGAGCAACGTAATTTCCAATTGTCATTGTTAATCATAAAAACAACCAAATAAGCAATGATCAGCCTTGGTCCTCAAAAGAGAAAGGTACTTTCTTGCTACTAATGAAACTTCGGTAATTAAATAAGTTAAAAAGCTAGTCAACAAAACCTAATGAGCAAGGGATGAGTTGATATGACATGTATTTACTCTTGATTATGGCATTTGATAGAGTCGAGAGAGATTTGTATACATCTTAGCTAAATGAAAAGAAGTCGTACATTTTTTTTGCCTAACTAAATAAAAATTGGATTAATTTAAGGGATGTAATTCTATTTTTAGGGATAATTCTACTTTCTTTTATGATTCTTGAATAATAGTAGTCCACCCTAGAAGTTTTTATCCTAATTTTTTCTAATCAATCCTTGTTAAGGATCAATTTATTCACTTGAGAACAAGCATATGTCTAAGTATGGGGAAATGAGATAAGTGTAAAATTACACTCATCTATCATGCTATTTTCCTAAATAATTTGAGCAATTTTTTATATAGATTAATTGAATTTGCTATTGATTTTAGTTACAGGACTCAACTAAAGTAGTATAATGAAAAGATGAGAATTTAGGTGATTTTTGGAGAAAAATTCATCTATTTCAAAGGATAATTTGAAGATGGTAAGGATCGAAGAGAATTTGTTTAAGAAATAAGCAAAGAAGATGACCATAAGTATGTATTATGGCCATGTTCCTCAGCCATAGAGCCCTCATCCTTAATTGCAATTTGAATTTCAAAGGATTTTTACAAAGGCACAACCATAGTTACCCACCATGACCGTATTCCCTAATCATGTTTCCTTCGTAATTAATTTCAAGACAATTCTCACAAAAATTATTGTAAGGTGTTGTTCACGCCCGACTACTACAGCCATGTTCATGGCCGTATATGTCCAATTTGCTATGATATACTTACCATTTGGAGATTATTTAGTCTAGACATTACAAATAGAAGAAAGATAATAATATCAATTAGAGAAAGGAGAAGAGAATGAGAGAGTAAGGAATAGAAACACTTTTCTCACTATGAAAGTTTCTACTCTTCCTATGATATTAGCTTAGAAGCAACGAAATCTAGATTTGTGAACTATTAAGGTAACGGTTATATGTATATAATTTTTTTTTTTAATTTTGATGCAAAATTATTCCTATGTATGTTATTTAGTTTATTCGTATTATTACATTGTTAGTTAATCTTTTAGTTAATTTTTATTTATTTTATCAATTATATTACAATTCAACATAGATTAGAGATATTAGAATGGGTGAATAAGTGTTCAATTTCATAGGATCAACAACCTATGACTCTTATAGTTCTTTGTACTATTACTTAATAGATACACTTGCTTAATAGTGTGGTATACACTTAATTAGGCACCCCATGAGTGAGAATGATCTAAAGATGTACATGGATAGTGGAGTGAGAAAGATAACTAATAATAACAAATAGGAAAAGAATTATTTACAATCTACGAAAATGATAAACACCTTTTTTTTTTCTTTTTTCTTTTTTCACATTTTCTTAGTTTTTTTTTTAATGAGATAAAGGAATAATCAAAAGATTATATCTATCAATGATGATAAACTTTATATCTATAACGTGCTAAATTAAAGGGAAGACATAGTGGAAGAGAAATTTCATTTTAGGATTATAAATATTTATAGAATATGTTATAAATATTCAATGGGGAAACATTATTTTATAATTTACTCAAAAACTTATTAATTTTTTTAATTGTTTATAAGGGCTTTATCAAACAAGAGTAGACTATATTTTGTTATAATCTTGATAGTTTATGTCATGCCCCGAAACGGCAGAGTTGTAACAGCCTCGCTGTGTAAACCATCCTAAGATAGAAGTTGACCTTACAACCGCTATCTTAGACCTGATCTATACAAGACGTCCACGACTAACCCGCTTTAAAGTAAACAGTTTGTAATTTAAATAATTCATTTACTTAAGAAAGTGAGAAAAGTTATATATAATCACTATAATTAAGTTATTACATTATTCAGAAATGAAAAGTAATAACATATGTGTTGATTCTTCAATGTTTTTCCTCACTCTCCAGGATTCAGCAGTTGCTAGCTTTAGAGTAGTTGTCGCCGCTTCATAGCCAGCACCTGGACGACGTCTATATGGATGTGAGCAACCACAGCTCAGTAAGTTAGGACGGAGGACTTAAAACTATACCATACACACAACAAGGTTTTTAATCACTTATTAGGTTCCATGCATGTGCAAGCAAATGCCATCGCATGACGTTGTCCGGCCCATCGTGAGATTAGAGAAATTGCGTCCGCTATAATCCGGGTTAAGGAGTTGCCATTAATGCAACAACTCACAACCAAACCCAGGCTTATGTAATGGAGACCTTACTCCTCCCGCGACTACCTTCGAACTACTATCTTCAACCTCGCCGCGACCTCCTCTCTTGTCACTTAGTTCGACTGAGGATAAAAAAAGGGACCATTTTGCAATCCTGCGCTATCCCTTTCGAAAGGGTCATTATTTGGCCGGAGAGTCCTAATTTCCCCTAATGGGTTGCCATGTATGTCCGATTATGATTACTAGTCATATATTGGCTTAAGTCCAGTTTAGGGTGTTCAATCATTTCATGCAAATCATACAATACATGCTAGAGCAACAAACAGAATCATAGCATCACCCATAATCAAGCACATGCACACATCCAATTATCTAACAAGCACAACCAAGCATAATCTTAAGCCTCCAAAATACAGCATCATATTAATCCCAACTTACCTCGACTCCTCGCTCACTCACTCGAGGTCCGATTTGCTCAGGCCATCACCAATCATCCTTATAACACAAACGTGGTTTCAATTTTTTTATATAACTATTATAAGTTTGTTTTATCCTATAACGCTTATTGTTATGTGTTGTTTAGGGTTTAATATACCTAATTATCTAAGTCTTAAGTCTTTTATAATTATTCTAGGTTTGGGTTTAGGTTCGGGTTCCGCATCGATTTCTAAATTAGATTCTAGTTCGATTTCTAGGTACTGTTTTGTACCCGGACCCTAGAAATTTGTTTCAACTCATAATGTAAAACTAACCACATTATTTCCAGATACCCTAAACACGATCACTACCCCTAGTCAGCATTTTATTCCATCCGGTACACTTAAATTCGTATTAGTGTACCGAATTTACTCATGTTGTGAGAAATTTTTACATTTTTCATATAATTACCTAAAATTGAATTTTGTTTCAGATTTGTTATGTTCTGATTTTCATTATTTTATTATCTAATTAATCCTAATTTTTCCATATTTATTAATTTTTAATTCTACATATTCCTAATTTTCTACATTTACCACAAAATACCTTCATTACTTACACTTAACATTCTATAGACTAGGATTAGGTTTCCACATCAGAGATTAACATCCCTAAACATCTAATTACTATCTAAATCAGTAATTAATATCCTAATCACCTAATTAACTCCAAATTACCCAATTTTTCCATCATTTAGGGCTAAAAATTAACTTAAAAATTTTGAAAATTAATTTTTAAAAAAATAGCTTCATAGCACTATTCTATATCACATGAGCATCCTATAGAAAAAAATTGAGCTCCAAACTACACTCCTAAGGTAATTTATTTCTAAACCGAAATGTGCTCGGTTTTGCATGATTTCTTAAGGACCATATATTACGGAGCATGTTTTCATCAAAATAATATTTGTCATACAAACTAAATAAAAACATATCCTAAAATAACAAAATTCATAATTTTATAATAATATTTACTATTTGTACAAAATTACACAAAATCGGGCTGGAAATCGGACTCACCGATCTGGGTGGCTCCGGCCACCGCCGGCCGCCATGGCCTTATCGTCCGACCTGGGCGCTGCCACCAACGTGTGGTGGTGGTAGCCGCCCACTCCCAACTGCTCGTCTGGTGGGGGTTCCCGTTAAAGGCCTTAACTGCACAGCTTTTTCTAATTTTTTTCTAAACCAAATTTTCCTCTCAATTTTTGCCTCTCTCTAATTTTTTCTAATTTCTAACTGTCCAAATGAGTTTCTGGATTTTTCTTGCTATTTATAGGAATTTTTTGTAATTAATATGCGATAATTTGACAAGACTTTGCCCATTTTCCTTAATTTTTGGCTTTTAGGTTGTCAAATTTTTATTGGCTAATTTTTCTTTTGCAGCTTTGGACTTGCCACGACCTGATTTTGATTAATCTTATCCTCTTCTGATTTTTTTTTATTTTTCCATAATTATTTTATAATTTTCTTTAATTATTTACTTAGTTTTTAGCCAATTTAGGTAATTTTGCGTATTTTTATCTACACGTAAATACATGTAGGGTATACGTGAACATTCCTAATTATTATTTTGGTCATTCTAAAATTTTTAGTATACATATAATCTATTTCTACTAATTTATTAGTTATTAGATTACACTTTTCGCATTTTCAGTAATCAGTACTTATTATGCTTAAAATTTGAAAATTTTATAGTCTCATATTTTATTACTTATTTTCTTAAATTCAAGTTTATGAGGTCTGTTTTACTAATATTTCTCTCGTTAGTTTATAATTTGGGGTTTGATCGGATTCCTTAACCGATCGTCTAAAACCTTAAGTTTTAAGTTCAATCCTACGGTCAATTGGCTTAGCTTTGGGGCTTGCATTCTACCCCCCTTTAAAATAGTTTCGTCCTCGAAACTACTGTATATCCTTGTATTGCTTACTTGCTAGGATTGATAGTTTATATATTATTACTATTCTAAAAATCGGACAACCTATAAGTAATACTTTGTTTTTACTACATTTATCTCTACTTAAATTTCTAAGTCTAGACCTTCATCAGCTCGTATCTTTACTTACTCTGTGTCTCAACTCTTGAACTTCTGAATCTAATTATCCAGTATTTTTAGAGTTTACTTCATAACCTTAACTCCCATCTTCCATTCTACTGAGTTATCACCAAATGAAACATCTGTGTAATCTACTGATTAAGTTCCTGAATTGCTTTCTAAGTAACATTTTATTCCTTCTCTACTTAGACCTTTGCTCGATCTCTTAATCCTCCTTTCTTTGCATTCCTAATCAGGGCTTATTTCATCGCTATAGTCTCCTAGTCATATCGTATTATCTTATATCTTAGCTTTACAATCTTACAAATTTTCTTATTGGTTTATTTTTCATTTATTCCTTGTTTGATTGTTTCTTAAATTTTATTTATATTCATTTAGTGGTTCTAAATTCACTTCATATCATCACCTTTCCTTTCATCCAAAATCTTCCACTCAAATGATTATATCACTGTCGTAGCTTCTCATTTATTCTTCATACAGCTTAGCATAGGATCAATAGAAGCAAATTTGGCAAATCTCGACACTTCTCCATCTCGAATTCAAATGAGATGGTTAACGACTCAAATTGACTTGACTCGACTTGACTCGACTCGACTCGACTTGACTTGTCTTGACTTGAGAAGGATAAATACGACTATTAACTGACAGACTTAGTAAAGAGACAGTATTAAGAAGGACTGAATACTTGATAAAACATGACACAACAGGAGACACTGACTAGATTGACATGACATGAGACTCAACAACGACAATTTGAAAATTTCAGATTTGCCATGTCCCTGTTGGATTACCTATTGTAATTGCTAATATGAAGTACATTATAGCTTCATAGTTTCTTCGTATACTGGATACCTCAATGGATTTTTCCTCTAATCACCAATTCACTACTTTAATATCCACCGAAATCTCTTCTCTAAATATAACAAGCTTGATGAAAACGTATTCTCTCCTCTGAAAATCACATGTCTTCCATTTCAATATACCACTTATGATCACTCAACTTCAATAATGCTATCCACAGATACTTTGTATATCAAAATACTATTGATGGATAACACTATAAGCGTTTCCATATATAGTTGGCATGCACTTCTATTCTCCCAATTCTGTAAATGCAATTTATACACTGATCCTATCTTGATATCATCCCAATATAATATTACTCTAAAACTTGATAGTTACCCTTCTAACTCTTAAAATCTCTTTTACAACATCCAGTACAGAGTTTTAATCATAGGTTTGATTCTTGATTGACTTAGTCATGAAATTCAACTATCCATGAAATAATTTTCGGAAATACATTTAAACCCTTATATGTTACTAGTAGATTCAATACTTATTGATATTTTCTTCAGTCTCTTCTTTATAGATATGAATAAACTTTTCATAATTTACTATTAATAACTTTCCTTTTAAATTCCATTTCCATCATATCCTACGATTCTATAGATTAATATCCTTCCTCCAATATAAATTCTAAACTGATAGGTAATGATAATCCTAATTACCTTAAATCCTTTTCCGTTCACTAGTTTCTAACTTGTAGGGAATGAATACCTTAATATCATTATTATACTTGCATTTCATCCATTTGTATATTCTATGGTTAGGGTACTCATCAACCAATCTTTTTGTTCATATTTATTATTATTCAACTAAGATCAAGGAAAAGTCTTTCAATGAAATCACTACTTATCTTCTAATCCCTTTGAGCTTAGATCCTTGAATACTATCTGTAATCAATATTCCTTATCATAACTAGTTTACTAATAGATAACTATCTCATAAAATTTACTTTCTAGAGAGTTTTACCTTTCCAGATTGATCCTTAAAATAACTAAGCAAGTATTGATCAAAAGTCCTAATCATCTCCAACTTGTTACTTTAATTCCATCTCCACCGTCACTTGTTACTCATCCTACTACTATTTTAGGGTGTTTGGGTACATATTTGGTGGTAGTTTACGTAGCAATCTTACTTCATTTCTTATGTATAATTCAATAGCTATCTATCTTATTTACCAATTATAAGTATTATATAATGATATAATTTTTTACTTGCCTCAAAACTACATAAAAATTCTCATAACCCATTTCATATTCATTTGGCTTCACTTACACTTAATTATCACTCCAAACTACAATTCTCCAATTCATGATTCACTAAAGGCCTAAGAATTCTTGATCTAATTGTAGCCCTATAGCACTATTCCTTTTATTGTTCTTACACATATAAAGGATTTCCAAAATTGATTACCAAAATATATTTGATCTTTGTTACACTCCCAGCTATAAATTTGTCAATTGTCATTACATTTGTACATGTCTAAAAGTTTACACTTTTGTTAAAAGCACAATTACATCAATTAAAAGATTGTCAGGGTATCCACATATATGAATAACTAACGTAGAATCGATTCTAATTCTCCTAAAAACATGATCAGCTATCATACCATATCCATAATTCAAATTGCTTACAATATCTATTCATTCAAAAGAATTCCACTACACATGTTGATTTAGTACTTTATACTTCCATAGAAAAATCCAGAAATAACGATCACTTCATATACCTTATTATTATCAAACTCCTTATTATTTTCATCGGACTCTTTAATGTTGTTATCATCTGTCATCTCCTACACTGCATTTTCATTTTATATAAGGTTTACTCCTAAATTAGGTGTTGATTATACCTCTAGTATAGGTTCTAATTCATTTCGAAGTCGATTTCTAACTTTTCTCTTTCAATGTTTTGTCTTTCTAGAATCCACTTCTATACCATGCTTTATTTCACTTCAATTTATACTGCCTCATATTCATACTAAGCATTACATAGAGATCATCTCAGAAATCCTATAATTCTCGGATTCACCTTAATTTTCTATACATATTGCCATATCTCTCTCATTCCATAACTCAAATTGATTTTCACTATTATTCATGAGTCTCGTCACTTCATCACATCACACCGATTACAACACAACTCCATCAACAAACATCTTAAGAATTTCATTCATAATATTAACGTATCCTACTAATTATTTCTATCAATATTCTTCACATCTCAACTCTATATTGACACAAAGATTCTTTGTCATTCAATCCAAATCACTTCAATAAACCACCAATTCTTACATATACAAAACACTTCCAAAATCGGTCACCTAGGACGTATCAAATCCCCTTTTTATATTTTACTCACAAGGGTATAATACATTATGACAGATGTAAATATCTAAAGAATACACATCCATCAATGAGCACAATTATATCTAGATATAAAAAAAAAAAATCAATATGATCTTAACTTATACGAATAGCTAATCATATGATCAATTCCAACTCCTAACAAATATATAACCAACTAGTACATTGTATCATTATTCAAATTTCTGCCACATTCATCTTCTCATTCATTGAGTATCATTTCCATTTGGTGATTCAGGACATTGTACTTCAATAAGAAAATCAGAAGTAGTAATCATTCCATATATCTTATCATTACTAAACTCCTCAATACTATTATTAACTATCACCTCATATACTGTATTCTCATACGGTATATAATCTTAATCCACTCTAACTAATCCAGGAAAATGTGAAAACTATTCAATAAATCCTTAAAGTTAATCATCTAAAGATATATGATGTACTAATCATACGAGTAGACTAGGGTATCTCTCGTCTATCGTTACTACACATATCTTACTAGCATTATCTGAGTTACAATCTTTTACTTCCAAATCGTCCTTATTCCACAAGTCATATCACATGATTCCTATTATACTATAACTCAGATTAATCTCCGTTATTGTCCATACATCTCATCACTTCTCATCAATTTCCACATAACTCCATTAACAAACTCCTTAGTAATTCTGTCTATAATATTAACATATCCTAACTAACTCATTATAATATTGTTCTCCTTCAGTCCTTTTAAATCACCTCAACTAACTACCAATTTCTCCATATGATCCCATCACTAGAGCTAAATTTGATTAACGCCTATATCACTTTAGCGGTATAATCTCTACTTGTCTTATAATTTGTAGTACGATACTTTAATATCCCTTTATTTCTACCCACTCTCGATGTACTCCTAAAATGTCTAATTTTTTTTTCAATTGTTTATTTCAAAGAGAGTTTAATAAAACTACGCTCTGATACCAATTTAGAACTGTCACGCCCCGAAGTGGGAGAGTTGTAACAGCCTCGCCGTGTAAACCATCCTAAGATAGAAGTTGGCCTTACAACCACTATCTTAGACCTGATCTACATAAGGCGTCTACGACTAACCCGCTTTGAAGTAAACAGTTTGTAATTTAAATAATTCATTTACCTAAGAAAGTGAGAAAAGTTATATATAATCACTATAATTCAGTTATTACATTATTCAGAAATGAAAAGTAATAACATATGTATTGATTCTTCAATGTTTTTCCTTACTCCCCAGGATCCAGCAGTTGCTAGCTTTAGAGTAGTTGTCGCCGCTTCATAGCCAGCACCTGCACGACGTCTATATGGATGTGAGCAACCACAGCTCAGTAAGTTAGGACGGAGGACTTAAAACTATACCATACACACAATAAGGTTTTTAATCACTTATTAGGTTCCATGCATGTGCAAGCAAATGCCATCGCATGACGTTGTCCGGCCCGTCGTGAGATTAGAGAAATTGCGCCCGCTCTAATTCGGGTTGAGGAGTTGCCGTTAATGCAACAGCTCACGACCAAACCCAGGCTTGTGTAATGGAGACCTTGCTCCTCCTGTGACTACCTTCAAACTACTGTCTTCACTCTCACCGCGACCTCCTCTCCTGTCACTTAGTTTAACTGAGGATAAAGAAGGGACCATTTTGCAATCCTGCGCTATCCCTTTCGAAGGGGTCGGTATTTGGCCAGAGAGTCCTAAGTTCCCCTAACGGGTTGCCATGCATGTCCGATTATGATTACTGGTCATATATTTGCTTAAGTCTAATTTAGGGTATTCAATCATTTCATGCAAATCATACAATACATGCTAAAGCAACAAACAAAATCATAGCATTACCCATAATCAAGCACATGCACACATCCAATTATCTAACAAGCACAACCAAGCATAATCTTAAGCCTCCAAAATACAGCATCATATTAATCCCAACTTACCTCGACTCTTCGTTCACTCACTCAAGGTCCGATTTGCTCAGGCCATCGCCGATCATCCCTATAACACAAACGTAGTTTCAGTTTTTCATATAACTATTATAAGTTTGTTTTATCCTATAACGCTTATTGTTATGTATTGTTTAGAGTTTAATATACCTAATTATCTAAGTCTTAAGTCTTTTATAATTATTCTAGGTTTGGGTTTAGGTTCGGGTTCCACATCGATTTTTAAATTAGATTCTAGTTCGATTTCTAGAGTTTAGGTACTGTTTTGTACCCGAACCCTAGAAATTTGTTTCAACTCATAATGTGAAACTAACCACATTATTTTGAGATACCCTAAATACGATCACTACCCCTAATCAGCATTTTATTCCATCCGATACACTTAAATCCATATTAGTGTATTGAATTTACTCATGTTGTGAGAAATTTTTACATTTTTCATATAATTAACTAAAATTGAATTTTGTTTCAGATTTGTTATGTTCTTATTTTCATTATTTTATTATCTAATTAAACCTAATTTTTCCATATTTATTAATTTTTAATTCTACATATTCCTAATTTTCTACATTTACTACATAACACCTTCATTACTTACACTTAACACTCTATAGACTAGGATTAGGTTTCCACATCAGAGATTAACATCCCTAAACATCTAATTACTATCTAAATTAGTAATTAATATCCTAATCACCTAATTAACTCCAAATTACCCAATTTTTCCATCATTTTAGGGCTAAAAATTAACTTAAAATTTTCAAAAATTAATTTTAAAAAAAATGTCTTCATAGCACTATTCTATATCACATGAGCATCCTACAAAAAAAAATTGAGCTCCAAACTACACTCCTAATGTCATTTATTTCTAAACCGAAATGTGTTCGGTTTTGCATGATTTCTTAAGGACCATATATTATGGGGTATGTTTTCATTAAACTAATATTTTTCCTACAAACTAAATACAAACATATCCCAGAATAAAAAAATTCATAATTTTATAATAATATTTACTATTTTTACAAAATTACACAAAATCAGGCTGGAAATCGGACTCACCGATCTGGGTGGCTCCGGCCACCGCCAGCCACCATGGCCTTATCGTCCAACCTGGGCACTACCACCAACGTGTGGTGGTGGTGGTCGTCCACTCCCAGCTGCTCGTCTGGTGGGGGTTCCCGTTAAAGGCCCTAACTGCACAGTTTTTTCTAATTTTTTTCTAAACCAAATTTTCCTCTCAATTTTTGCCTCTCTATAATTTTTTCTGATTTCTAACTGTCCAAATGAGTTTTTGGATTTTTCCTACTATTTATAGGCATTTTTCTGTAATTAATATGCATTAATTTGATAAGACTTTGCCCATTTTCCTTAATTTTTGGTTTTTAGGTTGTCAAATTTTTATTGGCTAATTTTTCTTTTGCAGCTTTGGACTTGCCATGACCTGATTTTGATTAATCTTTTCCTCTTCTGATTTTTCCATAATTATTTTATAATTTTCTTTAATTATTTACTTAGTTTTTAGCCAATTTAGGTAATTTTGCGTATTTTTATCTACACATAAATACATATAGGGTATACGTGAACATTCCTAATTATTATTTTGGTCATTCTAAAATTTTTAGTATATGTATAATCTATCTCTGCTAGTTTATTAGTTATTAGATGACACTTTTCACATTTTCAGTAATTAGTACTTATTATGCTTAAAATTTGAAAATTTTAGTCTCCTATTTTATTATTTATTTTCTTAAATTTAAGTTTACCGGGTCAGTTTTACTAATATTTCTCTCGTTAGTTTATAATTTGGGGTTTGATCGGATTCCTTAACCGATCGTCCAAAACCTTAAGTTCTAAGTTCAATCCTATGGTTAATTGGCTTAGCTTTGGAGCTTACAGTTTAGGAGTCAATTTACAAGCTTTAAATATCTTCTATATTAATGGCTATTTTATAATATGGTGGGTTTAAGAAAGAGATTATTTACAAGCTATGGGAAAAAAAGATTTTAATATTTAGATGAACCTTAATTTTTTGGAAGAAAATATTTACAAGGATTCTTGATAAAGAAGTCTTACTATAAAGGTGTCAAGTTTCTAAGTTATAACTAGCTATAGAGATATTAACTAAGAGTTACAAATATTTACTAAGTGAGTTAGGATTACGTAAATGGGTGGGAACCTAGTTGGAACTGGTTCACAATATGATTACTTAAAAGACAACTTTATTTAGAAGTTGAATGAGTTCCTTTTTTTTTTCTAAGAAGAAGAAGAAGAAGGAATAATAAGGATATACATAAATAAGGAATTAAATAAATAAGCCCTATAGTGAATGAAAAGCATATGGATGTAGTGGTGGGCAATTAAATAATAGTTTGACAATTATATTAAGTTGTAACTTTATTAATATGCAAAAGAAATGTAAAATAGGTTGGATCCTTGATGGGCCTACAACCATTTTTTTTCTTACTAAAGGAAAATGGTTTAGAAAATAATTAGATGTTAATGAAGTTACAACTTTTATTAATTTATAAAAGGCTACACTATGGTTTATGATCATGAGTACAAAGAATGGGTTTTAAAGGTTCCCAATTTTAAAGGCATCACATAAATAATAAGTCTAGTTGAAACTTAAGTAGAGCTAGGCTACTTGGTCTCAAGCGGTGGTTACACTATATAACCCGAGACTTACACAATAGTTTTCCCCCTTAGGCTCCAAGGATGACCTGGGTTCAACCATATCTAAACACATTTAATGTAACAGATATCCCCTAAAAGACCCTTGGTAGCCCATTAGGCCTCTCTTCTTTTTATCTACATCACTAGTATCTAAGTTAGTGCAACTATTTATAGGTACAAAAAGAGAAAAAAAAAAAGAACCCAACTAATAAATAATCAATCAAAGAAAAGGAAAAGCCAAATTATTTTATTTTTTTGCAAAATCAAAGGCCTAATTAATTAATTCATAAACTTCTTTTATGACAAGCCCACAAATTGCCCCTAGTAAAGTCACTAAATCTATTAACCTGAAAATTTGGTTTCTCTCTTTTTTTAACTCGATTTATATTAAGTTCAACTTACTTAACATAAAACTTTTGACCAAATTGAGAAAGTGTTTTAATCTAAAAATGATTTTGAAAAGGTGTCTCCACCCAATCAAAATTAGGAAAAAGGATAAATTAGAGTCCATAGGTAAATAGGCTTGAATTTCATCTATTGGTCTACAGGTTTTCTAAAAATAGTTTAGGAAATAGAAATCAAAGATCAAATCGGTTTGGAGGCTAACTTATTTAAAACCTAAGTGGTTTCCATAAAAAATTTTATGAAATAATTAAGTGGGCTTTTCATTTTATTTTCAACTAAAATGGGCTTCCTTTTATTTTTATTTGAAAAATGAAAAGAATTCGAGAAAAAGGAAAAAAAATAACTTTCTTTATTTATTTTGGGCTAGCTGAAATGTTTATGTATCTATAAAGTGATATCAAGCACACATACTTCTTAATTTATGAAAATGTTAGTGTGTACGCTAATTTCACTATTGAGAACTTTCTATCACTTTAACTTCATTAAATTTTATTAATTTAAAAAAAAAAAGGATTTTTTGGGTCTGTCATTGAAAAATCTTTAAAAAATATCTAATTTTTGGAAAAAGGGAAAATTATATTTTGATTTGTGAAAAGCATTTTATTATGAGAAAGTCACTTTTGGCTAAAAGCCCATTTTATTTCAAAATATCCTTATTAAAAAACATGTAAGTAAATCATAATCATGTAATGGCAAATCATGACGATTAATAAGACATATAATCAAAACACATGGCAGAAGACACGTAGCAACAAATCATGCAACCTATGGAAGTCAAATTAATTAATGCAAATATCAATTATAACGTGCTAATTTAACAAAGCCTAAACATGCTACAATTAGCAACTAAATTATTAACTTAACATCCTAATTACCAATTATTCATCAAGCAAACCTATTAATTATTTAACAAACAAATTATTTATTAAAACTATTAATTAACAAGCCAATTATATATTAATTTACCAATGAATATAGCTAGATGAAACACTCTCTTCTTTTTTTTTTAGAATTTTTTTAAGAAAAAAAGCCATATTTAAGCATATAAAAAAAAGCATCAATAAATTAAAAATTAATTAACAAATGTTATTAAATATTCTAAAAACATATCATTTAAGTAAAATCATAATATTACAAGATGAAACACACATCCATTTTTATTTTTTGAATTTCTTTTTACATTTTTCCGACAACACAATGCATTTAGGTAAGGGATTGAAGAACTTACCTATAGCGAGCAATGAGCTGATGTCTAGTTTTAAGGGTTTTCGATCGGTTCTCGGGGGCAATGATTATGGCTAGGAACTCTTAACACACCTTTCTACAAAACCCTTACATGAATTTATGAAAAAACCTAGTTTTCCTTGTTTAATTTTTCTAGAAACTTCAACTTCGAGATGAGTAAACGCTAACTTTGCACTTCCAACTTCAATTTTGAAATTACTTCCTTTACCTACAAAATTGAAACAATCTAACTACTAAGCTCTACTCTAGGATTAATATAGATTGGTCTACTATTTTTTCTCGAGTTGATTTTCTCTATAATGAGAAAAATTGAAGAGAGAGAATTGATTTAACAATTTTAAACTACAAAGAGGCAAAAGCTTGCAATCCTCACAGTAAGGATGTTTGCAATGCTTAAGGGTTATTTGAATACATAGTGGAGCCTCCTATTTATAGTGCTAGGTTAAGATCATTGCCCAAGAAACTTCCATAGTTATGAAAGATTAAATCTTGACAAAAATAAGTATGTTCTTATGTATAGCCCGATTCTTCCATTTTTGGGAAAAATCAAATGCGTTTTTGGATAATTTTATAGAAAATAAAGATGTATGTGGTCATTAAAGGGTGTCCTTATAGTTTAGATCAAGTATCTTATTATAATTTCCAAGAACATGCTTAAATTACACCAATTAAAACTCTGGTGAAAAATATCCATTTATTCATGTTACTCAATTTTTCTTTTCCTTTTTTATTTTGCAAATTTCCTTATCTTGAAAATTCAAAAATTGGACATATGAATTTAGTACACTTCGTGATCTTTCCGTCTATTAAGTTTTCATAATTTGTAGTAGCCAAAAAGTGAGTGAAATCAAGTAGAAATACTTGAGTGTACTTATCAATTCTATATTCTAATGAAAACTTAATCTTTCAGTTCGTTTTGTGTAAGTGGAGGGACAAAGAGGGGAGGTCAAAGGTTTACCTCACATGTGCTACATGCACTAAGTCAACACCATGTAGCAGTCGATGATAGGTGCTATGTAGCACCTAGATTTAAATACCGTAGGGCATATCCTTAAGTCAACATTTAGTTGCCTACTAGTGCACTACATATCACACTTGTTCTTTCTTTTCCTATTTTTCTTTTTCTTTTTCCGTCTACCTGATTCTTCTTTTGTTTTTTCTTATCTTTTCTTGTCCCATTTTTTTGTCTACCTGGTTATTCTTCTTTTTCTTTTTCGTTTTTTTTTTAGTTCTAACATCACCTAAAAACTACAAATTAATTATTAAACTTCTAAAAAATTGCATTTTCCTCTTCAAGAAAATATAAAGTCTGATAGATATATGTTCAATATGTTTTCAATTAGACCAAGTTAGAAACTCAATTTTTACTTGCATTTGACTTTTATTAAAAAAAAATTTCAAATGGCCGTAAATTACTCGCTTTAAATATGATTGATGCACGGTTTAAGACATGAACCCCTAAAAATGTCAATTTTCAAAATATTTCAAAACAACTTAGCTAAACTTAAGCCAAGATTGATTTTCAATAAGTGCCCATTTTTTTTTAATTCATAATTTAGTTAAATTGCGTATGTTTATTTTAACTTTAAGTCATTTGGGATTTCAGAAAATTATTTGTACCCCAAAGAAACCTAAATGAACCACTACACAATGCTTTTTTTATTATTTTTCGATTTTTAATTTGTTTGGATTTTCTTTTTTTTTCTCATTTTTTTCATTTTTCAATTTTTACTTTTTCTTATTGTTATGTCTTTTCTTGATCTCTCAATTTTTTTAGTATTTGTCATTCTTTTTAATTTTTTAGCACCTTTCATATTTTAACCTTTTTTGTTTGGAAAGGTCAGGGATTCTAAACTAAAAATAGATCTAGGATAGGCAAAAATGAAGCATCTACATTTTATATAAGAGATAATGAAACTGCATGGGATTCTAATTATAATAACATCTATAGGAAATACATAGTTTGTAATTAAATTTTGGAAAACTTTGCTGAACTCCTTAGATACTAAGGTGTAGTTTAGTATGTCTTTTCATCTTTAGACTAATGGACAGTCTAAGAGGACCATACAAATCCTAGAAGATATTCTCAAAGCCTATACACTTGACTTAAGAAGTAATTAGGATGAGCATTTATTGTATTCAAGTTCGCTTATAATAGCAACTACTAAGCTACAATACATATGGCTCCATATGAGGCTTTGTATGGAAGAGAGTACATGTTTCCCTCGTATTGGGATGAAGTTGGAGAAAGTAAGTTTTAAGGCTAGAGTTGGTGTAGGATACTATTGATAAGGTATGGGTAATCAAGCATCATGTGTAAATAGCACAAAGTAGACAGAAAAATTATGCCAACTTAAAGCAATGACCTTTAAAATTTGACGTGGGAGATTTGGTTTTAATGAAGATATCTCTGATGAAAGGAATCATTAGATTTGGTTTAAGAGGAAAGCTATGCCCTAGCTATATCGGACCATTTGAGGTAATGGAAAAGATTGGTAAGGCTACTTATAAGCTGGTGTTCTTACCCAACTTAATGAGGGTCAATGATGTATTTCATGTGTCAATGATAAAGATGTGCGTACTTAACAAACATCAAGATGATGCTCAAGATATAACTCAAGGTAAAACTTCAATTATAGCACTCGAATAGTTGGAGTTACAATTGAATTTGTTAATAGTAGAGCAACTAGTAAAGATAGTGGATACCAAGGTTCAAAAGCTAAGAAAAAGGAAGATACCTTATGTTAAGGTATTGTAGGCAAATCACCCTAAATAAGAAGCTACGTGGATATTTGAGGAAAAATAAGAAGGAAATACCCAAAGCTATTCTAATAACCAGTTAACTTTTGAGGATGAAAGTTTCTTTAAGGGGGATAAGATGTAATACCAAACACAAATATATATATATATACACATAAAATAAAATGAGTTCATATTGCTAGAAGAATTTATTTTATTAAAAGGGTGATATAGTAAATTACAAGAATTAGTAAAGAGCAACCTTGGATGTATGCAAAAGTCCTAACCATTTCATAAAAGCACTCTAGACTCCTTTTCATTATAGAATTGGACTCGGAGGCAAGGCTTTTGGTGAACTCTTAATGGTAAGGCTTTAACTTCGTAAGACTTTATTGGATTTCTTTGGAAAATCCTGACCCTAATTGCTATATTTCTTATAGAACAAGGTGAAGGTGCGAGAAAATGTGACATCATAGAACTAGTAGCAAACCCTAAAAGAAAAAGATTACCGGTAAGTGTTGTGATTTATCATTTAGTGATGGTTTGATTCTAAAGATGCGTTTTCATTTTCCTGAGGTTGTGAATGATCATTTGGTTCAAAAGAAAGTAAAGAGTCACTTAGGGTTTCTTCAAAATATAAGATAATGTATCCATCCCTTTGTAATCTTTGTTTTTTATGCAATTCACGAGTTTAAGAGTTTTGCAATAGATGTGTACGTATGATTTTGGTTGATAATGAGGGGATTTCAATGTTTAGGAGTAAGGTTGAGGTAGGGATTTTAGATCAAGAATGTATAATTGTGATTTTGGTGAAAAGGGAGTAAAGAATTTGAAGTAGCAAGGTTACAATAAAAGATTATGAGTGTGATCACGACTGTGATCCTTTTTAGAGAGTTGGGTGTGAAGTATTTTAAAGGAAAACTTTTTGCTGAAAGGATCATGGCTAAGGTTCAAGGTTGTGATTTAGGGTATAGTCATCCTATGGTGAAACATGGCAATATAGATAGTCGTGATCTATGATGTATACTTGTGCTTCACCTTTAATAAGGGATGACAAGCAAGGCTTCTCAACTATGATTTCTTTAATTGTTTTCCTTTATTTTGCCAACCTCAATGTAGTTGTTCTTAGCCTAAAATTCATATCAAAAGCCCTTAGAAAGTTGTAGAATCATGCTAAGGTGATTTTATCATTTGTTTCTTTATAAATTTATCTTTCTAGGCTAAAGTAAGATCGTGTTCCTACGACAGCCTCTAGATAAACAATACTTATGTTGCTTGTGATCGTTAGGTTACATTTTACATTTATACATGTATTCAAATTGACTAATGAAATATCCAACCTAAATTATCATTGTTTGTTGTTTATGATCAACTTGATTCAGAGCGGCAAATTTTTAGAGGGCAACCTTGATGATCCATGTAACACGTTGTCGTTAGAGGAGACTCACATAGAAATGATCTGAGGTAGATCTAGGTCATTGTAGATGGGACCCAAAGTGGCACACTCAAATGTAAGTTGTAGAGGGACTCGAAGTAGCATCTCTAATCATAGGTTTTAGAAAGGCCTGAAGAGGCATACCCAAATGTTGTCATGGTAAATCAATTTACATGGTGGTGAAGGTTCTGAGAACCCTCATTATGTATCATGTAATTGGCTAATACAAAAATAAATAAATTGTTGAGTGATTATTTTCTTGCATTTAGTGGCTATTTATGGCTTACTTATCTGCTTGTGTATGTGTGTTACATACTAAGCTTTGGCCCATCTTAACAATTGTAGGCTATAATGATAGTCTTGGAGGTGCTGCTTATTATAGCTATTAAACTGATTATGAAGATTATGTTGGTTACAAGGATTAGGGAAAGAGCTTTTACTAAGTGGATCCTTATGCAGAGAATATTACTATGATTACTATTATCAATATTAGAGATAGATATTCATCTTCATTTTAGTAATTGTTTAGGAGAAAAAGTGTTATTTTTTTTCTTTTTCGTATGCTACAATAAAGGGAATTTTAGGTGTTGTTGAGTTTATTTCTTTTAAGCTAATCATTTACTGAGGCATTAACTTCTTTTTAAGTGAAGCTATCATTCAATAAAGTTATTGGATGTCATTAAATTTTGAGATTTGAAGATTTTAGCCAGTAACCTGACATGTCAGTAAAGGATTAAGGACATGTGATAGTTTATGACATTATAACTTAGATAGACACAAACAAGATCATGTGAATTGTTGATTAATGCATAGACCGATCAATCCAATCAGTCTGATTGAGCAATTATTAACCATTGTGAACTTGGACTTATTGTTGGTTCATTTGTTATTGAAAGTCAAAGTATGTCTTTAGATTTCATTGATCAATTTATACACAAACCTAGATTTGAAATTAACTTACCGAGATTGAGCTTCAAGGTCGAATTCATATTTTGTCATGGTATTTCAAATTTCATGGTTTAAATAAAATCCTTAAATCCAAATCATTCTTAAACCATTGTTTATTTTATGTTAAGGTTAGACTAATAAGATTTGGATCAACAAAACGAAAAAAGTAGTTGTTTTTGCTTACCTTATTTAGGTTTGTTGATTATTAGTAGGTTCATTATAGAATTTATGTTACTTAAAATCTAAACTTTGTGGATGCATTTTTTGATACAGTTCTAATTCAGCCTCCAATAAACTTTGTTAATGGAAAAACAAAACAAATCAAAAAGTTTAAATGAGATCATATGAGAGCAGAGATGATAAACATGCAAGATGGAATGGTAGTTGAATCATTTCCGTTTTAGATTTCTCTTTCTTTGAATCACATCTAATCACAAGTCTTAAGCTTAATTAGTGATTTATAACAACAAGAAGAAAAGAACATTGTTAAATGTCTTTAGAGAAATATGAGAGAGGGACAGAGAGAGAGAGAGAGATGTTAGATTGTTTAATATGCCATGAAAGATCCTCCTAAAAGAAAGAGAGAAAGATTGTAAAAACCTTCTCTTTAATCAAATAACAAGTTAGTTGGACTCATGAGTCCAACTACAAAATTGCAATTCAATATCATATGGAATACCAATTCTAGGGCAAAAGTTGACCTAAACACTGTAATAGTATTTCCATTAGCAATTACATGAGGAATAAAGTGGGCAACAAAATTTCTACTACAGCAAAGCAAAAGAGCTGTTAGTATTGATAGATCAAATTATCTTTTCAAGCTGTTATGAACCATTGTAATAATAGTTGCTTGATAATTCTCTCATACTATGAATCATCTACACTTACTTTAAGCATGTCACCACTCAAGCACGACACTTTTGCCTCCTTAAGTTCCCTATATTCTCGTAATCATTATCATCTTGTTCCTCTCTCTTTAGGATTCTTACAACTCTAAAACTTTTCCTCATCACTTCTATAGCGTCTATCTTATCATCATAAAAAATAGCACTACGATGCTCCTTCCAAACACTTAAGCTACTAAACTTACCTTCTTTGCTAGTATATCCCTCTTAGTTCATGAATGAAACTCACCTCCAATCACCCCTTAAAACTAGTTTACAAAGAAACTGACTTTTACCCGATCTATTCTCACTGTTAAGTACCCAAACTCCACTAGCCTTACCTATATGTTAGGTCAAGAGCATATACCCAAGTGACTCTACCTCTTCACTAAAAGGAACAACATAGGTCAAATGTTATTTTCCTTTAAAGTAGTTCTCTAAGTTAGATTTATATTCAAGTAAGCCTCTAATGGAAATGTTGAGCTTTTGGTAAGGTATGTTCACTATTGTCTTTTTCTACTAATAATTTGTTGTTACTTTAGAAGAAGAGGGGTTTTTAATACAAGCATACTCCTCTCTCTTTCTAATCATATGGTAGATTGTTTTCACCGTGCATCCTCTCATGTCACATTAAGGAGTCCTTGCTATTAGTTGCGAAAATTGGTTTAGTACATATTACATCCACCTCCTCCTAACTTACCATTTGTTTAAGCTTTCTAACAATTATTAATACCAATCCTTGAAGAAAAAACTTAATTACTTCTTATTTATGTTGCGCAATTTAAAACATAGCTTTCACTTCATCAGTAATAGTACCTGCCTATCCTTTACACATTCACCATTTCTTTTAATTTAACTCTCCATGTAGCTTCTTCAAATAATATCTTTTTGCCTTATGACAAACTACTCTAATCTCAGGAGGCTTTCTCACCCTAAATAGCATCTTTGAAGTCCTTATAAGGAAAATATAAACCTTTGTGCACTCTAGGCAATGAGCAATAGGATTTTTCTCTAGCCTCCAAGTTAAGTTAGCCATTTTCTTTACTCATTAAATTTAAAAAGGCATTCTAATTTTTCTATATCTACAAGACAAGATCTAAAAAAAAATTAAGATCTACTTAAGCGAAAGCTTAGGATTAAGCAATCATTAAACTAAAGTATGAACGAGAGAGAGTAAAATATGGATCTAAGAAGAATTTCAATCACTAATAAAACAAATAAGGAGTATTTAGGGATTTTTCAACAGTAAAGATGCAATTAAAAACTAAAAGGGCTATGAATAACTCCTTTAATGAATATAACACACTAAGGGCATATCAAACTACACATAAGTCACTTGAAATGATGTATAAATAGTTTTATTGTTTTGCTAACTATAATCTCAAATATAGACTTATAAGATTCGAAATATTTTGGGAGGGAAAAACTCTCAATGCAATATCAAAGGAGGGAATAATGTGTATTCAATCACTGACTTTGCCCCATAGTGTTAATAAAGTAGTTACATAAATAGAAAATGAAATTGCAAACAGTATAGATTTTTAAATAAGCTTAAAAATCAATAAGATAGATTCAAGAGATATGCTCTAGATAAGCTAAAATCGCTATGAAAGATTTGAAAGATATAGTAAAGATTAATTAACACACTTATAGATAACTTTAGATGTCAAGTTTAGGAGTCTTAAACTAAAATTCTAGAAACTAAAGATTAATATATAAGTTCCAAAATGATTAGGACCTAAATGCTTTTGTTAACTTACAAAAATGACCAAAATCAACTCTAATTTATCAAATATTAATAAGATATCAAACTCTAATAAGCAGAAGAATGATTAAAACTAAGCATATGTTCGATGTGAAAGACAAATGCCTACCATTAGGTTTCCTTTTAACTAAAGTTTCAAATAAAGCATAAATTATCTTTATATTAATTCATCTCACTACTTTATAATTGTTGTGCTTATAATTACATAAACAGAGGCAAGAATCTTAGTTAAATATTATGAAATTTATCTACAAAATCAAACATACATTTAGATAAGATAAGTCAAAATTAGTCTTATTTAGTAAAAGGTTGGTCATTGGTCAACTTAAGCAATCATCAATCCAAATTGGTGGCCATGACCCAATGGAAACTTGTCAAACAAATAAGATTATAAGGAAGTCAATAGATACATGCATGCAATTAGCATAGGAGGGATAATGTAATCTTATTAGAAAAAATTTAATTAAAATTTAACGAAACATTAGCAACTAACTAAATGGTCCATTGTCATCATCATGCCTTTTTATTAACTTTAAATTATTGTCCTTATAATTTCAAAAAAGAGAAACAAAAATCTACATGAATTTCAACAAGAAATTGTTAGATTTAAACTGAAAAAGGAAGTTGGTCTACTTAAGAAAGCGTAATCAACATAATTAAGATATAGCCAAAGACCTAAGTTACCAATTTGAGCTCAACACATCACAATAGTAGGAAGAAAGCTCTAAAATGGCATAGGGAGTGTAAAAGAACTAAATTCTTGCAATTTAATATCATTTCAACTAAATAGCTAAGTTAAATGCTCAAATGTCTCGTTTTAAAACATTTCATGACCTCTCATTATTGTGCTAAAGAATCATCAATGAATATTTCCATAAATGTCATAATAAGATTTTAGATTTCACGGTAATAAGTCTTAATAAATGATCAGCCAAAGTAAGTAATCTTTGGTAAAATTTTAGTTGTCATAAATAACTTAAGCTTATGTGAGAAGTTAATCAAGTTTTCTCTAAAATTATGTAGACTATCTACCATTCTTAGTCCATCATTTTAGCCTATGCTTCTACTTTCTATACAAATATCATTCTTGTTTTATCCTCTTTAAGCAACCAATGACAATTCCTTTTTCATATCCTAATATTTCCATGTCAAACGAAACAGTGACTATCATCAACTCCCAAAAAGGTGAGCAAAGATCCTTATTTATCTTTCTTTCATTTAATAAAGACATCTTAAAGTAAGATACTCATTCATTTTCTCATGATTAGGATAATCTCTCAAGTTCTCCTAAGAATTTGAAATTATTTTTTTAGAAAATCTCTAACCATATCTTTTATATTTATTAATTCATTGAAGGCTATATTCCTAAACTAAGCTTTTATCATTTTATATAAGTAAAATCTTTGTTACTTTACTAAAGTTTCGTTTCCAATCTCACATGTAAAAGCTTCTAAATGATTTCTATAACAAATACATACTATATTAAACTTAAAAGTTTTTCCTTTCAAAATAGATTTATAAGATTTTAAAAAATCAAGTGTACAAGTTCATGTCTCTAAAACATTGGAGTTACTCCTATCTGAACGGTATCATGTGAACTTATGATTTTTGAACATATCTTATGATCATAAATTCATTTCATGGCCTTATGAACAATCTATTACATCATAACCTACTCAATTAATATCTTTTGACTCTTAGATATTTTTGAATGAATTCAACATTTCCTTGACATTTAAGCCTACTTCAAGAACTAGAAAACCCAAACATGTGAACAAGTACTATTATTATATGTATCGAGTTGGACTCGAAAGACAATGACGATTTAGACATGATAAAAAAAAAATTAAAAGACTTCATAATCTCTAAAACATAATGACTGCAAGCATCAAAAGAACTTCTCTTTTATATTTTATTTAGTTTACAATTTACTTTTTATTGAATTATTTTAGGTGATATTGATGTATCTCTTGAACTTTTGGAGGATTACTACCATGAATAGGAAAAGATGGCTAGGTAAGTATCTATAATGATTATCAATTGTTTGTTTTATTATTAGTGGTACATAAATTAAGGATTTTAAATTGATTTTGTGATATAGGGGTTTAGCTTATGCTTTTATTTCAGTTAGTGTAATTTTCTCAGAAAGATACTGCTATATATCACAAGTAATTTAGTTGGTTTCTATGATTGGCATATATGTTGTTAAGTGTTTGCTAAGATGATTGGTCACCTTTTTATAAATAGTTCATGCATAATATATTTACATATTCTTAAAATTTTGCCACCATTGTCATGAGCCTTCCCTATCATAGTTTTCAAAATCATGAATTTACCAATACGATGTTATGAGTTTGTAATTTTAGGAGGTTATTTTAAGTTAACTTATGTATAAAATCGTTTGCATGTAGAAACTTATATTTTTAATCGAATTTATATATAAACTCAATAGAAACTTATATTTTTTAATGAGTTTATTGATTCTATATATCTGAATTGAATTGACAAAAAAAATGAAAAAATATAAATAAGCTTTTACAAGCTATCAACTATTAAGACATTACAATATCTTCCATATTCTATTTTGATTTTTTTTTTCTCTTACTCTCTCTCTTAGTCCCTTATTGTCTTTATTTAGGTTCAAGCTCTAATAATAGAGATTACAAGGAAAATTATTTACTTCAGTTTATACCATTAATAATTTAAAATAAATTAAAATGTCAATTTCTTTTTAATTCATTTCCTTTTTCAAAAAAAAAATAATGTAAGAAGTTTAGTTTTGACTTTATTTGTCTTTCTTCTATACATATTATTAAAAAAAATTTATGGAAAAAGAAACTTTATTTCTTCATTTCTTTATTTTTATTACATATTTGTAGTCTTGAATAATTTCTATAAGTATATTCACAATTTTTTTAAATTATTTTACATAATTTGTAGGAACTTATGTTTTTACATTTCGATTTTATCGACTCTCTCGCAATTCTAAGCAGATTCGCAAGTTTAGCAACCTTATTCCTTATCTTCTATAAACTACCAAACCATAAGGATAGTCATACAATTGATAAGCCATTTCCCTTGTATTATTTCAAACTAACTAGGGAAGGTACTATCTTGGTCAGGATAGTATTTTTCATCTAGCTCTTTTAGGATCGATTGAGTAATCCTTCTCTTATGGTAATTAGTAAAATACTTATTCCTTTGGTTTTCCTAAGACTAGCTATGAGATCCTTTTCTTTGGTCATATCAATACAATTACCAAGAGTCGAGAATAATGTAATTTTGTAGAAATCATCAACATAAGGTCATTAAGTAGGGTTTGGGGTTAGGGTAGAGGGGGGTTTTTAGGGTTTATATCTTATATTGCATGTTGGTTACCAATTGGTCAAGTGTGTTGTGGCATATGTATAATTGATTGCATTATATTACATTACATATATCTAATAACGTGTTTGAGTTGAAAGGTGAGATGAGTAATTATCATATTAAGTTGGATATAGTTTATACTCTTATAGTTTGAACTTTTTGTAGGCACCATATTTGATTTGGATAGGAGATCTAGACCTTTGGTGAGCTTTAAGGGGAAAAAAGATAATGGAACATAGGTTCCAACAGAAGGAAGAACATCATATTTATATTTAACATTTTAATATGTGGACTTCTATTTTAATGGAATGTAATAATTTCATAGTCAGACTACATATTGGTAATGCAATAATTATTGGAATCCATATTATTAATATAAATATTTTAGTTTTATGCTATACTGTATAAAATTGCAATACTTTTTGGTGCATTATGGAAATGATGCCTTACGTACTCTTTGGTAGCTTATCAAATAAATAAATAATTATTCACTTGCTTTTCATTAATACATAGTAGGCCATCATAACTAGACTATCCTTAGGGAATGATAAAAATACCTCATTATTTATTAAAACAATATCATGAATTATTTTCCTAAAATAATGATACTTTCATTTTTGAAAAGAGCCCTCCTAAGGTCAACTTAAGCTTATTTACAATGCTTTTGGAAATGATTTTGTATAAAAAAAGTTCTAAAGGCTAATAAGTCTAAAATGAGACAAATTTAAGGTAAAGAAACTTAGGATTATAAATAATTATCATTTTTATCGAGTATATGAGGTAAGATACATCTTTCGAAACAAAGTTTGATCATATTCATGCCTAATCTTCTAATACTATCCCAAACCTTTTAGTAAAATATCCCTGAAAATCTATAAGGACCAAAAGCCTTTAAGCTACCCATATTGCCTATTTTACCATGGTACCCAATTTATACACAAATTCCTATTCACTCACTAACTTGCTTCTTCACCTAATTCAAGTAGTTTCCCAAGTTACACTTCCTCGAACTCATATAGTTATCTAAAATGCCTATTAAACTCTTTGGAAATATCATTGTTTTCCTAAAATCCATATCCCATCAACATTCTGAATTTTCAAGATTTCATTAGGTTTCATTTAGTGATGGTTAAATGCTAAAAGAAAGAATGATTTCTATTTTCATAGTTCAACTAATTCTTCCAAAACCTTTGATGCCAATAATTCTCTTCATTTTCCCATAAACTATTAAGTTATCTAAATGATTTTCCTCTTCTCTAAAGTCAACTCAGAGGAAACTGCTTTGCATGCTAGCAAATTCTTTCATTACTCTCTTAAATTTTGTTCTTGTTATTTAGGAAATCTTTATTGCTCAAACTTTATAGGCCTCTTTTACAGTGCTCTAGCACCTTTAACACATCAACCAAAGATTACAACTCTATAGTTCACTCCAATAACATTCAACTACCTCTAAGAACCAAATGAAAGGCACATATTCTCATATTTGAAATATTTAGTACCTTTACTATCTCTAATATTAAGTTTAATTACCAAGGCAATGTATCCAATATAAAGGTGGAACCATTTTCATTTTTATAATAAGAGTAACATTCTACTCATTTAATAGAACCCATGGCTTTCCCTTATAAAAGCTTCATTTGCTTTTTGTTCAACCAAGTAAATTTTGGTTCATGATAACTAAGGTCTTGATGGTTTGCATCATTAATCATAGACCAAGAAACCTCCATAACCATAACTTCGAGTCTCTTACCTCCATCATCTCATGATCATAGAGGTCATCATTGGAATCTCCACTACAAAGCTAAGGTCAAATTTTACATTTGGCCACTAGTCTTAATTTCTTTAATAATTTCTTTTTTTTTCTTAATTGAAATTGGTTAGCACTTAAGTTACTTAAACAACTACCATCTTATAGCATCATCATAGTATCAATCAAATGTTCATCAACATCTAATATCTCTAACATCATATGAGCATTCCACCACAACGGAAAACTCTTCTTAGCCCTCTCCTAGTCACATGAAAACTTCCATCATATCTTAAATATTTGCTCAACATGTCTAAGTTATTTTCTCTATCTTTTGTTTGCATAAAAAGACAATACTAAGATAAATTTATTCATTAAGACTTGAAGTTTCAAAAGATCCTAAAAGGTGTAACCTCTTAATAGTTTCAACATAAAATCATTTGGCCTCGTATAACTATTGAACGCTAGTTAACATTGCCTATATTGGCATAGTTAACAATGGGAAATTCTATCCAATCTCTTAAGAAATACTAATCCTCCAACATTCTGTCCTCTACCTTTATTACTTTACTACTTTTGCCCTTTTATTTTTTCATCATTAGTACATTTTTATATTTTCTTTAGCCTTTTTTCTTATTCTTTACTTTTTTTTGTCTTTTCATTAATTACATTTTCTTTTCATAACTCCATGCCACCACTTATTTCATCCACCATTTTTATTTTTATTTTTTTATATTTTAGCTTCCACACACCACTACTTCGTCCTTCATGACCTCCCTTAATTCTCAAAATTTCTAATTTCTTAGAAAACCCTTCATGAATTGTAAAAATAGGTAACATGCTATTATTTTTTACATTTCCACTTACCAGTATTTTCAGGGAATTCAACAGATCAAGCTCTAGATCAAAATGACTTTCGTTAGTACCTTGCGTTCAAATTCTATAGTACCATGCTCTGAGTTGGTAGACATTGTAACATTATTGATAGCCCTAAACTTGATTTTGATCCGCGTGAATGCCTATTGAGATGGAAAATGACTCTTTCTTCTAATTTGCATGTTTAGTTGCAACAAGAATGGAACTTGACGAAGGTTAGGACTAAATATGAGTTTAAGTTTAGTATTCGATGTGTGAGAGTTCAAATTGTAAGGTTGAAAAGGTTTCCTGGTTATGACATTGTGGAGTGATCATTTTTAGAAGTGTACTGGTGTTTAAATTAGGTGTGTGTTTGGGTTAGCACTTATGTGTACTCCTAGACTATGAAAGATTTTTAATTATAATGAGCAGGGCTAGCATTAGGATTAAGATTTTCCTTGTTAACTTACTCATTGGCAACTATACGAACATCCCATCCTTGAATTGCTTTAGCTTGAAATCCTAGGCCTATAGATCCACCCACTATCTTCTCAAATTTCCTGCTCTTGCTAAAATGTTCATGTCTACTACAATTGAAATGCCGATCGCTTAACTTCTCATATTTCAACTTTATACGTTACTTCTCTCCGGATTCTCATTACACCCGTAGATGAAATTTCCAAGGGCCAAATATTGGGTGATTTAATTAGCTCAATCTCCAAAATCTCAACTATTCGTGCTTCAATAACCTCCTTATCCTTGGGTACTCATACTTTGCAACCAAAAACGATTGATTGACATCGATATAATAAGCTTGTTAAGGGGAATATCTTGTAATTTTAAGTAAGTATGCCCCTTTTCTAGGATCATAAAATGCCTCAAAATAGTCCATAGACTTTCACTCATTAATTTCTCCACAATAGGTCTTAAAGAAGAACTTAATTGATACAAGTCCTCGTTTAAATGTGAGATTGAATTAACACTTTAAACCTTCCATCCCTTCCTTCTTACGTTTAGAACAACAGTTTTGTTAAGATTCTTCTCCACGATCACCCTACCCAAAATTAGTATTTCATTTTGCTTATCGTTAACCAATTGAACAACCTCGCCTATGTCTTATAGGAGTAATTCGTCACAGTTTTGGAAGTATGGAGTATCAATCACCGAGACTCCGTAACTACAGGACTCAAGATTTGCTTATGCAACAACAACAGAAAGAGCTCAACAGACAGGAACAATAAGTACCTAGAGAACCAAAGCAGAAATTGAAGGAAATAAATGGATTCTATAGAGAAGAATTTCTACTGACAAGCAACAAACTACGGACAAGACTACATAGAAAAATACTTTCAGGTTTTCGGAATTGTATATATTTATTTTGGGATTTATCGGATTATAGAATTAAGCTGAAGACAAGAAAATATATATATAGATTCAGTAGAATGGTGTACAGTGTGATGAAAGCATGTAGGCCAAAGTATATGAAGACGAATGAATGTTGAAAGAACATGAAGAAAGATAATGTAGTAATAAACTTTTCTTTACTCACCTCGTAAATCTAACCTTGAGAAAGTTTTCACTCTCAAGAAAGCAAGAAGGATGAAAAAAAGATTCAATATACATTATATATTATATATTATATATACGTAATATGTAAATATCAATAAAATATTAATACAAATTATAATAAAATGAATAATTGTTAAATTAGTTACAATACATGATTTGTATATATCATATATATCAATAACTTATTGATATTTACACATGTAAATGACAAGTGGCATCTCTTCTTTAGAAAAAGAGAACCAAATACACAATTAGATATATTATGACTAAGATATTATATTTACAATCCTAAGTTTTGTTAAGGAGAAAAAGAAGCTAGAGAGATATAACCGAAGTGCTACTTATATTAAATCATCACAAGATGATTCAATTATTCTTTTTTCCAATTGAGTGATTGGAGCATTAACGCTTACTCACTTTTCAATCATGTGAAATTTCTTTATCTAGCTATATAACTTGATTTTATTTTATATTTTTAACTTTGCATAATTATGTTTTTTCATTTATTTTATCTAATATAACCTCAACCAAGTCATAAAAAATAGAAGAGTCTTAAAAGAAAACATCAAAACGGTAATCAGATAAAATTTTGACTCGATCGACTTTTGCATAACTGAAAATAAAATAATAACACATATATACAAAATAAAAAAGAGTGAAAACTTGTGTTATATAACTAAGGAAGAGAGAGATAGATCAGTAAGTAGCCCAAGATCATGATATCCAAAAGTATACTAATGCTAGGTGAAAATGCCAGTAGACATCAGGTTTTAAAGGACAAAGTAATAAAAGGTTGATTATAAAATACATCCTTGAGTTTTCAAGGCTTTTTACTTTATTTTTTTAGTTATCTAACGTGAGCTTTGGTGCTTTTTGATTTTATCATACTTGCGTTACTTCTTTTTTATTTACATAGCTTCGATTTTCATGCATTTTGTTATTTATTTATCTTTTTCAAGTCGCATTATTTAATCTCTAAGTAACTAAGAAATAAAGTCAAAGAGAACATAAAAGTGCAATATGTCCAACAAACTTTTTACTTAATTAGCCTCTATGTACTTGAAAATGTGGGTACGAGGGTTCAAGTATGAAGGTTAAGTGCATACTATATGATAGACACGCTACACGCAATTAGGAGAAATGACATGAGTAACTCATACGGGTTAATTAAAAGAAAAATATAGAGAAGAGGGTATATAATCTCAACAAGGCTCTAACACTTACAAGAACAGATGAAAAAGCTCGAAGACGTTAAACTCTACTATCGATAAAGGCTATAGAAGTATGCTCGAAATGTCCAAATGTTTGATTTTTCATGACGAGAATCTAGCAGAGTATCAATGTTTATGTCAATTCTCTCTTGTTCAAATAAGGAAAAGAAAAACGTAATTATAAATAATGACCATTTATCTCATCTATTGATTCGTGATGACAATCAATAGCCAAAATTCATACCTTTCCCTAATGGACCTTTGGTGTACTCTCTTTATGAGCTTAGGGACAATAAGACCTTATTCTCCTAATATGAGCTAATATTGAAAAAGGGTGGATGGAATAAACCTATTCTAAGCTCAACACATTAAATCTCTTGTGATCATCTTAAATATTTATAAGCTCAACTCTTTAATCCCTATTATTTTAATCTAATGAGCCAAATCCATCTTAATTATTGGACTTAAAACCCACAAACTAAATTTAGCCATATATAGAAAATAAAATTAAAATACAAGTATATAAAGTGAAAAGATGTGAAAACTCAAGTTATGTAATTTAAAAAATAATATATATATAGGTTAATTAAAAAAAAAACTCTATTTTAGGTGCTTTTTCACTTCACGTATATATATATATATATAAAAGGTTGACACATTACATATAATGTGCTCTAACAAAATGAAATCGATCTTTTAAAAAAAAAAAAAATAGGGGATATAGATGATTGCAACATAATTCAAATAAATATTTCTCCATGAGTTGAATTAGCAATTGGAAATTAGCTAAATACGTAAAACATCCCATATACCAAGTGGGGATGTTGGTAGGTTTCTTATACCTGGCGCTAGTATCGCAAGGTTTAACTAGATATTAAAATCGGTAGTGCAAGAGTGTGTTTTACGTGCTTAATTATAAAATGATATAATGTCCAATTTCAATTACCATAGTATTCTAAACTAGATTAAGAAGATTAGTTTAGGTCTCACAAGGAACCGACAGTTGACTGTCTACTTAGATTTTTGCCAAAAGATTTGAACTTAGTTATTTTATATAGTAAATTTAAGGGTGAAAAATATGTCTACTACTTTTTAAAAAAAAATATATATATATATATATATAAAGATGGGTTAAATGAAATATATTACATAAATACAAAGCCTAAATCATATTTAAGAAATGTAATATTAGAAATAATAAAAGTATCGTATTTTACAAATACGATTTAATGTTTTGCTCATAATAGTGATATTGTATTTAAAAAATATGACATATATTATGTATATCGTATCTTTCAAATATAATATAAATATATATATCTATATTACATTTAAGAGATGTGACATTAAAGTAATTAAATGTATATTGCATCTATAAGTATAAATACCTATACTGTATCTTAAAAATACAAGATAATATTTTTTATATAATTAATAAATACGTAATATTTATTATATATAATGATAAATAAGTAAAATTTTCGTAAATTTATAAATAGGATGATGGATAAATATATAATAACCAACAATTTAGAGCAATGACAAGTGGCGTTTTTAAAAATGTTTTCACGAGTGTTAACAGCCACTTGATTGGTATTTGTGGTAATTGATCACCATTTAATTCATTGATACACGTCTAAAAAAAAGTTGCAATCGCTTTCTCTATCTAGCTAAATTCATGGCACGTTTTGGGGTTGGAGATTGGTACTTCAGTTGGGAATATTCAATGGCAGTTGATGCTTTCATGCCATATGCCATAGTTAGACATATGGATGCGTTAATTAAGGCGTGAAATCAGATGCGAGATATGGCCAAATAAGAATATAAAACTATGTTTCCCAGGGTGTCGGCAGTTACGGTTAAAAGCCGTTAATTGGGTCTAATCCAACTGAATTATGTGATCATCAATTGATTTCTTTGTCGGCCATTACAGGGCATTGTATTCGCTTTTCGTCCTCCTCTAGTTATCTCACAGAACTTCGTTTGAACGATTAACTCCTCATTTAAATTATTTTTTCTTTTCCAATCTATTTTAGAAGCTAAAATTTTCAAGTTTTGTCGAGTAATTAAATGGGCAATCTCTACTCATTCAAGGCGTGCAACCAACAAGTTTCGAAAGGCTTGAAATATAAAAAAACGATAATAGCTACATACTAAAGGTATGAAAATATAACATCCGCACAAGTTAAGATAGTAAGGGAAACAAACAAGGGCCCGAGAGTAAGTTGGAAAACCCAAGCAAAGTTTATTACAACAAATAATGATAGCCCATTCAATCGTTATGTAATGCTTAGTTTGTATTTTGAAAAGAAGACGATACAGTGGTCATAGCTCAATCAATATTTGCTTGATTTAAGGTGAAGAGACTTTTGGGTAGTGGTTGCAAAAATGAAAGAAAGAGAAAATTTTTTCTAACATATCTCTAATCCTTTAATTGTAAATGTTTTAAGGCTTTCGTTGTATTCATTTGTACTTATAAATCATTACCTACATTAGGATAAATACTCATTACTAATATAGTAATTTTATTTGTAAAATTATATGGGTCAGTTTTTCAGTATAGGTCTACATAAAATCTTTCTAAAAATTTTTTTTTGTAACTTTCGCATAAAGCTATAGTATTTCCTAAAGGTTCATTTTACTAGTGATATTTCTTTTTCTCTTATTATGTCTTCTAAATGCTTTAGTTCTTAGGAAGCTACAAAACAACTATCTAATCTAAATGTAGCTAGTAATTTTCAAATTTAGTAGGAAGTCTTTCGCTAGATTAGGAACATTCTTCTATATATAGGTGTTCTAAATATTTAATAATTAAAAGTGTGTAGATGATAAAAAAATACTTCAATAATTCTAACCATGACCCAATTTTTTAAGATTAGTTCCTAATGAGACTACATGATTACTTTCTAAGTTTTTGAGGTATTGTCTAAATGCAGTTAATAATAATTGGTAAAACTTATCTCTTGCTATTAATCTAAGAATATATACTACTTCTTCACCCTCTTCTATTACTAATTGGTTAAGTCCTTTTAAGTTTGACTCTATTTCTTCTCTTATTTTATGTATACAATTGTTAACAACTTCTATTTTATCTAATTGTATATCTTCAATGGAATAAATAAGATTATCCAAATTATTCATTATTATTTTCTAAAAGGACCATGTTTATAAACAAACTCTTGTTATATTGTTACAATAATGTCTAATATGTTTTTGAGTTGATTCTAATTTAATCCTTGCTCTATTTAAAATCAAATAGGCTTTTGTAACTAATTTTTTTTTTTTTTTTACAACATATAAGGTTTTTAATAATGTTTTCTAGGCGAGCAATTTGGTTTTTTATCCTAAGTTCTCTTTTCTTAATCCTATATATTGTTTGTTTTTGTAGTTTAATGTATCATGAAATACTACTCATAACCTCAATTTTTTTATATGAAAACTTTAATCAACTTTTAATGCTACTTGATACTATAGACATTCATCTTATAATACTTATTTCTTTTTTTTTTCTTTTCCAATTTAACTACCTTTTAATGATTTTAGAACTATGTTTCATTTTTCATAGACTAAGGCTTCTATTCCTTAGACAAACCATCAATCCCAAGCCAATAAAGAGCCCCATAAATGCCAACCTAGGCAATAAAATGGGCAAACATGGTTAGATCATGTAGGCTTATCAAACAATTATGAAAAACTTAACCAGGCGATAGTATGGTAATTAGAAAACTAAATCAACTAAAAGAAGATAGACAGAGCATAAAAGCGTACAAACGACATATAGAGATCAACCAAAAACTCCAAGAAAAAAAAAACAAAATTATAAGAAGATAATAGGCTTAGTACAAGAAATAAAATATTTTGTACAAGGTTAATGAGAAATAATTTCATAATAGAAGTAGAATCATATCCTAATTATAAGAAAGCCTTAGATTTAAGTAGATAATACTTGCAAAATCCTGAAGGACTAACAAATTATAATGCTCTTACTAAAAAAATAAAATAATACTATAATTTTCTTACTATAATCTTTACATAAAAAAATTAGACAAGATAGAATTAGAATTTAGAAAAAAAAAAAAGCAAAGTAAAATATATAATAGGACAACTCAAAGGAATAAAAATCTTGAAAAAACCAATAAAAAAAATAAAGAAACCTAGCAATATTTTTTGTATTTATAAACCATTGAAGAATTGTTAAAATTAGGAATTATGAGAAGATTTAATGGTCCTATTAAAAGCCTAGCATTTACTGGTAGAGTGCATAGTGAAATAGTTAAAGGTAAGAGTACCATGGTAATAGATTATAAGAGCCTAAATGATGATACAAGGATAGATGCATATGGCATTCTTGAAAAAATAGATTTAATAAATAGAATATAAAATAGTAATATTTTTAGTAAACTTAACTATAAATCAAGATCTTATCAAATTAGAATACATGAAGAATCAATTTCATGAACAGCTTTTACATATCCAATTGGACACTTTGAGTGGTTAGTTATGCTATTTGATTAGAAAATGCTTCTTCATTCTTCCAAAAGAAGATGGATGGAATTTTTTCAAAATATCCCTTTGTTTGTGTATATATAGATGATATTTTAGTACATTCTAAAAAAAAAAAAAAACAACATACATCCTATCTAATGATAATTTTATTTAAATTTTTTAAAAATGGAATAGTTATAAGTTGTAAAAAGGCCAAACTTTTTAAAAAAAACTTGGAATTCTTAAGGGAAGAAATAGGAAACGGGAAAATTAAATTACAACCTTACATTTTTAAAAAAGTCTTAAAATTTAGTCAAGATTTTTACGAAAAGACTTAACAACAATTTTTATGATTAGTTAATTAAGCCAAACCATATGTAAAAATCTCAGGAAAATATACCAAAACAATTATTCTAGAAAATAAGTAATCTTAAACCTTTAAACATAGAAGAACTTAAGCAAGTGAGACAAATAAAAAATTAGTAAAAAACTTGAAAAATTTAAGGTTACCATTAGACAATAACTATTTAATTGTGAAAACAGATTGTTGTGAAAATGAATGCAGAGAAATCTTTAAAAAAATAATCCTCATAAATACACCCTAAAAAGTGAAGAAGAAGTTTGTCGATATAACAATGGTACATTTAGGGAAAAAGGATTAACCAGCAATATAGATATGAAGATTCTTGCATTAATTTATGGATTAAATAGTTTTAGATTAGCTTTGATTAATAAAGCTGAAATTTTAGTAAGAACTTATTGTGAAGCTATTCTTAAGTTTTATAAAAATAAGAATAAAAAAACCATATCATAAAGAAGGTGGATTGAGTTCATAGACAAATGAAAAACTTTTAAATAAGCATTTTCTAGACATTATATTAGACATGAAGAAGATATATATTTTATACCAACAAACTTATGTGTATATTTTCTTTAAAAGGCATCCTTATATTGATAAATTACCATCAAAATGTAGACAATATATTAGTAAATTAACAGAAAAAAATTTTGGAAACCATTATATGTCTTACAATTTAATATATTGAAAGTCTTTAGTAAAAATATTTCCCCTTGCATATTTAGAAATAAAAATAATGAAGTAGAATTTTGTATATATAAATTCGATATAGAATTAAAAAATTTTCTTAGTATTTTTATAGATGAATATTGTTTTACAGAATAGAAATTATTGGATTATGGCTTGATAAATACAGTTAAAGGAACTCCAAAACAATTCTAGAATTGAGTTTCAATCCATAATCAAAGAGGTAGTAAATACACTTGCATCATGTTATGATTGTTTAGAGAGAGCAAGATACCCCACATAAAAATGACTTTTCATTCCATTCCTCCATAATGGTTTATATATGTTGTAAGACCAGCTCATCAAACCATTTATATAAACATTGAATATGGTCTAAATCTTGAAAAAAGTAAAAATCAAATGAATAATGAATAATTTTGTAGAAAAGCTTTAGTCAAGTAAATTAAAAATTAGATAGGTTATCAGTTAGCCCCAATTATAGAATAACTTCAAGATTATTTCCAAATTTTCCAAAACAAAATTTGCAACATATTTTTTAAGGATCAATAGGTTTTTATGGGAGTCTATTGAAACTAAAACCATAAAAGTCATACAAAGGTATAAAAATTACTTTACTCAAGAAAGTTCAAGCTTTGAACTAAAGAGATGAAGACAAGAAAGATTCCTTTAAAGAGACAACTTTGCTAGAAGAAGAAACAATTGTAGATAACTTTGCAAGAAGAAATAACTTTAGCAAAATTATTGAAGACATGTTTACTAAAAGAAGAAATAATTATAGACAACTTTGTTAGAAGAAATAATTTTAATAAAATTATTATACTTTTCACTGTATTTTCACTATATAAAAGTAGATTCTTCTAATAAATTATTGTACTATTTATTGTAGAAAGAAATCTTTTCATTGTTTCCCTCTAAAAAGAATCTAATGCAAGGGTATGATTGTATTATTTATTGTAAAAAGAAATCTTTACATTTTTTATCTTCCAAAAAGAATCCAATGCAAGGGTACACCCAATCCATTAATATTCTATATAAGCTGTAGATGTAAACTTGAGGAGGATATGAAGAAATCATGAGAGAAAAAACATATCTTAAAAACTCTCCAAACACTCTTATATTCCCATCTTGTAAGCATATTATGGAAGTATTAATATATTTCTTTGTTTTGTAAGTTCTTTACTTTCATTATTTACTTTTATTGTTTTTCGGGACTTAGCTAAAGGAAACTATGTTATTATCTTATTATCTCATAAAAAGAAGAGGGAGGATGGAGAGAGAAAGCATTTGGAGGAAGACAAATTAATTTTCATTTTATTTCTACTATTCCTTGATTGCCTTTTCCCATTTACAATGACAAGTATTTATAATATAATTTGAAACACTAATTTGCAGCCAACTATTAATTAATCTAATATTTTCTAAGCAATATTTATTTTTTAACACTGATTTTAAAATTTCACCTACTCTTAGCAAGATTCTTGTCTATAAAGATAAAAAGAAAAAAATTCAAAGTATTTATTAAGTAAGATAAAAAAAAAACTTATCAATTAAGTAAAGAGTGTTTGGTTTACTAAAAAAAGTAAAGAGTATTTGCTTCAAAATGTCAAATTAAGTGGTGGATTGTTGCAAGAATTTGGCCACTTCATGGTCATTCGTCTCTAATTTTTCTCTTTCTTGTTTAGATGTTTTGCTTTAAATTATAGTCCAATACATAACTTTTCATTATGAAAACCTATGGCTTTAATGAAGAATTGAGGAATTTTATAATTTGATTTTTGATGGAACACATATTTTATTATTTCATGAAAAGATATGATCCTAACCCTACTCATTGCTTTAAATTATAATTTCATTAAATATTTATGTTTTGCTTGAGAAACATGAAATTCAAAAATCGGGAAATTAATTATTAAAATAATTATATGATTTAATTATGATATATATGTATTTACCTAGTTGTATAGATTTAAGAAAGTATCATTCTCAGTTTATTAAAACTAATAATATGTTTGAAAAATGTACCAAAATGCAACAAACTTATATGAATTAAGCTTTTTATGTAATGAGCAAATCGTTTTGTCACTTTTATTTAACAATAGATTTGTGAAGCTGTAATGCTTAGATATTCTATGCAACAAACATTTTTTTTTTCCATAAACAAAAATAGGAAATATATTAACACCACAATAGAAAGTTACAAAGTCTCTAGGAGATGGCTTACATGATCAATTCCAAAGATATGTTTAAGGGATTATACTCTAAAAAAAATAATAATAATAATAATGCTCAACCATTTTTGTCTTAGGATGCAATCTAGTTAGCACTAGCATTAACTTTCCTATTAATAAAGCAAAATAATTGAAATCATCGTTCTTTTCTAAAGCCTTAATATTTGTGGAAATTGCTAAGATAGTCCATAATCTTTTTTAATTTATCAAACACCTAAGATTATGGAGGCATCCATCTAAAAAATGATCTTCCTCCATCCCTTCACTTTAACTAACAACAATACCTCTTCAATAGCTCTAACTTTTGCATAAGTACTATCTGCTACTCTTGTGTCATGACAAATTCCCCCCAAAAACTTCCCATTATGATCTTTGGTGACAACACACAATCTTGCTGCTTTAAACTTCAAACTATTTGTCCCATTACAATTTATTTTTACATAAATAAGAGGTTGTGGTTGCCAAATTGTCTCCTTCTAATTAATTACCTATTTATTAACTTTATGCTCCTACTTAAAAATTGCTCACAAAATTTTGAAAGCCACCTTGATCGATGATATTAATCTTTGCGAATCTAGGATCTTTTTGTCAAAAATACAATCATATCGATGTTTCCATATACACCAAAGACACATATCCATTTCCCATGAAAAGTTTAAGCTGTTACTTGTTTAGAATTAATTTTTAATTGATAAAAGCCAACTTTCCATTATAGTCACTATAGCAACATCAATTTTATTCCTCATTATCTCCATGCAAATAGCTCAACCCACTTACATAACAAAACAATATGCTTTGACATCTCATCTCTTCCACATTAACAACATATCTTATTATCATCAACAACTTTATATGCCTCATCCATAAATTAACTTTTTTTAACTAATTGCATCTATACATAGTTGCCATATAAAATTTTTTATCTTAGCATGCATGCTACCATCTAAATCAAATTCCATATCTTAATATGTGATGAAGAAGCTCTATTTGCATATATCTCTTACCTTAATTTAAATAATGCATGGTAAGCTAATTTAACACTATAAGCACCATTCCCCTTTAAAGGCCAAAAGACATTACCTACCACTTCAGTATTAATTAAAGGGAATTTATAAATCCTCTTAGATATCTATATATGCAAGTACTGCTCTATAATCTAATTTGACTAGCTCTTGTTGATTAGTTCTATAGCACACTTAACCAAACTAAGTTCTTTATTTCTTAATACACTTATGTCAATGGGCTTCTTCTCAATGATATTCAAGATCCAAAGGTCTCCCTAAATGCTAAAAATCCCTCCAAAACCAAGTTTCCAACAATAGTTCTTCCTTATTACTTCGCTTCCAATTAAAATACTTTTCCAAATCTAAGAAACTCTACCTTACCTTAGCATCACATCATTGAAGGCCTCTAGATCCCATAATCTTAAACCTCCTTTATCTTTGGCAATAGACACTTATCTCAACTCTTTATACTAAGTCATTGATATCACATCTTTGCACTAAGTCTTAAGATATTAAAAACTGTTGTGGGATAGGTATATACTGCATAAGTTACTCTTTTGATGAGAACTTCTTTACCTCCATGAGACAATAATGCTGCTTTTCATTCTTAAAGCTTTAACTTAATTTTCCCTTTAATTATGGTAAGAGTAGCCACCTTTGATCAATCCAAATAGTTAAAATACTTGTGTGTGATCCTATAGTGTTTAGAAAAGGAATGCCTAAGGTTTAACTTAGTCTCTCCTTACTGCAAGGTGGAGAGTTCTTGCTGAAGACTATGGTTGGCTTTTGAAAATTAATTTCTTAGCCTAAAATCTAGCAATAGTAAGAAAGAATTATGTTAATCTTAATAAAATTAAAACCCACTTGCTTCCATAAAAAATAGGGAATCATTTGTAAAAACGAGATATGTTAGTTCAAGGCAAGGATTCTTTATCCTTATTCCTCTAATTAGTCTTTTTACCGTTGCCTTCATGAGCATTCTTGATAAAACATCAACCAAAACAAGAAATGGATATAATGATAGGGGGTTGCCTGTATAACTCCTTTTGTTGGATTGATATGGCTAGTTCTTTTCCCATTAAGCATAAGATTATATCATAGAGTTGGATTGTTTGCAAAAATGAGATGTACTGGTTCAAGGCATCAATTCCTAATCCATATTTCTCTAATTGGTCTTTTTACTACTACTTTCATGACCATTCTTGATAAAACATCAACTAAAACAAGGAAAAGATATAATGATAGGGGGATGCCCTATCTAATTCTTTGGTTAGATTTATATGGCCAATTCTTTTCCCATTAAGCATAAGATTATACCAAAGAGTTGATATACAACACATAACCCATCTCATCCACTTTTCATGAAAACTAAGTTATCTCACCACTTCCTTAAGAAACCATCGACTAATTCTATCAAACAATGTCATCATATCAATTTTAATAGCATAAAAATGTTTATTACCCATTTTCTTTAATTCTAGGTCATGGAAAACCTCATGTACCACCATTATATTATCTTGGATCATATAATAGAAGACAAGGGAACTTTAAGGAGTGATTAAGTCATATAAAGAGAGGTTTTAACTTATTTGCTAAGACCTTAGATAGTACTTTGAAAGAGAAATTACACAAATTGATTGGTCGAAACAAACTTAATTTAGTAGGATTTTTTACTATTAGGATTGAAATTAGATCAACTTCATTTAAGTTAGGAGGGATATTACCTAAATTCAAGATATCTGAGATGGCTCCTGTAGAGGTTAATTTTGGTAATTGGGCCTTTAGCCCAATTTAATTCCATAAATCGATGTCTTAAGCTAGCAATAAAGCTTAGGAAATCAGTCCGTTTAGGGATAGTTTAGAAAGATCTAGCTTAGTAAGCTTAGAACAAGGATTGTTATATCAAATTTTCCACTTATGGCCTTGTTCAGTTATCTCATGCATGAAAAGTAGGCTTAGAAATGATCCTTTTAGACATATGTAGGCTTCATTTAGTCTTATTAGGCCTTGAGGATGCTTAATTAGTCTTTAAGCTTAATTATAATAATAATGGGCTTTCTTTAGGTACCATAAGCCTTAACATACTTGAGCCCATATCTAAGCTCATCAAAGCTAAAAGAGAGGATAAGCTTCAATAAAGGAACTCAATCTTAGCTATCCATCTTAAAGCCATAGGACGAATAAGATTAATCTCCAAATTCTATAAATAAGAGGCTTCTCTTCTCATTTGATTGATTTAGAACATTTGGTAAGCTTGAGACAAATACTAGAGCTCTATTGAAACGACTTTAGAGAAGATCAAATAGACAATTCATCAAGAATGATTCAAGGGTGATCAAGAACACTAATTTCAATCCATTGTCACATATGCATATTCGAGATATCGAGTTTGCTCGTTCTTCCTCCTACAGTTCTTCTTAACAACATCCTTCTACATGACATCAGCTAGAGACATCTCTTAGGTTAATTGGTACACTTATCGTACGTGATCAACTAGCTACAATAACCCTACCACACATTATTTAGCAACTCCACTAGGGAAAGAGAAACTTGATAGAATGGCACCAGCACATACAAAGAGTGGAAATGATAGGCATTAAGAGTATGAGAACCAACATAAGAGGGTTAAGTAAACCCAAGTGTTACAAGATACTAATGCATCAATAGCTGTACAAGCACCAAGAATTATACAAGCACCTAGAATCGTACAAGCATCAGGAATTGTGTAAGGGCCTGGTGCTGTTCAAGTACATAGGGTTATGTAAGTACTTAGAATTGTACAACCACCTGCTATTGATGATTCACCAATATTGCACATAATATAAGAAAATATTCGTGTGATAAACCAGCTCTTTACCATTTTCATGCAATTCTTGCCAGACATGGCCACTACAATTGTTACGAACACTAATGCATTACCTAGTATGGCTCTACTAATGCTGGTTATGGCAACTACCTCATCAGTAAATGTTACTGCATTACGTTGGGTGAAACTATAGGTACCTACTGTTATCATCACACTTGCTAGTATGTCTTTTAGGATGGTTGTACCTGCTACAAGTATGCAAGAACTAAGATCCATGCCTCTTGCTATCACCCTAAAAGAAGCTCAACAAGATGAACAAATTGACCTAACCCCCATAGAGTTGAAGAAGGGCAATAAGAGGATTTTGTGAACCTACTGCAATACTCAACCCTAGTGCATAAAACACTTGTGGTTGAGGAAACAAGGGTCGACCTTAGAGGGTCACCCTCTTTGAGTTACAACCTACAACTACTAACAATTAGCATGTTTATACCCTACAACCTTGCACCAACGTTCCAAGCAATAGCTAATCCTATACCTACTACTTCATCCTATGTGGTGAATGAGGACATGGAGAAGTATATGAGACAAATGCAAGCAGCACCTTCTACTAATGTTCTCAATTTGAATTTTCTATGCCTTTAAAGGGTTATAGATAAGTGTTATCGAAAGGACTATACCAATCCTAAATTTAACAAGTTTAACAAAAAACAAGGAAATGCTAAGGGACATCTCCTTAAGTTTATAGAGACACTTTATGTCTACAACCTTGATGATGACCTCAAGTCAAAGGAGTTTTCAAAGTCACTAACAAAGAAGTCATATACTTGGTACGTGAACTTGCCCCCAGGATCAGTTGATTCATGGGGAACTATGTGTAAGCTATTTATAGAAAAGTTTTGTGAGACCTAAGAGCAAGTGACAATTATCAATATGGGATGCATTAAGCAATGCTTAAGGGAAGACCATATGGACTCCATTGAACACTTTATGGAATGTTCGTTAGACATCTAAGATACGTGATGAAAAAGAACTCGTTAAGGTCTGCATCTAAGGCATGTCTACAGAATATTCTATGCATCTTGGAAACCTGTCATTGAATTTCTTTACAATATTGGTAGAAATTGGTCAAAGAACCAAAAATTCAATCTCTAAACAAAAAGGTGGGAACGAAAGGAATTGAGAGCCTTCTATGAACACTACAAATAGAAGAAGACATAGTAACAATAAAAGGATAAGGAATGAGGTCTTTGACAATGCCTCGCCATTCCCATGTTAGATAGACAAAGTTTGTGTGATTCTCAATAGATGGATCGAGGATAGGGATATCAAATTACCAAGGGTGAACAAGAGGCCACCGCACAGGAGAAGAGTAATCTCGAATATTGCCAACATCATAGAGTTATAAATCGTGCCACCAAGGACTATAGGAATTTGAGGTAGATATTCCAAAAGGGAATACAAAGCAGCAAATTGGTTGTTGAAAATAACGACATTTGTATGATGGAGAAGAAGGACAGTGACAGCGAATAAACTTTTGTAAGAGTAATTGATTGTGTAATAAAGGTAGAATCTACCGATCATTTGTATTCATCTTTTAAAAGGAAGAAATGAATTCAACTTTATTTATGAAATGATATTTCCTTTCACCCATTTGCTATGATTGTTTGCACTTATCTTTTGCAATTAGCTTAAATAAAGGAAAAATGTATGAGCATACCCTCACTCTTTGAAGTTGAGACAATCCCTTTACACTATGTAGGGCTAACATAATTTCTATAAGCCCATAATGCATAGGTGTAGCTAATATCGCCCTTTGTTGTTAAGCGATTGAAGCATCCCTATGACAAGCATTTTTTAACCATCATGCTATAGCTATCATTACTAGCATGGTGCTCTGTTCATAAATATGATTAGGTGTAGCTAACATAGGCACTTACTATCTCTCATTGATAGTCTCTATGAAACCAAAATTGGCATAGCTAACATTGCCGCATCATTAGGTATAGCTAACATTGCTACTTATTATCTCTTATTAATAGTCTCTATGAAACAAAATCTGGTGTAGCTAAAATTGCCATCATAAGTAGAGGGCAGACATTAGTTTTTGAAATTCCCATGGATAAGTTTGCCCCTAACTCCAAAAGTATGTTACATGCCATACCTGATCAGAATCGAACTATTGGACCTTTACCCAAGCCTGAACTCAAGGTTTTGAGTGACTAACATAGTAGATTCTCTTACTCTAGTCGACTCCTACCAAGGCTAAGCTAATCCTCCTTGCTCACCAACTCCACATGTTGAGCCTAGTAACTTCTCATATATTAGTAACAATGCACTAACTTAAAATATACTCCCTCGACAACTCAACCCCTTTATAAGTCTACTTGGCCATAACCATGCTGACCGGCAACTTGACAATACTAGTATCGAATACCCTAGAGTACATCCGCACCCACATCTTCTTAGGAGGACCCCCAAGTCTAATCAACAAACCACATCCTAATTGTATTACATGTTTGTATCTGCCAAAAGTACCCCCAATGACCAAATACCACGTATCTAGTCCCTCGCAAAAAGGACCTTTCTATACCAATAGTTAATTTTTTTTTAATTTTCATTTGTACCATTCTATTATTCCCTGTACATTACTAGTTTAGGAAATACTCTTTATTGTCCTTTCCATTTAAGGTAGATTACTCTTACGTTTCAAGTATAAATACCCCTTTGTAATATGTAGCTACACAATCATCTTACACAATAGATATTAAATACATTCCACTTTAATGAGCATTGCTCTCTATTACATGCTTACTTCACTTTTCTCCTAACCCTTAAGTAAGGCTAGGTGGTGACTACCCTCATTAGATCAACTCATGTATCATATTGAGTTGAGCCGTAAGTCCTCAGAGTTTCCTTGTTGTGTCATATCCTCAAAATTGTTTATGGTTTTTACTTGTTCATCTCATTTACTTGTTCTAATTTTCACTTTTCGTCACCCTTCATTTAAAGCTTTCTACAAGCTTAGACCTACGCCAATACTGTTGCCCTTGTTTGCCCTCAGCGTAGCATACCTTCTTGGTATCAGAGGGGAGGTTTATTTGAGTAAGTTATATTTGAGCTTTCTTATGAAGTAATGTTTGTAGAGATAATGTGTTGTAATTGTATACAAATTAGCTATGACCATTCGAGTAAGTAGAAGGAGAAGTAGTTTACCATAGTTGTATACTTTGTTTTGCCTTGTTTCAAACATACAAAAATAGAGCAAGTTTCAGTTGGGTTTGTTATTCTCTAGAGTAGTTGTTGTATTTATAGGATGAACTTTCACATGAAGAAGAATTTGTATGTAAGATTGTTTAGCTTGAAGGAACAGTGTCTATTGCTTCTTAGACTATGATTTTGTTCTTAAGTTTTATTGAGAAGAATAATGGATCCCAGTGTCAATACTAGTGTCGGAGATGACAATAGTAATGTTGTCTACCATAGACAACAACCTTAAAACACTCTTAGAAGTATAGATGAGTGAATTGATGAGATGGCCAACCTTATAGCCTATTTAAGTAGAACTGTTCATGCATTGGCCTTTTAGCCTATCAAGACTATGTAGAATACTCCCTAAGCTACTCGACCTATGAGAAGACAAAACATAGCTTGATAAGATTGAAGTAGAGTAGGACGACGTATTAGGAGAAAGATTGACTTGGGTGATTTTAGACAAGGAAAGAGAAGAATAGTTCAATGAAGAAGAGGAGCAAGCTTAAGTACCCCAAGTTACTGACAATGTAAAGCTTTAGATTTTGAGCTTCAATGGTTCTAGAAATGCTAATAACTATCTAGATAAGGAAGAGAAAGTAGAGTGAGTTGTTTATCATTACCAATATGAAGACCATAAGAAAGTGAAGACTATGGCTCTAAAGTTCTTAAGTTATGTTATAATGTGGTGGAAGAACTTCTAAATTATAAGGAGACCAGAAGGATATAGGGAAGCTAATACATAGCCTAAGACGAAGAGAATACTTAAAAATAGATTTTTGCTTAATACTTACTTATAAGATGCTTTTGCTCAACTTTGAGAGTTAACACAAGGAAGCCGAACAGTTAATGAGTATATTTAGGAGTTCTAAGTACTCATGATTTGATGTGAAGTGGATGAACCATTAGCCCAAATAGTATCCAGGTTTATTACTAGATTGAGAAATGACATTTGAGATATCGTAGAACTTCAACAGTTTACTACATTAGATGAGGCTATAAGAATAGCCTAGGAAGTAAAGAGGCAGAAGAGGAATAGGCTGAGCTAACCTCTAATGACCCAACAAGTCTAATCAGACCAACCCACTCAAAGAAGTTACATAGCTCAGCAAAGTGCTAAGCTAAGTAGAAGAATAGATGTTAAAACTGAACAAAAGGGCCAATCAAACTGATGGTGAAGTGCTGTCAAGAACTTATGAGAGGGTACAAGCACTTAAGAGGAAAACGAGCTAGATCAAATGCTTTAAACAAGGTTTTGGGCACATGGTTGCTTAGTATCCGAATTAAAGAACTATGATTATCAAGGGAAACGCCCCAAAGATTGAAATAGATAATATATATGAGGAACCAAAGGAGGAAAAAGAAGTAGAGGAAGGGATTGAGGTTAATGTTGAACTAGATAAAGAAGGTGTGTTTGTTAAGAATCTCGACAAACCAACTCTAGTTGTTCGATGTGGGATGAGTACAAAACCATCTATCGAAGTGGAGCTAAGAGCGAATTTACTTCACATCAAATGCAAGGTGAATGAATAGATTTATGCACTCATAGTAGAGAGTGATAGATGTACTAATGTAGCATTTACTAACCTGGTTAAAAGCTCAAGTTGCCAACCATCTCACATCCAAAGCCATACAAGTTACATTGGCTAAACAAGAAGGGAACACTACATGAGACTTAACAAGTTTTGCTACGAATCTTAATTGGAATCAATTCTCATAAAATTCTCTATCACGTGCTACGCATGTGTGCATCTCATGTGTTGCTTAGTAAACCTTAGCTTTTTGATAAGAGAGTTATGCATGATGGATTTAAGAACACTTATGTGTTGGAAAAAGATGGTAGGAAGGTTACCTTAAACCCTATGATACTAAGTCAAGTTAGAAAACTACAAGCTAAACTTACTCGAAGATCTAAGAAGACCTTGATTCTAAGTAGAGCAAAGTACAAGAAGCTATTGAGGTCGATCATGTATGATTCGACCCGTTTAGGTAATAAAAGTTTATTTTCTTTAATTATTTATTTATTTAGTTAATAAATTTATTTTACTAACTTGTCTTCTCTAGACCAGGTTTCTTTTTTTTATTAATCATCATACTATTTTGCTACATTTTTTTGATAATTTGAAAATTTTTTATAAATTTAGTTAAATTGCATTTTTTCAATCAAAATTACATTTTTTGAAAAATTACATATCTTTTCTCTAAGATATCTTTTCTCTAAGATCCGTATCTTTAGAAAAGATATATATTTATGATACGTATCTTAGTATATCTTGCACATAAGACTTAGGAAAAAAAAATTTATGCGTAGATTTTTTAAAAGAAATAAAAAATGTTTACTAAAGTTTTTTCAAAAATATTTAGTTAGTTAGGTTTTCTTAAATTTGTGAAATTAGATCTTTTTATTTTTTTTAATAATAAATGGTTAAATAACATAAATGGCTCAATTTTCAAAATTAAAATAAAAATCCACCTACTAAATCTTTTCTTAAAAAAATAACGATATTGGTCTAATCTCAACTAGCGAGTATGTAGACATCTTCGGAAGCATTTTCAATTTTGTTAATTTTTTTAAAATTTTCAATTATATATATATATTTTAAAACCTAGCCTAAAATAAGAAAATAAAGAAATACTCTAAAATAAAAGGGTGACAAAAATAGAGTGTTTATGTTAAGGCCTTACCTTAGGCTCTACTCGCGGAACGCCATCCTTCCATTTAAATACATCACCTCTCAGCATGAAAGAAGCATATTCCACCTTCTTATCATTCATAACCTCAACCGTGGAACTATCTATATGCTATCCATTCCTTAAGAACAATGGCATCATCAAGCTTAAGGTCAAATTCCTTAGCCACCTTTAGGAAACGATCCATACCTAACTAGTAGACCACTTACCTCTCTTGATCCTAAGCATCAGCATTAGCTTGGATCATCTACACATCATGTCTAATCTACTCTTGTTGCTGAACCATAGCACCCACTGGATTGTTCACGGCATTCAATAATTGTACCACATCAATCTCCATAGGCTTGTACCCATGCTAGCCCTACGATCTGTATACGTATGGCAGTCCATAACCTCCTTAACCTCCCTATACATTCTGACCACCCTAAGTATCCTATCCTTTAGTTGAGTAGTCTTAAGGTTGAGAAGAATTGGAACATACTCTCTTAGGTAGCATTCTAAAGAAGAGGTTAAAGCAAACAAATAATAGAAAGTTAGAAGATAGGTAGACCAAAGGAAACAAAAGGTAACAAGCAACCATGAAACATAAAAGAAGTAAGGACAACTCAAGATCAACACTTAACCACTTATCAAATCATTCCTAGATTCAAGCCAAATCCTTTAGCTACATATGCCTCTCATACCTCACCACTTATAAGTCATCATACCAAATTCCCTAGAGATCTTCAACCTAAGCTCTGATACCACCAAAATCTATAATGCCTCAAAACCCAAGATGCTACAACTTTACCACATGGCGACCTTATAGGTAAACATACAAGGCATATAAAGATCCATGTACCTATCTGCAATCTACAATATTTCATAAAACTTACCAACAAACAAATAATAACCTCAAAACTGTAACTAGAGTGGAATGTCAAATACTTAATCTCTACAATAAAGTATAACTACATAACTATAATAATTGACGTAACTACAAGAACCTAAAATACAAGAGCTCCAGCATATTTAAATATAATAGAAATAACCATGGTCCTTAGAATTCACTCCTAGTACTAGGCTACAAAGTCTCAACTCCATCATAATAATAATAATAATCTCCCTCCTCATTGTAATATAAGTAATCATAACTAGACTCTTCAACATAAACCTTATTGCAAACTTCATAACTTAAACTTACAGTTGAAAAACAGTAATTCCCATGAGGTGAGCTAACACCTAGTATAGGATACCACTTACATGCACGTGAAACACAAGTAACCAATCAAGTACATACTTGAGTACTATGATAAATGCAGCAAAAAACCATTTTAATCTTATCATTTAGGTCCTCAAACAACACAACTCAACATCCTAAAACTTAAGGTTACGACCCCTAACACGTAGTAAATAAGTACTACATAGGTATTGGTGTTGGATGCTCCCTAACACTCGAGTGTCAAAATTATCCTAAACCTACCTAGGTCATTTTAATGCGAGACTCCACCAAGGACAACATCACACAAGAATGTTCATATGCTTCACTAATACTATTGGACCTAACTAGTAGGTGGTCGAAGCTAAACACAAGTAGCATACAATTAAGTCCTACTTTTGATTAAGTCTAGTTATCATACATTAACTTAGCATACACAATCATCAATTATGTATCCCATACCTAAAACCTTAATCATGACCAACTAAGTGTCCTACTTTCTTACAAACTGAACAATCAACCCCTAAACTTGCTTATAAAAGTCATTACCAAACCATATACCCTAACCCCTCAACTAAGCCATGGAATCCTACAAGTATCCTTGATACAACTCTTGAGAAAACGAAGTTTGATGGATGATTTGGTTTAAAAAAATTGTTTGAAAACATGTTAGAAGGGTTTTTGATTGAAAAAGAAGGTTGAAAAAGCTACAAAGAACAAATTGGAAAGATTCCATACACTGCACACAAGGTGTTTAGATGTTAGGTTGATTAGCCTTTAGACACCAACCCAAACTCAAATTCTATGAGTTTTTAGGGGGTTAAGAGTTTGGACGCTAGGTATAATCCGTAGACTTCTACAAATTGTATCGAGTGATTTCTTTCCCTACAATGCTCCAACCTTAAACCCTAATTCCTAACTACAATTTCGAGGTCTTTCTTTACCCTTTTATACTCCTTCTACAATCCTTAATACCCTCTAAATAAGCCAAACAACAAAAATGTGACCTAATCTCAGCCAACTCTCAAAAACCATATACACAACAAGAACAAAAATTTGAGCAAAATAAGGGTTTTAAAGCGACTTACTTATTATTTCTTGAAATGGTAACACTCTAACCAACGATTCTCATGTGTCACCTCTATAAGCACATGATTTACTTGAGTTTCCCAAGCTTAGACAAGAGAAAAATGAATTCCTTCAACGAATAAGTGGTGGTTTAGCCAGTTATGATAACCCCTTTGCAAAAACTCACATTTTACTTTGATTTCCACTCCTTAACTCCTTGAATCCAAACTCATAAGCGTTCTTGAGGGTTTTCTCTTGAGTTTTTTTATTATGGCCGACATAAGGAAACCATATCCTTTAGTTGTGGAATAGTGGGGGAGAAAAGAAATGTAGAGGGAAGACATGGGTTTTTGAAATTCCCTCGGATAAGTTTGCCCCTAGCTCCAAAACTATATTACATACCATATCGATGTCTATAAATTAATAAATTCCTTTATTCCCTTAATTAATTAACTTAGGTTTTACAAAAGATACCCTTGAATAAGTACAATAAATTAAAGTATCACTTGACACTTATTATAAGACATGTTAAGGTTTGATAGTAGGAACTTATGAGGATTCAATATTTGACATGTAGTGCTTCATTAAAATCACATTCAAACTACTTTAACTACAAAGGAATTAAGGGAAATATAAGCAAAAATTGAAAACATCTTTAAGGAATATTAGAAAAAAACATATGTTAGAATCCGGTTATGTGAGATTCACTAAGAAACCTTTAAGCTACTAATACAGGGGTTTAAGGTTTAGATGAGGCTTTCTAATAGGTTGTTGAATGATGGTTGAGGGCTACCAAAATATGGTACTTCTTTTCAACTTGATATCTTTTTTATTTCTAGAAATATCAAATCAAAGAAATCAATGGAAATTAATTTTTTTATGCATTATTTCACTTGTGGTTTAATATAGTAATCTTTCATTACCAAATTATTAAGGAGTGTATGAGTTACTTAAGAAATCTCACTAATTGGTTGGAAATTAAGTATAATTTTTTAAATGCTATATGACATCGTTTTTAACCAAAATTTTGTATATGAACTCCTAATAACTTACATATCTTGATATGAAAAGAATTTTTGAGAAACTATACATTTAATAATTATTAAAATTATTTTCAATAAATTGGAAATTTTCATCATTTATGGAAATAATTTGTTTTTCATGAAATTAGTTGATAAATTGGACTTTTACAATTTATGAAGCTTAACAATGATATAAAGAGCGTTTGAATTTGAACTTGCATATATACTTGACTAATTGCATAATTTTCAGTTTATTAAGGCTAAATATAGTTTTCTCAAATAAAGGTGATATGTAAATATGATAATAACAAATGGTGGAACTAAAAGCATATAATACGTTTTGTATACTTATTTAAGGTAGTATATTAATTTTCATTTATATTAATAGTATTTAACCATATGCAACCTTAATTAGTAATTTGCAATTGATTTAACAATAATTGTCATATTTCCATGATTTCAACATAATATTTTGATAAAAGACAATGCATAGTCATTGTGAAATCATGTTTTTATTTGTATAATAAATGTCATTTAGGTCAACTATGGAGTTGTAATAGCATACAAGTGAAATGAGAGTATAAATGGGCATTTTTCTAAACATGCAAATTTGGTTGGTTAATATAACAATGTATTTGATAGTTGTTGAAAGGATGATTACCACAATATAAAAATTCATTAATACAAATGAGAAGTGAGAATATTATAGCCACTAGAAGTTATTACTATAAATGGATAATAACAAACAGCAGTTTAAATTATATGTAACTATATCTTAAATGCCTTGTCGGAAAACATTGTCAATTCATGATAAGTGAAGAATGATACCTTGAGTAGTAGATAATCTTTGGTTCAAGTGAGTGTCTAGGACCTTCCCCTTTATCGATGGTTCAAGTCCATCTAATAGTCATATTTTCACCAAACTTAGTCTTTGGTAACAAAAATGTATAGTTTTACAAACTTATTTTATAATATATGGATTTACATGCATTAAGTCTTGCAACTCTCTTTCTTTAGACTTTTAAATATATTTCTTTGTCTTGTAATCTTTTACAACCTTTGAAACGAACCATTAAACATCATACTTAAGATCTTGCACTTAATGTATTGTCATATGCATTAGCATCATATACAATTGCTCTATAAGTTTCATTATTGTGCTTATTTAGAGATCATGTATCTTTATATTATTATTATTATTATTATTTAGTTTACATTCACTTAAATCAAATGAGCTGAGGGGCTACTTATGAATCTAGTCAATTATATATATGCATATATACATATACAAACATATATACACATACACACATAGTTTTATAATAATATAATAACTTGACGACAACTTCTTTTCAACACACTAACTTGATTGATGATACCACTAAAGACATCGACCTACTAGGAACATAAGCGCAATACTATCATATCATTTTAATATGATGCTCCTCTATGGTAGTCATACATACCAATCATAAGGTAGATTATCCTAATCATTAGCCATTTTGGGTTATTTTGGCAATGATCCAAAAATAAGTAGCAATCAAATTTATAGTTCTACATTTAATTAAGTTTGTCTTATATTAAAACATAATAACCACAAAGTAACAAATAAGTAATCACATACATAAATTTTAGGCAACCAAAATATAGGTATTTTTAAAACCTATTACAACACATACACACACATCTATATATAAATATATATACATGCATACATATCATTTAAAACCTAATAACTACAAAGTACCAAATAAGCAATCACATACATAAATTTTAGGCAACCAAAATATAGTTATTGTTAAAACCTATTACAACACATACACACACATTTATATATACATATATATACATGCATACATATCATTTATTAACACTAAATAAAATTAGAGTCATAACCTTGATCTACATCTTTGATAAAATATCTAAGGTTTAAACTCAAGGAAACCTTAATAAAATAAATACTAAAATTAAACCTAGCATTATTTTAGGTAAGAATGTGATCATAAGCTAACCAACTAGAAATAGACCACCTCTCTTACAATTTATTTTATTTTATTAATATTATTATGTATATATACATGGACTACCCATAGGGTTCAATTAGTAATAGGGATAGCATTGGGTAGGTCTTTATATGATACTCAACCTGTCCAACCTATTAAAAACCCCATAGAGTTAGACTGTATAGAGTTTTTAGATAGGTTTTATAAAAGGGTTCAAAACCTTATAAGGTTTTTCGATAGCTTCTAAAACTTATAAGAAACCTAATGGGAAACCCTCAACCTAGTGAAATTAATTAATTAAAAGATATATTTTTGTTATATGTTTAATATGCCAAGAAATTTTTAAAAAATTAAGCTAAATAACATAAAAAAAAAAAACAGAAGTTTAAAAGTTGAAACTCTATATCTATGCCCATCTTTTTTACTCTCTTCTCACTCGACAAAGTTGCTACACAAAACATAGTAGTCCAACTCCAGTCATTGTCCCTTCGTCACCGCTCATTTCCTTTTATCCGTCTATTATCTCTAATGACCATTATCATTGTTCGATCAGTAGTCAACCTCATGAGTGGTACACTTGTCATTAGTCTACTCTTGACTTTACAATTGTAGTCCAACTCCAGTCGACACTTGATAATCACCCTTCTTTGATTCATTTAACTTGGTCGTCACTTAGATTTGTAATACACTCTACTCAGCTATCACATCTAAGCATAGTAATTGACTCTCTTTGTTAATTATTTTTCTTTTTTCTTTTTTCTTTTTTATTGTAACAGCTACTTGAAAATTCAAACTTAGAGCTCTTGATGCATTTAAAGAATATTGGCTTACTAGAATGAGATTGAGGATGCAACTCTTTTGTATATATGGCTTTTCAATGCTTCATCCATACTATTGATAGGCCTTTTGGACATAGACCTCGTAGACTTATACTGACTTGATTAGGCTTATGGCCTAGGCTATATGTCTTTGGACTTAGCTTCCTTATCTTCATGGTTGACCTCATCTTAGGTTCATTATATGGCCTGTCTAACTATAATGGTCACCAAAAGCTAGGTGACCATAGATAAGGTCAAGCAACCGAATCAACAATCACCTCCTACATTTGCGAACCACATCGAACCTTTCAACTCCACTACCCATTACTTGCAAACATAGCTTTTGCCAATAAAATCCTCTCTAACCACCAGGTTTACTCCTCTATAAATATAAGGTTACAACCTAATGGTAAACCACTTGCTATTTTTTGCATTAGAGCCTTCTCTTTGCATTTGAGTACTCTTACTACCTTTACACAACTAATTAACTTAAGTATCTAAGTGGCCATGCCGGATAACATCCCGATGCCCCTTACTGTTCTTTGGTTTGCTAGCTCACACAGCAACAAAAAGCTTAGTCATAATCAATCTCTATTGGCCAAAATTGAAGGACAACATTTAGCATTATCTATAGGAATAAATCCAATTCCTTACCTGAATATGCACTAAACACTCACCCAAACACCACCTTCAATTGCCAATATGCGTCTCATCGTTATCCCTAAGAATAACCAATTGGTAAATAACTAACCTACCAATAACCAGCCCTAAACTATGGAGACGCTTGAATAGCCCTTGGAGTGCATGAAACGCCTACTTGAGGAGTTTGCTACCTAAAACAAGTTGCTCTATGCTCGCCTTGAGGAAGCCAAGAGGCATCGAATGAAGACGCATTAGCTTAAAGCTTTTGATGCTTAAACTAGGCATGACAACTAGTAGCAATAATAGATTGGTTAGGATTAACTACCTCATCCCCTAGTATAGGAATAGTAGGCACAATCTGTAGCCATACGTAACCATACCCCTATTAGTCATGAGCTAATAGCCGATTCCCATGGAGTACCAATATATTTTGTAGCGTATCGAGCTCACTTGATGGATAATGTTGACCTCTATGAGCTTTGCGCGATCATATGGAGACTCTTTTCATAGCAAGAGAGCAAGGTAGCTAACAATGTCAAGTTGGCTACCAGCAACGAAAACTCCTTCACTAGGGGTATCTAAGATGAAGTTTTCCCTTAAATAGTAAACTTCCTATCTTAGACTAATACCATGGCATTGGTGATCCTGACGATCAACCCCTCCATTTCTATACCCTTACGTAACTCCATAGTAATGGGGATGTTATAATGTGTAAGGCTTTCCTAAGTACTTTAAGGAAAGTAACTTAAACATGGTTTAACCACCTACCCAAGAGCTCTATCGGCTCCTTTAATGAGTTGGCATGAAGGTTTAGTCTCCTTTTAAGGTTAGCAAGCCACCAGCTAAGGACATTTTTTCCTTATACTTAATCAAGCAAATCGAAGGAGAGACTCTATGGGAATATGTAGCCTAATTCAACAATGCGGTGATTGAGATCCCTCAATTGGATGAAAGAGTAGCAATGCATACTGCTTAGCTTAGTATAATACCCTCAAAAGACTTCTTCTATTCACTTATGAAGAGCAAGCTAAAGACCCTAACTAAATTTTGGAACAAGGCCTAGAAATACATGGACTAGGAGGACAACATCCGCGATATGTACAACTATAAACCTTGTAAATTTAGCCTTTTGAATATAGATTTAAACTTGAGCACAATAGATAATTTCTCTAAGTTAACAAAACTAATAATTTAAAATTGATTAAAATTTTAATTTTAAAACCTAAAATGAATATGAAAAATACTAATATCTTATTTGGAACCCTAATCATATATAAAAACCCTAGATCTTATATATACATAAATATAAGAGATTGAACCTAAACATGACAAAAACCTTAAAACCAAAGCTCTAAGCTTATAAAACATGTAAATTTACCCTAATAGTAATATAACTTTAATTGGATACAATTATCGATAGATGCACGTATTCGTAAATCACTAATGAACAAATAGAAATAATTTCCAAATATTAATAAATAAAGAAGAATAACAAAATAATTAAATAAATTAATAAGATTACAAATATTATTTTATGATTATTTGTAACTTCTCATCTATATATATGTGTGTTAATTTTATATTGATTTAATTATTTTAATTCAATTTTAGTACATATTTTATGTTTATATATTATACATTAGTTTTACATCATATTTGTAACTTCTCATCTATACATATTTTCTTCCATAATTACATCATATTTCATTACAAATATTATCTAAAAGTTGGAAAATACTTAAAGAAAAGTAAAAAAAAAAAAAAAAAAAAAGCAAAGTTATAATTTTTCCTTCTTCTTTTTTCCCATCCAAACTTTAGATGCCATGTGCCCATCATCTTATCCCATGTGAATAAATTAAGTAATATGAAAATTAAAGTCCACCATCCTTTTCTTATCTTACCTATTTATACTTTTCTCCCTTTCTTTTCCTTTTTCCTTTCTTTCCTTTCTCTTTTTCTTTTCTCTTTTCCTTTCCTTGCCAGCCAAGTGTTCATTTAGAACATACTTGAATCTTCTCTTTCTTTTCAACTCTAAACTTAAATATCAAGTTTCACTTTTCTACTTTTAAGCCAACACGTATCTTCCTCTTTAACCTTTCATTTCTCTTCCTTTCTCACTTGTTTACCATCCCTAAATTACAACCTATTATTCCTTCTCCATGATTAACTTTCTACTAACATCAAGGAGGAAATAAAGAGAGCTTCTTCTAAAGATTTTCAAGATTGAGAGTAATGATGTAATACTTTATGATGTATTAGTTTTATTTCTTTATAGCAAAAGTTTTGTATATTTTCTTATGATAATATGTACTTGGTAGGATTTTATGTATTAAGAGTTATATGTATTTTTAGCAACTATTATAATGAAAATATATGAATATGTATTTAGTTAAATGCACATCTTCTTTTTCCTGATATTTATGTATTTACTTATGTATATATTTAGATGTATTTAACCATATGTCATATGTTGTATTTACTTAGTTATGCAAATATATATGGTTCTTATATATGTATATATATATTTATATAGTATTCTATTTTTCTAAGGTTTAAAATTATAACGTGAACCAATAAGAAGCTACCACATTAGCATCTCTTAATTTTCTAATTAAAATCAAAATTTATAAAAATATTACAATTATAACAAATATTAAGATAATTAGTAATTTAAGCTTAAAATAGTGGAATAATGAAATTATTACAACATGGACCCAAAAATAAAAATAATTATAAAATATAAAAATTTAAACATTATTTAAGTCTATTACAAAATTTAAAAAATAAATAAATAAATAAATAAAGTCATTAAAAAATGATAAGTAAAAATAATTGGTCATTAAAAAAAGTAAAAATAATAAGCAAAAATAATTGGGCTAAACGAAGGCTAATAGCTCGATACCCTTCGATGACCAAGGAGATCAAAGCTCCTACATTTCACCTCAAAGTTGGAGCACTTAGTTCAACCAAATGGAAACCTACTCGGGTTATCCACTCCCATTCGACCTTAAAGTTACTTTGCTTAAATGCCTTTGTTATTGTTTTTTGCCAATACAGACTTCAGACATGCGATGTCGGTACTTTCACCATGATGATGACACAATGACATTTTCACCATAGCCAACATGAGCACCTCCAAAGCAGAACGACTACATGCTTGGGAAGCCCATCTTTCCCTTCTCCTTACCTTCATAATGGTAATGAGATTGCAGGGAAAAGGGGGAGTAAGTATTGATAGGGCCTTCTAAACAAGGACTTCTTAGACATGGAGCTCTTAGGCTTGTACCCACCTAATCAAGGCTTATGGCCTAGGCTATGTCTCTTTGCCAATATAGACTTCAAACATGCTATGTCAGTACTTTCACCGTGATGACGACATAGCGACATTTTTGCCATAGCTAACACAAGCTTTTTAAAGCAGATCGACTACATGCTTGGGAAGCCCATCTTCTCCTTCTCCTTATCCTTATAATAGTAATGAGATTGCAAGGAAGAGGGAGAGCAAGTGTTGATAGGGCCTTTTGGACAAAGATTTCTTAGACATGGACCTCTTAGGCTTATACCGACCTAATGAAGGCTTATGGCTTAGGCTATGTCTCTTTGGACTCAACTTTCTTATCTTTGTGGTCAACTTTAGCTTAGGCTCATTATATGCCCTACCTAACTACAACGATCACCAATAGCAAGGAGACTATAGAAAAGGCTAAATGATTGAGTCAACAACTACCATCTGTAGACACCTAATTTTTGCCCTTCCATAGTCTTAGTTTTTATTTATTTATTTATTTATTTACAAAAAGGCTCCTAATACAAAAAAGAGATAAAAATAAAAAAAAGTTGACAAATAATGAAAATACCAAAAAAATAAGAAAGAAAAAATTATAAAAATTTCATAGATTTTTAGGAAGTAATTTATATTAGGAATAATTAGTTTAATGTTAATGTTAATTTTAGTTTAGTTAAAAAATTTAGTTTAGGGATTCAAATAGTTTAAATATAATTTAATGGTAATGAGTGTTAAGAAATAAGTTAACGGCCTAATGGATAAGTAGCGAAGTACTTAAGTGGATTTAATTAGAGGTCACAGGTTTGCGTTTCAGCAGGCACCAATGTCTTTATTTTTCTATCTTTGCAAAATCTGCCTCATCGGAAAACAGAAGCAGCAACATCTCCACGCCTGCTGCACATCCAAATTTCAATCCAACAGCAACCCACATCCAAATCCAAGATTCGTGATCACCCCACTATCTTTCACTGCTGCAGCACTTCAACAGAACACGGTAACGGTACACGACCGAATTATCGTCCACGACCGCGCACGGGCCAATCAAGCCACACGACTCGCTGTAGCAAGTCCAACAATTCCATCGCTGCACAACGTCCACGATCAGTGTAACTCAACAATCGACTAGAACTATAGTACTCCCACTGCAACAGCTCCGTGTGTATTGTAATTCACTGATCAACAACAGCAGTACATACGGCACACAGCTCCATCGACTAGATTTTCACGCAATTATTAACAGGTCACTGTTGTACCATACAATCCACACATCGACGACGACGCCGCAACATGATCGCTGTCTAGTAACATATACATGCCCCTACCATGATCGCTTCCCGCTGTCCATAAGCGCTATGTCATTCACGATCGACAAATAGGATCACTACAACAGCCATTGAAACCACTCTCGATTCTAACCCCAAGACTCGCTGCACGTGCAAGTATACAGTTTTTTCACTGTACTGTAGCTCCACAATCAGGTTCAGTCTCTGGCTAAGTTTTTTATTATTTCTGATTTATTATTATCATATCATATTATTATTTTGTTAGGACTTTAGTAATACATATATGTATGTCATTAGTTTTCTTTGTAATATAGATTAGGTATATTATATTGATTTAAGTGAGTGTTATTTAATAAGTAGTAATATAGATATAAAGACATAGATATATTAGGTAAGGGAATGTTAAGATTGGTTTTTATTACATATATATGTTATTATATTAATTATATTTTAATAGTTAACATAATATATAATATATGTATATGTTAGTTTAGGAGTTTTTGTATTAGTAAGTATATTATATGAAATAAATTTATTTGGATAGATAGTTGTATATATTCGTTTAGGAATTGTTAGGATTGGTCATATTTTAAAATTTGGTTTTATTTAAAGATTTGTTACATAGAAAATTATTTTTTCTTTAAATAAAAATTAATAAAAGGCCCTTTAAAAAAAAAAAGGATTTTTAGAGTATTTTTTTATAAAAAAAATAACATTTAAGAATTAGGACCCTTTAAAAAAAAATGTCTTTAATTGACTTCTCTTCTATGGTTAGACATCTTTTCCATAGTTTAGACTTGTTTTCCATAGTTTAGATGTCTTTTTTATAGTTTAGGCTTGTTTTTCTTAGTTTAGATGTCTTTTTCGTAGTTTAGGTTTTTTTTCTATGATTCAGACATCTTTTCTATAATTTAGATTTTTTTTCTTTGGTTTAAAAATCTTATTCATAGTTTAAATATTTTTTTATAATTAAGGCATCTTTTCTATGATTAGAAAATTTCTTTCTTTCTTTTTTTTTTATGTTTTAAGCATCTTTTCTATATAAAAGCTTCATCATATAGAATATTGCATATTTCATAAAATCTTTAGGGTTTTTCTTAAAAATAAAAAAAAATTATCACTTAGTTATTTTTAAATAAAAATTTTAATTTGGCACTTTTCAAAAATTAGGTTTTTAGGTTCTTTTATATATATATAATGTTAGGAATAAAAATTAGGCTTCTAGGGATTTTTCTTAATAAAAATAAAATAGTTAATAAAAATGTAAATTCAACCAATCATTTTTTATAAAAAGAACCAACACATTAAAGTTTTCGGAAAGAACTGCGATCATCTGATCTCGATTAGCGGGTACGTAGGCACCTTCAGGACAACGATAAAATATGTAGAAACTTAAGTTCTTTTTTTTATTTTATTCATTTATTTATTTCTTTAAATATTAGAAGAATAATCCTTATTTCGGTAAATAGATAGTAGTACCCGTTAAGGGTTTAATAGGTTAGCCCCCGAATTCGGAACTCTTTGGTTCTTTGTTAAAATTGAAATCAAAGACCAGTAGCTAAATCGTAATCAATCCACCTAATTGATTACGGTTTCTTTTTCTTTTCCCGACTTCGATCGGGTAGCGACTCTAAAAATTATTTTTAATAAAAAAACTGGAATTTCTCATTTTCTTTTTTATAGTCAAGGATTAATATTAAATGGGTTAGGGTTTAGTATTAATCAAGAAATGAGAAATCAATTTTAAATAAAAAACTGAAAAATTAGACTCGACACCATCTAACTTCTACATTTGCAGACCACGTCAGACCTTACAACAAAACTACCCATTACTTGCAAACGTGTCTTTTGCCTACTAACTCCTCTCCAACCATCGGCTCCACTCTTCTATATATACAAGACTAAGACTACAACTTAATGGTAAACTACTTGATACTTTGTACACTAAAGCCTTCTCCTTACATCCAAGTACTCCTACTATCTTTATATACCCAACTAATGTAAACATTAAAGTGACTGCACTAGACAACACCTTAACATCCCTCATTGTTCTTTGTTTTGTAAACCCATATAGTAGTACAAAGTTTGGTCACAATTGATCTCTACTAGCTAAAACTCAAAAACGATACATACTATAAAACTAGCATTGCAACCAATTTGGAAATTACCCTTTGGTTTTGTTTTTGTGAATTTGCTTCGGACATTATAGGACAAGTATACGTTGTACAAGGGCATATTATAAAATAACCAGCATGTTAATATGAATAAATATTAAATATTGTTAACAATACTAATGACTTATCATGTTAATATGAATATATATATATGTGTATGTATATATATAATATGCCATCATCGTTCTTTAACTAACTATATCTACATAATAATAAATGTTATATTTTTACTTTGAGCTTTAGCGTTGGAAGATGATTTACTATTTAACTTATTCAATTATAAGAAAAAGGAAAGGACTCCTATTTGTCGTGTCATTATTTACATAAATAATGATATATAATAATTATTATTAATTGAAGAAAAAAAATCAAAGTAAATAGTTTAAATGGAATTTAGCACTTGCACAACCATTTAAAGAGGTGCTTGAAGAATACAAATAAAAAAAGATTTAAGGCAGTTTCTTTTATTTATTAAGAAAATGGAAGTTGAGACTGGGAGTAGTGATGATGTAAAAATAGGAAATCAATCATTTAATCCAGAAGTTTCTAGGAAGAAACTTATGCAAGCTATAATTGTTCATGAGTATCCTATCTCAACAGTTGAGCATGGATTTTTTAAAAAGTATGTTAGTAACATCCAACCTCTTGTTAATCATGAAGGTTACACTACGATGAGGAAAGAACCTATGAGCATCTACTACGAGGAGAAGGAAAGTTTCAGGGTGTTATTAAAAGGTTTTAATTCTCGAGTTATAATAACAACAAATATGTGAACTTCCAATCAGAAAAAAAGATACATGATCATAACAGTACACTTTGTTGACAATAATTGAAAGCTCTAAAGTCAACTACTAAAGTAATTTTTTTTATTATCTTCTAATTTTGATTTTTACATTATCAAGAATTACATTTTCTTAACTATATTTAAATTTTAATGCAATTTTATGTATGTTGGAACTCTTAATAAGAATGAGGTTTTGGCTAATTGTTTGTTCCAATCATTGATGGCATTGAGTATAGATAGAAAATTATCTACAATCACTATAGATAATTATTCAACAAACAACGTCATGATCACAAGTTTTATGTTGAAGCTAAGGGATGAATGGATTCTTCAAGGGAAGATATTACATATGCATTGTTGTGCACATATTTTGAATTTGATTGTAAGGGAGGGGTAGCAATGACAAAAAGGCCAATTGAGATGATCCGTGATAGTGTCACATACTGGTTAATGAAACCATCACCAGAAGAGAGATTTAGAGAGGTATACAAGCAATTAGACATTTTATATAATAAAAAGCTTTCTCTAGATTGTAAAACTTAGTGCTTGCCATTACTATTAACTATAAAGAAGTTTTCTTATAGAGTTTAACATATGAATAGACATTATAAGTGCCTTCCAACAGATGATAATTACGAGTTGGGAAAGGAGATTTACAACAAATTAGCAATTTTGTACGATGTAACTAATCATTTTTCTAGTACACAATATCTTGCTACTAATGACTATTTTGAAAAGGTGTTTGAAATTATAGTCACTAATTGATTGAAAACGTTCTCTTGATATGAATATTAATACTATAGCTAATAAGATGTTTGAGAAGTTTGAAAAGTATTGGGGAGATGTATATTTGATTATCCCTATTTATACTATTCTAAACCCTTGTTATAAGATGATGCTTATAGAATTTCAATTTTCTACTATTTATGGAGAGAATGCTTCCATGGAAATTCAAAAAATTAGGGACACTTGTTATGAATTACTTAGAGAGTATCAATGTAGATCTAAATCTTTCCATAACAAGAGTGCAAGTAATAGTTCTTTATTTCCTTAAGTTGGTGGTGATGATGCTCCTTCTAATTTTATTAGTAAATCAAAGTTTGCACAATATATGAGCACCATTATTATTGATGGGTCATCACTAGAATCAAAGTTAGACTACTATTTAGAAGAGCTCATATTACTTGAGAATGATGATTTTGATATTCTTAAATGATGGAAGTGTTATAGAATCAAGTATCTTACATTACTAGCCATAACAAGAGATACGTTAGTTATGCCATTGTCCTTACTTTTGAATCTGCATTTAATATCAATGGATGAATAATTACCTCATAAAAATTGACTAAATCCAAACACAGTAAAGGCATTAATGTGTTCTCATAGTAGGTTATCACCTGAAATAAGTTTTTTTTTTAAAGAAAATAGTTTCTATTGTTTACTTTTTGTGATATATTTTGTGAAAATTTTCTCTTTTTGTAGGTATTGAGGTGATTGAGAAAGAGGATGATTTCGTGAGTTGATAGAGATGATGGAAGATGATAGGTTGTAGGCCTTTCTTAGCATTATCTAGCAATAGAACAATGCTTATGTGGATACTTATTATTGATGGAAGATAGTTGAACTCTATTTAATTTAAAAATTTGATGAATATTTATCAGATTGTTGCTGTTTTTATTTTGGATTTGCCACCATAGTTATTTGAAAATCAAATTGTAATGTGATGTGTTGCATGAGAAATTTGATGGAGATTTATTTTGATTCCATTTGTAACAAGGGTGTGATGCTTTTTGATATATGCATAGTGGGATGAATCAAGTTTGAAATGGGTTTCCCCAAACCCTATAGGGACAAGTTCTTTAAATAGGATAAAAATCCTACAAGACTTTGAGACAGGTTCTAAAATACCGTACAAATTAAAAGAACGGGTTCGAGTTTTGTAAAACCTATCTATCAAAAACCTACCTCGATGGCATCCTTGATATCCTTGATTGGCCGGTCTACAAAGGTTTATTAAATGCCTCACTTGGTTTGATTGACCTACCTTGAACTAGTTTATGGGTCTATGTCTTAGGATGGATAACCTCCTCATACTATTTTGTTTCTTTTTCTTTCCTTTGTTGATACATTCCAACTCCATTTTTTGCTTTCTGAAAACAGTTTTCAACACAAAACTTAAACATTAATGGATTAAAAGCCCTCTCCGTAAAATCTATTATATAAACTTCTTTTGAATATTAACAACACATAATCATGAAGTCCTTTTCCTTGAACTCTTTTTATAATTCCAACACATGATAAAGAAATCTATTTATTTATTTTTATTAAACACTAACATCTAGAATTTGCAAACCAGCTTTTAATCCTATGAAACTCCAAAGCAATGTATTTGCATTAGCTCCACAAATCAGACATATATCAATTCTTATAATAACCACCAATCAAGGTTCCATAAGTTGGACGATCAAATTTATTCAACCTTTGTTAACTCTCAAATATTGGATCTTGTTTCAATGCTTAACTCAACTATATGTTATAATTTAATCTTTATTCCAAATACATGATAGACTTTGCCTCTTTTATAGATCTTAAAGACCAAAACTTGATTCTACAACACTATTGATACGCTTGTTAAATAGTTTTTCAATAGCACCAAATACATTGTTGGAAATTCGATATTTATATTGGTTTGGATGAAATATGACCACCACAAAGATTTGCGCCACCGGCATGACAACACTTACACCAATCCCTCGATTCCCTTGTCTAGACACATCCAGTAGGGCTTTGTTCTTCACCAAATAACATTTGAAAAGGTTTGAAGAATTACTGTAATTCTTCAAAAATTTCTTAGTCCTAGGTTTCACTCTATCTACAAGTCTCCTATTCCAAAGAAAATTGACACATTAAACATGTTAAGGCTTTGTTAATGAACGAAACCATTGAATAGGAGAGGGAGAGACTTTACCGTAGCACTTCTCTTGATGCTACTACGGAGAATAAACTAGGCTATTCCTTCTCCTTACTAATAAAAGTGATGGTCCATCATTTATAATTATCATGGGTCAAGTCATGTGCATTGCCAATTAACTCATAAGACGTTGAAGTTTTATGATTCAAACTATAAATCAATAATAAATTAAATTGATACATCATTTTACCAAATTAAAAAGAATAGCAAAATTACCCTAATAGCCTTCTTTTTTATTTTAATTTATGGGGCATTTTAATAAATTTTCAATTTCTTTATTAATAAAGATATTTCAAGTAATGGTATCTTTACCATTTATTTTTAAGCAAATGCTCATTATCATTGAAGAATTAATACATGCATGGTTCATTTCCAGGCGCTCGATTCACTGTTGGCTAAACTAAAACGCTCCAACTTATAGAAAATAAAAATTTATCATCTTTTTAAGATTCTAGGAAAAAAAAATTAATAAGTATTATATGCCATATATTATATACAAATAGTATTTAAATATCAATAAAATGTTAACACACATAATAATAGAAAAGATAATTTCTAAATCAATTATCATATAGATTACACACATCATATATATTAATATCTTATTAATATTTATATTATATATATATAATATATAGTGTATATTATTTATTGAATGTTTCCGGTTTTTAGGCGAATCGTAAACAAAGTAGACTTTATTTGCTACTACTGTGTTCGTTATCATAAATCGTAAAATTATGTGTTCTCCTGTTTTTGAAACTTTTGACTTTTACCAATACTCAAAGACTTTATTGTCCATTACATCAACCAAATTCGAATACTTTATCTTCATTTTAAGTAACAGTGGAGGTTAAGGCTTGCGGTAATCGTCAAAATCGCAATTCAACTTATGTAATTTCACAAGTTTATATATATATATAGTATTTTCTTAAGTTAATTTGTATATAAAATTATTTTTATATAAAAATTTACATTTTTAATCCAATTTATGTATCAACTTAATAGAAACTTACATTTTTATTGAATTTATCAATTCTACATATCTAAGTTCAATGAGCTAAAAAATAAAAGAATACAAGTAAGTTTTTACAAGTCATCAACTATTAAAATATTATATTATTTTCTATTTTAATTTTTTTCCTCTTTCTATCCCTCTTAATCTCTTATTTTGTATTCATAATCTTGATCTAGATTTCAATTGTAATAGCAAATATTATAAGGAAAATTATATATTTTATTTTAGATTATCAATAATTTAAAATGAATTGATATGTTTAGTTTTTTTTAATTTATTACTGTTTTTTTTTTGAAAAGAAAATGATGGAAAATGTTTATTTTCAACTCCTTCTGTATGTGTTAAAGTATATATTATTAAGAAATTTTTATTATAAAAAAACTTAATTTCTTTATTTTATTTTTATTATATATTTTAAGTTTTAAATAATTACCATGGACATATCCACATAATACTATTTTACATAAATTATAGAAACTTACGTTTCTTTATTTCAATTTTACATTTTAATTCTACTAACCTTTTAGCAATCCTCAATAGAATGATGAATTTAATAACTTTAAGATCCGTATGTCTCATTTTGCAAACGTCCTCCTCCTAACCCTTGTACCTTCATCCATTACTTTAAATTAACTATTCTAGCCTATTCGTCTGAGTATTTGTAAATCCTCACCTTCTAGTTAAGTAAAAATTTTATATCCATTCCCCCCCCCCCCCCCCCCCCCCCCCCCCGTTTTCTTCCCTACCATTCCTTCATCATCAATAAATCTGCATTACATGTCGACGATGTCATATTTACATTTACCATTTTGGTTAATCTAATGATCTTGGGTATTGGTATTAGTTGTCTTTAACATAAGCAGTTTTATTTTATGTTTCTTCTTTTTCTTTCCCTTAGTGTAGTTGCTTACTAATAGTTACCCATCTCTTTGAAGACGTTTACAGTTTTGGTAAACTCTAAATTATTAGATCAAAAGATATTTCAATTATTAAAGTTTTATTATTTTATTTAAGGGACATTACATTATGTGAGACTTATTCTACTAGCATGTTTTCTGGACTTTATTCATTTAGGAGAGAGGATAGTGGTTCTACGTGGGTTATAATAATTTTTGAAAAGATATGACCGTTTATGCTTTAGAGTTTTCGTGCCCTAACCATGCGTCCATACAATCCTTAGTATCTTACTCCTCAATTTTAAAACTATTCTCTCTTTTGTTTTTAACATTTTTTAATTGATTTAGAAGGTTTTAAGGAAAAAAATTGCCTTATATCAAATAATCCGAAGTGTGGGGCTGTTATTATTGCTTTCTCATCCAATGTTTAAGAATTAAAGGTGAAAATATTACGTTCTAATACATCATATTTATTATGTATCATTATGACTTAATTTGTATTTGATATAAGTTTTTATTACATGGAGATCAAGAAAGCTAATCTACTAAATCATATCGTAAAATGGTAATTTATAATTTTATTTAAAATATTCCAATATATTTTCTTTTAAGACATTTATTAGATGGGATGTTTCCCCAGTACCTCACAAAACCGATCATTGTCTTAACATGTAAGGGCTAATATAAGCATTCGCGTAAGAGCCTATATTACATGAGGGCAAAGGATGATTTGAAATGACTGTATTTAGTCACATGAATTTCAGATTTCCAGCCTCATCTTCTAGGGTTTGATTAAATTTTTGTAAAGTGTTCATCAAACAGATCATCCTATGTCGTCATTTAGTTCTGCTTTACCTGATATCTATCTGAAATTCGCTCGACTTTGTTTTATTTATGATTTACGGCAAAACACTTCCATGAGTTGATGACCACTGGATAGCGCTCACAATACGGGTGTTTAAATAAACTACTAATACGAATATTTTGAAAACATGCATATTTTTTTATATTTTTTCATTTGTCAAGAAATAGTCATCCCAAATAATTTCTGTATATCCCATTTGCTATAACTTACGTATTACTATTTCAAATGTAACTTTCATATCTTAATCTTTTTTATATAGATCGTTATAATATTTTTAAATATGTAAAGTATCATAGCACCTATTCCTTTCATTAATATATTAATGGATGATGCACTCATATTATGTGTAAAAAAAATATATAAAAAAAAATTGGATTCCATAATATAAAAGAAAACCAATAATATATGTTAATAAAATCAAAACTAGAATAAATCTTTGAAAGAAAAAGTTTTTTGTAGTAGCAAATATTGATCATATAAAAAGTATGATGGATTTTCTAAATAATAGTAATGTTGGCAATTTAAATAATGGATAAATAAAACAACAACAACCATAAAAGTAAGTATAATAAAAAATAGTAACTGTATAGTTGAAAAGATTTATAAATAATAAGTGGTAATTGAGAAGCTTAAGGGATGTGTATCAATTATTTTGATAACTATCATGTAAATATTTAATGGTTAATATTAAGTGGTTAGTTGTGAGTAGCTAAAAAAGGGTTTTTTTCTTTAATATAATATATATATAGATAATTTAATTTATTTAATAGATTAAATGAAACCATCTGTAAAGTAAAAACTACGATTAAAAAAAAAAAAAAGGGTTTTTAGTTGTTCTTTAGAACGTAATTTTTTCTCCCTATGCATTTTATATAAGCAAGCATGTACTGTATATTGTTTCATTCAATACGGTGGGGGTCTTCTAGTAATATTAAATTATCATTTTTTTGTCAACTGTATTATAACTTGGAAGAAAGAAATACAAATATGATATATCTATTGGATAATCAATGTTCATAAGTTATTGTATATTAAATTACAATCAAAGGGGGAAAGAAAGGCAACGAAACGAGGGAATATTCTTGATCCAATATACCGGGCTAGAACCCTGATCTAAAACAAGCCCGATTCTACGGCCTTCTTAGAACAATGAATTCTTACCAAGTAAAATATTGGGCTTCTGTTGCCATGCTTGCGTTCTTGTTAAGTAGCACCATCTTAAAAATCCTGGGCTCCTAAGGCCTTCAAAGAGCTATGTTCGAGATGGGTATAGTTTCGGCAAGTTGTGGACCGTACCGGTTTGTGCGGCATTAAAAACAGTTTCGGCAGATTCAATTTCATGGTCCGATGATAGCTAAGTTCGAGATGGGTATAATAGCTACAAGCCAACACACAACACATCGGTGAGTCAAATTTTCAAGACAAGTTCAAATTTTTAAAAAATTAATTCCCATGTTCTCTTTCATGAAAATTGGAATGATGTTCATATGTCTTGATTATATAGTATGATCTATAATAAGGAAATGATACATATGATTAGGATACAATCAAACTGCTATTAAAATATTTTTTTTCCCAACATTTTCAATTAAATTGCATGTCATGGCTCGTTTTTTCTTAGGGAACATTAAATTGCTTGTCCAATTTTTTTTTTTTTTTTTGGCATTAAATACATTAGGTCAATAAAATTGATCCAATTCTCTAAACAAAAGAAACTTTATACTTTTATAAGATTATCCATCTCTACTACTCGAGCTTACGTAAGTTACGTCTAGTGAAAAATAGTTGAATAGACCGGCCTTAAAAATAATAGTAGAAGATAACCAAGTAAGGAAAATATATATTTTTAATCTACTAGTTACATTGCAAAGCATAATTGATTTAACTAATAGTATGGAAAAGATTTTAATAATATAAAGATCACATAACTTTTTTTTTTTCCAAATAAATATAACTCATTCATTGATAGAAGAAAGCAATTACAAAACAATCTGAAGAAGATAAGGTAAAGAGATGGAGTCCATCTTCGCCCACCTATCCATTGATCCATCTAGGTAGTTTAGCTTTTATGATAGTTTTTAGGTATAAAAATACCAAAAGAACAAAAAATAATAAAAAGTACATAAAATTAAAAAAGAAAAGAGAAAATGAAGAAATAAAACGCAAGGAGTATGTTTTGGAGGTGAAAAACAATTTTTTCGGTTAGAAGTTATTTTTTAGTCAAAACTTGGAGCTTTTGAGTTTTTTTATGAAAATATTGTGTACTATGATTTCTTTTTGGCCTAATCCAATGTTTTCGCTCTTGAAAACATAAGTAATATAAACTTAAGTGAAACAAAGCTGCAAACAGTGCCTTATTTGAACTTGTTCATTTTAAGTGAAAGATTAAGTATGAATTGGACTGAGAATGGACCGGGAACGAACCATGACTCAAAAATCCATCTGATTGACTTCATTTTGAAGATTATCCTTTTACATATGTATACTAGGATAATTTATTGTATATGTTAAAAAATGGAATTTTCAACAACCAATAAGCCTAGGCTCGATTTCGACCAATTTAATTTGTGGGTTTAAATCGAATTCAGAGCAAAATTAACAATTAAATGCAAGTTGTTGTGTTATAGGATTGAGAGTAAGGCATTGTTAAAACTATTGCATGTTAACTAGAGACACAGGTTTGAGTCTCTTATGAGAAAAATTATTTTTGTAATTTATCTATAGTGGAAATGTAGGGTTAATCACAATGGAATAGGTTGCAAGCTTTTCCGAACCAAATTACCAAAAAACGTGATAAATTTTTTTAAGCTCTTTTATGTGAATTAATCTAAAACGTTGAAATCAACATATTGGAATGAAGGACTATCAAATCATATTCAAATTGTGATTAGAGATTAGTGTTTTTGATACCAAAATATGATTTAATTAAATTTGAAGCAATCTAGAGTTATTAATTTTAATCTAATTACACAATTATAAGTGACCAAGTCTAGTAAACAAGAAGCCTTCAATTTTGATTGATTTTGCATAAATTAGATGCAAATTGGAGTTTCTCTCTCAACAACAAATATCCATAAACCAATTCAAATTCTCTCTATAAATTTTGATTTCATAGACAAAGTCTAATCAATATTGGCGCTTGAGATCCCTAGGAAAAACTAACACTTTGAGTCAATTCAATCAAAATAACCCCTAATCTAAAAAGCTTTATTTGATGAACTTAAGCCACCACCATAGCCATCACCTAAGAACAAAATGCTAACACCACAATGTTGCTTACTGCTAGTAATGGTGCTTTGATGCCATTACAACCCGCAGTAATCGCTCGATTGGTTGGAGGAAGCAAAGAAGTAGCTTAGACTATTTTGCTTGTCAAGACCAAATACAAATGTAAATTCACTCTAAGTCCAACTTGAACAATCCAAAGTCTAACCCATATTTACAATTTAACCCAAATAAAATCCTCATTGCTTTTTTGTTTTTTCACTAATTTTTATTTTTTCTTTTGATTTTGCTTTTATGTAAGTTAATGTCTAAAATGCAAAATTACATGACTAATTTGATATTTTCATGTTAATTTAAAAGATGGCATATTTATGATTAGTAAGTAAATGATTGTGTGTTTAATATTGATTGCATGATTAATATAAATTTAGTTTGTGCTTAGTGTGACATAGTCCATATTTTGAATATTTGATTGCATGTTGCATGATCATATGAATAGTGCCATTTATCAAATTCTTTTATGCTAAGCTTTTTATATATACACACATATATATATATATATAATTAAGGTTTTCACCACACTTAGGTTTTTCTAAATAAAAATTCAAATAAATTGATCAATATTTATAGTTTTTTTAACTATTTTTTAAAAGAAGACAGCCTATTTAGGACCATCGTAGGAGTTGCTAGAATATATATTTATACATATATAATGTAAAACTAGATGGATTTTTGTATGAATAACAAAAGATTAAATTCTATTGGGAAAAAAATGAATGGCAATGGTTCGATTTTGCTAACAAAAATATAGGTATCTTTAGGATAGCCATAAAAACTTAAAAGAAAAAGGATTTTCCCTAAAAATATACAAATAAAAAGTATTAAAATAAATATAAACCTTCCTTCTTTTTTTTACATTGTAAAAATAGAAACAATAAAAAAAATATTTATTACTAATTTCCATTTTTCATAAATAAATTTTATTTTTCTATTTAGTTATATTGGTCAAACTTTTAGAAAAGTAACTAACCCTTCTTTTCTTTTCTTTTCTTTTTAAGATCATTGTGCAGTTCTTTAGAATTTAGTTATATGCCCAAAAATAGTTTTCAATTTTTCAGAAAAAATTTATGGTCTTTTCACCCATTGACCTTAACCTACTATCTTTTTACTAATTTCGGTTGGCTAATAACTCCATGTTCTTTTTAATATATTTTTCAAGAAAATAAATTTCCTTAATTTTCCTATCAAGTATTCTACATTAGCTAGGCTAGATTTAATATAGACTAAAAATTAAGAAGTAAGTGAATCTTTAAGCTCCACAAGGGTTATAGATCAAATCCAAATGAATAAAGTTACATCTCTTAAACAAGAAATGAGCATTACCAACTTATGTATGATAGAAGTTCTATAAAAAAAAAAAGAGCATACTTTTACTAAGAAGATACCTACATATGATCAAAAACAAAAAAAAACAAAATATATATATATATATACAGATTTATAAAACTAGTATCATGAAGCTTCAGCAGATGGGATGAAGGTAGTAAAATGTGTATAGATGGAGATGATGATAGTTAAGCGTGTAGAAACCTTATGCTATGAGCTAATAAGCTTGATGTGTTGAAGAAATGGAGATACAGATGGAAGGGATGAGCCAATGGGCTTAAAGGCAATCTTTATAGGAGGATAAGAGGAGGAGGGAAAATGGTGAGAAAAGAATATTGATGTAGTGAAGTTTTTGTGATATTAAGGTAAGTATATTGGTTTATCTTAGGGGAAGTAAAGATAGAGAAGAGTAAGAGAAAGCTTTGTGAAAAGGTTATATAGTAGCATGATCAATAAAGCATCTCTCCTAGAAAAAGAGGAAAATGTGATTTGTTATTGAATCATTCCTTGCAAATGAAGATACAACTAAAAATTCAAACCTATCTAAACTAATCTTGTTTGTGATACTAATCTTTCCAGCAAATAAAATATAATATAGACTACTAGGACTTAAGGATTAATAACTAAAATATAAATATCAAAAAATAAAAAGGTTTCCATAATAATTATGAGCTTTTAGATTAACTCATAAATAAAAAACTTGTATAAATTCTTATAAAAATCAACTAATATTATGAGGAAATTTATTTGTATAATTGGTATATTTATTTTCATTAGTTTGAAACTCATTCAAAAAAGAGAGACCGATATTGTATTTAAGGAGTTATAAGGGGTATGTTGTTCAAAGCAACTTGCATGAGCTTCATTTACTAGTTTATTTGCTTGAAGGTAGCTAGGATAGTTACATCATTGCTAATTTACTAAGGAAAGAATAAAACTTATGAAAGTTCCTCAAGTTAAAGTAGTGTCTTAGATCTTAAGTTTATGAGGCTAGTATTGATGAGAACATGGGTGCAAAGAGTTTCAATTTAGAAGACTACGAACATCACAATTCATTAAATAGGTATCTCTTCAAAAGCTTGGTTTCCTACATTCAAAATATTAGTAATAGACATCCTTATAGGCAACGAGTAGTTAGGTGAGAAATATGCAGGTTACTACTTTGATGGACTAGATGAGTTATTGCATGAGAACTACGTATGGGACTTAGTGAGCTTTTAGAACTCAAGATTCCAATATCATATAAATGTGTGTACAAAGGAGGCATTTTAAAGGAAAAGAAGGGGGGATAAGTTTAAGGCTCATTTATTATCTAGGGTTAGAGAGAGAGAAAAGGAGTATAATATGACAAAATTTTCTTCTTTTAGCTACAGATACCTTCATTATAGTAGTTTAATCGTTGTCATCTTAAGGGCATAAAGTTGGAGCACATAGATGTAATAATATGTTTCCTTTATGGTGACTTAGAAGATCTAATGCACATGACATGAGCAAAATGGTTCAATGGGCCGTAATAAGATCATTGAGGTTATAAACTATTTAAGTCTCCTAATTTGTTTTTTATCATAATAAAACATATATAAAATGACTAGTAATTAAGATTTCAAGTGTTTAAAGAAAATTAGAAGCAGCTGTAGAAGGTAATACCAAGGACAGTAAGTCAATTGATGAGCAACTAAGAACATAGAGTCTTGATCATAAAACTTAAAAAGTTTGTAGATGAAGGCGGTAAGCAAATTGCTTATATTTCATTAAGTTCAAAAGATAGAAGTAAAGTTTGAAACTTTACCAAAGAGCAACTAATGGTTTTGAAGAATTCTCTCAAGATAGAAGTAAATATAGAAGTGATGACAAAGAGCAGAGGATTCAAATAAGAAGACTACAAGGACCCAGAAGCAAATTTAGAAGCATTGTTTCAAAAGACAAAATGTCGACAAAAGAAGAGTAGAGATTTAGAAGTATAGTAGAAGCTTTCTTAAGAAAGATAAAATGTTCACTAAAGAAGAGCAAAAGATAGAAAGTCAAAAGCATGCAAAATCAAGTTAGAAATAACAAAATCATTACATTTTATGTTAGTTAAATAACTTAAAAAGCTAACTCCATCAATTTAATAAATTTTGCAAACTTGTTTAACTTCATTCCAATATTAGTTGGATTAATTTTTTTGATGATTAAATTTTGGAGGTTGATTCAATATTTGGAAGTTAAGAGAATGTTTGGTTTTAATTTAAAGCAACATGTCAGCTATACAATTGTTTTTTTATCAGTCTGGTTCATTAAGTTATGTGAGAATTCTCATCTTAATGTGGTTCCACTTATGCCTAATATATTTCCACATCAAGAAAAGTTTAGTATTCAAAACATGTGGCAAGCATTTATTCATGAGAAGTTTAATGGCAGCAAGCTTAATGATCAAGTCCATGAAATTACATTCGAGGAAGCAACATGTGACATTTTCTCAAATTATATAACAATGTAATAATTTCTCAACTTAGCAATTACAAGGATGACGTAGATAGCTACATGAAGATATGAAGCATATAGCAATCGGTGGATGTGAGCAAAACATAGTATTTAGTTATATTAATTTACTTTTTTATTTGGGAGAAATTTCTTGGATTCATTTTTAAATTTAAATGGAAAAAGATAAGGATATGGATTTTGCATGGAGCTAATAAATAGAGATATTTATGGGATTCTATATTCAAATCAAATAGGATTGATACATAGAACAATGAGAAAAACTTGGAGTTAATTTTTTTGAAGGATTTAGTAAATGATATGCAAAGTAAAATTAGCAACTAATTTTTGGATGAATTTTTTCAAATTCAAATGAGGCCATAATGTTAGGATGTTGGATAACAATCATCCAAAAAAAAAAAAAAAAACAAGAGGATATTCTTGTTTAACGTTTAAATCACATGATTAGGAAGGGGTTAAGTTAGCCGTTGGAGATTTCAAGTTTGAAAATAAACAAGCAACATCAAAAACTCAACTTATGACTAGAAGGAAAATAAAAGAAGAGAAATTTACTAAATGTACGATATTCCATTCGAGCTATTATAGAAAAATGACTACTGTATCTTTAATGCACAAAACCAAAATCAATTAATAACTAAGTTAACAAACACTAATGAGCTCATTTTAACCACTTAACTAAAAAGTTGTAACTATGTGTTGATAAGGTATTTACTACTATAGCCTCATAAACTAATACCAATCCCTCCATAATCTATGTGGGATTTTACTTAATCATGTGATATCACAATAACCTATAACATCGTCATCATAAGACCTTACAATTGAGCCTAATCCTTCCTCCTTTTTAGTATACCATTTAGACTTCTACTATTCATAGGTTATTTTAGAAACATATCAAGAGTCACCACATTAATGATACTCTTCACCCTGCTTAGACTTCTTCTTTAAACTAAAGTCAAACCTAAATCATCCACTTATTGATAAGGAGTTGGCTCTAATATCATTTGTAGCACTTTAGGCCAAAAGTAATTACTAATGAAGCTAACAAGTACTAATGGCTTCAACCATTTGATCCAAAAGTCGCAAGTATGTGTTGACAAAGTATTTATTACCATATCCTTGAAACTAGTACCAATCCCTCTATAATCTGTATGAGATTTCATTTAAGCATGGAATATTACATTAGTTGTACCTAAATCTAACACTTATTGTATATCATTTGCATTATAGGTTACATAAGATGAGTAGGAATAATGATTTATTCATCACATATGCTTATAATATAGTAACCATGGTTGAAATTTGTAGGATCCATGTGCTTAAATTGACTAACATTTTAGGGTATCTTTGGGTATAACTTAGTTGGAGCTACAATTTCCACTGTGTTTACAAAAAAATTGCTAAAGTGTCTATTATTGCTTGATTACTTGTAAATTAACTAAAGAAGCAATGTTTGATTACAATACATATTGTAACCTCTAGAGAAAGTATAGTAAGTGTTATATTGATATATGTACCATTCCAAGTGGTAAGTTCCATCTCTCTCGACCTTGGTTCGAATTATGTGATTAAGCTTAGTTAGGTATGGATTCTTAGAAGTTGAAAGTCACTCATACATGACTTAGATATGATGATCAACCCGTATCATAAACTGAAATTCCCTTAAGCCAAAGCTAGTTTAGGATTTTTTTTTTTTTTTGCTTTCTATTATAACTAGAATCATATGTATTTAATGCATATGGTTGATTACACATTGCATGTACAAGATAAACTTAATTCATCTTGATGTTGTGTAGTTTTAGGTTCCCATATACTTATTAAGCTTATCCATTTATTTTTTTCATTACTTTCTTCTTTCCATTTTTTTTTTTATAGAGGAATAGACATGTAAAGCATCTATCTATGTGGTTGGGTTCATTCTTGTCTTATTTTATAGGTAGGGGAAGGTTACTATCGTGGTTTTGGTATAGTAAGTGGTAGCTTTAATAATCACATGATTTCGTATTTTCCTATGTGCCAATTGTACTCTAATAGGTATTTATTCTTTTCAACTAATGTATGGTACCTTATGATCACTTGATTAGTTTTAGTAAGAAACCATTTGTCATTTATACTCTTATTTTGAAGTAAGCTCCCCTAGGGCACTTGTTTATGTATTGAATAGTTAGTTAAGATTGTATGATTTTCTTCTCAACTTCTTAAGGTGCTAAATAAGATAAGACTTATAATAACATTTTTAGTTATATATGCAAAATCTCCTTTTTGTATTATAAAAATATTTAAAATTTTTGTTCCTTTAGTCTATAGACATGAAAATCTTATGAGAAGACAAAACAGTCCAAATTAAAATATTTTTTCAACATTAGTAATTTTTAAACAAAAGTTTAAAAGGGTGAAATGATTAGAATAGGTAGTGTGATTATTTGATTTTTATACTTTAGAAGATATTGTTTATTCGAGATTGATCTTTTATCTTTACTATAATTGTGCAATATGATTTTTATAGTTAAGTACTAACTTTTTTACGAGCGAATAACAAACTTACATTACATAAGTAAAAAAAGATAAGCAATTTATTGTATTGCATATTTAGATCATTTTTTGTTTAGAGAAATATGGCTAGATCATCATGGTTAGATTAATGTGTGTATTTAGCTTTGGCCAAGAGTTTAGCTTGGGTCAAAACCAAGATTAGCCCTGATGGGTAACAATTCTCCAAATGGAGAACTGAAACCAACCCTATCAGTCTAAGTTCCAAGTGTGGTTTTTGACTGATTAGTTCATGAATTAAGTTCATAGATTTGTGAAACATGATAACCCATGTTTATAAAAAGTTTTATTTTTAATTAAAAATAAAAAAGGGCCTAAGAGCCATGTAAATTTTATCCTATTTTATGAAGTGAATATTGAAAATGTATAATATTTTATATACAACCATGTCTAGCTTAACTTATAATATTAGCAATGTGGAGTAAAACATCTAGAGTTGGAAAGAGGTTCAAAAAACAAAAACTAATCTTATCTTGCAAAGAATGAGATTTTTTATTTACTTTTTGGGTAAGAGCCAATATGTACCAAATCAAACATGCTTATATAATATATATTCGTTATATTTTTAGTAGCAACATATCAAATGTTGTGATTTGGAAATATTTTTTCCATTCACATGTAATCTGTTTTAATTTGTAATGTTATTTAATTTTTTAATTTTGTTCTTATTTTATTCCACCTTTTTTTTATGTAGGTAGAATGGGACCCTCTAGATTGACTAACCTCACTTATTGACCTAACTTGGACCCTACCTCAATAGGTCTCATCTATGGGTCTAACTATGCTAATGGGTATGGGTCTAGTTTTAGACCCCATGGTGTGGTTATAAGTTAGGTTTCAATTTGGATTCAACTTGTGCCTTAGTCTTTGTGTATTTACTTAACATAATACCCATCCTAAACTCTATAGGGTAGAGAAAGGTTTGCATGAGGCTTCTTATTTAATCAACTTTTATACCCACTCATTGCCTACCATTTGATCTCCACATTTTGGTGATGGCCCATTGGTTCAACCATATCGATTAGTCGAGTCGTGCTTATCACAAGTCTTCATGATTCTCTAAATTTTGTAAATTTATGAATGAATAGTTCAAATTGTTTATAATTTTTGAATTATCTCGTGATATCATTATTATATCATTTTTTTTGTAATCTTAATTATTCATTATATATGTCAGCATTTTAAAGAGATAAAAATTAAAAAACTTAGAAAAAGTAAATTTAGATGATATATTTCTACAACTATGTCAACTTCAATTCTTAAGCATTTTTTATATTCTCAACTATTAATTATATATGACAACTTCTTAAGGAGATAAAATTAGGAAAATTAAGAGAAAATGAACTTAGAAGATATATATATTTCTATAGCTATGACAAGTTTGATTCTTTGTCATTTTTACATGGGAACAAAGTAGGCATTACAAAGTAACTAGTTCATTAGGTATTTAGCTTCATCGCTAGGATTTAAGTAAAGAAAAAGAAAGAATACTATGAAGCAGTTTTTTAGGGGGATGCATATCTGGATAGTTATATCAAAGTAAACTCTATCTACCTTAACTCGTTGGCTGTCGAACCTCCCTTTACTTTTCAAATTATTAAATCAATATAGATGTAACCATGTAACATACTAAATGCATCTTGCATTGTAATGGTATCCATCAAATGCCCAAAATAATAAGGAGATGCTACAAGAAAACAAACTTTTTTCTTGACGGTGGCATAGATTTTGCTTGTAACTCATAATTAGATAAAGAAAGAGAGATCGATAGCAAAAAATTTCTTTCGAAGAAAAGAGGATACATGATCGAATTTATGGTGGAGACAATGTGGCCACCAGAGAAAAGAGCAAGGGTCCCTTTGAAGATTCATGGTGGGGTTTCAAAGATTAAAATCATCATAATGATGTATTACTACTATTATTATTTTATTAATTTTACAAGAAAGCCGTAAGGGCCACACTTAATAGACAGGTCACAGTAATGACATTACATCTATGACTTAATGAGTTTAACCAACCATGCTTTCAAAGGCAACATATCTCCACAAAAAAATTTTCACTAATAAACCACTCCAATTAAACTGATATTGGTGGGCCTAATCTGGCCACTCCATTGCTCCTCCTTAAAGTTAAGTACAATCATATATCCGTCCCCTTTTCAATTCCTCCTAAAAGTCTTTTTTAAAATGATAAGTATATTACTTTCAAAGCGTTGCTTGCGATTCATCTAAGCAAAAGTCACCTTCGTGATTTTCACATCAATGGGGTGGATGATTTGCATCAATCAACAAATCACATCACCTTCACATCCCTATATTATGATAATAATATCGTGTGTACGTATAACAACGTTTAAAACACTTCGCAGAAATACTCATGTTTGTGTCTTAACTAATTCTTGTTTTTATATCATTAAATTATTCATGTTACTTCTTTAATCGTGCATGCAACATGCATGGTGAGGTTCAATCACTTGTTCTCTGTATACCTGTTTTATATGCTGGGAGAGAGGAAATAATATACTTCCTTTGGCTTTATAAAAACAAATCTTGAGGGAGTGCTTCGTTGATGACATCAGGCCGATAGAAACAGATCTTAGACGAGAGCGATCTCTGACCTGATCATGGGTCTGTGTTTTTATGGCACAATGCGTTTCCCCAATTTTTCCGATCTTTATTTTAACTGTTATGATTATTAAATATTATTGTAGTAATTTTAACCCGGCGTATTTCTTATATTTGTTGATGGTGGTCGGTGGATGACAACCTGAAAATGCAACAACTCTGTTACCTTCATCTCTTATCATTAAAAGCCATTAGCAATGATAAATTCCTGAGGATAGTAAGATAATAAACAATTTTCAAGCTTGATTACAGGAACCATGGAAGCAAAAAAATGTTCAACATTTTCCGCAAAACAAATCATAGATTCTTTCTTTCTTTCTTTCTTTTTGTTTTCTTTTTCTTTTTTTTTTCCCTCTCTCCTCTGATTAAGAAAACAATGACCTCGTAGTACTTCATCAAGATTGGTTTGGTGTTTATTTAAGATATAAAGTGCTATGTTGGACGTTGCGGTAAAATGATAAAGTAATATGCTTTATTAGTTAAATTCCTATCTAAATCAAGGAGGCCCCGTCTGAAGAATTTATTGCAATGAGGTTTCTTCATATTCCTTCTCCTTTTGTATATTAGCAGGTGAATGAAGAATGGGTGAGAAACAGAAATGTGACTGTCGTATAAAACTATGAACATGTATAAGGATACTGGATTCTTTGCATTATTGCCATCCACCAAACGCAGTGGAGATTAAATATTGCGGCATGTTGAGATGCCTATATATATAATAGGAATTAAGGGGGTGTCATGTCTCAGGGGTGCAACGCATTTTATCTCTTGCAAGGATTTAGTTAGATCAAATTTAATTATAAATAGGAACAAAAAGCATGAAGAGAAATAAAGAAAGGAAAAATGAGAAACAAATTAGTATATATATTTTGGTGGAAAAGCTCAAAATCTGGGATGAAACTGGACCAGATTTACTTATATTTTATTGACAAAAGTATATATAGGTTGCACAACCACAAAACAACCGTGTTCACAATTGAGTCTAATATGCTGTCTATTTAATTCTCTTTAAAAGGATCTTTAGTAATAAATTCTTTAAAAGTTCCTTAAGTTGCCATGTTAGTATCTTAAGGAATTCTCAAACTCTTCACTAATAAGTAAGATTAAAAAAAGCTTTTTGACATTTATTTATATTATTCACAATACATAGATTTTATAAACACTTTACCCTAGGTTATCAACATTAGAACCTATTCTATGGAATGCCTTTTTAGGTTCTTTTGAGAAGAGCCAAGGAGGGGAAAGAACTTACTTTATAAGATAAGGAACAACAAAAATCTCTTAGGTAGTTTATTTTGCGAAGAACCTTTGCTAAAGATACTACAATGCAACAATATACACCAAGAGCATATGCGTCGATCAATACGAATAAATTCTAGATAACTCAGTTTGAAAGATAACATTAGATGCTTGTAACTAAAACAGTACCTTTCTATATCTCATTCAATTAAGTAGATTCTAAGTGAATATCGAGAATTATAATATAAATTTTATATAGTAATTTTTTGAAATTTAATCATAGAGGATAAGGTATAAAAAATGATGTCTTCATACCATGTATTTATCTTGAAACTTGTGTTTTAACATATAAAGGTATGTATTTTGTACATATCTTGCAAAAATTATTAAAGTATATTAACAAATAAAAGATACATAATGATGTTACATTTTTTGATAAGAAATATTTTTCTAAAGTGAAAAAGAAAGGGACAAAGCCCATAAGATGGAATCCCAAACCTTGAGTTGGCTTTTTCTTGTATCTTTTAAATCTCAATAGTGGCTCTCTTTTTCTTTTTGTATGTTTTGCTTTATTTCCATTTCTTCTCCCCTATTGGCTAAGTATTAACTCTAATCTAGTCATGTAAAAATGAACGAAGTTATTTGCACAATTATATTTGAAACTATTTATCACGTGTGAAAGGAAATATTTAAGAAAAAATTTAATCAGAACTTACTAGTCGCACAGGAAGAGAAGAACATAAATAAAACTAAGAAATTAGAAAGGAGTATACTGTAAAATGTTTTTAAAATCTTCTATTGAGAGATACCCAATTTTTCAAACCTTGCCATATCAATCCCTATACCATCTAGCGAATGAATTTAAATAAAGGGGGGGAAAATGTCCATCTGGAAATTTCTGGACCTATTACAAAAATTCAACCATTCTTTTTCCTTTCGTTTCTTGAAATGAACAGTGATTAACCCCGTCATTTTTGCTTTGTGAAGCAAACTCCATTTAGTATACATCTTATTTTCATTTAACCAATAACAATAATTTATCTTTTTTTTTTCTCTAACTACAATCATCTTACAACTTTTAGAGAGTAGAATCAAAGTTAATACATTTTATTGAAAGATCATATTCATATCATTAAATTATAATAATTTTAACAAAAAAAATCAGCTTGTTTTTACATCAGTATATAGTTGTGCTATTCTTATAGATAACACCCATATAAAAATATAATGCCACTTGCTGAATTTATCAGAATATCTGCAGAACCTCCTTAAAACCTATATGCTCCAGCATTGGTATATAGTTGTTCATGTACCTACCTCTAAATAGTTTGTAACAAATGACAAGCAATATATTGGACTTCTTGTATGTTGGGACTATTTCGTCATGTTTTGCCCTCTTCCTCTTAAGTCCAGATAAATTATACGAGAAAGACAGACAACAGCAATGTGCTGTGCATGGTTAGAACTGCCAAAACCATTAGGAATAGCCCATTAATTATAAAAAGGCTAAGATGTGATTCCAATCTTATAGTACCAAGCGCTACACGTTGGGAGGCATAGAGAAAAATAATTAAAACTAAAATAAAATACATAGAATGGGAACATGAAAGACGACAAGTGAGAGAATAATATGTAATATTTTTCCATTGTGATCAAATAAATAATAAATGAACACACAAACACATATATATACAATTACATGTTTTTATTGTTATCAAATAAGAGATTAGATCGATACATACAAACAACATTAATATTTTTTACGTGAAGTATATACATTGATTATCCATTACGCCAGCTTTTTCTTTCATATTGATTTTATACTATACAGTATTGTTAGAGTAAGAAATTAAATTTTCGAATGTGCTAATCTATATGGACAAAATTTTGGTTAGTTTTTTCAAATTGTGTGTGAAATCTTTTACCATGAGTATAATGCTAAGGTGTGTAGACTGTTGGAATGAAATTTTTGTAGTGAAGGAGATATTTGAAAATGAGAGAGATAATTTAGAGAAAGAGGCTACTTGTATTATTTCTCACTTCTTGTTTTGTTTTGTCTTTTTTTTTTTTTTTCTTGATACAAACTCAAAAACATCACCTCTATTTATACTAGTGGTACCTCCTCAACTAGTGGCTAGGATTATGCCATCACAATTCTATTTTAATGGCTATAAGTGAATATCTAAAATTATTTTCATAATTACAAAGCAACTATAAAATTCTAGATTTTTCTAAAAATTATTCTGAAATATATATAGAATTTTAGAAAGAACCTTTTAGAATTCGAGCTTTTAGGTTTTCTAGAACATATTTTACTTTTTAGAATTTAAGGCCTAAAACTAATAAGTACAAAATCAAGTTTATATTTCAACATGGACATGCATAGGCACAAGACATATATATATATATAGACACCGGAGTAAATTATTGCTTGATGTTGATTCGTCATCTGACATATATCTGCAGGGACATTCTATAACCAAACATCATGCATGTCTTGAATTTTCTATGCCTATAATAAAAGAAAACTGTGTCATATGAAGCGCACATGATATAAATCAGGTGAAGCTATCATGTAGAGTAGAATGACGCCAATAAAACAACATTACGTAGAAAAAAGAGTTTTGGTTTTTGGCCTGATAATGAAAAAAGGAATTCCACTCAGAAAAAAAAAAATTGCAAATAAATTCCTTTTTATTTAAGCATTTGGAGTGTACTTAGTCAAACTTCTCCAAGCAATAATTTGCTAATTGACATTCTACTGGTAACAAATCTATTTGCAACGAACATGCTTCTCCAGATTTCGTCCTATTCAAGAATTTTCTCATTTTGAATTTTCTACATTTCGTTGGGAGCTGGCAAACTCAAATTATAAATTTCAACATGTATAACGACATCGATAAGTGGATTGGGGAAACTACCAGCATGTATTTATATATGCCCTAATCGAACAATCCTCCAAATCTTAGCCTTTTCGAACTGAAAAAATGCATGTTTGTTATTTGCCCTTTCTTATATATTTTGAAATGTTTTATAGTTCAGCCCAATATCTTAGGATTCACGGATAAACATATATGGACACATATGCACACGTACATATAATTATTCGATTGGGCAAATCATAAATTTTAGAAGTGATTCCCATTAATTTTTATGTTCTCAATTTTCTTTAAATTATTAATCAATGATAGAGACAGTTAAGAAATTTGAACAATTTATAACACATATACTTTTATATAATATTAATCAATGATTACATATGATCACAATCTATTAAAGAGCCATCCTAATATCATTTTCTGACTCAAAACCATTTAAAAGAACAGAACAAAAGAAAGGAAAAAGGAAAAGCTATTCTGTATTTATGTTTACTCTTCCGTGATGGGACGCAACTCCCGTATACATCATTGGCTTAATCCTCCTTAGTTCTTAAATAGACCTTCGATTTTGGACGGTTTGTCTTATTTCTATGCAATCGGAATCCTTACCATATTTCTGAAGATTTCAGCTTGAGGATCTACAATAGGATAACGAACTTTTACATTATTTAGAAATTACGATAATATTAGGGATTGCATTCATAGAGAGCAACCAAAAACTATAATTTTGTAGACAGTTGTATATGTTTTCGTTAAAACACAACCCAAAAATAAATAAATAAGTAAAAGCCGGATGGAAAAAAGTGCTTTTGCCACATGCAGACTTCGCGACATATATCGTCACTGTTGTTAGTGTAGAGAAAAATTGCTATAGTCAATTTCATTATGAGAGAGAGAGACAGAGAGTTTTGCATTAGTATGTTCTTTAAACTCAACATTATACATAAATACGCAAGAGTAGCACTTCACATCGTTAAAGTAAAAAGCACACTGAAAAGAACAACGGAGAGAAAATGAAAATTAGCTTGAAATTATAACCTCCTAAATTGACGTGTTAATGGAGTTGTTGTTTCTCTTCACGATTATGGTTCCGAAGTCCAGGTTACTTATAAATTTATTTTATGACATAATCATATAAATCTGGGAACAAAGTTCTATTCAGTTTTAAACTTTTGTAATATATTATTTGAGTTCAATATTCTTTTGTTTATATTAATTGTCACCATTTTATTTCACTTGATGTTCTCGGGGCATGCATGATTTGGCGCAAAATTGGTGAAAAATGAGCTGAACCCTAATGTTTTATAGTTTCTATAAACCCTGCAAATTTAGTTATTTAAGGGATAGAAATGTAAACCTCACAACTAATCACTCAAGGTTTCGATCAGTTAAAAGATCCAATCAAGTCTAAATTATAAGTAAACTAATATAAAATTAGTAAAAATAATCCCTAAGTTCAAATGTAAGAAAATAAGCAATAAAATAAAAAATATATAAAAATTTCAAATTTTAAGTATTTAACTCGTTTTTTTTATCGAAAATGCATTCTAATAATTAACGAATTACTAGAAATAATTATATGTATACTAAAAATCATAAAATGACCTAAATAATATTTATAAATATTTATTTATACTATATATGAATTTACATATAAGTAGAAATACGCGTAATTACTTAAAATGCCCGAAACGTGTTAAAATAATACTAAATAATTAAACAAATTCATAATTAATTAAGGAAAAATAAAGAAAAATCAGAAAAAATAAGGAATAATCTAGAATTAGGTTATGATAGTTAGGGAAAATAAGAAAAAAAATTTAGCTAATTTAATTAGAACAACACAAAAGTTAAATTGGAAGAAGATAAGATAATTATCTAATCAAATTAATGCACAATAATTTCCCTAAAGCTCTATAAATACTCCAAATTTTTCAGAAGCTCATTTTGGATGTTAGAAAGTTTAGAAAAATAGAGAGAGGTGAAATTAAGAGAAAATTAAAGTTTTACAAAAGTTTAGCAAAAATCTGTGTAGTTGGGATTTGTAGGGAGAACCTAAACTCGATGAGCAGTTGGGAGTAAATGGCCACTATCACCACACGGTGGTGGTAAAACCCAAGTAGGTTGACACACCTATGGCCACCGACCGTGGCCGGAGTCACCCAAATCGATGAGTTCGATTTCCAGCTCAATTTTGTATAATTTTGTAAAAATAGTAAATATTCTTAAAAAATTATCAATTTTGTTATTCTAAAATATTTTTGTATGTAGTATTTAGGAAAAATATTATTTTGATGAAAATATGTCCCATGATATATGATCCTTAAGAAATCATGCAAAATCGAGCATGTTTTGGTTTAGAAATTAATGACCTTAGGAGTATGGTTTTGCATCCAAAATTTTTGTGTAGACTAAATAGATGATATAGAATAGTGCTATGAAGCCCGTTTTCAAAAATTAATTTTCAAAAATTTTAGATAATTTTTAGGCCTTAAAATGAGGCATAAAATGGGTAATTTATGGTTAATTAAGTAATTAAATAGTTAATTACTGATTTAGTGAATAATTATATGTTTTAGAATGTTGAAATCTAATGAAGTATAATACTTGTAGTATTTAGGGTATTAAATGTAATTATTAGGTTAATTATGTAGTAAATAAGTAATAGGGAAAATAATAAATTTTAAGTTAATTTTGTAAATTAGGGTAATTAGGTATAAAATCTTATTTAGGATGAATTTAGCATTTTAAAATGATATTGATGTTGGGAGATGGTAATTAGAATGATAAAAATATTAGATGTATATTATATACATAATAAGTAATAGTACATAATATACAATTATTAAAAATATAATAAATAGAAGATATTAGAATAAAAATTGATATTACATAATAAATCTAAAATCTCAAAAATAGGAAAAGTATGCTCAAAATAATAAAAAGATCAAATATATGGTTTAAATAATTATTAAATCATAGATATATTAAGAAAAAGCTAAAATTAGTATTTTATAATTTTTAAACTAAAATAATAAATTTGGTGATATTTTTATGTCACAGTTCAAACTATGAGTCATAACGTCCAAAACGAACCTCGCTACGAGAAAATATATTCGAAAACGATTAAAATGAATTATAAGTTCATGATGATCTGAGATAAAATGAAAAAGTTATACGCGATTCGATAAAAAGCTCGAATTAATGATTTCACGTAAATCACTAACCGATTTAAGTAAACAGTATGATTTAGCGTGTTAGTTTAATTATTTAATTCCCACACTTATTACTTTCCATATTCTCTTAATATTAGGTAATCCTAAGATCGACACTGACTTACCTTTAGACTATTACAATCCCTAACATCATTTATGACCAAGTGAGTAATCCCGATAACTCTATATTTGTTCTGTGCTTGTAGTTAGTGCACATGAATTAAATATTAATAACTTGATCCATAGGGTTTTGGGTTATGTATGCGATTGACATCAATTGATTACTATGCAAAATACTATTAAATGTAATAGTTGAAGATTTGGTTATATAATTGATTGTTGCATTATTTGAATGATTTGTTGATAATGTTTGACCACCTCATAAATTGACTTAATCATATTTAACCCAATTAAAACTAAACAGATCATGCATAGAGCATAAACATTGCATATAATGTTCCAGCCGTTACCTAATGTGATTGGTAATGACGGGCTTTGGAGGGATGGATTCCTACATGATTTGATTAGTACAGTGCAGGAGCATTGGTACAACAAAACCCTACCCTTGGTTTGCAGGCTCTATTGGTGTTAGAGACGTTAATCATAGGTCGTTGGGGGTCGCGTCTAGAAACCATTGCTGTATGGTATGAACGTAGACTACAAGGGCCACCTCACCGCTAGACTTAGATATTTATATACTATTGACTATTGGAAATAGAAACATGTTTTGTGAAATAGGGAATTCATATATATATAATGATATAAGGTTAAAAACCCAAGTGCTAGAGCCTGGTTGTGATTAGTGCTGATGTATCTCCAACTCTTACTTCGGGGGGCGTTAAATCCGATGTTGTATACAGTACCGGCCAATTGCATATATACTGCTTGGCATACTGCTTGTTTATGCATTCATATGTTTGGTAATAAACTTTTTGATAACTTGATTACTGGTATAGTATAAGGGATAACTCACTTAACTCTTGTAACTTACTCCTCAATAGTTTTCTCTTGTAGGTTGCTAGATGATTGGGCATGGATTAAGAATTGAGAGTTAAGTATTAACGTCGAGATGCATAGAAGTTAGAATCTGAGGACGGACTGTATGGTTCATTTGAATTATTATATATATAGTTATTAATACTACATTTAAATTTTGTGACTTTAGTAAGTTTGAATTTTAGAACTTTACTACCTAATCTTATTGTTTGGTAGGGGATATCGATTCTCTGCGGTTCTGATGGACTGTGGCTTATCAGATATCCATAGTCACATATATGTGGTCGTAAGTTAAATAAATAAAAACTTTAGTAACTAATTATTTAGAATCTTGTTATCTCTAACTTGTAGGATGATTTTCAAATGATGAGTGTACACATGATATGAAAATTTTAGGTAATCCTATTAGGCCTCCTTTAGAGTCATGACAGTTTTTAGGTAATCCTACTAGGCCTCCTTTAGAGTTATGATAGTTTCTTAAGACTAATTCAGCATTTGAAAGAATTCCGAATAAGTTTAAGCTGGATCATGAAAATTTAGTTAGCATTGTACTACTCGTAAGTTTTTTTATATATTCCTGTTGTGTGGACAACAACTTTCTCAATTGTCAACTAACAAGAGACTTTAGGTAGAATTCAAAATATTAACAAATTTCCATTTTCTCTTTTAGCCACAAGCAGTTCTTGAAGCAATGCGGGACACATATTGAAAAGGATGAATAATTTTATGCAATTAATCCTTTTTTAAAAAGAAAAAATGTAAAGTCAATGTTACAAAGTGTAAGTTTAAAAACGAACAAAAGTAGATTATTGATTTTATTATCAAAATGATTCTCTCCATGACTCTATGTAAGAGCTTCTCTCTTCCTTCATGGTTTTTCTCTAGATACATCTTGATGATATGATCTTATAAGCATTTTGTAATGCTTAAATTTTCTATAACCATCTAATATATTCTCTAATCCACAGTCCTTTGTTTATTTTATATCATATTAAGAATAATTTCATAGCAAAAGGTGAACTTTTTGGTGAGGTGAAGTTTCAAATAGGGGTCATCCTCTATTTGCGCTAGATTAATAATGTGTTTACCTCTTATTTAAACTATTATAAAGTTTTACCATCTTTTTGAACTTGACTCTATCCATTCTTTGGTGAGTGGTTTTCTCTATGTTATTATTTTATGTTCCATTTATAACTTCTTTTTGTTCTTCTTTCTGTTCTTAGCTTTGAATTTGAAGTTTCTACGATTAATCCAAGGTGTACCTTAGAGTTTTTGTTTCCTCCTTCTTCATGCTTTCTATCATTGTCTATCCTATGTCTTTTTGAATTGTTTATTTGCTTCACACCAATATATAGGCAAACCTATATCTTCTATTTTTTTACCTTTGGTTATCTTTTCCTCTATGTTTTATCTCCTGTGTAGGTGATGACATGGTTGCATCATCTAAAGAGCCTACAATACCCCAAGTGATTCATCGAGATAGAGGATGATTTATAGAGTTGTGTAAAAGGACTTTATCTTGCATGCTGGCTCATTTAACCCATTTTAAAACGACTTTGGACTAATTTTTTTAGTTCATTTAAAAATTGGACCTAATAAACTTAGTTTGTTTATCCTGCAGGTTAATGGTTAACTTGTAATGGGCTAGGTTAGCCTTCTTTCATGAAGAGTAATAAAAGAAAAAATTCGACAAAAGCAAAACCTTAAAGACTAATGTTGCACCATACGATACACGTTCCTTTTACTAATCTAATATTTCTCCTCGCAACTTCTCTTCTACTCTAGTCATACACTTCTTCACTTTTTGTCTTTTCAAAATCAAACATAAACCTTAGCCATAGATCACAAATAAGCCTAGTTCTCTTTTTACCTCTCAAATGCATAACACTTATTATTGTGACTATAGAGTAAAGTCTAAAAGAAATCTAGTTCTCTTTTCACTTCTCAAATAAGCTATTTCCTTTCTTCGATCTTCAATCTACCTCTAGAGTCCAACCATGCCAATTACTTGTATGCCTCATTAGTAGACTCCAGCAAACTCTAAGCCCATCATCAATGTCAATCATCACTTGCTAATCACTAGTCTCTAGTCACCTCCAACCTCGCCATCCTTATCTGTAACTATCATAATAAGGATCAAGGCCTACTCACTTAGCCCGAGCTCTTAGGCTTGTCAACTTAGTCCACCAAGCTATTTTAGGGGAATGGACTCATGAAGAGCAACAATTCCTCTAATCCAATCTGCCAAACCTCCCAAGCCCTTTTACTCTAGTGTCTCTCTCCCACATCACTAGCCCCTTGAAGAAGCTAACGAAGAAGTGACCAACCTAATGCCTTGTTGACCTTTCTATGCCAATTTTCCTAGCTCCTAAAGTTCGAGCAAACAATCTTTAAGCTCTGAATTACTAAGTTATCCCTTTAATGTTGACTTCAACAATTCAGCTTGGAACCATTCGCATACTCAGGACCATGGATTAAGCAACTAATACATGTTCCATCGTTTGATATCCATACTGTCCTTTATGCCAGAATATTCTTTTCTTTATTTTATAAATTTACCCTTATATAATATTTGTTACCCATTTCTAGATAGGTATCTTTTCTTGTAATTTTTAGTAACCTAGGACTTACCCTAATTAGGCTACATATATACTCTTCATTACAATAGCCACATCATGAGTCATCAGTAATAAAAACTTCTTTGTTTTCCTTCTTGAGCTCGTGTTCTTCCCTTTCTAGAGTGCTAAGACCTTGAATAAGCCATTTAAATGTAAACTAATGGTGAGCAATCTCTTGTTGAATTTGTGCATCATATCAAGTATAACTCAAGCTCAAATGAGACATTGGTGTGTCATATCTCTCATCAACGTATGGGAACCCTTTCTCAACCTTCGACTGTCATATAGTTTTTCAAACCATCTTGTGGTTCAGACTTACCCTTGGTTCGCACAATATCGATCGCCATGTGTTTCTTTCCCCGAAGTTCATATCATCTTAGTATCAAAGCTTAGCTACGTTCATATAAGTTTTTGGCATGTTAGTGCTCTTGAGTGCTTTTATTGAAGTTGCATTATGTGAATAGGGTTGTATTGGGATTTAGACTATTGTTATGGTATGTAGTGGGTATTAGCAGAGTATTCTAAGATGTGAACAGTGATTGTGAATTTGCTTTATATTCCCCTATTTATATGCTCGCAAAACAAAGCATGTAGGATTTGTGACTTGCAACCATGTTAAGTGTTGTTTAGTAGTAGTTGCTTTACGAGATACTAAGTTGTTGTTTGAAGAAGAGTTTTGATAAGGATTTTTATGTGAAGGATAAGTTGTTTCAATTAGAAGGTTTAGTATGTTGAAATATTGAACAATGTTAAACTCTAGAGTTCAAGGAACTTACAAGAACCAAGATAGTAGTGCTAGGCTATGTTTAGTAAGGAAGTCATATACCCTAGTTTGTTGATGAAAAACTTAATAAGGTCATTGACCTGATGACTAAACTAGTGACTACCATATACGATGATAAACAGTGACCTAAGGATGACCTAAATAAGGTCCCAATGGATGCAATACTCAAGTAAGGCAATGGTTGACTTATGGTTGACTTAGTTGAGTTAATTTTCCAATTAAACCCCACCAAGTTAGAGGAGTGGATAGATTTACAAGGCGAAGACTTGCAATAGATGAGATAGAGGAGTAGATGAAGAGTTGGCAATGAGGAAGAAGAATATGATGATGAAGAAGAAAGGAATATCTAAGCTCTTAGTATGGAGGGATTGAAGCTGTAAATCCTAAATTTCTCTAGTAGTGGTGATGCTAAAGACTATCTCGACTGGATTAACAAGATAAAGAAGCAGTTTGATTACCTTAAAGTACTAAAGATGCCAAAAATGTCAGACTAATCGTACTGGAGTTCACTAGATATGCCAACTTATGGTGGAAGAATTTATAAGCCACCTGACGAAGAGAAAGAGAGAAGGAAGTTAGAGATTAGAATAAGATGAAGAGAGTAATGAAGAGGAGGATTTTTCGGAGTTATTATTTATAGAATACATTTAAGAGGTTATAGGAATTGAGGTAAGGAGGCTCAAGTGTTGATGCTTATGTAAAAGAATTTCATATACTAATGATTCATTGTGAAGTAGTAAAGCCTAAAGACTAAACTATCTTTAGGCTTATTAGTAGGTTAAGGTATGAGATTATAGATATTCTAAAGAAGAAGGATATTAGCACTCTAGATGAAGCAATTCAAGTTACCCAAAGGATAGAGTGACATCAAATGAGCATTTTCTAAGCTCTTGTAAGTTGAGCTTTCCATAACCAACCTATTCTGAGTAAATGTGTATGACCGAAGTCGAGTAAGACTAGTGACGTCTAACATGTTTTAGCTACTAGAGCCTAGCAAAAAGAAACATCAAGGAAATTTGAGAAAGGATAGAGCTCAAGAAGAAAGACAAACGAGATTAAGTGTTTCAAGTGCCAAGGATTCATATACATTGTAGCTTAGTACCTTAACAAAAGGACAAAGATAATAAAGGGAGAAATGCTTACCCTTAAGGTCAAAAGCACTAACGAAGAAGTTGAAGAATCAAAAGAATTCAAACAAGCCTACCTATCCAAGGAGGAGGAAGTCATATACAATGAAGAAGGTAATTTCATGCTCATAACCATAGTACTGAGACAAGTGATGAGTGTAAGTCCAGCACTAGAAGATGAACATCAAGAGAATTTGTTTCACATTGGTTGTAAGGTTAATGGGACATTATAAGCTTTTATTATTGATAGTGGTAATTATACTAACACAGCGTTTGGTTTATGGTTCAGCAATTGGAGTTATTAACCATACTCTACCCTAAACCTTACAAGTTGCATTAGTTTAGTGACAAGGGAACCTTGCAAGCGACTAAACAAGCTGTCGTGCCAATCTACAATGGGAAATATCAAGACGAGGTTCTCTATGATGTATTGCCTATGATTACTTCACATATTCTACTTAGGAGACCATGGATGTTTGATTAACATATGATCTACAATGGGAAGAAAAATACTTATTCTTTTTATCGTGAAGAAAGAAGGATAAGATTAAGTTCCATGTCCTCCGAGTAAGTTAAGATTATGTAAGCTCAGTTTAGCAAAACTCTGAAGAAGGAGGGCCTACTAATGACACGTATAGAGCTATCGAAGGAAATGAAATTAGAAGTGCCAACCATTCTATTGATTCAAAGGATACTCGAGTTAAAAGCCTTGAATGCTAAGCTATCGAACAAGGTAAAAGATCTATTGGAAGAATTTGCTAACCTGCTCATTGAAGAACTACCTAAGGGGCTACCTCCAATCCAAGGAATTGAGCATGCAATTGATTTATAGCTAGGAATTGCACTTATAAACAAACCAACATATCACTTAAATCCTCAAAAGATATTGAGGTTTAAGGGTAGGTTGACAAATTAATGGACAAAAGATATGTTGAAGAATCCCTGAGCCCTTCTATGATGCCAACCTTGGTGTCAAAGAAGGTTGGTACATGGAAATGTATGTAGAAAGCCGAGCTATCAATCAAATCACTATCAAGTATAGATATCCTATACCCCAACTTGATGACATACTCAACGAGTTACATGGAGAGAAGATTTTCTCCAAGATTGATCTCAAGTCTAAAATTCATCAAATTAGAATGCGAGGAGATGAGTGGAAGATTGTATTTAAAACTCACCATGGATTATAATGGCTCATAATGACATTCAACTTATCAAATGCACTAAGCACACTCATGAGGCTCATGAACCATATGCTCTGAAGACTGATAAAAAAGTTTGTTGTCGTTTACTTTGATTATATTCTTATTTATAGCCTTAACCTAGAAATGAATTGTACGTATCTCTACGCTAAAAAGCTATATGCAAAATTGACGAAGTGTAACTTTTACCAAAAATTGAAGTAATTTTCTAAGGTTTTATTGTGAGTGGAGAAGGAATACGAGTTAATAAGGAGAAGGTAAGAGTGATTACTAAATGGCTAAAGCTAGCCTGTTCTACTGACATCTAAATCTTCCATAGCTTGGCATCATTATATCATCACTTAATAAAGAATTTAGTACCATTGTGACCCCCTTTACCAAGCTATCCAAAAAGAACGTAGACTTTAAATGGGGAGAGAAGGAGTAAAAGAGCTTTGAAGAGGTGAAAGAGAAGTTGACTATTGCCTCTACCCTAGCTCTCCCAAGCTTCAATAAAGTGTTTAAGGTAGGATGTGATGCATTTAGATTAGGCATAGGTATCATACTAATGCAAGAACACCAACATATTTCCTACCTTAGCAAAAAGCTTCCAAGAGCTACACTCAACTACTTAATATATGATAAGGAGTTTTATTCCTTGATCTAAGCTTTAACAATTTGGCAACATTACTTACTACCAAGGAAATTTGTGATCTACATCATCCATGATTCGTTAAGGTATCTAAAGAGCCAACCTAAGTTATTCGAAAGACAAGCTAGATGGGTTAAATTTATGGAGGGATTTTCTTATGTTATCAAGTATAAGAACAGTAAGAACAATGTAGTGCCTAATGTCCTATGATGACAACATACCTCTTAACTGAGCTTCAAATGAAGCTCCTTAGGTTTTTAATAACGAAGAACTCATATGCTGAGAATCCACATTTCGATCCGATCTACACTAGATGGAGAGAGGGTTGAGCTGTTGATGATATCATAGGGAGAATGGATATTAGTTCAAAAAAGGAATGTTATATATCTTGACGTATTCTATGCATGAAATATTAGTTCACAAAGTGCATGGAGGAGGACTATCTAGCCATTTTGGTAAGCATAAGATCCATGAAGTATTGGCTCCTAGGTTCTTTTAGCTAAGGATGGTACGAGATGTATAAGCTATGCTAAAGAGGCATGCTATTAATAGAAAGGCTAAGAGCTAAGCTAAGCAAGGACAATATCTAACATTGCCTATCCCAACTAAACCATAATTTGAGCTAAGTATAGATTTATCTTAAGTTTATCGAGGATGTCTCTTAGGAAGGACTCCATCATGGTGGTCATGTTTTGGTTCAGTATGATGTCACACTTTATGCCATGTGCTCAAAATAATAATGCTTCGACTATTTCTTTTCTCTTTTTATAGGAAGTGGTTAAGTTACATGGAATACCTCGAGCTATAGTGTCTAACTATGATCCTAAGTTCTTAAGTTACTTCTGAAGGAAACTATGGAACTTATTAGGCACCAAGTTGATGTTCAATACACCCTGCCATCTTCAGACGGACGAATAGATAGAAGTTGTCAACTAAACATTGGGGACATTGCTTCAAGTTAATGTTCGGCAGAATCAAATTGACTAAGATTTATGTTTTCCCATAATTGAGTTTGCTTATAATAGGACTGTACATAATGTCATAAGTAAATCACCATCTGAGGTTGTCGACCTAACCTTCTTATGCCGATTTGCTTATGATAAGAATCAACCCCTCAAGCTAGTCATACGTAGTCAAGTTAAAGGACTGTAAGGACTCAAATGGAGAATACTAGCTCAAAACCCCATTCGAGATGAGGATTCCAATTCCAATCTCTATCATTTGCACTTCTACTGATCTGAGTGTTGAGCTTTTGTAAGTACCGTTACAGTTTTCAAAACACTAAACCTAAAGAGGATTAGAATGTCCTTCAATACCCAAACCCTTACCTAAACCAAACCAGGTCAGCTATCATTGTTGACTTTCCTCTAACTTCATCTAAGTACGATCTTATAACTGCTAACTGGCCTTAAAATTCATTTTAACTTAGCTAACCACACTACAAGCCTCCATTCACCTCTTGACACGTATCTTCTAGTACAATATTCTATAATGATTCCTTACTTTACCGTATAATATATTGTTTGCCATTTTTACCCCTTTTAAGAATGTTTTAGGAATCTTTTATACATTATCCTTTTTTTTTTCCTTATTTAGTGTAACCTTAGTTGAGGTCATATAAATACCTCACTTCCTTATATGCAAAAAACACATTACATTATCGAATATTATAAGTCTCATTTCTTGAGCAACCTTAGTGTTCTTACTTACCCCTTAACTCTGATCTATTCTGTTTAGTAAGAAATAGTGGCAAATAACCTTATAGTTCAAACTAGTGAGTCACATCCTATGAATTCTAGGCCGTATAAAATCAATTGGTGTATCATATTTGATTAAAAGCTATCCAAATTTAATAACCCCTTTTATTTTCTTTTCATTCTCGCTTATTCTGGTGCCTTTCTATATGTATGACCCTAGAGACGCATCAACCCAGCTTTCAAAGTCAAAGCAAACAGTCTCTGAGCTCTACTGTATCATTTACCAACCTGATGATAGACGAGTAAGCTAAAAGAGTTAAGCTGAGGATAAGATGACCTCAAAGACATATGAGAAAGGATAGAACTTTGGATGAAAGATGAGCGAGGTAAAATGCTTCAAATGCTTGGGTTTTGAATGCATGGCTGCTAAGTGTCCGAACTAACATACCATGGTGCTTCGAGGAAATGTAATGGGTAAGATTAATGAGAGTGAGCCAAAGGAAGAGAAGAATATTGAAAGAGTTGAATCTGAAGAGGAAGAAGAGACTTGTGTCTATGCTGACTAAAGAGATGTGATGACACTAGTATTGAGATGAGTGTTGAGCTCCTTGTTGAGCTCTAAAAAAGATTAAAGAGAAAATTTGTTCCACACTAAGTATACCATTAAGGGACAGTTGTACGCCATCATTATAGATGAAGGGAGTTACACTAATGTTGTTGAACAATCCTTCGTGTAAAGTTAGGACTGTCAACCTCTAAACACCCCTGACCCTACAAACTACATTAGCTTCATGACGAGGGTACTCTACCCTTCACTGAACAAGTATCCGTACCTTTTACTATTAGGAATGTGTATAGAGACGAAGTGGTGTGTGATGCCATCTTCATGGGAGCTTCACATCTACTACTTAGAAGACCATAGTTGTTTGACCAACGTATTACTTACAATGAATATAAGAACACTTATGCCTTTGTTAAAGATGGAAAGAAAATCAAGCTACAACTCATGACACTAACCTAGGTGAATAAGACCCATAACCAGCTCACTCAAGCTAATAAGAAAAAAGCCTTAATGATGAGCCAAAGAAAGCTCTAAGCTTCTAAGGAGACCAATGATCCTATGTTTTTTTTTTTTTTTTATCAAGAGATTACTAAAGACAAGAAATCTAGAAGATGTACCTAATGAGATTCTAAGACTAATTGATGAATTTTTTGACCTGTTCTCTGAGAGTTGCCTAAGGGACTACCCACAATTAGAAGCATAGAATACAATATCAATCTATAGCTAGGCACAAACTTACCAAACTGACCTACCTACATAATGAATCTTACGTAGGCTACCAAGCTGAAAAGGTAAGTAGATGAGCTAATAGAGCGGGGTTATGTAAGAAAAAGCACGAGTCCTTATACTGTGCTAGCTCTACACGTTCTAAAGAAGAATGGTTTATAGTGCTTGTGCATCGATAGCCATGCTATAAACCATATTACCATCAAGTATAGATACCCAATAACGAGATTCGATGACATAATGGATGAACTTCATGGTGCTAAGATATCCTCAAAGATTGACTTGCAAAGTAGTTACCACCAAATTAGTATAAGGTCTAGTGATGAATAAAAGACTACATTTAAGATGAAACATGGTCTCTATGAATGATTAGTTATGCCGTTTGGACTTACAAATGCTTTAAGCACATCTATGTGACTTATGAACCAAGTGATGTGCTTGTTAATCGAAAGATGTGTAGTTATGTACTTCAATGACATACTAGTGTACAGTACTAACCTAAATAACTATGTTCAATATCTCCGAGTTATTTTTGATATTTTATGAGCCAAAAAGCTATATAGGCACCTAAGAAGTACATGTTTTGTCAAAGTGAAGTTATCTTTCTTAGGTATGTAATATCTAGAGACGAAACTCAAGAAGATGAAGAAAAGGTCCGAGTTATCTTAGAATCGTTAACGTCGAATAATGTCATTGAAGTACGAAGTTTTCATTGCTTTGCTTCTTTCTATAAGCGATTCATTAAAATGTTCAATATGATTACAACCCCCTTAACTGAGTTGATGAAGAAGAGGGATGGATTCTAATAGAGTGACTAAGTGTGACTCTCTAAAATTATGTTTGAGACAACCGAGTCTAGATTTAGGGCGGCCTCCGAGAAAAAATGATTCAATTGAACCTAAACTTTAGGACTAAGATGAAAAAGTTAGTTAAAGTGACCCAATAAAGTTAGATTCTGAAAATAATAACCAAAAATCCCAATTTTACCCTTAGAAGTAAGATTATTCAATATAATATAAATGTAATCAAAACCCTTAAATCGAGCTCGAAATACAATAAGGACTTAGAGATAAATTAATTAAGCTATAAAATGAGATAATTAAGTATAATTTACTATATGAATATACACATATTTTTAGAAGTATATCAGGTATAAATAATAATTATACTTGTAAGTCAACTCGAAATTACTTAATTATATATAATATATGTTGAATTTATAAAAATAAGTAGAGAATATATCTTAAAAATAAAATATATGTTAGAAACATAATTATACAAGTATAGTTATATGCTATATGTGATATATACATAAGATATATACTCGTATATTAATAAAATAACTAAATACTAATTTAATATACTTAAAATACTTTAAAAATTACAAAACCCAACTAACAACTCAAGATTGCCACTGGAATTTGCTAGAGAATTGATGCAGTAGCAAATTTGGATCACCAATGATGAGTTAAAAGTAAATTTTTAGGAAGAAGACACCTCATCCTTGATAAAAAGAAAAAGAAAATTTAAAAGAAAATCCCATGTGGCAAAATTTTCCCTATAAATGGTAAACCATAACACACTGGTCTTAGTTTAGCAAGTTAGAACCTACAATAAATAGAAAAAAAAATTATGGAAAATAGAAAATTAAGAAAAAAATCATACAAAAACAGGGCAAAAGTCACACTAGGTTAGTTCCCAACCCCAATGTGAATCTGCTATTAAACCCTTTTGGCCACCACTAGTACACCCCATGCCTTGGCTGTTCAACAACCCTCTATTACCCTATAGCTACTAGAGCTCCGATGAACTGAAAGATTAAACTTTTGCCTTATTTTTCAATAATTAAAAAAAAAATAGCAAATCCATCGAAAAAATTATGGAAATTTTGTAGTTATGTTATTTCATACATGCTTTCGTATGATATTTTTATTTTTTTTCTTAATTTTTAATATTTAACATACTTAAGAAAGCTACTATTCACTCGAATTTTGACTTTCAAAATAAATATATCTAATGATGTAGTTTTTAGGTCAAAATTTTTGTATATGATACATGTGATATCTAGATAATTTCTATATGACCCAATTTCTTATTCATGTATTTTTAATATTTATTGTAATTTTTAGTCCTAAAAATAGCTATAATTGAGATGAAAATGTGAAATAAATAGGTTTAAGGAAAATAATTGATGGAAATGACTTATATTGACTCCTAGTGGATTATAGTGATGTTAGGATAGGTTGAAAATAATTTTGTGTAAAAATAATAATATTTAGGTAATTAAGTATAATTTACGAGTAAAATTGTAAATTCAAGTATATAGGTGGTAAATCGATAACATGAAACTAAGGGAGGACTGAATTCTTTATATTTTTAGAAGTCTATAGAAATTTTTGAGGAATTATTTGGTCACTTGAGCTATTTGTTACAAATTTATGTATTAAAATAGCTTAAATTACAAACCAATACTCATTTTTAGTAATAACAAGCTAAAATGTAATAAATAATTAAATAAAAACTATCTATACGTATACTAGTTAAATTTGATAAAAGTATATTTTTAATATATTTAATAATATTTTGACGACTAAGATACATTATATGCGTATTAGGCTTAGATAATATCTATATTATAGAGTTATATTGATAAATTATGTAAAATATAGTTTAATGATATAAAATACATATAATATGATAATATTTATTTAGATACATATAACTATATTAAAAAATCAAACTACTCGTTAGAAGTCATCTTTACAAATAAGACCAGTAATACATATCATTAGGTTTGTACGAACCTAACGATACTATTTTTACTAAAATCAAACAATCCTAAATAGTATAGCTTATATCTCTATAATATTATGGGAACTTACATATTGCGATAACCTTACTGTAATTGAAATATGATTTAATCGATTAAAAGTATGTTTCAATATGATCGAAATAATATATTATACATAATAGTATAATTACGTATATTATTAATAATTGATAACTTAACTTTACTAATATAATAAAACTATATATAATAATATAAGAAAATGATAATATACTTTATATATATATATATATATAATAGTTATAGATAAAACCTTAATGTTTTAATAATTATTACAAAAATTATATTTAGGTTTTGTATATATAAGATCCCTTAGAAACCCTACCGTTGATGACCCAAGTCTCCCATAGTGAGCATTTGAGCAAGTAAGTTAGGATCGTAACTTTGGATCGTAACTTTATCACTTGTTGAGATATTGTATTAAAGTATCTAGAGACTTAAGAGTACTACTAATTGTGACTAAAACTAATTGCTTGTACACATGCCATACGTATGTTTAGTATTTAGTTGTGATAGGAGTTGAACTCCTTGATGTGTTGTTTTACATGATTTCATTGTTTCTGTATTGTATGAACTTGTTTGGTTACCCTTAATTACAACTAATAATGATTTGACTACAACAAAACTGGACACGCATAGCACCCATTAGGGGAAACGATTAGGAGAGTTAGTTGAAATGGTGCTTTCCCCATCCTTAGTTGAACTAGGTGACAAATGAGGAGGTTACGATAATAGTGGGGGCCATAGTTCAAAGGTGGTCACAAAAGAAAGGTGTTCTCCATTGTAGAAGCCCAGGTTTAGTCTGACTTAAGTTACGATAAAACTCTTCAATCTAGTTTAGAGCGGATATAATTTCTCTACCCTCACAATAGATCGGATAACATTATGTGATATTTTAAGTGACTGATTGCATTATATTTCATCATAATTCTAACCTTACTAGTAATTGTTTAGTATTCTTTTGACTCTGTCCCACTTATTAAACTAGTTGTACTCATACCCCCATAGACTATTTTGTAGGTATCGAGTGAAGACTAAGATGTTTATATACTATCACCCTTAGGTTAGTATTTTGTTGGCTAGGAAAATGAGGAACAAGAAATTCACTAAATTTAAGCTTTTGACTTTTCTTTTGAGTGTAAGGAAACTAATAGGGAATTCCTTAGGATGCCTATTAAGTTCCTATCTTATTTTAAATAGACTTCAAAACCTATATTTTTTGGTAAACTTTGATTGTAATTATAACTCTAGATGTGAGATGTTTATATATATTATTGTGTTATGAGACAACATGTTATATAGTGTAGGTATTTTGCAAAGCTATACCATTAGTTTTATTATTTGCAAGTATCAGAATGGATGTTTCAAGTTGGTCAAGTCGTGTATGCCTTGCATGAACTATATTTACTGTGGCAGATATGAGGTTAACTGCCATCTTAAGTTAGTTTATATGGCGGAACTATTACAGCTTCCCTTGTTCGAAGCGTAACATTGAGCTAAGTAGAGCTTTAGGGAGATCAAAGAGAAGCTCACTTCCTCCCCTATTTTGGCTCTACCCAATTTTGACAAGGCATTTGAATTAGAATAAAATGTGTCAGGCATTGGTATTGGTGCCACAATGAACTACTTTGTATACGTGAAGGAGTTGTAGTCTCTTTTCCGAGCTCTTACTATTTAATATTACTATTTATTACCATGAGAGTTTGTGATTTATAGAAACCATGAGTCCTTGGAGCATCTTAGTAAACAAAACAAACTTTTGAAAAGGCAAGCAAAGTGGCTAAAATTTATGGAAAGTTTTTCTTATGTGATTAGACATAAGAAGGGTAGTGCCAACATAGTTGCAAATGCCTTATCACGTCAGCAAATCTTGTTGACCACCCTATAGATGAAATTACTAGGATATTCCCTTATCAAAGAGCAATATGTTTGTAATCTACAATTTGGTCTTACTGTTAAGTAATGCAAAGAAGGAGTTGTTGTTGGAGGATATTATCTCATACATGGCTACATGTTTAAGGAAGAAAGCTATGCATTCCGAACTATTGGTGAAGGAGGCTCATAGTGGTAGATCATTTGGTCATTTTGGAGATACCAAAATAATCAACCTATTGAAAGAGAACTTTTAGTAGCCTAGTTAAGTCATAGATATCTATAAGGTACTTGGTAGTTGTGTAATCTACAAAAGGGCTAAGGGGAAGAAAGAACCACAAGGAAAGTATATGCCACTATCTATACTGACCTCAGCATGGATTTTGTCCTAGATTTACCCTAGAAATCGAGAAGAAAAGATTCAATCTTTGTCATAGTAGATCACTTCAGCAAAATGGCACACTTCATCCCATACCATATAACTAACAATGCTTTGTATATTATTTATTTCTTTTTGTAGAAAGTCTTCTGACTACATAGAGTGCCAAAGACTATTGTTTTATATTGGGATATCAAAATCTTGAGCTATTTCTAGAAGACTCTTTGGAGAAGACTTATAACTAAACTTGTGTTTAGCTTTAATAGTCACCCTCAAATTGATGGCTATACTGAAGTGGTGAATAGGACATTAGGCAATTTCCTCCAAGTTGTCGTAGGAAAGAATTTAAAATTTTGGGATTTGTTTCTACTAATTGTGGATTTCACATACAAATTGAACTGTCCATAGTACCATTGGGAAGACTCCTTTCAAGATCATATATGGCCTCAATCCCACTATTCCCATAGATTTGATCGAGACCTCCATAGTTGATAAAGAGAGTCAATTTAGAGTCGCTTGATGCCTAAGAATTACAACAACAGCATTAGTCTATAGCAAGGAAAATTGTTAAGTTCAATCAAAGATAACAAGAGATCAATAGTCGTGGCTGTCAAATTGTTTCTTTCAAACCAAGTGACTTAGTATGGATTTACTACAGTTGAGAAAGATTTCCCTACCTAAGATAAAGTAAGCTATCCCTATAAGTTAAAGGTCCAATCAAATCTTGAATAAAATCAACCGCAATACCTATTAAATTGAGTCACCCAAGAACTATGGTGTTTCTTTCACCTTCAACATGTTCAACCTGATTCTCTACCTACTAGAAGAAGCCTTAATAGATGCTAGAATAGAGCAAGAGCCAAAAACCTCCTTAGATTTGAGGAATTAACCCCTCAAGCCAGTCACACACAACCAAGCTAAGGGACTGCAAGAACTCAAATAGAGAATACTAGCTCGAAACCCCATTCAAGATGAGGATTCCTATTTTGATCTCCATCTTTTACACTATTACCAATTTAAGTACTAAGCTCTTGTAAGTACCAACATAGTTTCTAAGCTACCAACTAGTCATGCCAACCTGCTAAGTAGTCATGTTGACTAGCCGAGTAGCTATACCTATTGTTGAGCTCATATCGTGATCTAAGCAACTCCCAAGACAACTACCATTAGACCTCTATTCAAGTTGGGCTACTAAGACACTTTAATACTTAAGCTCTAACCTAAACTAGACTAGGTTAACTCTAATTGTTGACTTTCCTCTAATCTCATTTGAGTAAGATACTACAACTACCAAACGACCTTAGAACTCATTTCAACTTAGCGAACCATGCTATAAGCCTCCATTCACCTCTTAATATGTATCTTCTAGCACAATATTCTATAATGATCCTTACTTTACCGTATAGTGTATCATTTATCATTTTTACCCCTTTTAAGAATGTTTTAGGAATCTTTTATACATTATCCATTTTGTCTTTTCCTTATTTAGCATAACCTTAGTTGAGGTCTTATAAATACCTCACTTCCTTGAACATAGAAAACTCATTACATTATCGAATATTATAAGTCTCCTTTCTTAAGAAACCCTAGTGTTTTTGCTTACCGCTTAAGTCTTATCTATTCTCTTTAACAACAAGTAGTAGTGAGTGACACTATAATTCAGATAGGTAAGAGTCATTTTTGGTGAATTGTAGGTCGAATAGGATCAATTGGTATATCATATCTGATTGGTAGTTGCCAAATTTGTTAACTCGTTTTATTTTCTTTTCATTCTCATCCATTGTGGTACTTCTCCATGTATACAACCCAAAAGATACATTAGCCTAACTCTTAAAGTTGGAGTAAACAATCTCCGAGCTCTAAGCTACCAAGTTATCTCCTTAATACTGACCTCAATAGTTCAACTCGAAACCACGTACACACCTAAGACTACGGATTAAGCAATTGACATACGTCTCATCTTCTGACATCCATACTATCCTTTGTGTTAAAATATTCTTCTCTTTGTTTTACACATTTACTCTTATATAGTATTTGTTTCCCACTTCTAGTTGATAACATTTTTTGTAATTTTTAGTAACTTAGAACTTACCTTAATTAGGCTATATATATACTCTCTATTGCAATAGCCGCATCATGAGTCATCAAGAATAGAAACTTCTTTGTTTTCCTTCTTGAGCTTGTGTTCTTCCATTCATAGAGGGGCAAGACCTTGAAGAGCTCTTATCTAGGACATTTAAGCCTAGACTAATGGTGAGCAACCTCTTGTTGTACTTATGTATCATATCAAGTACAACTAAAGCTTGTATGAGGTGTTGGTGTATCATATCCATCATCGATGCACAGGAACCCCTACTTGACCCTCAACTATCATCTAGTTTTTTGGACCATCTTGCAGTTCATACCCACCCTTAGTTTGTGTAATATTGGTCGTCATATGTTTCTTTCCTTAGTATTTTTATCATGTCATCATTTGTCTTACTTCTTTCAACATTTAGATAAATTTTGCATTACTTATTTGTAAGATATCAAATGAATCAATTCAACGGGAATTCTAAAGTCAAACCATGATTAAGATTAAAAATTTATTAGCAAATCCATGATACAAGGAATGTTGAAGAAAAGTTAAAGAAAATATGAATAGAAGTTAAACATCTGATTGCAAGAGAAATCATAAATGAATGAGAAGTTCTCAAATATATAACTATGAAGAAATCTTTAAATCAAATGGCTATTTTAGATTAAAAAATTGAAGTTACATATATATAAAGAATAAATTTTGAGGAATCAACACAATAACAAGCGGAACACATAAGATAAGATAGCAAATGATTTTTGTGAACAAAATTTCATATCCTAAAGCGATAAAGTCATAATAGTCCTGCTAAATGTACTAGCATAAGATGGAAGCTAAACATTCAACTGTTACCAAAGACGTAGTGTACGTAAGGTGCACTCTACTAAACTTTTTTGAAGCATGTAGTTCAACATAAATATAAATATAAAACATAATTATGTGGAAGCCATTTAGTTATTTACATATCAAATATTTACCAAGAGCTCATTAATAAGATGTGGTTCAATTAGATAAATACATCCCAAAGGCTTAAATCAAAATGGGTCACCTAAGTGACTTAATTAATTCCTCAAAAAGATGAACAAATCCAAACAAATACCAAAAGCCAGGTCTATCTCCATTAGCTCTAGTCCTAATAGCTATTAACTTAGGGGTAAGTGACCACTACATGTCTATAAGATACATGCAAGAGAATCTTGAGGGATATCAACAATTACTATTCAGTGAAGGTATAAAGACAAAAGAGTATCCAAGCACTAATGTAAACAAGGTTATCAAGCAATTATTCGAATGCATCTCATCAATAAATATGTCATCCGCATGACATTGTCTAATGCATCGTAAGAATAAAGAAATTGCACCTACTCTAATCTTGGTTGAGGAGTTCTCCATGATGCAATAATTTATGACTAACCCAAACTTATGCAATGGAGACTAGATCCTCTCAAGACCTTATTTGAACTAGCCTACAACCTCATTGCAACCTCATATGCTGCCACATAGTTTAGCCTTGAGGATGGTGAAAGACCAATTTATGCTATCTCTTTAAAGAGTTGGTGTTTGGTTAAAGAATCCTAATTGCCTCTAGTAGGTTGCAACAAATGTCAACTTAGGTTTTAGTTCAAGCTTTAATTAGTCCATTCTTAAGGGTAACTAATCAATTCTAAACATTCCTAAGAAAGTAATACCAAGGAGTAAAAATAACATGTAGCTTAGCTACCACATTACAATAATATTCAGAGACACCTATTGCATGTACACAAGCAACTACTTTTTACAACCACAAATAAGTATACATTTTAGTCTCCAAGTACTTTAAAACGGTACTCTAAAATGCATTAAAGCATTGATCCCATTTGGAATCTATAGCTGCTCAAGTGATTTAGAAGTGTTAGACTTTCCAACGTCAAAAGTATATACATTATAGTGTATATATAGATACTTTAGTTTTTTTTTTATCAAAAGGTCATTGACGTAAGAATGATTAGATTATTGTACTTCTAATTAGGTTTATTATTCCTTTAGTAGATAAATATATATACATTTTTATCAACTACTTATTATAAGAAGGATAAAGTGTTATTATTCTGTATTTCCTTCTAGGTATTATTAGTATATATACACTTATAGCTTATTTACTTCATTGAATGAAATTCCCAAGGAATATAATAAAGGCATAATACCTATTACTTTATTTAGTTACATTAATAAACAACTTAAGAATAGATACGTAATAAAACTTTGATGTCTAAATTACCCTTAATCTATTTTTTTTCTTAAGTAATTCTAAAGTAATAGGTGGTGGTGGTGATGGTCGGCAACAAGGGCAGAGGTAATGATCGACGGCGATTGTAACTAATGGTAATGGTGGTTGATGGCAGCAGTGATGGTAGTGGTGGCAGCGATGGTGAGTAATGATAGCTGTGGTCAGAAGTGGTGGCAGCAGTGGTGGCGACGATAGTGGTGTTAGTAACGATGGGGGTTTTGATGGTAGCAGCAATGGTGAGTGGTAGCAGTAGCTATTGGTGTTTAGTAGTGGTGGTGATGGTGACGGTACTAGCAGTAGCGGTGGTAGTAGTGGTCAATAGTGGCAATGGTGGCAACGGTGGCAACGGTGATGGTGGTGATGATAACAGTAGTCAAAGGTGGTGGTGGTGATGGCAGTAGCAGTGACAACAGTAGCGATGGGTAATGGTGGTGCCAGTAGTAGTGATGGTTGTATTAGTGGTGGTAGTAGTGTAGTGGAATTAGTGGTGTTGATTGTGGTGGTGGTGGTGGTTAGTGGTTGCGGCGGTTGTGGTAGTTAGTGGTAGCGGCAATTGTGGTGGTTAGTGGTAGCGGTGATTGTGGTGGTTAGTGGTTCCGAAGGCCTTCTCTCACTGATGGTAACACACGTTAGTCATGATGGGTAGTGGTTGCAACATCAATGTTGGTAGTAGTCATCATGAAATTAATATGAGGTTATTTTTAGAAGAAAAATGGAAGATTTTGTCAAGAATCGTGATTCTTTAGTCGAATTAAAAAATCCTTATTAGTTGATTTTAAGTAATAAAGATTCCTACGAAATTGCAATTCAAAGACAAAAAAGCAAGTAAACACTGTAATAAGGAATGAGGGGAAAATGGAATTCTAATTCTCCTTAAATGAATGAGGCATTATAGTATTCTCTACATTTCATTCTATTAAAACCTTTACTTATGTTTCTTACTAAGTGACCTTCTAAATTTCCCTTTATATTGATTTTAAAAAAAAATTATATTAGAATACCTTTTATAGTTTAACATATTAGTTCAATTGATGCATATATTTATGATCTTCTACTTTACCTTCTAAATTAAGTCATTCATACTTGTGAAGTTAAAGGGGATTATACTTTATTTTCACTAATCTACAATGGACTTAGTTAGAATAGGTTCTGCATTACGTTTTACCTTTACTGAATTGTTCAAAACGTATAGAGTACCTTCTGCTTTCACCAAAAATCACCTTAATCTAGCAAAACTCCACATTCTTCATCCATTTCTAGTTTTGGTCAACTAAGAAACCTTCTAAAGTCCAACACGAATGTCTTGTAAACTCAAGATGGGAGATGTTTATACTATTAATTAACCTATTTGTCTCACTAAGCATACTTAGCTAAAAATTCTTGAAAGTGTCACCCTAATTCATAATAAGCAATAGGTATTTACTCCTAATTATGTTAGCCGGTAAGAGTTTCCTAAGAAATCTAATTTATTTAACAACTTTAATGAAATCAAAACAATAAATAATTGGAAGTTAACGTTTTCAATTTTAGAAAACCCATTTGTTTATGAAATCCACCACTTTTACTCTTAAAATTAAAACTCAAACCTACTAAATATCAATTAAACACTTAAAAAGCATTTTAGAACCATATGCAACTAAAATTTTTGAGAAATCGCAAACTCGCCCAAAATTTCGAGAATAATAGTTCTTTGAAAACAAAAAATTTACCAATGATGAAACTAGTTGTTATGGGAAAACTTTTTACATTATAATTGACTAGACATTGTGAAGAGTTTATACAAAAAATTTGAAGCTGAGACTTTAATTTTTAGGTTTCCCAAAATTCATTTGAAATAGAGTATTTATTAAGAGTAGTTTGTAAAAGGAGCAAATTTTATCAATATAACATTTTTGCACAAAAGTAAACATAAGATATTATAGGAATATAATTTTCTAAACATTTATTATTTTATTTTGTATTTTAAGAAAATTAATGAAAATCAGGTTGATTTTAGACTTATTGGTGCAAAGTTTTCTGATGGTCGACAACATAAGGGTGATTGTCAGCGGTTCAAGGCATTAGGTGAACTATTGGATGGTTATGATTATTTATTATTATGTCCTCTCTTAGTAGAGGGACTTTGCATGCCTAAATTTCCTTTGAGCTTCTAGTTCCCATTGCCTAAAGTGTAAATTCCCTGCATTTCTTCTAGTTCCCTTTGAGCTTCTAGTTCCCATTACCTAAACATGTGTCAACTTGACATATTCCTTGAAATTTCACTATGTACAAGTATCAAAGCTTATCTTATCACCCAATGAACTTATATGCATGGCACATATCAAAATCATGCCATCAAGTACTTTTTGTCAGTTATTTCCATTTATTTAATTTATAGGCATATCATATTCATCTTTAGGGTTTTTGTTAATTTTAATGTAGTATTTTATATTGTAAATATGTTTAGTAAGTATACATTATTTTTAATCATATCTCATGTCATTTTATGATTTTTATTATCTACTTAATTTAACTATAAGATTCTCTTAAATCCTTAGAACTTCAACATCACATTTCTAATATTTAATGGACAATATCAACATTTTTTACTCTTAAACTATACTAATATTTTGTTAATTTGTTTTGAAAATGTAAATTCACAGGATTACTTTAACAAACTTTTATGGCCTCTTTGTGAATTTGGAGCCAAACCAAGGAATTTTGCAAATGTACTAAATCTAGATTTTTTATTTTGACAAGGCTTACATTTTTAATCCTGTCAAAAAATGTTTAATCCTCAAAACTTCTACATACTTAGCTTTAGTAATAGGGTTAACTATTATAATTATATACCAAGTTTCATTGTAGATGTTACTAATATAATATTTAGAAGAGCATTGGATATCATTGTTCCATTATGGCCTTCAACTTTTGAGTTACCTCAACTCCTTAGCCACTATCCCAGTGTACCTTCACATACTTGTCTCGATTTCTAACTTATCTGCTCAATTATCTAGTATTTTATGGGTTGATCTTTAAATGTGTATTTCTTAGTAATTCCACAAGTTTAAAGTTCATAATGGCTAATGACGCTATTAGGCAAGTGCACTTATCAAGTAATAATATAGTAGACAATGAAGCCTAAGGTTGTCAGTCCCTTGAAGATTGGATACTACTCACTTACATTCTATTATTCCACTAAAAGGAAGTATAGAATTCAATTATAAAATAATGGGATTAAATTTAAATTAAGATAAAATAAAATTAAATAACAATCAATAAAAAGAGTAAGAACAAATAAGGAGCCCTAAATAACCAAAAGGAAATCTAAACTCTATTTCAGTGAGAAATTAAATGCAATGATTCTAAAGATTTCTAATTCATTCCCTATTCTTATTACTTGAAGGAATTCTATTGGTGAGTTAATAAGAATGGCTTCATGTACTAGCTCTTAGTCTTATCGATTCTCAATTCGAATCGCTTCTACAATAGAATAAGTTAGAACAACATGATGAAAAAGAATTCCCTAAATAGTTAATGCTATAAATCAATGTTAGAAGAATTTTGTAACTTTAGAACAATTCCTTGCAAATGTGGTAAATCTATTCATGTATCTAGTCATGTAACCTCAACAAACAATATCGAATAATTAAATTGAAACTCTATAAATAGCAACTTAATCAATACGAAGAACACAACTAAATTAATAAGAAATAAGGGATCCCATTAGAATGAACAAGGTGAGCATGTTACATGTTAACTCAAGGATTGAAAGGTTTAGATCAAAGTTTATGCTATAATCATAATAAAAAAAAATACAAACTTGCATAAAGAAATGAATAGAATGTAGACTCCTAAGAAATTCTATTGAACAAAAGCTTGAATGCTTATTCCTTCTCCTTTTTTGTTCTCTCCATAATAAATATTTGGCTTCCTATTTATAAAGGTCTGATAAAATAACTCTAATTTAGCAAGTTTTAAGAATCATGAATTGACTACAACCAAGAAACAAAAGCATATACTTAAGGCTTGTACTCCTCCTTGCATGGATGTTTCAAGATATTCATCAAGTTCTTTGATGAAGGGATCATTGCCAGGGAACACGTTTGTGATCTTCAACTATAATCCTCTTTGGACTCTAATCCCATACAAAATTCTCTTTTAACTCTTGCTATCATCAAGTCATTTTTCAAATTAAGTGGAATTCTTCACAAAAAAATGCACAATCTTCATTCTTTTCATTTTATTGCTCCTTTAAAGCTTTGAAATTAAAAAATGACTTAATTGAGTATCAAAATCACCAAAAATAGACCAAAATGACTATAAAAATGTAACAAAAATATATGTAAATTTACAGTCATCAATGGCATTAGGGTGCTTCACAAAATTCCATAACAGAGAGATAAGGAACACATCATGATGGCTCAATAGGCTTGCGATTAATGTAATTTAATAAGAATGTTATCACTTTTCCAATATCTCAAAAGGTCCCATATATCTAAGGCTTAGCTTCTCATTAGAAACAAAGCATTTAAGTTCCTTATATGGGCTTATATTGACATATATATGATCTCCTACTTCAAATTCTATCAGCCTTCTATTCATATCTACCCATCTCTTATATCAATACTAAGCTTTGTTCATTCTTTGTTGTGTGATCTTTACTTTTTTATTCATCTACACAATTAAATTATCACTGTTCCAATATGAAGGTGATGGAGACTTTGATTTGTGTAATTCTTCATATGGTGCCATTTGTATCATTGCATGATATCTATTATTGTAAGTAGAATCTACCATTAGCAAGTATTTGACTCAATTTTCAGCAAAATCTAACACACATGCTCTTAACATATAGTTTAAGCTTTAGATAGTCTTTTCAGAGCATTTATCTAATTACAGGATATAAGTAGTATTGAATTGCAATTTGGTGCCCACAGCTCTACATAGGCTTTTTCGAAACTTATATATAAGTTAACTATCTCAATCTAATACAATGCTTTATGATACTTCATGCAATTGAACAATTTCTTAAACATATAACCTAGACATCCTTTGCATAGAATCTCTAGTTTGGAAAGGTAAGAAGTGTACACATTTGGTTAATCTATCTACAATTACATATATCAGATCGTGTCCTACTTAGGTCCTTAAGATTGTTAAAACAATATCCATGGTAATATGGTCTCATTTCTATTGTGGAACTTCTAAGGGTTGCAATGAATCTCTTAGTCTTTTGTGCTTAGCCTTCACCTATTGATAGGTTATACATTCTACTACATATTGTATTACATCCTTTTTCATACCACTCTACCAAAATATTAATTTCAAATCCTGATACATTTTACTTCCACCTTGATGTATTATATATCTAGTAATATGAGCTTTATCTATTATCTATCTTTACATATGCAGGTTTTTAGCTAGATATATCCTTCCTTTAAACCTCAGTAGTATAATATCATCTATCCAAAGATCAAATATATCTTTAGATGCCAAATTTTCTTCAATTTCCTTTAAATCTTTATCTTCATTTTGTTATTGTTTAATTCTCTCTAATAAAATTAGCTATACTACTATATTCTTCAACTAACCATCAAACTTATGCCTTCTAAACCCTATCTCCATCTTTTTTAATTCTCATATCAATTCATGTTGAGTCATGTTTTGTGATGGAATTGGTTCATGATTCTTATGGCTAAGCATATTGGCTGTGATATTTCCTTCTTTTTTTTTTCATGATATTGTGATGCTTATTTAATTGTAAGTGTCTCCTATCTCATAAACACAACTCCTTCTAAGTGAAAAAAATATTTTAATCTTATGTAGTCCATATGTAACTTGAAGTACTATCCATACAAATAGTGTCTCCATAATTTTAATGTAAAGACTACTACTGCTAACTTTGAATCATTACTTAGATAATACTACATGTCTAAGAATGATATCTTACTAGCCAAAACTCACTTATGCTTAATTTAGCATACATCTTATTAAGTTTTAGCATTTGAGATGCTAATTAAGATGCTTAGCATGTTCCTTGGCAACATGAATTGAGCATACATTTTCCTATGATTAATTTGTGCTATTTTAGATATTAATTTAGTTAATTTTAGCTTATTTTGAGCTTAATCTACTTAAGTTTTGTTTTCAAGGACTCTGAGACCATTTTATGAAGTTTTGAAGGCTATTATCGCATTTTGAGCTTAATTTGGACATAAGTATTAATCTTGGATTAAAGTGGATGAGAATTAAGCAAAGAACGAAGCTCAATGAAAACCATGGTCGAGGACTATAGTTTTGGTCCTACTATGTCCATATGTCTTGTAATTTCATAAATTTTTAAGTTTTTGCATGAAGTGCAAGTATATACCCATACTCTACTGCCATATACCTAAGGTATGATCGTAAACATCTTATGATGAGCAAATCTTCTATTTTTGTTAAGTTCTCTTCATAAACTTAGCACCATTCCCTATATATAAGCTCTTAGGCTTAAGCTTTCAAAGAGAACCTCCTTTAGGAAGAATCGTAGGCTAGAATATTAGTAGTGGTGATAGGAATCAACCCTCTAGACCGATCACAAAAAGCCAAGCTAAAGGACTTCAAGGACTCTATGGAAAATTTTAGCTCTAAGCCATAGCCGAAACGAGGACTTCTATCCCGATCCGACCACTTATCGACTTTTCTCCTAGATCCTCACGTGTATCCAATATGCTCCTGCCCAACAGCGAAGTCTTAATCCAAAAGACAGCCTAAAACTAGTTGAGTCAAGCTACCAACTTAAACTATTAGTATCAAACTTCATGATAGTTAGCCTTTTACTAAGCTGATTGGCTCTTGACCTGACTCATATTAGGTTGGCCCTTGACTATAACGGATTCCTGTTTCTACCTATGTTGTATCATATCCTAAATGTCCAGCCACTAAGTAACACATGTCTTCTAATATAATGTTCCAAAATGATTCTTTTTTTTTTCTATACTATATATTCTTTGTCTCTTTTACCCATTTTAGTATGTCTTATATAACCTAATGTAGAATACCCCCTTCTTGTCTTTTCATACATTTACAATAACCTTAGTGGGCAAGTATATAAACCCTAACTTTCCTTGTATGATAGGGATCCTTTTCAATACAGAAATTACTCATTTGAGCAACCTTAGTGTTCTTATTATCCCTTAACTCTTATTTATTCTCTTTAGTAAGGAGTAGTGGTGAGTAACCCTTCAATTCGGATTGGTGAGTCATATTGGATGGATTGTAGGTTGAGTAAGATTGAGTGGTGAGTTATATCCATTCGGTAGTTTCCCAGGTTTGCTAGTTTCTTTTCTGTTTTCTTTTTTATTCGTTCGTTGTAGTGCTTCTCCATATATATGACCCTGGAGTCACATAAGCTTTGTTGGTATCAGAGCATATCTGCGAAGGAGTATGTGAAGTTGCAGTGAAGTTTTTGTTTGCCTTTCCATTTGTTTCTAATGTATTCCTCCATAGCTATTGCAATGTCTTGGAGTGATAGCAAGTATAGTTTCATTATTACTCTGTTTTACTATGTTTTTCATCACGAAAACAAAAGCAAGTTCATTTCTACTTTGTTTAATAACTATTAGATATTAAGGTCGTTAGTAATTGGTTAATCTATTTGAAAAAGTATTGCACTATGTTAGATTTGAATGTTTAGGGAGTTATCGGTGACTCAGGCAGTAGTGCTCAACCTAGTCGTGATCATAATGGTAGTAACACCTTAAGATCCGTCGATGACAGACTTGACAGGCTCATGAACCTTGTCGAGAGTTTAGTCACAACAATGTAAGTAAATAGGCAACAACCCTAAGGCATATAACTGCTTAACCCATAAGAGAATGCCCTTAAGAGACCACTTGGCTAAGGCAACTGAACCAATTACCTAATTTAACCACAGCGAGCTGGAGGAGGAGTAAGCCAAGCTGCTAGGAGGAGCAAGCCAAGCTACTAGACGAAGATTAAAGTTAGAGGAGATTGAAGGAGATGATGAGGAATTGGATGTTGAAGAATTTAGGGAGGAAAAAGAGGAAGCTGACTATTATCCGTTACTAAGATGACGATGTTAAGCTTCTCAAAGGTTAGATAATGTCAAGGTTCAAATCCCACCCTTCAATGGAAGTGGAGATGCTAATGAATACTTAGAATAGGATGAGAAGGTCGAAAAGGTGTTTGACTGTTACAGATATGTGGATACTATTAAGGTCCGACTTGTTGTATTTGAGTTTATTGGGTATGCGACAATGTGGTGGAAAAATCTAAATGCAGCTAGAGCAAGAGATGGAAGATGAGGTGTTAGAACTTAGGACGAGATGAAGAGGTTATTAATGGGTAGATTTATGCCCAAAATGTACCTGTAAGATATGTTTGCAAAATTACAAGAACTTCATCAAGGAAACTGATCTATTGATGACTATGTTAGAGAGTTCCAAATGTTGATGATTTGAGCTAATGTGAAAGAACTAGAAGCCCGTACAGTATCAAGATTCATTTTTGGACTCAAGTATGAGATTCGTACTATCGTTGCAATATAGAGGTTTTATACTTTAGAAGAGGTGATCAAAATTGTATAGAGGGTCGAAAAGTAAAGGAGAAATGTTCTAAGCCGACTTAGTTAAACATTCTCTTAAGTTCTTGTATTGCACCGACCTATTCATGCTGACCCAAGGAGGCCATATTGAGCTGAGGAAAGGAATGACTGATTTGATGAAAGCTTAGCAAACCAACATGGCCGAGTAGGATAGTCGAGCTGACCAGGCACTAAGTTAACCCCAAGAACCTATGAGTAAGGCCAGCTATCCAGTTAAAAGACCAGTGATGTGAATTGTTTTAAATTCTTAGGCTTCGGACACGTAGTTGCTGAATGTTCGAATCAGTATGTTATGATACTCTGAAGAGACATAGTAGATAGTATCGACGAAAGCAACCTCGAGGAAGAAAAAAATTTTAAAGAACCTAAAGTAGGAAAGGAAGAAGTGACTTATGTCTATATTGACTAGAGAGAAGTAATGACCCTAGTCCTGAGACGAGTCTTGAGTTCCTTGCCAAACTCTAAAGAGGACCAGAGAGAGAATCTGTTCTATACCAAGTGTACCATTAAAGGCCAACTGTACATAATCATCATAGATAAAGGAAGTTATACTAATGTCATTGCACAGTCCTTTGTATAGAGGCTGGGCCTGTCGACCTTAAAGCACGCCTCACCTTATAAGCTACATTAGCTTCATGATGAGAGTGCTTTGCACGTAACTGAACAAGTGATCATATTGTTTAGTATTGGGAACGTGTATAGGGATGAAGTAGTATGCGATTTCATCCTTATAGAAGCTTCACATCTACTGCTTGGACGACTGATGTGTTATTTACAATGGGTATAAAAACACTTATGCCTTTGTCAAGGATGAAAGAAGGATAGTATTGCAACCACTAACCCTATCCTAAGTAAATGAAACCCATAATTTGCTTACTCGAGTTAGTAAGAAGAAAGGCCTAGTGATGAGCCGTAGAGAGCTCCGATCTATTAAGAAGGCTAATGAACCAATGTTCTTATTGGTTAGAAGGTTGATAGAGATGAAGGAATTGCCGATTATCCCAAAAGAAATCCAAAGATTACTAAATGAGTTTTTTAACGTGTTTCCGAAAGAACTGCCTAAAGGATTTCCACCAATCTAAGGCATAGAGTGCTATATTGATCTATAACTAGGTACTGCCCTACTATCACACCCCGAAGTAGCAGAGTCGTAACAGCTCCGCCGTGTAAACCATTCTAAGATAGAAGTTGGCTTTACAACCGCTATCTTAGACCTGATCTATACAAAGCATCCACGACTAACCCGCTTTGAAGTAAACAATTTGAAATTTAAATAAATCATTTACCTAAGAAAGTGAGGAAATATATATATACACTATAATTCAATTATTACAATTAAAGTTTGCAATATTTCTCCGTAATATATTTCCTAGTTATTACATTATTCAAAAATGAGAAATTCTAAAGTAAAAGCCTAAACCTTAAAAGTATGTGTTTATTCTTCAAATGTTTTTCTGCACTCCCTAGGATCCAATAGTTGCTAGCTTCAGAGTAGTTGTTTGCCGCTTCTCAGCCAGCACCTGTACGACGTCTATAGGAATGTGAGCAACCACAGTTCAGTAAATTAGGATGGAGGACTTAAAACTATACTACAAACACAATAAGGTTATCAATCAATTTATTAGGTGTAATGCATGTTCAAGTAAATGCTATCGCACGACGTTGTCCAACCCGCAGTGAGATTAAAGAAATTGCGCCCGCTCTAATCTAGGTTGAGGAGTTGCCATTAATGTAACAGCTTACGACCTAACCCAAGTTTGTGCTATGGAGACATGGCTCCTCCCGTGACTACATTCGAACCATTGACTTCACCTTCGTCGCGACCTCCTCTCTTGTCACTTAATTCGACTAAGGATGAAGAAGGGACCATTTTATAATCTTACTCTATCCCTTTCGAAGGGGTCGGTATTTGGCCAGAGAGTCCTAAGTTCCCCTAATGGATTGCCATGTAGATCCGATTATGATTATAGGTCGTATATTTGATTAGGTCCAGTTTAGGATGATCAATCATTTCATACAAATCATACAATACAAGTCAGAACAATAAACAGAATCAAAGCATCACTCATAATCAAGCACATGTACACAACCAACTATCTAACAAGCACAACCAAGCATAATCTCAAGCCTCTAAGATACAACAACGTATTAATCCCAACTTACCTCGACTCCTCGCTCGCTTACTCAAGATACGACTCGCTTAGGCCATCGCCGATCATCCCTATAACACAAACGTGGTTTTAGTTTTTCATATAACTATTATAGGTTCGTTTTATCCTATAACGCTTATTATTATGTTTTGTTTAGGGTTTAATATACTTAATTATCTAGGTATTAAGTCTTTTACAATTATTCTAGGTTTGGGGTTAGGTTCGGGTTCGGTTTCGGTTTCCGCATCGATTTCTAAATTAGATTCTAGTTCGATTTTTAAGTACTGTTTTATACCCGAATTCTAGAAACTTGTTTTAACTCATAATGTGAAATTAATCACTTTACTTCTAGATATCCTAAATACTATAATTACCCCTAGTCAGTATTTTATTATATCCAGTACACTTAAATCCTTAATAGTGTACCAAATTTACTCCCGATGTAAGAAATTTTTACATTTTTTATATAATTACATAAATTCAAGTTTCCTATCAGATTTATTGTATATTTTTATTATTATCATAATATCATTTTTTATTATAATATTTTCTATTTATTATATTTCTAATAATTATGTATTATGTATTATCACCTATTATGTATATAATACACATCTAATATTTCTAACACTCTAATTATCATCTCCCAACATCAATTATCATTTCTAAATTTCTAAATTCATCCTAAATAAAATTTTACTTCTAATTATCCTAATTTACAAAATTAACTTAAAATTTACTATTTTTCTCTATTACTCATTTACTACATAATTAACCTAATAATTACATCTAATACTTTAAATGCTATAAGTATCATACTTCATCAGATTTCAACATCCTAAAACATATAATTATTCACTAAATCAGTAATTAACCATTTAATTACTTAATTAACCATAAATTACCTATTTATGCGAGTTCTTTATTTTTTTATTGCTTGGCCAATAACTATAGATTCCAATCTACTCTTGATTGGTTGGTGAGAAGTGCGATTTTATTTAATTTAGATTGAAAATTCGATTGAAAATCGTATACGTAATAATAATTAATATACGCCGAAATACATAATTTTCAATCTTTCGAATAAAGAGAAAAATGATATTGGTCCACTAATTGTACCTACATCAATTTTAACCTATTAGATTCGAATTTAATTCAATTAGATTGGGAATAAATCATAAAAAATTTCCCGGTCGGGTCAATAAAATCATGAAAGACATTTCGATTTTTTTATATTTTACATAAAATGGATTTGCCTGGACCAATACATGATTTTCTATTAGTTTTTCTGGGATCAGTTCTTATATTAGGGGGTCTGGGAGTGGTATTACTTACCAATACAATCTATTCGGCCTTTTCGTTGGGATTGGTTCTTGCTTGTATATCCTTATTTTATATTTTAGCAAACTCCCATTTTGTAGCGGCTACACAGCTCCTTATTTATGTAGGAGCTATAAATGTTTTAATCCTATTTGCTGTTATGTTCATGAATAGTTCAGAATATTACAAAGATTTGAATCTTTGGACTGTTGGGAATGGGATTACTTCATTAGTTTGTACAAGTATTTTTGTTTCACTAATTACTACTATTCTAGATACATCTTGGTACGCCTCATTTTAAGGCCTAAAAATTATCTAAAATTCTTGAAAATTAATTTTTGAAAATAGGCTTCATAACACTGTTCTATATCATCTAAGTAGTCTACACAAAAATTTTGCGTTCAAAACTACACTCCTAAGGTCATTTATTTTTAAATCGAAACATACTTGATTTTGGGTGATTTCTTAAGGATCATATATCACGGGGCATATTTTCATCAAAATAATATTTTTCCTAAAAACTACATACCAAAATATTCCATAATAACATGTTTCATAATTTTCTAAGAATATTTACTATTTTTACAAAATTACACAAAAACGAGTTGGAAATCGAACTCACCAATTTTGGTGACTTCGGCTACCATTGGTGGCCATGGGTGTGTCGTCCCACCTGGGCATTGCCACCATCGTGTGGTGGTGGTGGCCGTCCACTCCCAGCTGCTCGTCAGGTTTGGGTTCTCTTTTGTAGCCCTAACTACACAGTTTTCCTTTTCTTTTTTTTTTCTTTGGTTTTTCTCTTGAATTTTCGAAGCTCTCTATTTTTCTCACTCTCCAAACTGCCCAAGTGAGCTTCTAAAAAATTTGGAGTATTTATAGAGCTTTATGATAATTAATGTGCATTAAATTAGACAAGACATTGTCTAAATTCCTTAATTTTTGGCTTTTGTGTTGCTCTAATTTAATTGACTGATTTTTTTTTCTTATTTTCCCCAGCTTCCACGACCAAATTCTAGATCTTTTCTTATTTTTTATGATTTTATTTATTTTTTCTTAATTAATTATGAATTTTATTTAATTATTTAGTATTATTTTAGCACATTTCGTGTATTTTAAGTAATTATGCATATTTTTACATACATGTAAATTCATATATAGTACAAATAAATATTCTTAAATATTATTTAGGTTATTTTATGATTTTTATTGTACATATAATTTATCTCTAGTGATTCGTTAATTATTGGAATGTATTTTACGCATTTTCGATAAATAACAAGTTATATACTTAAAATTTGGAATTTTATATTCTTTTATTTTATTGCTTATTTTCTTAAATTCAAACTTACGGGATCATTTTACTAATATTTCTACCTTTACTTATAATTTAGGCTCGATCGGATCTTTCAGTTGATCGAAGTCTTGAGTGACTGGTCGTGAGGTTTACACCTGCCAAACTAACTTGCACACAAAATGAAGCCTAAGCAAGTTGTCAAACTGAAAAGATAAGTGGACAAACTCATTGAGTATGGATATGTAAAGGAAAGCATAAGCCCTTACGCTATACCAACTCTACTCGTTCCAAAGATGGAAGGTTCATGGCGTATGTACATCAATAGCTGAGCAATCAATCAAATTACTATCAAGTATAGATACCTAATACCGAGGCTTGATGACATGTTAGATGAGCTTAATGGTGAAAAGATATTTTCGAAGATTGATCTGCGAAGTAGCTACCACTAAATTATCATAAAGCTAGGCGATGAATGGAAGACTACCTTTAAGACTAAGTACAGACTCTACGAATGGTTAGCTATGCCATTTGGACTTACGAATGTGCCGCGCACATTCATGAGGTTAATGAACCATGTGATGTACCCTCTACTTGGATGATATGTGGTCATGTACTATGATGACATATTAGTATACAATACTGACTTGAATGACCATGTTCAACATCTTCGTAAAATATTTGATATTTTGCGAGTTGAGAGGTTATATAGGAATATGAAGAAGTGTATGTTTTGCTAGAGTGAGTCGATTTTCCTAGGGTTTATAGTATCAGGGGATGGAATCCGAGCAAATGAGGAGAAGATATAAGCTATTTTGGAATAGCTGATGCCAAAGAATGTCACTGAAATTTGAAGTTTCCATAGCCTAGCTTCTTTCTATAGGCGATTTATTAAAGACTTCAACACAATAGCCACCCCATTGACCGAACTGATAAAGAAGAATCAAGGGTTTAGGTAAAGTAATCGCGCTGAGTGAAGCTTTAGGGAGATCAAGGAGAAGTTCACCTCAACCCATGTCCTTTTACTACTAGATTTTGACAAGCCTTTGAATTGGAGTACGATGCATCAAGAATTAGAATTGGTGCTGTCCTGATGTAAGAGTGATGACTTGTTACCTACCATAGTAAGAAGCTTAGTGGTCCTATCCGAAACTATTCTATGTACAAGAAAGAGTTGTATTCTCTTTATCAGGCCCTTACTGTTTGGAAACATTATTTACGGCCCGAGAATTTGTTACAAATCGTTGAAGCATCTTAGGAGTCAGCATAAGCTCTCGAAGAGGCAAGCCAAGTGGTTAGAGTTCATAGAAGGTTTCTCATATGTCATCCAACATAAGAAGGGAAGTGAAAATGTAGTCCTCGATGCTCTATTATGATGGCAAACCTTGCTAACCACTTTGTAGACAAAATTTTTGAGATTCTCACTAATTACTGAATAGTATGCTCATGATTCTCACTTCAGCCTTATCATAGGATAGTGTAAGGATGGAATTGCTATCAAGGGATATTATCTCAAGGATGGCTATCTATTTAAGAATTGCAGGCTATGTATTCCAAACTACTCCACATGTGAACTATTGGTCCAAGAAGCTCACAACGGTGGATTTCAAGCCATTTTGGGGAGACTAAGACAGCAAATCTGTTGAGGGAAACTTTTATTGGCCAAGTTTATCCAAGGATGTCCATAAGGCAGTTGGTAGCTGTGAAGTATGTAAACGTGCTAAGAGGAAGAGAAAACCCTATGGAGAGTATATGCCTCTACCAATACTAATCTTACCTTAGGCCGACCTTAGCATAGACTTTATCCTAAGGTTTCCTCAGACATCTCGAAGGAAAGATTCCATTTTTGTTGTAGTAGACTGTTTCAGCAAAATGGCACACTTCATTCTATGCCATTGAACTAATGATATTTTATATATTGCTAATTTGTTTTTACAGGAGATTGTTTGACTACATGGAGTACCAAAGACTATTGTCTCAAATCAAGACACAAAAATTTTGAGCTATTTCGAGAAGACTCTTCGGAAGAGACTTGGAACCAAACTCGTATTCAACTCCAGTAGCCACCCTTAGATTGATGGCCAGACTGAAGTGGTAAACAAGACATTAGATAATTTGCTTAGAGTTGTTATAGGAAAGAACTTAAGGGATTGGGATCTGTACCTACCAGTTGTGAAGGTCACATAAAACCAAACCATCCATAACACTATTAGGAAGACCCCGTTTGAGGTCATCTATGACCTTCACTCTACCATTCCCCTAGATATGATCGATACCCCAGCAGCTACTAAAGAGAGACAATCCGAAGTAGACCGAGCCTAAGAATTACATGAGCTACACTAGTCTATCACGGGGAAGATCACCAAGTTCAATTAGAGACAATAAGAGATTAGCAGCTGAGGCTACTAAACAATTTCTTTCTAGCTAGGAGACTTAATATGGATACATCTCAACCGAGAACGATTCCTTTACTTGAGACAAAACAATCTATCTCCCCAAATTGATAGTCCATTCAAGGTCTTGAAGAAAATCAACCACAATGCCTACCAGATCAAGTTGCCTAATGACTATGGTGTCTCCTCCACCTTTAATGTGTCAAATCTGATTCCACATAAACCAACAAAAGACCTTACGAGTGCCCCAAAAGAATGAGTTGAAATCACTTTAGATTTGAGGACAAATCTTTCTAACCCCTAGATAGATGATAGGAATCAACCCCCTAGACCAATTATAAGAAGCCGAGCTAGAAGACTTCAAGGGATTGTATAGAAAATATTAGCTTTAAGCCATAGCCGAGATAGGGACTCCTATTTTGATTTGACCACCTATCGACCTGTCTCCCAAATCCTCACGTGTGTCCAACATGCTCCTGCCCAACAGCGAAGTCCTAATCTAAAAGATAGCCCAAAACTACCTGAGCTGAGCTATTGACCTGACTCACTGGTGTCTAACTTCAAGATAGTTGACCTTTTGTTAAGTTGATTAGCTCTTGACCTAACTCAGATCAAGTCGGCCCTTGACTGTAAAGCATTCCTGTTTCCGCCTACATTATATCATATCCCAAATGTCTAGCCACCAAGCGACACATGTCTTTTGACACAATGTTCTATAATGATTCTTTCTTTTCTGTATTATATATTCTTTATCTCTTTTACCCCCTTTAGTATGTCTTATGTAACCTAGTGTAGAATACCTCCTTTTTGTCTTTTCATACAAATAGAATAACCATAGTAGGCAAGTATATAAACCCTCACTTTCCTTGTATGACGGAGATCCTTTTCAATACAAAAATTACTCATTTGAGTAATCTTAGTATTCTAATTATCCCTTAATTCTTATCTAATCCCTTTAGTAAGGAGTAGCAGCGAGTGACCCTTCAATTGGGATTGGTGAGTTATATCCAACGAAATGTAAGCTGAGTAGGATCGAGTGGTAAGTCATATCCATTCGGTAGCTACTCAGGTTTGCTAGTTCCTTTTCTGTTTTCTTTTCAATTCATTCATTGTGGTGCTTTTCCGTATATACAACCTTGAGTCGCATCAAGTGGTCTCTTAATTACTTCTTCTTTTCTTTGAATTATGTTGTTCTTCTTTTCTTTGAATTATGTTGTTCTTCTTTTGATTATTCTTAGTAAATTATTATTTGAAATCTAGTTCTTCTTGCAACAACTTATTATTTTATTTATGATTTTGTTCTTTGATGATCTAATTAAACATAACTTATTATCATCAATTAGTATTTACCCAAATTACTAATTGATGCATAAGTTTCCTATATAGACGCAAAACTTGCAATTAAATAGATAAGTATAATTAGAAGGGATTGAGTATGCTAAGAGACTAGGTATTGAATTTCTTCAAATTAAGGTAACCAAGGTAACTAACATAATAGTGGAATCTAAGTTTTTAATATGTTCCTATGATGCTCTATTTAGTAGCAATTCAAGTAGAAAGGGTCTCAAGATTAGGAAGATGCTAAAGACATAAGTTTGACCAATTTAGAATTCGAATTCTATCAGAATAAGATTAGGCATCTCTACCGTCTAAAGAATAATTGAGATTGAATGGTTGCATAGAACTAGAGAGTAGACAGCAACAATTTACTAAGGATCACAAATTCTTTCTTTTAGTTGATTCATGCTTGGTTATTAATTTTAGTTTTGATTAGTTTGGTTATTTTTAATTCTTCTTATTCGTGTTATTGTTCTTGTTTCAATTATTGGGTTTTATTTATCTTTCCCATTTATTTATAATGATCCTTCTATTGTAAAGTGACATAATTGGAGATTTTAGGGTAAAATGATAGTAACTGAGGTTCTCATACACTTGGTTCCTTGTGGATCAATACTCAGACTTACGTTCATTTTAACTATACTATAACTTGACTAGCTATACTTACTTGATGCCAGTTTGGTTTTTAGCACCGTTGCCAAGGAGCCAAAAGAGTAACCTAGTTAAATATTAGCAAAAACCTTAATTTTTTAATTATTTTAACATTCTTGTAATAATCCTCCTAGTAATTCTTTTGGTATTTTTCTTATTAGCATGCTTTTTCATTGATTAAGTGTACAAATGTCACTTAAGGAATCATGTAAAGGGAAGGATTCAACCGTTGAGCCAACAATGTAAAAAATAGTGCTCCTTAGGAGGTAGCCCAAGTTTGATTTCGTTTATTTCAATTTTATTCATTTTTGTTAGTATGCTCGTTTATTTTTTCTTAAGTCAATTCAAGTATCAAGCTTTGAACACTAGTCAGTGCTTTCTAACTTAAACAATTTGATCTCATCTCAAAATAGTTATTGGATTTGTTTATGTAATAGTGACATTAATGTTGTCATCCAATTGAAGTGTTATTTGATCTACTTTTGTGCTTTAATTCATTCTAACTTTGAGTTTTTCTAAAGTAATTGTAAAAATCAAGTTGAGGGAATTAATTTCTTACAAACTCAACAACTAAAGCAAGAACACGACTAGAGTCCATGCCCATGGATTTAGCTTGTGTTCCCTACGTAACCATTTTTTAGATAAGTTTCAAAGAAAATATAGATGAGGGGACCACAAGCAATGACCATACCTATAGACATCACTAGTAGTCATACTAGGTACACAAAAAAAAAAAAATGAAAGAATAAGAACCATGGCCATAGATTGTACCCATGGTCTGATATAAATTCAAAGACCATAGGTCAAACTCTTCATCTCCATTTTAACACACACACTTACACTCTCTCTCTAAATGCCAATTTTTCTACCATTTCTCCCACTACAAACTCTCCAAATCTTCACAAAACTTGACAATTTGATACCGTACACTACAAAATTAAGGTACGTACATCATCCTTCTTTAGTTATTCTTAGATTTGCAGTTAGACTTTATAAAAATTTGATTTTTAGTGAACGTTTCATGAAGAAAATCCTTGAATGCATGAGTAAGAATCTTGATTTCTAAAAATGATTTAGGAAGATTAATGTTGATGAGATATGTTTTCCATTCATTATTTACTAAAAACTCCATGAAAAATGCATGCTTGTTGAGGATTATAAATGAGAAAGTGAGAGAAAGTTAAGGAAAGTGAGGGACAATGAGAGAAAGTGAAGGAATGTAATGGAATTGTTTATATGGATTTATTTTAACATGTCTTAAATTCACGTTGGAAGTAGGAAATTTTTTGATAATTGCACAATTAAATTATGAAAAACAAGTTTTGAACTAATTAGATGTTGAATGCTAATGTTCATTGTCAATTGAAATTATGAAATTATAAGTTTGATTAAAGATAAAAAATTAGTATCTCATTAGTCTATTAATTTCATTAATTTTTGTCTTGAGAAATTAACATTTCAATATATGGTATGTTACTATTTCAAGAATTTCTTATATTGAACAATGTTTCAAGAAATCGTATATACTAAATGCAAATGTTCATATCAATAGAGATTATGTATGAAAATAACATTTGATCTTTGAAATAATTCTATAATTGCATTAATCCATAACTTAGCCAAATCAGGATTATACTATACAATCTTTTTGTTAATTGAGTCATTGACTATGTTACTTAGTTAGGTAAACTAGCAATTAACTAGGAATGATAATTAAGTTCCATTGAATTCTTGAATTAGTTATTGTTTACATCACATGAATTGTTTTTTTTTTTTATCCAAATTAAATTCCTTCTTCTTTTTGAATGTAGATCATGTCGAGAGAAAAGCATACATATCACAAGAACTCAAGCCCACTTCCCATGCATCCTTACTTGCAATTTTGCCTCTCATGGTAGTAGTAGAGATACTCCCGCTTGTCAAAAAAGGAATTCTACTAGATTACATATCTGAACTAGGAGGCACTAACCTAAGTTGGCTATGAAGTCAGACTCAGACAATTGGTCAAGTTTGGAGAATAAGGATGGTTGCTAATCATTAGTGAGTACGTATGCAAAAAGTTAACCTTGGAAGTGCTTACCACCTTCAGGATAGGCATTGACAATCTCTCTTAGGGTAGACAAAATACCATCTATTTTAGGTATTTTAGCAATGAAGTCAGCATGCTGATTGATGATCTAGCCATCTATATGAGATTATATTCTGTTGATTGTGTTATAATAAGATGGTATATGAGATTACTGTATAAATTACCCCAAAGTGCTTATGAACCTTTGTATAGAGTGATTTAACTAAGGGGTTGGAGATCTTATAACCTAAAAATGTCAAAAGCCTTAAATTTGACTAATCTCACTTTGAGGCTGATCCATAATGTTTTAATTAAAGGATTTATAAGTAAGGGAAATAACTAAGGGGTCATAAATGAAAGAGATATTTTTTTTTATCTATATAGTATCGCTAACAAATAACCTATCAATTTAGCTGTTAGGTTAGCTTGATTCTTTAGGAACCCAGCTATTAATGGGTGCTCTAAGTATATTTTTGTATATCCCTTCATTATTCACCAGGTGACAAATTTTCCCATCCATCGTAATGTGCCCCGCATGTTAGCACTAAACTCTCATATTCCTCTTACCTATGATGCAATCAAGGCTATGTAACTCCCTCTACCACCTAAAGTTCCACTTGAGACAACCGATGAGGCTATTTCCACATCTTCACAACAAAGACATAGCTCATCTTCTTCTATAATCAAAGTGATCAAGAAATTTATGGGAAAAATATTAAAGAATCAAAGGCTTTTACATATGAGGTGGATTATGCTTTAAAGAGCCAAGACTCGATCATGGCTCATCTATAGATTCAGTCGCCATCACCACCACTTATGCTAGAGTCTTACTCAAATGAGAAGTCAGATGGATAATATGAAATTGAGGAGGATGATGGCGATAAAGATGAAAAAGAGCTTTTCTTGCAATTTTATATTTCTAAAAGATTTGATTTGATTTTTATTTTGGATGGCTATACTTTTTCCTATTGTAATTTTTAGACAATTGTTTTTATTTTTATGTTTTATACTTTTGTAAGGTATGAACACATTGATACTTGAATCAATAGTAGTTTTATTTTGTTTAGTTTAACTTTTTCCTTTCCTTTTCTTAGTTTGTTCATTTTTAATGCAAAGAAAACTTCATGCATATAATTGGTTGATGGAACTCAACCATCAACTTCAACATTTTCTAGGATCAATGTCGAAAACTGATGAAGTCCTAGTCCCTTTCCCTTTCCCTTTTTTTAATTTTATTCTCCCACTTGAATTTTGATTTGCATTGCATTATATATGTTAGGGATAATGTACAACTTAAGTGTAGGAAGGGGAAGGTTAGATGATGTATGTTATAAATTAGATACATACATAAGCTAATGAGAAATTTTCTAAAAAAATTTTAGAAATTTGCACCCCTTATATAAAAGCAAGTAAACTTTTTCAACTTTGTCCAATCCTTTTTGAATTTAGAACACTTTGTTGAATCTAAGTGATTAAATCTACGTCACTTAAGCTTAGTTTTGACTTAGACTTTGAATAGATATAAATGGGTTAAGGACTAGTTATTTTGATTTAAAAATTTGATTTTAGATAATAGTTATCTAACTTTCTTTTTCAAAAAATTTTTATATTAGATGAACAATGAAGATGGGTCCTTCAAAAGTCGCTTGAAAAATCAAAGTAGTTAGAGGATGAGGTATTAAGTGAATAGTGAAATTAATTGCTAATGATTGGTACAGATTGATCTTAGTTCTTTAAAAGAGTAAGACTATTTTCGATTGCCAATCACAAAAGTATAATTGATTAAAGTTATTAAGAATCGGCCTCGATTCCTTAAAAGAGCGAAAGGCTTTCCCATTGACTCCTACTAAAGTAACTAAAAACAAGCTAAATTAGTAAGGATCAATCTTAGTTCGTTAGAAAAGAAAGGTTCTTTCCTAATGCTAATCAGGCTTCAATAAAAAAAAAAAAAATTGATTGAGTTTAAAAAGCCTCCTAATGAAAATTGATAGAAGTAGAGAGACAATCACAATAAATTGATGTAATATACATCCAAATTTGTTTTCGAGAGAAAAATAATTAAGGAAGATCTCTTTCCTCTTAATTTAGAATAAGGAAATCTCTATAACTTTTTCTTGATTGATTTATGTTTGTTTTAATCTGAAGTTTAGTTTATGCTTAAGTGTTATAGCTAAATTTGAGTTATTTAGATTGATCACTAAAATTCAATAGGTTTAAAGTGCTAATACCTAAGTATTCCAAAGGCATTATAAAAGGAAGGAAAAAGGATGATTCATAAAGATTTGTATTAAGATATTCAAGTTAAGGGTGCACTTTTTTTAGAACAGTTTATAATCACTTATCCTTATAATTTTTTTTTTTTGGAAAAAGTACGAAAAAAGTTCCTTATGCTTATATGTTTATTCGAATCAATCCTTAACTTTTCATTTAGTTTATTTTAATTCTCAACATTTTAATAAATTGACAAAATAGCCCATTAGTTTTAGCGTTAAGTATGGGGACATGACATACCTAATTCATTAAAATAATTAATTAAAACAATAATACATATTTTATATAACTAAAATATTATAAAAATAATATCAAATAAAAATTTAGAAAAAAATATAAAAATATGAAATATAATACATATATATTATTTAGTAATATATATTTATATAGATTAATGCTAATATTTATATACATATATATTAATATTTATTTTAACTTAAATTAATATAATTTTAAAAAAAATCTAGCCATCCCAAAGTTAAAGGTTAGCCGGATCTAGGCATAATAAGTAAAGTTGGTTGCAACCCAATTTGTAAAATGGGTTATGTGACCTACATACAACTGGGGGGGTTTTGCGATAGGGTTTTTAATTATTATTATTATTATTATTTTTGGGTTTTGGGATGCTACGGGTCATGGACCCATTTTATTATTTGTAGCTAGATTCAACCACCCTAAGACTAGGAGGTAAGTAGTAGCTACCTATAAGGGATTGCACAATTTTAATTTCTGTTAAAATAGATATTACTATATATGTATATAAATATATATAATCATTTCTTCAATTTTGCATAATTTTTTTTACTTTTTTTTTCTATATATATTATTTTTATAATTATTTTATTATTATTATTTAAAAATTATATATGGACAAGTCAGGTGCTAACACATATCTATGGTCATAGAAAAATTAACAAAATTTAACGGAAGGACTTATTTAATATAACTTGAAAAGATTGAAGATTGAAATAGACTAAATAAAAAGTTAAAAACTGATTTGTAAAAAACATAATATGTTAAGGACTTTTTTATATTTTTCCCTCTTTTTTTTCTTTTATTTTTTTTACTTTAATTTTTGTTATTTTACTTGAGGATAAGCAAAAATTTAAGTATCGGGTGCTTGATAACGTGAATTTAGTAAAAGTTTTCTATGGTTAATTTGCACTATTTTAGATATCAATTTAGTCAATTTTAGATTATTTTGAGCTTAATCCATCTAAATTTTGTTTTCAAGAACTCTATGAGCATTTTATGAAGTTTTGAAGGCTTTATCACATTATCAGCTTAATTTGGGCATAAGCATTGATTATGGACTAAAATGGATGAGAATCAAGCAAAGAATGAGGCCTAGTGAAGACCATGGTTGAGGACCATGGCCGTAGTCCCCACTTGTGTTCCATAAGTCTTGTAATTTCATCAATTTTTAAGTTTTTACACAAAGTGCAAGTACACACCTACACTATATGGCCTTATACCTAAGATGTAGACATCTTATGATGAGTGAATCTTCCGTGTTTGTTAAGTTCTCTTTGTAAGCCTAGCTTCACTTCCTATATATAGACTCTTAGGCTTAGGTTTTTAAAAAGAGCCCCTTTAGGATGAATTGTAGGTTAGAATATTAGTAAGATTCTCTGAATTACTTGTTCTTTTCTTTAAAATATGTTGTTCTTCTTTTGATCATTCTTAATAAATTGTTATTGAAATCTAATTCTTCTGGCAACAACTTATTATTCTATCTATGATTTTTTTTTCTTTGATGATCTAATTACACTGAACTTTTTATCATCAATTATTATTTATCGGGATTGCTAATTGATGTACAAGTTTGTTGTAGAGAAGTGAGCCCTATATTTGAAAGGATAAGTGTAATTAGAAGGGATTAAGTATGCTAAAGGGGGTAACTGAGGGTAGCTAACCAAATAGCAAGATCTAAGTTCTTAATTTGATCCTACGACGTTCTATTCGAAAGCGATTCAAGTAGAAAGGGTATTAGGATTAAGAAGAGGCTAAAGCAAGAGTCCGATTAACTTAGAGTTTGAATTCCATAGGAATAGGACTAAATATCTCCATGGTCCAAAGAATAGTTGAGATTGAATAGTCACACGGTACTAAAGAGTAGATAACAACAATTTACTGAGGATTATGAATTATTTCTTTCAATCAATTCATGCCTGGTTATTAATTTTAGTTTTGATTAGTTTAGTTATTTTAATTATTCTTATTTCAATTACTTTCTTTTATTCATCTTTCCAATTTAATTACAATTATTGCCCTTTTGTAAAGTTACATAGTTGGAGATTTTAAGGTAAAACGCTAGTAACTTATGTTCTCACATACATGGTTCCTTATTAGATCAACAGTCAAACTTATCTTAGTTTTAACTATACTATAACTTAACTAGGTATACTTGTTTAATGTTGATCATTCTTCTTACTTTTGGACTACTAAAAACATATCGTCAATAAACATAACCATGAACTTATCTAAATATGATTGATAAATTCGATTCATTAAGTTAATAAACACATTAGTTAATCTAAATAGCATAACAAAAAATTCATAATGTCCATACCATGTCTTAAAGGCTGTCTTTTATATGTCCTCAAGTTTAGCTCATAATTGATGATTCCCTTATCTAAGATTAGTCCATGAAAATATTGTTACTTCCCATAGCTAATGAAACAAATCATCAGTTCAAGGCAATAGGCACTTATTATTGACTATTACCTCGTTATTCTCTTTGTAATTTATACATAATCTCATGGTACTATCCTTCTTTTCACAAGCAGCACAAAGATCCCTATGGTGATACATTTAGTAAAACAAAAACCCTTAGTACAAAAACTTTCGAAGTTGCTTCTTCATTTCTTGAAGTTCCTTAGGTGAGGACAATTTGAACTATTTTTTTTATGTAATTGGAAGTAATAAATTAAAGTTACGATAAATCTGGTGATACATCAAATTCCTTGAAGTTACATAGGTGATGTGTTCTCTTTTGTAGATCCAAACACTTAGTTAAATTTCACTTACAATAGGAACTAGAATAGCTATTGAAAAGGAGGATATTATTACCCTTTTTTTTTTAAAAAAAAAAGGATTGGTGAAGACGGAAGATTTGACATAATGAGTAGAGATATTTTAATGGGTAAAGTGAATAATGGAAGAGAAATTAAGTTCAATTCTAAAGGGCTAAGTTAAAAGTGTTCCCCTTTGTGCAATGACTCTTGAAGTTGCATCTTCAATCTTGAAGTTCCATAGGTGAGTATAGTTTGAGCTATTCATTTTTTTTTATATATATAATTTGAAGCAACCAATTAGAGTTATGATGGAGCAGGTGCTATGCCAAAGTTCTCAAAGTTCCATAGGTAATGTATTCTCTTTTACATATCCAAACACTTACCTAAAATTTTACCTACAATAGCTACCGAAATAACTATTGAAAAGGAAGATATTATTTCCTATTTTTCTTTTAAAAGGGTGTGGGAGGATGGAAGATTTAACATAATGGGTAGAGATATTTTTACTGGTGAAGTAAATAATTAAAGAGAATTTAAGTTCAATTTTAGAATGTTAAGTGTAGCAATGTTTCCCTTGTATGTTAGGAATTGGCACATGATCATTCACATGTGTATCTTGGAGCAAATACTTTTAAATATATGGGCTTTATCATGAAAGGAACCACATATATTGCAACGGTAAAAAAATAATGTAGAGCCTATGATAGAGAAGATGGACCAAAGAAGAGGAAAACCAGAAATGCTCAAAAATTCAAGAATAAATCTTAGAAGAGTTTGTTAAGAAAAGTGTATTAGAGGGTAGGTTTAGCCCTTGTGAGGCTTTTATAGGAGAATTTCATCTACCATAGACAACTCTTAAAGAGAAGGAGAGGAAAGAGATATACATGATTCATTTGATATAAAACCTAAAAGTTCTATGGATCTCTATATAGAAAAAGAAAAATAAGAAATTGTGTTGCTTAAGGCATCCTCGAATGCAAAAAAAAAATTGTTAAACAGATTGATGAATTTCTTACGTAAAAAAGGTTTGGAGGATGAAAATGAAAGATTTCCTAAAATTGTAGTTTATAAAGCAATAATGATACAACGGTTAGTTTCATATGAGATTTTATTAGGATCTAAACACTTTGTCTCTAGAGTGGAAGGTGAAATATCTAAACACAATTTAAATGAGATTCTACGTGCTAAACCTTTAGAAAAGAATTTCACAAGAGAAGGGTTGTTTGGTGGGGAAAAATATTGGTTGGATCTTGGCACTAAAGAAGATTAAATAGTAGCATACCCTTTAGAAGAAAATTCAACACAAAGGAAATCTTTGAGAAGTTTATAGAAATTAAAGTAGTTGAAGGAAAGAAGGATTTGATGAAAAAGAGTGATGAAGTTTTGGTAAAGGTAAAACGTACCATAGAGAAGTATATAGACGCTATGCTTAATTAACTAAAGTAAGAATTTTTTAAGTTTGTAGATTCAAGCTCTATTCTATAATCATTCTCGAGTCATTTAACCTCCTCATAGAAGACACCTCTGGCCATCTTGATTGTGCCTACACAATCTACTTAAGAAGAATTAAAGAAGGTAGAGAGACTAATGTGTTTTTTTAATTTTTAGAAAGAACTACGTGATTGTAAGGATTTATGAAAACCTTATGTTGTTGGGCGTCTTTAGCTACTATAAACTCTTATAGTATTATAATAGAATATGGTACTAAGAAATTTGTTTTGAGGATGATTGATTATTTTAGGAGAATCTATGTGTTAAGAAGTCTTGTACTCTCTAACCATTATAATGTCAAAATATTTATGTGTATGAATATTTTAAAGTTATAGCTTAAGATACTTAAAGCATCAAACTAAACTTTCATTTACAGGAATTTGTTGTGCTAAAATTGATGGGATACCAAAAAGTGCTATCAAGTTTGAATATTATAGGATTCTTAAGGAAATTTCTATTTCTTTATTGATGACATAATTTGTATCTATGTGTAGAACTTGTTTTTTTCTCAAGAAAATAAGACAAAAACACATAGAAATGTATACAATTCATTTCATGTTTACAATTGGTTACATTTAGTTTAGTTTGTTACATTTAGTTCAAATAATTATACTCAATTCTATTTATTTAGTTAAGACTAGTTGTACATGTATACATAGTATATATAGACCATTGTACATGAATTTATTAATTAATTCAATATACTTTCATTACAACTTTATACTTTACTCTTTCTTTCTCTAGACATACACTTTCTTCTTATTTGTACGCTTATTACCATCATAGCTCAAGTGTAGAAATCACAATCGGAGTTGATTTACAACTCCTCACATGGTATCAAAGCTCAAATGAGGTAATATTTACACTTATTCTTGCTTCAATCATGAGTTCTCTAATAGAGTCTATAGGAAAGACTACGATAGATACATCGATATCAGATCCACCATTTTTGTTAAACTTTAATAATCCAAATATGGTAATTGGAACCCTAATTTTCAATAGAAACAACTTCTTAGGTTGGGATCGATCAATTAAGCTAGGGCTTGGGGCATCATTATAATTAAGGTTTGTAGATGGGTCAATATCAAAACCTAGTGATGATTCTTTAGATTTTATGCCACTCTATGGTATAGTGTTGGATATTGAATTCTATGAGTTTTGAGGTAGCTTAGAGTTTTATATATGCTTCTTTTGTAAATTAATTATGGGACAAAATTGTTGAACAGTATAGAATTTCAAATGGTCCTTTAGTGTTCAATTTACAGTATGATATATGCAATCTTAAGTAGAACAATCAAAGTATTAGTACATACTATAGTAAACTCAAGAAGTGATAGGATGAATTACAGCAAGTTCAGCCATATCCTTTTTGTGTATGTGGTGGTATAGATGCTTGGTCTTATATTTTGTGAGACAAATTGTTTGATTTAAAGTCACAAACACAGTTGATACAATTTCTTATGAGCCTCAATGAATCATATGATAATGTTTTTAACTAAATTTTATCTATGGAACCCATGCCATTTGTAAGCAAAGTATTTTATTTTGTCCAGCAAGTTGAGAAACAAAGGTAGGTATCATTTGTTATCTTTAATGAGCTAAATGCTTCTACTTTTGTTACATTAAGTACGGTTGTTAGGAGCAGTAGTGAAAGGAAGAAATTCAAGAGTAAGATTACATGTAAGCATTGTAAGGATGATGGAAATTCAATTGAAAATTGCTTTCAGTTGATAGGATACCTAGATTAGTTTAAAGGGAAACATGTTACCAAAGGAAAGGTTATAAGTACTAATGTTGTTCTTTCTGACCTAAGTGTTAATAATACTTTACTTGAGCATGTGCTTGTAGATTACTCTAATAGAGAACAATAGCACTAGAATTCTATTAACCTCGATGATCCTTAGTTCATGCAAAGTATGTGTAAGGAGTTTATGAAGCTCTTGTAGGGGAAAGGTCAAGCTTGTTCTTTTATAATGGTAAATAGTGTTCACTTTGCAAGTATGTCTCAAGCTAATACTTTCTACTTAAATGTTCTAGGTAATCATTTAGATGCTTGGATAGTAGACACTGGTGCTACAAATTATATGACACCTTTCCACACTATTTTACATGATATTGTTGACCTTCTGTACCTTATACATACTAGACTACTTGATGGCAAGGAGCTTGTTGTTACACAATCAAGCTTTATTTCCTTAAACCCCACACTTGTCATACACAATGTTTATTTGGTATCAAGTTTCACATACAATCTTCTTTCTGTACATAGCCTTGTCAAAGACCATCATTTAACTATGCACTTTGATGGTTTTAAGTATATTATACAAGACCAGAAAGCTAGCAAAACATTGGCTAAAGCTAAAGTAGTCTATAGGCTTTATTTACTATAAGTAACAAGAGATCAACAACTTGGTGATGTGACTAATTCCTTACATAATTCAATTTTTTCTTTAGAAGTTTCAAATTGTAATTTGTCTTCCATTTCTCTTGAGTTGTTTCATTCTAGACTTAGTCATAGCTCTTTGTCTAAACTAGAACATATTGAAGCTTATAAACACTTTTATTTATAGAATCTTTCTTGTGATGCATGCCTTAAGGCAAAGTTTCGTAAGTTACTCTTTAATAAAAGTGATCATGTGTCTAAAGTTGCTTTTGAACTCTTATACATGAATGTTTGGGGCCCTCATAAAGTTACTTCTATTACAGGTGCATATTATTTTCTAATAATCGTTGATGATTGCACTAAGTCCACATGGACTTTTTTTCTTTAACACAAAAACCAAATCTATTTTGTTCTTTCTAAATTTCTTGCTTATGTATACAATTATTTTTTCATAACTCCTAAATTTGTACATAGTGATAATGGTTTTGAATTCTTTTCTAGCCTATGTCAACCTATGCTTTTCGCATCTAAGCATTGTTTATAAAAAAACTATAACCTATACTCCTCAACAAAATGGGTAGGTAGAAACAAAACATCATCATTTGTTAGAAACTGTATGAGCTTTATGTTTACATGCTAATTTGCCCAAAAGGTTTTGGGGGGAATGTATTCTCATCACTACCTATTTGATAAATAGGATGCCTATAGCAAATCTAAGATGGAAATCTCCTTATAAAAATTTTTTAGTAAAGCTCTTACTAATGATCACCTGAGAGTCATGGGTTGTTTGTGCTTTGTTACTAAATACCCTGGTCCCAAGGACAAATTTGAGTCTAGAGGTTTGAAATGTATCATTCTTGGCTATGCTTTAGGCCAATAAGGCTATAGGGTATGCGGCATCACTCATCACCAAACACTTATTTCTAAGGATATTGTCTTTTTTTGAAACACATTTTCCTTTTAAACACTCTTAATTGCCTTCTTCTGTCTCTCATGATTCTCTTAGTGTACCTGTTATTCATTCTTCTATGATAGTTGAGTCTTCATCACCTCTATCCTCGAACAATCTGAGATATACCTCTAATAATCAATCTTTTACTAATTATCATTCTTCCCTTATCCCTTATCAGTCTTCTACTGTTCAAATTCCTTCAGTTGATTCTCTAGCATAGTCACATGATTAATGTAGGTGTTCTACTAGAATCAAACATAGCCCATAATGGTTGCGAGATTTTATGCATATTGTGCACTCTCATGTTGCGTTCCCTGTTATAGACTTGTCTACCTAGACAACACTACCTTACATTCCTTTGCCATATCCCCTACTACCTTATCTTCTTTTCAAACTTACCTATTGAATTTATGGCATCACTTTCTAAGGTGTTTACTTTTACTTAGGATTTGACCGCCTTACCTATGGGTAAAAAAGCTATTGGGTCAAAATAGGTTTATAAAATTAAGTACAGACCAAATGGGACAATTGAAAGGTATAGAGCTTATCTTGTAGCGAAAAGGTTTACTTAGGTTGAAGGTGAGGAATTCTATGACATATTTTCTCCAATATCGAGAATAGGTAAAATTAGGATTTTACTAAGCATAGGTATTGCATCTTCTTAGCCTCCTTTTCAAATAGACGTGAATAATGCATTTTTGCATGGTCATTTAGATAAAGATATTTATATGGTTCCACCTTAAGGATTAATAAAGCTTCATCTACTTAAGTGTGCAAGTTAAAAAAATTCTTGTGTGGATTGAAACAAGCTTCTTAGTAATGGAATCTTAAAATTTCAAGATTTCTTGTTTCTTTATGATTTTCCCAATTAGTTACCAATTCACTTGCATTGAAAGGATTTTTTTACTTAGATTAGGGCTCTAGTTTTGTTGACAAGTGCTCCTTATGATGCATTAATTGCTTGAAAAACTAAGAAGCAACATATGGTTACTACATCTATTATTGAGGTGAAGTACCAAAGCTTAGGTGTTGCTATAAAGGAGTTGTTATGGGTTTTGTATATTTTACATGATCTTGGTTTTTCGCGGAATTTCCAATTCTTTTAGCTTACGATAACAAATCTGCCTTACTAATAGCACACATTCCTTGTTTTCACACACAGAGTAAACACATTGATATTGAAGCTCATTTTATCTGCAATCATGTTGCATTTGGTTTTTCAAAACTTGAGTATAGTACATCCATAATCTAAGTTGTAGATGATATCACCAAAGCGTAACATGCTTCCCAATTGCAAAAGTTATGTTTCAAGTTGGCCATACGGGATGCCCCAACTTGAGGATGGGTTGTAGAAATGTATACATTTCATTTCTTATTTACAGTTGGTTACATTTAGTTTAGTTTGTTGTAGTCAATTCTATTTATTTAGTTAAGACTAGTTGTATGCGTGTACATAATATATAAAAACCATTATACATGACTTGATTAATTAATTGAATGCATTTTCATTACAACTTTATACTTTAATCTTTCTTTCTCTAGACATATATGCCTTCTTCCTATTCATATGCTTATCACCATAGTAGTTGTGGTGCAAAAATCACAATTGAAGTTAGTCTACAACTCTTCATTAGGGTATTACATATATAAGATCCTTGCATGTCGAGTTGAAGTCTTTATAACTTTTAACAAGTTGTTTTGCAGTGATGTTTAGCATGATGTGAAGAGGAGATTCCCTCACTGCATTAAATGTTTTATTTCTAGCTATCTCTCTTGTTTTCTATCTTTGTATGATAACAAAAATGGGAAGAAGAGTAAGAAAGGAAAAGGTTAAAATAAGTGTACAATGATGGAAGTATGGGCAAAAGGGAAAAATTTTAGGAAATAAACCTTTAATATTTTGATTTTGATCAAAAGAAAAAGGTTGAGAAATATGGAACAAGGTATGATATATTTTTTATTATCCTTAAAGATGAGAGGGGGAGAACTATGGGAAGCCTCACATTTAAGAAAAAGAAGTATTGTCAAAAATGAAATCTAGAAATTTTTGTAAAAAATTGAAAATAGTTGCCATATAAAGTACATCTAGGTAAGTTTAGTATTTTAAATTTTATCAAAATAAAGAATGAGGGAGGAGCTTATAGAAGGAAGTTTAATTTTGAATCTCATAGCTTCTAAGTACTTACAAATTTAAAAGTTTGAATTTTATAAACAACATTTTGTCATCAATAGAAAGTGCGAGATTATTAAAGTTTATCAGTTGTATGTTTTTCTGATGAAGTGTTTTAAATAAGGGAAAATAAAAGTTATATAAGAATGCAAAAGGAGGAAGATGAACTTATGAAATGTTGTGACAACGAGCAAAAGAATGGAAGTAGCAAGCACATAAAAGGGAGAAGTGTCAATATGGTAGAACCAAAATGTGGAATAAAATAGGGTTAAGCAAGAAACATTAGAAGAATAAAATCAGAGGCTCAAAGTATAAAATCAGAACCAGATGAAAATTCAGAAGACGAAAATCATAAAGAAGAACTATAAGCTTAGGAGAAAAGAAGAGAAGCACAAGCGTCAGAAGAGGGAGAACAAAATTCAAAAAATAATTAGAAAATTAAAGTTGTCTAAGAAGTTATAACGATAATTAGAAACAAAAGACAAAATAATGATTAGAAGAGAAGTTAGGACCAAATATTGAGTTGAAGGCCAAGCACCATAGACTAGATATATTTGGATAATATATCTACACATATCAAATTAATCAACTAAATGATAATTATGTAGTCAAAAACAGTCAAGATAAAGATAATATTAGTAAATCCAGGGTGTAATGACTGCTTAAGGAAAGTCACAGAAGGTATGTATGGAAGTTGAATTTTGATAATGAGAAAAATCCTGAATGATGGGGCAGTTCTCAAATCAAAAGCTGCGAAGATATTTTCTAATCAAATTGCGATTTCTTTACATAAGACAATTTAAACATTGAAGGAAAATCTATAAAATAGAACATTTTAAAGAATCAATGCACAAACGAAGCATGTAAGATGAGGCAGCAAAGAATTTTCCTAAACGTAACTGTCAAAAACTAGAGCATCATGGTGCCAATGAGTCTTATGTTATTGTATTAAGAGAATTCGGTGAAACTGTTCAGAAAATCTACTGTTATCCTCATGAGAAGAGCTTTTTTAACTCTTGAGCTTGTTATTATACTTTTTGAGAGAAAAGGAAGATAGGTCCAGTAGGTCTAGTATACGTTGAGGAGGAGTGGGAAACAGGGCAGTGTATAGGTAATAGCAAGAAAAGAGCTTGTACACCTCATTGATTCTTTTTTCTCAAATAGTGGAACGTATTGGTATGGAAGGACCCGTTGCCCAGCGTGCTACAGAAAGAGTTTTGACTGATTCAATAGGAGGAACCACTAAACAGCAATGCCCAATTTTCTTAAAACTTGTTCTTTTATGTTTCCACATTTTTATTTTCCAATATATTTCTTCTTCCTCCTCTTTTTCTTCTTCTTCTTGAAATAAATCCCGAAAAGAAATTAAAAGGGTAAAAATAGATTGCTCAAGTTGTAAATATGTTTGGATGATAAAAGGTGAAAAATCATGCATACAAAATTGAAATTTACCCCCATAAAAAGGTGACAAGCCTTTTAATTTCACTCTTATTTCAATGCGTTACTCAGCATTTTCTTTTTTGTTGATCATGTTGTATGTGTAACAATCGTTTGTGCATGGGCAATGGAAAATTACCTTTGGCCACGTACAAAGATTTTAAGGTCTTATTACGCGCAGGCTTAAACGTACGTAGCTGGTCTCTTACAAGTTACATATCTTTTGAAAATGAACGAAAAGACTTGGTGCGGTAAGTATGTCGGCAGATCCGATATAATTCTATACTCTTAAATAAATCATTTATAATTAAGATAGTTGGAGTTGCTAAAGGATATCGATCACAACAATTTATAGCCGTCAAACATAAACCTTAAAAATTATTTTTTCATCATCGTACTGTAAAGATAAAGCTTTTTATGTCTTTACGATCTACATGTAATGGGTTTGTGATGGTAGTTCCCTTATAATTTCTTTTTTGTTAGGTCATTTCCCATCTCAAATCTTCAAATTTCCTCCACATTAGGACTCTCTGTCATATTGTAATGGAAATCTATCTCTAATTCCATCATCTCTCTCCATATAATTAGCAAGCGTTTTTTTCCGCTTAACATTTTAAATTCATCTCGCTTTTCTTTAATAAGATAAAAAATTGGTGTGGAAGAAAACTTTGAAAACTCTATTTTACTGATGTAGAGACAAACACACCGATTAATGTTGATATGAAGATTTTTGCTTCTTCTTTTTTTTTTTTTTCCTTTCAATCATTTCTCCTTGAAGACATATATGTTATGAACTATGCGTTCCGGACATTGACACTCCCCGGACACTCGTAGAATACTTGTCTGAAACACCATCTATTAGTTTTGTGAACTAGATAATAAAAATGGACTGTTGTCCAATATGTCCAAAGGGTAACCTGGACACTACAAGCCTTCTCTTACATCCCAAGCTAACTTCTCTCTATCCGTTGACAGAACCCAATTCACAATCTAATGCATAGAAGAAACCCTAACCAATTTTTAACCGTATAAGTAATTCTTCATGGTTGTGGCATATCAATAGATAAAGATATTCGTTTGGATGGATATGGTTTTTGGTGAGAGCATATATGAACATGAGTGTGTTTATGCCAGCAGGAATAATTGTGCAAATAAATTGTAGGAGTTGAGGCTCTCATTTATTATTTAGAAGGTAGGGTTTTGTAATAGCGAGTTTGCATATATGATGATTCAGAATAAGGCATATTAAGGAAGTACCTTTACCTTTTTTAATGTTTTAGGTTCCAAAATATGCAATCTTAGGTATCTCTTGCACTGTAAAATCCGTGTTTGTGTCTATTTCCTTTCTAAACTACTTCATTCTACGTTTGTATCGCCATGCTGTCCTAATATTTAAGAAAAAGCTAAAAGAGGCTGAAAAATAAATATTTAATCGGACTGAAAATACGGACGATTTTCTATTTTAATTTTTAGCAACAACCATAGAAACCCATGACATCTATAATTATTATAGTTTTCATCACAGAAAATTGCCGGTGCGGTACTGGATTTTGCATAGTAAGAGGCAATTTATTTAGAAAACAAAGTTTTGTTAAGAGAAGGAAACATATGTAACTATTTTTACAATATTGAGTTGATATTGTAACCTATGGGAAAAAAAAAAAGGGTTTCACATATAGATTTTAATTTTTTTTATTTGTAAATTCAACTTATTTATTTATCAAACCCTCAATAGAAAGTATTGTTAAAATTTGATAGATGAAGTTTTATTAATCTTTGTGGGAAAAAAGAAAAAAAAAAGAAAAACCTATTAACCTTATAACATATGATATATATAGGAAAAAGCCGGCAAGATCTGGCAAGGGTTCGAGGGTACGAGAAATTGGTTACGTGATACAAGTGTACGTAGAAAATATCAAACGCTCGGAATAAAGTTGATGGAATGTCATTTTAGGGTTAGATGGGAAACAAGGGTCCCACTCGAAAAATCCCATCCGGTTTAAATGTCGGCTTTACTTGTACTTATAACTTGTGTGTGTTCTCATTTAAAGAGGGAGAAAGAGAGGCTTATCTTTAATAAATTAACCCATTCAATTCCATCTCAAATATATAAAAACAACACAATCTAAGAAACTCGGGAAAAACACAGGCTAAGGCTTACACAGTACTGAAAAATGGGTCATCACTCATGTTGCAACCAACAAAAGGTTAAGAGAGGGCTTTGGTCTCCCGAGGAAGATGAAAAACTCATTAGATACATAACCACTCATGGCTATGGCTGCTGGAGCGAAGTCCCTGAGAAAGCTGGTATCTTTCTCTCTCTTTCTCAGAAAAAAAAAAAAAAAAAATTTAATAGATATTATCCACCACCACCTGTGTATGTGCACATGTTATATATAACTGTCAGTTACAGTCGGATGGATAATTAGGTTTCATTGTTGCTTGATTCCATAACCCTTATGCACACTTTAAAGTGTTTTATTATCATTTTCCACCGTATGCATAATGCGAATGACTATGTAAACCTTGTTTAGGGCTTCAAAGATGTGGCAAGAGTTGCCGTTTGAGATGGATAAATTATTTGAGGCCGGATATCAGAAGAGGGAGGTTCACCCCCGAGGAAGAGAAGTTGATTATCAGCCTTCACGGTGTTGTAGGAAACAGGTTCGATATTGATTTGATAAAACTATATAAGTTCTAGTACAGATTTCTCCCTCTTCTATCCAATAAAAACTCTGAAAAATTTTTTTTTAAAAAAAAAAAACCGACTATTCATCAAAATTTGATATATTAGGGTTTTCTGAAAGGCCATATACATGATAATAGAAATTATATAATTGTTTTCATAAAGATTTGGAATATATATATATATATATATATGATAAATCGCATGGAAATTTCAATAAAGCAATTTTCAATGAGTGGCAGTGGAGCTAGCGATCTAGGGATGGCTAGTGAACTAGGTCTTTGCGATACTTTGTGGGGAAATTGACTTGCTACTGAATCTTTTTAAATGCATACTTTAGAGTTAAGTTTCGAGAATTATATATATATCATAGTTAGTTAACACTTAGAAGCAATCTCGTATTGTCACATTGCACTTATGTTCACTTAGCTGCAACTATCAAATACATTTTGGGAGCCGTTAGCAAGACCATGTCGTATTGTCGGTTGAGACGGAAGATTTCGGAATTTCATACGTTTATATACACAACGTAGTTTTGAACATTGATGATGACGACGCGCTTTCTAATATAAAGAAAACTACTTTCCAAGTCATGGAATTTTCCATCTTCACAAATATATTAAACAAATAAAGCCACATGCCAGAGGATCCAAATCGTATACTATTCGAAAGCCCATAATTTCATTACTTAATTTGCATAAATACAGTTTTAATTACTTATTCATATATAAAACGCTTGTAACCAAACAATATGCTCTCTAGAATGGTTTCTTTTATTATATATAGTTACATTCATATTAACATCTATATATATTCTACTCATCTAGCATGGGATTGCCCAATAAAATCTCTTCCAGAAATTATGACAACATCAACTGTATCAATTAGGAGATGCGAGAAAAAATAAATATTTTATTTATGATAGCATTTTTAAAGTACAAATAGCAGTATTTACAAAATTCATTTAATAAGTAACGATGAATATTTTGTTTATGATAGTATTTTTAAAATACAAGAAACAATATTCATAAAATTATTTGCTATCACAATCATATAATAAAATATGGTTAATACCTAGCGACCAAGGACGTTGCTCATCCATTAATTCACAAAGCATCATCTGTTGTCAGAATATGACTTTCGATGTTGGACTACGACAACTATTTTATGGAAAAATTATAGCATGAATTTTCCTACTTTTATAGTACTATTCTTTCCTTGCAACTATTTTACATATGATTGTAGTTCCAACAATTTCAAACGCTGACGCGATACTTACGTATAACATTTTTGTAGATGGGCTCATATTGCAAGCCACCTTCCAGGAAGAACAGACAATGAGATTAAGAATTATTGGAATTCATGGATCAAAAAGAAAATTCGAAAACCTTCGCCGCCTTCTGCTGCTCCAACTCCAATTGTTCCTCCAACTACCAGTCAAACCCACATGGTAAATCCTTGCTCAAACCAACAAAGCAATTTTGTGACTCCTGATTTTACGACAACCAAATCTTCCCCCGAAACCACCCTATTTTCCTCTCCTTTCTCTATATTTATGTTTGATACTTCTAACCTTCAAGGTGTGGTATCGGACCAAAGCATGACTAACAACAATAATCCTCAAAGTGAACATTTGACTTTCTCAACATGGCATCAGAATCAGAATCAAATCCAAGAACTAACAATAGCACCTTCACCATCAACTGCTAATTTTCACAATGTTAGCATGGATATAAATTATAATTTGCCACCATTGATCGAAAGCATCGAAAATGGGGTTAATATGGGGCCATCCATGCAAGTCCAGTACTCTTCATGTGGATTGGGTGAGGAGGGAGAATTAGGCCTAGAGTGCTTGCAAAGGCAGGAGTTGAATGAATGGGTTATTGAGTCACAACAAAGCAACAACAACAATAACTTCATGTTTTGGGATACCGTTGTTGAAGGAGCAGTACTTAATGGCGGTGAAGATGATCATGGGGTTGCACAAGCCAATGCTTCTTCATCAAATATGGCACTTGGCATTGCCACTACTAGTGCTGCTACTACATTGTCCTCCTTTCCCACTTCCTCTCTTTGATCTACTAACCCCAATCTCGTTTTCTTCTTTTTTTTTTTTGTTTCCTTCCTCCCTGCTTATCATTGACAAGGAAGTGTTTCCAAATTCAAGTCGCTGATGAAGTTTGATCGAAGTGAGTTTGTTTTTTTCTTTTTTTTTTTAATTTAATCTAATTGTGAGCTTGATTATAAGGCGATTGAGGTTGTGAATAGGGGACATGCAAAAAATAAGCATGCACGGATCATCATCGTCCAGCATCATTCGATATGTTGAGATTGGAAGAGAAACAAGAAGAAAAATCTTATGTAACATGTATCGAAATGAGCTTGACATGTTTATGAGAGTAATTATTTGTTATTTGGTGTTTTTATATGCATTCATATGCAGAACGGTAATGAATTCTTTGGTTCCTTGTCATATTCTCAAATGTAAATGGTAGCAATCATTTAATTATTCGTGGCAATTAACTACAATAAATTCTTTTGTCACTTTACATTCATTTGCGCAAAGGAAATATAAATTAATGTATCTCTCATCGTATTCTAGAGAATACATGGCGGAATTATTCAACTATTGGTGGCAACTAATTACAACTAAATTATTCAATTCCTTACCATTCATATACACAATGACAATTATTCGATAGGGTAAATTGCATGTACTACCATTAAAAAAACCTTTAAAATTATATAAACGCTCAACCTTTTCAAAATTGAGTACTTGCTCTTCTAAACAAAAATGAACTCAGTTTTTTCAAAGTTGTCTATCTATATGTAAATTATAGCTAACATGGATGGTAAAATATGAAAAAGAAAAGCTATATCAATTTTTTTATGGCAACATATGGCGTTTGGACCCATTTTCTAATTACTGGCTAGATCTTAATGAACTCGCCCTAACTAAAATCCCCCGCAAGAATGGATTGAGAATAGAAACCTCCATAAGCATTTCATTACAAAACCCTAACCTAAACCCCAAAATGAAATCCTAAAAATTAGAAGTCCCATCTAGTAAATGGAGAATCCACGGCGGATTGGAAATGAATTGAGAAACTGAGCCGCCTTAAGCATGATGTCATCTATTAAAGAACATCATAGTGATCTTGCAGATTTTTGCTTCTTAATTATAATGTTGACAGGGCAAATAATAAAAAAAGTCGAAAATAAGTCGGTTTTTTAGTTATGAATAAAAGAATATAACTTTTGATCTTGAAAAATTAACTTTAAAGCTTTTAACGGTTTTTTTTTTTAAATAATTTTAGGTTTTTCTTTTAATTTCTTAGGGATTCTTTACTAATCTTGAATATATAGTCTTTTTTTTTTTTGGTATTCTTTTCGTTATTACAAACATTCTTTTAGAAAAAGAAAGAAAATTTTGAGCTTTATAAAATTTACATTGACATATGCTGCATCAAATTGCTACCTTGATGCCCTAGCTGTGATCTCCTAGGCCATCAACTTGTGTTGCAGCAAGATTAGGTTAGGGTTTTCCGATTGGTTGTTTTTGGGATTTCTACCAAGGTCGAATTTTTTGTTTCGCTAAAGGGAAAGGATCTATGTTGAATTGGATTCATCTTGGGGTTGTGCCATGCCCAATAGCATACTTATCGGGAAATTGACATGCTACTGGATTTTATTTTAATCCATACTTTAGAGCTAAGTTTTGAGCATTATATATAATCATAGTTAAGTTAACACATAGAAGCAATCTCATATTGTCGCATTATATTTAAGTTCACTCGGCTGCAGCTGTCACATGCAATTTGGGAGCCGTTAGAAAGACAATACGTATTGTTGGTTATGACAGGGCAGACTCGGTATTGCATACGTTTGTACACATCGTAGTTTTGAATATTGACGATGATGACGCGCTTTCCCATATAATGATCTCCTTACTAAGTCATGGAATTCATCATTTTTAGATACTAAAACAAGTGAAGCAACGTCACCGATATCCGTTTATTTAATTGAATTGTCATCAAAGAGCTACAGCATCCAAATCATATGCTATTCGAAAGTCCATATTGCCATTAATTAATAATTTGTACGAATAAATTAGTTTCAATTATTTTTTGTATAGAAATGCTTGTAAATGACCATGATTTGAATTTTTTTATTTTCATTCTCCTAATTTCCTTCATCCTCTTCCTATATTTGTTGTCACGTACAATTAAAGGAAGAAGATTAAGTTAACAATTATGTTATAAGATTGTTAAATATTTCATCAATCTTAAGCATTAATTTAAAAACAAATATGCACATTTTACTCGTCAAGCATGGCTTCTATATTATTATATATTTATCTTTCTAAGATGATCTACATGATTTAACATCAATTTTTTGTTTTTGTTTTTTGGCCAATTTTTAACATTAATAACCATGTATATTATACTCGTTCAGCAAGGGTGGATTGGTTGCAAAAAAATATTATCTTCGTACAAACTATTACATCGATAACTACGTCATTTAACAAAGTGATCAAGTACATTAATTGACATTATTGGTTGTCCTCTTATAATTCAAATACCCTTAGCTGTTCTCACATGATTTTCCCAGTTGGACCACGACATCTATGTTTTGGGAAAATCATATCATTGATTTTTCAAATTTGTAGTACAGTCTTTCCCTTGCAACTATTGTACATATGATTGTCCTCTTAGTAATTTTAAAAGTTGACATGTTTACATCTAATATATATATATATATATATATTTTTCACATGGGCTCATATTGCGAGCCATCTTTGAGGAAGAAAGATTTAAAATTATTGGAATTCGTTGATTAAACGAAAATCTGATCAAAGCATTCAACTCCAATTGTTACTCCTACCAATCAATCATTCCCGCTCCAACCAATCATGAAATTTTCCCGAAACCTACCCTATTTTCCTATCCTTTCTCGGAATTCATGTTTGGATTATATCAAATCATTTTACATAGACTTGGACTATTTTCCCTTGAAGCTAAGGGAAAAAAAAAATAACTGTAGAAAGGCATGCAAATTTAGTATTGAGCTTCAAGTCCATTAATGAAATGGATTTGACTCTTCAAGCTGAAATGACAAGACCCAAAAAGCTAAGTTCATAAATTATCGAGATGATCAAGAAAAGGCTTAGCATGGTAGGCTTGGAATAGAGTCCATTAGATCGGTCCATCCAATCCAACTTTTTTTCGTTTGACTCACACTACAATAATAAATAAAGCCTTTACTTGGACCAAATCCCATAAAAATAGCTCATTTAAGATCCATTAACAAGGAGTTTCAATCTTAGCTATTGATAATCGTCACATCTAATGGATGTGATCAATTACCCTTTCCTATAAATACCCTACTCACATCTTCATTTGAGGAAAAGAAAAACTTCCATTAACGCCATTACCTTACTGAAACTTTGTCTTAAGGATCAAATACTTAAACACTTCAAGAATACCACCTCGTTCTTCATTTGTCTTGAAGTTTGATGCCATCGTACTCCTCCATCTGTTACCATACATGGTAGAACCTTACTAAGATCGCCTACTCTTTCTCTCTATACTCTTCTCTATACTTCTCTCTTGACTATCTCATATGAGTCACTCAAGTTATTTCTCTAGTCACGTGTAGCGCAACTTCACACATAGTGCGTACATGACAATTACATTTGTACCCGATACCCCTACATTTTTTTAGCGACTCTAGTAGGGAAAGAAGACTTGATATTCACATCATAGTACCTCCAAGGCGAAGACAACTTGACCCTATTGAAGAAACTAATCAAGAGAAAAATGTTAATACTATGACCAATGATCAAAATCCACCTCCAATTAAAGACACTAATCAAGGTAATGGTACATAGGAAGGTGTCCTTGATAATGTACAATTAACATGCAAACTGTGGGAGACTAATCGAAACCTAAGTGAACTTATAGCAATGTTTTCTTAATATACGCCTGCTTTGGCTGCCTTTGCTACTACGCAACAAGGAACAATTTCCTCGAATCCTTCTAATATGGTACAATAGTATACCCCACCCAACCTTCCAGTTGTCAATTAACATGTTGCTCCTAACATTAGAGAACAACTTCTTACTGTAAAACCTATAGCCACGCAAGATTCGTTACCTGAAGTAAGGAATCAAGGAGTTTAGATTGGAGGCTCATCATCTTCACGTGCTATGCCACGTGTTATGATTGTTGACTCTATGCAACCAATACCAATGGATCCTATGTTTATAAGATCTACACCTATGAATCTAATGCCCGTACATCCTACTCCTGCAATGTCACTAAGGGCCGAAGCATTTACTTAAAGAGGTTCATTTGTAACTAAAGAAGATTTAGATGTATATTTAAAGGAAATACAAGTGAAATCTACAATTGGGATACCAGAACTGAAGCTTTCGTATCACTAACGCATTGCCGCAAAGTCATACCTTAAAGATTATGTCAGTTTGAAGTTCATGCTATTTAATGGTAAGAAAGAAAGTGCTAAAAAACAATTGTTGAAATTCATCGAGACACTGGAAGTATATGACCTAAATGATGATTTGAAACTGAAAGAATTCTTCAAGTCACTTACTGTAAAGGCATACACCTGATATGTGAATCTCCCCCTAGGATTAGTAGATTCGTGGGGTAGTATGTGTAAGACGTTTTTAGAGAAGTTCTTCTCCATAAAAGAGAGAGTCAACCTTACTAACATGCGAAGGATCCGACAAAAGTCCAAAGAAGATTTGATAGATTATATCGAGCACTCTAGGGAGCGTTCACTAGATATACAAGGTATTTGCGATGAGAGAGAGTTGGTCAAGATCTGTATCTAAGGGATGTTTCCTGACTACGCAGTCTACCTTGAAAACCTTTCATTAGCCTCCTTTGCTGCGTTAGTTGAGAACGTGCGAAGGATTAACAACTTATTGGCACAACAAAGAAGTGAAGTTAGGAGATTCAATAAGTACACTTCATCTGTAAGTACAGCTCTGGGTGAATTACCAAGGGGAGCAAAGAAACAAAGAGATGATAGGCCTACTAACACCAGGACATCTTTGACATATCCTTATCTTATGGCTAAAGTGCATCAAATGCTTGACTAGTGGCTCTATGATGGAAACATCAAGCTTCTGAGGGTCAAGTGCCTCCCTACAAATAAAGAAAAGAGTGATCTCAAGTATTGTAGATTTCATCGAATTATTGGTCACCTAACTAAAGATTGTTTTACTTTGAAGAAAATATTTAATGAACGAGTTACACGTGGTGAGTTAATCATCGGTAACAATGATGTTAGAAACGATCCACTTCTCGCCCACAATAATCAAAGGGGTACTGTCAATGCCATTGGCTATGATCTCATCACCATTGAAATAATTGATGCTCAAACTACTGGAAATGATGAAGATAAAGGAAAGTCAATTGAAGCTCAGGATGATGAATGTCCACCTATTGTTACTGCATTGTTGAAGGCAGCTAGCTTTAAGAATTTCTTTGATCTCTTAGGATTCAATGAGAAAGCTTAGCTTGCGATAGCAACTGCACTTACACAGATCTTTAAAAGTTAATACATAGAGTGTAGTTCAGCCCAGCTTATGAAGAAGATGGCTATAGCACATGAAAATGTGATTTTATTTACTGATGCAAACATGTATGTGAAGAATTCCAATCACAATTGCCCTTTATATGTGGAAGGTGTGCTTAACAGGTCTCCAGTCAAGAGAACATTCATTGATAATGGTTCTTCATTAAATATCATGCCAATGAGTACTTTTAAGGCTACTGGAATTGATATCCGACGATTGGTTAAACAACCTATATCAATAAATGGATTTAGTCATGCCCTTACAGATTTTGTTGGGTATGTTAATATTAATCTCAAGGTTGGCCCTATCTATGGTGCTACTACCTTTTATGTGATTGATGCGTTGGTCCAATACCATCTACTCATCGGTAGGAAATGGCTGCACGATTACAACTTAGTCCCATCCACACTGCATCAATGTATTAAGGGCCATTGGAAAGGAAAGGATGTATTTATTCAACCTACCGAGAATCCTTTCAAGCAACACGAATCATATTTCATTGAGTTAGCCTACTTTAATGAATTTGCTAAAGAAGGCGGGACCACAATAACTAAGCTGATTAGTGTCCTTTTACCTACATAGGAAGAAATTCAAGATGGTCAGTAGATGAAAAGAAAGATGCGTGGGTATCGTGGTGGAAAGAACAAGAACAAGCAACCTAAAGGAATCAAAAGCTTCATTCAAGAAGATGAAAGAAGGGTATACCGCTTATGACGGTCTCAGGGGTTTGAAGAGGTATATTTTTCCTCTTTAGATCCCATACCAGTGTAAGAGGTCTAACCCGCCCCACAACAACTACAAGACCAAATGAAGCCACAGGCTGAAGAAATAGAAGAATTGAATCTAACGCCACTAGGAGAGTTGCAACAGCCAATCTTCATAAGCAAGAGCCTCCCACAAGAAATAAAAGTTCACATTGTTAAGTTGCTAAGAGAATATAGAGACGTATTTTCATAGATCTACAAAGAGATGCCAAGATTGAACCCTAATCTCATAGTACACAGATTAAGCATTGCCCTAGGAGTATGCCTATAAAGTAAGGACAAAGGGTTTTCTACCCTGAGATTGAAGTTCAAATTAAGCAAAAAGTTGAGAAGTTATTCCGAGCTGGATTCATAAACCCCATCCAACATCTTACTTGGCTTACTAATATTGTTCTTGTAAGAATGAAGAATGGACAGATAAGAGTATGTGTGGACTTTTGGGATCTAAACAAGGCCTATCCTAAAGACGAATTTCCTCTACCAAACGTCGATACTTTGATAGACACAATTGCGGGACATGATTTATTCTCATTTATGGATAGATTCAGTGGTTGCAATCAAATTAAGATGGCAATTGGGGACACGGAGTGTACCGCCTTTCGAACACTGGTTGGAAATTTCTATTATACTATCATGCCATTTAGACTTAAGAATACAGGTGCCACTTATCAAAGGGCAATGACTGCTATATTCCATGACATGATGCATAACTTTATGGAGAATTATGTCGATGATATAGTCATCAAGTCTAAAAGGGCACATGATCACGTAGTTCATCTACAAAAGGTTTTTAAATGTTATCGGCTATCAAGCTTCATATGAATCCTCTCAAATGTGTTTTTGGAGTGTCCTCAGGGAAGTTTTTAGGGTTTGTCGTCCATAAAAAAAGAATTGATGTTGATCCTACCAAAACACAAGCTATAAGAGCAATACCAACCCCTACTACTTTAAAGGAACTAAAAACTTTCATGGGAAAAGTCTCTTATATCAAAAGGTTTATACCAGTACTTGTTGAGATTTCATACCCATTGCTCTAACTTTTAAGGAAAGGAATTTCATTTGAATAAGAATAGGTCCACAAGGAGGCAATTCAAAAGATTAAGATGATCTTGACTTCTCCTCAATCCATGACCATACCCATCAAGGAATTGCCATTAATTCTATATCTTATGTCTACTGATCAGTCCATGGGAGCCTTACTTGTGCAAGAAGTTGATGGTAGAGAGCGACCTGTATACTATCTGAGCCGAACCCTTTAAGGCAGTAAGGTCAAGTACCTAGCTTATGAGAAACACTATATCATGTTAGTATTTTCCCTGTAGAAGTTACGACATTACTTCCTTATGCATAAGATCAATCTGGTAACTCATTCGAATCCGATCAAGTATTTATTATCATGACCAGCTTTATTAAGACGAGTTGCTAAGTGGTTACTCCTTCTTAAGGAATTTGATATCTTAGTGAAATCCCTTAAGACCATCAAGTTACAAGCTTTGGCCGATTTATTCGCATACTTTCCAAATGCCCAAGAGAGCTTGATTGAAGGCGTAATACTAGCTGAATTTCATGAAGATAATCTAATGGTCAAGGCAAATGGTGAATGGACACTTCAATTTGATGGTTCTATGGGAAATTAAGGTTGGGGGAGTAGGAATCGTATTAACATCACCTGAGGTTCAAGAGATACCCTTAGCATTTAAACTTGATTTTCGATGTACTAATAATGAAGCCAAGTATTAGGCAATATTACTTAGTTTGTTATCTATACGAGATGTTAGAGCGCATAATTTATGTATTCAAGGTGATTTAAATTTAATCATTAAACAGGCTACGGGTGAGTTTAGATTGAAGGAACTTACACTTGCGCCTTATAGGGTTGTAGTACAGGTTATGGTCAAAAAATTTAATTTTGTACAGTATGAGCACACAAGTTGATTAGCGAATAGGTATGCCAATGCAATGGCCACACTAGCATCTAAAATGCTAATTTAAGATGTTAGTGGTAATGTGAAAATCTAAGTAGTCAAGAAATCTATCCCGTGTATGACTTTAAATTTTGTTAGTGAGGATGAAGACATGCAAGACGATTGGCGTAATCCATTCATGGAACAATTAGTGCACCCTGATACTACTTATGTTTTGGCTTTGAAGAATTTCGTTGAAATCAATGGAATGTTATATTATAAGGGTCCAGAAGTTGTTCTTTCTCGATGTATTGGTTCTAAGGAAGCTCGTCTTAAGTTAGATAAGTATCACCATATCTGGTATGGATGGGAAGGGCTACCACTATATTGTCGTATTCAGTGTGCGAGGTATTATTAGCCATCGATGGCTAAAGATGCACTTCAAGTGCAAGTACATTGCCCTAAATGTTCTGAGCTTCCTAACCAGAGTAAGTGTAATTATGTAGCTAGTGTTGGAGACTGGAGGCACCTGTACATTGATTACTTAAGGAACAATGTGTTACGGACGAATAGTATGGATGACAAGCTTATAAAGTTAAAGGCTAAGAAGTATCTTATGTACGAAGGTGAGCTTTATAGAGTATCGTTTATGAGAAAACCCCTAAAGTGTATCGTTCCTCGTAAAACAAAAATGGTTTTGACTAAGGTGCATGCTAGAGAGTGCGGGGAGCATCAAGGAGGAAGGAAATTGTATCATTATCTACTCGATAAAGGGTACTATTGGCCAACAATGGAAGTGGATGCTTTCAACTTTACTAAGAAGTATGTTGTTTGTCAACAGCATAGCGATGACATTCATGCTCCTATGATCACACTCTACAACATTACAACTCCTTAGCCTTTTCACACGTAGGCTTTTGACCTTATTGGACCTATACATCTACTGTCAAGAAGATACATCTGGATTCTAGCAGGAATGAAATGCTTTATGAAGTGGGTAAAGGTAGCTCCTATAAGGAAGGCTACAGGAGCAGCAGTTATGGGTTTCATGATGGAGAATATCATATGTAGGTTTGAAATCTTGAAGCGTATTTTATTTGACAATGGCACTCCTTTTATCAATTCGCATGTCCACCAACTACTAGTTTCCTATAATATTGACCATGTAAAGTCTACGTCGTATTACCCGAAAGGAAATAGACAAGCTAAGGCCATTAACAAGAGCTTGTTAAAGATACTTAGTCGCATGGTTCATGATAATCATAAGGCATAACATGATAAGCTACCATTAGCACTTTGGGCCTGTAAGACATCTAAATGAAGGTTGACACAGGCAACTCCTTTTTCTCTAGTATATGGGACTGAGGTAGTAGTTCCCATAAAAGTTTTGATCCCATCTACTAGGTTAGCAATCAATGCTGAGCTCGAACCCGACATATTACAAGTGGTGGATTTGGAAGCATCAAACAAAAGGTATGATATTGCCAAACATAATCTCATCAATTATCAACATAGGCTTAGAGTGACATATAACCTTCTGGTGTAAAGAGATCTTTCCAATAAGGCAACGTTGTACTTCGTGCAGCTGAGCATGTGTACCGAGGTACCCTAGTGCCCAAGTGTACACCGAAATGGGAAGGACCTTTCATGGTTGAGGAAGTATACAAAAGTGGATATTGCAAACTCAGGAATCCCAGAACGGATGCTATTACTACTCCTATCAATTTTCAATATATCAAAAAGTTCCATTTGTAAAAAGGAAACTATGGTAAAGTTAAACGAATGAAACTTACAACTCAACCTGTATGAGCTTGTTTTGCATATCTATTCTTACTATTATCTTCTTTGTGCACCTTAGGTTAAAAAAATAATAATAACGAAGTATTGGTGTTTGAAATGCTACCTCTTGGTAAGAGCTTTGTCTCCCAAGTGTGCAATATACATTTATCGTATGAGTTGTCGACTAGTTGAAGCCTTGACTCCCAAGTGTACTATATGATGTTCTAACAAATAAGACAATGACTTGCACTATTTAAGTATATGCTTGTGGAGCATATAAAAATAGTTAAGTAGTGGGTAATACCCCCTTAACTCACAATGTAACTGTCTAATGGGACTAATATTTCTCGTTTCAATCAATATTTTCATGCTATCGGATCACATATTCAAATCCTTGCTTGCAAATGGAGTATACTTCCACTGCATAAGGTTTTCTTAAAAATTTATCAAGCCATGAAGTAAACTATCATGTAAAGTGTTGTTAAGGAAATATAATGTTTTCTAAGTGCATGATGATGTGAACTTTCAAGGGCTTGCTAAATCAACAAACAACTCACATCAATTCACAATGTTCCATGTAAAGGTATGGATCTCAAATGAACAAGAAGTAAAACTATACATACTAAATGCTATAGTAAAATCAAGATCTATGCCTGCCAGACGCTCCTCTCTCTCAAGTTTTACCTTTGTAAGTTTAGCTTTGAGTAACTCGCATCTTTCATCAACGTCTTAACTGTCCAATACCTTTTGAGCTTCTGCTGTAATGATTTCCATCTTATTGAGCTTGAACTTGAAGTTACATACTGTAGGGACACTACTAATCAAAAGTTCGAGATTTTCTATAGATAACGAGCGCTAAGCCTCATCAAATAGCTCTATAGCTTACCTAAGTAGGCTCAAGATATGAGTAGTCACATTAGAACCTAAACAAACCGATCCTACCTAAAAATCCCCCTCCATCCTATGCAAGCGCTTTAGTGGTGTTAGGAGGTTAAAAGGTATCATGAAGCCATGAAAGGAGGAAATATCTTCCGGGCTCGCTATCATCTTGGTTGTTGATCCTTTATCTCCTTGTTGAACTGTTCTAATCTCTAGGGGAAGTGATGATGTAGGATTCCTTGGAACAGGTGAAGTTGCGTCACTACAAAGGGTAAGAACGTTGCTAACTACAGTAGCATCCATGGAAGCATTGGGAGCAACATATATCTCTTCATTACAAAACCCTACACCCGTCAAAGCATCAGTAAATGTATGGATCACACTTTCTTCTAAGAGTAAAAATTTGTTATCTTTACAATCGTTAATGATATTAAACACATCGAATATTCTAATATTACCATGGGTGTCTTCATCAACCTATTTTGTGGAGTCTACTTTATCATTGAATTGTCCTTTTTGGTCATCATCAATATCTATCACAGAATTTTCTCTACCGTCATCTGTGTGTTCGAGAATCCCTATAATCAACCAACTCAACATTATATTTTCCTTCGTCTATAATCTCGGTAATGGCAGGCAGATCTTTAGCTTGAAGTACCTTTCCCATACCATACCAACTTGGAAAGGGGCGAATGATAAGAGGGATACTTTGACTTAAAGAAGTTCCTTTAGGGATGCTATCGCTCACTCCACTAAGATGATGCTTCATCACTCTCTGTTTAGTAGAAGTGACATCCTTCTCCTTTCCCTTTTGCTCCTATGACATATACAAAATTGAGAAAACTAAGAAGAGTAAGTTTCAAGAAAATATTAGTGTATAAAAAAGGAGGAAAGAGAGTGTAATGATAATGCCACCTCATGAATATGGCTACGCTTAGGTTGTCTGATGATTAATAGGGGAGAAGATGAGCGTTCACTTTGTGATTTACCTGAGCATCATCAGACGACTTCGCATTATTAGATGATTTTGGGTCTTCTTTGAGTCGAAAGTGAAATTCATATCTCTAGATGACTATTTTAGGCAAATCCCCTTCAGTTGTCTCCGAGACATACTTCTTAAACCTATCCAAGCAATTCTTCCAATATGTAAGCCAGCTACTCAAAGCAACCCTAAAATGACTAATAGAAGGAAAGAATAATTACCTGATCCTCCCATGAATGCTCTTTCGGCTCTCAAGTCTAAACACTTTGCAACACTCATCAAAACTTTAGTTAATGACCAAATCATGAGGTACTCCTTAATCAAATCCAAGTTGTCGAGCAACCTAATCAGGGTAATATTTCATGACACTACACCTAAGAAAGCAATTAGAAGCATCGGCCTAATCATGAAGTGATAGAATACCCCTAGGTGTACTCTAGAAGATAAACTCTACCTCAACATCAAAAGCTCATCATGAAGCTCTATCAAGTTTACGAAGTCCTTTGAACCGGAAGGGTAGATTTTTTAGTACCATTCATATTCAAGCAACTCCTTTGTATATGGATAAAAGCTGAACTCATGACAGGTATCAATGACATTCTTCAATGTACTTAGGAGTTTTCTATTGACCCATCCCCAAGCCTGAGGCCTGACGATATTAGAATGTGTAAGTAGGAAACCAGAATATATCATATAACGCTTGCAAAAGAACATATGAAGAAATACCAAGTCTATGTATGACACCACAGCGTATTTCCCTTGCGAGTGTATCGAAGTTTCATGAAAGAGGTCCAAACACCTATATAAGGAACCCAAGTAGAAAGGCCCTAAAGCAAAATGTTCCCCTTGTATAATACAAATAGCTAAGTGGAAGAGTCGAGGACTAATGCCTTTTTTGGGACTCCTTGGGAACATAAACGATGACAACCAACAAGTAATGAAAGTTTCCAACTCGTACCTAAAACATAAGACAAGACAAATTAGGTTAAGGTTACAAAGTAAATGTCGATAAGAAAAAAGGTAAACAATGACTATGCTACGTCAAAATGTAGGAACTTACTTGCACTGATATGGAGGCCCCATCTTATCACCCTTGTCTAGCCTAAAGAAATGCTTGATCTACGCACTAAGCGTACCATACCTGCGAGTATTTAGAGCTTCTCTTTTGTCCACTTCTAATAGTTCAATCAATACTCGATCATCTTCCAAGATTTATGTTATGGTGATGTTAGTCAGTTCAAGATTAGGAAGGTTTAGAAGGATTGCAACATCCTCTAATGATAGAGTGATCTCACCTCATGCTATCATAAAGGTATGTAAGTGAGTGCTCCAATAGGACATGATAGCTCGTCAAGTTTTTATTTCTTGCGGGCAGTGTAAAGTTAAACGAGAAGACACCCATATGGGATAATACACCCCCCGCTTCTTCCAAAACGTATGTGTATGCAGGATTCTTGAAAATGTACATTACCTAAGATAACCAACCATTCACTATGTGCTTTGGACAATCAAAACTACAATTTGAGAGAGGGATCTCTTTCTTCTCATTTCTAAAATGCAATATAGAATCTGCTTCTATCTCAACCCTCTTGTGTACCAGAGGTTCCTGTCTTATGAAACGTAACTTACCATCCTTAGGTAGATGCAGATGTATATCTCGCCTCTTTATATCTTACCAGAAGAAGTCACCTTTAATAATTATGTCTACCCATTTGTCTCGAGGTAAGGGGGCTGCAAAAATGTGATCCTCAGAATATGCCAAAATTTTGTTGTTTTTATCAATATTCTTGCTACGAGAACGGCTGTTACTAGATTCTTTACCCATGTCAATGATCCCTAAAAGTAGCAGTGACGTCTATATGAAAGAAAGTGAGCACCTATAAACAAAAGGGAGCAAGAGAGTTAGTAGAAGTAAGGTGCATTCGAAAAGTATGATATCTAATTACGAAAACTCATGACACATACGTACAGGGATTCTTGCAATACATGATGACAACGCAATTCACACCTAAGATTAGTGATACTATGCCTAACTCACATGTTTATGATGATGTTTAAATGATGTTTTCCAACACGTATTCGTATTAGAAGACTAACATTTAACTCATGTAATGGGACTTCACATCACGTTTAGTGCTCACATCGTATCCTACGTTATGTTCAAGAGTTATATGGTTTTCAAGACTCATGCCATGGTCTAACCTCACATTGAGTTCATTCATCGCATCATGTTCAGGCCTTATGTCGAGATTAGGCCTCATGATATATCATGTTCAACACTTGTGATATATTTAAGATTCATTCCATATTCAAAGTTCATGTTACACTAATTGATTGTACTGTGTTGAGGATTCACATTGAATTCAAGACTCGCGATCATAACTTATGCTCACTCGCATTCAACCCTAATGTTCACTCATGATTAAGCCTCATGTATCAAAGCTTATGTTTAATGCACATGACGAGACTTATGTTTTGCTTAAATACCAAAAGTGATACACTCAAGTTGCATTCTTAACTTACGTATACTTGTATAGAAAGTTTAAAAGTTCTCATGTTAAAAGCGTACACATGCTCACACCAAAGAGACTATGCTGAATTAAAGTGTTCAATCCTCATATGTTTAAGTGTAAGATCTATGTTGTGTTGAGCTTGGGAATTTGCCCCTTACTCTTGTGCACTTACGTTCAAGGTTTATGTTCAAATTCACATTTTATGGTTATGTGGAGCCCTCATAGTTCTTCTACATGATTAGTCCATAAGCGTTTATATTGAGGAGCAGTGAAGTTCCTTTTACATATTACCTCACAAGTGCTTACATTAAAGAAGGATTATGTTTAACTCAAGTATGTTACTCTCATATGCTCATGTCTAAGACGTGTATTCAAATTGTATGAGCTTAGCTTACGCCCGACTCTCGTGTACTCGTATGTGCATGCCCTTATGATTCAAAACTCATGTTCAATTCATGTTATGAGTTGAAGTTAGCTATATAGAGATTACAAAAGGAGGCCACATATAACTTAAGTGTTATACCTCTTTGCTATCACCCATTGATGAAAATCAGTACTCCAAACTACGATTGCAAACTCTTGACCCTTGGTTGGTAAACAATCATGGTCCGGGCTGTAAAAAGTCTACCCTCTTTAAACCATACTGATTTGCTGACTGTTGCTAGTTTGAGATGTGGTCCTCAAGTTGTGATAGCAAACTTTTAGCCTTCAATCGCAAGTAGCTACAGTCCGGTTGATGAAGAGATCTTCTTTAAACCAATTATCAAATGTTGATTAAGCTATCTACAAAGCATAGATAATGAGGAGATGTCAATTTCAAAATTTAAAGAAAAGGGGAAGGAGAAGGATATTATAATTACAAGAACAAGGGCATCAAGTAGTGAAAACTATCTCATTATTCATCACATGAAGAAGAAATATTGGAGTAGAAGGAAATGCACGAGTTCAAGCTATATACAAGATTCCCAACATCTTGGATCAAGCAAACAAGTGGCTATTGAAATAATGCAATAAAAAAAGGGGGGGAAGGAGGGTGGGAGGGAAAGATTATGAAGTGAAGGGTTGCACCACCATGGAAAAACTAATTCAATCATGTCATGTTGAAAGAAATATTATGGCATACCTTTAAATCAAACACCTAAGGCAAATCAAGACAGTAGGTAAATATAGAGATGGAAACTTATGCAGTTATTGGTAAAGTTTATTCTATCATGGATAAAAATCAAGAGTAAATGCATTAAGTGATGGGATATTTCTATGCTCAAGAACGAGGTTCCAAGCAATTCACATATATCACATTTGCCTTACTATATCATTAAAGAGAAAATCGAAGGCATGAAACTAGAATTTATTGCACCAACAATGGTTAAGTTCAATGCCAATGCCCTCACACGAATGAGACACCTACAAGTGTTTATGGCACATAATACACTCCTTTCTAGGAATTCCATAAAACTCCTTAAATAGTTGAAGTGGCTTGAGTGGACTAGGTACCCATTCCCATCACTTCTACTCCATAAACATGATAATGGAAAGCTTATTGGACTCTATTTGAACAATAGCTACATTAGACCTTTGGAAGATGATCTTAAGTCTTTTAGCAATTTCAAGTTCATTAATTTCAGTTACTGCATCTCCCTTAGAAAGACCCCTAACGTATCATTACTTCCTTATCTTGAAAGCTTGGATGTTGAAGAATGCAAGGAGTTAGTTGAGGTTCATTAGTCCCTTAGGTTACTCGAAAAGCTAGTCCATTTGAACTTCTTAAATTGTTGTAAGTCTCTGCTTAAGGATAATTGTACACTAAAGACTACAGCTACCAAATGAGTTTTTAGAGATATCACAGTCAACATAAGGGCCTATGAATTGTTAAAATACATTTTCTTATAGAGGGCAAAAAATTGTATAAAATGGAGCAAATAACCTATCGCAAAGAATCAGGTTTTGGGCAAAATCGAAGATTAAAGCATGTGTAGAACATGTGGATGGAAATTTAATTGTACAGTTATTAACCAAGTGGATACAAAAGACCAGATGTTAATTTACCAGCAAGAGAGAGTCAAGACCTAACACACAGCATTATATGTTGAGTTGACCTTACCAAATAGTAGGCTGAGTGTTAAAAATGGTAGCACAAGCAGCAGCTACAACTTTAAACACACTATACCCAAGCAAAACAGTTATAGTCCCAAATGAGAACATTACACCCAAGTAATAGTTGATGGCTCCACAGTTGTATGTGAAACAAAAATCATTTGAGCTTACACGCTACACCCAAGTAAAATAGTTATAGTCCTAAATGAGAACATTACACCCAAGCAATAGTTAATGGATCCACAGCTGTACGTGAAACAAAAATCATTTGAGCATCCCACATGAACCTAAGTTAGCATTTTCCTAAACCGACCTGCCAATGTTCATCCAAGAATAACCTAAATAAGACTTGTTTAGTGCCTAGCAACAACCAAAGAGAACCAAGCCAACAGCTATAGCACCGAAATTCTATGAACATAATTTGAGCAACTTACTACATGACCCAAGAACTCAAGCTTCTCTAAACTAGTGGGTCTAAGCCACTTTAGTAAATAACTAGTCTAAGAGTAATAGCTACATTTTCGTAGTTACAATTGGACAAAAAAAATAAATAAATAAGCAGCAGTGTACAACTATCCAAACTCTAATTCATTATTCCCACTTTTCTTGGACTGAATAGGTTGTGGAGTGAAGATGAGGTGAGCTGTCTACTTACTAAGCATGAGAATATTGAGTTATAAGCTATTAGGTTCGATGAAGGAGCCTATATTCGAGTAGCAAATTAAAGATAGTAGTAGCTGGAGTAAACTTAGATCGAGCAAGGTGTGAAGAAGAACTACAGTTATAAGGAGGCACAATGGTTGGCAAGTGGCGACTGAAACCTAATCACTCCTTTTGTAAGATGAAGATATGAATGTAGGTTGGAAATATCAGTAGTGAATGGGTTGCTTTGAAGCTTTTTTTTTTATTTCAGATGGCTAGTGGATGATGGACACAAGCTTACTTTACATGAACAATGGGCTTTTGTTTTTTTAGTAGATCTCACTAGTAAGCTATTAAATGTGGGCCCTTGAATTATGCATTTCATAAGGATACTTTCTTGAAATATTTTCGAAGAATTTCTCTAATAGTAGGACTGTCATGCTTACCAGTCGTAATGCATTAAATAAAATCTGGTTTACACAAAGCTTTTACATTATATATGAAGACCGTACAAGAAGAGTGCTTTTATATGAAAAGAAAAATGAAGGTGACAATGATATATGGAGTAAACCTAATTAGATCGCTAATGTAAACCTAACATGCAAATTCAACTCAAAAGGAGTCAATAAGTCATATGGATCAAATCGATGAGACAAATCAGCTCAAGAAGAGACAACTTAAAGAAGACTTATTTCAGAGTGTTGACTTAGGGGCAACATACAATTTAACCCAATTGAGGCTTGACATACGATTAAGAGGTGTTGCGGACTTATGCACTAAAATAATTCTCAAATTAATTTGGTAGCGACACAGCTGTTTAAAAGCGCGTACGCACCTGAGTTATCTAAAAGGCCCATTTAATGCCCAAATCCCTTTAACTTCTTTTAAAGGATTTTGGTCAGGAGGCAAAATATAGAAGGCCGAATTTAGTATTGGGCTTCAAGCCCATTAATCAAATGGATTTGACTCCTTAAGCTAAGGTAACAAGGCTTGAAGAGTTAAGCTCATAAATTTTTGGGATGATCAAAGGAAGCTTGGCATGATAGGCTTAGAGTAGGGCCCGTTGGATCAATCCATCAAATCCAACCTTTTTTAGTTTGGCTTACACTATAATAATAAATAAAGCCTTTACTTGAGGTTAAACCTATGAAAATAGCCCACTTAAGATCCATAAATAAGGGGCTTCAATCTCAGCTATTGATAATCGTCATGATCTAATGGATATGATCCATAATAATAATTGTTAAAGAACCATCTAAGGAAAAGAAAAATTGATCAAAAATATATCTTGATGTATTCTATTCATTGCCGTCATTTGAAAGATTGACTAAATTGAGCAATTGCTTTTGAGAAAAAAAAAAGGGGGGGGGGGGGGGGGGGGGGGAGGGGGGCTTGATGAGGTTTGTTTTGTGTTTTGGAAAGAATAACTATATTGAAATTTATAAGAAAAAAATTACAAATTCTATAGGATACCTCGTATCCTGTACAATTTATAGGATATAGGATGGTTTCAAGGTGTGGTACTAATAATAAAGTTTTGGAACTTATATCTATATGACAGGAAACGCGTAAATCCCCATTCGCTCTCACTTTATATTTGCTCACCCCTAATCCTAATAACATAGCAGTAAATACATTTTTAAAAACTTATTTGACTTAGTATACATAGACTTACCAAAATTTAAAAAAAAAAAAAAAAAAACTAACTCTTAGTAATATGGGACAAATTTTTATATTTTGAACTTCTTTGCAACATTTAAATATTTTGTCCTACATTGCTAGCATGACAAGTCAAATTAGACATAGCTATATATCAATAAGTGTATATCTTTAATAATTATTTTATAAAATGGGTTAAAGACTACATTTATCATGGGTTTTTTTGCTTAATTTTTTTTAACTTTTGATTTAATTACATAGGAGACTATTAATATTTAAAGATAAGTTCAAACACGTGATTAACATTTCAAGAAGTTTGAATAAGAGATCAATATTTCAATAAATGGGTAAAATAAGAGATTGCTATTTTAACACTTTTAGCATTAGCTTACATGTTTATTATCTATCATGTAGCACATACTTAGTAGATATCATGTAGCACATACTTAGTAGATACAAGGTGCTTGCATGTATATAATAATAAATAAATAAATTGAAAAACTTTAAAATGCATATAAGTACTAAATATAGAAAATATTGAAAAATATTTTTAAAAGTAAATAAAAATATAAAAAATAAAACTTAATAATCAATATGTCAATATAAATATAATATATATACAATAATATAATTAATTTAAAAAACAAATAATTTAGATAAATAAAAGTAAATAAATAAATGAAAAAAAAACTGACTATTATAAGGATAGAAGGCGGCTAGCAAGCACTTAGGAGTAGTCCCATAACCTTACTTAAGTAGCCACAAGTTACCCTGCTACCATCTCTAAACCATAAACACCTTAGTAGGGTAGTCACCTACTACTTGTATGACTAAATCTAATAGTAGACAACCACCTTACTAAAGTATTTGTGGTTGAAATAGTTACCTCCGATTAAGGAATGGTCAAAAATTTTTTTTTCATTTTTTGATCATTTTTTTTTAATTTTTCCAAATTATTTATTTTTAAAATTAATTGTGTTATTGTATATATGTTATATTTATATTAAAGATTTATTATTAAGTTTTCTTTTCATATATTTTATTTATTTTTAAAAATTATTTTTGAATTTTTTCTTCTTTTGGTAATTAAATATATTTTTTATTTTTTTCTATTTATTTACTTCTTATTATTATATACTGAAATATTAATTCTTTATTTAAATTTCTTAAAATATTAATTTTTTATTTAAAGTTACTCTTAAATATTGATTTCATCCCATATAATACTCCCTTTAATTTAAAGTCTAAAAAAAATGTTAAGGGTAGTAAAATCAGACCTATGAACCAATAAGTCTAAGATTCAACCTATAATAGAGACAAGCTAGCCTAGTCATGGTTTTACATTTAGAGAACTGTGATCTATTAGATCAAGTCTTGGTTTTAAGCTAGGTTAAAACCATCACTTGGTTTTGACTATGAGTGCAAGTACAATATACTCTTAGTTTCCTACTTCCTTTTTATCACCTACTAACCTTATTCTCGTCTTTTTTCATCCTTTAACATTAATAAGGATGTTTTTTCAAATTAATGCTATTGAAGTTTGATTTGAAGTGATTTTATATATTCTTATTATTATTACTATTATTATTATTATAATTTTCAAAATCATGAATCAACTATGTGATTTTATAGATTTATAATTTTATGATGATTTTCTCAATTAAAAAGAATATAAAATCATTTCGGTGAAAAATTTTGGTAGAATTATGAATTTTGATTTATGATTATACAAGCTTACATTTTTACTAGTTTTATATGATTCTATATAATTTTACATGTGCAAATGAAAGAATTGTGGTTTTAATAGCTATAATTATTATTATAATCATTATCATCATGATTATTAATCTAATTGTGAGCTTGATTATAAGGTAATGGAGGTTGTGAATAAGAACATGCAAAAAATAGGCATGCACCAATCATTAGTATCATCATCTTTTATTCCTCGATATGTTAAGATTAGAAGAGATGAAGAAAATAAATTTGGTATAACATGTATCAAATTGAGCTTGACATGTTCGTGAGTATAATTGTTTGTTATTCTAATGTTTTCAATAAATTTTCTTATGCATAATGGTAAATAAATTATTAGTTTTATTGTAGCATATTTTTATAGGATGAGTGATACCAATATAGGAATTTGGATTCTCTCAATTGCTATCAATTCACTCCTTTTTAAATATTGTCACATGTAATTAATTATTTAAATTGTAATTAAAAAAAAAGATGATATAGCAATGATACCATGATGAAGCTAAAAAATTTACTAATTTCAACTATTAATTTGTAAATCAACTCAAATTGAGAGGATGAAAATGGAGAGAATTCAATATCTATGCAATTCAACATTTGATTTGTCAATTGATGTAAATTGAAATGATAAAAATGTAGATGATCCATTTTTGGTAAAAATATCCTAATTATCCATAGCCATTAACTGAAAGCAAATTCTCTTGCTCCTCAACACTCATAGATAATAGCAGAAGTTATTCAATTATTAATGACATCTAGTTTATAAATAAATTCCTCTATCTATTATCAATTATATATGCAATGATAATTATAGAATATTTAACTTGCATGCTATGGTCCCCAAAAATGTTAATTACCAATTTTGCTAACATTCAAATGAGTTGTAACTTTGTCAATGGCAGAAATGATAATGGGTATCCTCTAATTATGCTATGAATTACAAATATCTTTTTGAGTATTGTCCAATCTAACAAGCTATAACTATTTTAAAACCACAAGCTATGATTAAGCTATTTAAGATGAGAAAGAAAGTAGAACAAGCAAGATGAGGTTCATAAAGAGCTTGTTATTGATGATGGTTGATTTTACTGAAAAGTGGAACAAACTACATCAAAAGACACCAAAAGGTTATGATTAAGCTACATATCTTTGTAGCTAAGATTCTTATAATTTAGTAGCATCAATGTTAATCTTTTAATAGAAATGACCAGATTCAAATCCTTTTTGCCTATTAATGAAGAAAAATAGATTTGTGCTCACAAAATATAGAAAAATCCTTTTTCCCTATTTTTTATTATTGCAAAAACCTCAAGAAAAATAAAAATGAAAAACTTACTAACAATATCATTACTTAAGCTCTAATATATCAAATAGAAATTTAAAAATTAATTATAACAAATCATTTAAAGCTTCATTGTCAAAAAAGAAGCTTGGATATGCATTAATTAAGGATATTATTAATTAATTTTTTTTTATTTATCATAAATAAAATGACTTTAGAACTTCTATCCTATAAATAGGAGTGAGTGAGTATAAAAATGAATAAATTACAAATGCTTACCCTTCGCTCTACTTTATGATAGAAATTCTAAATATTTGTAACTAATACCTACATAGTATTTAATTAGACCTACTTTGAAAACTATACCCTATAAAATCCATAGGTTGCAAGAGTCTTTCTTTTACAACAATTGCAATTTTCATTAAATCATAAATTTGAGATAAATTCAACTATTTAACCAATGTTAGCCTAACATATTGCGTTATAAGTTAAGCCAACTTAGTTGAGTTTTCGTTATATTTGTCAAATAAATTATATCTATTACACAAATTTTCACGTTTCGAAACTCAAGATATACTCCATACCTCAACATGAACACATTAAGGCTTAAAACTATACAAATCTACAATATGCAATAAATGCATGCTATAACATCTCATAAATAGGTTTCCTTAGTTCCCAATACAGTACATTTATAAGATTTAGTATAAGTTACAATCTAAATTATTTATAACATACTACATCAGTTAATTCTTTAGGTTCAAATGTTCTAACATTGAACTAATCCCATCTTTTAATCCACAACCAACGCCACTTAATCTTCTCCTATACTAAATAAAGACAAGTTGAAGCTCAAGATGTAACCATTGCAATTACAAAAAAGTGACATAGAATAAATAATTGCATACAACTTAAATCAAATGCATGGAATAACCAAATAAGCAAAAACACAATTTTGGCATTTCGAGATTCAAAGTAACTCATGACATTGTAATGAGTAAAGGTTCAAGATTAGGCACTTGCCAACACCCCATGAGTTCCATAAACACTAGTCATATCATTGTAAGGTTACTATCAAACTAGCCTTTTCCATATAAGTTCATTAAGTCATCCATAAAAGCATCCCATGGTACTAGTTATGGCCTAATTGTAATTCCATTCCAATACTCCAACCCAATATTGTCAAAATCGAAGTGGCTTAATGATTCAACCCAATTCAACTAAGATCAACCATAAGAATGGGTCCATCCAAGGAAAAGCCCATTTTTTATGTGAACTCAAACAAATTGATTTGACTTGAATGGTTCAACCATAACTCAATCGATGAGGTCAGGTTTCACAAGTCCAAATGCAACCTTTAAAGTGAAAAAGAAAAAAAAAAGGCAAAATAAAAATTCAAAGGAAAATGGAGCTCAACTACTTAAAGCGATCATGGTTAATAACTAAGAAGCAACTAGATCAAGAGTAGTTCATAGCCCAGAATGAAAAGCTAAATCAAAGGCACACATTCTTAAGCTTTTTTCCTATTTAAATCATAATAGATGACAAACTCTTCTAGTTTTTAGATTGTAAGGACTTAGGCTTAATGTGATTTAGGTTATTGAAAGTAGAAAAATGTAAAGAAGAAGATGAATATGTGGTAGCCATGGAAGATTGACTACTAATGATGGGAACAAAAGCGATTTGAAAATGGAGAGTGAGAAAGTTAGTTACTTTGTAGAACAAGATTTTTGGACAATTGTGTGACTTTGCTTTGTTTTTTATTTATTTATTTGTGTTTTTTACTTTTCTGCTTGCTTTGTCTTTTTTACTTTGTTAAAATTTATGTTAGCTGGCCTAGAAACTTAGCTACCCCTTGTGATTTGCACTATAAATGAGATGTTAGATATGTCATTAAAAGTAGTAAAGGCATGATGATATGGGGAAAGCTACATGTACTTTGTATATCGTGTATTAGGATCAATTCTTTTATTGTGTGATTAAATTCTTCAAGTTTATTTACTCTAATTATAGTCTTTTCCAATTGTTTGAGCAAAACCATTGAATCTTTTATTACGATAAAATAAACTATTTTGCTAATTGATTGTTAATAGAAAATCCTAACTAAATTTTAAGTACTTATTCAATTTTTATTTTTCTTTTATAATCAAAATATGAATCTAGTTGTACAATTTTATTATTTATTTTTTATGATTAAAATACGAGTTATCTTTGCTTTTTTTTTATTGACCTCGCTTCGATGTCTCGCTAACCCTTCATTTGTCTAAGTTAACTACTTATGTCAAGAACCTATGTCCATGAAAATTTATTTGATCAACAACCCATTATGAATGTCAATACTTATTCTACTATATCATTCTAGTATGCAACTCAACTCAAGATTCTCTCATATACTAATTAATGGGTGCCTATCTAATTATCAGTAGCCCCATATCTTTCAACCTTAGCTAAGCATAGGCATCAAACAATTAAAAATTCAATATACTTATTTTTCATATAAGTTTTGATCTTAACAAGTATTATATTAGCAGTAGTGTATTTTGATACCAGAAATGAGCTTATCAACAATAATTGAGTGTCCTTAATTTTAAATCTTGTTATGAAATAATATATACAAAAAGTTTAGCATTCTATACAAGTTTCTCCTTTGATCCTATTTATGATTTCTAAACCTTTTATTAAGTTATCTAACAATACTAAACCATTAAATTATTACTCAACATTAGCTTGACTCCTTATAGACCCCTTAAGCTCAAACTCACTATAAATTTGTAAAAAAGCTCTTTATTAAGTTAATAGAGTGATTATTGTGAAAAGTTCATTAAATTTAAGATTTAAGTATAATTGGACATCGAGAAACAATGAAATGAGTAAAATATAATTTGATACATAATTTAGGTGTTAATGTTAATGGGGGTGAAAGTGTAATTGGGATAATTAAAAATAGTTTTGGGAAGTAAAAATAATTGACATTGGCTAAGAAAACTCATTTTGATAAAAAAGGAGTCTAGATCATTTGAGAAAGGTTTAAAGCTTTTGTAGTAGAGGACAGGTCGTCATGCTCTCGACAACGATGCTCTGGATTTTTTAATAATAAAAGGTCTGCACCTTTTGAGACAACAAAGTAGGGAAAAAGAATAGTTCATAGACAAATGCATCGAACTCTTTTCAAAAGTCAAGAATTTTTGGCAAAAATCCATTTTGTGGATATTTTGTGAACTTTTTGTTCACAGATGTTCGGACTCCTAGGGAAATTATTCTATAAAATTGTAACTTTTGTGGTTTTCTCACACTGTAACTTCCAAGCTTAAGCTTTAATCAACCCCACGCATTTAAACCAATATTGTGAAAATCAAACCGAAAGACTAATCCCAGAGTGAGAAGGGTTCAAGGTTGAGAGATTTAAATCAGGGTTTAACCGAGATCAAACCAAGATTAATAAAAATATTAGAGTATAATTAATGTTTGTATATAGATTTATAAAAATTACCTACATCTTTAGAAATTAAAAGTTAATAGGTTTTTAATATTTATTTTTTATTTTTTTTAATCTACATTTGTTTTTACATCAAATTAATGAATGTTCTAGAAAATATAATAGAACATAGTATATTCCAACCAAGAAAAATTGAATGGATTCTTATAAGAACTAAATTAGACTAACTTGGTCTAATAAATCGAATTAGGATTACTATTAATGAGTGAATTTGATTGATTTTATGGAGAGATTAAGTTTAAATGGGTTGAACTAAACAAATTAACTTAGATCTTACAATATTAATTTAAACAACAATTTAATCCTTTCAAACATTCAATTTATTATCCTGCATTCCACTTTTCATTACTATTTGCATCCTTCCAATTCAAATCTCTCAATTAACTACATAATAAAAAAAGATAATCAAGAAACTTGTTTATTTCTTTATAATACTCATTCTATGCCTCAGTTGGTATCTTCTACACCAACAGCCCGTGATTTCTTTGCCACAAACAAAGGTTAGATTCCTTGACATTATACATTCAAGAGTTAATGATATTCATCACTTATTATCGATATGATGGCGAATCGCTAGAATTCCTTATCTTCTCTCACCTCTTCAACCATATGAGCTTTAATGGTTCTCTTTTAACGTATGATGGAATATGGGAGATGGGAAGAATTCTGTTAATGGGGAAGAAAGAATTGTTGTTGGTGAAACGAGAAGAAAATAATGATTGTATCATTATTTAAAGGTCAAAGCTTTGAAGTCGAATTATGAATCTACCCCCATCAATAAAGCTAAGTAATAAAAAATAGTAATATAATATTAATGAAAATATTATGTGTTTTTTTTTTTTGATATTTTATTCTCCCCTGTTAAAGAAACATTTTTTCTCGGAAGTTTACCTTTAGCTAGAGAATTGGCTATATGATCCATAAGAAATTCAACCCTAGTTCACTCTTAATTCCCCCTTATATACTACCTTGTTGATCATGAAGCCTTCAAGTTGCATTTGCTAGTCCTCAATTACTCTGAGAATTCTTTAGTCACTATTTCTGCTATGTTGCTTTAATTAAAGTTACAATTGTGTGATTCATATTAAGTTGCCTATAGTTACTTTTCAATCATATATGTGCTTATTTACCATCAGATACTAATGTTCATCGAAATCCTTAATCATGATCTAATTATTCTCTTGTTTAGCTTCGATGTCTCTATTCTCTTTTAACCTTCATCTCGAATAAATTTCTTCCTTCAATTATAGATTTATATTTTTGGTCTACTCCATTAAATTTTAATCCTCCTTGACCTAACGTTAAGCTTCTCATTAATTTACTCATATTACTTCCCTTCCATTGCTTGTCTTAATGGTTTTTCTAGGATTTTTATTAGATTACTACTTAAGCTTGATAAATTTTCTTAAGTTTATATCGGTATAACTTTTACCTCTAAAATCTCTCCCTTATTCTTACCATCTTGATTATTTCTCTTCTCTTTTATGGACATCCAACTTTTTACCTCATCTTTTTCAATTATATTTTGATCACAATTTATGGTTTTTGGATTTTTCTTGAAGCTTATTTTGGGTCTTCTTAAACCAATGTATAGCTCCAAACTGGCTAGAAATTGGACTTGGACTAGCTAGTTCCTAATTTCTAGAATGGGGAACTAGAACCTAATTAGTGGGACTAGTTCAAGGGTTGATTTCTTAGACTTGCCAATTTAATCGGTGGTTCAAAAAAATTGTAAATCATCCATTTTCCAAAAGAAAATTATAAATTAAAAAAAAATGCAATTTTAGACTTTTAATTAAATTTATGAGTCCAAAATGAATGTTACTTTAACTTATTTTACAAAATAGTTATAAGGGAGATATATTTATTTATATACAGTCATATCTAACTTGATTGTCATATTAATAATACTGAACAAAAGATATGAAAGTTGTAAAGAAGTTAGAAAAACATAAGTTAGTTCCATATTACTAAAAATGACATTAGTCTTTTGATAAAAGTTTATATATATATATATATATCAAATCAAACAAGTTTTTGAAATTATATTGATTACTTTATTATGAATAGAAAATAATCATCTCTAATTCATATTGAATCACTTAATTCTTTTCCTTATTATTTATTTTATTAATATTATATTTATTTTATTTTAACTTTTTCTATTCCTCTTTTCTTTAATTTTTTTATCTTTTTTTTTTTATTTTTAAGTTGGCGATTCTTAAACCTCTGAGTTATGAGTCAGAAGAGTTAGCCTAGGACCTGTACAATTAGATCTATGCCAAGTCTTAAACCTTTTGAGTGGTTCTAGATCATATCACAATTTATACCTAACCTGTGCCTAGGTTTGGTTCTCTTTTTCTGATTGTGACTTCAAGGCTTAGTCTATTTATCTACTAATAATCATCAATACAATCTCGGAAGTCCTCATGCTCCGTCACTTTTATTATTGCCGCTATACTTCATTGAGAGAAAAAGGACATTTTAGCACGGAATCTACTTTTTTTCTTTGCTTGCTCTAAGTTCACTATTATTAGCCAGTAGGAGAGATGATTACTATTGTTACTATTATATATATATATATACGTGTAGCTGATTACATTATGTTAATTAAGTTATTACTTTTGTAGGTAATGCAGTCATTGACATATTATCACTGTTGCTTTGTGATTGTGAAGGTTTGAAACATAATTTGCCTCATTTAGCTGAGTTTTATTTTGTTGATTAGATTTTACCTTACCTTATTACTTCCTACTATCAAGATAATTATCGTTTCTGATTATTGCTCTTATTGTAGTTAGCCTTGACGAGATAAAATTTTCTTAATAATAGTACTTTGCTTTTTATATGGTGATTCCTTTGACTCTTTGCATTTAAGAGGCAATTAGATTCATCACTTACCATCGATATAATGGCAAATCACCATAATTCTTTGGTGGATCTTTTTAATGTGGGATGGAATAAGGGAGAAGGAAAGCATTCTATTTATGAGGAGGAAGAACTACAATGGGAAAAGAAGAAAAGAAAAAAGTTGATTGTGTTATTGTTTAAAGTTAAAAACTTGGAAATAGAATTACGAAAACACCTTGTTAATAAAATGAAATGATTCAAAATAGTAATACAATATTATTGAAAATATTATGCGATCTTTTTTTTTTTTTTTTTTACCTTGGGTTGGGGGCTCGTTTAATGTTGGGATTGCGGTTTTGAGAATTTTGAGTAATTTATTGGTTATATTCTTGTTACTCTACATACATTGAAATTTGCAAAATACTGGAATCGAGGTGGTAAAAGAAATTCCCTAATTTCTCAATACATGTTAGGTAAAATCATCATAACCTTTACAATATACGGAATAGGCATACACTATAATTTCTCATGTACTCTCTTGTGTACTCTACAATTAGTTATATTGTATGGGATAAGTAAAATGTGATACCCTGTACTGCTTTTGTGATTGTATGTTTTCAAAATTTGGAACCAAAGTCTGCTTGGTGATGTTTGATATCTACTCGTCCATGTAGGATATGATAGGTTTCATGGGTGCCTTAAGTTTTTGGTGCTTACCTAAAGTACAGGTTCTAGACTCATTTTTAGGTTGTAGGTGACCACAATTAAATCATATCCTTAACTTACAATCTTTCTAATTTTGAAATTAAAACCTATCCTATGAACTTAAATACATAATCTAGTACCTAGGAATCTAGCACATTAACTTAAATACATAATCTAGAACCTAGGATTCGAGCACATTTCAGTGGGTTTAAGCACGTTCCCAATTTTGCAACTTTCGATCAAAAAGCAAAAAAAAAAAAAAAAAAGAAAGAAAAGGAAGAAAAGAAAAGGTTATATAGCTTCGATCAGAGATCCTTACAGAAAACTAATAAAAGTTGATATTTTCTCCACTTGTATCCTATTCCTCTTACAAAAATGGTGGAAATAACTGTATGCTCTTCATGATTTAACCTTGGGACAAATATAGTTTCAACCTAAGTCTCCATTAAATAGTTACACTTGGTCAAAGTAGATAACAACTAAATCTTTTTTTATCTTAAATGAGGTGATCAACATGAAAGTATCACTTTGACAGTCATCTAAACAGCAAACTAGAAATGTTCAACAATTTTTTGCCTCTTTTTAATGGAAGTTTCCTCATCCTTTAATGAGACATCATTATACTTAATTTGATTCCATGATTAGTGTTTTATAAATTATTTGCGTAGGATTTCCATTTCGTTGTTGTTTTTTTACTCTTTCTTTTATCTTTCAAGTATCCATTTCGTCTTGTATCTCATTATAGTCTTCTATATAATTAACCGTTTTAGTTTATTGATCAGTAAATTGTCAGTGTTTTCTTTTGTTTAACAAATTAGTAATGTTAGTAGTTTATTTTCTAGCCCTATTGACTATCAGGTCTTTTCCATTACTATTAAGATTTTCGTTGAAATTGTTTCTTTTTTTTCCTTATATTTTTATACTTACATATACATTGAGTTATAAATGGCTTACTAAAGCTCATATAATATCCATAAAGTTATAAATATGATTTTTCCTTAGGTTCTTATTATGCAGATAGAAAGTCTAAATGATAAAATATTTCAAGCTTAACTGAAAACTTCAGAAGTTTAAAATATGAATATTAAATTTGTCTCCTTTGATTTGTGGAAAAGCTAATATTTCCACGACTTGGGCTATTGCTTAGTCAAAAAGATTTGAGCACGTCTTTTAACAGGTCAAATCCTTCAAATCATCATTTAGTTAAGCTTTTTACTTGCTAATATTGTAATTAAACCACCTAATGAGATTGGATTCTACTTCTTTCTAACAAACGAATAATACATTTCCTTTAGTGGGGAGATTGGAAAAGAAAAAAAAAAAAAGATGAAAAAAAGAACCTAGAAATAAACATCTCGATCATTAATTTTATATGTACAATAAAAGGTTTCACGCGAAGTTTGTTTTTCCTCAAAATTGCATTCGCAGCTGCAATTTAAGATAGTTAGAGATCAAAGGTAAGTAACACAGCTCTAGATTAGATTGCCAAAATATGGGCCTGGTTGGAATGAAATCCAAATACTCGGCCCAATATCTTATTTTATCAAAAATATATCGAAATGAAAAATATATGAATAGCACCAAGTAGAAAAAAAAAACGCAATTTTACTCGAACCATTCCCTCAAATTCCACAGTTAACCGTGAACTAAAATAAGCAAACTTAACTTCTACTACATGATTACAACAATTACTTTGACTGTAACATCTCTTTCTTTTTCATATTTCTATTTTATCTTCATAAATCTTTATCTATTAGAGAAAGAAGGGAAAAAAAAAAAGAAAAAAGAAAAAAAAAGGGAAACTAGCAAACTATAAACCCATCCCACTTATTCTTAACTTATATATACAAATATATAATAGTGAATTGTTATATGATAAAAGAGATTACTAAATTTGGATTTTATGAATCTATATAATTTCTTTTTTGATTCATTTTATTCTTCTCATCAAAATGTGTGTTTTGAACTAATTAATTAAAAAAATACACGCAAAGCATGAACATTGATAAAAGACATGTGAGAAGATATAAATGAGAAATTTAGCAATCACAAGATTTATAAAGAACACATTAAAAATGTATATAATGTCATGAATTCTTTTTCTTTTTTCTTCTTTTTTTCCCCTGTATCTATCATATGATACCATCTATGTTGACCAATCAGAATAGCAGGATAATGTTGATTTTATAACAAGCTTAAAGATTAAATCCTTCAATTAACGGATGCCCAAACCCAAACTACTAATAGCAAGGAAATTCTAGCATACAAGGGCGTGTTACCAGCCCCATTTCCGAAAGGAGCATGTTTGCACCTTAATGTCATCAATAGGTAGGCTTTCTTCAGGGAAATCGCAAATCACAACCTTCTCCGGCCCCTGATCAGGCAATGCACTGCACGGCTTAGGAACCACATTGCTCGAAATCCCTTGGACATCGGTGCAATTCCATTGAAGTTTCTTTGGCTTCTCTGTCAATCCAATTGTGACATTCGATATGCAAATTCCCTTAAAGGTATCACCAGGGATTCCCTCCAATCTAGCTGCCATTGTGACATTCTCGGCGACCATGTCGCGGTAATGGATGTTTTCAATGATTGGGATTGCATTTGGATCATAGTTGTTATCAGGATGTGAGCCATAATTTCCAGTCATCCAAAATACCCACTTCATTGTCTTCATGGTCATTCGTCTCACATAAATGTCCTTGACATAGGCCCCTCTCCCTATAGCAGTCTTGATTCTTACTCCGGATTCCGAATCAATTGCCACGATGTCCTCTGCTCTTACATCCTCGATTCCTCCTGACATTTCGCTGCCTAGCGCGATGACAGCACTTGTAGGAGAAATGCATGTTAGCCGCCTAACTACGAGCTGCTTGGTGGGCATTCCATAAGCAATTCCATATTCATCCCAACCGCTCTTCACAGCAACGCAGTCATCCCCAGAGACGATGTAGCAATCCTCAATCCGCGTATTGGTGCATGAATCTGCAACAGTAAAAAATCAAATCAGATTTGAGATTGTAATTCACCATCAGTAGCATATATTAACGGTTTGTTACTCGATAAACTTACCTGGATTGATCCCATCTGTATTTGGTGAATGTACCGGGGCAAGGATGGTAATGCCTTGGACAATCACATTGCTGCGTATCATACACAACTATCAGTAATAACATTCAATCGTTAAATTTCCTAATCAAGTCTTTTCTAATTCTTCAATTTACTTAAAATATAACTGAAAAGCTCCACACCTACCTGCTATAAACAGGATGGACATTCCATGATGGAGAATTGACCAATGTCAGATTCGATATCTGAACTTTATCGGAATACATTATCTCAATAAGGTAAGGTCTCGTATATTTTAATGTTCCATTATGAAACTTATCCCACCAGAGTTGACCTTGTCCATCGATGGTTCCATTTCCCCCTTCGCAATAAGAATTAAATCACGTGAGACGATTCATTTGCACATCATGATTTTGCAAATTCTTATGGCTATGGTGTGCGATTACTGGGTACCTGTGATTATAACATCGGTAAGGTTGGTGCCAAATATTAAACTGCTATATCTACCACCATCTGCATCTCTTCCTCGACCATAGGATGGTAATGGTTCTATAAGAGGCCATTCGTTCTCGTCCTGTAATTAAATCAAAATCGCAGGTTGGATTCCGCTTAGAGCAGACAAAGTGAATAAAACTGAAGATGTAAGTACTACTGAGGATAATGCTAGTAGAAGAAAGTAAGTCATATTGAAATAATGCTAGCTGAAGACATCTTCTAATTCACAAATTGCAACAACAAAACCTGCAATCGCGGACCAAGGATTTTATTAATGGGCCACTGTAAGAAAAAAAATCAGAAGAGTAAAACCATGAAAGATTACAATTTTCTTTGAAAACTTGAAGCTAAATTTTTGAAAAATTCCAGAGTGTGGTGGTCCGCCATTGCTCTAGTGGTTCATATTGCAAAAACAGCATTGCTTTATTTCTCTGCAAAAGCTGTCGTCACTGACTGCACAAGACAGAGAACCTCAAACTACCGTATGCATATTATAGCACTTGCCATTTTGCACTCAACTTATCTATATGAAATAATTTCATCAAAACTCTAATCTAAGTCTATTTGAGTTTAACAGTTGAAAACGTTATTCCGAAACTTACTTCAACTTAAACAGAGATATCAAGCGCATCCAGTAAATTGTTAAACAATAGAACTGCAGTTATCATATTATAGAAAAACAAATTCAATTTCACTATACATTTTTGCGTTCTCATGAGAGCTTTGGCATTTTCAAGATCCCTAAGAGCAAAATTTCCATGTCCATGAAACCATTCATATTTTCAGTGTGCCTCAGAACCAATAGCTCATTATATAATTAACTTTAGTTTGACTTTTAGTTAAAGTCCTAGTTTACAAGTGAAAAGCAGAATAAAGTAATAAATATAAAAATCGACATCAAAATAAATGATTTAAAATTATTAACAAGATTGTTTTGGAACCCTATTTAACATAATATAACATAATTTTTCTTTCTTATTTAACAATGGATAGATCTATCTAGGTAGAAAAGGAGAGAATATAAATAACAATCTTAAACTCTTATACATTGCCAAATAACCCCATGATGAATAAGGGTGAGCAAATAAATAATGAGTAAGATATAAGACCTTATTTGTGTTGAATTTTATAAGATATAGGTTTTCAAAATTTGGAATCATATATTAGGAGCAGCTTGAAACTTTTTTCATTTCTTTTTTTTTTTTTTGGATAAGGTCAGATCCACTTGAAACTTATACCCTCAAATCATGACAAGATACATAATACCTTGTGCAATGTATAAATTGTTCATTTAATCCTATAAATTGAAGTTTATGTAATTTTAAAAAGTAATTCATATATAACATTACAAGTTTTTCATATACAAAACTTATATAACCTATAGAAAAAATGTAAAAGTTCACGTAGTCTTATTAGTTAGCAAATAAAAAAGAAAATAACAATAACAAGAAAGAATGAAAAATGTAAAATAAGAATAAGGACATTAGATTTAATGTGTTGGATTATTAACTTGTGATCTTGGGCACTTTTTTTTTTCTTCCCTTTTTGCTAAAACATTCATTTATTGAAAAATATAATATTTTCATTTATTATTTGTTTATTACTATTATTTAATAACTTTTTAAAGTTATATATAAGGTACCTTACAACTTTATTTCTTATTCTTTCTTTAGAGTATAAGTTTTAGGATTAATATAAAAAAAGAAAATCTTATATCCGTATCCCATCTTATAGTAAGTTTTGAACACTCTTTATTGAGACATTAGCCTATTATCCTTAATACCCCAATCAAATATGTTCGAGTGAGCATCCTATTAAATCGTATTTACCCTAACAAGGAACACCTTTGGACTTATTAATTCATATTTTTATTACTCCTTATACTTTTCACATGAGCGGGTTTTTTTGCCCCCTTCTTTGACAGAAAAAAGCAAAGTCATTTAACGTTGCTAATTTATATGAGTTTATTAAAACATACTTTATCAGTTCGTTCGACAGTATATTTGTAATTTATATTATCCTTTTAATCATTATTATTATTTTTTTTTATCAATTTCCCCAATAAACAAACTGGAAGTGCTATACTGTGTTTGTTGACCAAATTCCATCCACCACTTCACGCCAGATAGGTCCAAAACAAAAGGCTAAGCTTGGAATCCCCAAAAAACTAGTGGCTGACAATATTAGTTGAACCCGTGAACCTAGTCCATTTATGTAAAAGTAAGCCTCTATTTGCTGCGGGTTCGGTGCACCTTTTCTAAGCGTGACCCACATTGTCACAAGGATGCCCTAACAGTCGTACTAGTGCTTCTTGCATTGAATTGAAGTGGGGGTGGAAATTGCATCATTAATGTAATATATATTACAGAATTGATAAGACACCCAAAAAAAAAAAAATTACCACATGTTGGAATGATGACACGTTAGTATGTGCACACAAGACACAAGCGATGCACGTGTCAAGAAAAAAGAAATGATCATTTCCCTAACTGAGAAAAATATGATAAAGTTTGAAAAAAAAAATGAAATCTCCAGTTTACGTTGTTGTTAACGCTTATCGTAAATTTTAGAAAGGAGTGAGGTATGACAAATATGTTATAGTAGAGGGAGGTATGACAGTTTGTTATAGTATCCATTACTAACTAATTTTTTCATTAGAGGTAAGAAATTCATTTGATAATTATACATTTTATACCAAAACATGCATTCCCATTAAATAAATGCAGATATAATCCTTAGTGATAGTTGCCCCACGACCTGTTTAATTGGTCTCTATGCTATTGTTCCCAAAACTCTCAAGAAATAATTTTCCATTTGTTCCATGTAAATGTGTATTAGCTAAAATTGCAATCTTAAATAATTAAATCTTAGTGTTAAGCTTTTGTAGTTTAAGACATAAGCACTCGTTTTATTATAAACGGATTAGATTAAATTCGAATCTCCTATTTTCTTTGGATATTATAATATGTAATAAAGTTGGAAAGAGAAAAAAAAATCTTATCTTTTTATGAGATTCTTAGGAAAATAAAAATATCATTTTGAAGAGCTTTGAAATAAAAAATTTTAGAATTTTATGTGATTACACAGAAGTGAATAGTTAAGGGATTCATGAATAGTGTGTTGTGATTTTTCCTTATTTTATCTATGATGTGCTCAAATCAATTATTACTATGTAAAATTAAAAAATACTTCTAAAATTTTTATTTATTTTTCACTTAGATATTATAAACTAAATTGATGGAAGTATGGAAAATATCAAATATAAAATCTTGGGGTGGGGTGCGGTTTGGTACAAATTGGAACGGTAGCTGAACATTTATCAAAGTCACAAACCGGCTCTCGATTGAAAAGGTTAAATTAACTGCCTGACAATACCTAAACTGGAAGAAACTCTTGCCCAATTCACATGGTATGATATTTCTTACACTCCACGTAATCATACCAAGAAAATTCTAATTTGCACCTGTAATACCCATTCCCTTTTAATACTATCTCTCAGACTCTTGTTAATGCTTAAAAATGATCGCAATGCTCAATACCGGTTATATATATATATATATATATACATATATTTATAAAAAATAAATAAAATACAAGAAAACGATTCTTTTGGATTTATATGTGAAGCAGAATCAGTACCGTTATCCTTGTAATATTACAATTGACTTTCTTATAACAAACCCATAATGTTCTGTTTAGTGTTTATTATAACTGTAAGATTTAATCTCGAGAAATTTCCGCTAAGCTCTAGAAATTATGAGAAACAACTTTGGGACGAAGAAACCCGTGAATTTTACACGACATGAGGCATCATACGACAAAAACACCTTGCTATTTGTTAATATGTCACATGTTTTGTTTGTTTCGATGACATTCTTTAAACCATAAACATGAAAAACAAAACGACGACGATTATTTTACACTTATAGCACGATTCCGACTTCAATAAATTCCGATACGCATACATCATCGACATCCCTATTGCGTGGAATCCGTCGCTTATTAATTAAGGTCTGAAAATGAATACTTTTGAATATTTAACATATATTTCTTTTCTTTTCTTATAAAATATGTAGTCAATCTTAAAAGGATGAACTATTTCTTTTAAGCTTATTAATTAGTACGCAAACTAGCTTAAGCAGAACCCGTTAATGGAACTCTTCCATACATCAGAAGCACAAAAGTAGTTTAGGTTCTAACCTGTGAAGCAAGAAGAACAGCATCCTTGTGAAGATACAATGTGAAATGGCTGGTGAGGTTGAAGCTTCCTGTCAACCATCTTCCTGGAGGAACAAATAGCTGCGATCCGCCATAGGACTCGAATCGGCTCAAATGATTAATGGCCGATTGAAAAGCCTTAGTGTTTGATGTAATTCCATCTCCAACTCCTCCAAAATCTGTCAATGATGCACCATGTGCTCTGCAACTTATGGCACCATACTCAATTCTGTTCCTCCTCGTTTTGTCTTTTCGACTCTCTACTCCATTACTGCATAATAATATGACGAAAACAACGTGAACTAGTAATATCTTCATAACCTGCGTCGGCAAAACAAAAATAATATGAGTAAATATATGGATAAATATTCAGAAGTTATTGAGATGTGGCTTCATAAATACTGGGTATTATCTGATCATAACGTTGGATATTTTTAGGAACGGTTGGGATTTTTAAGGATTACACACGATCGTGTTGATGTTGGACTCGATGTGATTTCATTAGAGGGACTAACCGTATGACTTAGGGAAGAGTTACCTTGAGGTTTCTAGGATTTTGTTGGGATTCCATTGGGGAGAGACGGAGAGGGAGAGATGGGTTGGAGAAGCGAAGGGATTGGCCCCATTTATAACTGCAGACTTTGTCAAAAATACTTTTGTTGTACGTTTCGGCGGTTTCACAGAACTGCGTCTTCCATTTATTTAACAGTATTTAGAACTTTTGGCACTTAGTATCAAAATGAAAAAACAAGACCATCGGGTTCTTATTTTTCTCTTCTTCAAACAATCAGCGAGAAAATGTATATTATAAAACCGTCTTGCTTATTGATTTCTTTTTCTTTTTTTCTTTCTTTTCTACCAAAGCGGTATTGATTTCTTTTATATATGATTTAGTATCGTCTGGTTACCATATCTTATGGTACATTACTAAACAGATTCTTCAGTCTATTGTCTGATTTGTATATTAACTAAAATTACTAGATAAAAAGGTTTTAAAATACATGATTAAAACTAAAACATTTATAATATGATGCTACAAAATAAATATTTATTTAGAATTCTAAAACAACTCTGTATTTAGTTTTTAAACTATAGTATTGAATTTTATTGTAATTTATACTATAAATAATTAATTTTTTTTTTATTTTTAATATAAAAAAAATCCATATCTAGTAATGCGCACATCAAATTTGGTATAAAACATTATATTGTCTTCCTCTTTTTATATTATACCTAATCCTCCTTGTTCTATTCAACTTTGTTAATTAAATGCTACCAAAATATTAACTATCTAATTATATCAACCTGTATTGTACTGTGGGTGTCTAAAGAGGGCAGATAATTATTTAATTAAGTTAAATATGAGTATGGCCTTATTTATAAGAAAACAATAAGAACTAGAATTTTTTATTATGTGGCAATTATAAAAGATAATGAACATTCGTCCATATAAGAAACTATAATAATCCCCAACTACCTCACTCAAGCTTGTTGTAATCCCCTTTCTTTATTTTTAATCCATTTAATTATTATATTCGTTAGAAATTTAAAACATTAAAAATTTCTCGCAATTGAATGCTATGGATAGATAACTTACAGGAGAAAGGCGTATTTGCTATGCGGTTAGACAAGATATACAAATTTGTAGAAGCATGGGAGCAACATTGCAGATGAAAAGAATTACTGACAGGTAAAAATTGCAGGCTAAAAATTGGGGAGTTGGAATGCTAATGGAGTGGTGGCGTAGGTGGATTTTAGAAATCATACAGTGTCCTTCTCGATGTAGCCATTAGATACGCCCATAAGGTCAGGTTTATAAAACTATGGATTATTGACTAAAAGTAGGGGGAGTTGGAAGTGCCATTGAAGCTAATAGATCGGAGCAGGACGAGAATATTTTTGTATATATACAATGTCACTTTAAGCATTAGTTGGGCCTAAAAGGTCAGTCTTATAAAATTTTATATATATATATATATATATATATATATGTCTACTGTAGTATTAAGGGTAACCAGAGTAAAATTAATAACCAATTTAAGGCAAAATATATTGCGATTACATTTGTAGAAGTACCTTTAGTCATTTAATTAGTCTAAGGTCATTTTAATAATCGATTAATTCGACAATATTTTAGGACTTCTAGAGTTCCTTTTTAATTAACCTTATTAAATTCTTGAAAACCATTTCCTTGTTTCAAGGTATCTATCACATGAGTGTTTGCAACTTATTATACCTCTTTTTCAAATTTGTATTTGAAATTATAATGATTTATCAAATGTATTGATGTAGACATATTAAAATAGATAGTTTTTTTTTTTATCATGCTCAAACGGGTGTAATTTTCTACTTAGAAATCATTTTTCTTATTATTATATACTTCTGAGTACTAACTTTTAAGTTAAACAATAGGATAGTATGAAGATTAATTGTCCATCCAAGGTAATGCAACGACAATCAATCTCCTTTAAGCTTGATGCGAAGAGTAATACAAACGCAAGGATTCAAAATAGAAATAGAGATAGAGAAGATGTGTAAATGAAAGGTACATAAAACTGATTTAATAATTAAACAAATACAAGCCTACTATTTATATTCAACTATGTATAGGTGTAACTAACTAACTACATGAAAACAAACTCCTAACCGTATATAACAGACTATATTTAATATTTCCACAACTCCCTCAATTTGGAGCTTCTTGTAAGCCCAACTTAAAACACAATTTATGTAACTGTGTAGAACTCAAAGCTTTAGTGAAAATATTTGCAAATTGAATAGAGGAGGGAACATAAATAGGTTGCAAAAATCTGGATGAAACATGTTTTCTAATGAAATGAGCTTCAATATCAATGTATTTTGTTCGAGTGTGAAAACAAGTATTATGAACGATGTTTAATGTACATTTGTTATCACAAACCAACTGAATAGGGAAATCAACAGAGAACCCATGATCTCTCAAAATATAAGAGACCTACAATAACTCCTTTGTAGCAGCCCTTAAGCTTTGATGCTCTACCTCAGTTGTGGATGTAGCAATAGTGGGTTGCTTTTTGGTTTTCCATGCAGCTAATGCATCTCCAATGAAAACACAATAACTAGATGATGACTTTCTATCAACAACACTGGAACTCCAATCAGAATCTGAAAAATCCTTTTGCACAAAAGATGTGTGAATAGGATAGAACAACCCAAGACCCTTTGAGATAACGCAATAAGTAAAAGAGTGCATCCAAATGAGGTTTGCATGAATGTGCTAAGAACTAGCTTAGCCTATGTATAGCATAAGAAAAATCTAGATGAGTCAAAGAAATGTAAAGCAACTTGCCTATAATCTTACAATGAAAGGTCGAATCAGAAAAGAGATCACTAGAATATGCATCAAGTGTTAAACGAGGTTGCATGGGAATGGTAGTCAGCTTTGCTCCAGTATGACTAGCATTTTGTAAACCATCCATAATAAACTTTCTTTGATGGACATATAGACCAGTATCTGCTTGGCATAACTCAAGACTAAGGAAAAACCGAGTTAGACCTAGGTCTTTTATTGTGAACTTGGCATTAAGAGCATGTTTAATATGAGAAATAAAATCAATAGCAAACCCTGTAATAAGCATATCATCAACATAAAGAAGTATAAAAGCACAAACACTATCAGCCCGATATGTGAATAAAGAAACATCATGTGTAGACTATGTAAAACCTAAAGAAACAAGAAATTTGAAAATTTCCAAATTCCATTATCGTGAAGCTTGCTATAAACCATACAAAGAATATTTCAATTTACATACTTGATGAGAAGAAGCTTTATCATATCATTAAGGTGGAACCATGTATATTTCTTTATCCAAATGCTCATGTAAAAAGGCATTATTAACATCAATTTAAAAAATAGGCCAAGGAGATACAGTAGCCAATGCTAACAATATCCTAACTGTGCCCATCCTAGAAACAGGGGAGAAAGTGTCATGAAAATCCTTACCTTCAACTTGGGTAAGCCCCTTTACAACTAAACGTACCTTATATCTTCAATTGTACCATCCGGTCTACATTTAATTTTGTAAACCTATTTTGATCTATTGCATTTTTCTCTCTAAGCAAAGTAGTTAAATTCCATGTATCATTACTTTCTAAAGTAGCAAGTCCATTTTGCATAGCCAATTGCTACTCTTTAAACTGAGATGCTTCTAAATAACTACTAGGTTCTTGGATAGTAAACACTTTAAGGAGTGATGCCATAAAATCAGTTGGGTAAGTAAGAAATAATGAGAAGGTAAAACAAAGGATAAGAGGATGAAGGTTTGATTAGAACAGCCTAAGCAAAAGAATTAACAGATTATATATTATGTACAAAATCTTATAACCATTGTGGACTATGTCTAACTCTATCTGAGCACTACACTTGTGTTTGTGATTGAGCTTCAAGAGAATGAACAAAAATTGAATCAAATAATGACTGATCAATAGAAGAAGTGTCTCGACTTTCAAATGGCACAGATAAAGAGTTCTGATCCATTAAAGATCGATTAGAAAGTGTGGTATGTTTACAAGGCTTTGACAAAGAAAGCATAGTTTCAAAACTTAAGGGCAAAGGAAGGACTAATCCATCAGGACATGTATTTGTATATAGAGACCAATTCTCTTTAAAAGGAAATTTGCCTCATAAAAGACTATATCACGGAATGGAAGTATTTGATGACCTTGAAGATCATATATACTGTATCCCTTTTGATGAGAAGTGTAACCAAGAAAAGCACATTTAAGTGCCTTAGACACAAACTTATCCATGAGAACAACATGTTTAGCCACGAAACATAAACAACCCACAACTCGAAGATGATGATATGAAGGAGGGTGACCAAATAACTTCTCATAAGGAGTTTTCTAAGCTAAAGTTGCCATGGGCATTCGATTAACTACATAAGTAGCAATAAGAATACACTTCCCCTAAAATCTCTTAGGTAAGTGAACATGAAGAGATAAAGCCCTTGCTGTTTCAACCAAATGACGATGTTTCCTCTCTACTCGACCATTTTGTTGTAGAGTATATGTAGTTGTTTTCTGATGAACAATAACTAAATTGGAAAACATAGATTGACAATAACAAGATAGGAATTTTGACCCATTGTCACTTTGGACAAACTTATGAGTTATAGAAAAATGGTTATGTATGTAAGTAAGAAATTAAGATAAAACAAAAGGAACTTGACTTTTGTGATGAAGCAAAAAAGTCCAAGTAGATTTAGTGCATTCATCAACAACAATGAGAAAATAACGCACATTAGTAATTAAAGCTTCCTTATATGGGCCCTAAACATCCATGTGTAGCATTTCAAAAGGAATAAAGGATACATGAACACTTCTATGAAAGGGTAATCTATGAAACTTGGCCTCATGATAAGCATCACAAGAGAAATCATGAAATTGCAAATGTTTACAAGCTACTAAATGTCTAAGTTTAGACAATGAAGTATGACCCAATTTAGAATGAAACAACTTAAGATGAATTGTAGATGAGTTATAGGATACATTTGAAGAAGAAACAAAAATAAAACACGAAGAACCATCTGTCACAGCATTGAATACAGGATTGTTGTGCACTTGAAGAACATATAGTCTACATGCTGCTCTAGTACTAGCCACAACATTATTAGTTCTCTAGTCTTGTATAGTATAAGTAATAGAATCAAAATGGGTAGTCAAATGAAGGTCTCTAAGAAGATTGTGCATAGAAAGCAGATTGTGAGTAAAACTAGGTACCAAATATGCATTGTGTATGATAAGTGTGGGACTCAAAAAGACTAAACTTGCTTGAGTAACTTCAATCTCCCTTCCACCAAGCAATTTAACATGTATAAGGTGTAAAAGATCGACAACATCATGTAATATTGTGTGATAAGGGGTTATGTTGTTCATAGCGCCAGTATCTACTATTCAAGAATCCAAATAGTTATTAAGAGCATTAAAGCAAAAGAGGTTAGAATGTAATGTACTTGCATAAGCCACATTATTTGCCGAAGCTAAAGTACAATTTTGAGAAGATTTGTCCTTCATAAATTTGATGAATTCTTGACATAAGTTTTGCATAACCTACATATCTGCAACATCAATAGATTGTTGAGATGATTCTTCATTAAAACATTCTGCAATTGGATAATCTAGTGGAGAACTGAACACTCCTGCAGCATTAACTCCTCTAGTGTTAACATTAATGTCGAAAAGCACAATAGCATTAGTACTAGTGATTTTTCCTCTAGTAATCCATTTGCCTTTAAACCATTTTGGATACCTTATTAACTAAAAACAATTCTTTAATGAATGACCATCTGCTTTGCAATGTTTACAAGTTAATTTGCTTTTTAGTTTTTTTCTTCTTATTATCACTTATAAACGCTTTGCCTTTAGTAACAAAAGCTGATGCATCTGCTTTATTGAACATAACATAAGACACCTATCACTATTTCTCAATTTATTACACAAAATAAAATGCTTTACTGATTGAAGGCATAGGATCCATCAATAAAATTTGATTACAGATATTATCATATGCCTCATTAAGCCCAGTAAGAAACTGTATTAAATGCGTTTGTGATTCCAACTCATGTAACTTCTCTCGCAAATTGCAAGTACATATATCCATAGAACCATAAACACAATCTGGATAAGATTGCACTTGTTGTAGTTCAATCCAGCATTTCTTGAGCTTACAATAATAGGCATTAACACTCTTACTATTCTGTTTGAGATTACAAATGTCATATTGTAATTGAAATACTAAAGGACCATTAGAGACACCAAACTGCTCAACTACTTCTTTCCACAATTGCTAACCTGACTGCATATATATAAAACTTTGAGTAATTTCAGAATTCATTGAATTTAATATCCAACATCTAACCATATAGTTACAGCGTTACCATAGAACTAGATTAGATAAGTCATTACTAAGCTTAATCACAGAACCATCTATTAGTCCTAATTTCAATTTTGCTCCAAGTCTTAGCTTAACTAATCGACTCTAGCTAAGAAAATTATTTCAATTGAATATTAGGTTTCCAACTGTCATATTAGGACTATCTAAATTGGATAAGAAGAGTGGATCCAAAATTGAAGGATCACCAGTCTTACCACATTATCACCTATTGTATTGTTTGTTGAACCTTTTAACGTACTCATGCTTTTAAACTCAATTAAGAAAAGATATTACCTGAACCGAACTCTAATACCATGTGAAGATTAAGTGTCCATCCACAGTAGTGCAACGACAATCAACCTCCTTCAAGTTTGATGCGAAGAGCAATACGAATGCAAGGATTTGAAATAGAAATGGAGACAAAGAAGATGTGCAAAGGAAAGGTATAAAACTGATTCAATAATTAAAGAAGTACAAGCTTACTATTTATACTCAACTATGTATAGGTATAACTAACTAACTACATAAAAACAAACTCCTAACCGTATATAACATACTATATTTAATATTTCCACAAATAGTTAGAGTAAGAAAACCCGATTAAAATCATTTTAGGCTTAAAAAACACCCTTTTAAGGTTTGTAAATGGCCCTTTTATTTTTTTAGCTAGATTTTAGACATTTTTAGGATTTTTTTTTGATAAAAACGGTTACTTTCCGTCATTTTTTATTTCTTTATGAACAATTATTCAAGGATAATATAGAATCAATTTTTTTTTTGTTGCTTTTACTGCATCATTTGTTTTGTATACATTTATAATGTTTGCTTTATTTGCTCACTTAGCTCAAATCTTTGTTGAGAAATTGGCTTTCCCTAATCATAGGTATGGAAGATTGAGTAGAACAAAGAGCTTAGGTTCAGGATGGGGCACGAGAGTGACTTAAGAATGGTTTTTGTTGTAATAGTTTAATGAAAGATTGCGGTTACTATTATATATGGTTTGTAATGTAAGTAAATTTTGAAGTTTTTATTATATAAATATACGTGGACTTAGGTGTCATGAGACCTAAAAGTATATGTTTTAAAAGAAGCTTCCACGAAATTGTTTATCATGTGGTTTTAGTATGTGGTCTTATCCCCAATTTAGAGACCATATAACTGCATCGTCTCTTGGGCGCACTAGGCTTTAAGGTAAAGAGGCACGGAAGGCGAGATGCAGTGGATTTTGGTTGGTGATGATGGGACTGAAATTGGGGTGGAAATTCCTATTGGATGCATGCCAATAAACCCACCAACATGTATCTTGAAATATCGTGTCTGAGAGTTGTTGAGATTTCTCAGGAGATTGATTTTGCATCAAAGGCCTTGCATCGGTAAAATTTGAGTTGAATTAAATTTCTGTTTACAATCATTGGCTTGATTTATTTCGGTATAATTTGTGAAAGGTTGAGTATCATTGCCAATTTATGAAACTATATTTTGTATCTAAATATTTATTAAACAAAATGCTTTATATATATATATCTATATTATTAAAGTAGATAGAATTATAAGTAATTGCTGAAATAATATTTTAATTATTTTTATTTATTTAATTTTTTTAAATAAAATTTTGATTATTGATAATTAATTTTTTTAATATATCTGATTATAGATATACGATAATTTAAGATTTTTAAGAAGACATAACCTTTCATCTCCCCTCTCTCTTTTCTCCAATATTTCTAGTACTCCCTATTCCTTTCTCTCACTCTCTCATCCACCGTTCCTGCTATCTCTTATTCCTCTTTTCACTACTTCCATCTCTCTTTTTTCTTTCTTTATTAATATTATAATATATTTAATTATACTTTATAAATTTACTCACTTTGTGTAAAAGCAATGTAGATATATTATTCGCTACTATATATATATATATATATTCCAAGAGTAGAAGAAATAACCATCTAAGTTAATGAGTAGATCCCTGATAAAATCGAAGATAAGTCTCGGTATCTTTCAAGAGATGATTTCGTCCCGTGCTTGCATTCGTCACGGTACATTGTCCTTACACATGGACGGGATGCAAAGTTGCCCTCTCGTGAGTATCTCTTGTTGTCGGCTTCTTCACGTTTACTTCAGGAGTCCAACATTAATTCACGCCACGCTTAATATTACGTTATCTGAAATATTCCCCCAAATTGGTCTATTGCCTACCCTCATGATCTAGCATCCTTCATAGAGCTTCCCTTTCACAGGCATGGGTAGCGTATTCAAAGATGCCCACCTTACCTTGGACTCTACTTTTAGAGGACGAAGTTATTAGTTCATGTTTAATATGTAGAATTTATCAAACAGAATCACAACTTTACATTCCATATCCTTTCCCTCTGGTACTTCATTGATTAGTACACCTCCACTACTAGTAAGGTCGGGACCCCTCAACCCCCTAATAGGAAGAGGGGGTACTTTACAAATAGTGGGTAATTGCATCTCATCTTACTGGGATAGCCCTTCTGATATCTTATTGGAGCTTTGTAACTGGGAGCCGACATCATTAATGATGCTAATAGACTTAACTTACGTCCTTCTCTTTTGGAGACTTAATCGTGTCAAACTCCCAAACCCTGAATGTCTTTACCGCATGCATGTATTTTCCCGCCTTAGAGATTCGGTTGAATGAGAGTGGAAGGAAAAAGAGAGAGTGGAGAAGAGTGAGCATAGCAATAATGATGGAGAGATTCAAGCTTTTAACAAGGTGTTAGAACCCAACAAGACCACCTGCTAGATAGCCAATTTCTTAACTTCTTTAAGGTTTCAAAAAATTACACATTTACAATCCTTCTTTGGAGACAGCGGCACAAATTCTAGCCCATCCAGAATCTCTACTACAGGATAATGAGACCATAGCACTTACCTGATAATGTAGTGCATTAACTCGAAGTGAGAATTTTGTTAAAATTTTTTACTATCTTAAGAGGACATCCGCATTTAATTTGACATGTGATTCTAGGTAAAAAAGCAGTATGTCGTTTCAACAGAGAGGGGAGTGGCTTTAGAATCACTCAGCGAGTAGTGGATGTAATTTGATAAGAACTTTGGTAAAATACTTCAGATAAAATCAGAACATAAGTAGCTATTAAATTATGGTATCCTACACGAGTGTGCTTATTTACATGATCGATTTCTACTCTTGACTTGGGAAGTTATGTATCGATAATTGTTCATCTGTATCGGCATTGCTGGTCAATTAGAAAGTTTCATATTATTGTGTATGTAATTAAATATTAGTGGAATGTAAAAATGCGGGGAAGCCGTCAGATTGCTTCCACCCTATTGAAAGCAAACTAACAGATACAGTATCGCCAGAAACTAGAATCTACACAAGTATTAATAGGTTCGAAATTCTAGTCCCTTTGTCCGTTGTTTCTGTTCTTTCCTCAATTATGCATTTCCACCATTGTATTAACTCTACCCCACGAAGTCCCAGATTAGTGATCTAGAAGCTCGAATCCTGACATTATCATTCACTTGCATCGCATGATTTATTAGTCCATTGTGTTTTCACTTGATCAAAGAGGAGATTGGTCCTTAAATGATCTCAACAAATGAATGTACGAAATGCTAAGTCGTCCTAGGAAAATTCTACATATTTATATAGACACATTGTCTCTCTCAATGAACTCCAATAAAAAATCAATATACATCAGAAAACTTCACATTACGTGTAAAACCTTAAATGCCTACTTATAATTCCCACTGACGAACAACAGAATCGGAAAGCATAGGAAACAGGACGAAACTGGAAGCTAAATGAAACATTGCAAGATAAATTCGGCTAACCTATGCTAACCGGTTGACTCTTCTTCATCAGAAACTTCACCTGTGTCTTGTTCTTCCAAAGCTCCTATTTTACATCAGCTTGTAATGCCCAAATGTCTCGGATCTCCTACAAATTAAATTAGGGTAATAGTCAACAGCAAGTTATGCATAATTTATAAAGCAGAGGCAAAACAAAATTGATATATGCTTAGCAGTTGTGAGATTGAATATTATAATGATGTTATTCCACTTTACTTGTTGTCAAGAGATGTGAAGAATTTTGGAGGACATATTACGTGCTTGTTTTTAACTTCACAGGTTCACCTATGTTAAAACAATAATAGGTTAATATTCACATATGATAAACTGACCGTCAGTTTATCATTATATGTCGAAACTAACCTAATTTTCCATATAAAGTATACAGAATTCCTACCAGGATCAAAACTGCAGCATTACACATATTAAATGCCCCCCACGGTGTTTTGTTGGGGTGGGGGGGTGTTTGTGGTGGTGTTGGGGTGGGTGGGAAGGTTGAAACAAAGAGAGACAAACGAATGAGTTTGCTTGAAAAGGGAATATCACATGGTCATCATCAAGAAAATTTCAATAAAGTAAAAAATAAGTAACTATAATGTTGTCGAGATTTATTAGGTATTTGATTTTATTCTTTCACTTTCTTAATTTATATCTTATTTTGACAAACACGATTTGGAAATGGTGGCAAATGCATATGAAAAAAGACAAAATAAAGATGAATCAAAAGGCTGGAAATGCCTGCAACTGTTGAAACAGCAACATATTTGAAAGATAAAACAGGAACAATATAAGAAATTCACCTGCTCCTCTAAATTTTTAACTGAACATATGATTGGAGGCTATCCTTGACAGCTTGAGATTCCCACTCCAATGACTCCCACCAATCTTTGTTGCTTACAAATATATTTTTAAGAGAAGATGGAGGAGCCAAGAGTCCATTTGGAAGTTGGGACATTTGGAGCGGGATTCTCTTTATATGTGGGGCTTCGATCACTTCGATAATTTCAATGGAATTGCCAAATGCTATAGCACCGATGCTTCTCAGTTCTGGTAGAGAGACCAGCCTTAATATCCTTAAATTTGGCAAAGGAATTACAGTACACAAATCTCCATTTAGCTCATCATATGAGCTTGTTAACTCTTCCAACATGCTGCACCACACAACCTCTAGAGTTTGGAGATTATAGAGATGTATTAATAATTCATGGCTGAGCAACCTCTTGATCATAGGGCAATTTCTTAACGAGAATGAGGTCAGATGTGCAGTCGCACTAGCAGTCAGGGGCATCATGGGAGAAGCTGGTTTAATTACCATCTCTAAATCAGGACAGTTGTGGATATCAAGCTCTTCAAGTAGCTGGAGATGCAAGAAAACTTCAAGTGAAAGTACGGTTTTGAGTTTGCAGCACCAAATGTAGATCCTTCTTAGATTTTGCAGGCAAGGTAGCATCTCGGGCACTACCAATGACATCATATTTCTACAGGACGATATTGAGATCTTTTCTAGGTGGGGGAAGCCACTTAGAATTGCCGATGGTGCTGCTATAATCCCCTCAAAATTTTCACATTCATTGACTATAATTTCCCGAACATTTGGCAACAAGAATCCCCTCTCAATTCCTGGACCTAAAAGATATTTGAGTTTAGAACATGAGGCTACTTTTAACTTCTTGAGATTAGGAAAGGGAGATGCATCGGAACTTGATAACATAAATCCTTCATTTTGGCCTCCAAAAATCTCTCCAAATTTCATGCAATTATATATCTGTAGTGCCTCAAGGTTTTCGAGTGGGAAACAATCAGACAGCATGATTCTCTCACAGCTCCAGGAGTCGACCACTAATTTCTGGATATTCTTGGGGAGAGAGATACGATCTCCGTGGCTCTTTCCATCCATGTCTCTGCATTCATAAATAAATACAGCTCTTGGATAGTCATCAACCCATTGATATTCTCTGAACTCCAGTCTCCCCACATGAATGTTATACTCGTTTGGTCCTTCATCTTTTACGAAGTGAGCATATACATTCAGCTCCTCCATGCTAGAAAAGCAACAGCACAGCGATTCCAGCTTATTTAAGCCCACAAGTTCCTCTGCCTTGATATCGTTAATCCATAGATATTGCAATTTTTTTAAATTACTTAGTATGCTTCTTGGTAAATTTTCAATGCTTGTTCTGTATAGATTGAGGTAATTCAGCTTAACCAAACATTGCAAACCCTCAGGTAAGTTTGTCAGACTGTTGCAACCATAAAGATCCAATTTCATCAAAGATGTCAACTTCCCTATGTACGGAACCAGAGCTAATGCTACACAATGTCGAAGCACCAATGCCGTTAGGTTGATCAAGTCTGAGACAGAATGAGGGATTTCTTTTATCATAGATTCACTTAGATCAAGAATCGTCAGCCCAGTTAATAACCTCAACATTAAGTCTGGAATCATCTCCAAGTAAGATTCATGATTTGATAATAAAACTGATACCTTGGAAAAATTTGGTGACCTGTCGGGACTTTCTTCTCTTCCATCAACCACAAAAGACATCTTGTCCAAACCTTCAAACCAGAACTCCTCATTTAATATATCTTTCAAGCCAATCGTAAAATGAGTGATGCAAGGAACCTTGTCACTTCTAATATGCAAAGCCATATCTATAATTGAATCATGCATCGTTACATCTCCATCTATTAAGCAAGCATTTTCAAGTTTGTCTAAAATAGCATGAGCTTTATCGAATAACTTTTGTCTGCCATCCATTCCCCAAATCAATCCTGCATCAACTAAAAACTCTACTAAGTCTCTTCTACTACTATATCTTCTACTTGCTATGTAAAAAGCAGAAAATATGAGAGATTGTTGCAACTGGTGATCATCCAAAGAATCGTAACTAAGCTTTAACGTATCATATACAATGTAACTCATTTCCTTGAATCTTTGTTCTGGATCCTTCATTTTTGCCAGCATATCCTTCCAATCACGCACATTCTTAACTGCCCTCAGTTTTCTTGCAACAGCAGTGATATAAAGAGGCAAACCTTCACAAGTTGATACTATCTGCACAGCAATCTCTTTCGTTTCTGATGTGAGTACTATCCCAGGTCCAAGTTTGACCAAAAACAAGTTGAGGTCCTCACCATTCCAGGAAAACAACAGAGGAGATATTCTTATCTGTGCTTGGCATAGCATCATCCGACAGACATCTAATGATCGACTAGTTATAACTAGCTTGAGCCCTGGGAATTTCACTGGAATTCCTACCTCATAAAACTCGAAATGCCTCCATAATCCATCTAAAATTAACACTGATTTCTTTTTTGATATTAGAAATCGATATAACATGGAAGCCCTGATCTTCTCATCTTTTCCCTTCAAAAGATCATCTAAATGCACTGCATTTCCAATCACATCTTGTATCTCATAGATGGTAAAGTCATGTGGTATGGTAGCCCAAAAGACATTGTCAAAACCATTATTTTCTAGTAGCTTATTATAAATGTGCATGACTATATCTGTTTTGCCTACTCCTCCCATACCATATATGCCTAGTCTTAAAATGTCATCTTGCAGAAGATAATTCCAGATCTCTGACATTTCGCTCTGACGCCCAATGAGCTCTGTGGTGATTAATGGAGGAGGGCTGTTGTCATCGTGTGCAGCACTTAACAAGGCTTTTGTTGACATGCTGCCTGGATTTTGAAGCCCTTCCAATTCCCTAATCCATATTTCCAATTGGTTAACTTGCTTTAACGAGGGAAGTTTTCCTTCTCTCCATTTCTCTTCCATGATTACATATGCATTTTTTATCTGCTTTGTTTTCTTCAGCCAGTGATGAAGCTCTTCTTCCTTTTCCTCTTTTTGCTTTCTTAGCTCTTTCACTTTTCTTTTGAGAGCACCCAATTGTTCACCAAAGTTGCTTGATGTGCTCGGTAAAGCCATATTCACACCTATTATCAAAAGAAAAATCCTCAATATGTTGGAAAGCAAGTGGAGTAATCACATGAAAAGAAGAAACTCTTAAGTAGATGAACCAAATCTCTAGAATAGGCAAGCCCTGATGCAGACAGTACTCAGAAACGTATTCACAAAATATTTTTTTAGCAGAAGTATCAGTTCCTTTTACTTGCACACAAAATTATAAATTAGGACTGATGTGTACTTTTGGTCTGATTTCCTACACAAACTTCTTTGTTGTTTGAAGTTGGTACCTGATACTTTTCAGTTGATACTGATATATACACAATCTATTATAATTACCTGAAGTAATTAAAATTGCAGTGATTGTCCTCTCAGTAAGAATGACATTTTTTCAGTTTCCATTATATCTTTTCCCACTATTACCAAAAGGAGAACAAGTAAATATTTGAAACAATTTCCAGTTGTCTTGCCTCATTGTTTCTTAAAGGAAACAATTGACTGATCAACAGACATGTTCTACTTTAATAGTCAGCTTGAAATCATGCATGATTTCATGTTGTTTCCTCACAGGTGCAAAGATGCAAATGAAGCTGGAAGCTTCTTATTGACCACACATAAGCCTTTGGAAGTTTGCACTTTATATTCATGCTGCAGAATGTTTAGAGATAGAGTCAGGTATCATTGTATTGGACAACTCCCAAAAGGCCGATGTGTTTGTGAGGGATGGTTGTGACTGTTTATTTCTACCACCACAGAGATGTTCATTTTCCTCCATACTTTCCAATTGCACCAACCGCAATTCTTCTATTGAACCATATGCTGCTGAATATTGTGCAAAAAAAAAAAAAAAAAAAAATGTACCAGAAACTGAAGAACTTAACCCGTTGGCCTGAACCTTTTAAAAACACTGGTGAAGATACTTCTGCAACTCAAAGGGCTTATGACTTTTATGTGGGTTGGTCTGTGGATTTCCTGGTTTATGGGGACTACCCTGACATCGTGAAGAAGAATGCAGGATCTAGGCTTCCTTCTTTCACTGCCCATGAATCTGAAAAGTTGAAGGGTTCTTTTGACTTCATTGGGCTAAATTACTACATGGCAATACAAGTCAAGGACAATCCTGAGATCCTAAGGAACCATGAGACCTGAGGACAGACATGGCAATAGAAATGGGATTTTCTCTGAAAAATGAATCCTATGAGTATCTACATCCCCCTGGGGACTACAAGGTGTGCTGGAGTATCAAGCGGGTCCATGGAAATCCCACCACCACCCCACCCCCCACCCCACACCCACCCCCCACAACCCCAATTTTCATACACAAACAGTCAGTATATGTGATGGAATGAGACACTTGGTGACTGTCCAGAAGTGAAGTCTATGCAAGAATATATCAGTGTTCTCCTTGAGAGTGTGAGGAAAGGATCAAATACAAGAGGCTTCTTCACATGGTCATTGTGAGATGTTTTTGAGGTGATGGGAGGCTATATTATGTAGATTGAGATGACCCAGACTTTAAAAGATACCTGAAGCTCTCTGTGTATTGATATTCACACTTCTCGAAAGGAGGAATTGTTGGATTTGATGGTGTTATTCAGCAAATCCATAATGTTTCAAATCCATCATCCCAAGGCATTCTAAATCAACCTTTTCACAATATGACCGGCCAGAGTGTGTAAGAGAGTTTCATGGTTCAAGGATTGTCCTTGTGAAAGGTAAAGCATGTTGGCCAGCTTCCATGTAGGCATAGTTGGCAAATCAGGCTTTATTTATGATGCAGATTGCTTCTTCTTTTTATGTTCATTAAAAAAACAAAAAAGGTTTTCATTTCATAAGATTAAGCTTTTGATGGATTGAGTCATGCACCGAAGGCCTTGAAAATCTTCAGTTTCTTCAATCGTTCTTATTCCAAATTCAATGTACTCTCTTCTAATTGAACCGTGTGCTTAATTGAAGAAATTGAAAAAAAAAAGTAAAAGAATTCATTCTTTATGAACTCGATTGCACAGAAGAAATAAAATTTTTAATGCATATTATTTGTGCATTGGCCTTTCTCATCCAAAACTTTCCAGGAGGGGGAGATATCAATACCAGCTGGATGATGTTTCTTATGCCCTTGGACATTGACTATTAGCGGATCCTGTGCTGTGTCTATCACTGTGTTTCCTTTATGCTGCTGCATGCAGAAATCAGGGAGGAGAACAGCTGATTGAATCTGAGTGTGCAGGGTTGTCAAATTTGATCCAACATTCTCAAAATCAGTTGAAAGTGGCACGAACTGCGACATGACATTGTGAGGAGCATCTCTAGGCGCATTTTGGTTGTACATGGATGGATTGAGATCTTGCAATTCATTAAAATTCACCGAAGGATTTATAGATGAAATATTTTCAGCTGGATCTCCTTGTGCTGTTTCTTCGACCATGTCTTCTTGTCTCTCTGTTGGCTTCAAGTGCAGTGCTTTCAGAGCTTGTGCTCTCACACCATCATCAACTTTATCACAAACTTCAACACCCCGGTTTGTCACTTGACCCAAGTGAGCTTTGATCCTGGAAGCACGTCCAGAGTATTCATTACCACAAAACTTGCACATCCAACGATCTTTTGGTCGTTTCTCTACAAAGTGCCAAAATGGATCCGTCTTTTTTCGGACCATCTCGTACCTATGAGAAAGAACATGAATTACACTGTCATAACTTGTCAAAAACCAAAGAAGCTGATATGTATGGTGTGATTCCACACATAGATTGAGGACATCTACTGGGTGTTTGGTTTTGGGGGGATCTTTTTCAACATCGGTTATAACCAAAGTTTTAAAATTGTAACATATTACTGTAGCAACATCACCTATGTTTTCGAATCACATACGTAACACATAATTAGATTAAATTACGCAAATGTTGCATTTACCAGTCACCTTTAGCATGAAAAGAACACTGTTGATAGCCAGTGGTGCTGATTAACCATCATAAGAAATATCAACGGAAAAGAAATGATTTTCATTTAAAAAAGAAAAAAACATTTCCATAATTTTCTATTATATTCCTGGGATTGCTCACTACCATCACTAGTGGCTGGCCATTGCTATCACATTCTATAATCACTTATTACCACAGGCTATTCTTTCTTGCAATCTCTTGATACTACCGCAATATTACTTCACAACCATAAACTTTGATGGTAACAATATCGAAGAAAGCCCCCACAATGTTTTATGCAAATATTAACAAATCCAAAAGGGAAAATTATTTGTATGATCCAAGACAGGAATATCAACTTTTCAAAATTTGTTTATGCATTGAAATCCCTTTTATCCAGGATAGCAGAAAGTATTTCCCTACGGTAGTAATTTCATTACTTTTCACAATTATTCTTGTAATTTACCTAAAGAAGATGAAGAAGAGGAAGAAGATAATAGGAAATATGAATAAATAATTTAACCTACTCTTCTGCAGTAGCCAAAAAAATTGAAGAACGCCTTGTACCGAAAACTCAAGAAACTTTAATCGATCATAGCACTAGAAGAAGGAAATACTAATCTATCTTAACTTGACATCTATTTTAGCAGGGTGAGTACGTCATTCAAGTTTGGTCAACTATGCCATCTTACATATCTTGCTGAGTACCAGTGGAAGAGTCGACGATGCTATTTTTTTAACCAAACTACAATCATGTTGGTGTTTTTTTATCAAACTTAATATAGCACTAGTTTTTCTGTCATTTTCTTTGTTCAAGCAAGAAACATATGACGACTGACGTTACAAACTGATCACAAAGCAGGTGTGCCACTAATGGTATTTGTAAAACAAGGAAAATAAAAAATCAAAGGCTATGTTTTAAGTTTTAACCACCGATTGGGTGGGGTAAATACTCTCCATTTTTTTTAAAACTACATCAAACTTTCGCTTTTTGCCGATTAGGATCTGACGTGAGATAAATAATGACATCTGTGTGCCACAAAACTAACAATACTTTTTTATATTATTGATTTTTTTTTCCAGAAAATCTTCCATCTATTTGAGCTCCTAAAAATATATATTAAATAATTAAAATTAATTAAAACTTAAAATAAATTAGGAGACCCAGCCAAAAAAAAAAAAAGAAAAGAGAGATAAAAAGAATGAAAATTTTCAGCATTATTTATATTGGGATGTAAAATAAAAAAAAAAAAGTTTATAAAACGAAAAAAAGGGGATATATTTTGTATAGTTAACTCTTGAAAAATTTGATTAAATATATCATAAATCAACAAATGCGGGTAAAACATCATTCAAGGATGTTGTAACGCCTTCACAAAAAACACTTCCTCCAAAAGTAAATCTAGCTGATCTGTTTTTTGTGTCATAATTCCTAAGTGGTAGGGAATAAAATGTAATATTTGACTTCATAATAAAGTATATTAGTCGTCTTTGTTACCTCACTTTTAACATATTAATATTAAATTAGCTACTTGATATGTTTGCTACGTTAAGTCTCTCTTAATTTATTGTTATTCTTTAATTTGCATACATCCTTTTAGGACCAAGGATATTTGAATTATACTCGCTCAATGCATTGTTCTTGATATGAATGCTTAGATAAAGAACGCATTGAAAAAGGAAAAAAAAAATGAAAGCCTTATGTTGGTTTGAATTTACACCAGATATTCAATATACAAAGCTAGAAAAAAAAAAAGGAAGGTTAATTTAACAAATGATGCCTAAATTTTGTAAAAATGTATTTTTCATTACTATACCAAGAAAAATCAATTTGCTATCTAACCGAAATTTTCCTAATCATTTTTTATTAATTGAACAAACTTAATTAAGTTTGTTTAGTGCTGTAGATATAAATACCAATTAGAAATTATCCCATGACTACTAATGAGTCAAACTGTACACTTTTTGAAGTGAATTACGACCTACTTTATCTTAAACAGCTATTCCAACCACCATAAGGTTAAGAATGGCCAATAGCCTCCTGGTTAAGGATTGCATAACATTGATGGATTGTTAACAACCATCTCTTCACCTTGGTATGGCTAGAATGTTCAATTTCTAGTATATTATTATATCTATTTCAGTAAACAGACTTATTAGAGATGGTTCAAATAGCAAAAATAACCATAAAAACTTTAATTATATAGTAAATTAATATTTCCAATATATAGTAATAAATTACATATTTTAACAAAGTTTTGGTATCATTTGTAACATTAATAAAAAAGAAAAGATAAAAGAAGATATTAGGGAAAAAATAGGAAATAATCCTAGATTTATTTCTTTTTGATTTGTTAATGATGTTCCAATGAAAATGGAATCACAATAAGATCATTATTTGCTATTTCTCAGTAATCTAATTAGTCATTTCTTCAATCAACCTTATGTTGATAAAGTTAGATAAAAAATAAATAAATAAAAAGAAATTCTAAAGAAAGTAAAAGAGAGAGAAGGAAGGGTCAATAATATAATAGAGAAAAGTTGTTTTACTTCTACAAAGTTGTATAGGAACTAGCCTAACCCTTGTTTGTTTTGCTTTTGGTACTTCATTAATTGATTTTCAATTGATTAAGACAAAAAAATTCCATAAAAAGCGAAACTTTTTTTCTTAAACTACATTACTAACATTAAGAAAGATAACTATACCTAGAGTTAATAATAGATTTTTGTCTACATAGGATTAATATTACTTGCTAACTCATGGTTATAAAGGGGATAAACTCTTAACCCTATATGGATACCTGTTACTATATAGGTTATTGCATTCATATGCTTAATTGATTAATAATTTGCTTGTTTTACTTGAAGTGTGGTATGAGAGGTGAATCTCTTTAAGTTGTAGTTTACTCAACCCAATCAATCTTTTTGTAAGTTACTAAACAACTTGGCATGGGCTAAGATCCATTTGTAAAGCCAACCTTACCCCTATTCAAAATTTTCAAGACAGGTTTAGTTTTATGAGTTAGTTGGTGTATCTCAATTATACATAGTTTCCTTAATCTTTTTATTTGGCTAGGGGTACCGACTCTCTATGATCGTAGAAGAACTTACTATTCTAAAAGAAACATATTTATCCACAGGTATGATGGACAATTGAACCATGGCCCACTTACTCATACATGCTTAAGAGGCCTTTAGTCTCTTAGTAGAAGAATTCTCTCTTGTTAACTTATCAAGGATGAAAAATAGTGTACAGAAGAATGGTGGGCAAACCTTTTTAGATCTCCGCTTAGGTACGCCATTCTCTATATCATCCATTGTGCCGTTACCAACCACTCACTTGCTAAGGCTGGGTCACCGAGCATCGAGGTTGAGACCTTTGCACATCGAATCCTGCTTTGATCACCCGGACCCTTATGTGCCGAGGTTGACATATCGAGTGTCGAAGTTGAACTATTGAATGTCAAGGCTAAGACCAAGACCCCTGCATGTTGGGTACTTCTCCTTTGGACCACTACTATTAAATTGCAGCATTCCTTATTCGTCTCAGTAACTCCTGATGCTACTTATCTCCAATCGCCATATCATGACCTAAGCTTAGATGCTACACTCAAAGATTCTTTAGTATAGATCCACTGATGAGCTACTACCTATCCATTTTTTGATATTGTACTACTTTTCCTTTTTCGTTATTTGTCCTATTTATCCTTTCTTACATACTAGGAATCTCTTTTTCTTTTATTCTTTTTTATAATTTTCTTTATTTGTAATGTTGTCCTAAGAACTTGCTACAAATAGTCCCTTTCCCTAGTAGCTAAATTGGATTATCCTTCACTAATATTAAATATACTTATTCTTATAAGGTATTCCCCTCCGAGCACATTATGTTATACTTTTATCTAATCTTGTAGGATACTTCGAGATTAGTGGTAAGTAAACCTTGGCATTAGTTTATGCATCATATCAAGCGAGTGTCAATTTGTGTTGTATTCATTGATGAGTCATATCTTTCGAGTGATTTTACATAAGCTATTACATTCTGTTTGCTGAATAATCCATTTTATTTTCTTTTGTATCTCAAAGGACCAATTTGGCTCCTATTCCCTATGGTAAGTCCTAGTAATTACTAAGCTCTTAGGTATATCATATGATCTTAGTATCAAAGCTTGAGATTACAATCGAAAGTTATGTCAAAGTAGGTTCTGCTAGTGAATTGTTCTGTTATACTCTACTTTCCATTGGAAGAATAGAGCAAGTTTGTAGCTCATTATTTGAATCATGATTTTTTAAGTATGTGTAGGAATTTCTTGTGTGTGGAGTAACTTATGAAGCTTATATTGAGAATGTCAAACCTTTGTGTTCAAAGGGAGATTAATGATGTTAAGAGTGATGCTTATAGTTGTGGTTATGTTACCTAATAAATATGAGGAACAATTGATGAGCAGATACAAGATCTTATTGCTATTGTAGCCAATCTTACTGTTTTAGTATAAAGGGTCGTAGAGAATAAGTTGCAAGAAAGAGCTATTGTTAAATAGGATCGAGAAATGAGAGATAGGCTAAGAAAGCCAATGGGTGAATAGTGAGCCCCAAAGCCCATTCATATGAATGAAGCTCCACCACGATGTGCTAATAGAGTTGAGAGAAGGAGGCTTGAGTTAGATGAAATTGAGAAGTATGATAAGGAGGAGCAATACGATGGTATTGAGGAGTGTAACTTGAGGGCTCTAAGAGGAGCCAAGCATCTTAAAGTACAAATTCCAAGTTTTAATGGGTCCGATAGTGGTAACTACTACTTAGAATGGGAAGAGAAGATCGAAAAGGTGTTTGACTTTTACAATTGTGAGGATATTTTTTATATTAAGGTAGTTGCACTAGAATTTTTTGGTTATGTAGCAATGTGGTGGAAAAAGTTACAAAACATGTGTTGGAGGGGCTAACGTAAGATTTGGACGTAGAATGAAATGAATAGAGTTTTGAGGAATAGGTTTGTTCTAAAATATTATGAATAAGACACCTTCCAGTGACTCTAAGACTTGCGGTAAGGTAGCAGATCAGTGGACAATTATGTTCGAGAATTCCAATTGTTGATGTTCTAATGCAATGTCGACGAACTCAAGACTCGAGCTGTGGTACGATTCATTTTAGGGCTTAAGACTAAAATTGGCTATGTTGTGGAGATATAGAGACTTGGGACTCTAGATGAGGCCATCCAAGTGGCATAGATAGTTGAAAGGTAGAGCCAGATTAGCCAATTAGGATTGTCGAGTAGAAGTGGTATATCGAGTCAACTAGGACATGACTAAGCATTAAACAATCCTAAGGTAGATTGCCTAGGTGCCAAACTAACTAGAAGAAGGTCAAGGAGTCTGAGGTTTGAAGGGACCAAGGTTAGAGCTTAGGGAAAAAGACCCAAGAAATCAAATGTTTCAAACGTATTGGCTATGGACACATGGCTAGTCAATGTCCAAACCAACTTATCATAACCATCAACGAAGATATGTCCAAGTTTGAGGTGGAGAGTGCTAGTGAAGGAGAGGGTGAAGATGGAGTTAATCAGGGACTAGAAGGATTTTTGGAAGATCCTAATGTCATGATCCCACCTGAACTTAAGGCTAAGTATTGTCTCATCGTTCGACAAACTCTCAGTACATTTATGGCGGATGAGAATGAGCAGAAGGAGAACCTCTTCCATAGAAACTATTGAGCAAATGGCAAACTATGCACATTGATCATTGATAAGGGAAGTTATACCAATGTCATAGTACAAGGAGTAGTTAAGGCTCTAAAGTTGCCGACCTATTCGTACCCTAAACCATATAAGATTCATTGGTTAAATGAGAAGGGAGGTCCACCTATTTCTAAGCAAGTTAGAGTACCCATTACTATTAGAGATAGATATAAGGATGAGGTGTTATGCAATATCTTTCCCATGTGTACTTCACACATCTTACTTAACTAACCTTAGCTGTTTGATTTAAGGGTATTGCATGATGAGTATAAGAACACCTATATGCTCCAAAAAGACAGGAAGAAGGTCATACTGACCCTTATGAGTTTGTAGGAAGTACAAGAGTCACAAGAGAAGATTGCTTGATCCCTACAGTGGAAGTCCTTAATGATTTTCCGTACTCAATTTTCTCGAGAAGTTAAGGTAGAGGAGATTGTGCTCCTATTAGTTAGGAAACTCCTGGAGTTAAGAGAAGCAAGTAGCTTAATTTTCGAAGTGTAGATATTATTACAGGAGTATGCCGACCTCTTTCCTATTGAGATGCCTAGAGGTTTACTGTCCATCAGGGCTATAGAACATTGCATTGATCTTTAACCCGAAGCTATTCTTCCGAATTAACCTACCTATAGGCTTAACCTTGAGCAAGCAGTAGAACTAAAGAAATAAGAAGATGAGTTGATTGATCATGGATATGTTCGAGAAAGCATGAGCCCTTTGGCTATGCTAACTGTTCTAATACTAAAGAAAGATGACACATGGAGAATTTACATTGATAGTCAAGCTATTAACAAAATTACTATTAAATACTGATATCCAATCTCGCGATTGGATGATATGCTTAATGAGTTGCATGGTGCCCGCATCTTTCAAAGATGGATTTGAAGAGTGGTTACCATCAAATATAGATGAGGCTTGGAGATGAATGGAAGACGGCCTTCAAAATAAGAGATGGTTTGTTTGAGTAGATGGTGATGCCATTTAGTCTGACAAACGTATCAAGTACTTTTATGTGACTCTTGAATCATGTCCTAAGACCACTAATTGTAAATGTGTTGTTATGTATTTCAATGACATTTTGGTCTATAACATCGATCTCATCTCTCATGTTGGACATTTAAGATCTGTGTTTGATACTTTCTAAGTCGAGAGGTTATTCGACAACTTAAAGAAATGTATGTTCTGCTAGAGTGAGGTTGTATTCCTTGGATATGTTGTTTTAAAGAGAGGAGTCCAAGTTGATAATGAGAAATTCAGAGCTATTCTTAAGTAACCAACACCAACTAATGCTACCGAAGGAAGAAGTTTTCATGGTCTCGCTTCATTCTATCAAAGATTCATTTAGAACTTCAGTTCCATAATTACTCTACTGACCGAATTGACTAAGAAGAACTGTGAGTTCAAGTGGTTTGAGAAAGCATAGAAAAGTTTTGAAGAGATAAAGTCCAGGTTGGCATTAGCCTTAGTACTTGCCTTATGAAATTTTAAGAAAGTTTTTGAACTAGAATTTGACGTGTTTGGAGTCGGCATTGGTATTGTTTTTATGCAAGAGTACTAACTAATTGCCTATTTCAGTGAGAAACTCAAGGGAGCTACCTTAAATTATTTGATGTATGACAAGGTTTGGAGTCGACATTGGTGTTGTTTTTATGTAAGAGCACTGACCAATTGCCTATTTCAATGAGAAACTCAAAGGAACTACCTTAAATTATTTGATGTATGACAAAGAGTTCTATGCCCTTATTTGAATACTGTAGAATTGGCAATATTACTTGCTGTTGAGAAAGTTCATCATCTACTCAAATCATGAATCTCTTAAACATCTCTAAAGGTAACAAAACTTTCTCGGTGTCATGCCAAATAGGTTGAGCTCCTAGAGTCTTTTTGCTGCGCTTTCTCTCGTCAACATGCCCTTATTACAGCATTGCAAGCTAAGATACTTGGATTTGGCACCTTGCTTGATCAATATAAGCATGATCCATATAAGCATGATCCATATTTTGGGCCCTTAGTGGCAAAGTGTAATGTTAGAAGAGTTGTGGATGGATATTATTTGAGCTAAAGGTTTTTGATGAAGGGTAAACAAGTTTGTAAGTTGAGTGGTTTGGCTAGAGAGTTACTCATCCAAGAAACTTATGTTAGAGGTTTAGCCAGCTACTTTAGAGAAAAGAGAATATGTGTCGAATTCTTAAAAGGTATAAGGTGTATAAACATGTAAAGGGGAGAAAAGAGCCAGATGGAGAGTATGCACTTTTACCCATACCTGAGCAGTTATGGACTGACATAAGCATGGATTTCATGCTTGGCATACCCCGAAGTCCAAGAAGACATAACTTTATTATGGTAGTGATAGATCAATTTAATGAGATGAGTCACTTCATCCCCTACCATTGAACCAACAATGTTTTATCTATTATTAACCTCTTTTTACAGGAGATCATATAGCTGGATGGAATACTAAGAAGTATTGTGTCCGATTGTGACTCGAAATTTATGAGCTTCTTTTGGAGAACCCTATAGAAGAAGCTCGACACTAAGCTCATGTTTAATATTTCTTGTTACCCATAGATAGATGGCTAGATTGAAGTAGTGAATAGGATAGTCGGCAACCTCCTATGATATGCTTTTGGGAAGAACCTACATCATTAGGATCTATGCTTACCTATCATTGAGTTCACTTACAACCACTTAGTTCACAGCTCGATAGGAAGGTCAACATTTGAGGTCGTTTATGGACCTAACTTGAACTTACCCTTGGATATGGTTATTTTCCCCACCACTCAAGGGGAAATTCAATTTAACTTGTAGCATATCGAGGAGTTCTAGAAGTTGCATCAAAAGGTCGTCGAACAACTGGCCCATGCTGTGGCTCGACAGTAAGAATAAGAAAGTCGAGGGAAGGAGGCAAGTTATTTATAGTCCTAGAGACCTTATCTAGATCTACCTCAACAAGGAGCATTTCCCTAAGAAAAGGACAAAAAGCTATCCCCCAAGTTAGATGGACCTTCTCGGATCCTTAGGCGTATCAATGACAATACATATGAGCTTAAGCTGCTTGAATGATATAATGTATCTATTACCTTCAATATTGTTGGCATAACGCCTTATGTACCTAACAAAGAAGAAAACCAAGATTTGAGGGCAAATATTCAACAACCTTAAGGAACTGATGTACAACCAAACCTTAACCTACTTACTTACGCACGCCTAAGAGGCCTCTAGTCTCTCACTAAAAGAAGTCTCTCTCGTCAACTTGCCAAGATCGAGAAATAGTATATGGAATAATGGTGGGTAAACTCTTTGAGGACTTTACTTAGGTATGGCATTCTTTGTATTAGCCCTTGTACCGTTGCTGACCACTCACTTATTGAGGCCGGGTTACTAAGTACCAAGGTCGAGACCTCTCCATATTAAGTCCTACTTAGATCACTTGAAACCTCATATGTTGAGGCTGAGCTACTGAGTGTTGAAGTTAAGACCTCTACATGTCGAGTACGTCTCCTTTGAGCCACCATTATTGCATAACGGCATTCTTTATTAGTCTTAGCAGTTGGTGTAAGCTATCTATAGCCGCCATATCATGACTCAAGCTTAGCTACTGTGTTCGAAGATTCCTTAATATAGATCAACTATGGGTTGCCACCTGTCTATTTTCTAACATTGTACTACTTTTTCATTTTCGTCATTTATCCTATTTACCCTTTCTTACATACTGAGAATTTATTTTCCTTTTAATTTTTCTTTTGTAATTTTCCTTATTTATAATATTGTCCTAAGGACTTACTATAAATAGTCCCTTTCCCTAGTAGCCAAAACAAATTATCCTTCAATAATATTAAATATACTTATTCTTATGGGACATTCCCCTCCAAGCACATTATCTTACACTCTTATCTAATCTTGCTGAATAGCTTAAGATTAGTAGCGAGTGGGCCTTAGCATTAGCTTGAACATCATATCAAGCAAGTGTCAAGTCGTATTGTGTTCGTTGGTGAGTCACATCCTTTGAGCAGCTTCACATAAGCTATAACATTCTATTTGCTTAATAATCCATTCTATTTTCTTTGATATCTCGAAGGATCCATTTGGCTTTTATCTCTTACTGTAAGTTTTAGTGATTATTGAGGTCTTAAGCACATCAAGGTATGGCAATTAGAATGTGATAAGTTGGCACATGCCATTAGTTAGAATCACATGCACTTTAAACATGAGATAATTGTCAAGTAGTGGATGCGTATGTCAAACGACTACTCATAGGGATACCAATACTAAGCCTTATTTAGGGCAAGACAAATAAAATCATTGTCTTTTATTCTAAGTAAGGGGCACTTAGAGCAATAGAGAAAATTTTGTTTTATAAGCCTTTATACAACAAATTTAAGGCTTAAGGTAGCAAAAAAGCATAGATGCCTCAAACCTTTTTTAGCGTTGATATAGTTGGTGGTTATGCAATTGGTTAAGGCCTCACTTTATCCCACTTTGGAGGTTGAATTTGTGGCACCTAGTCAATAATATGGGAGGCTCCATAGTTAAGTGGGTTATTCCTTGAATTTATGATTTGTCGTGGCAATATATGTCTTAGAGTTATGTAAGTGGATTAAATGGGGTAACCCAACTTGGCCTATTTGGATCCGTAGGTTAAACGAGCTAACTCATCATAATCCGTTCAATAAATTGGTTAGAATTTGTTGGCCTTAACTCAAACTACATAGGTTAATGGGTTTAATAGGTTAGTCCATTAATCTAACATATTTATGCATATTGGTGAGTCAATATATCTATTTAACCCGTTTATACATTCTAATAGGTCATATAGGCTAACTCACATCCTATAAACAATAGATTTTACTTTTTATTTAAAATATACAAAATGAAAAAGGCCACAATGATCGTGTATCATTTTACATAGTAGCATGATGAATTGACTCGATTTTTTTTCTTAAAATATGGATATTATAATTATAACATCTTCATAATATGGATATTTTAAAATGATGGAAGATATGAGAGATGGAACTTGAAAGGAAGATGGAAGAGCAAAGAGAAGAAAGTTAAAAAGAAGAATGAAGAAGATGATAATGAATAGCTATGTTAATATTTCCTTTTAACTTCGACAGTTGGTAGATCTGCTCGAGGGTTAAATGGGTTAGACCACTTTAACCCGTAAGTTAAATGAGGTGCACTTAGTAAGCTCACTTTTTGAATGGGTAAAAATTTCAATCTTAACCTATATTTTAAGTTTGTTGTTGGGTTAGCCCACAAGCCATAAGACATTTGCACAATTCTAACTATACCTGTCCATTGGGATGATTAAAGTGCTATACACCTCATGAAGGATCTGGTGCATCATTAGTGAGTAAAAGATATTGATGTTCATTATTGGTATAACATGTTATGTAGAGAAAATTAGTCCATATGTGAATTTAACTAATATGATGTGTAAATGCCTTTGCATCAATAACTTTAAACTTCATCTTGACATGATCAACGTTGCTCTACGAGCAAACTAGGCTTAATGATGCAGCGTATAGCATGAAAACACAATATGTATAGATATTAAACATTGTATTAATTTGCAAGATGATGAATGAAACTTATTCATAGGATACTTATTGATAGGAATCAGCCTACGATAATCTCCAAGTCAAGGCCAACCTATTCTGAATAAAGGCCAATCTATCCCTAGCCGAGTCTGACCTACCTTATCCGAGGCTGAGCTTATACTAGAAGGTCGAAAAGGGAAAGAGAAATAACTTAGCTATAGCTTTATTAGCTGTCGAGAAAATGAAAGACCAGCCAATTGTCCCAAGTCCAAAGATCAACTCAATATGGCATAATAAGTCTAGTGCCAACTAATTTTAATGCTCGTCAACCTTAGGCCAACCTTAGAAGCAGCTTGGCTAAGTACTATAAGACTTAAGTGACTCTAACCCAAACTAGGATGTCCAACTACTGGCCTCACCTAATTTGGATCATATTTATTCTAAGACAGCTCAAATGACCTGTATGCTGACCTCCCTATTAAATGTACAGTTTTGTACACTTTGTAAAGATTTTTTTTATTTTAGTTGTAGGACTACTTTATTTACATTTTTTCTACTAGGGTTTTAAGATGCACTATAATAGTAACTTGTAAGTTGTAGACAACAAATATTGATAAATCATTAAGAGTATTTTTCTTAGAGAAACCTTTCTCGTGAACTAGCTTTAAGCTTGTCTCTCCTTTTTAGTGATTATTAAGTGTGCTATTCTTCTTTAATCTTTCTTGTGTTATTATCAATCTTCTTCTTAAGATTGTGGTGAACCTGTATTTGAGCAAGTTAGTAAGTCACATTTAACCCTCATTTGAAACTTAAGGTGTTAATTTAGTAGTCATGAGTTGTATAGAACCTTATTTCGAGCTCAAATCCGATTACATTTGTGTCTTGATGCGTAATATCTATATATGTTCACATCCCAAAACCTGACTCCACTTATTGAATTGTCACTTCCATTAAACTATGAATACCCATTCGTAGTAGTGACTACTGTTATGACTCTAAATGGAGCCTAGTAGGATTGTTTAAAATTTTCGTATCATGTGTTCACCTATGATCTAAAAATCACATTGTAAGTTAGAGATTGCAAAACTCTAAACAATTAATCATTAAAGTTTCGATTCTTAATTTAATTAACTTACTATAGCATAATGTGACTATGGATATCCGATAAGTTATAGTCCATCAGAACTGTAGAGAATCAATATATCCTACCAAATGATAAGATTAGGTTGTAAAGTTTTAAAACTCAAACTTACAAAAGTCATAAAATTTGAATATAGTATTAATTATTTTATGTAATATTTCAAATCATTTACACAATCTATCCTTAGATTCTAACTTTTAATCACCTCGACACTAGTAATCAATACTCGGCTCTTAGCTTATGCCCAATTATCTAGCAACTTGGAAGAGAAAAATATTAGGGAGTAAGCTACAAAAGTTTAGTGAGATATCCTTCATACTATACCATCAAATAAGTTATCAAACAGTTTATTATTAAACATATGAATGCATGAACAAGTAATATGCCAAACAATATATGTAGTTGACATGTACTACATATAACATTAGATTTAACGCCCTCTGAAGTAAGGATTGGAGATACATCGGCACCAATCACAATTGAGCTTTAGCACCTATGTTTTTACCTATATATAAATATATATAGAAATTCCTTGTTTCACAAAACAAGTTTTGATTTCGAACAGTCAATAATATACAAATATCTAAGTTTAGCAGTAGGATAACCCCTACAGTCCACGCTCATACCCTACAACGGTGGTCTCTAAATGCGACCCTCTATCACCCACGATTAACATCTTGGGTACCAAGTAAACTCGTGAACCAAGGGTAAGGTCTTATTGTACTGGTACTCCTGTACTGTACTAATCAAATTATGTAGGAATCCATCTCTATAAGACCCTTCATTACTAACCGCGTGAGGTGATGGCTAGAACATTATATGCAATGATTGTACTTGATCCATTTGATTTTAGTTAAGTTAAATATAATTAAGTTGACTTATGAGGTGATAAACAAATATCAACAAACCATTCAATTATGCAGTAATAAATCAGGCAATCAATTATTCAGCTATTATGTTTTACAATCTTTTACACAATACACAACTAGTAGTTAGACACATGCATAACCTATGCCCTCATGCATCAAATTATTAATGTTTACTTTAGGTGCATTAATTACAAGCACAACATAAGTATAGTCATTAGAAGTATTCACTTGGTCATTGAGTCTATCAACTGTCGTAATAGTTTGCTTGGTAAGTTAATATCCGTATTGGGATCACTTAATATTTAGGAAATATGAAAAATAATAAGTTTGGGATTGAAATAACTAAACTAGAATACTAAGTTGTATTGTTTACTTAACTCTGCAATTGATTTGAGTAAAATTGTTGATTCAAGTTTTTTATTGAATCGCATATAACTTTTTCGATTTAGCTTGCATCTTTATGAACTTATAGTCCATTTCGATTGTTTTCAAGTGTACAGACTCGTAGCAAGGTTCATTTTGGATGCTGTAACTTATAGTTTTGAATGTGATATAAAAATATCACAAGTTCATTATTTCAACTTAAAAAGCTATAAAATATTAATTTAAGCTTTTCTTAGTATATTTATGATTTAATAATTACTTATATCATATAATTTGGAAATTTCTTATTTTAAGCCTATTTTATTATAATTACTTATTTTTACCTATTTTTGAGATTTTAGAATTATTAATTCCAATTTTTCTACTTAATTAATTTATTATTATTATTATTAATTATGAAAATTAATTAATTTACAACAAATAGCAATGTGGCAATACGTGAAAGTGCCACATGTCAAGCTTGCACATTTTTCCAAATTTTTCATTATTTTCTATTTTATTATATATTTTATCTTACTTTATTTATTAAATTATTAATATAGTATATTGTATAAACTATTTAATTATACTCATATTCTTACATATATTTCACTATTATATACATACGTTTATACGTATATGATACGCTATATATTAAATTATTCTATCCTTATTTGTACATTATGTACAAGTATATTATACACTTATTTATACTTTACATACTTATGTACATATATGATCACACTATATACGTATATATATATACTAAAATACAAAATATTATTAATAATATGTATACTTATTATTTTATACATACACATATACATATGGAAAATACGAAATAAGTATATATACATAATATACGTATATACATATCACATGCTAAAATAAATATTATGTACATATATATACCTTTATATATAGTCATGGATATATTATATATAATTAATTAAGTAAAATACTAAATATATATACATGTATATAAAGAAAATATTTAGTATACATACATATTCTACTTAAGAAAAATACTATGCACATATACACATACCTATATATATATATATATCAATACCTAAATAGTGAAAATACTAAATATATACTATATGTATTCTTATTTAAACATACATACATATACATATACTGTATGTTTACATAATAATACATTTATACATGACCACATAATATGTTTATACACAAATAGAGAAAATACTTAATACCTATGTACATATTTATTTATGCATACACCTATGTACATGTAATTAAATATGTAACAAAATACTTAATATATATATGTACATACTATATGATATACATATGCAAAAGTAAAATAAATATACTTACCTAAATATCTTAGCAAGATAGTGGTTGAATTTTCTTAGTTTTCTTCTTCTTCTTTTACTTTTAATATTCAGTAAATTATGTGTATGTTACTTGCTTTGCTTTGGTTTTTGTTTTCTTTCTCTTTTTGTTTTTGTTTTTTTGGTTATGTTTGCTCTTAGACGTAAAGAGTAGGAGAAAACATGAAAAAAAAATAAATAAAGAACAAAGAAATTTACAAAGCAAATGGCCAAATTCTTGTATTAATTATGGTAGGACATGCAATCATAGCTTTTGATTTATTCTTTATAATTACAACACTTGGAGATTTGAAGGAAAGAATTGAAAAACGTGGGTTGCTATGCACTTCAACGTGGCAGCAACGAAAAATAAGAAGAAAGAAAAGAAAAGAAAGGAAAAGGAAAATAAAATAAAAAAAAATTATATGAAAATTTTCCAAATGTAAAAGAAAAAAAATAAAAATAACATATATATATATATTGAAATTTTATGAAAATTTATCAATTTAATTAATACTCATTACAATTATAATTTTTATAAGTTATTTTAACGTTTTCGTTAAAAGTTTTACACGATTACGCGATTTCACGATTTAGTCGATAATTATAATTGATTACGATTATATTACTATTAAGTGATATTTATTCATTTTATAAGTTTAAAGTTATAGTTTTAGGGTTTCGATTAAGTTTGGGTTCGATTTTAAGTATTTGTACATATATCAAATTTAGGATTTTTGTATGTAATTTAGGTTTCGATCAATTTTCTAGGGTTTTTTACTACTTATAATATATTCGAATTTATAGTTTATTAAATTTTTATCTTACTCGGCTTTAATGACTCGTAAGCTTCGTCTCTACTCTTAAATAGCTAAATTTGTGGTGTTTACAATTTCTGCATACTCTTGAATTGTATCACATATAGTCCAAAAACCTAAAATTATCAAAGAAATAGAATAATTGAAGTCAAGAAAAGTAAGAAATAAAATAAGATAAAATAAAATAAAATAAAATTTCCTAAACTATCAAAACACCTTTAACAGCCTAATATCCTATAAAAATGTACAAATTTAACTTCTAAAAAGGCACCAAACAAGCCAAAGAAGAGTAATATTAGTCTTTATTGTCATATTATGGAATCTTTAATTTATAGTCTATTTTGGTTCTATGCTTTCTGAAGTCCAGCATATTTGTGCTCTTTAGAGCTTGTTATTGTAGTTACCTAAATCTCCTTTATTATTTTCTTACTCTTACTTTTAACTGAAGCATTTCATCTTCCTCCCCTTAAAAAGAATTTTTTTCTCTAAAAAAGTCTCATCTCATGTGAGGCCTTAGTTAATTAAGTACTCTAGTCGCTAAACTAACCAATCTAAGTTAGGACGTTTAGAATGGTTTAGGGCTTTTAGAAGATTTTTTCTAAATTGAGCTAAATTTTAATGTAAGGTCATAAAACTTAGATGAAGAGTACTAGTTGGATCAATTTCCCAAAATAGCGTATATATAATATTTAATTTCAATAAATTGTATTCTTATAAGGTATGTTCATTAATTTCCAAAAACTCAATGTTAGAGCCTTGAAATGTAATGAGCTGTTAGAGATAAATTATATATGTAATAAAATTACTATGGGACATAAAATAACGTATGGAATATACATATATATATATATGTGTGTGTGTACGTGTGTGGGTGTGTCGTATGTAATTTTCATACATATATTTAGAATTGAAATTAATTAAAATACTTGAAAATAGCACTTTTAAGCCAAAATAAGTTAATTAAATCCATAAAAAATGACAGGACATCAAGGCAACTAGAAATCATCATAATAGGCATGTGTCTTCAAATGGATTGGTGTTGAAGATAGGAAGAAAATTTCATGCAATATATAAGCTTAGAATTTGGAAGAGAGAGAAAGAAAATTTCATTTTCACCATCCTTGAGCTTAGAAAATCCAAGAAAATCCTCTACAACATGTTGTTTAGGTAAAGTGAATTTTCGGAAAAATCTAAGTGAGTTGAAGCGATCAAGGAATTGAAATTAAAAAAAACAACAAAATTGGTGTGCATTTGAGGGGATAGAATGAGTGTTGGTGCAGAGGAAATCTAGGCGCCAATCATCACCACCAAGTGATAGAGTACCTAGCGGTTAGGTCAATTGATAAGGTAGTGGTTGTTGACATTGGCCAGAGTAGCTAAATCCAATGAGGATTCTCTTTGATCTAATTTTGAATAATTTTGGAAAATATAAAAAATTCCTAGAAAATAATAAAAAAAAATTTCCTACATATTTTTATGCATAAAATCTAGAAAAAAAATAATATTTTGTATAAATTTGGTAGTTATCATATACTTTCTTAAGAAATTGAAGAAATGAGACAATTTTTTATGTTGAAATAAATAGAGTTAATGATGTAGTTTACACTTCAATTTTTTTTAAACTATTTTAGTTAATACTAAACTGCTATGTGAAAGTTTTTCGTAAAACTATTTCCTAAATTTTTAAGTGATTTTTGAGCCCTAAATTATGTATTAAATTGTATTTTTAGTGGAAAATAGCCTATTTTATTAATAACCCTACTTGGATTCTGTGTTAGATCAGTTCTTGAAGTATATGTATTGATTTTGGATGATTATATGGAGTAATAAAATGATGAGTTGTATAAAATTGTTGTTCGGTCTTTAAAAGTGAGTAATTTAGGACATTGGTTGAAGGCAGAAGATAGCTTAAAGGTTCTAGAAATGATTTTTTTGCATTATAACGTACTAAAAAAAATAGGTCAGAGGCAATTTATGAGAAATGCAAAAACAAGGGATTCAGAAGCTTAGTGAAAATTTGTTTTTCTTAAAAATGCTAGGAATAAAAAAGTGAGAAGTTAGCTCAAAGGATAAAACTAAAACCATGAGTGACCCTTGTGTAGCTCAAATGATAACTCAGAGGATATTTTACTAGAGAAAGTTACTATAGAATCATTTAGAACCCAGCTTAGAGGATTTGGTAGTTTCGGATAACTTATAAAAATCATTGATTAGTTAAGAAATTATGATTTGTAAAAGAGAATGGTATGATAAGAAGTTATTATAGAAGCTAACTCAGAATCAAGTCAGAGATTGAATGAAAACCAATTTACAACAAACTAATTACTAACAAGCAAGTATTGAACTAGTATATGTATATATATTCATGACTTTTAATTGACTATAGAAGTACTTCCTCTTGTTAAGTGAGGAAGTTCCTACTAACGAGTAAATTAGGATCATATGAATAGCTAGGTAAGTGAAATTGTATGTATAGGTATAGGTTTACATCCGACTGTCTTTGCATATGATTATGATGTTTGTCTAAATTATGCTTAGAAATTGTTGTGTAAAGTACTTAACTTACACTTACTTGGTGAATTGTGAATCTTTTGGTTTGTAAATGGAGTAATTGGTTGAATATTGCTTAGATTTGCATTGGTGGTACTTGGTGATACTGTATTTTATATAATGTTGGTAATTTTTTATGTGATGAACTCTAGACTTGGTTGTGAGTAAAACATATGAAGATTTATACTATAACAAGTATTCAAATCAGAAGCTATTTCAAAAGAAAATTTAGAGCATAAAGTAAAGACATAAAGAATATGATAAGCTTTGTTGATATACTTGATGTAATTGAGAATTGGTTGATGTATTCATAGCATAACATGAAAATGACTTATAGGTCAATTTTCTTAAAACTTATGGTTTTGTTAGGCTAAGTTTACAAAGCTGGGTTTTGTACATATAGTTTTGCATTGACCAAAACTTCAACCATGCTCTGTGGGTTTTTGCTAGGTTGAGATGTTTTGCTAGGTTTTGAGATATATTCTTCGAATGCCTAAATTTGTAGTTGAATAAACTAAATGAGTTGCTAAGCTAGCTAAGATGTTGATACTAATGCATGTTATGTACATTAATATAGCATATAATTTGCATTAACTTATTTGCTGCTCCAATATTAACTAAATATGAAATTTGAGTGTTTATGTTTACGTACTTTGGTGTATTATGCTTGTTTTTCACTCTCACTCAACTCAACAGTGGCCGAAGGAATAAGTTTTCTCTTATCCTTAAGTTAAGATTCAGCTTTTTGGGGCGTCACCAGTGATAGGGATAGACTTTTGGAGAGTGATAGATAGAGTTAGCTATTTTGAAAGTAAAAGTATCACTAAATAAGTATAATGAAGACCTAGAAGTTTAAGTAAATTTTAGCATTTGAGTTTTGAAAATTGTAAACAATGTAAATATTTGTAACCAAAATCCTACTGCTGAACTCCTTTAAGCACCAAGTATATAATGAAGTATTGTTTTGTTAAGAATTAAGCTTATTTTTAATAGTTTTACCTATGTAATGGAGCATCCTATGTAATGGGGCATATGTGACATCTCATTACATAATAATGAGAACCTATATTGGTTTGTCTTAGTATAATTTTTGCATGTAGCCAACAATTATTAATTCATCAATTCATTCCACAACATAATTTGTTAGTATCTTCATTATCTTTCTATTTTTATAAAGTTTTTCATGTAACATAGCACGAATGCTAATAGGAGTAAAATTAGTAAATCTTGACTTTCCACTAACTCGAGCCCAACCTAAATTCTAACAACTCAACTTGACAAAAGACGAACTATACACAACAACCCGAATTAATTTGATACAACAAAACTCAAAGCCAAATAAATATTATAGCTTCACAAAGGATGCACATGAGGCCTGTGGATTCACTATTGAACTCTATCTATATGTACATGTCAATGTACATTCCATTTCCATCATTTTTGTTTGAATTACTTCATTTCTTATTGTTTTGCTACTCTTTATAAGATCTAGTAAGACAATTTGGTTTATTCTAGGTTATCTATCATTATTTCTACTATTACAACCCAAATTACTATATTTGTTGTATAAGTTTTGTAGTTGTCTTTAGAGTTGGTGATTAAGATGAACATATGGTTATTTTTGGGGTTTTTGAAGGAAGCTTTATTCTCTAGTTTTATGGTTTTGGTTTTAACAATATATTCTTTATCAATATACTGGACATCTCAATTGACCTAAAGGTGCTATGGGTGACTATTGATTGAGTTGGGAGTTATTATTTCTTTACTTTTGTGATTATATGATTTCTTCCCATAGAAGATAGAGGGGAAATTTGATCTTTTATAGGTATTCACCTGCATGATCTGTCATGTAAAGCTCAAGGTTAAATCTAATGGATCTCCAACTATTCAATCTTACATTTGATGATGTCAACTACATTCAAAGCAACCTAAATGAATTTACGAGAAGTCAACATTTGTATATTTAGGATGTCAAAGCATGTATACATAAATAGATTTTCTATAGCACTTACATCCATTAATAGATTCCCTCATAGGTATAAAATAATCTAATCAAATAATCATGGATACAATCAATTTCAATAAAATAATTAGCAATATGCATGTTAAGCTCAAAACAAATAATAGCAATCCATTTCAAAGTACTAGTTTCATATTTTTAGGTTCACAAATATTTAGATAGCCAACATAAAAATAATATAACTTAACTTTTGTTCAGGTTGATTAGTCTATCAAGTCTTAAAGTTCAGTCATTAGTTTTAGATCTCAATAACAAACATAACATTGAAGCCTTTAGTATCGTACTTGCTTAAGTCTTACTCTCATTCTTACCGTCCTAGAAGTACATGCCTTAGGTTAATCAAACCTAAAGCTCATATACCACTTTAATTGTTACGCTCCGAAACCTAAAAAGGCATTGATGGCTACCATGTGTTTTGCTTAGGTGAAATGCATAAGGCTTACTTAACTAACTAGAGTTTGAACTAGTTTTAGTTTCCATGAAAATCTTAAATTTAGCTTCTGAATAAATACATTATGCATCATTTTCTTTTTTTTTTGTTATTTTTTTTAAATCAAGAGAAATTTCGTCTATTTCTTAAATAGTCCCAAATTTACAAAAGCTGTAAAATCACCTATTGATAACATTTAAATACATATATTTACATTTTCAATAGCTAGCCTTAATGGTCTTTAAAGATAAAAAAAGTTTAAGTCTTATAAATCAGAATCCACATGTGCTTACTCGGGCTCAACTAGATAAAGATTAAATGTTAATCTTTTATTTGTAGACCTTTTTAGTGCTAAAAAAGAAACTAATAGTTTTATTAAGCTATAGGTTAGCTTGAAGCATTTTGCATATCTACATGCCCACATATCATTCCACTACCCATTTGAATTGTAAGCAATGATGACCAGTAAGAGAGTTTTCGTTCCCTAAAAATGAATAAAGATTGAGCCTGAGCAAGCACAATACAAAAGAGCACAAAGAACTTATGATATGAAGTACATGTTCCTAAACTAATATAGCAACTAGGGTTCATTAGATAATTAATATATAGTAAGGCAACCAAAAAGAAAAACAACCAAAAAATACTTATCACTCTACCATAATAAAGAACTGAGAGGCTTTATCTCATAGGGTATTAGGAGGTGTTATGCTAGTCTTCAATCTCTATGATAATGCTCTATTGTAGTCTCATATAGGGATAGTAGCCATTATGTTAATGTAACTAATATTAGTGATCGCTACACAAATATCATTAGCCGTTTGAGCTACTACATAATGGCCTAAGCACATATAAACTATCATGTTCTAAAGCTAGGTTTACAACCTTAGTTTTTATCTAAGGGTATTGTCACTGGATTGATGACCAAGCAGCAAGCAACAAGCAACAAGCAATTACTAAGCCAAGTTTACATTTAGTTTTCTCATTAAGGTTTCATCCTAACAAGTGGTAAACATGGTTAATGCATACTTTTATTGATAAGCTCGGTCCAAATGCCTAAAGGGTTCCATATGATCTAGTATGCATCTATTAGGAGTAAAGTAAACATGTATTAGCCTTTGGTCGTTCAACTATAAAAGTCTTGTTGAGTTCTCTTCATAATTTTTTATAATAACAAAATGTATTTATCGACTAATGAATTTTATCAAATGTACAGGAAATGTAAGATTGAATGGTTTATTTGACTTTGACTTAAAAATAGCTCAAAGAATTTGTTGGAGAGTTCAATCTACCTCTATTTAGTTGAATAGACCCTTAATCAAAGAGTTAGAATTATAGTATAAGATCCAAGTTCGAAGAGTTTTTTGGAGACTTCATTTGAAGCTAACAAAAGAGAGTTCAAAGATTTGTTTAGATACTTCATATTAAGTTAATAAAAAGAAAGTACAAAGAATTATTCAAAGACTTCATTAGAAAGTTTAGAGACTTCATATGCAGTGTGAAGTGAAACTGGTTGTGTGCATTGTTAGAGAATTAGTTAGAAGGTTGGCTTGGAAGATATGAAATAAAAGTTTCAGAATGATTTTATAAGGTGGATTTATTTATAAGATTAAAGACCTAACTCTACTTTATTGAATATATTTGGGTAATGTACTCAATTCCATTTTATACAAGTTGGATTTAAATCCACAGGGATCAATATTAATAAAAGAGGATAAAATATTAAGATTGAATTTTTTCTTAAGTTAACAAAATTTAATTTAAATGAGAAATTTGGAAATTCATTTGCCATAAGGTGTTATAAATCACAATTTGGTCAATAGTTTTTATATATAAGAGCTACATTTAAGTATTTTTTTTATTCATGAGTTTATTTTGTAGTAATTTTGCTCAAGGACCAAACCTCAAATTTTCGGCAATTATGCTTCTAAGGAAAATGATCTAAGTGGTTAGATATAAAAGAAATATGGATGATTCTAAGGATAAGGATTAATTTGAAAATGATGTGGATAGGATTTGAATTTCAAGTCAACGATATGGATAATGTTTTAAGTTTGTTAGGATTTTATTATTTAAATCTGCTGATGAATAGCCATAATATTTTGAGATTTTTACTTGTCATATCAAGTTTTTATTTTTTTTTTTAATTTAGCTTGATTATCATTGAAGGCTATTTCCATATTTAAAAGTAGGATGTGGCACCAAAATTATGAGCAAATAATGTCTATTTATTAAGACTTTATTCAAAGATAAAGCTTGCGAAAGTTTAGAAAAACTATTGGCCATGTATCACATAAAAATTGAGATCTGTTACCCTATTTAAATTTAAGTTTAAGATATTTTCACAAGTTAAGGGATTAAGTAATGATTTGCTTTTTAAAGATAAAGGTTAAGTCATTAAATATCAAGATCTAACTATTAAAGCATTCAATTATTTAAAAACAACTCTTTCAAAACACTTTTTGCATTTGATATGTAGTATTAATCTTGTGGAAAAGCTCTTATTAGGCATTGTTAGAGAGTTCGTAAGAGAGTTTACCGAAGTTTCATATTTATCTTTTATCCTTTTTTTTTAGGGAATTCTTTTGAGAGCATTATTGCACTTCTCATATTGATTGTAAATATCATGAAAAGTGCTTAAGTGTTGTGATTGTTGGATGAGTTATGCTAGATCTCTATAGATATGTAGTTAGCCGTGTAAAAGGCTAGATAGGAAAAGTAGAGATTTGCAACTATCAAGTATTGGCTAGCTAATTGTAGCTTCATTTTAATTTTGTTTGGTTGATTAGTGGAATGATACTAGTGAGGAAGATTGGGTCTCTAGAAGTAGAGTTAAAAGAGAATAGTAGGTATAAAGCTGAAACTCTTTAAATCTTAAGCTTGATTCTCCTCCCTATAATTTTATATTCTGTTACAATTTTTATTTTTGTTGTATTAGCTCATTTAACTATTAAATTACCACAATTCACTTAAGTTAAGTTATTGAGATGGGACTCTATTTTATGTTGAAATTTTCCTAAAAATATCAATTCACTCTCCTCTCTCTTGATAGCTTATTCGGAACCAATAAGTGGTATCAAAGCCTTAACTTAATATTAATTAGAGTTCAAGATCATAGGTAAATTCAATAGTAGTTTAACTATTTAGCTTGGCAAAGCTCCATTTTTTTATGACTCTAATATCCTTTATTGGAAATTCAAGATGAAGACTTACGTAAAGGCTACAAATTTTTAATCTTAGTAAATTATCGAGAATGGAGACATCAAAGTCCCTGCTATTATTTCTATGAATGAAGATATTGCAAAAGCCAAGCTTAACTTTAAGGCTAAGAATTTACTTTTAAACACAATTGCACCTTTTGAATTTTATTTAATTTCATATTATGCTACAACTAAAGTTATCTGGAACACATTTATGCAAACATATGAAGGCATAGAAACAATTAAGGAGATAAGAATCAATCTATTGTTGCAACAATATCAAAAGTTTCGCATTCTCCCTAGTAAAGAAATCAAGGACTCATTTAGTAGATTTACTACTATCACTAAAGAATTACCTTCTTTTAGCAAAAGAATAAGTGATACAGATATAGTTCAAAAAATGCTTAAGATCTTACCCAAAGGCTGGAATGCCAAGAAAACTATTATAGAAGAAGCGTGCAATATAAAAATGTTGACCTTGAGCCAATTGCATAACTACCTGATGGCATATGAGATAAACTTTCTCAAGGTAGAGGGTTCCTTAAGGGTTTTTAGACGATACAAAGAAGAAAAGCATAGCATTTAGGGCTAAGGAAGTTGAAGTAGATCTAGAGGATGATGATTCATTTGATGATGAGGATGAAGATGTTACACTTCTTATAAGACGTTTGAATAAGTAGCTTAAAAAGAAAGGTAAGAAGTCATAGATTAAAAAGCTTTCCTCTAATAAGAATTGTAGTGATGCAGGAAAAGGAGCTAAAGAAAAGGAGAAAAAGAAAAATAGGGAAAAGAAAGAAGTAGTGTGCTTGGAGTGCAAAAAGTCGGGGCACATAAAATATGAATGTCCTATACTAATCAAGAAAATAGAGAAATATAAGAAGTGTAAGTCTGTTATGGCAACATGGAACGATTTGTATGAGTCAAAGACTAAGGTAGAGAACCTTGAAGACAAATCTTAAAAGGCCAATCTATGTCTCATGACACTCTTTGAGGTAGTTTCTAAATCTAAATCTAAATTTGATATTGAAGTGCTTGATGATATTTATGTTGAAATTGATAAAATGCTTAAAGCACTTTCAAAAGCCAATGATAAGATTTTGAAAGCTGAACATGAAAATAAGGTTTTGAAGTATGAAAAGCAAGATCTTAATGAAACAAACTAGCTTTTGGTTGATGAAAATGATTTTTGGATAAATGATTTTGAAGGGTTACATATTGCTAGAAAGCTTTAGTAAACAAAAATTTGATTTTGAAAGAAGAGATCAAAAGTTTTAAAATTGTATTGAAGATTTATCAAAGTCAATCCAAAATACTTTTAAAAAATTTGATGACAGTAACAAAAAGCTTCAGATTCTTATTTCTAGTCAATGAGTAGATTAATCTAAATCTGAATTGGGCTTTGAGAGTGGAGAATCATATAACATGAAAAAGGAAATAGTATTTGTTAGACCATAAAGTGAAAATAATAAGGAAATATTTGAAACAAAAGATAAAGGCAAAGCAGTCAAACCTATCATAAGGTATATTAGACGGTACCTTAAATAGAATAGGAAGTATCTTATTAGAGGATAAAATAAAGGATTTCGTAGAGGGTATGTTAGAGACTAGCTAAATCAAAACCTATGGTGTGAAACCATTGTCTTTAACCTACTATCTTGGACTGGGAATAGTGCGTTACTTTTATCAGACTTGAAACTTAGAAAGTACAGTTAGGGGAGATAACAAAACAAACATATTAAGAGACGCTTAAGAAGTGAGTTTCGTTGTGTGACAAGATAAAAGATCCTTGATATCAATACGATTTAAGGCTTTAGAAAAATCTTGATTGAAATGAATCAAATTTCAATATGAGATCACAAAAGTTAGAAAAAGTGTGCTAGTAAGGCTAATTTCCCGAAATGAAGTGTATATAATATTTAATTTCAATAAAATGTATTTTTATCAAGTATGCTTAATAGTTATCAGAAACTCAAAATTTGAGTTTCGAATGACCATGAGACCTTAGAGATAAATTACTTAAGTTATAAAAATAATTTAGAAGTCAAATAACATATAATGTGATTGTATAGTCATCTAGACATAAGTTATATACTCAATATGTAAATATATTATTATATATACTAAATACTTGCTAAAATGCATAATTAATTGTTAAAAAATTATTAAAAAAATAAGGAATAGCCTATAAAATCTAGAAGCATGCATAGCAAGGTCCTCTTCACTTTGGAATGCCTTAGGTAAGTGTTAACAAATAGAACAAAAAAAGTTTAAGTACGTAATAATAAATAACAAAATAAAGACACTTGTATTTGCTTTTGGATTCCTCCACCAACCTAACTTCTACATAAGGGAAGGGGGCTATTCATTTTTCATATTTTAGTAGTTAGGATATTAAGAAATCCACTTAGAAAACATAACCTTTCATATTTAACAAAAATAGATAAAATATAGGGAAATTATAGAGTAATTCAGTTTCCTCTAGCAAGTGAAAACCTAACATTATGTAGCTTGAGGGTCCAAAGTTTGGCCATGAAAGGATTTGGGTCAATACATCTTAGTGGCTAGGCGATGGCCAGAGATAGTAACACCGGTAAGTACTCCAATTTGGTTAAACTTTTGTTTTAGTTGTTAAAATATCAACCAATGTTTAAAAATTACGAAAATTGGTATTCCTCAATATTTTTGTAGGTAAAATTAGAATATTAACCCATAATTTTGAAATAAGACGTGCTTATATGGGTTCCTTAAGAAACTACTATGTGCAAACAAATTTTGAAATAATTTTTAAAATAGTAGATGATGTTTTTTTGAGTTAATTTTTTGTGTTTATATTTCTCATATGATATATTTAATTTAAATAAAAAGAATCTTTGATGAATTATATGTTTAGTATTTATTAAAATTATTTTGTTAAATTTACCTTATTTTTAATTGAAAGAAATAATAGGTTTTTAATTAAATTTCTTAATGAATTTGATTTATAACGACTTTTGGTGCTTCGTTATGATTTTGAAAGCATTTAGTTCATATCTTAAAATTTTATTTGATTAGATACCTAATTTTAGCTAATTTTTCAACAAAATTGAGCGATAACTAGTATTTTGGAAAATACAATATATTATGTCATTATGGTATTTTTCATGACCGGAGATTAATGAGTATAATTTTTTGAGTATCATCTATTTTTCATGAATATAATGCGGTATAGCTACTAATTATTAAATAATTTTCCATTATATAAGTATATTTTGTTAAATATTATGAATACGATAAATTGTATAATTAGCATCATAGCTAGGAGGAGTCTTATTTAATGTTACATATGATCTATTTTTCACTGGTCTTAATTAGGTTTGACTGAAAATGGGGGTATTATAAGCGAACATAGTACTTTAGTCAAATGAGAAGCTAGATTAGAGAGAGAATAAAAAGTAGCTAGACTTAAATGTTTCGTGTAAGTTAAACTTAGATGATTGATTTATGTGAAATGCTAAAAATTTAAATTAGTAAACTGGAGATATATGTGAAGTTGTATTTGATTAGAAATTTTTAAGTTTGGTAGAATCAGAACCTAAGTTAAAGAGTAATTAGAAATAGTATGGAGTAAACTAAGAATCAACAAGCTAATACTAAGTTGATATACATACACAAACATATATATATATATATATATATATATATATATAGACATACATACATGCATGATCTATAGTTGACCTAGGTGGCATTTACCCTTATTAGGTAAAGTAGTTAAAGAGGAAGCTCGTGCTAATTAGTAGTGTCAGAGTGTTTAACAGACCCAAGTAAGTAGGCATTTGTGTTTCTCAAGTAGACTTTTGTCTACTCCTAGCCTTACATGTTGTGTGATGTTCTGGTTTAGCTAAGCTTGATTGTAAGTTTGATGTGCTACTTGATGAGTTAGTTGATATGATTATTACTGACTAAATGATGTTTTAATATTAGACTTTGATGCTGTGGTTAGCTGCTTGTTATGTGATATTTATTGGGATTTATGCTAACTTGAAAAAGGATTTAGGGACTAACCTTACCTACTAAGGTGTTCACTTAAGTGAATCCAATACCAAGATCTTAAAACAAACAAAGAAACAAAGTAAAGGTTGGGTTAATATGTAAGCTTGCTTGAACTTGTTGGGTATTGCTTGGTATGTGATTTGATACATTCATAGCATAATACAAATGGGTTAAGTTTTGGTAAAACTAAGATTTCACTAGGTTGAGTTTTTATGAAAGCAATATAAGGTTTTGATAAGAAAATGGTTTAGTAAACAACGTAACTGATGAAAGTTGAGTTTTCAAGTATATAGAATTGCATCTCTAAACCACTTTATATGGTTTTTGTTCAGCTAGGTTTTGAGTGTGCTACTCCTAAGCAACTCCTTATTACCTCTTGGTTCTTAGACTTTATATCTAGATACCCTAGTATGTCAACTAACTAGATGATTTGCTAGGTAGAGCTACAATATCAGTACCTATGCATATTATGTACATTACATGGCATACCATATCTGCATTGATTTTTTAGCTAGGAAATTATAAGATATTATATTTTGACTAACTTATTATTGATATGATTGTGGTACTAGCTACTCTTGCTGTTATAAGTTTATCTACTCTTACTTAGCTCACACTAGCTAAGGGGATAAGTTGTCTTATCCTCATGTTAAGGATGAGTAAACAGAGCATTACATTATAGAGGCAAAGAGACTTTGGAATACTAGTTAAAGGAGGGCTCATGGAAGAAGTTATTAGCTTCAGGATACAATTTGAGTACATAAAGGCAACTCTTGAAGGAAGAAGTTAATGATAATTTGCTAAAGATTTAATATAGTAGTTGTACTAAAATGTGTGTATTTATAAAGGGGTTCCACATTATATAGAAGTGTATAATAGTGGCGCTTTAAGCATGGCTCACTTTTGTAAATGCTTTTGTCACAACTTGGAGGGGCTTGACCCGTGGCAGTACTACCATTTAGAACAAGAAGATCTAAGATCAAGCACCATCCTTGATTAAGTTTCTTTAGTGTACTACACAGGTTTCACAACTACAAATTCCTCCTAATAACTAACATTAAGTAATAGCTGAGTACATAATTTAAAATCATAACATCCAATTAAAGCTAACCTTAACATAAATAAGGGGGAATATACGGTTTTCCCCTAAAGATATCCATACAATACTAGGATAAGATATCAATAGTAGTTTAAGCTACTTAACAAACTAAGAATACTTAATAAATTAAATTATAGAGTTCAAATATAACTAAATTGTTTACTCAAGCTCTTAGCTTCTTCATACTAATCAGCCTCAAACTGGAGCAACTGACATCGGGCATCTCGTGGCTTGGCTCTAGCTAAAGATCTTATTGTAATAACAAACTATAGGGAGTAAACTCAATTGCTTTGTGAGTAACATTCCTACTTTACTAACAAAAAATATCAAATAAGTTATTAATTAAGCGTATGAATGCATGATTAAGCATATGCAATTCAAAAATAGATACAATCGATCGGTAACTGTGTAAAGCATGATTTTAATGTGCATCGTTGCCTAGGTTAGGAAGTATTTAAACATGTCAGGACCTAGGTATCTACATTGAATTTGAAGTCTCTTATTGATAATATCACCATCAGTAGTAGACATGGCACGGCCTTAAGTAGAAGGTGATCCTCCCCAGAGTCGAGTAGTTACCGAAGGTTGAAGCAAGAACCTATCATATGAAATACATTGTATGATAACAGTCTCAAAACATAATATGTAACACAGATCCAACTAAACATGGTCTCCCATTATACTACATGATGTTGATACCCTTGATTTCATGTTATAAGATGCAATACATGTTCGATTCAATTAAAGGTCAAATATTTATTAGCTTAGATTCATGAGTACCCAATCAATTATATTTAAACACCCCAATATCCTAGATTCTAATGCAATAAGCATTATTTTTTGTAAGAACTTAAGATATCTTGCAAGTAAGACCAATCATAACAAGCACATATATTATCCCATATGCCCCAACATGCGTTAAGTTTAGTTATCTAATATAATTAAATAATTCACTGGCTATATGCATAAAATAAGTAGAGTAAAGGTGGTATACTCACTTGACCATGATACTTAGCAATCCCAGTAGTCCTTGATTAAATCCAAGTTAGTGTTGTCGATTGCATCCTCATCACTTGAAGAATATAATTAAGGTTTATGAGTATTCTATTTGCATTAGTTAACTAAGCTTACTGCTCACTAACCCTAATTTAGTTGTTTTCATAATTTAGACATATTTTTTTTCGTTTTAACTCCATTTTTTGTGATCTTATTGTCATCTTCATTGTTTTCGAATGTTCTTTCATTTGGTGAGATTATATTTTGAGTTTCTAGGTTAGTAAGTTTTCGGTTTAGGCTCTACAAGTTCGTTGGCCCAAATGGTGAATTGGGTAACTTTAAGATTTGGGCCTAATTTTGGGTCTTTAGCTTAGTTTTTGACTTTAGGCCTAGTATTAAATAACTTGGGCCTTCTTTTAAGTATTTAAAATGGGCTTTTTCTACCTCAACACCTTAAAATTTTAAAGTGGGCCTTCGTGATACTCTTATGGGTCTAAATGGCTCTTTTCACTAAGTTTCAAGCTCTAAATCACTAAGGAGCTTATAATGGGTGTCTTAAATGGGCCTTTGGGTTTAGTAGACCTCTTAATTAACTCATTCTAAGCCCTTTAACCTAAGGTTCAAATTTGGTCACTTATCTACATGGGTTCTAAAGTTAGTTCTTTTAGGCTTTATAAGTTTAAATCACCTTTTAGGGCCTTAGGCTCATGCCTATTTGTCTTTTTGGGGTTAAGCCCAACATTGGACTTAAGTTTAGCCCACATTTATTAGGTTTATATAGATTTGGACATTAAAGTCTTAGTGGTCATTAACACCATTTTAAAGCCTCTAATAACTAACTAAGCTAGTTTAGAGCTTTAACAATACATTAGCCTACTTAACTTAGTTAATTAAGTCCTAAATCATACTTCATACTAAATAAACATATCATTAAGCTAATAAACAATAATTTACAGATTTGGTAGGTTCATGAATGTGGTGGCCTCTTAGTGTTCTTAGGGTCATGTCCTCCATTTTCATGCAACACTTGGTTTTATGATGATCTTACTTAAATATCTTATGTATTTACTCATCTAAAACTATAATCATCACATAAAAATGAATAGGAATTGTAGGGTGGGGGACAAGTGAGTTGTGGCATGAAGAAGAAAGTAGGGTTTCATCGTGTTTCTCAATGATCAAGACTCAAAATCAACAATACTCTACATTATTTTAGTTACTAGTGTTATACCACTTACTAAAGTGTGTTTTCTTCCTACTAACATTTACTCATTCTTCATAAATCATCTTAAAACACTTAAGGCTATGTGTCAAAGTAAGGTTCACCTATATAAATGCAAGTTCCTAATACATTTCTACATGAAAAACTAAGGAAAAATTTACCTAACTACTTACCGGAGCAAGATTGAGAATGGCCTCCTTATGTGGGTGAGTCGTAAGCTTAAAGTATGTACAAGGGTACATGTGTGTGTGTCGGTAGGCTAAGGGAATGTGTGTAGGTAGTATGAGGATTGGTGGAGGAGGGTTTAGTGTAGTGGTGGCGATGGTATAGTGACCGGTAGTGTAGTGTGTGTTTGTGTAGTCGAAGGGAGGAAATTAAGGGGGTTTAAAGTTTGATGTTTTAGAGAGTATTCTATGGTTTGTGAAAATAAACAAAATGAGTGAAGGAGAGGGGGTAGCATGGTTGGTTGTAAGGAAGAGAGAGACTGGGGGGATAAATAGTGTATGATTTAGGTAATCAAGGACATGGCATAAAAAGGGACCATGTACTCCCTTACTTTATTGCCACTTAAGGAAAGATTTTGTCTCCTAAGGGTACAAGATGCATTAAGTGTAATTAAGGGATTGTCTTGTAATTCTTAATAAAGTTTGACTTGTAGTTAATTAAGATGTAATGATGTTTAGTCATGGATTAGGACTTAATTAGGGTAATTGATAGTAATTAAGCATGATTAGGCTAATTGAGTGAAATTAGGATATGTTTAAGGTTTTCTTGAACTTTGATACTATACTTTAGTTACTCTAAGTGCCCTATACGTGTACCTAAGGTTGCCTTATGGTTTGGTATTCGTTTGAAGTAATTTGATTCGTATACGAGCTCAAAAGTTAGGTTTTGAATCATTTAATTATATCGGTCACTTGTATTGATCGGTTCAACCTTACTATTAGTGTTTATTTGTGGTGTTAAGATATTTGATCACTTAATTATGGTTTGATGACCATTTTAGGGTTTCATTATCATCCTAAAATTTTTTAAATATTAAGTTTCCTAAGGTTCTTACTCGTGTAGTTAAGGTTTTAAGGCTTACTTCATTTAGGGTTTTTGGTTGAACATTTAGGGTTTGATTCATTTACCTAGGTTTTATTATTATGTTTAGGACGTTCTAGGGACTATTCGAAAACTTTTTCATCTTATTCCACTTTTAGGTTATTGAAATTTCGTAGGATTTACAACTTCTATGGATCTTTCTTATGTTGAATAAGGAGTGATGTGGAAACAAATGTTTGTATGAAGCTGAATAATAGGTGGTCTACAGATTTTACCTTTTTCCCTAACTTAGGAATGGTAGTACCAAACCATTTTGAAGCACTAAAGGTTAAGAAAAATTTTCAAGCAAACACTTAGAAGGTAAAGCATCATAGGGTGATATTAGAGCATTGTTGTTTTAAATGGCCTTAGAGCATCACATCTAGTTTATGAGGAAGGATTTGAAGTGTTTTTTACAGGAGTATTAAGAGTTTTATAAAGATTTGATGGGTGAAAATGAGGATTAAGATGTAACTAATAACATGAATTAAGCTGCTTAGGGGGAATGAATGAGATGTGGTGTAGAGTAATGTAGAAATATACGATAAAAACATATGTGAGATTGAACGGGGTAATTAAGTTAGTTTGTAGAAGATCAACCACAACCAATAGCACTTAAATCACCTTAGGATGATCATTACCCTGTAGAACCATAGGATAGCATTCAATTTGGTATGGAAAGTAACTACGAGTTAGTTAGGAGTGAACTAGAGGGTAATGTAGAGGAAGATTCAAAAGAAGAAGAACTCAAAGAGGAGGAACCAAAAGTGGACATTGGAGGGAGATCCTAGTGAAGATATTCATGTTGTAATGGTACAGGCTATAGCTATTGCTGAGATGAATAAAATGGTAGGAAATGTTGAAGGTGGTAAATGAGGAGTTAATTCAAAGAATGAATTAAAACCTTTATCAAAGGAACAATTAGCTCCTAATCCAAAGGCTAACCTTGTACAAAATGAGAATTGTGGCTCATTAAGTAATAGTTAATAATACGGTTGAGGGGTTAAATGATGATAAGGTATATGAAGTAATTAAGAGATATAACCACAATATTATGAGAGTATGTCCTTCATGTACACTTTAACACATGTCATAAGTAAGAAGAGGATGGTAAATCTACAACTTTCATGGCTCTCTTGTCAAGAATCATGTTTGTTACGACTCTTGTACCTCTTATGACAAGTTTCTTATTATTGTTGTTGATCTAGTCATGTCATGTCAATTGTCAAAAAGAAAAACGTCTATTGTCTCTATAAGTCTTTTTCATCAAAAGCTATGTCAATTTATATTAGATCAAGTTAAGTCCACTTGATATGAGTTACTCTTTGTCTAGTAATAGTTTAAGCTAATGGAATGTTCAGATTTGCTAAACCCATTCTTGCTGATAATGTGTTAGTAATATGAAGTATCAAAATCCTTAACCATGATAGTAGCGTGATAATGGTAATATATTGTCATATCCTAGCATAGCATAGGTTGCCACATCACATAAGTAAGCCTGTTATAAGTAAGCTCAATTTTAGCAAAACAACACTTTATCATATACTTAGCGCTTAAAGGAGTTTAATTGTAGGCTTTTTATTACAAATATGTACATCATTTACAAACTTCAAAAAAACTTGAATAGTAAACTTCAAATAGACTTCTAGGTTTCTATTGTATTTGTTTAGTCACATTCTCACTTTCAAAATAGCTGACTCTATCTAGCGCGCCCTAAAAGTCTACCCCTATTGCTAGTGATGCCCCAAAATTTGTATCCTAACTTAAGGATAAGAGAAAATTTATCTCCTCAACTATTGTTAAACTGAATGAGAGTAGATAATAGGCAACAATACACCAAGGCACATTACATAGACATATAAGTTTCATATTCAATTAATATTCGAGTAGTAAATAAGATAATGCAAATTGTATGCCATGATAATATATGTTACATACATCGGTATTGATATCCTAGCTAGCCTAGCAATTCATCTAATTTGGTCGATTGCAAATCTAGGCATTTGAAGAATATATCTAAGAACATAGCAAATCATTTCAGGCTAGCAAAACCACTAAGTATGGTTGAAGTTTTGGTCAATGCAAAACTATTTGTATGAAATCCTACCTTCATAAACTTATCATAGCAAAATCATAGTTTTTCAAAAAATTGACTTATAGGTCCTTTTCATGCTATGCCATGAATACATCAACCTATTTTCACTCAACATTAAGTACAACAACAAAGCTTATCATGTTTGTATCATTTCTGTTTTAGGTTTTGAATTTACTTCTGATTTAGCTTTTGATTTGAACATTATTATAACATGCATCCCGATACATTTTACCCATAACCCAGTCTAGAATGCATCACATAACACATCACCAACATTCTATTCACGAAGTATAGCATCACTAAGTACTTATATCATGAATCTGGGCAACATTCAAACAATCACTTTAATCATGAACAAGAACATTTACTTTCTACCAATCAAATGTAGGTCGAGTACTTTACACAACAATTCCAAGCATCATTTAGATAAACACTACAATCATGTGCAAGGATAGTCATTCTTTATTAATCAAATGTAAACCTATACCTTATATACACAAATCTACTTACCTAACTAGCGGTACAATCCCAATTTACTTGTTCGTAGGAAATTCCTCCTCTATGACTTCACCTATTAAGAGTAAGTACTTCTAAGGTCAATTATAAGTCATAAGTATATATATACAAATATTTTGGTTAAATACTCGCTTGTTGGTTGTTAATTCGTTATAAGCTGGTTCTAATTCAGTCTTTCATTTTGACTTTAAGTTTGCTTCTAAAACATCTTCTAAATTTCTCTCTAAATCGACTTACTTAAAAATCCTTAGTTAGGTACCAGTTAACTTACATCTACAATTCATCAGCTTAAATCTCTCAATATTGAATGTAGTTCAATCATCTAGAATTAATCTACCCCCACATACTTATGTATCATAGCTTTTGAATCTAGTTATGAATTAGGTTTTGAATTAGATTTTAACTTGCCCAGATTATCATGTTCACTTATCCAATTTCCACTTTCCTAATGAACCAACTTAAGATCATTGTAAACTACTCCAAATACAATAGCAACCAGAACTCTCTAAGACTACATCGCCAATTTACCAATTTTACCCTTAATCAGCATATAAAGCAAAATATGTATAAATAGTAGGAAAATATATGTTACTTTTGTATTTGTACGTTACGAAATCCATGAAATACACATTGTATTTAGAAAATTATAGTGATCATGTTCTAGTTTGGAAAGATACTAAAATTGCATATTATATAATATGTATTTAACCTCTATTTCTTCAATAAATGACTAAAAATAGAAAAATAATTATACTTAACTTTGAAATAAAAATATTATACATATCGCAATATTACTAATCACAGGAAGTTGCACTAAAAATGATTTTACACACAAAAAACATAAAAATCCCCTTATTTCCTATAATTAGCAAAATTGCTAACAAGTATTAAATAAATTACCATAAATAATAAACATAATATTTTTCAAAAATTCTTATTACCACAATTTAACATATATTATAGGAGCGTTAAATAAAATTTTTCAACTCAAAACAACAAAATTTAGTATTTTAGAAAATTCAATCAAAATTTGTAATAATAGAGCACATTCTTATGCAAGTACCATAAATTGGTGTTATTGTAAGAAAATAATATTACTAAAGAAAATAAATCAAAATCAAATGAAAAATTGAACATTCACTGACACATGGTGCTCTGGCTACCCTTCGGCCATTAAGATGTGTCAACCTAGCCACTCCTATCCCTAAATCCTTAAGTTCCAAGCCATACGATGTCAGGTTAAGTATAGCTATAGGAACTCTTAATCCCCTATTTTTACTACAAATTTTCCAAATTTTTTTCTAATTTTATTTAGTAATTTTTTTAGAGAGGTTTTTTGTATGTCTATTCTATTGAAATGTTACTAAATAAACCCTTAAGCTCCTTTCTTAGATCTCAAGATGATTAGAGTTGGATTTATGGAATCCAAGTGTCCATTTGTTGATTACTTTAATATTTTATTAGAAATCAGACTTTATTTACTCTTGCTAACACATTAGTAGATGTCCAACTTCATTTAAGAGATGCCATACCCTTTCCCATGAAGTCTAAGTGGTTCTAGTATTTTTTTGAAATTTTCTATTAATTAATTATGACTTTTAGTAATTATTTGGTATATTTAATAATATATTTATGTATTAGGTATAATAACATATATTTTGCATGACTATATAATCATGTTTTATGTCATTTGACCCCTAAATATTATTTTTATAGCTTAAATGATATATTTCCAACTGCTCACTACGTTTTAGGACTCAAACATCAAGCTCTCGCTAATTAACAAACGTAATCGATAAAAATATACTTTATTGAAATTAAATATTATATATATCTTATTTTGAGAAATTGATCCTACTAGTACTCTTCATTTAACTTTTATAACCTTGTATTAAAATTTGGCTTAATTCGAGCAAAATTGTTAGGATGCTCTAAATCGTTTTGAACGTGCCTTGAACGTTCTAACTTGGATTGGTTAGTTTAACGGCTAGGGTACTTAATCAATTAAGCTCTTACATGTATGATCTGTAGATGTGAGAAAATGACCTAATTAGATTAATCATGAGTGAAATTAAGACTTCAACATGCACAAGTGATAGAAAAGTTAGTGAAAATATATGTTCAATAAACTTATAGGGTGAATAATGAAACAACGAAAGGAATGGCTATGGACCTTAACAAGAACTAGCTAATGTAGGAATTTGAACTAACTAAAGATATGAAGTAGGGAATAAGTGGAAGCATTAGTTAAGATGGTACTAAGAAATTGGCATAGAAGCTTATTGGCTTGAATATGAGAAGAGTATTGGATGGTACAATAGGTAAATTATAGATACCAATGTAATGGTGGTAGTATTCAAGACTAGTATATAACATAGTAATGGTAATAGACTAGTTGCAATGGAAGAATGACTTGAAATAAGAGGAGAGCAAAGAATAAGAGAAAAGAATAATTTTGTAGAGGATATTGCAAAGGATATAATCGAATGGTGAAACTGAGGATACTTAGAATCAACTACATTAAGCTTATGTTATACAAGTTAAAGTACAAGATGAAGAAAATATCTAGAAGAATCTTAACCTCAACAACAATTGAAAATTGTAATATGATGTAGGAATCAAAGTTATGCAGTGGAAGCGCATTATTAGGTTTTTAACTTGAGTGTTCTCGATTATGGAAGTTTCAAGAATGAAACTTTTTGTAAGTGGTGTACAATGTGAAACCCTAGTTTTTGACCTACTATTTTGGAAACAAGACGATTGGTTACTTTTATCATACACGAAACTTAGAAAGTATAATTGGAGAAAATAATGAAATAAACTTATCAAGAGAAGCTTATGAAGTGAGTTCAGATTTGAGACAAGACCTTAACTACTTGATATTGGTACGATTTAGGACTTCGAAAATATGAGGTTATGAAAGTTAGAATAAGTGTCATAGTATGGTCAATTTCTTGAAATAAAGTATATATAACATTAATTTTAATAAACCCATTTTTACTGGTTACACTCCATAATTATTGAAAACTCGAAATTTAAGCTCCAAATAACCATGAGACCTTAGAGATAAATTATTTAACTTATAAAAATAATATTTAGGAGTCAAATAACATATAATGTGATTCTATATTCATGTAGTACACATGTTATATACCATATATGTAAATATATTATTATATATAATAAATAATTGCAAAATTTAGAAGCATGCGTGGCAAGGCCCTCTTCACTTTGGAATGCCTTGGGTAAGTTGTGAACAAATAAAGTGTAAGGAAGTAAAAATAAATAACAAAATGGGGACACTTGTATTTACTCTTTTATTCCTCCACCGACCTGACATTTATATAAGGGAAGAAGGTGTTTATTTTTAGTAGCTAGGATATTAAGAAATCCACTTCGAAAACACAACCTTTCATATTTAACAAAAATAGATAAAATATAGGGAAATCATAGGGGAATTTCGGTTCCTATAGTAAACAAAAACATGATAGACGGCTTAGAGGTCTAAAGTTTAGCCACGAAAGGAGTTAAACCAACACATCTTGGTGGTTGGGTAGTGGTTGGAGATAGCAACGTTGATAAGTACTCCGATTTGATCTAAGTTTTTCTTTAATTTCTAAAAATATAAAAACAAAGTCTAAAAAATTATAAAAATTGGTATTCCTAGATATTTTTAAGTGTAAAATTAGAATATGAGTCACAAATTTTAAATAAAAGCACATATATAGGTTCCTTAAGAAACTACTCTATATGGATAAATTTTGTAATAATTTTTAAAAATAGTAAACGATTCTTTTTTGAGCTAATTTTTTTTTTGTATATATTCCTCATATGATATAGTTAATTTACATAATTTTTTTTATAAAATATATGTTTAATAATTATTAAAATCATTCTGTTAAATCTACTTTATTTTTCATTTGAAAGAAATAATAGATTTTTAATTAAATTTCTTAATGAATCTAATTTGTAATGATTTTGATGCTTAGTTATGTTTTTGAAAGCTTTTAGTTTAGATCTTAAAATTTTATTTGATTATTTATCTAATTTTAGCTAATTTTTGGAAAAATTAAGCTATAACTAGTATTTTTGTTTAAATACAATGTATTATATCAATATGGTAAGTATAATTTTCTAAGTATAATATATTTTTTTGTGAATATAATGGGGTATAGATACTAATTATTAAGTAATTTCCCATTATATATGTTCATTTTACTAAATATGACAAATGTAGTAAATTGTATAATTAGCACCATAGTTAAGGGGAGTCCTATTTAACATTACATATGATCTGTTTTTCATTAGTCTTAATTAGGTTTGATTTAAAACAAGAGTATTATAAGTGAATGCAATACTTTAGTTGAATCAAAAGCTAGATTAGAGATAGAATTGAGAGCTACTATACTTAACTGTTTTTGTGCAAGTTTAACTTAGACGACCAAGTTAGGTGAAATACTAGAGATTTTATTTGGTAAAATGAAGTTATATGTTAAGTAGTATTTGATTAGAAATTTTTAAGTTAGGTTGAATCAATGAGCAAATCATAAACTAAATCATAAGTCAAATCAAAAGCTAAATTAGAGACTAAGCCAGAAACAACATGGAGTAAACTAAGAACCAACGAGCTAATGCGAACCTAGAATATATATATGCATGATCTATAATTGACTATGGTAGTATTTAACCTTATTAGGTAAAGTAGCCAAGGAGGAAGCTTATGTTAACGAGTAGTGTTAGAGTGATCAACAAACCTAGCTAAGTAAATGTTTGTAAGCCTCGAGTAGACTTATGTTTACTCTTAACCTTAGACGTAGTGTGATGTTCTGGTTTAGTTGAGCTTGATTGTGAGTTTGATGTGCTACATGATGAGTTATGTTAAAGCATCTCTTATGCTTGTTGTTGACTGAATGATGTTTTGATATTGGACTTTGTTGCTGTGGTTAGGTAGTTTGTTGTTACGTGACATTTGTTGGGATTTACACTAACTTGGAAAAGGATTTAAGGACTAACCCTATCTCTTAAGGTGTTCACTTAAGTGAACTTGATACCAAAGTCTTATAACAAACAAAGAAACAAAGTAAAGGATGGGCTAATAAGTAATGTGTAAGCGTACTTGAACTTGCTGGGTGTTACTTGGTATGTGATTTGATATATTCATGGCATGGCACAAAATGGACCTACAAGTCATACTTTTATATATTTGAAATTTCACTAAGTTGAGCTTTTATGAAAGCAAAGCTGGGTTTGGGTAAGCAAATGGTTAGACATTCGAAAGTTAGGTTTACCATGTAAATAACTTGATTTATGAAAGTTAGGTTTTTGAGCATATAGAATTACATCTCTAAACCACTTTATGTAGTTTCCATTCAGTTAGGTTTTAGGGGGTCTTGCTCCTAAACGTCTCTTTGTTGCCTCTCATTTCTTAGACTCTGTATCTACATGCTTGGATATGTTGACTAGTCAAATGAATTGCTTGGTTGAGTTATGATATTGGTATTGATGCATATCACATACATTGGCATGGCATACTATATATGCATTAACTATTTGGTTGGGAAGTGATAAGATATTATATTTTGACTAACTAACTATTGATACGCTTAGCCTAACATGTGAGAACTGCTACCTAGCTTGATATTTACTCAATACTCAAGCTATACCTAATTATACCATAGAATTAAGTAAAATTTCAAGTTTACACTATCATAATATGAGAACATCAATAGTCATTACTACTTCATCATGTTCACACGCTACTCATAAGCACAATAAGCACAAATCATTAGATTCATGGAAGATAAGCATTTAGCACATAATACACATGTGCATGAAAATAAACATTGCAATAATGGAGGTTCTCATGATTTTCCCAACAATCTCCATGGATGTAATGCGAATCCATAAACCCAAACTTTGAAAAGAGCTATAATCCATTAGAAGATTATCCTAGCATAAAAACACAAGAAAATGCCATGGAAAATATAAAACTATAGTAAAAATAACCTAAGATAGCCTAAAGAGGAAGAATATGGTGGTATTAAACCTTAAACCCTAGAAAAATGCCAAAAAAAAAATCTATAGCGAATGAAGAAGATGATGTTTTTATACTAGGCTTTTACTAGCATGATGGTAACCAAAGGTACTATCAAGCCTATAAACACAAGTTAGTCCTTCCTCCTCTTCCTTTTTAATGAAATGGCATGTTTTGATTTAAGGGTTTATTATACTAACATGATGGTATAATCCACTCCTTGTGATACTTTCAAACATTCTATTCTGGATCCCAACAAGTGTACCAGCTTGACGATTGCTCAAGCTAGCTCTTCAAGTCACCTATTAGTATGACAATAGCTAGGTATATTATCAAGCCGGTAGTTCCAACCCAATATTCTCTTCTTTTCTTCATTTTCAGCTTCTTAAATAAGCCCAACATGATGGTAGCCCCTAGACTTGTAAGATCAAACGAAAAAAAAAAACTTAAATTCTTTAAATATATACTACTTTTAAGCATTAAAACACAAAAAGTATGCATTACACTTATGTCGAGAAACTATATGTGATTTCAATAAAAATTCATATACTTTAGCTCAAAAATCTATTAAATCATATATAATTGTTAGAGAAATTCTATAAATAAGTATGTGATATCAATAATCTATTTCTAACATGTTTTGTTCATTAATCTAATATTTTGATTAAGAAAATTAGAATATCACATATTCATAAGGAGTAACTAGTTACATGATGATAATGGGACTAGGTGGAGCGGGTTGGGGGGGAATGGGATTACAATTATAAAATATCACATATCTTAAACATTTTGGATTACAATTGTAAAATATCAGTCAATGATGTAAGTAAGTATTTGATCACACATATACATAGTTAATTTTACTAATCTTACATGCTATTATCGGTTATATCTAAAGTAAGTTTTTTGTTATCATAAAAAAGGGAGAGAATCTTGAGTTGTCTTCATAAGTTTTGATGATAATAAAAAGTATTTGTTGGCTAATGAATTTCATCAAGTGTAAGAAATGTATGATTAAACAATTTATTTAACTCGAACTTAAAACTAGTTCAAAGAATTTGTTAGAGAGTTCAAATGGTCTCTATTTAGTTGAACAGACCTTCAAAGAGTTATTCCAAGAATTCATCCGAAGCTTATAAAAAAAGAGTTCAAAGAGTTGTTTAAAGACCTTATCTGAAGTTTATAAAAAGAAAGTTTAGAGAATTATTTAGAAAGTTTCCTCTATAGTGTTGAGAGAAATAAGTCTTATGCATTGTTAGAAAATTAATCAAAGGGTTAGCTTAAAAGATATTTGATAAAAATTTCAAAATGATTTTAAAAGGTAGATATATTTTCAAGAATGAAGACCCATCTCCATTTTATTAATTGTATTTAGGTGATGCACTCAATTTTGTTCCACAAAAGTCTATTTTAAATCCATAGGAATCAATCTTAATAAAGGAGGATAAACTATTGAAATTAAATTTTTTTCTTAAGTTAGCATACATTAATTTAATTGAAAAATTTAGAAATTTGTTTACCATAAGGTGCTATGAATCAGAATCTGATCAAGAAGATTTTACATATAAGAACGACAATGAAGTATTTTTTATTCATGAATCTATTTTACTTAAGGACTAAGTCTTCAAATTTTCTATAGTTATACTTCCAAGGAAAAAGGTCCAAATGGAAAGATATATAAGAGATATGGATGAGTTTGAGGATAAGGATTGATTGAAAAATGACACTGATAGGATTTGAATTTCAAATCAAGGATATGGATAACGTTCCAAGTTTATTGGGATTTTATTATTTGAATCTATTGACAAATAGTTAAAGTATTTCAAAATTTTTATTTGATATGTCAATTTTTGGTTTTTTTAATTCAGTTGGATTAAGATTGAAGGCTATTTTCAAATTTTAAAGTCAAATTTGGTATAGAAATTTTGAGAAAATAATGTCTATTTATTTAGACTTCCTTTAAAGATAAGGTTTGTGAAAGATTAGAAAAACTATTAGCAGTATATCCCCTAAAAATTAAGATTACTTATCAAATTCAAAATTAAATTTAAGATATTTTCACAAGTCAAGGGATTAAACAATGATTTGTTTTTTTAAAGAAAAGGTTAGAGTCATCAAATATCAAGATCTAACCATTGAAGCATTCAATTTTATAAAACTAACTTACCAAAATCAAGATAACACTTTTTTGCATATGATATGAACTATTAATCTCATATAAATGTTGTTATTGAACATTATTAGTGAGTTCATAAGAGAGTTTACTGAAGTTTTGTACTTATCTTTTGTCCTTTTATTTGAGAGCATTATTATACTTATCATATTGATTGTAAACATCATCATAAGTGTTTAAGTGTTGTGACTATGGGAGGAGTTAGATTAGATCTCTATAGATCTATAGTTAAACTTATGATAAGCTGGATAAGTAGAGTAGAAACTTATAATAGCTAAGTATTGGCTAACTGATTGCAACTTCTATCCTTTTTATTTGGTTAGTGAATTAGTAGAATGGTACTGGTGAGAAAGACTCGATCCCTAGCAATAAAGCTTAAAAAGAAGTAGTAAGTAAAAGGCTGAAGTTTTTTAATCCTTGAGTTTGATTCTCTTCTTCCTATTACTTATTTTTAGTTATAATTTTTATTTTTTTATGCTAGCATGTCTAACTATTAATTTACCATGACTCACTTAAGTCATTAAAATGGGTTTTATATTATAAATTCGAAAAGGTTAAAATTTTTCTAAAAATATTAATTCACCCTACCTCTTGAGATTTTATTAAAGACCTATAAGGTCTTTACCAATCAATTAAGATGAATTAATTTTAAGGATAAGGTAGTGAATTTGTATTTGATGAACCTATTATGGTCGTAGGTCGACTCCAATAGTATGGAGAACTAACTTACTTAGATCTTCAAATAATTAAGTCCTTTATTCTAATTTTTAAAAATCTTTCCTTCTCATTGTAGTCATCTTAAATTAGTGTGGAACATTCCAATGTAAGGTCTTTGGTACATAATAGTATAGTTGCAATATCAAAATAACAATATTAATAACAACATATATATATATATCTTTTTACTGCTATGAATGATAATACTACTAATAACAATACTATATTATTGAATTTTATTTTCAAGTATTTGTACCTTATTATTAATAACAATTTCTATATAATACTAATTTGACTAATAAAGCATCATGCGATTACTAACAACTTACCTTATCTTCTTCTTTTCTAATGGTAAACTATTGTAAAAAATTAAAGCACCATCCTTACTCATCAAAAAGTAAAACAACAATAACAATAAAAAAATAATGAAGTCACCATCACATAATAATAATAATAATAATAATAATAATAATAATAATAATAATAATAATAATAATAATAATAATAATAATAATAAGGCAATAAATATATAGATCATCTTCTTTTTCTTAGCAACAATTTGACTTCAAGAACCAACACTTCATCTTTTGGGGTTATTAATTCAACAACTAATCCAACTCTAATTAACAAAGCTAAAGTGAACATTACAAGTTATAGTCAATAAAGTAGGTAAATAAAACTCTTATTACTATAAGTGTAATCATACTCAAGTTGTAATCTCCTACATTATCTAGGTTAGACATCAAAGCTTTAATATAATATATCACTAGAGTTGGAAACCATGATAAATATTAGATGAAATGAGGTTTGGTTGCTGTGTTTCTAGTAGTCTTAAAAGAAAGTAGAGCTCTCTAAAGTTGCTACCTGCTTTTTAAAATAAAATTTCCAACTTCTTTAAGCTCGATTCTGGTGATGGAAATGTTGGTGATGGCCAATGGAATTGAGGACAAGAGGAAAGGATTATGATTTGTGAAGTGAGTGAGGAAATGGGGTATGTATGTATATGAATGTATGTAAGAGAGAGAGAGAGGGAGAGGTCAATGAGAAAGGGAAAAGGGTTAGAGTCGAGAGAGAGAAAGTTTAAAGTAAGGGTAGATTGTGAGAGATTAAGGTAATGGAAAGGGAAAGGGGAAAAAAAATTGAAAAAGAAAATGAAAGATAAAGTAATAAGGAAAAAGGGAAAAGAATAAAAGAAATGAAGGGAAAAGAGAGGAAAATAATAAAATAAACTAAAATAAAATAAAAAAATAAATTAGTAATTCTAAATTATTTTGACCAACCATCATTAAACTTTTCTTTTATAAATGGTATGTACCCACGTCAATATTGAACAAGATTGTTGGTGTTTACTATTTTGTTATACATTTTAATAGTAATATAATCTACTTCACAGCATATATTGTGAGTTATTCTATTATTCCATTATGCTAATATGGAACTTGACTAATGATTAGTCCTTGTGACAAATTTCAATAGACCTAGAATCTAGTTAAAATTGAATATGTTTCTTATTAGACTTTGACATTATAATTCAAAGTTAAACTCTTTAACTACACTTATTATTATGTCTATCTAATTCTTTTTTATTATTTACTTACTCTTACTTATGATAGGGGAATTTTAGGATTAGCTCATTTAACCCATTTGCATGGCTTTAAGTATAGTATCATAAAAAATTATAAATTCAAATAACAACCCTCTCACCTATTGAGCCTTCTATAGTGCATGAGTAAATGCTGTAAATTTAGCCTTTATAGTGGATAAAATTATTGTAGGCTAAAGTGAGGTCCTAACTAATTGCATAACCCTTAGCCCCCAACTATATCTAAAATTCTCATATAAGATATCCTTTTCCAAGGTCTCCTTTAAAATTTTAGTTTGTAAATCTAACCAAATAATTAAAGCCATAGCTATTCTCTAAATGTACTGTTATAATACAATTTAAGTACCTAAAAACCTATTTGATTGCATGCTAAATAAATTTTTCTAGATTAGAATCTATTGATCACATTATTATCATAATGAAAATCTACATAAGTGTATATCATAACCATAATCTTACCTTGAAGTGGTCATGGAATCATATCCAAAAAGTTATAAATGAAGATCCAATTCAACTTTCAAATTATACTATTTTAGCTAATTTTAAAGCCATAGATCGTCAATTTCATCCAATTATCTATAACTCAGTTAAGCTAGATATGGTAGTCTAACACCGTAATGGTAGCCGGGCCCCTTCCAAGGCTTTTACCATCCAAATCTTCTAGTTTAAATGTTATATTAATTTCCTAGCATATTTGGTTTCCTATTATGTGACCATTTATTTTATAATTTCATTGATTTCTTTATTACATATTGCCTATTCCATTAGGATATTATTTGAATAATATTTTTTTTTAGTCGATTATGATTTCAAGCATATAATGAACTTTTTAATTTTCTTAAGTAATGAATATCATAGTGAGTTAGTTGTTACTTCTTTCTAACTTATCAATTTTTTTCCCCCAAAGCGTTCACTTCACTCATACTAAGGTTCCATCTATGTATACTAATGTTCTTGTGTTTCTTATCTAATGAGTTACATTTAATATAGAACTCTAACTATAGGTTAATTCATTACATAGGTCAAGGTCTACTATTTACCTAATCTTAGCATTCTTAAGTTCCACATAATCCATCATTTGGAATCAAACAAGTTCAAATGATGAATCTTTTTAAGGAAAAAGGGTCCAATGCAAGCATAGAGTCGAGTTTAAGGAACCACTAAAGATTTAAACCAATTTCACATCAGTTTAGTTAGTTTTGGATCAATAATAATCAATTTGGTCAAATGCAAGGGAACTAAGAGGACTAAAGCAATCTAAGAATTAAAGAAAAGCCATCGTATGATGAGGCAATTGACCTAAGGTAATCAATTAGTAGTAGGTCAATCGAGCCAGATTGGTTCAAGTAACCCTATGTAGTTGATGGGGTCCAACTTGCTAAAGTGTCTATTATATGATATTCCATTTATTTACTTACTACTTTTATTTTATTTCTTATTTACCTCAATTTTTATGTATTTTATTTTATAGTCATGTGGATTGTTTTTTATTGATTATGGGAAATCAACTAAGCACAATAGGTGGAAATGGGCTTAGATTCTTCGAGGGAGTATGTTATTAAGCTTTGGTGTCAAGTGAGTTCCTCACTCTTTAGTACCTGTAAAAAGCTCCTGATAGGTTGTTCTACAAGAGCCCTCCAATACTTATGTAAATAAGGAAGGAAGAAAAAGAGAATACTAGGAAGTATTTAAGCATTATTCACTTGAGGGAGAAGGTTCTTAGGTCGTGTTGTATTGAATGATTAACAGAGAGCTAAAGATTTAGGGTTTAAGGCATCAAGGGTCTAAATGCCCTTTCCTTTTGGCTAATTTGCATCATTTATAATGTAGGGAGCTTAATTACTAAGGGCACATGTTAGCTTAGGATTCAACCGTACTAGTTGCATATAGGGAATACGTATTAAGGGGTTAATAGGGTAGCTTTGGTGTTAGTTGGCAGTGAAAACGCTAGTAGCCACATTTGAAGCATATGGCTTTAACATTCTTACAGGATGTTAGGTATGTCAACTGTACCATGGATGTTAGGCTACAATAAATGAGTAGAGGAGAAAAAGGAGCGTAAAGGATAAATAACACCGAAGGGAGGAGAGGAAACCTTAATTGACCCACAAGCTATGGGCTAACCTTTTGGAGGGTACTTGTAAAGGAGGGGGCATCTTTGAATGGCAAGTGTATGCTTAAAGATCGAAAGGGGCCATATAATGCGAATAGGTTTGATATACCTAAAGGCTGAGTTATCATTAAGGTTTACCATAGGAAGTAGTAACAGTAGGTCCTTCAAAATATCAAAGGAAGAGATAATGGATAGATTAGCAATCACAATAGCTTTCATAAAGCTACTTATCAGATATGACGTATCAACAAACATAACATGACTTAGTACTTCACTTAATATAACACATAAACTAATATTAAGATTCACTTGCTACTAATCTTGAGCTACAAATAAGATTAGATAAGAGTATAAAAGGATGTACTCGGAGAATGGTGTCTCGAAAGAACAAGAAGAATATTCATTAAAAATGATATGTAAAATAACTTCAGCTACAAAAGATAAGGGACTATTTATAGTGAGTCCTAGGGTGACGACACAATAAGAGAAATTATATAGTAGATAATGCACGAAAGAGATTCCTATTATTTACGAAAAAGGTAAATTTGACAAAGAATAAAATTTTATAAAATAAAGGACAAGTGGTAGACTGTTAATGGGTGTACACTTTAGGAATCTTGAGGCATTATAGTTGAATTGAGCTGATGTTAGGATTGCTATTACTGACCTATGCTGAATTAGTTAAGGTGACTAAGTAAAGCAATAGCTTAGTAAGATGGAAAAGAAAAGCTTAATGTATAAGGATCTCAGACTTGTCACTTGGTAAGTTAGTGACTAAGCAAGAGTCTAAATAGAGTAGAATGTGTCCGAATTAAAGCCTTAAGGAATTCCTTGATGACTCTTCCATGTATTAGAGTTCGTCTTCGGTAGGCTGAGAAGTCAAGATCCTTATTGTGAGGGATTGCAAGCCTTAGAGGCAAGCTTAAGTGAGGGGTCTAGCAATCGGCACTCCATCTACATAAGTCAACGCTCCACTAACTCCTTAGGGTTGTTAAAGATTTGCCTTCAAATTTTGATCTTCTTCTTCTCTTGCCACATAGGATGTTAGATCAAACACATTAAATGTGTAAGATACCTTATATCCTTTGCACATTCCTAGCCATTAAGCATCATTGTTTATCCTCTATAGGATCTTGAAAGAGTCATCTGATATGGGGGATAACTTACTCATCCTCCTTGGGAATTGTTCTTTGTTGAGGTAAGATAAGGTCTCCTAGGCTATAATTGATATGCTTTCATCCTTTATTTCTATACTCTTGTTATTGAGTAACTGTCTTGGCTAATTGTTTGGTAACCTATTAATGTAATTTCTAAAACTCCTTGGTGCATTGTAGACTTGATTAACTTTCTCCTTGAGAAGTCAAGCTAATAATTATGTCCAATGGAAAATTTGGATTAAGTCCACAAAAGACCTTAAAAGGTGATCTTCCTATCAAGCTATAGGTGAAGCAATTGTAAGTGAACTCAATGATAGACATGCATAAATCCTAATTATGCATATTTTCCCCAATAGTAGCTTGAAGAAGCTTTCCTATTATTCTATTAACAACCTTTGTCTGGCCATCTATCTATGGATGGTAACAACTACAAAACATAAGCTTAATGACGAGCTTCTTCCATAATGTTCGCCAGAAGAAACTTGTAGACTTTAAGTTACGATATGATACAATACTTCTAGGAATACCATGTAACTATACGATCTCCTACAAAAAAAGGGTAACAACAAATAAAGCAACATTAGTTTTGTGGCTCAAGATGAAGTGACTCATTTTGTTGAACCGATTGACTACTACCATAATAGAATCATGTTTCTAAGGTGTTCTAGGTAGGCCAAGCATGAAATATATACTTAGATTGCTCCATGGCCAATCAGGTATAAGTAGAGGTTTATATTCTTTATATAATTCCTTTCTTCCTTTATTTCACTTATATACCTTGCAACGTTTAAGAACCTTGCATACATCCTTTATCATCCTAAGCCAATAGAAATGATCTTTTAACAGCTTGGCAATTCTTTTGTCGCCAAATTGGTGAACTAAGCCCCTAGCATAGACTTTTAGAACAAGTAATTCCCTATTAGAATTACTCGACATACATAATTGCTTTCTCTTCATAAAAAATCCTTCACTTAGATAGAAACCATCCATTACTCCTCTAATATTACACTTGGCCACTAAGGGTTTGAAGAAGGTATCATGTTTATATTGATCAGGTAGGATACCAAACCTTAGTATTTTAGCTTACAATGTCATGATAAGGACATGTTAACGAGAAAAGGTATCGGCCACAGTGTTAGAACTTTTCTTCTTATAATTGATGATACAGCAAATGGTTTTCAAGTACTGGACCCACTTAGCATTGTGTCAAGAGAGTTTTTGCTATCTTCTAATATGCTTGAGAGATTAATGGTGTGTGTAGACAATAAATTCTCTCAGTAGTAGGTAATATTGCCTATTCTAAAATGCTTTGACAAAAGGCATAAAACACCTTGTCATATGACAAGTAATTTAGTACAGCACCTCTGAGCTTCTCACTAAAACATGCAATTGGTCAGCACTCTTACATGAGAGTAACTCTAATGCTGACTTTAGATAAGTCACATTCTAGCTTAAAAACCTTACCAGAATCAGGCAATACTAGCATGAGGATAGAAGTTAACGTAGATTTGATTTCTTCAAAACTCTTCTAAGTTTTCTCGAACCAATTTAATTCAGACTTCATCCTAATTAGCTCGGTCAATACAGCAACTATGGAACTAAAATTTCAAATGAATCTTCGATAAAAAGAAGCTAGACCTTGAAATCTCCTAACTTCAACAAAATTGATCGATGTTAGCCAGCTGAGTATGTATTGAATAAGTCAACTAGTTTATTGAGTATGAAATTTTATTGTGTTAAGTACTACTTCTTATCTTATTTTGAACTTATCAAGAATCAGTTCTTGTGGCATTCATTCACTACCATCAAGCATCTAATTGTTGTAAGTTGTATAGTTAGTAAGTCGTGGTTCTCCATTTGGTTATACCAAGGTTCGTGGTTAGTATTTTTCAACAAGTTATAGCATTTTCCACAAAAGTTCTTAAATTTGTTTAATCAACCGATCAAGGTCCACTTCAATTTGATTGTTGCCTTCTTCGGTTCTGCATATCCATCATTTGGTAACACAACTTTAGATCTAAAGTTAGGTTTCCTTAAGTCACAACCAATGTCAATTCGTTTATATCCTTTTCCTTGTTTATTTCATGATAGAAATCACAACAAAAAAGTACCCTTAGTCTTTTTTATATTTTAAATTTTCCATCAGTTTTCTAAAAAAAGAAAAACACCCAAAAAAAATCCATCTTTTGCTATTTTTTTGTGCTTAAATCCCATGAAAAACTTAATTTTTTTGAAATGAACAAAGATGATAAGGGTGAGAAATCCACAGATTGAGTGGCTTGCTAAAATACGTAGGCAATGTTGTGAGATATTGCAATTATGAAACCTATAATTCTATTGATTGAAAGAGGGATATAACCTAAAAATTCTAAATTCTTATTAAAATTTAAATATTATTTTTCGTTTTATTTCATACATAACGATTTAATATATGTGGATAAATAGGCCCCTTTGTGTGGCACTTGCAAAAGGAATGGGCATGTGGGCACGAGAGTTAACTGGTAAGCAGGTACACTGGCCTCCAAATGAAAAGTACGAGTAGGTGAGGCACGCAATTTTTTGGTGTTTGGAGCCACAGGCATTGCCCGTTTACGAGGATTAGTTGGAGGATAATGAAAACTAGTATCTAGTAAGAGAAATATAGTAAATAGAAGAAGGCCCTGTGAAAAGAGCCATGATTTGTATTCTTCATAAATTGGATAGATTGCCGTCACTTACGTTGAAACCACTACTTAAATTGTGGATTCATCAAAACACATTACTATTGATTGTTTGTTTATTTTCCAATATTGGGGGATGTTGTTTTCAAAGACTGGGGAGGTTGGGAAAATCAGAGAAAATAGGTGAATTAGTGTTGTCCGCTGTGTCGGACCCTTTTCGTTGAGATGAAAAAGCAAGTTTTTTTTTTTTTTTTTGGAATAACTAATAAATTAATTTATTTTCTCTCATCTTTCTTCAGTGAAAGTGAACAATTTGGGTCCGATCAAAGCCATTACGTATGATTTTGCAAGAAATGTTGATGAATATCGAGCATTAAGATTTGAGTTGCTGTAGTTTTCTATGTTTTTATTTGGTATTGAGGTAATGTGGCAGAGATTGGTAATAATTTCAATATACGTTTGCCTTTAAGTGCTATACATTGAACATAAACATTACAACATATAGTTTACATATAGAAGGCGTATTGCCTCTTAAGTTTGAATAGAGAGTTAATCCTATAATACTTTATGTATTCAAAGTATGTACGTTTAAATACATGTTCAAATAGAAAATATACTTACAACAAAACTAACCCACTTATGATAAGTAGTTAACAATAAATTTGGTATTCACCTTATAGTATAAGTAAATATTTTATTAGTCTGTACCACTTAAAAATATTTATCCCCCATTTACATCTGCTGGGAAACATACATGATCTCTATTGTAGTTATCCCTGGGGCAAAGTGGCTGGTGGAAGATTGTTATAATTTGCTAGATGATTACATGATCAAATATTGAATTCTTATACGTAGCGAACATACTCCTACATTATTTCATGCTATTATATATCTACTTTCTTTTCTTTTTTTTTAATCATTTGAACTATAATGGGAAGTCATATGGAAAATGTTAAGTGTTTCAACAGGATTATGCATTATGATAAATAACTAAAGTTATAAATGAATCAAGTTGAGATTATATAATGTTAAATTCAAACTCGACTTAAATGGAAAAATTTGAAACTCAAATTCGATTAAAGCTCGATCGAGCTTTAATTTGTAAAGCTCTAACTTAGCTTGAAATGAAACTCAACTCGATTAGCTTGTTTAAACTCGATAATTTTAAAAGATGTTGAATATTTAATTAAAATAATACTAACACTTAAACTTAACTTAAATTTAATTAATATTTAAATTCAACTCAAATTTGATTAAGCACACAAGCTTATTAAGTTGAACATCGTAAAAGCTTGAGTTCAATTGGAGTACATAATTTGAGTAAATATCAAGCGTAATTCAATTAATTTATAAATAGGCTCTTTTTCATTTACACCACTGTAACCAAAATCAGCTATTTAATGTGGTTTCAATTGAAGTGCAAATTATTATTAAGAATACATAAACCAAGTGACAGAGAATTTCTTTTGAACTCTTTAGTCTTAGTCTCAGGATGTTGCAGATTTTGTTTGCAAATCGACAGTATTTTATTTTTATAAAAAATAAATAAAAGAAAACAGATATCGGTATCTTAGTGGATATTCCAATTTTCGATAAGGTTAGAGAGATAAAGTAGTACATGATGATTCTAGAGCTGGATCAGCTGGGTTTGGGAGTAAATGGGGATAAATATATATATATATTTTTTTTAGCAATTTGCTATCTATATTTTATATTTATGCTATTTAATGTTTATACTTTTTGAAAGTTACAAATTAGTGTCTCTAAAGTATTGTTTTGTTGGACAATTTTTATAGTATTGGACTGGTTTGATAAAAATTTTTTGTCTCATATTTAGTTTATAAATTTACTTAATAACTAGATAAAAAGCCAAGTTGATAAATTAGATAAAAGACTTAAATTTTGTTTAATCTATACTGTGGCACAATAATGAAATTCAATTGATAAGAAAATAAAAATATTTTACTTTATTAAAAATACCCCTCTATGTTATAAAATTGAGTTAATTAATATTATTTTTATTAAATGTTATAAAAAATTATTTATTAATTAAATTTTAATATAAATTTTGTATTTTATACTAGACAAACTAAATATGATATAATAAGCTTATACTATTAAATCTTTCCTATATTTGTCATGTCCATTTCTCATTGTCCAGTCTAATTCTTATAACAAAACGCTATCTAAGATACTATTAACAGATACTAAACTGTATATCTACAATTTAATGGGGGTACTATTTTATAACTTCCAAAATATTAAATTGCACAAATATATAGTATAAGTACCAAATTGTTAAAAAATAAAAGTTGATAAACTTCTACAGCATTTATTCGGGAATGAATTGTACGAGTAATTTTGGGATGCAAGCCTCTAAAGGACTTTGTTGCGGTAGTGAAAGAATTCCTTTTACGCTCTTCTCCTACAACCTTTACAAAAGTATCATCGCATAATTAAATTTGGATTTGTCAAAGGTTGATAGCCTGATGATAACAAGTTGTCAGCTAACCAAATGATGTTAACATTGAACAGGGAGTTATAAGTGCGAGAATTTAGGTATAAGGAAGAGTTATTTGGTCATTTATAAACTTATTTTTGATATTGTATGGTGAGGTTGCTGTAACTGACCAATCATATGTAAAGGGTATGACGATCAATCTAGGAGATGTCTTGAAATGATGAAACGTAATGGAATGTCATTAAAAAAAGGTGTGAGAGGAAGAATGGATAAACTTGACATCTTAAATACACGCGTATAATAGTAGATTAAACTTGGTATTCTTAAATCATTCTTGATTGAATTATTTGTTTGATTCTTTCTAGAGTGATCCTAATAGTGTTTTAATATTTGTTTTAAGCTTGCTATTGTTTTGAATAAACCAAATGAAAAGAAAAGCCTCTTATTTATAGAATTTAAAGGTTAATCTTATTTATCGGATGGTTTTAAGATGGACGATTAAGATTAAGTTCCATTGTTGAAGCCTATTCTTTTCTTTAGCTTTCATGAGCTTAGATATGAGCTTAAGTATACTTAAAACTTTTGTCAACTAAAGAAGGTCAATTATCATTATTATTTGATTTAAAGGCTAATTGAACCTCCTTAAGTCCCGATAAGACTAAATGAAGTCTTAATAAGCCCAAACAAACTATTTCCAAGTTTTCTTTTCACGCACAAGATAGCTAAGTAATGCAAAGAGTGGAAAATCTAGTTTGATTATCCCCGTTTTGAGCTTACTAAGCTAAATCTTCTTAAAATATTTTTAAATGGACTAATTTCTCAAGCTCTATCACTAGTTGAAGATATCAACTTATGGCATTAAATTAGGTTAAAGGCCCAATTACCAAAATAATCTTGTAAATATATAATAGTGAACATTATGGTTTTTGATTTTGTATCTTTGTTGTTTTGTATACCATGTATCAAAGGTACTACTTTTGCTTCTTCACTAGGATTTTTTTTTCTTTTTCTTTTTTTTTTGGCTAACTATTCACTAAGGTAATTAATGGACAAGTTTAGTGGTTCTTGAAATTAAATAAAAGTTAGAGATAAGGGAATTCTTTATCACTTCTAACTTTTTTTTTATATTATTGTTATTTTTGAGAGTTTTGTAAAGAGGGTTGAAATATTCAATTGCTTCTCATAAATTTATGAAGTATCATGCTACTTTTAGGTGTTGATAGCACATATCCTGATGGTAAATTTGTCATTATAATTAATTGGCCTTTGAAATCTTCAAATGAGCAGGTACTGGAGGGCTCCTTCACAATAATTTTTCGGAAGATGCTTATATAAATAAAATCATAAAAGTGGTAGGTCTTCCCACTAGATGACTCCAATCAGTCACTATTGGCTTAATTAAAGTCCATCCTTAATGCAATTCCAAATCACACATTCCAGCCATTCATTCATCAAAAGCAGTGTTTTTTTCTTTTTTTTCTTCTCTTCTTCTTCTTTTTCTTTTTATTTTTTTTTTCATCATATGAAAAGGAAAAAAAAAAAGAAAAAGGAAGGAAGCTTGCTAATGTTTTTGTTGCATTATTAGAGAAGGTTGTTTTTTTTCAATAACATTATATATTATAATTTCGAGGCGGAGGGGAAGGTACTTAAATTTGATCCATAGTATTGAAAGATTAATAATAATATCATTAGGTTATAATAACTTCGGTTATAAGAGAAGTTGTAAGACTTTAAATACTTTACATATTAGTACCAATTCTTTTTTTTTATTCTTTTTGTTTCCTTGCATTATACTTCATATTATCATCAGAAACATATCATAGAGCAATGGATACTTTCCTGCATCATACATGATTAAATAACTGCAGTTGGGTATCTTACCATCCGCAGGTGCATCTATGTTCACATGATAAAAAAGCATCTTCTTGTTGTAGTTAACTAAATAAAAATCTCCCACTTTTGGAGCAAAACTAATTCATATTGCTCGCTGCAGTGACATCGTGTAGGACAAAATAAAACCCTGTAGCCTGAAATGGGGAAGAAAAATTGGCATCTCATTTATGAGTCCTAGTAATCCTACGGTTCTTGACCGCCAGTGTGTTAAAGAAGCCTATTAACTTGGGGAAAAGACTTGCAAAAGAAAAAAGAAAAAAAACACTTGGGGAAAAGACAAGCGATCTTAACGATGAGATTTCAGGAGATTGGAAAAATCACATCCGGAGCAATTACAAGAATGGAGGAAACATCAATGATAGAAAAAAATGCCCTTTCATGTCTTTTTGGGTTAAGGTAATGTCTTTTCTCACCCTTGTCATTGCTTTTTTTCTTTTTTCTTTTTTTTTTCGTCTTGGAGAGATGCTTCAGGAATCTTTCTTTCTTTTTTTTTTTTTTTTTTAACTGTGCGTAGAAACTTAAAAGAAAAGTATAAATAATTTCTACAGTGTGTTTGATGGTAAAGATGGAAGGGAAAAATTCCTTCTTGACAGAGTTAGTGTAGCTTGAGTTACTGAATAATTATTTATTATCAAATAAGGAATTACATTTAGTTTTTAAGATTAGGGAAATAGTTATAATTTGATTTTTTTTCTATATGTTTCCATACTCAGCCCTTAAAATCTTAACTCAATAGTCAAACACCAATTTAGGTGTATATTGGTACTATTTAAATATTTTTAATTTATTACTAACTGCCATCAAATGAAATAATAATATTTTTTTTGTTCTATTCCTCAAAAATAAGAATTTTATTCTTATATTATCCTATATCACCAACAAAACCTACCTTTACAGGTGAAAAGAGATAAAGAAATCAAACCCCTCAATGTCAAAGTCTACAACAATTACCACTAGACAATGAGTTCCTTATTATTCTACCGCTTGTACCTAATTTAGTATTTGATATATACAAATTCAAAAGTTATATGTGAATTGTATCCTTTTCAACTAACTTTTGGCCATTATTAACTTGTATCTTTTCCTTTTTATACCTTTTCATTAATAATACCTTTTTTTTATTTGCTTTTTTTTTTCTTTCTGTTATTTTTCAGAAAAAGCATATTCTTGATTTAAAGGTAACTTTCATTTCAGGGTTGTAAGATATGGATTAATTAATGGAAAATGACATAACTATTGGTATATAATATTGTATTTCTAAAATTTGAAGAATTATAACTCTTTAATTTTTCATATAAATGTGTAAAGACTACCAATAGTTGTTTGTTTAACTTTTGAATATTTTCATTAGAAATATGTTATGGTCATTTCATTTATTTCTTATATCAATTAATATTTCTTTTTATTATCAGTATCTCTTGACAACTAGCGAAACATTTTCATTTAATTATGAGAACAATTAGAAATTATTGAAAGTTGTATATTGAAAATAATTAATGCAAACGGACACAAATCTTGGCATTTAATGTTGCATTACCATAGTTTGGAGGGTTATAATAATTTTTCTACTATTAACATATTGATAGTAATATTCTTTCAAATAAATCTATTAAATCGAAATCCATGCGTAGGAGAGGTTTGACTGCTTCGTGATAACAACTGATAAAACCTGTAGATAGTTGCTAAAATATTCATGCCTTCCATAGAATGAATTTTAGAACTTTTTAGAGAGAATGTAATTTACAAGTACTAAGAAAAGTTAGAAATATAAGAATGTCTCAAAATTTGGTGAGATATTGTGTCACGCCTGGTTTTTCGATTTCTTTTTATTTAAAATTAATTTCCCTATTTTCGATTTATACTAAACCCTAACTCATTTAATATTAATCTTTGATTAAAGAAATTGAGAAATTCTGGTTTTTTATTTAGAAAAAATTTTAGAGTTGCCACTCGACCGAAGTCGGAAAAAAGGAAAGAAACCATAATCAACTGAGTGAATTGACTATGATTTAGCTACCAATCTTAATTTCAATTTGAATGAAAAACCAAAGGGTTCCGAGTTTGGAGACTAACCTATTAAACCCTAATGGGTACCACTATCTATTTACTGAAATTAGAATTATTCTTTTAATTATAATATTTAAATAATAAATAAATAAAATCAAAAGAAAAAATAACCTAAGTTTAACAGATTTTATCGTCACCTCGAATGTACCTACATATCCGCTAACCAGGATCAAACGATTATAGTTCTTTCTAAAAGCTTTAATGTGTTGGCTTTTTTTATTAAAAAAAAAATTGGTTGAATTTGCATTTATATTAACCATTTTATTTTTATTAAGAAAAATCCCTAGAAGCCTAATTTTTATTCCTAACGATTAAAAAAACCTAAAAACCTAATTTTTGAAAAGTTCTAAATTAAGATTTTTATTTAAAAATAACTAAGTGATAATTTTTTTTATTTTAAAAAAAAACCTTAAAAATTTTATGAAATATGTAATGTTTTACATGATGAATCTTTTATATAGAAAAGATGCTTAAAAAAAAGAAGAAGAAGAAGAAAAAATTCTTAATCATAGAAAAGATATCTAAACTATGAAAACAATGTTTAAACTATAGAAAAATCTAAATAATGGAAAATATGTCTAAATCATAAAAAAGAAACTTAAACAATGGAAAAGATATATAAACTATAGAAAAAAAAAACCTAAATTATGGAAAAAATGTCTAACCAAAGAAAAGATATTCAAATCATAAAAAAGAAACCTAAACTATGGAAAAGATATATAAATTATGGAAAAGATGTCTCGCTGTAAAAAAGAAATCAATTAAAGATTTTTTTTTATTCTATGAATATCAAAATGATTTTTTTTTATCTAAAAAACCTTAACATGCCTAATGCAATTTTTCTAAATTAATACAATATGCAAAGAATAAGATTTTATAAAAATATCATTTTAAAAATATGAAATCTAAAATAAATAAATAAAGAAATAAATAAACTAAAATTTGACTTAACACATATTCACTAGATACTAATACTATAACTAATTAATAGCAATTAAAGACATAATAAAAATAAAAAAAAATTACTATAAGTCTTAAAAATAACTGCGTATATACTAAGTGAGATAAAAATAAATAAATAAGATAAGTTATAAACAATAATTAAAAACTACTATTATGTATCTGTAAGGCAAAACATGCAAAGTTGATAAAAGGGAACAGATTGAATCCTTAATCCTATCGCATCCACAACTACAGAATTAGTCTAACGAGTGGGCTCGAGTGTATTTTTAACAAATGTATAATTGTTCTTTTTTGGTTCTCATCATGCAACCCCTATTTATAAAACTAAAAAACAAATCTTTTGAATTGAATCTAAATTGATAAAGATCCAAAATAGATTTGAATTTTATAAATCTTGATTTTATTAGATTTAACGTCATTATATTATATTTACTTTTTTTTCAACAATTATTTAGTCAAGATTCCATCAAATTAATTTTTTCTAATTTTTTTCCTTTTTAGTTTTTTTCTTTTTTTTTTCCAACAATTTTCTATTTTTTTGGTCTTTTTATCATTTTTCAAATTTTTTATTATTTTTTAAATTACAGCTCTAAAAACAAAAATTATAACTACTATAGGCAAAAATCGAGTATCAAGAAATTAAAAAAAAAATATTTTTAGATGACTGAAGACTATCTTGCCGATAAAGAAAATAAAATAGGGTCAAGAAATAAAAAAAACATTATTTAAGTAATATTGCAAACTAAAATTCTAAAATACTTTATTTAGTTCATTTTCTTTTACTAAAATTTATAATTTATTAAAATATATGTTTTTTCCAACAGTGATATGTACCAACCACTGCATCGTAAAATTCTTCATCTTTGCTTTGAAGATGCAATGATATAAAAACAAACCAATGTGGTTCTTCTAGTAATATATATTTAACCTCTTTTGTTGTGAGACTGTAAGAACTTCATGCTTGTACTAACTCAGAGAATGATAAACTGAATATATCTAACAAAATTGCTGAATTTTCCAAGAATGTAGATAGGAGAAGAAATCTGTACCGTTTAGAGATGATTTTAAGCTGAAGTCCCCATGAAAATTGGTAGATTCATCAAGGCGCACAAATACGTCAATGAATCAAGGAAAGTTTTAAAAAATACAGATTAGTCAACCAGACTTTTACTATTTCCTATATATATATATATATATATATATTTAAGTAGATGAATGCATCTTATTGATTAATATTTCTTTTAAGCATAGGAACGAGATAGGGAAAAGATGAAGATGCATTGTCTTTATTTTTCCATTTCAGTGACATTTCCATCATTCATGATAAGTGCCTTATTATGACTTATTAGATTATCACTGAGATAAATAAAACTGGGCACAATGGATATATATATCTTCCATTCCTTATTAATCAGAAAGATAGTTGAAAATTAGGATGTCACATCTAAGGGAATCTTGGGAAGATCTATAAATCTGACTATTACCATTGGTCCAAAATTTAAAATTAAACATGTAACAATAGAATTATACACGGGATCCAGAGTCTATTAAGAACCTGGAATCCAGCTAATATGAGCATTGTTCTACAAAAATGAACAGAAATCGTGAGGTATCATTCCAGCCCCCTTCTAGATTCAAATGCCAACTATATAGATATGGAAGAAAAGTTTAAAAAGGAGCTTTTGAGTTGTGAGCCATAATTACGGGTTACTATTACATAAGTGATCATGATCATCTTGAACTAATATATGTTAAGCAGTTTAATTGCAATATTAAATCACAAAGCAAGATCAGTGGGGGCAATGTGTCTAACTTCATTAGCAAGACATGAATGAAAATGGAAAAGTAAGAAAAGGGAAAAGCCAACAATCAACTAAATTTACCTAATGCAAGTGGCTCAATTGGTTGAGAACCGGGGAGTCCTTCACTTTTGAAATTTCCAAATGTGGATATGAAAATATGCATAATCATGTAGCTAATTATCTAATATAAAGCATGTTTAAAGGTAGAATTAGCTATATATTGTATAATGTAAAATAATGTACATACAGAAGCTTTTTAATTGTTCACAGAAAACAAGACCGTACAAGCATATTAATATTGCAAGCCCTATTTAAGTGGTAATTCAATGCAAGAAACTAAAATGATGAGGCAAAAACCTTATCATGACATACTAGTAATACCTGAAGAAACATGTCTTTTTTGTTGATTTTTGGGAAAATTAAACCCTTATTTATGGTATAATTATTGCAACACCTTTTTTTGACACTAGGAGAACCCGTATCGTTCACTTGTCTCCGAAGAGATATCCGAGAGAAGAACCTCCCCCAGGAACTGATTTGACTTTGGTAGATGGACGCTCCTGAAAATAAATACCAGTAGATTCATGTCACGTAATTGAAATTAGAAATCAATATATATAAGTCTATATATATATATTTTTTTTCTAAGGAGAATATTAGGTTTTCTCCAAATACATAAAATTACAGATTAAACTCCTTCCCATTGAAAAAGAAATTTTTTATTTTTTTTTCCCGAAATATGAGAAACTAAATCTTTAACCTTTCGTTATATGATTCATTTAGATTTTTGGACACCCGTACCGGGGATCTGTCATCACCAACAATATATAATGAAAGAAGCAAGTTATCCAGGTATATGTTCATATATGGGTGTGACATCAAGAAGAATTGACTCACAGTGATGAAATTTCCAGAATTTTGGCCTTGAGTCCTCTGATAGTTGTTGTTGCCGGAAACATTTTGCTTGGGGCTGGCAGTGGAGAGACGATCGGGCTGCTTTTCCACCACGTCGGTGTCGATGCCATAGGGTGGGTTGTGAGGCGACTTCAGAGCTGGAGGAGGACTTGACTGATCATCTGAACCAAAGAGATACCCTAAGGAACTATGTCCTCCACCACAGCTTGCTCGCCTACTCATGACTGGTTAACCTTCTTAATTTTCTATGGTCTACTATAATTTATCACGGTACTCAAAACAAGGAGAGGAATGGAATGAATAGCCCTAGTTTATATAGAATTTTGTCTATGCGGTTGTAAGTGCACAAGTACTCTGCAAGACGTAGGTGTGTATTTTCGTTCGTGTACTTTCGGTTGCAGAAGGGGATGTCACGCGCCTTATGTCAATAATTTGGGAATATAATTGTTTTAGAGGTACTTTTGTTCTCTTTTTTCGTTTTTAAATTCAATACAACCCCTTTTTATATGAAATAAATTATTTAAACTTATTATATTTATCCCCAAACATAAACAAACTTCATACATGTTAAATCAACCACTTAACTCCTATATTTATATTCTCTCACACTGTTTAAGTCCATCTATCGTATCTCTCGTAATACTTGTAACAAATAATGTGAATATAGATGATTAAAATAATTCATGTAATATATAGAGAACTCATTCATGTATTGTTACAATACGAAAGATTTAAACAATTCACTAGTTACGTAAATTATTCAATTACGTTCCTTATAAACATACATGATTTCCTGATGCCCACATCCCAGTAATTCTAGAAACTTTAATTGGCTTAAAAAAAAAAAGAAAAGGAAAAGAAATTGCATATGTAGGTTCCTTTCGTAAGAGTCAAAATATCTCTGTCGAAGATGACACCACTGTGGTTAGGTAGTTATAAGGCTTAACGTCGATACACTTAAAAAGTCCATAGACTAACGATACGAATATGAATATGCAATCGGATAAAATTAGGAGCGCGTAAGATTGCATGAGAAATGAAATGATGGAATATGATAAATAAATGGGAAAGTTATAAAAATGTTATCTATATTTTTATGTTTTTGCAAATTTATTATCTATATATATTATTTTATAAATATATAATTTGTGTTTGATCAATAATTAATCTAATAATTTATGAAAAAATAATAATGATGCAAAAAATTAATTTAAAAATATTAAAAATATTAAATAACCATAACCTAGCCATGGTTGGCTATCACATGACAAAATGGTATGGCTCACCACAATCAAGGCACTTGTGTGACCTTCTGAAAGGTGATAGCCAACTGTTTCCATGCCAAAAAAAGGTCCAAATAAACTTATTGATATGGTAGGCTATAATTCATCATTATAGATGACTCGTACAAGAAATAAAAAATGAAAGAGAAAGTGCAAAAGCAAATTGAGTCACAAGAGTCACATGATCTAACTTCACACTGAATAGATTTTAGTTTTTATTCATTCTTTTTCCTTAAATTTTGTGATAGTGGATAGAACCACCGTTAAGCTAATAAAGTCATTACCAGCCTTCTTATGACTATAGGATAGCCAACCACCACCTATAGGGAATCGCATGACCCTCTTCTCATGTGATAGTTGATCGTCGTTTAGCAATAGGGTGACTAGTCATGACTAGGTTAGATTTTGTTTGATTATCTATTTATTTATTTATTTTTTGGATTTGTATTAATATTTATTAAGTTATCTAGCTAAATATAATTAATAACATTATTTTATTAAGTGGATCAATCGGAAACTATATGTGTTACACCTAGTGATAAAACAAAAGTCATGTTTTTCAAATAAAGAGAGAGAGAGAGAGATAAAAGGTCATATGTTGACAAAATACAAAAAATATAGTTTACATTTTTATAAATTTCCCTAAATAAAATATATGTTAGTACTAATTTTGGTAACTGCATGATGTACTACTGACAAATCCACTTACTCTCCTAACTCAAATATTAAAAATGGAAAATAGTTTAATGTCTTAAGGAGCTAAATCCGTGTTTGACATTATTGGTTTTAGAGTATAATCTTCCCACACGTCATTTTTGGCCAATGTTTGGAAGCAAATTTATGGCTATAGAAATTAAGCAAATGTTACATCCATGTCAAAAAGATGAGTCGTTTGGTGCACATTTTCAGTGCAAATACCACTGCTCATAAGATGAACTCCTCATGATTCCCATGCTTTTTTTTTTTTTTCCATGACCTATCCTCGAAATAAAGACTTTTGTTGTGCTTTAGAGGAGTTTTCTTTTCTTTTTATTTTTATTTTTTTTTATTTAAAAGAAAGCTAAACTGTGGAACCATTTGAAGCACTCTTAGAGTACATCAACAAAAGACACCTTCGGAAACACATCCACTGTCCAAAATTTAATTCGTGGGTCTATTCGATTTATCAGATGTTGGCAATATGTTCCCAACTTTTTTGCCCAAGAACCGTTACATCAGCAATAACCAGATAACCTCATATTGACAAGAATTCGACCCTAGTTCTGCCATCTAGGTACTCAGCCTCACATGATCTGCATAGTGACAATAGATTACACTTTAGCTTGTAGAAACTACATATCCTTATTCTTAATCAACAAAGTGCTCATAATTTATCTTGTCAATAATTTTTCCTTGTAAACCTTTGGCCCTTGATCCCATGAAATGCTGTCAGTAGAGAGCATAGTAGTTTTTTGTTGTCTTCTTCAACCTTAAGATCATTGTTTTTCAAATTTTTAATAAATTATATAAAATGTGAAACGTGAATCCTATCAATGACCCCTTATTTATGTGGAGTCAATGCTAATTGACTTTAATACTAATTGGTTTACAAGAGACTTCATCATATGCTACTCTTCCAATTTTATATATAATTCAGTACTCATTGTCCATGGAATTACATCCTACAATATGATATTCGTCATGCCTAATCGGTTCTCTCACAACCGATCACAAAACTTTACTCTCTCTAACGACGTCAAATCCTTATGCATATAACAAAAAATTACTTGGGTAGTCAAGAAAACATAAATAGGAAACTCACGAGCAAATAAAAACCTTCGTTTCCTTTTTCAGATTTCTTCGACAAATGACATAAACTCAACATGAAGTGATATGTATGTATGTTAAATGAGCAACAAAAATTTAACTTGTGCTTTCATAATTGTTAAAAAAACAAATATTCTTTGAATCACAAATAAGTTAAATAAGATTACCACATTTTCTTTGTTATTGTTAATCACTTCTATTGAAAAATTACAGAAAATTTCTATTGTGTCCTGAGGTGTGGAATTTATCCAACTTTGTGAATAAAAAATCTTTTATTAGATTGGATATGACATAATCCTTGTGGTTATTTACTACTAACCTTGTGAGCTACGTCATCAGAGAAATCTTGCCAGTGAAGATTACCATCAAATACTCCGAGAAATTCATTAATAAGAAATAGAAGATTTTATCGTTATTGAAAATTTGAACAATCTATCTTACAAATTTCATTATACTGAGCGTAGTAGCCATTCATCATAGATATGACCTTGTTACTTAAAGCTAAGTCAATGAGAAAGTAATCCACTGTCATTGAGTAGTAGTACATAGAGGATGTCGTTTTGATAATTATGAAGTCCATACAAAATCTTATTGTGCCATTCACTCTAATTACAAGTGGCACATTGATGGAAATTCAACAATGCATTTGGAAGTTTTAATGAACTTGAATTTTAGGACTTTGCTCAATTTCCTCCAATTTGTGTCATCACATTAATACATTCTCCTTCAGTGTTATAGCTAGTTTGAATCCCACCTTTCAGTACTCCATCATGCCGGGATCTAGGCACAACATTTCTTGGTAGCTTTAGGCAAGGCAGTCTTCAAATTCTCACACTAAATCAACTAATTGAGATTTAAAGCTAACATAAGGTTGTTATCTTGAGAAACATAAAATGATTTCGTAGATTCTTAAGGCAATAAATTCCTATACCAATTCATGGTAGTGACCACCAACTTTAGTTCTTCTATGACTTGAACACTTTCCTCATAAACTCTTCTAGACATAAAGTTGCTCCTCTTTAGTTGTCATACATTATTAATGCTTCCATAACGTTGTTATATACTGTCAGCGTGGAGGGCGAAGACAATTTTCTTTACCCTTCTTGAGTTAACCTATAATACCTACAATTGTAGTAAGTAGGGTGGAATATGCCATTGTAGTGTATCCAATGTCTTCCCAAAAAGTGTATCTATAATTGGTATCATCATCTATTGCAAAGAAAGGCGTCACTTAGGATAGAAACCTTACCTAGAAAACTGAAGCAGTATTCATCCTTCGTAGGTTTACAAGCGATTGTTTGTAAACTAACCCTAATGCTAATTTTTAAAAAGTTTTAAGTATGAAGAAAGGAAATAAAGTAGGAAATTGGATAATTGAAACAATGGGAAAAAAAAAGGTAAAATGTAAATACATCTCTTTATATTTATCTTATATCCACTTAACTCCTTTATCTTTGAAATCATATAGTTAGACCTTAAATCTTTAAAAAAAAAATGCATCTAAACCCTCAAGAGTAGTCCAAATGCACATTCTTAAAGAATATATAAGGGGCTGTATTTGCAATTTAACTTTTTTTTTTTCATTTCAAGAATAAAAGATGACAACTAAAACAAAAAGAACCAGTGAATAAAATAATAAATTAATAATTTAACAATGATTACTTAACTAAAAAAGAGAAGCAAAGTCCAAAATTTATTATGAGATAATTAATGCTGAAGTAATCGAAGGTCATAAATTTATATTATATGATACATATTTTTCAAGAAAGTAACTAAAATTCAAGAAATGAGGAAAGGAATCTAAATGAAATGATCTTGCAAAAAATTTAAATGTATTTTTCTTCCATTCATATATAATCGAACCTCATAATTTTTTCATTTTGATTTTTCACACCTTTTGATTTTAATATTTTTTTTAACTACATCTTTCATAAACATTAGATTTTGCTTTTTCATTTATTTATTTGTTCACCAAAGTTCTTTGTTTTAGTTGTCGTCTTTTCTTCATAAAATTAACCAAAAAAGGAGTAAGTGCAAATACATCCCTTATATTTGCTCTATGTGTACTAAGCCCCCTTAGTTTTGAAATCATATAATTAGGCCCTAAGAAAAGGTGGATTTGGACCCTTAAAAATAGTTAAAATGCACATATTTCAAGGATTTGGGAGCGTAAGCACACAATTCAAAACATAAGTAAGCTAACTGCATAAAAAACAAAGATAAGAGGGTATATCCACAATATCTAATTTCTTAAACTATGAAGATATGTATCTTCCTGTAAGTCTTCTATTATCTTTAAGATTTATATTAAAGTATTCTATCTTTGTGTCTTTTGACATTAACTTAAGACTACGACCTATCTTGATTCTAAAGTAGATCTCTGAATGGATTCTAGCCCTGTAATGTTCTCTTGGTTTGGAATTATAGTTTTTAAAGCAACTTCTTTAGATGTTGATATAAGTAGACTCCTAAATACGTTAACTCTGCCTCTTCTATTGTCAAAGAAGCTCCCAACATCCTTTAGAGCAAGTTATTCGAGCATTCATTAGACCATTATAATCACGACTTTGACTAAACTTTTGCTCTTTAGCTTGCTTATGTTCTAGCTTGTGATTTTGATTCCCATCATTCAAGTACTTCAATAATGGAAAAATAAATGCTAGGTTGGATATGTTATGTGTTGAAATTGTAATAATTGATTCGTGTCTTGTTCATTAATCTACCTTTCCCTCGTTCCCTCCTTCCAGTAAAGAGAAAGATAAAAGTAGTAACTGGTGTAGTTTGGAAGACAAAACCCTTGACAATTTGTTTTCTCAATAGATTAAGGTATTTCTTCATAACTCTACTTTCTTCCTCATTGACTTGCTATAATGTTCTTATGGGTGAATTTAATTCACCATAAAATTATTTGAATCAAACTTGTCCTTACATGATGGTATGCACACTATGTATACAATGATCTCAGGTACAAAAATTAATCATTTTAGTTTATTAGGGAAGGAACTAATAACTCTTGAATGCAATATTTCGTAAAAGTAGACAATGCCAAATCACCCATTATATCATGCTTTCTCATGTATAGCTTTTTTGAACCTATTTCCTTAGGTAAATGAGTGGGACTTAAATTAACACATACAATGATCTCATTTCTAGGGGACTCTCTTAAATATTGAATTTCATAAGATTAACTTAGTGTTAGTAAACCTTCATTGAAGACCAATTACACAAGGATTTCACTTTGTCTTCTATTATTGATTCTAGCTACTTAAGAAAAAGAACTCCATAAAACTATGGTGTATTGATTAGATTGTATGTCAAAGAAGGAGAAGTGTATTATAAAGTTTGTTAAGCTACTGTTACATTAGCTTTTATATATAAGAAATATCTGTAACTAACTAATCCAATGGAATGATGACACTTGTACTAACAAAGATTGTACATGTAGAGCAAGAGAAAAAGAGCAAGAGAAAATACAACTAATGTAATCAAAAAATAAAATAAGCAACGATCTTAGCACCCTCATCTCTTCTCAAGTTAGAGTTGCCTTGAATGAAAACTTGGTCTGAAAAGGGAGAAGCTATTGTACGTTAACAAGCTTTCTTACGAAATTAGCCACCTACATCTTAGAGGAGATGTAAGAAACTTTCAAGAAACTAGAAGTAATATGTTCGCAAAGGAAATGTACATCCACATCAATATGTTTGGTCCTTACATATACACATGGATTGGAGGCACTTAAGATAATGGACTTATTATCATAATAAACTTGAATTGGAAGCAAAACTTTGACACCTAATTCTCGAAGAATATAAGAAGTCTAAAGAATTTCCTATAATAGCTAGATTGTGATATTCAGCTTCAACGGATAAGCTAGAAATAATAGACTATTTCTTTATATTCCAAGAAATCAAGAAAGGGCCAAGCATAAGACAATATCCAAAAATGGATCTTCTATCAATTGTGTTTTTGCCTAATCTAAATTGGTATAAGCATGTAAAAGAGCCTAAATGTCTTGACCATGCTTTGACATGTGTTGACTCAAAGCATGGACAACAATGTTGATGTTCGACCTAGTGAGATTGATATAGGACAAATGCCTCACTAATCAATGAAAATAAGAAGGATAAAAAATCAATGTTCCTAAATCATCTAATAGATGTAAGCCACTAGGAAAAGGAAAGTGAGTAGGCTTAGCTAAAGTTAGGCTAGTTTCTTCCAAAATGTCCTGAATAAACTTCTACTGACTTAAAAGGCAACTAGTAGGTGATCTACAAGAATCTAACCTAAGGAAATATCTTACAAGACCTAAGTTTTTTATAATAAATGTAGAATCTAACATAGGATTTGAAATCAATAATAAGAGACTCATTTGAACCCGTCAACAACATATCATCCATATAAAGAAATACTACAACAAAGCCTTCGCTACAAATTTTGGTGAAGAGTGAGTAATCGTGTTTAAATTGTGGGAGTTCTTCATTAATTAAGAAGTTTTAAATTTCTAAGTTCCATTATCTTGAGGCCTACTTAAGTCCATATCAAGACTTTTTGAGATGGTAAATTTGATTAAGTTTAGCTTTACTATAACCTTTGGGAGGATACATGTATATTCATTCATTAAGATGGCCATGCAAAATTGCATTATTTGCATCATTTACATCATTTTGATGTGTTGGCTAAGAAGAATCAATGGTAACAATAAGAAGTATACATACCATGTTCAATTTGGTTATTGGAGAAAAAGTTTTATTTTAGTCCTCACCCTCAACTTAGATATATCCTTTTGCAACTAAACGAACCTTATATTGCTCAACACTACCATCCAATCTATATTTGATCTTATAGACTCACTTACACCCTATGTCTTTCTTAGCCTTAGGAAGAGATGTTAACTCCTAAGTATCATTTCTTTCTAAAACACAAATTTCTTTATCCATAGCATCTCTCAACTCATTAAATTTTACAACTTGTGAATAATATTTTAGTTCATGAATAGCTAACACATGTGCAAGTGAAATAAGATAATCATAAAACATATTAACATCAAATAAATGGTATTTGGATTTACTATTATGAATAACAGCTTCAGCACAAGAACTAATGTTACAAACAAAATCTTGTAACCATTATGTTAGATTACAAACTTTACAAGAACAGCATAAGATAGTGGACTGTGAAGGATTAGAAGAACTCTGTTCTAACTCAAAGACTATAGGAGTTGTAGGAAAGGAATCCGTATTAGCACATGACTTAAGACACTCAAATCTAATAAGGGGTAGAGAGGAAGAAGGATCAACACTATAGTCAATAAAGGACTAATCTTTAAAAGGGAAAGCATCTTCAAAAGATACATCTCTATTACAAACAACTTGCTTTATATCCATGCAATAGACCTTATATCTATTTTGAGCAGCAGCATATCCAAGAAATACACACTTGATTGAAGAACACTATGTTAAACTCGAGAAGGGGGCAGGGGGAAGGGGGGGGGGGGGTATGAATTGATAAAAACAAATTGCAATTCTTTTTCAATATGAACTACTAAATGCAATAATAAGAGTAATCAAAGTAACAATAGAACAATAATAAGTGTGGAAATTAAAAGGGATAAGGATAAAAAAGATCAAGCCTGGATATAGCGTAGAGTTCGGACCGCCCCCTAGTCTCCACGAACACACACTGTCTCCAACCGAAGACTTCATACCACTTTATTGATTTCTCCATCTAAGCTCCAAGAGCCACACAAATACAAACTAGATTATATAAGTTTCACACTCATAACTCTTAACACAAATCACAATTTCAACTCTCAATCACCACTTGAAATCATCAAAATCAACCATTAAATATAAATTGAACTTAATATCATGCATACATACTAAATCAAGTTTATGCTAATTTGGCATTCTAAACAAGTTTCAATAGTGCCTATAGATATAAGGGTAGCATGATTAAGACATATAGCATGTAAATAAATAAAATGATCACATGACTTCCCAAATAACAATAAGAGCCTAATTTAAGTCTAAAAGAGTCAAATTTGCACAAAAACAAAAGTAGGCCAACTTAATCATTCAACCACAATCTATGGGCAAAATTAAACATGCGAGAATTAGATTTGAACACGGAAATCGAAATATGGAAAAATTGTACGCACATGATTCTAAGTAAGATTTATATGTGTATTATGACATGATGAGAGTTTAAGCATAACTTGCAAAACTAGTAATTGCAAAAATACTAGTTAAATCCTTAAATACTTATTTGAGCTCAAATATGGTTGAGGATATGTCAATTATGCATAGCTTCATAATCAAATCAAGCCAACATTCAACCATAAAATATTAGCATATTTAAACATGTGGGAGCTGACATTTGATATTAAAATCAAGAGACGGTAGATATGTACCTAAGGAAGCTTAAGCAAATGTAGAGAACTTTAAGTGTACACAAAATATGTTAGTTATTATATGGAGACTACTTGAATGAATTTCTTGAATCAAATACCATGTTGGAGGCATTTTGAATTTTTTTTTTTAGCATTCTTCATTCGAGTTTCTTAAGTTACTCCCACTTAAAGTTCTTACAAAAATATATGATTGCTTCTTTGGTACCTATATGAGTTTGGGTCCTTTATGGTTAATTGCAATAATATATACTTGTTTTTGTAGAATCCAAGCCATTTTACCTTTATGATTCAAATCGGTATTGCGATGTATTGCACACGTATGTGCAATATGGTTATATCTATCACAATAGTTACAAGTCTTAGTTGTTGCTTTTACAAAGTAACTTTTGTAAGACTTGTAAATATATTCCCTACTATAGCCAATTCTAGTTTTGTTTAATCCTTGCCTTTAAGAGCTAAGGAGGTTATCTAAATTCCTTTCTCCAATCACAAACCTGGCTATAATTTGTTTTGAATAGACTTCAAGATAGCATTTTCAATTTGAAGCTCTCCTAGCCTATCAATCATATTATCCTTATTTTTCATGCCATCAACTTTTGTTTCAGGAGAGTTGCACTTTTCTTTCAATTGATCATTTCCCTTAGCCAACTCATCATTCCTAAGATTTAAGGCTTCAATGTTTCTATTTAATTTATCAACTTATAATCTTAAGTGCTCATTATCCTCCTCTAAACTTTCTTTGACATCATTCACTCTGTTATATTCATTTCTAAATAAATCAAATTCACTTCTTATTTCAATCATCATTAGTTTCATCATCTTGTTCTTCTTTTGAGTCTTAATAAATTCCTTAAGCAACTTATCATACATATTTTTTAACTCATCAAATGAAGAATCACTAAAAATAGAACATACCTCATTGTCCATTGCCATAAAGCACATTTCTCCTCCTATGTCACTTAAATAACTCTAAGTTGCCATCATAGCCTTTTTCCTTACTCCTTTTTCGGCCTTTGTAAGATCTAGGCAATATTGTTGAATGTGACCCGATTTTTGGCAATTATAACACTTGATTACTTCATTCTCATTCCTTGACCAAGATATGTTTTCATCCTTATCTTTTGCCAATTTTCTATTGAACTTCATGAATTTCTTAAAATTTCTCATGATCATTACCACATCATCATCCTCACTTTCATCACTACTAGAGCTCTCTTTGGTTGCTTTTAAAGCAACTGTTTTCTTCTTTGATTCCTCTCCTTACTTTTTAATCATCTCATGAGTTTTAAGAGTTCCAAAAAGTTGCTTTTTTGGCATTGTGTTAAGATCATGAGCTTCCTCAATCGCAGTTCTCTTGGTTTCCTAATCTCTTGGCAAAGCTAAGAATTTTTGAATTTATTTTAAGGTTAGTAAATGTCTTTCCAAGACACTTAAATAATTGATGATATTGGTGAATCTATTATGCATCTCATCAATAGTTTCATCTAAATCCATTCTAAAGTTTTTTGTCCATACAATAAGCTTATCTCTATATCCCTTACTCGACTAGTTCCTTCATATGTATTTTTTAATTCTTCCCAAATTTCCTTAGCACTCTTACATGTACAAACCCTATTAAAGTTATTTTCATTAATGGTATAATGCAAGATGTTCATAGCTATTTCATTTAAGTCTAACAACTTCTAGTCATTATCGGTATAATTATCTTACACTTTTCCTTCTATCTTGAATGGTCCTTTATTCATTACTTGCCATAATAATCTATTTTGTACTTTTAAGAATATATTCATTCTATATTTCCAATACAGATAATTATTTCTGATTAAGAGTGGTGGTCTATTTATAGTTTACCCTTCCATAAAGCCTAGTCTATTAAATGCTATGACCTTTACTCTAATATGTAGTTAAGCAAGTAACTAGAGACTAGCTTTGATACCAATTCAAGAATGCTAGGCTAAACTCAAGAGGGAGGTGAATTGAGTTTAAGGACAAATTGTAATTCTTTTTTGATATAAACAACTAAATGTAATAATAAGAGTAATCAAAGCAATAATAGAATAATAATAAGTATGGAAATTAAAAGAAATAAGGATAAAGAAGATCAAACTTGGATATAACGTAGAGTTCAGGCCACCCCTAGTCTCCACGGACATACAATGCTTCCAATTGAAGACTTCACACCACTTTATTGATTTCTCCATCTAAGCTCCAAGAGCTATACAAACACAAACTTGATTACACAAGTTTCATACTCACAACTCTCAACACAAATTACAATCTCAACTCTCAACACACTCAATATCAACACACTATCAATACTTACAACTAATAGCTCACAAGCACTATACTTCAAATCTCTCTAAATATTAGTAATTTATGGTATAAGAGACAATGAGAATTATAGACAACAAAAATATAAGAGAAAGTTGAAATATTGTAGCAAAATATCAGTTCTCTTCTATCCTTAATCGGGTTGTTGGGCATTTATATTATCCTATTCGTTTCTTCCTGTTACAATGCATTCAATGTTCCAATAGCTAGTTGAATCTGACATGCCGGTACTTTGAATTATCAACAAGGCCGATAATAATTACTTTACCGGTAAGTGAACCAACAAGCTGATTCTTTTAGTCAGTGAGCTTTTCTTTGTGTTTTCCAAGGCTTTATACCATTAGCCTGGTTCTTCCTTAAGCCATCAACCCAGTAGGTCAAATATTACTAGAAAATTATTTTAACACACAACAAACGAATACTTTTTGCAATATAACTTTAAGATCATTTGATCATTACTTCAAAAGATTAAATTTCTTGTAGAGATAATTGATATATTTAATCATTAAACAAGCTAATTGAATTCATTTAATTATTTCAAAATAATCAAATATTATTTGGTTTAATCATTCACTTGTTTTTGTTCTCTTAAAAAACAATATGTTTAGATATACACTTTTTGTTTTATTCTCGTCAAAATCAGATAATGAACTTTAGGTCAACATTGATCCCTTTAGAATCAAATTTATCCTTTAAAGGTGTAAGATTTGCAACATAATAAAGACAATCAAGAACACGCAGCTTACTATAATTTGGTGGTTTATTAAAGAGCACTTCGTAAGGAGACTTCTAACTTAGAATAGCCATAGACATCAAGTTTATGAGATATGTTGCAGCTAGCACCTAATCACCCCAAAATTTCTTAGGTAAATTAGCATGCAACTTAAGTGCTATAGATATATCTAAGAGATGTTAGTGCTTTCTTTCAACCTGTCAATTTTGTTGAGGTGTACAAGAAATTGTTCTTTGATGAAGAATCATAAGCTTATGAAATAAAGCGCAACTGGGAAACAAACTCTCTACCATTGTCAATCCTTATTATCGTAGGTGTTGTGGAAAAATGATTTTCTAGATATTTAAAGAATTAAGTATGTTTGACTTTTGTGATGCATCAAATAAGTCTAAGTAGATCTACTATAGCCATCCACAATGGCAAAAAGGTAATGTGCACTTAATAAAGAAGGAACACTATAATGCCCCCTAACAATTAACATGCAAAAGCTCAAAGCCAAAAGTAGTTACACTTGAACTTATTAGAAAAGGAATGTAAAGAAATTTCGCTTCTTGACAAGTATGATAAAGAGAAGAATTCATGTTAAGAGCTTTATAAGACTTTAAATGTTTCAATTTGTAGAAAGAACTATGCTTAAGTCGGTTATATGGTAACATAACATCAAGCTTATTGATAGAATGAACTTAATACAACAATTGAATCGACAAAACTAGTAGTTGTACACTACTTTGATGATATTGGATATATGCCACTCATAGCTTATGTTGTTGCTAAAACCTTCCTAGTATTCAAATCCTAAAAGGTAAAAAACTAAGGATAAAAAATGGCTTGCAAATTTAGGCAAGTATTCAACTTATAAACCTTAGAAAATCGGTAGTCTAAATCCTAATTTAAATTCGAGTGTTCTAAACTATATCATGAGTCGATAAGGCTAGTAATAATAAAAATTTATGAAATTTAATAAATCAAATATAACCCCGGTAATAAAAATCTTAGAAATTGATCGAAACTCTAAATTATGTATTGAAACCCTAAATCTAATTTATGCACAATTACCTAAAATCGAACCTGTACTTGATTAAAACCCTAAAACTATAACATTAAGTCTATAAAATAATTAAATATCACTCAATAGTGATATAATTGTAGTCGATTGCAATTATTGACTAAATCACGTAAAATTTTTAATGAAATCATTAAATAACTTATAAAAATTATAATTGTAACGAATACTGATTAAATTGATAAATTTTTATAAAATTATAAAATTAATTTATAATTATTATCTTTATGATTTTTATGTTTAGAAAAATTATATATAATTATTTCTAATTTCCTTTTTCTTCCATTTTTTTCTATTTTCCTTTCTTTCTTTTTCATTCTTTTATTTTCCTCCTCTATTTTCTTCCTTCTCACACATGATTTGCAGCTACAAAAATCAACAACCCATGTGCATAAATAAATATACATGTTTCACAAAATTAAGAAATAAGGACAAGATAATTAAAGAATGTGTCTTATCTAATTTAATAAAGAGATTAGGTTAGATTATTTTTCTTGTTTTTAAATTTTTCCTTAAATCCTAATTACTGATCATCATGAAATCTAGAAAAAAAATAGAAACTGAACACAAAAGAAGAAGGAAAAGAAAGCAAAACAGAAGGAAAAGAAAGCAAAACAAAAGGAAAACTAAGAACAAGAAGAAAATTAAGAAGAAGGAGGAGGAGGAGGAGGAAAAGAAGAAAAAAAATTTGGAATACTATCAATAAATTTAGGTAAGTATATTTTATTTACTTATACATATATATATTAAATAGTATGTGCATGTATATACTAATTATCCTATTACATATACATGTATGTATGCATAAGTAGACAAACAAAGGCATATGTATTCTTTATGTGTGTATAAATATATGTATGTAGATATGTATATATATATTATTATGTAAAATATACGGTATATGTATATATATATGTATGTATAAATAAGAATACATATAATAGGTATTTAGAAATTTCACTGTTGAATATATATATGCATGTACACGAAAGAGAAAAGAAAACAATAATAAAATAAATAAATATATATAAGTATATATAAATAAGAGTACATATAGTATGTATTTAGTATTTTCACAAATTAAACATAGATATATATATGTATATATACATGTGAATATGAATATTTATGTATATATGTATATAATCTTTCTTTTCATATATATATATAAGTGTAAGTATATGTATATATATATATACATGTGCTTCATATTCATGTACACATGTAAGTTATTATTTTTCTTATATATGTGGTGTGAATATGTGTGTGTGTGTATATAATATATATATATATATATATATATATATATATAAACCTAGTCTTTAATATATATGTGTACAAGTATAATAATAGGTATATGTATGTAAATTTATATCTAGTATTTTCATATTACAAGAAATTTTGTATATATAGTTATACAAGTATTTATATATATGTATATCGTGGAATATTAGAAAATAATAATAATAATAATAATAATAATAATTTAATAATTCTAAAATCTCAAAAATAGGCAAAAATAAGTAACTAAGGTAAAATAAGCTTAAAATAATAAAATTATCAATTATATAATTTAAATAATTATTAAATCATAAATATACTAAGATAAAACTGAAATTAATATTTTATAATTTTTAAAATTAAAATAATAAATTTTGTGATATTTTTATATCACAATTCAAACTGTGAATCATAACGTTCAAAACGGATCTCTTTGATTAGTATTACAAAATACGATTGCAATTTTGTATCTGAATTGAATGCTTTTATATTGAAATGACACAAGTAACGTACATAATTTCCCATTTTTATATATAAATATTCCACGTATTCTATTTTTGTTTAGCCAAATCCATATTGCCAGTATACATATATACATATACATACATACATATATATTTCAAAACGATCATAAGAAGAGGTGGAATGAGAAAACATACGTCTGTCTCTTATCTACCGTGAAAGTTTCTTCTTTGTTTTCGGTTCAACATTCAAAAATTCTATTTTTCATACTTCTTAAATTCCATTAATAAATAATCACATTATTTTTTCTTTTCTTTCACCTCAGTGTGACCGGTTATTATGATAAATTTTAAAAATAATGAATAAAAATATTTCGAAATATATTTTAAATTAAGCAATACAAATTGTACTTCTAGATTATATATTTCCAATTTCTTTTTTAAATATTATGTACATCGATTGCATTGGCTACGACAATCATTCCAATTACCATGATGCATCATATGCTTAGGTCCACTTATAATCTTTTCTCCAATTGATGCGCCAGATTAACTACCAACATTTCTGCATTTAAATGATTGTACTGGCCGAATCTTTTATCTACAAATAAAAATAAAAATAAATTTTTAACAAGGCTTTTGCATGACGATTCCTATGGCCAGAAAAGAAAAGATATAGTAAAACATCAACTGACATTGAAAGGAATCGTGGCGTAACTTCCGTAGAACAAGTGGCTTTATATTTCTGGCCAAGTTTTCTCAAATTTTGATTCAATCTTCTCAAATGAGTATCAATTTGATCCAAACCTAATACCACAATAATTGATGCAGGCCCCGCATATTTTCTTTCTTTTATTTTTTATTTTCTAAATTACTTTACTTCATTGGATTTCTTATTTTATATTATCTTTATGGTGTGATTGTAAGTTCCATAATAATTTTCAGAACAAAATAATATTAGTTTATAAAATTGTAGTATTAAATATTAGCTAAAAGCTTGTAGATCGAGAGAAAAAGATGCATTAATTACCCGTTATTTTAGACGTTTACTACCATTGCACTAGGAATGAAGAATTCAGAAATCGGAAAAAGAAAAAATAGCTATATTAGGACTTGAAATTTGCTAATAAGGGTAATTAAAAGGTCATCTAAATGAAACACAAATTACGAAACCTTAAAATTACACTTTCCATCTAAATCTAACCTAGCTCCTCAGAAATCACTTAAATGAGAAAACTTTCTTGCAAATGGAGGGAAGAGCCAACACCAAATCTGTGTAACTAAACCATGATAAAGATTGTAAATCCTTCAGCTTTCTTATCTAGAACTTGGTTCCTAATCGTGAATACGTAACAGTGTAGGAAAAAGCTGGAGTAATAGATCAAGGAATACAGATGTGAGTACGTGATTTTCAACCTATCTATCGAGTCGATTATGGGGATTTAAAGTGAAATAGTTTTTTTAATTGAAAAAAAAAATTATATAATTTTTTCCGGAGAATGTTTGTGAATAAATAAGGAGAATTGAAGAAGATAAAAAATTTTGGAGAATCATCAGATCCTTTTTTTTTTTTTTTTTGGTGGAGAATTATCATTAAAAACCAAATTTCCTGAAAAACTTACGAAAATTATTAATCGAGTGTTGACAGCGGGTATTAATAAATTAAGAAGGGAAAATATAAAGTTTTAGGATGTTTGAGGGAGTTTCAAGCAAAGCTACGGTAGACTAACGTAAGGAGCATTTGACTTCCACATGGCAAAGAAAATGTGGGAGAAGCATAGGCAGGTGCAGTAAGCTGGGCATATAAACATTTCACCAGCATCCTACCTCGACTTACCATGTCACTTATGTTAGTGATAATCGTGGCAATCCATAAGACCCTCCTTTAGTCACCTCCCTGTTACCTCTTTGACGGACATACATTTGCAAATGGTAGAAGAATAGGGCCCTGTATGTCAAATCATTTGTCATAGTTGATTAAGTCACCTTTCACTTGGTAAACAGACATGATGGGGCACTTATAATCCAGTGATGGAAAATCAGACGTTAGTTTCTTTAGTTAAAGTGGAAAAAAGAACAGGGATGCCGGAGCCCAACCATCATATCCCTACCCTACTTATTTTCTTTAGATTAATATCATAGTTATTCCATTCACTAACGTAATTTCCACATATCTTATATATAAAATAGGATTTCATTACGAATTTTATATTTATGCACTTTCTAATATAAGATTTGAACTTGCTTTAGAAGGCGATAACAAATAACTATGACATAAATAATTATAGTTGGCATCATAGTTACTGTTATACATGCAAGTTAGACTTGGTTCTTGGAGCTTATAGCAACAACCTAAGGAGGTTAACCTGATACACGAAGGTCGACAAAAGAGTTTTGTGTGTTTCTTAGAGCATCTGTTATTAGTTGGGAATATAAAAAGTGAACTATGATTTCTCAAGGTTCAACAAAATCTGATTATAGTTTTTTAGCATGTACGACTTGTGAAATTGTTTGGTTACTTACCTTGCTTTATGAGTTTGGTATTACATGTTTAGCTGCAATATGGTTATTTTGTGACAATCAATCTACATTTCATATGGCTAAAAACCCAATTATTATGAATGGATGAAACATCTTGAATTAAATTTGCATTTTGTACGAGAAAACTTGGTTCAAGGAGTCCTGTTACCTATTCTTGCCCACAGCAAATTACCGTTAGGAAATCTCTTTACCAAAGGAATTGTTGTTGATCATTTTTAGTTACTTCCTAGCAAGATTGGAGTTTTCAATATATACTCTCCAACTTGAAGGAGAATGCAAAGTATTGGAGCATATTTATTTTTCTGCACATGTACATATGATAGTTGAGGTGTATAAATAGTAATCTCTTACTCATTTTATAGTATTTAACAGTTTTGTGACGAGTTTAATTAAACACTTTTTCAACAAACCTCGTCTCTTCTTCTTCTCCCGTATATCCTCTTAGTGTTTTTGTGATGAATTCAGTTAAACACTTTTTCAACAAGCATCATCTTTCTCTGCTCTTCGGTAAATTCTGATTTAAGTTTTCATTTCTACCATATCTTTGCTACTTATTGATCAATTTTGATATAGTATCAAAGTAGGACATTATCAATCAATCCTTATTTAATCAAATGGTTTATTTATTGGGTATTAGTCGACGTTTAGCTAAAGAGTGAGAAGCAACACAGCTACAAGTTTAAGTTTTTAGATAAGTTAATTAAGGTATTAGTCTTAACAAATATCATTTTGTTAACTATTATTTTCTAATAAATGGAACTAAAATTAAAATATAAGGAAAAGAAGAAAAATGGAGGAAGAAAGATGTTAGAAGGAATCAAGTGAAAGAAAGGGAAAAATTAACAAATGGGAGAAAGGAAAAGTAAAAGAAAACTAAATGAAGCAAAAAGAAATTGAGAAGTTCCTACCCATTCTTCATGGTTTTTCTTAATTTTTTTTTTTCCCTTTCCCATGTAAATATACGATCATTCTTAAAAATCATAAAGTTTCTTTTCAAAACTTAAAAATAAAATAACCATTATTGAAAACCATCAAATCAAACTTGTGTTCGAGCCCTCAAGATATATAGGCACTGTGGCATAGTAATTTACAGACATCATGGAGCACAAGTACTAAATATACTTCGCAGCAATATCACGTCAATCAGAGATTTTGAATCATACCACGCAATGTTTGGATCGACTGTTTCGAATCCGATCTAACCTGCTTGTATTTAATTGACTACCTTGGGATTTATACCATGGTTTGATTGAATAAAAAAAAATTGGAAAAGGAGGTCCAAAATAATGAAACAAACGGCCGGAATCTATATGTAATTAAGAATATTATATATCAAAATTTTGTTAATATTTATATATTATTTATTAATTTATGAAATGGATTAATACTGTTAAATCTTTTTTCCTGTATTAATTGTTAAGACTAGAAAGGCAACCACAAACAAGACTCGGAATAATTAAGAAAAATATAAAGCGGTAATGTGATGTCAATCATTAATACTGATACACTGTGTTTAAAAGAGTAGTATGAATGCTCCAATCATAATGTATTAATATGTCATGTGCTTAGCAGAATGGTATATAAATATCATCTATAGTATATATCCCTAATCCATTAACATGATGTATTAGTGTGATTAAAGCTTTTGTGTGTCACTTATATCTAACCAGTATCATAATGGGTAAGCACGTACAAGTGCATCTTAAGGCCATCTTCCCAGACATATCTAGCTGTTCTTCATTCGTCTGTCTCATGCAACTGCCTTTGTATTGATCGGTCCCAATATTGTGACGATTAGTCTCCTTGCATGATTATTATTACATCGAAGTACACAAGCGATCTCCCTATCTTGATCGTATATATCTGTCTAAGAATTTTTCTCTGCAATCCCATTTTTATTTATTATAAGATCGGTATCTTCGTTCATTTTACTTTTAATTTATACTTTTTTAAATTTAAGCTATTAAACAAATTTTAAATTTAATAAATTAAATTTTAAAATATATAAATAAATAATAAAATGGAAGATGGGATTGTAACAGTAGAATCTCAATATTTGTTAAATATCTTCTTCTTATTAACTTAATAAGCCTATAATCTTTTCTCTAGTTGTGTTTCATTGCTTTTAAATACAAAATTATTATAATAGGTTCAAGATTGACAAGACTGTCCTCAAGCGTACCTGCTTAGCCCCAGGCTTTTATAATTAAATAGTATAAATATTAAGATGAGTTGGGTTTAATTCTTTAAAATTAAAAAGATAAATAAATAATAAATAATGAAAGAAAACTCTACGCAAGTTTCCTTCTAAACAAAGTACCATTCTTAGGTGAGTATTAAGGATATGTTGTCACATTTAATGTGTAATGTTCATCCTACCAAAGAGATGGAGAGTGTCGATTACATAATCCCAACTGAACATGATTGCCTTAGGAATATTACATTTTAGTTGATTGCGATTAGTTTGTATGCTTATTGAATTTAGGATATTATCAAATTTGCTGATGATTATTATGAAGTTGATCATAAAACTACAACCATCCCTACTTTTATTTACATAATATATAACCATATTATGATAATAATAGTTTTTCTTCCCAATTAAGTACAGCGATAGGACTTCTTACCTTTGTTATGTTCGCAATCTTACTAGACATAGGGCGTACGTAAAAACATGATATAGAAAGTTGAACGCTAAATTTTTCATACAAGAAAGGATAGCATGGACATACAAAATCCCTGCCTAATGAGCCAGTAGGCATAGCATTACATTTGGCTGATCAAATTCTTTAATCGTCAATTTGAAACATGTTTTATGTAATATTTAATTGTAAAAACTATACTGGATAAAGAAAACTAGATATGGCAAGTAAGACAAACCAAGGCTATGGAAAAACAAGATAGGTTGCTGGGGCGGTTCTAAGCTTATAGAAAGCTCGAAGAATGAGATGAAAGTTGCGAAAACAATAAAAAAATAAAGATAAGCAAACCTATGAACAACTCTAAAGAATGAGATATGACAAACCAATGATGTTTTTGAGGACTTATAATACAATTCAATATGATACACGAGATAGTTTAATGAGGTTACTCAACACCTAGTTTTATTTAAGAGCTAAGATAAGAGTAGAGTAAATAAGTTAACAAAAGCAATGCTTATGAAGGTAAAAATATTTAGTTTGTTGGTAATAAGATCAAATGCCTTGCGACTATATATGCAGTGAATATTTATATCCGAAAAACTAGAACAACCTACTTAAAAATAGAAAAGACTAAAAGTATATAATCTAAAAGAAATAATGTATAAGGAATAATAAGAATACTTTGAAAATACGACAAAATGAATATCTTATACAGATGATTCTATAATACACTTGTTTAGACACGTGGCTCCTAGTGGCTAGATGACTTTCTGGCATAACAAACAATTCTATTTGGTCAGTTTGTTTATTGATGAGCCAAGGTGTTGAACAGGGGTAGTACATTGGTTGTGTCGACTTAGCAAATAATTCTTCCGTGGTAAATTTATCTCGAACACTTTTCACATGGTTTGGGTTCTGGTAAGCTAAATTGATGGTTAGATGAACAAAGTTGATGTTCAAGTGCAATTTAGGTCGGTAAGTAGAGATGAATGACGAATACAGAAGGGTCCGGCTCGGCTAGTTCAATAAGTCAGCAGATTGCAACAACTTAGACTCTTTGGTTGTAAGTTTTAAGGAAAGAATTTGCCAATCTGTACTTTCCAACCTACGAGCTCGAGACGGGTCAAGGGTTTAGTCATCTGATTCCTATAATCCGTGCTGGAATAATTGGGATTCGGGATCAAATCCTGGTGGTCCTTATCTAAGTTCTCCACGAGTCGATAAGGGTTAAAGTTAGAAACATTAAAGATGCGTGACACTTCCGAGTCTTCTGGAAGCTTAAGTTGATTGCATTGTTATTGATCTTCTAAAGTATCCTAAACAGTCCTTTAGTTTAGGTAAATAGTTTGTTCTTCCTCTTATTAAAGAATCATTCCCTACTCAAGTGTAACTATACCTTGTCTCTGGGCTAAAATTGCTTGGTTTTCCTTCCTTCACTTTTCTCTTTTATTTTTTTGGTGGCTCAGTCATTTTGCTAAGTGACTTGTTGATAGATCTACTAGATGGACTAAGCTTTAGTTCTCACTTCGGGATCTCCTTAGTCAATGAACGGCATGAGAGTGTGATCAAAGGGTAATTTAAGGTTGAAACCATAGACGACTTTAAATGAGGCATACCTAATTGTAAACCCCGCAAATTTAGCTAATTAAGGTAAAATTGGACCATAATACTATAGATGACTTGAAGAGTCATTAGAGCTAAGCAAGATAAAAATTTAATAAATCACAAATTTAAATATATTATAAGTAGTTAAACCTTAAAAATTAATCTAAACTCTAGATCGTATACTAAAACCCTAAAAACTGACTTGCACATCATTAACCAAAATTGAACCCAAATTTATTCGAAACCCTAAAATTATAAATATAAACCTATAAAATAATTAAATATTACTTAATAGTAATAAAATTATAGTCGAATGCAATTTTCGACTAAATTGCCTATTTGCATGAAATTTCAACAAAATCGTCACAATAATTTGTAAAAATTATAATTGTAACGAGTACCAATTGAATTGATAAAATTTCACAAAAATTTAAAAATTAATTTACGAGGAGAATTATTATAATTTATATAATTCGAAAAATTACATATATTTAGTACTAATTTTCATTTTCCTTCTCTTTTATTTCCAATTTATCTCTTTTCTTTCTTTCCTTTCTCATTTCAGTCCCACGTCCTGTACAAACCAAAACCAAAATCAGCAAAATAAAATCCTAATTAGTAGCTCACGTGATGAATTATACATGCTAAGTGTTGATTAACTAAATAAACAAAAATCTTGAACTGATTATCTTTATCTTATATATATTAATGCACAAAGATTTGATAAGATTTTAGCTTAAAATCTAAGCTAAATCTTCATGTAAATAAAAGGAAAAGCTGGAAAAAAAAATTTCTGCACACCAAAATCTGGAAGCAAATTGTGAGGGAGAGAAAGAAGGAAAAGAAGAAAGAAAGGAAGAAGAAGAGAAATTAAATAAATAGGTAAGTAATTATTTAGTAGTATAGATGTATAATATGTAGTATATACATGTATATATATAGTATTTGTATAGTATTTTCTTATAAAAAATAACATTATTAATACATGTATATATACACAAATACATAAATTGAGTAGTGTATATATGTATAAGGCTAGATATGTATACATGTATATACATAGGTATATTATACATAAGAATATGTGTTATGTATTTTTTTAGGAATACATATAATTAGTATTATGTATTTCAATAAATAACTATAGTATATCTATGTATATGTGTATGCCGTAAATATATATATGTGTGTATCCATGTATAATTACTTTAGTATACATATATATATATAATCGTATAGTATATATATATATATATATATATTAGTATACCTCCATGAGTGGTAATTATATGTATATACCGAATATATATGTATGTATTTATATGTATGTACATATGTAAGACTTATATATATATAAATACAAATACTTGAATACATGAATATGTATATAAGAGTAAGTTTATTTTCAATAAATACATATACATACATAATACGTATAATATATATATATATAAGTAGTATACCGAATATGTATTAGCATATATAAAATATTTACTAAATTCGTAAATATGTAAGGTGTATATATATATATATATAGGATACCATAATTAAAGATTTTTCAATAAAATAAATTATAAAATATATATTATAAGTATATGAACATACATATGTGTATAATCGTGAAGTACATAAGAGAAATAATAAATAAGAAAATGAGAAATAGTAAAAATAATAAAGGTAATAATAATAATAATGATAATAATCATAATAAAGTAAAAATCTCATAAATAGGAAAATATACTCAAAATAATAAAAATATCAAATATATGATTTATATAATTATTAAATCATAAATATGTTACGAAAAAACAAAAATCAATGCTCTATAATTTTTAAACTTAAATAATAATTTTTGTGATATTTTTATATCTCAATTTAATCTACGAGTTACAACGTCCAAAACAGACCTCGCAACAAGAAAATATGCTCGAAAATGATTAAAATAGACTATAAGTTCATAACGATCCGAACTAAAACGAAAAAGTTATACGCGATTCAATAAAAATCTTTATTCGATGATTTCACGTAAATCAACAATCGATTTAAGTAAAAAGTACGATTTAGCATGCTAGTTTAGATATTTAAATCCCCAAATTTATTACTTTCCATATTCCCCTAATATTAGGTGATCCTAAGATCGAGACCGATTTTCCTTTGGACTATTATAATCCCTGATATCATTTATGACCAAGTGAGTACTCCCGATGACTCTATACTTGTTTTGTGCTTGTAGTTAGTGTACATGAATTAAATATTAATAACTTGATGCATAAGGTTTCAGGTTATACATGTGACTGATATTGATTGATTACTATGCAAAAAATAAGATTAGGTAATAAAGTTCTAAAACTCAAACTTACTAAAGTCACAAAATTTAAATGTAATATTAATAACTATATACAAATGAACCATATAATCTACCCTCAGAGTCTAACTTCTATGCATCTCAACGTTGACACTCAAATCTCGGTTCTTAACCCATGCTCAATCATGTAGCAACTTGCAAGAGAAAACTATTGGGGAGTAAGTTACAAGAGCTTAGTAAGTTAACCCCCGTACTATACCAGCAAACAAGTTATCAACTAGTTTATTATCAAACATATGAATGCATGAACAAGCAATATGCCAAACAGTATATATGCAGTTGACCGGTACTGCATATAACATCAGAATTTAACGCCTTCTAAAGTAAGGGTTAGAGATACATCAGCACCAATCACAACCGGGCTCTAGCACTTGGGTTTTTAACCTTATATCAATATATATATCAATTCCCTGTTTCACTAAACAGGTTTCTACTTTCATCACTCAATAGTATACAAATATCCAGGTCTACTGATGAACAGGCTCATGTAGTCTACGCTCACACCCTATAGCGGTGGTCTCTAGACGCGACCGCCAGCCACCTACAGTTAGCATCTCCAGCTCCAATAGAACCTGCGAGCTAAGAGTAAGGTCTTGTTGTACCAATGCTCCTGTACTATATTAATCAAATCATGTGGGAATCTATCCCTCTAAGACCCTTCATTACCAACCGCGCGAGGTGACGACTGAAACATTATATGCAATGTTCATGCTTTATACATGAATAGTTTAATTTTTGTTGGGTTGAATATGGTTAAGTCAATTTATGAGGTGATAAAACAATATCAAAAAATCATTCAAGTTATGCAACAATCAATTATATAACAAAATCTTCAACATTTAACAGTATTTTGCACAGTATTCAATCAATATTAATCACATGTATAACCTGAAAATTGATTGTTACATAACTTGAATAATTTGTTGATATTGTTTGATCACCTCATAAATTGACTTAACCATATTCAACCCAACAAAAATTAAACGATTCATGCATAAAGCACGAACATTGCATATAATGTTTCGGCCGTCACTTCACGTGGTTGGTAATGAAGTGTCTTGGAGGGATAGATTCCCACATGATTTGATTAATACAGTACAGGAGTATTGGTACAACAAGACCCTACTCTTGGCTCGCAGGTTCTATTGGAGCCGGAGATGCTAACTATAGGTGGCTGGTGTTCGCATCTAGAGACCACTGCTATAGGGTGTGAGCATAGACTGCATGAGCCCGTTCATCGGTAGACCTGGATATTTGTATACTATTGAGTGATGGAAGTAGAAACCTGTTTAGTGAAATAGGGAATTGATATATATATTGATATAAGGTTAAAAACCCAAGTGCTAGAGCCCGGTTGTGATTGATGCTGATGTATCTCTAACCCTTACTTTGGAATGCGTTAAATTCGGATGTTATATGTAGTACCGGTTAATTGCATATATACTGTTTGGCATATTGCTTGTTCATGCATTCATATATTTGATAATAAACTAGTTGATAACTTGTTTGCTGGTATAGTACGAGGGTTACCTTACTAAGCTCTTGTAGCTTACTCCCCAATAGTTTTCTCCTGCAGGTTACTACATGATCGAGCATGGGTTAAGAACCGAGAGTTGAGTGTCAACGTTGAGATGCATAGAAGTTAAACTCTGAGGATAGATTATATGGTTCATTTGTATATAGTTATTAATATTACATTTAAATTTTGTGACTTTAGTAAGTTTGAGTTTTAGAGCTTTATTACCTAATCTTATTATTTGGTAGGAGATACCGATTCTCTACGGTTCTGTTGGACTGTGGCTTATCGACTATCCATAGTCATATATATGTGATCATAAGTTAATTAAATAAGTAAATAAAAACTTTAGTAACTAATTATTTAGAATCTTACAATCCCTAACTTGTAATATGAAAATTTTAGACAATCATATTAGGCCCCCTTTAGGGTCATGACACTAATGGTAGTATGTACTATCCTATTTTGAGCAAATTTGACTACAGCCAAGAAGATGTCCCAGTTAGTTAAGTTCTTTCATGCTATAGCTCAGAGTAGTAATCCTAAAGTGTAGTTGACCACTTCTATTTAGCTGTCGATTTGGCTATGACAAGAGGTACTAAATAGTAATTTGGTGCCTATTCGATACTAAAGTGTCCTCTAAAAATAACTTAGAAATTTTAGATCTCTATCGGTTACCATACTCCTTAGTACTTTGTACAAGTAAACTATTTTTTGGAAAAACAAAGCTAAAGAGTCATTAATGTTACTATAGGGCACTGAGTGTACTATCTTGCTAAATTATTTATGACAACTATCGTAGAATCTTTACCTCGGGTAATTCGAGGAGAAAATCCCAATTCAATTTAACCCATGGTTTGGTTGGGGCAAGTAGGGACATTACATTTCTTTACTCTGTTCAACTCTTTACTTTCTTATAGATGGTGCATCTCTCAATCACACAATGCACGTTATACTTCATTCTAGTTTAGAAGAATCTATCGTTCAATAGTTCATACGTTCTCTGTTCTCTAAAGTTTCCAGAGAGTCCTCTACTGTAGGTTTCTCTAAGAAGCAGTTTTCTCATTAAATAGATCAACACAGACAACTTGTTACCTCTGAATAGATAACCATCCTCCACTTATCTACCATTCCTCTCTCCCTATAGTTCTTATATATGGGGCAAAAATGAGGATCATTCTGATATTGTTCTTTTATGCTTACTTTGCAACTCAATGAGAAGGATATACCTTCTTGATAAGGTATTGGCAACTACATTGTTCTAACCTTGTTTATACTTAGTAATAAAGTTAAATCCTTCTACGAACTTAATCCATCGAGCTTCGCACTTGGAAAGTTTGGTTGGTCCCCATAAATACCTTAAGGACTCATGATTTGTATATATGACAAACTCCTTTGGTAGGAGATAATGCTGCCATACATGGAGAGCTTAGATTATGGTCAAAAGCTCTTTTTTTTATATATAAAATAGTTTAATTGCGCTCCTTTAAGCTTCTCATTATGATAAGTGATAAGTCGGCCTTCTTGTATCAACACAACTCCGATGCCAACACTTGACACATCATATTCAAGCTCAAATACTCTTTCAAAGTCGAGTAATGCTAAGACTAGGGCAGAGGTTAACCTCGTTTTCACTTCGGCAAAGCTTCTCTCCTCTCTCTCTCCCTACTTGAACTCCATATTCTTTTTCGTAAGCTCAATCAAAGGCACAATAATGAACCTGAATCCTTAGATAAAACGTCCGTAGAATGGTCCTAATCTATGATAACTTCTTACCTTGACACATGAAGTCAGGGTCAGCTACTTAACAATAGCTCGTTCCTTTTCTTCATTTACTCTCAATCTTCTTCAACCTATTACTTATCATAGGAAGATCATTTTTTCATGATAGAAACAATATTTCTTTAAGTTTTTGAACAACTTTTTTACTTGGAGGACATCAAAAACAATATATAGATAGTTAGTATGCATTGCTAAGTTGGCACTATAGATAAGAATGTCATTGAAGTAGACGACAACAAATTTCTTAATCATAACTCTTAAAGCATGGTTCATTAGCCTCACAAAAGTGCTCGAGGCATTTGACAATCTGAACGACATGACTATCCACTCGTACAGGCTTTGTTGGGTCTTCAAAGCAGTTTTCCATTCATTCTCTTGTCTTATCTGGATTTGGTGGTACCCTAATTTTAGATTTATCTTGTTGAATATTCTCAAACCACTTAGTTCATTGACTTATTTTTAGAGTTTACAAGCCTGCTTGGGATTCATTCGATAAGTTGGCAATGCTAGATATCAAGTCAATGCAGTATTCAATGCCTTAGAATGGGGATAATCCCTTGGGTACCTATTCTGGAAATAGGTCTGCATACTCATCCAACAGCTCCCTGATTTCTTAGCACATTGGCCTTGATAACTTCTCAGAGTTCGACTCAACTCAATACTAAGGTCTTCTTCGATTTTCAAGCTAATTTGGCTTGTAGTTTACTCACTTGACTCGAGGTTAAGGGGTTGAAAGTGATTCACCTACCATCCTTCTTGGGCACATAGGTATTCCTAAATTCGTCATGAATAACCCCTCGAGCGAAAAGCTAAGGTTGGCTTAATAGCACATGGGATGTATACATGGGTAGTATGTCACAAATAATTTCATCGGAATAGCTTCCAATAGCAAAAATAGAGGTTGCATTGATTGAATCAAGAATAAAATATGCTCACAATCAATCATAATTTCACACTTTAATATATAAATAAATATAGAATAAAAATTATCATCAACATGCATAATCAATTGACTAATATTATCAAGTAATAAAAGAAATAATTTAATTGGGCCACTATGAGACACCTAGCACATCATTGGTGTTTGGTTTTTTGATAGAAATATCAACTGTAAACGGTATTCTCAAAGTAATAATAAATATTGATAAAGTAATTCTACCAACAACTTACCTTCTTTTAAGCTGATAAAATTGCATACATGAAACTGAAATAATCACATATCTATTATTTGATCAAATAATAAACTTCCTCTGGACGGATTACTATTTACATAGATATAAACATTTCATGCAAATCTTTCAATCCTATACATAAATATTTAAAATAAATTTAAATAATAGGGGTCACTTTAGCAATATATTATTTCAATTTATCCTGAAATATTAGACAAGATTTACAAATAAAAAAGAAAAAAACAAATAATCGTATCTCAAACATCAAACCAACGACTTGAGATAAATGCACGAAGTAAGACTCAGGTAAGCCATCACGGTTTTGAATCCATAGACAAATCCATGCCTAAAAGAACACAGTAGAATAATATGACAACAAAATTGAAGCACGACGATGAAGAAATTCTCCCGTACTCCCAACTTTTTCATGTTTCCATTTAACATCAACAATGGAAAGTTCCAACACAAGGCTGATTATACCATTCTCGAATAATAATAATAAATTCAATCCATAGGGCATCTCGTTGGAATTCATGGAAACCATATAAAACCATGATTTTTTAAAAATATAATTTCCTTGTAGCATAAATTTTATTGTTAGTTACGATGGTATAGAAGAACTCATCATCAACGCATGTGGACAAGAAATAAATCTGTAATATAAAGCAAACGATCGGCACAAATTTCATTGCCGAAAATCAATGCGTCGTGGGAGTAAACACCGTCGATGTCAGAGAAACAATTTATCATAGGAATTTCATCATGACAAGCCAATACTTGCTTGAAGCCTAACCCTCAAAATTAGGGAAAAATAACACTATTTATAAATTCACTTAAGTCTCATCATGGTAATATGAATATCAATAACTCTATTATCAAATTCAGGCCCTAATTTCATACATGACTGCTTTGATAACACTTTGTAAAAAAAAAAAAAAAATTAGATTTTCATATTGAATATGATAGGATATTGTGGGGGTATTGGGTACAGATGTAAATATCACGTGTGTGCCGCGTGTGAAGTCACGCTACATGTGATCAGGGAAATGACTTGAGTGACTTATACGAGATAGTTAAGAGAAAAGCATAGAGAGGAGGAGGAGTAGGCGATCTTAATAAGATTCTACTACGTATAGTGACAGGTAGAAGAGCACGATAGTATCAAATTTCAAGATTAAATGAAGAACGAGGTGGTGTTATTGAAGTGTTTAAGTGTTTGATCTTTGAGACAAAGTTTTGGTAAAGTAATAGCGTTAATAGGGGTTTTTCTCTTCTCTTCAAATGAGGATGTGAGTAGGGTATTTATAGGAAAGGTTAATTGATCACATCTGTCAGATCATGATGATCATCAATGGTTGAAATTAAAGGCCCTTATTAATGGATCTTAAGTTGGCTATTTTTATGGGTTTAGGCCTAAGTAAAGGTTTTATTTATTATTCTAATGTAAGCTAAATCAAGAAAGGTTGAGTTGGATGGAGCGATCTAGCAGGCTCTACTCTAAACTTACCATGCCAAGTCTCCCTTGATCATTCCAATAATTTATGGGCTTGGCTCTTCGGGCCCTATCACCTTAGCCCGAAGAGTCAAATCCATTTGATTAATTGGCTTAAAGCCTAATATTAAATTTGGCCCTCTACATTTTTCCCCCTGACCAAAGTCCTTCAGACGAAGTTGAAGGGGTTTGGGCATTGAGTGAGCCTTTTAGATGACTTAGGTGTGTGCGTGTCATGAGCGGATTCTGTCGCTCGATCTCATGCGGTAATTAGTGCTCCTAACCTTACTAAGGAAGGCTAAGTTAGCCTGTAATACACTCACAAAGTTTAGAGAGAGGAAGTAAAGAGAGAAACTCTGAAAGTATATTGTATTCAATTCAATAACTTGTTGCTACAACTAAGGGGATCTCCCCTATATATATAAGAGGCCTCTTAAGATGGAGAGTTAAGATCAGTTCGATCTAACGGTTACAAATGAATCCCTATTTACCTTTACATTAAATGTATTGATCTACCTTAACTACCATCTATTCTAGAACCTTCTAGATCTTCTAGAATATTCTGGATTATTTCCTGTTAGGCTTGAATGAACCTTATGATTTTAGGCCCCTCTAAATCGGCCTGTGACATTCTCCCCTACTCAATCTGGTGACGTCCTCGTCGTATCTTCTTCGTGGAACTGCTGAATTTTGTTTGGAAACTGCCATAGAGCTTTAGTAGGTTCCCGATTAGTCTCACTTTTCAGCTTTCCTTTCTAAATAACCATATACTTGTGCCTAAGGGAGTGGCTTTGTCTTCTCACATATCTGTCCATAATAATTTTTCCAACTTCTTTTTCGTATGATTCTTGAATTCCAATTGGAGCCTTCTGTGATATTGTTCTATTAAGGTCATCCTCATCTTTATGATATGGCTTAAGCATTGTAACATGAAATACTGGGTGGAATTTTAATCTTAGAGGTAACCCCAACTTATAAGATACTCGTCCCACTCGTTTTATGATGAGAAATGGCCCTTCATAACACCTCATTAGTTTTTTGTGCAATTGGCCCTTGGTCTACTAGATTAGGTGTAACACCACCAGTACTTGATCCCCTACTGGATACTCCATTGGTCGACACTTCTTACCTACAACTTCCTTCATTCACTGCATAGCCTTGTCTAAGTAATTCAAAGCTAAGTCTTGGCCTTCTTGCTACTCTTTTGCAATTTTATATGCTAGAAAACTAAACCCCATATATCCTGTGGTTGCCGTATTTAGTGGCTGTCTCCCTAAGACAACCTCAAATGGACTATGTCCTGTTGATTCATTCTTCTGTAGATTGAAAGAGAGCTATATGACATCCAATAACTTAGATTAGTCCCACTGACTTGTACTTATAAGGTGCCTCCAAACTTGAAGGCAAGGCACTACAGCTGTAATTTCTTTCTCATCTACTGGGTATCGCCTCTCTGTATCATTCAACGTTGGTTCTCAAAGGCTATTGGTTGGTTTTCTTGCATTAAAACCTCACTAATGGCATAATCACTATCATCCATGCATACTTCAGATACTTCACCAAAATTAGAGAGCATAAGAACTTATTCTTTAATGACTGCTTCCTTTAGGATATCAAATGCCTTATGTCGATCTTCCCTCCATACCTATGGGACATCTTTCTTGAGTAAATTCGTTAAGGAGGTAGCCATTCAAGAGTATCCACATATGAAATTTCTGTAATAACTTACTAAGCCAAGAAATGACTTCAATTTGGTGGGCTTAATAGGTTCTTTCCATTCTTAAATGGCCTGCATCTTCTCTTCCTCTAGTTTGATCTTCCCCTTTCTTACAACATGCCCTAAAAAGGCCACTTCTTTCTTTGTAAAGCCACATTTCTCCAGCTTTACATATGACTTGTTTTCCCTTAAGGCTAAGAAATTTGTATGAAGATGCTCTAGGTGCTCTTTCATAGGCTTGCTATAATTCATGATGTCATCCAAATAAACTACGACAAAATGATCCAAGAAAGGTGCTAATACCCTATTCATAAGACTACAAAAAGTAGTTGGGGGCATTTATGAGCCCAAATGGCATAACAAGGACCTTAAATGCACCATACCTTGTGATGCAAGTGTTTTTGGACTCATCTCCATCTGTTATCCGCACTTGATGATATCTCAGTCGTAGCTCTAATTTTGAAAAGTATCTTGCCTCTCCCCATTGATCGAATAAGTCTAATACCAAAATAATATGGTACTTATTCTTTTTAGTGACCTTATTCAAGGCCCTATAGTCAAGACACACCTGGAGGGGCCTATCGTGTTCCTTTCGGAAGAGAACTGAAATTCCAAAAGGTGCCTTTGACAGTTGGATGAATCCATCTTCCAACAACTCCTTCAATTGTCATCTCAATTCTTCTAATTCTTTTGGAGGCATGCGATAAGGAACTGTAGCAGGGGCCTTTGTACCTGGTTTTAGCTCAATTGCATGATTCACTTCATTTCTTGGTGATAGCTTCTTTGGCAACTCTTTAGGCATGATGTCTTTGAATTCTTCTAGCAACTCCCCTACTCGATGTGGAATTACCTCTTGATCCCCCGTCTTTTCTTCCCCCTTCAATGTAGCTATGTACATAACTTCATTGTTCTTTAAGCCCTTTGCTAGTTGCATAGCGGAAAGGAATTTTGTGGCTCGACTAGCTTTCCTTATAACAGGCACCACACATTGAGAGTTGGTCTCGAGTATACATATATAGTTTGCATGAGGAACAATAAGTGCATCAATACGATCTAGGAATTCCATCTCAATCACAAATTTGAAGTCATCCATAGGTACTGCTTCGATGGTTTCTTTCCCTTTCCACCCTCCCATATGGAGCTCTATCTCTCTGGCGACTCTAATAGGAAGGACTTCCTTTGAGTTTACCGTCTTGAGCCATGTCTTAGTTTTCTCCACCTCCATTCCAATCTTACTTGCTGCTACATCAGAGATGAACAGATGAGATGCCCCTGTATCAATAAGGGTATTTAACTTCTTGCCAGCAACTATCACCTCAGTGTACATCAACCCCTTTCGCTTCTCCTGCATCTTCATAGCACTAAGTAGTCGTACTGAACCTAGTTTGGCCTCCTCCTCTTCACTGGAGCTTTCATCTGCCATAATTGTTGCCAACCGATCTTTCTTTGGGCATTCCCTAGCATAATGGGGCCCATTGCAAAAATAGCACTTCAATTCTCGAGACTTCCATCGTTCCCCATCTTTTCCTTCACGAGTCCTTCCCTAATCATTATTTCTCTCTTCCATCTTAAGCTTCCCTCTTAAGGAACTCCCATTCCTTTCCTTCTCAACTCACCCCTTCTACCTTCCTATTGGGATCTTATGTTCTGTCTTCTTGAACTTCGTTAGGCCTTCAGCAACTACTATGGCCTTAGAGATGTCTTATATTCCCCTTTGATCTAGCTTTAACTTTGCCTAAGGTTCCAAACCATCTAAAAACATCACTAAAGCGTCATCCTGGTTAAGGTATAGGATCTCCAACATTAGTTCTGAGAATTCCTTCACATATTGCTTGATGTTACCCTTATGAGTTAGGTGACGCAACTTCACCTTTGTTTCTTTAGCAGCTGTATGTACCTTTTTGTGGTCATCCAAGATTTTTGCAGCTTTGAAATATTGTTCTATTCCCCAAAGGAAGTTGTCTACCTCTTGAGCGTATCGTATCCCATTGAAAGGTTCGAGCTTGGGGACATCGATCTTATGAGCAGATTGGATGTTCACTCCATTTACCATTACCGCCCGACACGCTGCTAGTTGGTTCTTAAGTTTTCAATCTCCTGGCGCATAGCTGCCATTATAGCATCAATCTTGGCTTCATAACTTTCCTCCTTAGTTTCCAAAGCAATGACTCGAGCTTGGAGTACTTCATTCTTCCCCTCAATTGTCTCATTACACTGCTTCAGCTCATCAATGGCTTGATTCAATGCTCCTTACAACTTGCCTTGAAGTTCTTCCTCCATCTCTTCAAGGCTGTCTTGTGATTCATCAAATTGTTCCTTCGTTTCAGCAATGCTCAACTCCGCTCTATCCATCCTATTAAGGAGGGAGTTCAGCAAATCTCGGGACTTAGTCCTTTGCCTGGTAACACGATGATCATCATGGTCAGCCAACTCATCGACCATTGAAGTGTTGTTGTCTCTTCCGGATGACATTTTCTCTACAAGCAGCTCCTTTTTTAGGCTCTGATACCACTTGTCACGGGCGGATTCCGTCGCTCAACCCCGTACAACACTTAGCACTCCTAACTTCACTAAGGAAGGCTAAGTCAGCCTGTAATACACTTACAAAGTTTAGAGAGAGCAAGTAGAGAGAGAAACTCTGAAAGTATATTTTATTCACTTCAATAACTTGTTGCTACAACTAAGGGGATCTCCCCTATATATACAAGAGGTCTCTTAAGATGGAGGGCTAAGATCAATTCGATCTAACGGTTATAAATGAATCCCTACCTACCTTTACATTAAATGCATCTATCTACCTTACCTATCATCTATTCTAGAACCTTCTAGATCTTCTAGAACCTTCTAGATCTTCTAGAATATTCTGGATTATTTCCTCTTAGGCTTGAATGAATCTCATAATTTTGGGCCCCTCTAAATCGGCCCGTGACATGCGTACTATTAAACAGCTACGTTGCTGCCAAATTAATTTGAGAATTGTCTTAGTGCATGAGTTCGCAGTACCTCTTAATCATGTGTCAAGCCTCAGTTGGGTTACATTGTATGTTGCCCCCAAAGCAACACTCTGAAATAAGTTTTCTTTAAGCTGTCTCTTCTTGAAATAAGTATGTAGCTTTTGTCTTCTTTGAGTAAACTGAATGAAGGAGCATTGGAGCACTTATGAATATGACCAATAGGGAAGATAAGAACTAAGAGAGTTGCTTCTATTTTGTCTAGGAAATCATGTTCTAAGAATTCCGGCATGTTCTAAATGATAGTTGTAGCTTCCTTAGTCCCTTCATGTAATTTAGTGAAAACCCTTTTAGTAATTGCCTGGTCGGATTTGTTAAATGCCAGCATGTGGTTCAATTTCATGAAGAAAAATTCTTGGAGTATTTTTTTAGCATTAATGTTCTTGGTGAGGCAGGCTGCCCTTTTGGTTAAGCAATGAAAATCCAAGAAAATAAGCAATAGTACTTATCCTCGAAACTAACCTTTGAACCCGTAGCTCTCTAACTACCTCCCCATAAGAATACATTATTGTCATTTTTATCCATTTGTTTGCTTTGATATTTCAATAACCATTGTTTACTTGACTTGAGATGTTGAGAATCTTGTGTATAACCCAAATCCATGCATTTTCTTTAGCTCCAATATTTCTTCTTCGTGTGATGAATAATGAGATAGTTTTCACTACTTGATACCTTTATTCTTGTAATTTCACTCGTGCTTTGATGTGTATCTTTGGATAATTAATCATAACATCCTTTTCCTCCCCTTTTTTTTTTAATTTAAAAAATGACATCTCTTCATTTTCCATGCTTTGCAGGAAGTATAATCAACATTTAAGAATTTGGTTTAAAGAGGATTTCTTGACCGTTCGAATTGCAGCCACTTACAATTAAAGGCTGAAAGTCTGTGATTGCAACTTAAGGACCATATCTTGAATTAGTGATAGTTAGCAAATCAGTACGGTTTAAAGAGGGTAGATTCTTTATAGCTCGGACCGTGACTATTTGCCAACCGAAGGTCAAGGGTTTGTAATCGTGACTTGAGTACTGATCTTCATCAATGAGTGGTAGAAAAGAGGTATAACACTTAGGTCATACGTGGTCTCCTTTTATAACTTCTATAAAGCCAATTGCGACATAAAATGTGAATTGAATCATGAGTCTCGAATTGTAAGGACATACACAGACGAGTACATGAGAGTTGAGCATGACCTGAGCTTGTACAGTATGAACACGAGTCTTAGATATGAACATATGAGAGTGACACACTTGACTTAAACATAACCTCCCTTTAACATAAGCACTTTTGAGGCAATACGTGAAATGAACTTCACTACCCCTCAATACAAACACTCATGGAATAATCATGTAGAAGAATTATGAGGCCTCTACATAACCATAAAATGTGAATTTGAACATTTACCTTAAACATAAGCATATAAGACTAAAGTACAGGTTCGCGAGCTCAGTATGACATAAATCTTGCGCTTGAACACATGAGGATTGAACACTTCAATTCAACGTAGTCTCTTTAGGCCGAGCATATGTATGCTTCCATCATGAGCACTTTTAAACTTTCTATATGAGTACGCGTGAGTTGAGAATGCAACTTGAGTACAACACTTTTGGTATTTAAGCTAAACATGAGTCTCATCATATGCATCAAACATAAGCCTTAATACATGAGCCTTGATCATGGGTGAATGTAAGGGTCGCATCTAAACCTTGAACACGATAGTGAATATGAGTCTTGAACACGAGGGTCGAACGTAAATGAGTGTAAGCCATAATCATGAGTCTTGAACTCAAAGTAAATCTTCAATATGGTACAATTTATGAATGTAACATGAGCTTTGAATATGGAATGAATCTTAAACATATCACATGTGTTGAACATGATATCGCATGAGGCCTATACGTGACGTGAGGCTTAAACACAACATGAGTTTTGAACATGACGCGAGGTTTGAGCATCACATGAGTCATGAAAACTACATAGCTCTTGAACACAACGTTGGATACGATGTGAGCACTAAACATGATGTGAGGTCCCATTACACGAGTTGAACATGAGGCATTGAACGTTAGTCTACAAATACGAACACGTACTGGAAAACATCATCATAAGCATGTGAGATGGGTATAGTATCATTGATCTCATATGTGAATTACGTATTGTTATCACGTATTGCAAGAATCCTTGTACATATGTATCATCTCTAGTTTTCGTAATTGATGTCATACTTTCCGAATGCACTTTACTTCTACTAACTCGCTTGCTCCTCTTCATTTGCGATTGCTCACTTTCTTTCATATAGACGTTACTACTGCTTTTAGGGATCATCAACATGGGTAAGAAATCTGGCAAGAGCCGCTTTCGTAGCAACAATACAGATAAGAATAATGAAATTTTAGCATATTCTAAGGATCATATCCTGGCAGCCCCCTTACCTCGAGATAAGTAGGTAGACTCAATTATTAAAGATGACTTCTTCTACTAGTGAGATATAAAGAGGCGGGATACACATTCACATCCACTTAAGGATGGCAAGCTGTGTTTCATAAGATAAGAACCTCTAGTATATAAGAGGGTTGAGATAGAAGCAGATTCTATGCTGCGTTTTAGAAATGAGATGAAAGTAATCCCTCTTTCAGATAGTAGTTTTGATGGCCCAAAGCACATAGTGAATGGTTGGTTATCTTGGGTAATGTACATTTTCAAGAACCCTACATACACATCCGTTTTAGAAGAAGCGGGGGTGTATTACCCCATATAGATGTCTTCTCGTTTAACTTTGCGCTGCACGCAAGAAATAAAAACTTGGCGAGTTATCATGTCCTGTTGGAGTACTCACTAACATACCTTTGTGATAGCGTAGGGTGAGATCACTTTAACACTAGAGGATGTTGCAATCCTTTTAAGCCTTCTTAAGACAGTCGAGCATTGATTGAATTATTAGAAGTGGACAAAAGATAAGCTCTAGATACTCACAGACATGGTACGCTTAGTGTGTGGATCAAGCATTTCTTTAGGCTAGACAAAGGTGATAAGATAGGGCCTCGATATCAGTGCAAGTAAGTTCTTGCATTTTGATGTGGCATAGTCATTGTTTACCCTTTTTCCTGTTGATGTTTACTTTATAACCTTAACCTAATATGTCTTGTCTTATATTTTAGGTATGAGTTGGAAGCTTTCATTGCTTGTTGGTTGTCATCGTTTGTGTTCTTAGGGGGACCCAAAAAAGGAGTTAGTCCTTAACTCCTCCACTTGGCTATTCGTATCGCACGAGGGGAGTGTTTTTCTTTGGGGCCTTTCTACTTGGGTTCCTTATACAGGTATTTGGGCCTCTTTCATGAAGCTTCGATACGCTTGCAAGGGAGATACGTTGTAGTATTGTACGTAGACTTGGTGTTTCTTCATATGTTCTTCTACAAGCATTATAGGAGATATTCTAGTCTCTTGCTTACACATTCTGATGACGTTAGGCCCCGAGCTTGGGGATAGGTCAACAGAAAACTCCCAAGTACTTTAAAGAATGTCATTGATATATGTCATGAGTTCAGCTTTCGTCCATATACAAAGGAATTTCCTGAATATGAATGGTACCCAGAAATCTACCCTTCTAGTTCAAAGGACTTGGTAAACTTAATAGAGCTTTATGATGAGCTTTATGATGTTAAGGTAGAGTTTATCTTATGGAATGCACCTGAGGGTCTTTTGTCACTTTATGATTGGGCTGATGCTTCTAATTACTTCCTTAAATGTAGTATCATGAAATATTCACCTGATCGTGTTGCTCGACAACTAGGGTTTAATTAAGGAGTACCTTATGATTTGGTCATTAGCCAAAGTTTTGATGAGTGTTGCAAAATGTTCAGACTTGAGAGCTGAAAGAACATTCATGGGAGGATTAGGAAATTATTTTTTCCTTCTATGAGTCGTTTTGTAGTTTCTTCGAGTGGTTGGCTTACATATTAGAAGAATTGCTTAGATAGGTTTAAGAAGTATGTCTCGGAGGCAGCTGAAGGGGATTTGCCTGAAATAGTCATCCGGAGATATAAATTTCACTTTTGACTCAAGGAAGACACAAAATCATCTAATAATGCAAAGTCGTCTAATGATGCTCGGGGTAAATCACAAAGCGAATGCTCACCTGCTTCCCCATTAATCATCAAACAACCTAAGTATAGCTGCATTCATGAGGTAGCATTATCATTACACTCTCATTCTTCCTTTTTTATATACTAATATCTCCTTGAAACTTACTCTTCTTAGTTTTCTCAATTTTGTGTATGTCACAGGAGCAAAAGAGAAAGGAGAAGACACCTATATGATGCAAGTGTAGGGGTGTTGAGTATAGATGTAAGTGTCATGTGCGTACCGCGAGTGAAGTTGCGCTTCACATGACTAGAGAAATGACTTAAGTAACTCGTACAAGACGGTCAGGAGAAAAGTGTAGGGAGGAGGAGTAGGCGATCTTAGTAAGGCTTTACCACGTATGGTGACAGGTGAAAGAGCATGATGGTTACAAACTCCAAGATTAAATGAAGAATAAGGTGGTGTTCTTGAAGTATTTAAGTGTTTAATCTTTGAGGTAAAGTTTCGGTAGAGTAACGACGTTAATGGGGTTTTTTCTTCTCTTCAAATGATGATGTGAGTAGGGTATTTATAGGAAAGGGTAATTGATTACATTCGGTAGATTATGACTATTATTAATTGTTGAAATTGAAGGCCCCTATTAATGGATCTTAAGTGGGCTATTTTTATGGGTTTAGGCTTAAGTAAAGGTTTTATTTATTATTCTACTATACGACACAAACCAAGAAAGGTTAGGTCGGATAGAGTGATCTAGTGGGACCTACTCCAAACTTACTATACCAAGTCTCCCTTGATCATCCTAATAATTTATAAGCTTGACTTCTCAAGTCCTGTCACCTTAGTTGGATAAGTCAAATCCATTTGATTAATGGGCTTAAAGCCCAATATTAAATTTGGCACTCTGTAGATATCATGTGTAAAATTAGTACAGAAATAATAGAAATAATCTTGACGTATATAGAATCGTACCTAAATCCATAGAAACAACTTTTCCTTAGAGGTTATGGTATTCCAATCTATAGTAGTGCTTGCTCTTGATTTTCTTATTGATGGAAAGTAAGAAAAAGTAAAAGAGAAAACCCTAGAGGTATGCCACTAGATTAGGGACCACGACTCTCTCTATATATAGGTTTTATTATTTAATTTCACTATAGCTTATCATAATAAGTGAAATAAAATACTTAGGTTTCTATATATTGTGTTTATAAAAAAGTCTATAAAAATGAGTTTATAAGCAATATTTATTTATTTATTGACCAAATAATTACTTTTATATAATGGCTTAACTCTCTAATTTAATTAGACAGCCAATAATATATAATTAATTGATATAATGTGTTGTTGTTTTTCTGAAGTTCATATCTTGTTAAAATTAGCTAGGTGAAGGCCAATATACTTAATTCATTTCATTTTCTTCTCTTTATTAATGTTTAACCGCCTGGTGAGTAGGTACCTGCCGTGAAGGAAAACGAGGAAGACCGGAGGAAGTTTAGGAGAGATGGGGAAACCCAACAGCCGCCGGTTGGGACAGGGATAAGCTTTGCCGTATGGAATTTGTGATTTATGTCAATTTATTTAATAACGTACACGATTGGGTTCCAACACGCTCATGCAAAGTACTTACTAAATTTCCATTTCTGGGCCTACATATCCATATGCCAGAATCATTAAACAAGTAAGTGTCACATGCCTTCAAAACATAGCCCTCTCTTTCAATACGTATCGAATCTTTATTGTATGGTCGAGAAACAGAATAAACAACACATGAACTTAACCATATGTCCAGAAGTTGAGGGACTTCTCATGAAAAGGACAACTTTGTTAGGTCACTTTGAAATTATATTATTACGAACCAAAATAATAGAAACACTAAACCTCATATTCATGCCCATGTTCAGTACCTCATCTGGCGTCTTACATATTCTTTTCCCCATCCCAAATGAAATAAGTAAATAAATACCACTTAGCTTACGCTATTCGAATAGGGAAGTTTTCTCCTATGCATTAGGTCTTCACCGACCATAGTTAACAAGGTAGAGTATTATTATAAATAAAGTACTCTTTTTTTAAAAAAAAAATTTTGTAGCCTAATATCAATAAAGTACTTAAAGGTACAGAAAAATGACATCCATATTATAAAATTCTCTCCAAAATTATACATGATAAGTGTCTATTTATAGTTAAATTGTTTCGTAATATAGATAAAATAAACTAAATCATTTTGCAAGTAATTACATGAATATGTAATTCGACATTGCTTGAGTACAATACAATCTTAATTGAGTTTTAAGCTTTTACTTGAGTTATTTGAATGTATGAGTGTTTTTTTGTTTTTAACTATTTTTCTTCAAAATTGGAATTGATTTCAATCATCAAAAGAAATTTAATCGCAAAGATTATAATTCTATTCCAATATATGAGTTTAAGCAAACTTCCATGGGTTGGATACATGGATTTGAGCTAAAAAAACTGTGATTCATCGAGCTAAGTTAAAGCTTTATGATCGAGTAAGCTTGAGTTTAGATTAGTATCTTTCAGCTGAACTTAGTTTTATTTTCATGATCGGTAAAAACGTAATTTTATTAATTATTTTAATTGATATAATCGATAAAATCGTATAAAATCGATAAAATTATAAACTTATAGAATCGTATATAAAAGTTGATAATTTTATTAAAAATCTATATATAAATATTTTATATTTATTTTAACTGAGAAAAAATATTATAAAATTATAAATTCTTAAAATCGTATTTTTTTTGGACCCGTAGTTTTAACATCCGTTTCCATCTTTTTACTAACTAATTGGAGAACCCATTGCCCATTGGACCCATCAACTCAGCGTTGCGTAGGAGAGAAATCTTCGTTTCCTTAAGCAACCGCTTCTCTCTCTCTCTCTCTCCATGTTTATATATTCTTTCTCACTCAAACTTTGGCGCTAGCTTTTGAGCCAATGGCGACTACAATATCAGTATCTTCCACCCCTTTACCACACCGTTTTTTGCCCAAAACTTCTATTCATCCAAAACGTAACACCTTACCATCCCTTTCTCTACATGCGTCATCACAAAATACCTTGAAAATTCATGCTTTCTCTACCAAAAGCAAAACCGGGAGCCTCTGCATGGCGATGGATAAACACGCAAACCGTAATGACAAACAATGTTTTCCAGAGGAAAATAAAGATGATCATGGGATCAAAGTTTCACGTATGAGGGAGAAATTTAAGAGAAAGCAAATGGAAAGGTACTCCTACCTTGTCGCTGCAATCACGTCTAGTCTTGGCATAACTTCAATGGCGATTGTTTCTGTTTATTACAGATTTTCATGGCTAATGGAGGTAAAAAGAAGATTACAGATGCCCCGTATGTATTTATTACTATTCCCCTACGTGGTTAATAATAATAATTTGAAATCTTAATTTTACGACAGGATGGTGAAATTCCGTTGCTTGAAATGTTTTGCACTATTGTTCTCTCGTTTGGTGCCGCGGTAATCAAGCTTGCAATACCTTATTTACTTTTGAAGGGAAAAAAGAACGGTGTGGTTGTTTCGCATACAACGTTTTCTCTGTGTGTGAACGTAATGTTTGCTAGATAAACTTTGACATATTTTTGCGAATTATTTAGATAGTTAATTAAAAAAGAAGAAGATAAAATTCGGGTAATTAATTGTAAAACTAAATAAAGTTTAGCTAATTAATTATAGAAATTGACAAAATTTATATAGCAAACAGGCATTTCTAATTTTTTTGTTTCCGGTGGAAGAAACCTTTAAATTTCGAGTACTTTCCCGCTATACATATATTTTTAACCGTAATACTAATACTTACAGATGCTATTCTCTTTTAGCAGATATAGTGGTGCTTAAGGAAAGTATGAAATTAAAAAATTAAGGAAACAATTTTGTTCTTTTTCAGAAATAAAATTATTTTTCTAGTTCCATATGAATATTTTTTATAATAATTAATCGTTATTACTGATTGATACGACATTTATCGTTTTATCTTTATTAGATAATATTTAACAATTTTATAATTTTAATAATATTGATATATAACTTTAAAAGAAATAAAAAATTTCTTTTTCCGAAATAATCACACTTCATATCAAAAGCACGATTGAGGTTTAAGGGAAATCACGTTAATGAAATCGGATTTCGATGAATTTCAGGTCGGAATGGAATTTTGGGCAAGGTGGGCTCATAGAGTGTTGTGGCACGCCTCTCTTTGGCATATGCACGAGGTCGGTTACCGAGTTACGTTTCGTTAGTCAGTGCAATTGAATTCGGCTCTGTTTGGTATGAACGTAAATAAACATAACAAGATCATTTGTGCCAATTACGAACAGGACAGAATATTTTGTACTATTATAATACTTAACATGGCAGTTAATATTACGTTATAATAAAAAGTAGAATTTAACATTTTTTATGCTAGGATTTATTAAAAGGCTAATTACAATTTACCTTTCACAAATAAGAATTCCGGTCCATATAAAAGTATAAAAACCCTTCTAAACTTTCACGTTATTATATAAATGTCCCTTAAATTTATAAAAGCGTATGTTAAGATCTTCTGAATTTTTATCATAATATAACTTTTCTTAATTAAAAATTGAAATATAATTTATATTATCAATTTATGAAAGTGTAGGAGAGTAATTGCAATATTTGAAAGTTTAGAAGGTTAATTTGTATGTAGGTCTAACTTTAAAAGGGTTATTTATAATTTTTATTTTTTATTCTTTTTTTTAATCTTTAAGTAGTAGTTATACAAATTTTATCCACTAATCGCAATAAAAATTCTTTATTGTAATATTTGATTGTGATAAGTAAGGATAAAATCTGTGTCTTATAATCAAACACATACTTGAAATAGGAAAACTGTTTCCCGAGTAGTAAAAGTTTGGGGATATTTTCAATTGATTTCTAAAGCCTATTTAACTACTGCAAGCAAGTCCTAAGTTTTGAAATAACGTGCATTCAAGTCTTGGGATATATCGTGTGGGACTTCAACTATTATTATAACCTTTTGGCACATTTTGATTCACTTTTACATTAAAAAAGTTTTTAAAAAAGATCTGAAAATGAAAACCCAAGAAATTTTGGAGTTGAGCCCACCTGATTGCGATCGGAAGACCACTAAGAATTGAAAACTTAAAAAGGAAAAAAAAAAAGAAAAAAGAAAAGAAAATTAGGCGGGTAAGTAAAAAGTTGCTGAACAAATATTGAAAAATTTTCATCGCATTTGGAAGTTACAAATTCGCTACCAAGGTTATGAAGTCACCTATCAAACTGCGTGGATCATTTGAACCATGCTTTAATATATTCATGGATCCGCAAGTAAAAATTAAGTGAAATTGGAAGCCATTTCTAGGGAGTAGAAAGATTTACAAGAATTTTGTGCGCGAAAGACATGATGTCTAGAAAAAATATTTTGAAATTTATGGTAAATCATAAACCTAAACTAAACTCAATTGAATTAGAAAAGATACAATTTTTTTTTTCATTCTCGTTCATAACAATTTGATTTTATTTCATTTCAATTTCTACTTAATATATTTTGGCTGGGAAATTTTCGTGGTTTCTAGACATCCATGGTTCGTCAATTTCATAGTTATCTATCAAACCCTTTTTTTCTCCTTGTCCTGAAAAATAATATCTTCTTGCAGTCTCATCATCAACCAAGAGATGGTCCTTTCGAGCTCAACGACGTGTTTGCCATCATCAATGCTGTTCCTGCGATAGCTCTGCTTTCATATGGTTTCTCAAACAGGGGTATCGTGCCTGGTCTCTGTTATGGAGCTGTGAGTCTTCCAACTGTTGATTCTATCTAATGACACTTTCTAAATTTACTAAAATGCCTCACCTCACGATGGTTAATTACATTTTTTTTCCCTTTTTTTTTATTTGGCAAAAATGGTTAACTACTTTATCTAGTGTTTGATTGCATTGCATGTTACCATGCTTCATCACTTTACTGGTTTTTTATTTCCCCTCGCATGAAAAAGAGCGATGGCTAAATCACTTGAAATTTATACTATTAAAACAGATTAAAGGCAGTAGAATATGATAATTCCTCGTTTTCCACCAACCATACAAATAAATAAATAAATGAATATATATATATATATATATATATATATATCAACCGGGGCATGTGTTCATAGCAAAGAGAGAATTGGTTCACTAGCTATAACCGTTATGCATCTCAATTAAGATGGATGTATGATTTAAAAATAACAATGTTTGCAAAGCATACAACTAATGCCACGTTTAATTTATTGAATGAAACAAGGTAAAAATAATATTATAATTATTGAGGAATAGAATAATTATTATTCCTTATAGTTTTTGTGAGGCAGTGTATAGAAAATTCTAAATGTATTATTCTCATATCAACCTCTAGGACCTGCTCAAGTCACTTCTTTTATGTCATGTTATGTAGCCCGTTACCATTAAATGGCTAACCTTGGGAACTATACATGGTCCTTTTGTAATTAAAGATTGATATGTTTGAGACATCCGAACATAGAACGACCCTTAGAGAGAAGCAGATTGGGGAAGTCAATTGTGATGCGTAGAGCAAATAATAGGCTTGAGCATATGATAACGATTTAAATGAATTCTATTTGGAGTAACGCATAAGTGTCGAAGGATAAATGTTCTTACTCCAAAACAAAATAGAATGTCAAAAGTGGATCAACAATGCTTTGTTAGAAAAAGCTAGATGTCTGCTCTCTAACACTGGACTTAGCAAACAATATTTGGTAGAGGCCACCATACGGCATGTCACATTTTGCACTATTAATCGTACCAAGCGCTTAAGAACGAGACACCAATTGTTATTATTAAGTACTCCGTCGCAATATTCACATCTTAGAGTGTGTCAATGTCTAACATATGCACGTATGAGTACTCTCAAATTTGATGCTAGGTCTGTCAAATGCACCTTCTTGGGGTATATGTGTTTGATGAGTCTACCTTACTAAACTTAACAATTCAATAACCCACTAGCTCAAGAATACATTGGAAAAGGTTGAGGAGTTAATTCCTATCTAAAGAGTCAAATCATCATTCACTGCTAAATTTGATTGTATGACTGTAATTTTGGAGACATCTTAACCTTACTCTATATCCAAAGATCAACAACGTACAAACTAGACTACAAAAGAGATTTAATGATATGGTCGCTTAAGCACTCTTGATGGCATTTGAGATATAGTGTTGAGGTCCCAATTCCTATTAGGAGGATTTTTTGTCCTTACATATGAACACCTTTTGGCTATTAACTTAGAGAGGACTCTCTTCATGGAATTGACAATCAAGAGCTTGTGCCAATAATTTGAGAAAACATTGTAGGTTACTAATGGGTTTTGAAGATCAAAGTGGGAATTAGATTAGGGGTTAATAGGTACAAAGGCACATTATATAGCTTGAGGCTAGAGTCAAGATGAAGGTATATATTCCCTTGATAATTTCTTTTCCAATGTTAAATACACATCACTATGTGTCTTTCTTTCCCTTGTTGCATGAATAATTTGGAGTAGAAGCAATTAGATCTTAAATTACATTTCTACATAGAGATTTTGATGTGTACATTACCATGTGGTAGTTAAAGGAGTTTTTGTGATTGAAGAAGTCCTCATATGGATTTAAATAATCTCGAAGTAATGTTAGAGGTGGTTTAATAACTTGATGTTGAGCATTGATTTTAAGCAAAATGAATTTGATACTTGTATGTAAAGTTAGAGTATGAATAGTGTCTACAACATTTATCTCTTATTATGTGTTGATGACATACTAATTATAATGGTGAGTTTATGTTGTTAGAAAACTATTAAGCTTAGTTAGAGTTAAAAGAGAAAAAATCTCTCCACAATGAAGAAATTTAGGGATATTAAGTTTTATAGATACAAACAATTATGTAGATTATAGTTGTTTTAGTAGATGTATATTGGGAAAGTACATATGCATATTCATAGGCAACATGCTATTCTGGATACCACATTCTTAGTTATTTAACTTGTTTGCAAATTTGTTACCATAGTCAATGCATGAGAATAGGTATATATCTAAAGTCACTATTTCAATGTAGAGCGTGGCATCATATATAGTATGATCTATACTTATCTTAACATTACATATGTTGTGAAAGTGGTTAGTTGCTACATGGCTAATTTTGGCAAATGACACTAAGATGATATTAAGTAAATTATGAATGTAAAGGGAGCATTAGAGTTTATTTGGAGTTTAGACAACACTGATTTTGTTTAATTGGATTTTTTAATTTGAATTTTGTAGGAGATTTATACAAAGAAGATCTCTATTAAATTTTATTTTTTGTTTAAGTGGTCATGCAATAAGCTAAAATGTCACTTTGCTACTATTATGTCATTTATTATAGAGGTTGAGTTTATGGTAATGACAAAGGTGGTTGAAAGACTAATTCATTGTAGGTTTGATTAATGAGTTCTTTGCATCAAGAGAAGGCAATTGTAATACTCCTTAAATACTAGGTGATAAAACTTTAATAATAAATGTGCCTTTTGGTATAATATTTTAAAGTACGTTAGAACTCTAAAGTTAAATATACTTAAATTAGGTCAATCCTAAGAGACAAGATATGTGGCCTTTAGGAAAGCTATTGCTTTAAGGGATACAACCATTAGATCATGCTAAGTGAATAGTACCTTAGCGGGAGGAGTTCTGGTTAAATCATTATAGATGGTATCAAAGTAATACAGTAGTTATAAGGGCAGAGTCCTTGCTTAGTGTAGTCCTTGACCTATGTAACGAAAATCATGAGGACATTGGTTTTATAAATAGAATAGATTGTAATACTCCTTAAACACTAAGTAAAGGAACTCTAATAATCGAGATATCTTTTGGTATGGTAGCTTGAAATATATCGAAACTCCGAAGTTAATTATACTTGAGTTAAGTCAATCTTAAGATAGTTGACTTTTTGAGAAGCTACAACACCAATGGACAAAACCTTATAGCATTATATGCCAAAGTAGATAATATTTTGATGAGATGAGTTTTGATCACGTTATTGTAGAACACAAACATCTTTTATCATATTGTGTATGATGGATTAGTGAGAGACATATTGTTTATAAGATCATTATTTATGAGAATTTGACTAACATGATCACAAAGAGCTATCCAATAAGAAGTTCAAGTAATGCTTGGACTTAGTTGAAGTAGTTTAAAGATCAAAGTAGCTCATGGTGGGCCTTAGCAAAAAGTGTATTTTTTGAAATTTATTGCTAACCATCATATGTTCCATGGGAGAGTTTTGTTATTTAGGTTGAACATTCAATATTAAATGATGTAGTTTATGGAATTTGAGCTAAGGTTTATGGGCCCAATTCTTTTAATTAATAGTGTCATACTCATAAAATAAGGTAAAATTTTTTGTCATTATTAATTAAAAGGGTCTAAGACCCACTTTACAAGCTAGACTTCCTTGTGGCAACCCCCTTGTCAATGTGTTTGCTTAGTTACATTGGCCATAAAAAGGAGATGGTCATCCCAACTACCTCCTCAATAAATTATGTCTCATACTCGCGTCAATCTTAGGTGTCTAGAGTTTCAATTAGATATATAATATAGGCATGAGAAAATTTTGAATCATTGTTAAAGAACAAGATGGATAATACTTAGTTCGGTTACAACTCAATTTCAAGTTTCAAGTTTTTAGTCATTATGCTTTTTCGTCAGCTATGATATGTTCTCAAAACTCAACCTTCTATGCTGAATGAAATATACATGCTCATTTCTTAAGATGTTCAACTAATAGCTCCACATCGATGATGTCACACTTTAAGGCCTACATTAGTCTTCATAACCGACTATACATATCATAATATGAAATTAAGATTCATTTTCGAGGAATGTTTTCTTTTATTTATTTGTAAAAACATAACGTAATTTGAGTTTGGAATGTTTGCAATTAGATAATAAAGCAGGTGAATATTGTGCAAAGGTATGCAACGTAGTTGTTCAAAGTCTTACTCTTTCTTATTTTATAGAGGATTTTTTATTTTTTTTAATTGTCTTGGGTCATAGCTTTGAGTTTATTGAGGATCCCAACCATCTTAAAATTATTGTATGTCTTTACATTCTTTCGTCTGCAATAAATTATTGTGATAATATAAATTTCGTGGAAGTTGGCTCAGTGCATAATCTCTTGTCACATTGTATCAGCATTGACTGTTCAATTCAGAGGAAACAATATTAGTTAATTGGTTCAGCTTTGCTCAAGTTGTACTATGATACTCTCACCTTTAGGCATTATGGTTATTGGTGCTTCTAGACTCGAAATTCCATTGTTTTGTTGGAATAACACATTTGCCAGATGGTAGTAAACAACAAAAGATTTATTGGTGCAGCGGAGTGAATTATGATTTAAAAGGTAAGTAGCCACTAGCGTCAAAAATATGAAGAACGAAAGATAATCTAGATGAAAGCTACCAGTAAAGTTAGGTATGTGCTAGCTTCACAATTTAATTGCAATGTATTGAAAGAGATTATGTTGATTGCAAGACTATTTAAATCATTTTGAGTTAGGAGGGACCAACTATCGCTGCTGTTGTCACAGCTACCAAGGTCATATAAACTACTTGCGGAAACATTTCTTGTAGGGAGGATCATAATGGCGTTAGACGATGTAAATGCTATTCTTTGAGAGAATGAGCAAATGATGAAAATGTGAATTGTCATAAATGAGGTCAGGGTGTCAATTATTGAGGATTGTAATCGTGGTATGAGTGTGGTGGCACACTTGGTGGATTGAAATCTCAATCAAGAGATATAAGCAATGTGCAGTTCGTATTGCAAGCGGAATGGTGACATATGAGACCATTGCCCGAAATTTAAGGAAATATTGAGTCCAAAGCAATTATAAGAGAACATGAAGGGTAAAATTAAGGTTGATAATGAAGAAGACTATTCCTACACAATCTTCGATAACAAAATTCTTTGTCAATGGAAGAAGGTTCCACAAAGAGCGTAAATTGTTTGTCTATCTTTATTTTACTTCCATTTACATATGTGGAGATCAATGTGATGGTATTATTGACCTACAGAAAGAGGTTTCTAATTAGTTAAACCTTCTATAAAAAATATGTTTAACGCGCACACACATGCACCAATATATCATTTTCCTTGAAACGACACTTTAATTACCTGCCAAAAAGGGACAAATCCCAAAATTCGGCATGGAACTTGCTTGCATTAGATTTTCCCAAATTTTTATTTTTGTCTTTGAGGGCACTCAGCTTTGCAATTTGACATTGTTTTTTTAACTTACTTCATCTGAGACTTGCAACAATTAATAGGGTCTTGGAATTACAATATTCGGTATGGCCTATATGTTTGTGCACGATGGCCTCGTACATCGCAGGTTCGCTGTTGGGCCAATCGCTGATCTGCCTTACTTACAGCGAGTCGCTGCAGCTCACCGGGTAAGCAAATCTACATCCTTTGCGTCATCATGAAATTTGCACCGGATGCTTATGGAACTCACAGCTTTCTGTATAGTTGTATTGCTATGCTTCATGATCGTTATAATCTGCGAAATCGTTAAGGACATAAGTAAAACTTCACAAAGTTGCAACTTTTTTTTTTCTTCTTTCCTACAAGGAAGATGATGTACATGCTATTTCTGGAGAAGGGGATGTTTTGAAGTTTATTTTACACCCCTACACCAGCAAAATGCCAAGCACATAAAAAGGAATGAATGGTCATACAATAACTTACCTATAATAAGAGATTACAAAAGAAAAAAAGCGGAACTTTTCTTTGTATCTTAAAATTCATATGACATCTCTTCTTTTAAACATCTCTTCTAAAAGATTAAAAGGTAAATTCTATGCGTTATTTCTTTTTTTCTTTTTTATAGGAATCCATACCTTCTAGTATAGAAAGATGTCCACATAATTAACATTTATTATGAATTTGTTTTGAAATGTGTATAATTGAATAGAAACGATTCGAATATTATTTATTTTATTAGAAGATTAGTATTAATACTTTGCTATACTATAAAGGTCTCCATTGAAGTTTATTATGAGTTGGGATAAGAATATTATTTCTTCATCTTAAATAATTCATACATTTCATGTGATATATTAAATTTACAATTGATACGATTGTATGGCGGAAAAAAAAACAAAGGTTAAATTAATACCTTCTTTTAATTTGTTGTGGTTCAGGTACATCACTCGGACAAGTTCAACGGAGTACCTTACGGGCTCTTCTTGGGACCTTGGGCAAGCCTTTTCTTTCTTGCACGCAAACTATAAGTTTTTTCTTAATTGATTGCACAATTGACCCAAAAAAACGACAAAAGAAAGAACAAAAAAATTAATATCAATGCGATATGTAACTAGTTGAATAACCCTTCGGGCCAATGCAAGCCACAAGTAATCCTGGAAAGTATATCACAAATATATGAGACTGTTGACAAGGCTCTTTGAATATAGATCCCTCAAACTCGATTAGATCCAATACATCTTGTTGTTCAAGCCTAATCCCCATAAGCCTAAGCCTTAAGCCTGGATTAATCAAACCTAGTAAGCTTTGCAATATTTAGAATACACAAGATAAAGATTAAATAGAATTAAATAGCCACATCCAGAATGAGTAGTATACATTGGATATAATGACCTTACTCTCTCACACTTACGGGAGAAGATCTCTCTCCCCTAACTAATCTCTAATTGCCAACGTCACTCCATTGTAAGCGGTAAAACTCTAGACTCTACACACCAAGCTTACTAATTATTTTAAAGTACTTTCAACTCTTAAAAGCCCTATTGCCAATTTAAGTATCGGAATGACCACATTAGATAACTTCTCAGTATCCCCTCATAGTGTATTATTTTACAAGCCTTTTACGTACAAAGCCCTCATATCCACCAATAAGTACTCAGAGATGATATTTGGCACCGTTTGTAGGAATCAATTCTAGTAATAACGAATCTGAATACGAGACGCTTATCGTTAGTCTTAAGCTGGCCATGGAGATTGCTGTCGAGCAATTGTAGATCTTCTTGAATTCTATTCTTATCCTTTAACAAGTCTAAGGAGAATATGATGTCAAGGACTATACTATGGCTAGGTATCTTGAAAAAGTGAAGAGCCTTCTAGTTGAATTCCCTTTGTAAGATATCATGAAAATCTCCTGACTTGAGAATTCAGCGGTAGATTGGCTATCCAAGCTTACCTCTATTGGTATACAAAAGCGTAAGGTGAAGGATAGCAAAATCTTCATAGAATACTGCAAAAGAAAAACACAACTCTAAGCTCGGTTGAAGTTTTAGAGTTGACTAATAGTAGCATTAGAGTCGAGCTAGATGGATCATATGTGGAGTTATTTAGAATAGGGCATGCTCCTAGATGATAAGAAGGAGGCAAAGAAGCTCTAATATCATGCCATCAACTATACATTTGTCGACAGTGTCTTGTATTACAAAGGAGTCAGCCTTCCTTTGCTTCAATGACTTTGAGAAAAGGATAGGTTACATGTCATGGAAGAGCTGCATGTCGAAGTATACAGTAATCACATTCAATCCCAAACCCTCTACTTTCGTGCCTCACGATTTGAATATTACTAGATTACAATGAGACAGGACACAAAAGCCTCAGCTTAAAAGTGCTCGCAGTACTAGAAGTATGCTCCAGTCAGTCATGCAACTAGCACTACCCTTTAACCCTTGACTAACCCTTTGCAATTCGCGTAATGGGGGATTGATATTCTCAATGCCTTCCTGAAAGTTTCGAGAGGACGGTAGTTCATAATTGTTGTTATCGATTACTTCATGAAGTAGGTGGAGGTCAAAGCAGTGGTTAGGATCATGGAGAGAACTATTAAATCTTTTATTATAAAAAATATTCTCTCTTGATTCGAGGTCTCTTATGCTTTCATCATGGACAATGGGCGATAGTTTGATAACCCTAAGTTTAGGGAGTTCTGTGCCAAGTACCACATCACCCTGCACTTTACCTTAATTGCCTACCCCTAATCAAATGGATAGGTCGTAGTAACTAATTGGATCATCTTGGATAGCCTTAAGAAGCATGTGGATCGATTTCAAGGCACATGGGTTGACAAACTGCCTAATATTTTGTCGGTGTATAAGACTACCCATCGTACTTCTACGGGTGAGACCTCCTTTCACTTAGCATTCAAGTTAGAAGTTGTCATTCTCATTGAACTTGAGTTTCCTAATATGCAGACTCAAAGTTTCAATGCTGCCCTTAACAAGTCACTTTTACAAGCTAATATCGATACTATTGAGGAAATTAAAGACCTTGTAACTGCTCGGGTAACTGCATACCAACATCAAGCTGCCTGGTATTATAATTAGAAGGTCAAACACAAGGAGTTCAAGGTTGGTAACCTAGTTTGCCAAAAGCAAGAAGCCACGAGTTTATACGGAGGGTAGGGTAAGTTGGTTCCCTAATTGGGAATACCCAATCAGAGTCAGGGAAAAATTGGGTAATGGAGCGTACAAACTGGAAGGATTAGATAGCAAGCTCATCTCGTGCACATGGAACGTTAATAATCTTCCTCTTTATTTCAATTAGCATTCTGTTATGTACATTTTTTTACAAAATAATGAAATAAAAAAGTTGCTTCATAATTGATTGTCTACCCCCTTCTTTATATTGCCATCCGAGCCCTTGAAGGGGCATATGGATAATTTATAGGGTAAGTTGGAACACCACCGATTTAACCCCTTAAGTAACCTTAGTAAGGAGAAATACTCCTTGTATAGAGAGACTCCTATCCTTTGAGCAGGTCGAAACATTACTAATCTGACTCCTTTGGGTAACCTTGGCAAGGGGAAATACCCCTTACAAAAAGGGACTCCCATCTTCTGGGTAGGTTGGAATGCCACCAACTTAACCCCTTGGGTAACCTCGGTAAGAGAAAACACCCTTTACATAGAGGAACTCCCTTCTACCGGGTAAGTTAGAACGCTACCAACTTGACTTCTTTGGGTAACCTCGATAAGGTGAAACAGTTTATATAAAGGAACTCCTTGTTATCTTGCAGGTCGAAACGCCACCGACTTGAGCTTCCTTGGTTAACCTTAGCAAAGGTAAACTCTCCTTGCGCATAGGAATTCCTATGCAAATATATTCAAAGGAAAAAAAAAAAAAAGCAGGTGTACAAAGAGGACGCTTCAAAAAATTACTTCATTAATTGATTGATGGATTACACAGTGAAGGTCGACATCTCGACTTAACATACACATGTTTTGAGAAAAGAACATATTAAATCTAAGAAATGAATACATTATCTGCTTGGATCTACTAACTCCAACAACTCAGAAAAATCCAAAGCTTTGATTTGCTCAGAACGCTGATCTATTGATGCTTTAAGTGACTAGCCTTGACTTAGAGTAGGGGTTGAAGTGTGCGAACAAGTAGAAGTAAGAGAATTACCTAGAGGTTGATTATCTTGAGGAATACCTTCAGGGGTAGCCTCTTATTAGGCTACTGTAGCAAAAGTAGATGTAGAAGTGCTACGCCTAGCCCTAATAATAGAGGGGGTACTTGCAACATTAAAGACCGCTTGAGCTAAAGTGGCCTTTCTCTTGCACATTAAGAGAAAGTCAAGAAGGCTTAGATAAAGGTTCAGATAATGGAAGATAACCTCTCTCCTTGTGTAGCGTGCTAAGTCTATGGTTAAGTCTTCTAACTTGTCTAACTACTCCTTGATCTTTCGATAGTTAGCAACTACCTTTTTAGTTACAACATCGCTAAAGACCTTCCTACTCTCTATTTTGGAGATGATCTTCTCCATCTCTAAAACCTTCTCTTGTAGCTCCTGGACTTACCACTCTAGCTTAACCCTCAAATCGGCTAGTTTTAGCGAAGTGGCTTTGGTGCTTTCGTACTCTGATGCCTTCATCAGTAACTCGGTTTGTAACCTTGCGACCGACGCCTTTAACTTAGCGTTCTCTTTTTCGACTTGGACCTTACCCTCCCTCTCCTCGTCTAACCACTAAGAGAGTTGAGCCTTTGCCTTCTGCTCGTTCTTAAGCTGAGCCTTCAGGTCATTAGCCTTTTATGTTACCTTATCGACCATGTCCTTCTCCTTCTCTACATCCTTCAGCCTCACTTGAAGCCTCGCCACTTGCACATAATAGCAATGCAAGCACTAGTTAGCTTTAGAGAATTTTTTTAAGTACTTATTAGTAGAAGTCTCTACCTCTCATAAGTACTTCTCACCTTGGTGCAATGTCTCTCTAAAGCCCTTTACCTCTTTCTAGGTGGCATCGAACTTATTCAATTAAAGCAACACTTGGCCGTAGTATTGCAAATTGAAAATAAAGGCCACCATTAACATAACAATAAGTAAATAACTTCAATACAGAAGTCACAAAGACTTACCTATTGAAGCGTACTTAATTAGCCCACTACCTCTATGGGGTCGTCCCTACCTTCCTTAAAGAGCTCCTTAAGGACAACCTAGTTATTTAGAGTGTAAGACCCCATTGAAGCCTGGTAGCTAAGTGTGGACCTTCTACTTCGACCTTAGGAGCTTTTCCTTAGCCTTCTTCATTTCCATCTTTGTGGCTCCCCTCAAGAACTGTTCATCCCAAGAGGTGTAAGGCACTTCTTAGAATGAGTCAAGCCCTATTCCCATCAACCTAAAATTATTCAAGGCATTAAAAAATCTATTCCCCATGTCATCAACATTCTAATAGGGATGAGCTATTAGCCATTCATTCCATTTCCCCTAACTTAAAGGTGCCATCTCTAGGCCCTTTATTTCTTAGCTCTAAGCCCTGGCTCTTTGGCCATCTCAGGAGCCTTCTGCTTTTAACCCGTCACTTTAGCTATTTCTTCCTCCCTCGCTGAAGGGAAAGCATTTGAACAATAAGCGCCTCCGCGTCGGAGCCTTCGGCTCTACATGAATCAGTTTGGTAGAGGGCAAATAGAGCCAATCCCAAGGGCTCTACATCTAGTGGTTTGTCCTAGATATAGATGGGGATCCCTTAAGGGATAACCATTAGTTGTACCTTGCTGGTCTCCCTAGGTCTTAGCTTCGGCCATACTGCTTTGCACTTTAGCTGGTCTACTTTGGCTCTCGCTTAGCGGTAGCTCATTAATTCGTCCATAGAAGGATAAAGCATCCTTTTGGCCAAAATTTTTTCTTACAAGAAATTTAATTCAAAGTTAGAAAAGGAAAAGGAGACGAAATAAAAGAAACTACTATTACCATTCATAAAACTCCGCTGTGACTGGCACGACCAAGAAGGTCCTCCTATACAGGCACCAATGAAGTACCTTAACACTAGCACAACAAACGTAGGTGCGTAGAACAAACTTGTACCTTTGGCTCATTTATTCACCATAGCTTTCTTCATGTTTAGGAAGAGCTCGGAAATCGGATACTAGAAATACCTCTCTATAGTCTCTGCAACATTTATCTTTTAGCCGTGTCTTAATGCCATGAAAGCTAGGATCTCTTGGGTAGCCTTAGTATCACTAGGACCAAGGCCCTTCTCATCCCTGGTTCAAACCATCTTGGTTTATTGAATCTAAAAGTCTGCTTCCTCAGGCAGCTCAACTACCATGTACTTGTCCTTCTAACCCTTCACTAAATCTACAAGGCCGTAGAATAATTTCTTTCCCAAGCATGGCTGGACATAAGGATACCCCCCGACTTTCTTCCACTTTGAGAAGTGATTGAAGAGCTCGAGAGTAGCCCTTACCACTAGATACTTGTAAAGTGCTCGTAAAGCCTTTAGTACCCTCCTCTCATTGGGAAGGACATGCGATGGATTACATCGATGGTAGTTGAAGAATTCTTTTTTGAAGCGACTTGGAGGGAGGTTTTACCCACACTTTAGGCACTTCTCAAATACTGGGAAGTACCTTCTTGATAGCAAGGCCACCCATTTGTCTCTACTCAGCAACCTTATCTGCTACCTAGAGATTACCTTGATAATAAAGTTACTTAAAATTTAACTGGGAGTAGATTGTTTACTTTTGCTCACTCAGCTGCTAGGCACCTTGCTTATCTTAACAGTACCGAACAAATCCTTTGGAAGGGGCAAGGAGGCATATACATATACATCCCTTGGGATGGTATTGATAATCTTAGCCGTATCCAATGCCTCCACGACCATCTTAGTACATTCATCAAATTATGCTAGTGATAAGACCTAATCTTCCCCTATCTAGGGAAGCTCTCTCCTTGTGGAATTAAAGCCATAGACATGCAGCTATAAAGATGAGTTAGTCTCAACTTTGTTACTTGACATGGTCGTAATATGTGAAGAAAAAAGAAGCTTGAGAAACATTTGAAGAAAGTCTGATGAAAATGTAGAATTCGTAATGGCAAAATAAAGAGATTGTAGAAAAGTAGTTTCTCATTGTGACCCTACCTTTTATAGGCAAAGCATCTAGGAAGCCATACAAGTGGTTATAGGGATCCAGATAAGCATAAATCCCTTAAAATGCTGCATAGTAGACTCGTGGAAAGAGTTTTGATCGGACAATTACCTTTAAAAGGCAAAGTGCATGTAGCTGCACGCTAGTTTGCTATAACATGACACTTGTTACATCATATTTAATGTACGAAAAACAGGCCAACAAAGATCATAGTTTGAAAAAGTTCTTCCGAAAAAGAGTTTCTTTAGGGCTCATCCAACTTCTACTTGGTTGGTAAAATAAAGACATGGTGCAGTCGCATTTGCTCAATCCATCATGAGTACTATTTGGGTAGACCAATTCGTGGCCTCAAAGTGCTTGCCCAGTGAGATGCAAAGGTGTCCTACTCTAATACCCCAACCAAGGCTTAGTTTCACTCGAGTCTTTAGCACTCCACTTCAGAATAACTGCTAACCACCTCAATCCATCCCACCTTGGATATTTTTGGCTCAGGTATCCACTACCTCAAACATATCCACCTTGGCCAGCTTCTAGCCTGGACTTACACCTTCATTACATTGATATTGTAAAACTAGGTCAAACTCTTTTGAGTTAAATCGCTCATACCTAAGCAGTCAATATATCCCTTTTCCTTATCTTTGCCTTGGTAATGAGACTGCAGAGGGACAAGTGTTGATAGGGCTCTTTAGACATTGGGCTCTGAGGTCTGACTGGATCCGATACATCTCATCGCTTAGGGCTTGCCTCTATATGCTCAAGCCCTAAGCTTGAATTGATCAACCTCAGTAAGCTCTATAACCACTAGAATGTACAAGATAAGAATCAAATAGAGTTAAATGGCCACATCCATAATAAGTGAGACACGTCAGACATAATGATCTCACTCTCCGACACTTATGAGAGAAGATATCTCTCCACTAATTGACTTCTAACTACCGGTGTCACTCCACTATAAGTACCAGTCCACTACTTACCAACAAAACTCTCTAGACTCTGCACATTAAGTTTGCTAATTATTCCAAAGTATTTTTTGCTCTCAAAAGCTCCATTTTTAACTTAAGTATTGGGGTGTCCACATTGGACAACCCTTCGGTATTCTCTCATAGTATATTGTTTTACAAACCTTTTACATGTAAGGTCTCCATATCTACCAACAAGTACTTCGAGACAACATAGACAAATAGCAATTTAAGAAAAAAAAAACCATATTTTGGGTATATTCCATACATCAAAACGTATTTGTCATTTCTTAAATGGTAAATGGCGCTAAATGAACAATGGACCGATTGAAATCCTTATTGTTTTGCTTTGTTGGTGTAGGAATTGGAAGAAGCTGGAGGTTCGGATGAATTGGATAAGGAGAGAAAAAGAAGGATAAAGATGTCTAGATCATCAAAGACAACTTGATTCAGGTCAACAATTATCCAGTAAAAGTTTGTCTTGTCTCAGTTCCCAATAATTTAAATTCAATATTTGTTAATGTATTAAATTTTGTTTCTCCCAATAAGGTGAAAAGGAAAAAGAATGACGATAAGCTGCACTAGTCCCTTCATTACTAACAGGTAGAACTATAGTATGCATCGAAATGTGTTGAATCCCAAAACCTGTAAGATCCTATATAGTGAAGTATGTTTTAAGGAATATATAAGAATACGGTTTCCATTCCAAAATTTTCAAAGTAGTCCCACTTCAATACCACACTTCTTTTGGGTTCTGCCCGGCTTTCACAAAAAAGTAACGAGTTAGATAATTATCGTGGTGATGGATTGTGTAGCAACTACTAGTAATTATTATTCCCTATCTGATTTTTTCTTTTTTTCTGAATATTGGATTTCCTTTTTAAAAATTGAAAAAATTAACTAAAGATGCCGATGATGATGATAGCAATAATAATAATCATCCAAACAAAGAAATAAATGCAATTGATCTACGTCTCATAAAGAATCTATGTTCCTGTAGCATGATCAGGAGATGTTAATTCTTTTGATGATTATACCTGGGAATATCACTTAAATAATCATTGCTCTCTTTTAAACATTGAAAAACCTGTTGGAGGACCTACATTTTCATGGCTAATCGGCAAAAAGCAATTTCATTAAACTAATAGAATTCATTTCAAACCTTTTAAACCAATTATCTATTTCATCCCAAAATAATCTATTCCACTTTTACTTGTCCCAGGTTATAACTATCTTTTTAATTTCGCGTAACGTCTAAAACTATCCTTTCAATTATATGAAGGGTTATCTAATCTTCTTAAGTATCCTAATACCACAAATAACTAAATCGTGTTAATTTGATAAATAATCAATTCACAAGAAAAAAGACTCCTAAATGACTGAATCTTTATTCTTTTTATCCTTACAATATAATGCCATTATGATCATAATGTTTATTTATTAAACATGCTATATCCGACAATCGACCTGTTCTCACTTCATACTTTGAAATCAACCCTCTTTACATTAAGTTAAATTGTCTAGCTTTGTAGCTAGGTCACTCAAGGCCTTACGTCCGACTTAATATCCAAAACGACAATCATGCTGAAAATTTCGTCAGTTAGAGAATAATGGGATTAGTCATCTCAATATGCTATATTTGATTACTAAAATAAGGGTCACGAATTATCTAGATATCATCACTTAAGACTAATTATATGCTAAGTATATTACATAGGATCAGTAAGGGTATGTTTGAATAACCTAGGTGGAGTGTCTTTAGAGGAGGAGCAACTCTATATTTTGTTGAATAGATTCTTTTGGAGGAGAGGATAATTTTCGCATGAAAGGGCTAAAACAAATTAAATAGCATATGAGAACAGGAATATAGCTTTTTTGTTCTACCATTCTAATATTAATAGGACAAATCACAACAAAATACTCCAAATTCAAGATGATTAACAACATTAACTTGAGAATAGGTGGTCCATTGCTATAGAATTTAGAAAATATTTTAAGAAGCTACGCGGTTCTATAGATAGTTGTGATTACGGAGGGTGTTTGGAATAATTGAAAAGTGGACAGGCAATGAGATGAACAATGTACTATATGTAGAGATTGATGATAATGAACTGAAAAGTGTAGTATTTCAAACGGGTAGCCTTAAGGCACCTAGTTAGGATAGATTTTACAAGTCATTAATCATAGATTTGGGATATGGTGGGTCCATTAGTTATAAAAATGATCAAACACTTTTTCATTTTATTTAGATACCTTTCCATCTCTTTGAAACATCTTGATAGAATTAAAATGGAAAGGTACCTAAATGACAGATAGTGGAGAACTACATGGGCTATCCATTAGAAATAAAATACTTATCCTAAGCTTTTGTAATGCCCCTGAAATTGAAACACTACCGCCTACTACATGTCGTTAGCTTCTATTGATATGTTAGGCGTTTCAAACAACTTACTAACTTCTCTATAGACATATCAACCATCAATACATGTAGTATTTCTTTAATATCATGGATGTCTATAACATCCTCGGTCCATAAATGGTACTAAATGATCTACTTCTTCAACTTCTATTATTCAATCATAGTAAATTAAAAAATATTACAATATCTCTTGTCTCAATAAACCATAATGACAAAACTTAGCATCTCATCCAACCAAACACTGTAACTAATATACTCCTAACAATACTGATAAGAGAATTATCAAGTGAGATCTCATGACCCATAATACAATTGAAATAAATAACTAAAGTCTGTTAGCACAATTCAACCAAAACTACGATGCTAATCAACCTACATAGAATTGTTCCCATCATCCTAATATTCATAACAATCTATTGCATTGCTAAACCTCTAATGTACCTAAAGATTAATCATGAGATGAGCTAAATCCCAATATAAAATACACAATCCCATACGCATGAGCAAACCATAATGATGACAATACATACATACAGAATAAGTATAGATATGTAACAACCGCTAATATATTAACTTTTATTTATGCTTACATATAGCATAGCTTAGAGTCACATGCATCCAATTCTAAACTTGGAATAACTCATGACTCCGATCAAACAACATATGTATATACATATATATATACACACATACATACTATAAAGTATTGGCATGAGTCTTTTCCAGTACCTTAGGAATCAAGTAATAAGTATATAAGTAACAACCTAAATCTATCCAAATCATTTCTAAGTGACACTCCAATGAGGACATAATTGCATAAGGACCATTGAGGTGCTACCTAGGGTCTGTTCCTCCTATCCCTTAGGCTTAGTTAAGCATATGCAATACACCATACAAAAGCAAGTATCTCATACCTTGTTGAACCACTATGAGGAACAGGGGTCGAAGCAATCAGATACTAGTTCAACTAATATCCAAATGCTACACTTGAAAAAATTAAATAGGCCCTTGGCATTTAGACGTTATTGGGGATGAAGATGGTGATGGGAATCAAGCTATTAGACCATTGACTTATAGCTGAGCTCGATGACTAGAGGAGCTAGCATGATAAATCCTTCTATTTTAACCAACCCTTACCGAGGCCGAATACTTTCCTTACCGAGGCCGAATACTTTCCTTACCGAGTCACCCTTCATACCGTGCTGTATGATCGCTTATTTTTTTGCAATATGCCAAGTTAATGATTACTCTTTAGCGTTGAGCTAACCAATTACTCGACATCTTTCTTGTGGAGTGCCGAGTAGCCGAGAGAGAGATAGTTTAGACTGACTAAACCATCCTTACTCGGATAAGCCCATTTGTTTGTACTTTTTGTCCACATCTTCTAACGACCTTGCTAATGTAACATTGTCACATATATAGTCTTATGTGCAAAATTTATTGCACCAATGATTGTTTTTCTTATATATTCATTTTTACATTTTTGTATCTTGTACATTACTTCCTTAGGAAATGCCCTTTTTGTGTTTTTATTTTTAGGCAAGTTGCCCTAACTTATAGGTATAAATACCCTTATACTTGTAACTGTAAAAACATTAGATCAATTCTTAATATATACTTTTTGAGTACTTTTTCTTCCTTACGTAAACATTTTTTGTTTACTTTCGACATCACTTTTATCCTTTTCCTTAAGTAAGGTTAGGTGGCGAATAAATTTACTGGACCAATTTATGCATCATATCGAATTGAGCCACGAGCCTTGGAAGTTCTATTAGTGTGTTGTATCCTCTAAAGCTGTTCATAGGTTTTGCTTAATATTTCATTCTTCGTTTTTGCCTTTTCGTACTTTTTCCTATTAATCATTTTCAAGCTTTCTGCAAGCTTAGACCCATCCAGCGACCGACCTTATCTATTCTTGGTCACGGTTCACAATATCTTGATATCAAAGTGGAGGTTTTGTGTGAATTGTAATAGTTCTTTTTGAAGTTTTGTTATACTCTGTTTTGCTTGTGTGAAACAGAGCAAGTTACTATGTTCTTTTGATCATTATGTTGTTAACTGTTAACTTCCTAAGTGTTTGTTTGAGTTTGAATCTGTGAGGAAAAATGACAAACCCAAATATGAATGTTGGTACTAATGATGATAGTAGAGTTGTCTATTATGGATGATAGTAGAGTTGTCCACTAAGAACTCCTAAAAGCACTAATGAGAGACTTGATAAGGTAGGTAACCTCTTATTAAATCTAACCCGAGTTGTTCATGTGCTGTCTTACTAACCTATCGAGGCTAGCAAAACACTCCATAAACTGCTTAACTTGTTAGAGGTTAGAACCCAGCTCGACCTATTCGAGGTGGAAGAGTTAACGGATGAGTAAGGTGAAGGATAGACCTGAGAGAGCTTGATGAAAAGGAAGAGGAGTATTTTGAAGAGGAGTATGTATGAATCCCCAAAGCATTTGATCATGTGAAGTTTCGAATTCTGAGTTTCTATGGATTTGGGAATGTTGATGAAAATTTGGAGTAGCAAGAGAAGGTGGAGCATGTGTTTGATTATTATTAGTACGAGAATTATGAGAAGGTAAAAATTGCTACTGTTAAGTTTTTTAGATATGCCACCATGTGATGGAAGAATTTTCAGGCCATGAGAAAATGAGAGAGGTACCGAGAGATTAACACTTGACCCGAGATGAAGAGAGTACTCAAAAATAGATTCATATCAGAAACATATCTCTAAGATATTTTTACTCAACTTTAGGAGCTGAAAAAAGGAAGCTGAACTATTAAAGAGTATGTTCAAGAATTTCAAATGCTTATGATGCGTTACGAAGTAGAGGAATCACTAGCTCAAACAAACTTAAGGTTCGTTACCAAGTTAAGGGGAGACATTCAAGATTTCATAGAGCTCTAACGATTTGGCACCATGGATGGGGCTGTTAAGATTGCCCAATGAGTAAAGAGGCAAAGAAGGAGCCGAACATTGGCGAGGATGCCGCTTAGCCGAACTGAACAAGCAAGTCATTAAGCTCAGTTGAGTATAGAGCTAAGCAGAAAGATTGATGTAAGAGCCGAGTAGAAAGATTGACCTGATGGTGAAGTACCAACCTAAACTTATAAGAAGAGGCAAGGGTTTGGCAGGAAGACCAGCTAAATTAAGAGCTTCAAGTGCCAAGGGTTCAAACACATTGTTGCTTATGCCCGCACTGACAGATGATGGTCATCAAGGAGACATCTCGAAACTCGAAGTAGAGAGTATGAATGAGGAACTCGAAGAGGAGGAGGTTCTTATCGAAAAAGAAAATTCCAAGAAAGAGATGATTGAGGAGGACATGTTTCCTGAAGACTTTAATCAATTACTCACAGTTTTCCAACGCACTATGAACATGGAACCCTCATGAAAGGAGGAGTAGAGAGAGAATTTGTTCTATACCACCTCTAAGGTGAATGATCAAATGTACACCATCATCGTGGATAGTGAAAGTTGTACCAATGTAGCATCAACCAATCTTGTTTCAAAACTAAATTTGCTGATTGTTCCACATTCGAGGCCGTACAAGTTACACTTATTGAGTGAAAAAGGAACATTACATGTTACTCAGTAAATACTACTACTAATCACTATAAGGAATTACTTCGACCAAATTCTCTGCGACGTACTACCCATGTGTGCTTCCCATGTGTTGCTAGGTATATGGTTATTTGACAAGAGAGTTATGCATGATGGCTATAGGAATACGTATATGTTTGATAAAGATGATTGAAAGATCATACTGAATCCGATGCCATCAAGAGAAGTTAATAAGTTGCAGACAAAACTTACTCGCAGATTAAAGAAGGCTCTGGTGATGAGTCGAGCCAAGCTTTGAAAGGCCATTAATGCTAATGAGCCAACCTTCATGTTGGTCAAGCAACTGTTGGAAACGAAGGAGTGGGAGTGGGGTAAGTTATCCCAGGACGTCAAAAAGTTATTAGATAAATATGCCAACCTATTTCTAGAACAGTTACCCAATGGTTTGACCCCGAGCCATAGAGTACTGTATTGACTTAGTACCCGGCACTGCACTGTCGGATAAGCCAACTTATCAGATGAATCCCAAGCAGGCTTTTGAACTCCAACATCAAGTCAATGAGTTATTGGAAAGAGGATATGTAAGAGAGAGTCTTAACCCTTGTGTTGCGCCTATACTTCTAGTACTGAAGAAGGATGGAACTTGGCGGATAAGTATAAATAGTTGAGCCATGAATAAAATCACGATCAAATACAGGTAATCGATCCTAAGGTTAGAAGACATGTTGGATGAATTGAGTAGAGCTAAGATTTTCAGCAACATTGATCTTAAATCTAGCTACCATCAAATCCGCATGAGACTAGGCAATGAATGGAAGACTACGTTTAAGACTCGACATAGACTTTACAAGTGGATGGTCATGCCGTTCAGCTTATTGAATGCCTCAAGCACTTTAATGACATTAATGAACCATGTGCTAAGACATCTTATTGGGAAGTGTGTCATAGTGTACTTTAATGACATCATGGTCTATTGTGCCGACATGTGAAGTCACTATGAAAATCTCAAAGCAGTCTTGGTTATCCTCTGTACTAAGAGACTATTCGACAATCTAAAAAAATGTTGCTTTTGTTAGGAGGAAGTGGTATTCTTGGGTTATTTAGTTAGTAAAGGAGACTTGTAAGTCGATGATGAGAAGATCCGAGCAATTGTCGAATGGTCGACTCTTACTACTTGTACCAACATGAGAAGTTTCCATAGACTGGCTTCGTTTTATAGAAGATTCATTAGGAATTTTAGCACCTTTACTATTCACTTACTGAACTAATGAAGAAAAACACGGACTTTTAATAGGGAGAAAGGGAGGAGAGGAGCTTTGCCAAGGTAAAAGAAAGATTGACTTCAGCTTTAGTGTTACTACTACCTGACTTTGACAAAATTTTTGAGTTAGAATGCAATGCATCATGCATTGGAATGGGTGCTGTCTTAATGCAGGAAGGCCAACCAATTTCCTTATATGAACTACTCTATGAATGAGAAGGAACTTTTGGCATTGATTTGAGCAATGCAAGTCTAGTAACATTATTCATTGCCAAGATAATTTTTCATATATACTGATCATGAATTGTTGAGGTACCTTCGAAGTTAGGTTAAGTTATCAAAGTAGTAGGGAAATGGGTTGAATTCCTTGAAGGATTCAATTTTGTAATAAAGTACAATTAAGGAAAAAGCAACGTAGTTGCAGATGCTCTTTCGAGAAGATATGTGCTTTTATCAAAACTACAGACCAGACTGCTTGGGTTTGTGAGTATCAAAGAATAGTACTCTGAGGGTCTACACTTTAGACCTATGATTTCGCGATGAGTGGATGGGAAGACAATGGACGAGAAGACAGTAGACGAATATCATGTGGAGGATGGCTATTTATTTCGAGGCGAAAAATTATGTATGCTAATTTGTTCACTAAGGGAGCTATTAGTTAGGGAAGCCTACAGTAGAGGTCTTTCCAGACATTTTAGAGAAAGAAAGACCTGTGAACTATTGAATGGTTGATTCTTTTGGCCAAGAATGAGGAAAGATGTGTATCAAGTTATCAAAAGCTGTGTTATATGCAAGAAAGCCAAATGCTAAGCCAAGTAAGGGAGATCAATGCCCCTACCTGCCCAACGAGGACATGGATTAAATTGAGCATAGACTTTGTCCTTGGATTATCATGAATTAGCCAAAGCAAAGATTTTGTAATGGTCATCGTGGATAGATTCAGTAAGATGGCATATTTTGTGCCCTACTAAAAAACTAACGATGCTTTGGATATTGCTTCTCTTTTCTTACGGGAGATTGTGTGGATACACGGCATGTTGAGAAGTGTAGTCTTTGATAGAGACTTGAAGTTCTTGAGCCATTTCTGGAGAATCCTATGGCATTGGCTGGGAAGCAAATTACTTTTCAGTACCTCATGTCACCACTAAATTGATAGCCAAACAGAAGTGGTTAATCGTACTTTGAGGTCATTGCTTCGAGTTGCAATATGCAAGAACTTAGCTGATTAGGACATTTACCTACCCGTGGTTGAGTTTGCCTATAACTGAATAGTATATGACACCACTAAGCAGACTCCCTTCGAGGTGGTTTACGGATTCAATCTTAAGTTACCCCTTGACCATGTTCTTATACTAATACCTACGCGAGAGGACCCTAGTACAACGGCCAGAGCATAATCCCTTTAGCACATCTATGATAGGATCACTCGGTATATCAACCAAGTTGCTAGAAGAATGCAAGAAAAAACTATGGGTAGGTCAGCCAAACAATTTCAGTTGGGAGAATTAGTATGTTTACACCTCAACAAAGAAAAGTTCCTAAACAAATTATCTTCAAGAGCGGAAGGACCTTTTAAAATCCTCCACAAAATCAATGACAATGCCTACAAGTTAGAATTACCCGAGGACTATAGGGTTTCTGTTGCCTTCAACATTGTCGACTTCAGTCCACATCATCTTGATGGAGAATTGAGTGAATACCATTCGGATTTGATCTTAAATCCAAAACAACTTAGAAGAAATGATAGGAATTAGGTTATTGGACTTTTGACCTGCAACCGAGCCCAAGGACTAGAGGGGCTGATATGACGAATCCTTTTGTTCCAACTAACCCCTACCAAGGTCAAGTACTTTTGGCCATGTCGTATAACCGCTCATTTTTCTGCAGTATGTTGAGTTGATAATTACTCTCTAGTGCCGAGGCGACCAACTATTCAACATCTTCCTTGTCAGGAAGCCGAGAGAGAGAGTCTGAACTGACTAAGCTATCCTTACTCGGACAAGCCTATCTATCCATACTTTTTGTTTGCATCTCCTAACGACTTTGCCAATGTAGCATCCTTATGTATACAGTATCATGTGCAGAATTCATTGTACCAATGATTTTTTTTTTTATATATTTAATTTTATCTTTTTATATATTCAATTTTATCCTTTTATATATTGTACATTACTTCCTTAAGAAATACCCTTTTTGTCTTTTCCTTTTTAGGTAAATTGCCTTAACATATGGGTATAAATATCTTTATACTTATAACTATAATTGTAAAAACATCATACCAATTCTTAATATATACCTTTTGAGTACTTTTTCTTCCTTGTGTAAATACTGTTTATTTACTCTTGGCATCACTTTTATCCTTTCCCTTAAGCAATATTAGGTGGCAAGTAACCTCATTAAACCAATTCGACTTTTCCCCATTAATCCTTTTCTAGCTTTCTGAAAGCTTGAACCCATCAAGCGACCAGCCTTGCCTGTTCTTGGTCAAAGTTTACAACAAATGGTATCTAGACACTTACTACAATTTTAGAATTCTATAGATTATAGCGACACATTCATCCCCTGCACACAACCTACTCTTCACTGTTTTAGCATACCGAAAATCTTGACTCGATTTTTCATCAATAACACAACTCTACATTGTTCAAAAACACAATTCATATTACTATTACAACCTAGAATCTTATCTCAGTTCTACCATTCCAATTACAATTCCATGAAAATAAAATGCCTAAGATATACATTTAGATTCATACTTGTAAAGATTTAATCCTTTATTAGCGCATCTACCACCAGAAACACATTGTAAGATATGCATAGGGTTACCTTATGCTTGTCTTTCATAATACCCTATGGATCAAAACAAAAAGCAACATGTAGGGCTACCTTATACTTGTCTTTCACAGTACCCTATGGATCAAAATGAAAAGCATGTAGGATTTCAACCGCAAACTTAAATGAGAGAGTTACAAAAGTTTCATCTTAATGTTTACCACTTTTGATTCCATTGTACCACCAAAGGTCTAATATAAGACTTCTAACTAATCACTGCAAATTCCCTTTTCTCGCTACCCTAGCTAGAAGAGCAAATTTTCAATGTCCTTCGATCATAATTCAATAAGAAAAAGAGCTCCAAGTAACTTATCAATACCCTTTAGTGATCAATTCTTTGCTAAAACACTTTGAGTCTCTTCTTGGTTTTTGACATACATAGGAACCTTAGCACAAGCGGAACCCTAGCATAAGCGGTACATGAGAGTATTTTGTAGAAAAAGGGTTTCCTAAACCTTAAGCATATTTTGTACTTAGGGTTTGTGGATATTTCCTATGCCCAAATTTCCCTTATTAGTTTTATACAAGTGCCAAACATGCCCTTAAGTTTATTTTACCAGTCAACAATTAGCTCGTCTTTGGGAATCAAAAGAATTGTAATGATTCCTTAAAAGGAAGCATAGAGATGTTTCTTCCTTTTATGGATTCTTCCAAATCTAGTTTGGTATACTTAATTTTCTTCATTTTTTCTTGAAATCTCTACAAATCATCTCATAGTAGGTTGGTCATATTTTATCCATTTGGATTTTTCTATCTTTGTTGGCTTTAAAATCCAATGTTGGCATTTTATTTTCCCGCATCTTCATGATTTTTGAGAATGATCTAGTTTGGATTTATGGTTTTCGTGAATACACGATTATTTTCAACTAGAAAGTTGAAAATTGCTATGGACCTGCTTTTCCGTCCCAATTGAAATTTGTTTGTGCTATAAAAATTTATAGAACCACCGTGTAATTGTCACCTCCATTTGAATTTACATACGTAAGTGGCCAAAACGGAAAAAAAAAAAAAAAAAAAGGAAGCCGAATATATACGTCTTTTAGAGACTTAAACTCCCTTTATCATGATTGTTCTCATGCGATGCCTTATGGAGGCTGTAAGTCAAGTAACGTGGTGTTTCATGAGAATATGGAGCCATGCCTGAAAGAATTCAGATCTCAACACTTCTATCAACCACATGAGGGTGGCTAAAGAATTGGTTTTGTGATGCCAAAAAGGAATAATTGGACTTGGGTGTTCACATCATCGTGGAAATTGGTTACAAGCGGTTATCTGTTTCCTCAAAATATGTTCATGCCGTGGAAATTCAAGGAAGCTATCCTAGGTAACTGCCGATGGGCTATGCCTCGGAAATTCGAGAAGACTATCTTAAGTAACTGTCGTTGGGGGAACTAATTCTACGCAAAGACTTGATAGATACGAGGCTCTGCGACTTATGCGGACTATTTGCGATTGTTGAAAATTGGTGAGAAGAAGGTGAGGTTGGATGGTCGTCGCATGACGGCCACACTGATTAACACGTAGTAGATGAGCAAACCTGAGTAGTAATGGTCAAGTTCTTGCAACACGCCTCAACTCCATGCCACGCAACTGGACTATGAAGAGCATGCCGAGTGCTGGGGTGAAAGCTTTTTTGCCGACTCTATTTAAATTGCTGTGCTCCACATGGCAGAGGCGAGAACTTCTCCAAGCCAAGAAAATCCAAAGCATCCGAGTTGATCTCCACAATTCGTCATCCTTAAGAAGCTCCTTATTTGTATGTGTCGAGATGTTGTGATCCAAGGAGCTGAGCTAATTGGATGTCGAGCAAAGGGACGGGAAATCCGGCTTGAATAAGACTTCCCAGCAGATCCCAACTTTGAGCTTTTCTTCTTAGGCGACGCGCAGAAACTTCCCAAACGAAGTTGCTTTAATTGCTGGATGCGAGTGTTTAAGTCACGCGTTATAGCATCACGACCTTGTATAGACATGAGTTTCGAACAACAGGTCTATTTGGTCACGGGTTTCTTTTTAATTAAACGAGCTAATGAATATATATGAAATCCGAGCAGCTCCAAGAAACATCCCATCTTTATCAAAATCGAGCTACAACTATTTGTCTGAGCACTTCCATACTTGAGGACTGTTGAACATCAGAGTTCTTTATCATGATGTGCCGACAGCTTGAGACGTAAGGTTGAAAATCCAAGCAAGCCGACTAATTTCTTAAATGGGGAGCATAAGGCCGAAAGTAGAAGCCTGATAATTGTCAAGTTCAGGCAATTTCAAACAACATTACTTGTTGTCGTTGCCGTTGCCGTATAATAAAGGCCAAAACTAAGACTAAAACTGCAATTCCATTCATCACTAGTAGGAACACCGCTTGTCCATTAACTGCTTACTGGGAAGTTATTTTTAAAATTGGTCAAAATTCATCACAAAACAGAGAATGCAACCAAAATTCGGTGGTGATGCCAAGTTAAGGTTAAGCAAATCCAACTTACGGCTGAACAGAGAATGACTTCTAAACCAAAATCTTTGGGCAGCTGGCAACACTTGACGCTACACCTAACCAATGCAAGCTCGACAGCAAGAGCTGAGTCGCAAATTTCAGCAGCTAAATAGGAGCACATCTGAAGATCCAACCTCCGAGCAGTGACTTTACCAAGCTATCTACTATAATGCTGACCTGGTATTAATTGTCAAGCTCAACTGCTGAATAGGAGTACATGTGCCGAGCTATTCACACATGACGTGCTAATCATGCTATCATCAGCTAGCACACACAAGTGCCAGAGTAATCACGGATCGGAGCTGTTTTCTATAAGCAACTGGGGTTCGTCAATTTCCCAAGTAGCTCAATTCCATTGTTTTTCGAGCTATATCTTTAACATATGCCAAGCTTTTGGGTGAAAATCAGAAGCCAAGGAAGTACTTCAATGTACACCGAACAAGACTTGAGGCCTTCACAACATTAATTTCGAGCAATCCATCTATTTCCGAGCAGCTCTACGCAAATAACCGTCCTTCAGTTGGACCGCTCTCTACTTAACAGTGACTAAGGTTTCGATCAATAGTACATCCATGCCAAGTACCAAGTGGTCGTGAATATTTGCCGTGTAACCGTCCATCTCCTTGTCGAGTAAGTGCAGCCGACCTATGACAATTGCCGAGAAGCCGAGCATGTCCAAGCCGTACCAAGTTGTCGAGCCCATGGCGAACCATTATTTTTGTTCTATGGCGTTACTTGGTCTAGGACGTAGAATATGCCGACTTATATGGAATGTTGAGTTTGCGTCAGCAAATATCCGAGATGCTCTTCAATTGAAATAAACGAGCATGATAGCTTGACTAGCATTCCATTATGGCATAGCCCAGCTAAAGGTCAGCAACTTATTGCAAAGCCGAGATGCCAAGCAAACCCGAGAGTTACAACTTCAGAGCCTAACAAAGCTAAATCCAGGCTTAAGCTTTGCGACCGAGCCACCTTGAGCTAGAACATAAATATTATTTCTTAGAGACTACGGCAGTTGTCTTTAGCCGAGTTGGAACATATCGCTACAGTAACTATTTGCAATCCAAGTTGTCCACTACACCAGATGTAGTTTGTCTGAGCAATTTAGGCTACTGAACAAATGAAGTTCGAATTGTTCATTTGAAAATCTTGCTCGAGAAATTGATGCGAAGCTGATATAAACCTAGCCGGATATCCAAAGTGCCCAGCAGATCTATACATGCAGTAGTAAGTATATACGAGTTGACGACTACTTCGAGCTCCTCTACACACTAGATCAGACTAAAGATACACTATGATTGGAAAACTTTGAGCTTTCATCCACCATGCCGACCTCATAGCAATTCTCATAGCTGAGCTCCTTGCCTTAAGATGAAAATGGCAGCTCAATGCGAATCTACGCTTACCGTGGAGTTCAATTCTGAGCTCACCACGCACAGTTGAAATGGAGTACATGCCAAGCTATGCTGTGACATCAAGCTCTATGATGACTCAAGTCTCAAGATAATCGATTGGAGCCCCATGCCACCTGTAACATGCTGCAACAACAACCACATTAGAATAGCCATAAGTGTCTGGTCATAGTAAACCGCGCAGGATTAGTTTATCTATATAACAACAATACTGCATAGAGCATGCAACAACCACGCATGCCTCGTGAATGATTTATTGCGCTGTGTACTTTGGCATTTGAGTGTCATGTGGCTGAGGAGAAGCACATTGAGCTCTCTATTAGTCTGAGCTGTGATAGACAATCGTTCATGAATTTAAGCAACGACCTCCCGTCCGCTTGTACACGCTTATGAAGAAATCGACGTTGAGGATGAGTGTTCTGTAGGTATCTTTATTTGGAAGTCGAATCTTTCATAGTCCATGTGTCCGTCATACAGGTAAAAGACATGACCTACTCCATGATGATGTTTAAGAAGCTAAGCTATCTGCGGATTATGCGTCTATTTAGCTACGCAATTCCCCAACAAAATGAGATAACCTATCTGTAATTTGTTGGTTGTTTACACTTCAAGATGTGTATCTCATGTTGTGCTTTGTACAGCCATGTTGAAGCTATCCATATTTAATTCTTGGTTTCCATACCAAGTTATATCCGAATGCATTCATGACACCTTATGTAAATCTTAACAAGCTCATTTCAATCTCCTTTTAGGATGATGGAGAGAATTCAAAAATAAATTAGTGCTAAAGAAGTACCCTATTTTAAATCCATGCAAATATAATCTACTAATGGGTTACTTCTCAATAGCTCTAAGCCTTATGCATCATAGGTCACGAGCAAATCATAAAGTGCTAAAACCTAGGTCCTATGTTTGACAGACGATGGGAAAGGGATGCCTACGAGTCTCTAAGTTTAGAAATGAGCTCGGATGACGAGACATAAAGCCTAAGTCTAAATTATGGATGATGAGCCATTTAAAGATCCCAAGTCATTGAACGGTAACAAGTTAAATACTTTAATCCTGCACTTTGTATTGACAATGAATAGATAAGCTAAAGTCTTATATTTTAATAGACTAGAGGCTAACTAGCCTATTTTATACTCCACTTAGCTCAAGTCATGCTCAGCTTGGATGATATGCATGTCTTCCTAGGCTTTTCAAGTACTTTGGCCTCTTTAGGCTCTCGCCTTTTTGACCACTTGTGCTTCTTTTTCGCCTCTTCAAGCTCTAACCTTTTTTAGGCACTCTAGCCTCTTCAAGCGCTCCAGCTTCTTTAAACTTTCACCTTTTCAAGCATTCTGATATCAATAAGTGCTTTGACTATTCCTAACCTTCACCTCTTTAGGCTTTTGCTCCTTCAAGCACACAAGCCTCATCAGGCTTAGATTATAAACTTTTCCATAGACTCCACAAAATCAATCTCCTTAAATACTCTTCTTGCCGATTTTGTCACCAGAGAGAGTAGAGAGCAAATTGTTGACTAATGATTTTTGTCTCAATGTTTGAACACCTATAAAACAAAAACACAGCTGCAGGGACGCTAGAGGATGCTCTGAAGCAACCGCTCTGAAGTGACTACTTCAATGCCTAAGTCAACCCTCTTGTCCTATGAATAAAATTGTGAAATGTTATGATGAGTACGAGAATGGAATAGGGTCTCCTTGCTTGGGGGTCTTACCTGGTACTTATAGTGGGCAAGTTAATATTTGTACCTAGATGGACCATAGGAGTTGAGCTTAAGCCTCAATGTTATCGATATAGGCCTCTAACTTATTTTACTAAAAAAATACTATCAACACAAATTGTCCTTGTTAGTTTTGTATAAATACCAAACATGCCCTTAAGCTTATTTTACTTATTATCTCTCTTTTTCTTTTTATTTTTATACTTTATTTAGGGTTTTACAATTCTATCCCTACTACAAAAACTTTTGTCCTTGAAAATTTGCTTAAATCACTGAAATGGAAAACTCTTGTTGCTCTTTTCTTATCTCTTCTTGCATCTCTTATGTACATTCTCATTTTAATTGATTATTCCCCTATATCTCAACATACTTGCTCATTTGATGATTCTTGAAATATGCCATTTCATTTTCATATAGCTCTCCTATTATAAGATTAAATTCTCCATAAGGTCTCTCATTTAGTCCCAACTCTCTTAGTCTCTAATATCAAGATTTCTATCTATTTCATCACTTGATCTACCTAATCTAAAATACTCAGGTATGAGTTACTTCCTAATTCCATACAGTTTTAACTAGTACTCCCTGAGTAACATTTATAGATTTACGTTTATGTACTGTTTTTTCTACAAAATTTTCTTACTCTCCTAATTTCTCTTATTTTATAATCCTTCAATCAAAATTTACATCTTCATATGTCCATCTCTATATAGGCTTAGACTTTTAATTATGCCATTTGAATTTTCCCCTTTCCAACTGCTTCTCATTTATCTAGATAGTATAATTCCTTATTTCTATCATATGAATTCCAAAATCATTCCAAATTGCCACAAACTAAGTCTTCTCAATTCACCATAAGATTACCAGCCTATGACTTACATGCAACTTCTTTCACCATACTTGACTCCTTTTTTATCATTACATGTTAGATTTACTCCTACCCTTGAAATTTGCCTTTATATACTTAAGCTATCATCTTGCTATGAGATTGAATTCTTAAGTCTCCATTAGTTTCTTAAATTAAAATTTTTAAATTTTTCAAGAATCTCTCTAAATTCCTTCGCCATACTCTCTTTAGATGTCTAATTACAATCCATAAATTTTCTCCATACAGCATTAAAGTACTCCCATGCCCATTTGCAAAGTTCTTATTTATTCTACTTCTCATCTACTTACAATCAATTAAAATGCTAATAACCCCTACTTTAGTGTTTCAATGTTAGTACCCTTCACTCCATTACCTTAAATTTCAATCTTTTATCACTATAAGGTGGCAACATAACTAATAGGATTCGAGGTACTAACCCAACCCAATTGTTAGGGCTAAGCTCATCTACTCCTCATTCAGACATTTTATTTGACTACTTATTTTTATTCGTGTTATTTAGGTTCCTATTTCTTGTATTCTTTCCTAAACTATCCTCATGTTTATTTTGTATTTACAACAAAGCCACTAGAGTATTCTTTTAGTCTTTTTATTTATAAGTTTGTCATTATGTATAAATAGGATGCCTGTATAGGGTTCTAGACAAATTTGAACATTAATGAAAAACTCTTTGAGTATTTTCTCTTAGAATAGCTCTCTCTCATTAGCCCTTATCAATCCCTTTAGGAAGGATTATGATGAACAATCCTATCACTCGGACCGATGTGTTACATCCGGCAAGTCTTAAGCCGTATAAAATTTAGCTGGTGCATCATATCCGGTTAGGTGGCTCACAGATTCACTAAAACCTTCACCAAACCCATGCCATTTTCATTCATTCAGTAGGATCAGACCCACCCTGATATTACTACCCTTGTTAGTTCTTGGCACGGTATATCATCTTGAGATTAGAACGGATGTTTGACAATGGGAGGATTTGGTTTATTTATGTTACAACACTTGATGGGTTACTGACTAGTGGCTTAATCACTCATGTATGCCTCAAAGGCCTCCAGTCCCTCACTCAAAGGATTCTTTCCTATTAACTTGTCAATGACGAGAAACAGTATGATGAAGAAGGATAGATAAATTCCTTGGGAGCTTTGAGTGGTTATACTATGTTCTGTTCGTTATCTACTAATGACAACCTTCCTCTAATTGAGAGCTCTGTGCCAAGTGACAGAACTTTCAGCTGTCGAGAGTTTTCTTCCGAGTAAATTCTATAAGCTCTTAACCAAGTATTTCTCTCTTCACCTCTTACCAACTCTCCCAACATCTCTTTCATGTTTCTGCCTTTCTCTTAAGTCTTGACTCCTCCTACATGCCATGCTTAGAGAATCCTAGTACAGAACCAATGTCATGCTGCTACCTGTCCCTTTCATTTGACATTGTATTATTATTCCCTTTTTGTCTTTTGCCCCTTATACCCTTTTTGTATGTACTAGGATTTCCCTTTTTGTACATACATTCTTGTCATTTCTTTATTTGTAATGTTGTCTTAGGGACTTATTATAAATAATCCCTTCTCCTTATAAGTCGAAATCATCTTATCTAATATTAGACATTTATATTAAATATACTGTTCTTATGAGACAACCCTCTCTAAGTCCATTTTCCTATACACTTTTATCTAATCTTATCGAATAGCTTAGGATTAGTGGCGAGTGAACCTTAACATCAACTTATGCTTCACTTTGAGTAGCTTCACGTTAGTTATTCTGGTTAGTTCATAGTCTTATTCACTCTACTTTCTTTGATATTTTAAAGGACCCACTTAGTTTAATCTTGCTACAGGAAGTCCTAGTGATAACTGAGCTCCTAAGTATATCGTATAATCTTGGTATTAGAGTTTGAGGTTGTAACCCCAAAGCTATATGGCGATAGTCCTTACTTGTTTGCTAGTTGAGATACTTTATTTTCTTTTGGAATAGGAGAGCAAGTCATAATTTAAGTGCGAGTGGTATTTGTATGTGTATATGAGTAAAGGTTTCCTGTGTGAAGAGTATTTTTGAAGCTTTGTATTGATAATGTTGAATCTTAGCATTTAGGGAAGGATTAATGATACTAAGAGTGATGCTCATGGTCATAGTCGAGTTACCCAATAAACACCATATACTATTGATGAGCAGATATAGGATCTTGCTACTATTGTGGCCAACTTAGCTATCTCAGTAAATAGAGTCTTAGAGATAAGTTCGCATGAGACAGTTGTTGAGTAAGGTCAAGAGATGAAAGATAGGCCGAGAAGGAAAATGAATGAAAGAGTACCAAAAGCCTTTCTAGTGAACTAAGCACCATGGCGGCGTGCTGATAGAATTACGAGAAGAAGATTGGAGTTGGATGAAGTAGGAGAGTATGAAGAAGAAGAAGAAGACTAGTATGTTAGGATTGATGAGCATGAGTTTAGAGCATCAAAAGGTATCGAACACCTCTAGGTACAGATTCTAAGCTTTAATGGGTCTAGTGGTGCTGATGACTACCTTAATTAGGAGGAGAAAATCGAAAAGATATTTGACTTTTACGATTATGACAATGCTGTCTATATACGAGTGGCCATATTGGAATTTTTTGGATATTTGGCAATGTGGTGGAGGAAACTACAAAATGAAACTACAAAATGTTCACCTGTGGGCTTGATGCAAAGTTCGAACATGGAACGAAATGAAGAGAGTCTTAAGAAGTAGGTTTATTCTCGAACACTACGAATAAGACACTTTCAGATGGCTCTAAGATTTAAGGCAAGTTAACAGAATGGTAAACAACCATGTCTGAGAGTTTCAATTGCTCATGATCTAATGTGATGTCAACAAACCTAAGATGAGAACTATAGAACTATCCATGTCTAGGCTACAGGCTAAGGTTGGTAACATAATAGAACTGCAGAGTCTTATGACTTTGGATGGATCCATTAGAGTGGCATAGAGAATTGAAAGGCAAAAGTGGAACCAAGCAAGTTGGATGCTGAGTAGCCGAACTATGCTACCAATAGAAGCGGCATGCTAAACTAATTAGTAAATGATGAAGCATTAAACAGTTCTGAGGTAGAATGTTGAGGGCCTATGCTGAGTTAACTAGAAGAAAGCCGAAGCAAAAGCAAAGCCGAGGAACCTGAGGTCTAAAGAGGCCAAGGTCAAAGCTCAGGAAGAAAGACCCAAGAAATTAAATGCTTTGAATGTTTCAATTATGGATACGTAACTAGTCAAAGTCCCAACTACCTAGTCATGACCATAAAGGGAGATAAGCCTCAATTTAATGTAGAAAGTGCCAACGAAGGAGAAGAAGAGGCAAGAGTTGAATAGATACTGGAAGAGTTTCAAGAAGACCTTGATGCTAAGACATCTCTTGAGGGCGGTGCCTAATACTGTTTTGTCCTCCGATGGTCTCTCAGTATTTTTGTGGCTAATGAGAATGAGCAAAGGGCAAACCTCTTTCATACAAATTACCGAGTGAATGGCAAGCTATGCGTCTTGATTATTGATGGAGGGAGTTGTATCAATGTCATTGCATAAGGGGTAGTCAAAGCTATGAAATTGCCTACCCTATATCCTAAGTTGTATAAGATTTACTGACAGAATGAGAAAGAAGGCTTACATGTTATTGAGCAGGTCAGAGTATTGATCAACATAGGTGATAGATATAGGGATGAAGTGTTATGTGATGTGTCCGATGTGCGCTTCTCTCATATTACTCAGCCGACCACGGCTGTTTAACTTAAGGGTGTTGTATGATGGGTATTGAAATACCTACATGTTCTAAAAGGACGAGAAGAAAATAATACTAACACCCATGAGTTCGAAGGAAGTATAGGAAGCCCAGGAAAAGGTTGTTAGATCTCTACAGTAGAAGTCCTTAGCGATTTCCCAAACTTAATTTTCCTGATAAGTAGAGGCCAATGATTTTGTGCTCCTTTTAGCCAAGAGACTCTTAGAGATTAGAGAAGTTGAGAACATACCTACCAAAGTACAGCAACTACTTCAAGACTTTACTAACCTATTCCTTACCGAGATGCTGAAAGGTTTACCTCCTTTGGGAAGTATTGAACTTTGCATTGAACTACAATTAGGAGTTGCCTTACCAAACCAACCTGCTTATAAGCTCAATCTAGAGTAGGCAGCTGAATTAAAGAAACAGGTGGATGAATTGGTAGATCGCGGATATGTCTGTAAGAGCATGAGCCCTTGTACCATACCAGCTATGCTTGTGTCGAAAAAGGATAGAATATGGCAAATGTGCATTGACAGCCAAGCCATTAATAAGATCACTATTAAATACCGATACCCGATCCTGTAACTTGATGATATGCTTGATGAGTTACATAGCACTTGTATCTTTTCTAAGATTGACCTAAAGAGTGGTTACCATCATATACAAATGAGACTTGGGGACGAATGGAAGATGGCCTTTAAGATAAGCGATGGTCTGTTTGAATGGTTGGTGATGTCGTTTGGTTTAACTAATGCGTCGAGTACATTTATGTGGCTAATGAATCATGTGCTTCAAACGTTGATCGGTAAATGCATTGTGATTTATTTTGATGATATTCTAGTCTATAGTCCCGACCTCATTGCCCATGTTAGGCACTTAAGATTGGTGTTCAACATCTTCCGCGCTAAGACATTATTCGGCAACTTGAAGAAATGTCTGTTTTATCAAAGCAAGGTTATATTCCTCGGATATGTTGCTTCGGGGAATGCAGTTCAAGTTGATGACAAGAAAGCTAGAGCTATTCTTAAGTGGCCTATGTTGATTAGTGCTACTGAAGTCAGAAGCTTCCATGGTCTAGTTTCGTTCTATCGAAAATTTATTCGGAACTTCAGTTCCATAACTACACCATTGACTGAATTGACTAAGAAAAAAGCTGAGTTTAAATGGTTAAAGAAAGCTCAAAAGAATTTTGAAAATGTGAAGTCTAAGCTGTTGTCTACTCCAGTACTCACCCTGCCAGATTTCCAGAAAGTTTTTAGGTTAAATGTGATGTATCTAGTGTTGGCATTAGTACTATCCTTATGTAGGAGCACCGACCCATTGCTTACTTTAACAATGCTGCCTTGAATTACTCAACCTATAATAAGGAGTTCTACGCCCTTATCCGAACACTCTAAAACTAGCAGCATTATTTGTTGTCGAGAGAATTCATCATTTATTTGAATCATGAATCTCTTAAGCATCTTCGTGGCAATGGAAGCTTTCTCGGCATCACGCTAAATGAGTTGAGTTCTTGGAGACCTTTTACTATGTCATCAGATATAAGAAGGGGAATACAATACAGTAGCTTATACTCTTTCTCGTGGTCATACCCTTATTACAACTATGCAAGCAAAAATACTTGGATTTGGCATCCTGCCCAAACAATATGAGTACGAATAGTATTTTGGGCCCTTGGTGGCCAAGTGAAATGTTGGAGGTGTTGTGGATGGGTTCTACCTAAGTCATAGGTTCCTGCTAAAGGGTAAACAGATTTATATGTTGAGTGGTTGAACAAGAGAGCTACTTATTCAAGAAGCTCATGTCAGGGGTTTAGTCGACCAATTTGGGGAGAAAAGGATGATTGAGATATTGAAGGAGCATTTCTATTGGATTAGGATGATGAAGGATGTGTGCTTAATACTTGAGAGGTATAAGATGTATAAACATGTGAAGGGAAGGAGAGAGCCTTATTGGGAGTACACACCCCTGCCTATCTTAGAGCGGTCGTAGACTGATCTATCCATGGATTTCATTCTTAGCTTTCCCTGAATGCTGAGAAGACATGATTCGATCATGGTGGTGGTCAATCGGTTTAGTAAGATAAGACACTTCATCCCCTGCTACGGAACTAACGATTCTTTATTCGTTGTTAACCTCTTTTTGCAGGAAATTGTGTAGTTACATAGAGTATCGAGGAGCATTACATCTAACCATGACTTGAAGTTCATAAGATTCTTTTAGAAGACCTTGTGGAAGAAGCTTAGCACTAAGCTCATGTTTAGTACTTCTTGTTACCCCTAGATAGACGGCTAAATTGAAGTTATGAACAGAACCGTTAGCAGCCTTCTGTGAGTAGCTATTGGGAAGAACTCGCATGACTAGGATTTATACCTACTCATCATTGAATTTGCCTATAACTGTTCGACTCATAGCTCGACTATAACATCACCTTTTGAGATCGTTTAAGAACTTAACACAAACTTACCCTTAGATTTAATTAGCGATTTGATTACATAAGGGGAAAGTCAATCCAGCCTACAATGCACTAAGAAATTCTAGAAGGTATATCAAAAAGTTGCCGAACAACTGGCCAAAACTATAGCTCGATAGAAGGAAGCGGGAAGTCAAGGAAGGAGACGAGTCGTTTGTACCCCTAGAGACCTTATCTGAATCTACCTTAGCAAAGAACACTTTCTCAGCAGAAAGATGAGCAAACTATCTCGTAGAGTAGATGGGTCTTACAAGATCCTTAAGCGTATTAATGATAATGCCTATGATGTTGATCTACCCAAGGGGTACTGTGTGTCAACCACATTCAACATTGCTGACCTAATGCCCTATATGCTAGATGATGATGAGGATCATGATTTGAGAGCAAATCTTTAACAACCTTACGGAGCTGATGGGTTATCGACTACCGGCCCAATCACTTGTACGCACTTCAAAAGCTTGCCATCCCTCACCTAAAGGATTCTTTCTCATCAACCCACCAACAATGAGAAACAATATGATGAAGGATGATGGATGAATTCCCTAGGAACTCTGGGTGGTTATACTATGCTCTGTTCATTATCTACTAATGCTAACCTTCCTCTAACCAAGAGCTCTATGCCGAGTAACCTGACTTTCAACTTAAGAGTTTTCTACCGAGTAAATGCAGCTAGCTCCTAGTCGAGTATTTCTCTCTCGACCTCCTAGCAACTTTCCCCGCATCTCTTTCACGTCTTGGCCTCTATCTCACGTCTTAACTCCTCTTGCTTACTATGTGTAGAGAATCTTTGCATGGAACCAATGTCGTACTACCAACGGTCCATTTCATCTAACATTGTACTATTTTTCCCTTTTTCTTCTTTTGCCTCTTATATCCATTTTGTATGTACTAAGATTTCCCTTTTTTGTATATACATTCTTATAATTTCTTTATTTGTAATGTTTCCCTTAAGACTTACTATAAATAGTTATTTCTCCTTATAAGGCAGAATCATCTTATCTAACATTAGACATTTACATTAAATATACTATTCTTATGAGACAACCCTCTCTAAGTCCGTTTTCTCATACACTCTTATCTACTCTTACTGAGTAGCTTAAAATTAATGGTAAGTAGACCTTGCCCTCAACTTGTACATTATATCAAGTGAAGTGTCAAGTTATGTTGTATTTGTTGATGTATTATATCTTTTGAGTAGCTTTATGTTAACTATTCTAATTAGTTTATAGTCCTATTCACTCTACTTTCTTTGATATTTCGAATGACCCATTTAGTCTAATCCTACTACTACAAGTCTTAGTGACAATTGAGCTCCTAGGCACATCAACATTGAAGCTCAATTTTTGTTTGCTTGTGATTTGACAATAGAACAAGCTGGGGATTTCTCACTTTTGGGACAATGTCTTTCAAAGGTAAAGATTTTTAAATACTACAGACCCGTCACTAGACTTACATAAGGAGCTTAATTATTATTATATTATTCAAATTATTATTGTGATAGACATCTTCGACCATCGTTTTGAAGGAAATATTAGAAATGAAATTAAAATTAGGGTCTTGTTTGGACCTATTAAAAGAGGAAGAAAATTGGTGGTTTATATTATATTATCTACTGCTTAGTGTTTCAAAGTATAAGGTTTTTCTTTTGCATAAGCGGGTTTGTGTATTTAGTTGTACACAAATGGGTTTGTATGTTTACTGTGCAAAGTATGCTATGACTAAAGCGAAGAATTAGAAGTGACATTGGAGGTCGGTGCTTATCAGGACCCTAAAGGGGTCCTAGTAGGATTACCTAAAATTTTCATAACACGTGTGCACCCATGCTATGAAAACTGCTTTGCAAGTCAGAGATTACAAGACTCTAAATGATTAATCACTAAGGTTACTGATTTTTAAGTAATTAATTTACTATAGACTACTAATATAAATAACTATGGGTATCCGATATCCCACAGTTCCTCAGAACCGCAAAGAATCGGTATCCCCTACTAAATAATAAGATAAGATATACTAGCATTATAGTAAGGTTTAATAAATATATATATATATATATTTACAAAGGATGTCTATGTATCATCTAAAAAGTATTCAGCTACTTCTAATACTAATGTACATATCTTCATCTCACACTCAGCACTCGAGACATATCTCAATCTCATCGTATGTAAACCTGCAAATGAAACTAAGGGAGAATGAGCATAAAACAGCTCAGTGAGTTCGTTCCTCACCACTATCGGTCAAGTAAGTTTTCACACATTATTATTATACATGCAAGCAAGCTATCTACATACATAATGAATGCAGGCGTGATGAATGCAAGCAATACATCCATAGGAGTCCGGAATTATGGAAGGTGTAGAATTACGTCATCTACACTTCGATTATCCCCTGTACTTATCCGCACAGGACACCTCAGCTTACCTGCATGAGGCTACCTAGGGGCACCACCCCACTAGGCAAAACTCGACTATTACCCTAGCCAAGAAAAGAGTTTCAATCCAAATAGGGGGAGTCCAAACTAGGACTATCTACCCTCCAAGGCCCCTCGGGCACAACATACGAGTCCTCTCGCAACCAAAATTTAACCAAGGCCTCACAGGCACAATAAAGCGAGTCCTCTCGCTATTAATTGGAGAACCCATGCTAGCTTTGCCTTAACGTTAAAAATGCTATTTATGGCTCCACAAGCCCTTACAGCGATCATGTAAAAATTTGTTTAAGGATAGAAAAGCTTTTACCAAAAATACTTTTCTTAAGATTTTTGCAAGGCTAGCACTCTCCATTCATACCTTTACCAAGTCATAGACATGCGATGAGTAGAACCGATTATTTGGGTCAGACATTTATATTTATCAATTTAAAAAGGTGATCACACAGATGATGGCATACAAACAGAACAGTCATTCAAACATACAAGCAATAGCAAACAGCAAAGCATCATACAAATAACACGCACAAGCAAGTAGTAGGTCATCAGAACTCCCTCACCTAGATTATTGCTCATTCTCTAAGCCTTTAGGGTTTCCAGGACTCAATATCAAACGCCTAAATCAAAATGGTAAAACTTATAAGTGTTCTGAAAATTCAAACTCCTTAATCAACTAAAAGTCTATTGTAGTTTCCTCCAATATAACCCGAGTATAGTGTGTATAAGGTTACCATACTCCATGAGATTAATAGTAACTATATTCTTATATTAGTAAGGTATGAGGCTTCCTTTATGTATTTTATAACTTTTTTCGTTCTGATTCCGATATTTGTGAACTTATAGTCATTTCTCATCGTTTTCGACGCACGCTCACACTATGATGTCTGTTTTGGACAATAAGACCCGTGTTTTACGATATGGGCTAAATTTATTGACATTTTATCTTATTAAAGTTTAATTATTCGTATTGGCTAGTTTTATGTTCCATTTTAGTAGTTAATGATTTAATTAGCCATTTATTCTTATACTTAGGGACTTTTACATTGGTATTACTAATCTGTCCTTGATTAAGTTTAATTCAATTTAGGAAGGTTATTACGATTTAAAGTTTTGGATCCTAAATACATGTACATACTTATATTCTTCTTTTATAAGCTTATGCTTATATCATCGCTTATGTCAGCAATCACTTGTGTTATTGTTTATGTCATGGCTTATGTCATCGTGTGCTTACCTCATCCCTTACTTCATCATTTGCTTACATAAACCTCACCTCATGCTTATGTCATATGTACATTTCACTTCTTCCCTTATGCTTATGTATATATACCTTATTCATATGTATACTTATACATATACTTAGACTTATACCGTATGTATACGCGTATACATACATGTATATATACTCATATACCTATACGGTTAGATACGTGTTTTTATATAAAAATTCCTATGCCTAATCTTTTCCTTAAGAAAAGCTTCCTAATTCCATTCTTTTGTGTTTTTAAGTGTATAATTAGTGTAGGATAAGTATGTATGGTTAGGTTTTGTTTTAAATTAGGTGATGTACATGGAAAATACTCATGTACCATGCTTCTCATGCTTCCCTTTTTTTTTTGTTTACCTCATGTACACATTCTTTGAGCACATATTCATGTTCTCCTTTCTTTTTCTTCATAATTGCTAGAATTCTACACTTAAAGATGAAAACTTTGTGCCCTCTTCTTCAAGATCATACTTTTCACATACCTAATTGTCTAATCTACCTAATTAACTAACTAATGAAGAATAGAAAGCAACATAAAGTAACTTAAGTACATGCCTTTAGTTGCGTTGGAATTATGGAAACAAAAGGAGAAGTTGTGAAAGTGAAAGAGGAAGAAAAAGCTCACGGCATTGAAGGGAGGGTTTTATTTTGTTGTCATAATGAAAGAAATCAAATGGTGGGGTCTAGAAGAAAAAGATGTAGACAGCAACACTTAAGGAGAAAGAGAAGAAGAGAAAAACCAAAAGAAAAGATAAGAGAAGCCATCATAAAGAAGTAGATATTTTCTTTATCTCTTAGTGTCTTTTGTTGACTTTAGTCAACATGTGTTGACTTGGTCAACTCTTTGACCTTGGTCAATATGTGTTGACTTGGTCAACTTTCCTTAAGCATATGTAATTTTGTGCACATAATGTAGTAATTAAGGGAAATTAAGGGAAAAATTAAGGAAATGAGAGGAAATGAGGTATTTGGTGAATTGATTAGTAAACATAGTTGATGAGGTCTTATTTTAGGTCTTTATAGCCTATATACATCATTTGATAAACTACTTTGAATAACAAGTGCAAAAAGTGCTAATTTGAGTATTAAGGTTCACTACATTTAACCTAATCTTCAACTATACCCCTAACTCTATGTAATACTATCTTAATCATATACTTAAGAAGTAAATATAATCTATGATTCATTATCTTAGTTTCTAAAGGACTACTTGAGGAGTCAAAACATATATGCATGATTGAAAGTCATCTCTAACCTTTTACTAATGATTTGGCAAAATGTGAGGGTTATATTTTCAATTAGAGTTTTAGCATTTATTATGTTAAATTAGTGCACATATGTCTTTAAAGTGATCATTTTAGGGTTTCTATCAGTTTGAGTAAAATCTTTAACATTTAAATGCATTTAGGATTTCATATATTCTTACACGAGTACATCTTCGATTGTTATTTTAGAGTTTTGATGAGGTTCGAGGTTTTAGGGTCTTCGTATGCGGTTAGGAGTTCAATTGACGATTTAAGGTTTTTCGTATCCACTTTAGGTTTTAGATTGAGATTTTAATTAGTTTTAAATCTCATTGGCTCTTTTGAGTTTAGGAAATCATCTACAGTTTGAACGTTTGTTTCTATACTTAGAAAGCTAAATTCAAGGGGTTTACAGTGCTGCTCTATTCATCACTCGATTGAAGGTTCTGTGTGTGTATGAAAGTAGGTATGTGAGTTTGGGTATTTCATCGTGGTTTATAGTTGGTGCTTGAGATAAATGTAGTAATAGTGGAGTTTAATAGTGCTATAGACTATGGTTAAATTGAGTGCGAAGTTGCGATACTATCATGGAAGTATGCCATTGTGCTAGTGCGTGGTTGAAACAAAAGGTGTTCGATGGAGCAGTAATGTATATAGCTAAGTGTGGTTATGGGTGTTGTGCTTGTGTCTGAGCTCGATACTGTTGAGCTGAGCTAAATTTATCAAGTGTAAGCCAATCTTCAAGCTATTGAATCGATATTGTATATGTATAGACAATTGTAGCCGTTGAATTTAAATTCTTGAGTTGTTGAATTTCTGTTACTCTATGGGTATGTCTCTATTGCTTAGAAATTGCAGTTGGAGTCCATAAGTCATGCCATGCTTATTGTATTAGTGCTAATGTGTTTTACCTTACTGAGCTAACTTGGAGTAGTGATCCAAGCTCCGAACTATAGCGATTCGAAGTGCCAACCTGAGTAACTTTGGTGAACTTGCTAAGTTGATAACTCAAGTGCCGAGCTGCCGAACTATTGCATTGTCGAGATGAAGATACTCTTAATCTGAGTTGCTCACTCATCGAATTGCTATGAGCCCCATCCTTACTAAGTTGACCAAGTTCAATGCTGCAATTTAAGGAGCACCGAGCTATTACAGTTACTTAATCAAGCTATCTATATTAAATTCCGAATTGCTACTCTTCAAAGTGTCGAAATTGAATTCGAGAGAGCTATTGTAGTGAAGAGAAGTTGTTGAGCCATTCTACTTAGTAGCCATGTTAAAGTACTAATGTCTAAAATGGGGGTCCTTGGGATGCTATTCTTTGATGCTCATAAACCCCAATAGTTTGGTCTACAATTTGGTTATGAGTACATGTCTTCTTGACAAATCATCAGCAACCACGTTGTTCTTATCTTATTTTTACTTTATCATAAAGTTAAACCCCTCAAGGAATTCAACCCACTACACTTGTAACTTATTCTTTCTTCTACTCAAGAATCTTTCCTTGCTCAAATGTAGCCATACTAAATCTCCAAGCTAAAACTGTGTTGACTTCTTTCCTTTGCTACTTTTACGCATTTTCTTAGTAGCTCAATTTATTTGCCAAGTAACTTTATTGTAGATCTGCTATAATGATTGTGATCGGGCTCTTTCATCAAGGTCTTCTTAATCAAACATGGGTATAAGGGTATGATCGAGGGGTAGCTAGGGGTTGAAGCCATAGATAACATCAAAGGGTGTTTACTTGGTGGTGTCTTGTATAGTGTATTGTAAGCAAACTCCACCATAAGCAAGTAAACATCCCTATCAACTAGGTTCTTCCCTAATGCAGCTTAAAGTAGTGATCTAAAAGTGTGATTGACTACTTTTGTTTGTCATCAATTTGAGGTTACAGGAAGTGTTGAATAATAGTTTAGTCCCCATTAGGTGCCAGAGGGTCCTCTTGAAATGGCTTAGGAACTTTGGATCTTTTTCTAAGACTATACTTCTCAATATTTCATATAACTAAACAATTTTCTACAAAAAGAGAGAAGTAATAGCTGAAGCTTCACTAGTCTTAGAGCAAGGCATAAAGTGTGACATCTTACTAAATCTATCCACAATGAACATCATATAATCTTTGCCTCAAGTAGCTCTTGGTAATCTAAGAACAAAGTCCATACTTAACTCAATCCATAGTTAAGTCAAGATAGGTAATGGCATTGCTTTCCCTTGTTTAGCTTGACGCTTCACCCTCTTACAAGTAGCACAGCATTCAATGACTCGGTCCATGTCTTGCTACATCCTTGGCTAAAATAATCATCCATTCAACAACTCGTATGTTCTTCTCTCTCTAAAATGAGTAAAGAGTCATCTACTATAGGCTTCTCTTACTAATAGCTCCTAAAGTGAATAAGTTGGCACATATAATCTATCACCTCGGAATAGGTAACCATCGTCCACATAGTACTTATCCACTGTTCTTCCATCTACACATCGCCTAAATATAGGATTGAAATGGGGGTCCTTGGGATGCTATTATTTGATGCTCGTAAACCCCAATAGTCTATTCTACAATTCGATTATGAGCACATGTCTTCTTGACAAACCATTAGCAACCACGTTGTTCTTACCTTGTTTTTACTTTATCACAAAGTTAAACCCGTCGAGGAATTCAACCCACTACACTTATTGCTTCAACAACTTGGTTTAACTCTTGGGGTACCTCAAAGATTCATGATTGGTATAGATGACAAACTCTCTTGGCAATAGATAGTGTTGCCATACTTAGAGCTCTCAAATAAGAGTTAGGAGTTTCTTATCATATACTAAGTAGTTCCATTGAGGTCTTGTAAGCTTCTTATTATGGCAGGTAATTGGCCAGCCTTTTTGCATTATGATAGTGCCTGTACTAATGCCTGACGCTCATATTTCAACTTGAAAATCTTTTCAAAGTTTGGCAAGGCTAATATAGTTGTGGAAATTAATCTCTTACTTCCCATTTGAACTTAATGTTCTTTTTTGTTAGCTCAATATAGGGTACAACAATGGCATTGAAATTTCTAATGACTCTTCAATAAAAGGACACCATCCTATAGAAACTTCTCACCTTGGCATAGGTGGTTGGAGTTGGCTACTAAACAATTGCTCGGATCTTCTCATCATTAACTCGTGAGCCTCCTTTACCTACTACATAATCTAGAAATACCACTTCATCCTAGTAGAAATAACACTTCCTTAAATTGTTGAATAATCTCTTAGCTCGGATTACATCAAGGATAACACAGAAATGTTTACAATGACTAAGAGCATTTGACAATCCAAAAGACATCACTATCCATTTGTAGAGTCCATGTCGAGTTTTAAATGTAGTCTTCTACTCATCTCCAGCTAGATTTCAAGTCAGTCTTATTGAAGATCCTTGCTCCATTTAGCTAGTCCAACATGTCATCTATCCAGAGGATAGGATATCGGTACTTGAATGCAATGCCCAGGGATAGGAGCAATCTTATCTAAAGAGAAAAGGCCAGTAGTATTTCTTAGTGAGAAATTATGTGAGGTAAAATAGAAATGTACTTATGATAAAAAGTTTTACTTAATAATACGAGCTTTTAAGACTTAGAAATACTATATGATAGTTAAAGAGTTTGTGTTGTATTCTGATTATGAAGCTTTGAAGTATTAAAATAGTCAAAAGCGGCTTAACAACAATATGCATGCATATTAATGTTAGTTTCTATATAAGTTTCCTTTCATTTTAAAGCATAAATCTAGTGTTCAGAATTGAGTTGTCAATGATTTGAGTAGGAGAGCACCTTTTACTATAAAAAAATTCAAGTTTTAGTAACAAATGCAACGAATTTTTTTCTAATACAATTAGTTACTGTAAAAAGATATATAAATTGTTTTTTTTTCCTATTATAACAACATTATTTTATTAGTGATACATTTTGACAATTTATGATTTGTTTATTTATGTGTATTTCTCTTTTTTCCTAATACCTTTTAGTTATGAACAACACTTTCTTTCAATTTTATATTTAAGCAATAATATATATGTAATTTTATTTGTACATTTATGTCTTGCAAAATGCCATTGTAATAATTAAAGAAAAAATTTACATAACAACTAAATCTTTGTATTAGGAAAAAAAAATCGCCATAGAAAAGTATTTGCTATTACGATATTTTGTTATCATTGTTTGAATATTTTTTAGTGAAAGGAGATGAAGTAAGGTTTGGTGATGATAATTCACTCTTGCGTAAAGACGTTATCCTTCCTCTTGGTTTTATTGTGTTTATGACTGTATCAACTTGACTTTTTCTAAAGAGAAATTTCTTGGTACTTATGCAATCAACAACCTTATCTAGTGATGAACTATATGAGAAAAGTTACTGAAGTGCTATGGAGGTGCCTACGCGATGGTTGGTTACATTTATTATATTCTCACATATGTAAGCAAATGCAACTTCATATTTCTATGAAGTTAGCCACAATTTGTATTTTTTATATTTTGAATATTGCATTTTGATCTTGTAATGCAATGATGGTTGCTCTATCCACAATAGCATCATGATAAATTTCACTAGCATGGAAGGATTTTTTTATTTATTCACTTGTTCGGATTCTTCTTCATTGTAAAGTAATTACTTTATCTTACATACTAGTAGTTCATCCATTAGTCTATTTTCACTTAGTCTTATGGCTAATGCGGAGACCTTTGAGTTGAGAGTCAAATCCATACTCAAAGTTGATGGCGTAGGAGGCTTTTTATTTTTTATATTTTTTATTTTTTGTTGCTTCTCTAAAATGATGGAATTTTGCTCTATGCATTTTATATTAGCATGTGATCTTTTTGTATAATTTTTTGTAGGAATGGTTACTATATTTATTGGTAGAGAAATACTTAATAATATTCTTAATGAATTGTTGATGCAATTCACTAAACCTTTTTTAGTTAGAGACAAAATAAAAGTATGTCTTTTCTAAATTTTCTATAAAACCCCACAAAAATCAGTAAGTGAAAACAATAAATATAGTAAGGATACAAAAATATAATTAACATTTGATATCAAGGGCAATTTTAGAAGTCTATGGTTACGAGACCTTGACTATAAATAGTCTTTTAAGCCTAGTTTACTCTCATCTCTACCAAGAGTGTATTTTTCCACATCTAATAGGAACTCTCTACGGGGTGATTAGATTCATGTAGAGCTAAACGAGAAAAGACGAGGTAAAGAACGCAACTTAAACAAATAGATTCGGCAAATTAGGTCTAATAACACTATTATATTTTTAAGGTCTTTGAATAGTATGTTAGGAATTATTAATTGTGCATGTTATTAAATGATAAACTAATTGCTAAGATACATGATTCCAAGATTGCCGATCTATTATTGTTATTGTTAGATTTCAAGATTAGGATAGGAGAAACCTTGAATAGGTGAAAAATTTCTAATTCTTCAATGAAAAGAAGAAAATCACATATGGTTTATAATTTAAACATATGCTTAATGTTTTGTAGACAAAGCTTGTATCTGGCGTGAACATTAGGAAACGTAAGATCATAACAATTGAGGTATGTTCATTTTTTTAGCAAAATTAAGTATGCATTGAGAGCATATCTAAGTGTTCCATTATTTTAAATCATCAAAGAATTAAAATATATAGAGATCCAAGAGAATATAATAGCTTATGATTAATTATGTAAATGTTGAAGCAAGAGTCAATAATTTAATTGATGGAAAAAAAAAAATAGAGGACGAAGGAAGTACACGGCACATGCAATGTATATGCTGTATACATGATTAAGAAGTTTATATGACGTGTATTTGGTTTTGAGTAGATATGTCGTATACCTTAGGTTATACATATCGTTTTCATATTTTTTTTATATATTAAATAAACATCCACTCACTTTATTTTTTAAATATTACTATACTAATAATAAAATTAAAATTATTTTATTAAATTAAACACAATAAATTAAAGATAGTTTAAGACTTCGTTAGTAGTGACTAATTAGAAATTTCCAATCTAATGGCTATTCCAATCTATATGTAAATAGGAATACATAAAAATAGAAATGGAGCTTAATAGAAATTAAGAATTAGAATTCTAATAGGCTATTTATTTTTATATAATTACTTTGGGCATAGAAGTTGTTTTGATCCTAGTGTTAGTTGAACATTTCGTTATTGAGCTAAGTACGTGTTACCTTTAGTTGCTACTTGTGCTTATGCGTTATAATTAAAATAAATTGGAATAATAATTATTCATATTTTAAATTGTGCTTGTTGCTTGTGTTTGGTTAGGTTTAGGGGATCAAAATACTAGTGTTCCTAAGGTAGCATCTTAATTGTTCTTGAGTGACACTATCCTTAGTAAAGTTACTCTTAGAAATGATTGAAGGTAGGAAGTGTTGGTATCTAGGCTTGATTCCTATTTAGATAGAGGTTGCAATGCCATTGTCTTGACCTATGAACTATGAAGTGAAATGATCAGCTCCTTGCAAGTTTAAGCTTAGTTGCAAATGATTCTTAGTTTTATTATTTTTTGACTAATAGAATATAATTAAACAGATTGATTGTTATTCTCGTTGCATAAATGCATATGTTATGAGGAATGTGATGTATGGCATCCATTTGTGCTTGCAAGTATATGTAGCAGCCTTTAACTCATTCTTCACTATTTTCCAAGTATAGGTATTTTGAGTAGGAGTTATAAAAATCATTTAATTTAGAGATTACCACCAAGACTACTAAGGGGCAATGATTTGTTTTACCATAATGAAGATGACCTCTTAATTAGACAAGTTAGAATTTAATCTTATGATAAGTGTTTCTTATTCAAGGATTTAAGTAATTTATTTAATTGTTATTCTATTTTGAATTGGGGAAATAAATTCCATGAGGATATTTAGAGACTTCTACTATGATTTTTAGAGATTTTAGTTAAAAGTTTGTACTTGATATATTAGTAAATACTAGGGATATGTAGCAGTTTATGGCATCCTAAACCTAGGGTATTACAGATTAAAGTAGTATCAAAGCTTGGGTTTATGAATCATAGAAAGGTTATGATTGATGAATTGTATAACAACTTAAGTTGATTGATCATAGACTAGTTTAGGTTGTGAAACCTTAGAAAATTAAACAATTGATCATTAGGATTGTGAAATGACGAGATGGGTAGAATATGAGCTAGATTTGAACTATCATGACCCTAAAGGGGGCCTAGTAGGGTTGCCTAAAATTTTCATATCATGTGTGCACCCATGATTTAAAAATCATCTTGCAAGTCAGAGATTGCAAGATTCTAAACAATTAGTCACTAAAGCTTTTATTTATTTAACTTATGACCACATATATATGACTATAGATATCCAATAAGCCATAGTCCAACAGAACGGCAGAGAATCGGTATCTCCTACTAAATAATAAGATTAGGTAGTAAAGTTCTAAAAATCAAACTTACTAAAGTCACAAAATTTACATGTAGTATATAATAATTCAAATAACCATATAATCTGTCCTCAGAGTCTAACTTCTATGCATCCCAATGTTGGCACTTAACTTTCAGTTCTTAACCCATGCCCGATCATCTAGCAACCTGCAAAAGAAAACTATTAGGGAGTAAGCTACAAAAGCTTAGTGAGTTAACCCTCGTACTATACCAACAAACAAGTTATCAAACAGTTTATTATCAAATATATGAATGCATGAACAAGCAGTATGCCAAACAATATATATGCAATTGACCGGTACTGCATATAACATCGGAATTTAACGCCCTTCGAAGTAAGGGTTGGAGATACATCGGCACCAATCACAATCGAGATCTAGCACCTGGGTTTTTACTCTCATATCATTATATAGGAATTCCCTATTTCATAGAGCAGGTTTCTACTTCCATTAGTCAATAGTATACAAATAACAAGGTCTAGCGGTGAACGGGCTCACGCAATCCATGCTCATACCCTACAGCGGTGGCCTCTAGACGCGACCCCCAGCCACCCACGGTTAGCGTCTTTAGTGCCAATAAAACCCGCGAGCCAAGGGTAGGGTCTTGTTGTACTAATGCTCTTATACTGTACTAATCAAATCATATAGGAATCCATCCCTCCAAGGCCCCTCATTACCAACCGTGTGAGGTGACGGCTGGAATATTATATGCAATGCTTGTGATCTATGCATGATTCGTTTAATTTTTGTTTGGTTGAATATAATTAAGTCAATTTATAAAGTGGTCAAACATTGTCAACAAATCATCCAAATAATGCAACAATCAATTATATAATCACATTTAATAATATTTTGCACAGTAATCAATCAATATCAGTCACATGCATAACCCAAAGCCCGATGCATCAAGTTATTAATATTTAATTCATGTGTACTAACTACAAGTACAAAACAAGTATAGAATCATCGGGAGTACTCACTTGGTCATAAATGATGTCAGGGATTGTATTAGTCTAAGGGTAAGTCGGTCTCGATCTGAGGATCACCTAACATGGAAAGTAATAAATTTAAGAATAACTAAACTAGTATGCTAAATCGTACTATTTACTTAAATCGGTTATTGACTTACGTAAAACCATCGATTCGAGCTTTTTTATCGAATCGCGTATAACTTTTTCATTTTAGCTCGGATCATTATGAACTTATAGTCCATTTTGATCATTTTCGAGCATATTTTCTCGTGACAAGATCCGTTTTGGACTATGACTCGTAACGTAAATTGTGATATAAAAATATCACAAAAATTATTATTTAATTTTAAAAAATTATAAAATATTAATTTTCGCTTTTTCTTAACATATTTATGATTTAATAATTATTTAAATCATATACTTGATATTTTTATTATTTTGAGTATATTTTCCTATTTTTGAGATTTTTACTTTATTATGATTATCATTATTATTTTTTCCTCATTATTTTTACTATTTTTCATTTTCTTATTTATTATTTCTCTTATGTATTTCACAATTATACATATATATATTCATATACTTATAATATATAATGTATAATTTATGTTATTGAAAATTCTTAAATTACGGTATTATATATATATATATATACATATACACCTTACATATTTATGGATTTATTAAATATATTTTATATACTAATACATATTCGGTATACCACTTATATATATATATGTACTATACATTACACGTATTATATATGTATATGTATTTAAAACATACTCTTATATACATATTCATATATTTATATATTTTGTATTTAATTATATATGTAAGTCTTCTATACATAAATATGAATACATACATATGTATTCGGTATATATTCATATAATTACCTCTAATGAAGGTATTCTACAATATATATATATATATATATATACTATACGATTATATATATGTATACTAAAGTGATTATACAAGGATACACACACACACACACACACACACACACACACACACACACACACACACACATATATATTGTTATGGTACAAACTATGTATTTTAAATAAATAATGCTAATTACATGTATTTAAAAAAAATACATAACACATATTATATATATTTTCAGCACAAAACATACATATGTACTATAGTTATTTAATAAAATACATAATAATCATTATATGTATTCCTAAAAAAAATATACATAACATATCTACTTATGTATAATATACCTATGTATATACATGTATACATATCTAATCTTATACATACATACACTACTCAATTTATGTATTAGTGTACCTATACATGTATTAACAATATTATATTTATAGGAAAATACTATGCAAATACTATATTTATACATATATATACTATATAATATACATCTACAAATAAAGACTTACCTATTTCTTTTAATTTCTTTCTTTTCTTTTCTTCTTCTTTCCTTCCTTCTTCCTCTTCTTCTTTTCTTTTTCTTTTCTTCTAATCTTTACGTTTTGTTTCTAGGTTTTGGTTTGTAATTTTCTAGAATTTTAGTCGCTTCACTTTCACGTCCACTTTCAGCTGGGATAATTACATATGTATATATATATATATATTTGATTTAGTAATTATGAAGAAAGGACAATCTAATCCCTTTGTATTTAATTTGCCTTTTCTAATTGCAACACTTGGCAATTGTATTTTATCACGTGGGCTATTTATCTCATTTTCATTTTGCTGATTTTGGGTTACGTTTTTGTGCAAGAGGTGAACTTGAATTGGAAATGGAAGAAAGAAAATGAGATAAATTGGAAATGGAAGAGAAGGAAAATAAAAATTATTAACAAATATATGTAATTTTTCGAATCATATAAATTATAACGATTCTCTTGGTAAATTAATTTTCAAATTTTTGTGAAATTTTATCAATTTAATTGGTACCCGTTACAATTATAATTTTTACAAGTTATTATGGCGATTTCGTTAAAATTTCATGTGAATAGACAATTTAGTCGAAAATTGTATTCGACTATGATTATATCACTATTAAGTAATATTTAACTATTTTATAGGTTTATATTTATAATTTTAGGATTTTGATCAAATTCGATTTTAATTTTGATTAATGGTGTGTAAGTCAATTTTTAGGGTTTTAGTATGCGATGTAGGGTTTTGATTAATTTTTAAGGTTTTTGCTACTTATAATATATTTAGATTTATGATTTATTAAATTTTTATCTTACTCTGTTTTAATAACTCTTCAAGTCATTTCTAGTATTAGGATTCACTTATACTCTTAAATAGCTAAATTTACGGGATTTACATGAACCTACATATAAACTTATGATTTGGATTGTAATGACATAAAACTATATTATTTGATGTCATTAATTATGTTGGAGTTATTTATTTATCTCAGAGATGGTATTTATTTTGGAATTTTAATTCAACTATATTGAGATAATAGATAATGGCAATAGGATTAAATCATAGTTACGCATAATTAGGGGTAAATTAGATTTTCATAATAATTTAACCCTCTTACCTTAAAAGACTTGATAATACAAAAGGCACGAAAGGACCTATAAGTTTAAGATATAGATATCTATGTATAGGTAGCTATACAACCCTTATTGGCTAATAATTAATAAAATGGAAATCATAATCATGATAAAGTAGTAAGTATAAAATATAAGTATTTATAAAGAATAAATTATTATTAAATAATTTCATATTAATCATGGTTGGAAAAAAAAGTCATAATAATGAGTAATGAGACAATATAATAAATATATACTTATACACACCCTATTAAGAGTTTTCTTCATGAGCAAAATAACCACACTTAAAATTAAAACATGGCAAATAAAAAAAAAGATATAAGTAATAATTACTCTTAGTAAAGCATGAAGAGATAACATGACATGAAAATTAAAATACTAAAAGAAGGAATAGAAATAAACAAACTCAAACCATATACACAAGAAACGTTAATCAAAACACTTATATGGTTAACCACAATACTTATAATACCTTTTTACTCTTTAAATCATTAATATATAACTATAATAAAATAATCATATATATTTCAAATTTTAATATATGAGTTAAAGTCCATCTTGACTATCTTCCGTTGTAGATTGAAATGCTATCATATTAAAATAATAATAATAATAATAATAATCATAAACAACCATTGCAATATTAACATCACTATTGGTATTAAACATTGAATATTTCAAAAGATGAAATATTTTTTCACTACACTCGCTTTGTGAGAAGAAGCACAATAATTAAATAATAAGTACTCAGTAGTGACAAAGATAACAACAATATCAAAACAATGATGATAACCACTATAAAAATAACAATAATAAGAAGAAGAAAAAGGGAAATTCCATAACATAAAACTATTTCACTAAAATTTTCATGGTGAACAGTGATACAATATCTAAAAGGATATTATTATATTCCAAATTGGTAATATATTATTTTTGCAAATGCCTAATAAGCATGATATGGGAGGGAGAAAACATAAATGAATTGAAATACTTAATTTAAAAGAAGAAAGAAGAGAACTAAATATTCAATATGCATTTTAGTATATCAATGTTTGAGATGGAATGACAAGTCCATGCTTCTTGCTTATTTTTTATCTATTTCATATCATATCTATTGAATTTTGTCAGTTATAGTATACATCAAGTCTTGTTGAGTTATTGATTATATCTTAGTCATGTCTAGTTTAATAAAGGTCGGATTCACTAACTTTGTTTATTTGATTAATCGCACTAGGTGATATGGAATATTAGTTTTATAATATTGAAATAAAAGTGAAGAAATAGTCATAGTAAGAAATAAATTAAAAAATGAATAAATTAGTAAACATAAAACCCATAAAATAAGTAAAAGATAATTAATTGAGTAAGAAACAAAATTCTAAGTGATCAAACATGTGCCTTCTATACTACTACAATGACTTTAACCAAGAAAAATAATAATTATAATAAGGATAAAGATGGTGAAAAATAATGATGTAAATAAATAAGAAAATCATATATAATATCTTAAAGATAATAAACTATCATATTAAGAATCTTCAGTTATACAAAATGCGATATAAGTAATTTTGTTTATAGAAAAGTGATAATTGGTAGGAATAACATTTTTTCTTCTACTTGTAATGATAAAAGTGAAGTGTTGTGCGGAAGTAACGGATAAATAGGGAGTTATATCAAATGGTGTGTGGTAGTGATATCAAATATGAAGATGTAGGAATCAAGTTAAGAAGAATATTAAAAGTTAGTAAAATTGGAATTCAAGAGTGAATAATGAGATCTTAAGAAATGGATATGGAGAGAAATTTAAGAATAATTTTAGGAAAATCTACAAATTATAATTGGAGATCTAAGTCTAAATATAGAAGGAATTGAGAGATCCTAATATTAAAGAGAGGATTTGCAAAATATATAAAACGGGAAATATGAAGAAAATTTTAAGGATAGAAGTGAAGAATCACAATTCTAAAAATTCTATTTTTGGAGAAATACTTATTATAATTTGGAAAAATTAGAGTAATAACCTAAGTATGAAACCTTTAGGTCAAGATATATGAAGAGATTAATACAATATACATAAAAGGACAATAGATATAAGAAAGATGATCAAAACTTTACAATTAAGATGTAATTAAAGTAGGATAACAGGAGATGAAAATGAGAAGCTTAAGTAATTAGAAAGTCACAAATATAGATAGGATATTAATTAATCAATATAAAGCTATTTATTTGAGGAGACTGTTAACAACTTAAAAAAGATCTTAAATGAGATAGATACTTGAATACAAAGAAGCAAAAGTAATGAGGAACATTAAAAAGTAACATTTGTTGAAGGGAGATTTTAGAGAAGTATCAGGTAAGGGTATCTAAAGTGAGATCAAGAAGAATCTAAGTAATACAATAAGTTGTTAAAATCTTAAATAGATGTTAGAATGGAAAACTTGTTTTTAGGGTTAAGAAGAAAAGTAATTACAATTGCATAACTTAAGGAATGGAGGTATTGGGTGGATAGAAGACAAAATAAAATAAGTGGTAATTGAAAAAGTAAGATAAATTATAAAGTGTGAAACATTAAATAATAATCTTAAAGATAAGTGGAAAATTTAATAAGATAAAAAAAAGAGTAAAGATGACAAAAAAAGTAAGGGAATTAATATTGTTAATCACTAAAACAGAAGGAACTAAAACATGAGAGGAGAAATGACTAAGTAAGACCAAGTGTAGTAGAGTAACTAAAATTAGAGGTTCAAGAGTTGAAAAACTTGTAAGGATGAAAAAGTTCTTTCGAAAACAAGCTAATGAAAAATAATTAAATCTTGATGTTAGGGGCAATTTTTAAAGTTTATAGTTATGAAAAGTTGAGGAAAAGAAAGTTTCTCTAACAAAGAGATTTGACAAATTAGATTTAATAATGTTATTATGTTTTCAAAGTCTTTGAAGAGTTTGTTACGAATCATTGATTGTGTTAAGTTGTTAAATAATAAAATAATTGCTAACATAAGTGATTCCAAGAATGTTGATCTATTATTTTTATTATTAGATTTCAAGATTTGGGACATAGGAAACCTTAAACCAGTGAGAAATTTCTAGTTCCTTAATGAAAAGATGAAAATCATGTGTGGTTAATGATTTGAATGTATGCTTGATGTTTTATAGATAAAGCCTATGTAATGCATGAACAATAGGAAACAAAAGATCACAATAATCGATGTATGTTCGTTTTTTCATCAAATTAAGTATATATTGAGAACACATCTAAGTGTTTCATTATTAGGAATCGTTAAATAATTAAAATATGTAGGTGATTTAGAAGTGTATAAATATTTAAGATTGATTGTATAAAGGTTGAAGCAAGAGTTAGTAACTAAATTAATTAAACCAAAAAATAAAATAAAAAATAATGAAGTAAGTATAGGGCATATACATGATGTATAAACAAAACGGAACATATGATATATTCTTAGTCTATATATCATGTACATAGTTAAGAAGTTTATATGGTATGTATTTCATCACATATATGTACACTAGTTTATACATGTCATTCAATTCATATTTTTTTATATATATTAAATAAACATCCTCTCACTCCATTTCCTTAATATTATTAAACTAATAAATAAATGAATATAGAATTATTTTTTTCAATTAAACATAGTTTAGGACTTCCTAAGTATATCCTATTTAACAATTTCCAATCTAGTGACTATTCCAATTTTTGAGTATAAAGTAAATAGGAATACATAAAAAAAGAAATAAAGCTTAATAGAAATTAAGAACTAGAATTCAAATAGGCCTTTTATTTTTGTATAATTACTTTAGGCATAGAAGTTGTTTCAAATTTAGTGATAGTCAAACCTTTCATAGCTAAACCAAGTACGTGTTACCCTTGGTTACTATTTTTGATTGTGCAGTATAATCAAAATAAAATGGACTAATAATTATCTAGATTTTAAATGTTGGTTATTGCTTGTGTTTGCTTCGGGTTAAGGTTCATAGTACCCATTTCCTTTTCTTCCGCTCATCTTCTTGTACTCTAAAATCATTTATTATCTTTTTTTCACCTCTTATAACTTTTCAATAATCTTTAAAGACTAAGAAAGATAATAGCAACATTAATGTATAGTCAACATAGAAAAGTAATGCCAAAGTGAAAATGATGCAAGTTATCTTAACATGTGAATCGCTTCAATTACACTCAAAAAAGAAAAACTTAAAATTATATTTTCCTTTACCCTTCTCAGTTGATTAATAACTAAAGAAAAAACAAAGAGAAGCACACACAACAAGAAAAAGAAAAACAAACGTACATCCTTCGATTAACAATAGAGACAACGACTTTAGTATGATGCAAAACCTTTTATGAAAAATAAATAAAACAAATAATCAAGAGATTTACTTAGAAGATACCTTCGTTATTCTCAACCTCAACCAAGATCCTTTTGCTTTTTTTTTCACCATGAATAATAGCCTATCATCAGCTTTTAAACCTATAAGATTCTTTAACTCATCATCAGTAGTAGTATTAGCATAATCTAAGACTACCTCGTAATTTGGACCTCTTCATCCTCATTCTTTTTACGTCATTAGTGATTATTATTACCGTAATTCCTGTCATCCTCATTATTATCATGTCTTTTGCTAATCTACTCATAATTTATCTTATAATACACTACAAGAAATTCCATTTCTTGTTGTAAAAAAATTGTGATGAGTATACTTCAATTATTATTTTTAAAACTTTTTATATCGAAATTCCTATGCAATTAAAATGAGTGAGACTTGTTGCAATGAGTTGTTTGTTACGAGACAAAGCACATAGTGATACAACTATGAGAAATGTTATTTATTTTATTAAAATTCTATATACATTTTAATTTAAGAACACTTACTCCCCATACTCTCTATCCATTCCTTTTATTTTTTTTTATAATGCTTTCATCTCAAAACATTTATAAAGCCTATACTTTTCTAAAGTAGCGAAAAATCTCCACATCATAATCTTTTATTAATTCTAACTACCAAATTGAATGAAAAGAACGTCTCATGAGAGTTCTCTCTTAGGTACGTCTAACCCTAGATCATTGTCATCTAAGGATAAGGATAGTGATTTACTTAACAGAAGTAAAAAGAGATTAGCGTTTGTAGAAGAAATAGATTATAGCCCATTTGCGATGGACAGTAATGTAAGTTATGTCAATGGAACAAAATCCCTAATTCAAGAAAGTTCTTTTGAGATACGAATTGTGACCAATATAGTAGGAGCTTATGAGAGATAATGCTTTCAAGAAGTAAATGAAATAGCAATGATAGATCAAGATACTAAAAGAACTAAAGATTAGAAAGAATGACTAAATAAAAATGTGGAAAAAGGAATATGCTATGTGAATATTTAATAAACGAAAATAGATATGCAAAGCGTGTCTTGGAAGAATGCCCTTATTGAGAAGGTTATGGAACCTAATCCAAGATATAAGATTTTGTGGGGTAGATTAAATAAAATGTTTAGCAAGCTAAGTTCATTTAAGCTCATTCATGCAAGATTAGGACATTATTTACTATCTTTGGAGAATTGATTAGATTCTCAATGGGTTATCAAGAATGGAGTTTAGAGAGTGAAAAATTATAGGCAGTGGAAGTTCAGTCAAAGTTATAGGCAGTGGAAGTTCAGTCAAAGTGGAGTTTAGAGAGTGAAAGAACATAAGATTTTTTCATATGGGTACTTTAGTCAAGAGATTAAAGACAAGAACTAGTGGGTTATTTAACTTAATGGTAATTAGGTCTTAGATTGTAAAGATATCTAAGAATTAATTAACAAATACATTAGTAATCTATTGTCATTAAAGAAGATATTTTGTAATTTTTACTTTCTAAAATGGGAGATCATAATATCAAGATATCTAATGAAAAAAAAAGGATTTGGAGAATGGCTGCGTGAATAAAGAGATTAAGAAAACCCTTTCATTTATAAGGAACAACAAATCTCCAGGAGTAGACGAATTACATGTAGAATTCTTCAAAAAATGTTAAAATATCATGAGAGGGATGGTTTGCCAAACTGTTAAGAACATTTTTGAATTTAGGCTTATGCTAAAAGAGCTAAATAAATCTCATTGTCCTTATTCCAAAGTTGATGGGAGTAAATAAGCTAAAAGACTTCAGGCCTATAAGCCTTTACACAACAATGTAAAAGATTGTTAGTAAGTTGCTTATGAATAGACTTTAAGCCTTGTTAGATGACATTACGAGTCATGAACAAGTAAGTTTTATTCCAAGGTATGCAACTAAGGATAACATCATCATTTTTCAAGAAATTCTTCGCTCTCTTAATCATAAGAAAGGAAGAGAAAATAGGATTTCGGTCAAGTTAGATTCAAAGAGAGCATATGATAAGTTTGAATGGGACTCTGTGAAATTCACCTTACAAGAGTTTAAATTTTCTTGATAAATGGAAAAAATTGATTGCCTCTTATCTAGCCACAACATCTGACCAAATTTTATTCAACAGATCAATGCTAAACTAGTTCATGTCAAGTAAAGGCTAAGATAAGGAGATCCCCTCTTGCTATTTCTCTTTATCTTGATTATAAAGATGTTTAATCAAATGATTCTTGGAATGTTCGAGGAGAAGGAGTAGATTCTTATTACGTCAAAAGGAACAAACCTAAAACTATCCTACATATTCTTTACGAATGACATCCTCTTAATGGGAGAAGGCTTAGAGAGAAATGCAAGATGCATGTTGAAAGCCATAATGTTGGGAAATTATAAAAAAAAAGGGTTAATTTCAAGAAACCTTGCATCATTTTCTCGAATACAAGTAGAGACCTTAAATAAAAAATATGTGAAATCTATGGGATCTAAATGAACTCAAGAAAGGGAAAGTATCTGGATGTACCAATTAAAGAACGAGGAAAATTAAGAAGGTAGGATTCAGATTCCATTATGGAAAAAAAAAATAAAAATAAACCCCATAGAAAGCCTATAGGATGGAAGGCGAAGATGCTAAGCTTAGTAAGAGGAAATTATTAATTTCCTCTGTTCTTGAAAACATATCTAATCATTATTCACAAGTTGTTCCCTTTCGTAAGTGTATAGCATAAAAGATGGAAAGATGGAAAGGCTACATAGGGATTTTCTTTTATAGTCTATAAATGGAAATCACGACATCACTAAATGAACTATGAAAAAGAAGGGGGAAAAAAAAAAACTAAAAATATATGGTGACCTTAGATTGTTTGATATCAAGAAAAGGAATCAAGCTAATTTTGTAAAGTTAGCTTGGAGTATTAATTAGAAAAAAATTCTATGAAACGATTTACTCAAGAAAAAATACAAGATGGACAAGGGGCAAAAGGAAGCAAAGAAAGGGTAAAAAATTTATCATGAGTTATGTAAAGCGAGGGAACTGGTAGAGAAATATTCACTAGTTTAGATTAAAAATGGGGAATATATCTGGTTTCAAAAGGATAAGTTGACATAAAGGGAAGTATGGAAGAACAATTATATGGACCTTTAAGTAAATACAATAAGTGTTTAACACTTAGTCAAGTTTTGAAGGGACTTAGACAATAGAATGAGGAAATGATATGATATCCCATTAATGAGGAAATAAGTAGTAAGTCTCTTTATCTTAGAAGATAAACCTAATATAATTGATGTTTGATACTGGTTAGAGAAAGTAAAAGAAAAAGTTTCAATAAGATCGATGTATGAGTAGTTATGCAAGAGAAAGGAAGATGACATGAAAGGAGTCAATTGAAAATAGATTTGAAAGACAACTAGTTATCTACAAATACAAATTTTGTCATGATCTATCTTGAAGCAAGTTAAGGAAAAGAGGAATAGTGATTAACCTAAATTGTCATTATGTGGTTTAGAGGAAGAGACAACCTAGCACCTATTCTTTAGGATAATTAGCAATGGAAATTAATGGTATTGATCAAGTTGATAGTTAAGAGAAGATGGAGAGATGACTGAGAAGAATGACAAAATAGAAGAAGGAAAATTGGAGGGAAGTGCAAACCTCAATGCTAACCATGATTTTGTTTACTCTAAGAAGAATATGGAGGGAAAGAAATAAAATTGTCTTTAATTGAAAGGAAATACAAGAGGGATGGATAAGAAGAATCAAGGTGGATGCGAATGAGTGATGGATAAACAAAAAAATTAACAAACTTAGTAGAGATGGTAATATTTTTGAAAGGAAGTGGAACCAACTAGATCTTGAGTGGATAAAAGTAAACTATGACGAGACCTTTAAGGATGTTAAATGTAAAGGAGGAATAAGATTTATTACTTAAGAAAATTGCAAAAGAATTCTTAGAAGTTTAAGTAAGAATTTGGGGAATCTATCACCATCTAAGGTGAAGCTTTAGGTAATCAAATAAAGGATTGCACTAGGTAAAGGAGAAATGGATCGATAAGGTAGTGGTAAAAATTGACTTCCAATAAGTAATAGATTAGATAAAGAATAAGGATGTGAATATAAACATTTTCCGTTGAGCTCTAGCTGGTTAGATTAATTCATTGTCATATTTTGGTGACGTTGAATTTTGCAGAGTTGACTATGAGCAAAATCATGTAATAGATTACATAAAGACTAAGGATGTGGATGTAAACATTTGCCATCTAGCTCTTACTGGTTGGATTAACTCACTATCATATTTTGGTGATGTTGAATTTTATAGGGTTGACCATGAGCAAAATTATGTAGCAGATGTGCTTACAAAATAAGGACTGAAGGAAGAACGAAAGCTTATGTTTGATAGTATTGTTCTTAGTTTTTTGGTCAATCATGTTTTGAAAGATTAATATATGAATTGTGTTGTTTTGGTCTTAAAGGACATACACTACAACAATTTTTAAGCTAATGCAACAAGTGAAAAGGGATATGATAAATTAAATAGTGGTATTAATTAGGTTAATGAGACTCAAATAATTATAAGTCACTAATTCTAATTTAAACATAAGATTCGATTATTTGATTAACAAAGCACGATGCTTACTTATCATGTCAATTATTTTTCCTTTTAATGATGTTCTGAGAATTACTTAAGATGATTTAAGCTATATGTTTTTTACAAAAAGAAAGATTAGGATATTCTTCATCGTAATATTTAGAGCTTGTTATACAAAAGCAAATGGTCAAACTATAAACGAAGTTGCAAAAGATATAATTGTAAGATATACATAAACGGTATAAGCTTTTCTATTGATTTATCATGTAAACCTTTTATAATCATTTATCATTATATGATAAGATAAGATGAAAGCAATAATTGATGATGCTACAAAAGAAAATGAAAAGGATATGAAAAAGGATGCCTACTTAAAGATAACGGTAAAAGAAAAATGTTGGCATGCTTGCTAATATTGTTTAAATGTCAATCTTGTTGATGTATATAATACCTCGTCGAGTCGTAAGCTATAGAATTACTATGTAAGAAAAGAGCAAGGTTATGCTATTGGAAGAATAAGTTAACTAAGATAAAAACAAAGTTACACTATTGGAACAATGCCATAATCAGTTAACAACTTTTGTCATATAAGGTAAAGATTCAAGTAGAAGCACATCATTATTGATTGAGTTACCAATGAGTAATTCTATATTAATTCATATTGAAAGGTCCTCAATGCTTACTTCTAAACATCACACCTGGGCCCTTAATTCAATACCTAGGCATCTCAAGGCATGAAAAAACAGATTTTATCTTATTCTTATTTATTATTGATACTATGTTTATGTATAATGATCTTCTTTTTTTCTTTGATGTGTATATGAATTTACTCAACTATTACTTTTTAGTTAATTAATGCTATAACTAAGATAACTATGCTAAAATCATTTTTAGTAATTATATGAGTTTTTGTTTCTTTACTGTCAATTGTTATGGCCCATTGCAATTTAAGCAGCTATTAATAATATCTTAGAGTCTAAACATACTCAATAATGTATCCATGTTAAATCCATTAATACATGCTCTAAGCCTATCTAGAATATTTGCTTTGAATCTTTTCATAATTGTTTATTTTATATTATTTAGCATATTGATCTAAAGAATTTATGTGTTGCTATATTTTGTGCCCCAAACTAACTTGAATAACATAGGCTAATTTCAATTTCTAATTTACACTTATATAAAATCACCTATGCCATACATATATGTATAAATAGAATTTATTAGCTACAAACATTATTATATATGTCATAGTAACTCCAATAAAAGCAATGGTTCATATGGATTTTGTCATCTTTTGGTTGTATTATAATGTGACGCAAAATATGACTGGATATTACTAAATGTCGATGGCATATAAATTTTGGATTTGAGTTGTTTTAGCAAGTCTTGTTATTATTATAGCTATAAACTTTCATGATTTCTCTCCTATGCATATATTCATTTGAAATTGCATTGATTATTTTTAAGCTTTTATTGTTTATATGGTTAATTATTACTTCTAAATTGTGATTTCTAGATTGGAGATTCTGTTTTTTTATCAAGATTATTTAATAAGGAAGAAAACTTGCCATTGTTAATATTGTTAGTATGAATCCATCAACAAATATGGGAGGCGAAGAATTAGGACCAAATTGGTATGAAGTAAATGTTCGAGTAGACATTTGATGCATTTACCTCATTTTTTAAATCTATTGATTCTATTTTATTTAATTATATATGGCATAAAAGATTCTAATTTCATGATTTATTATAAAAGAATATGCAAAATGTTTCCGAAAATAAAAATGTCATAGACATATGAGCTATTAGGATTCCGATTAGTGTTGCAATTTCAATTTCAAATTAATACTTTTGGCTATTGAGACACAATTTGGCGTCTTTAAAACTAATATAGTAGTAATATGTTGCTCTTAATAATTTTTTCGGGACACCACAAAATATGTCAATAGAAAAATGTGTCAAAGTATTTTATGACATTTTTATGTGTCCTTATAAGTCATATAGAGGCGAAACACTGTGTCCCCAAAATCATTTGAGACACAATATATGGTCTTAAAATTGGGAGTTGAATTATAGATTAGGGAAATCAAATAAGATATAGCGACAATTTGCGACTGCATTATCATATCCCAATAGCCTATTACTACGGCTACTTAGAGGATGCAAGTATTTTGAGTTCCAATAGCTTTTATGTCCTCAAAACCGTTATGTAAGGACACAATATGATGTCCTGATGTTTCAAAATTGTTGTAGTTATGATTGGATAGCACATGTTATTTGGGCAGCAACTTTGATGTTATGTGTTGGTTTTTATGAATTGGCTATTATTATAAAAAAAAATAATAATAATAATTCCAACCACTACCTCAGTTTCATATTAAATTCCTTCCAAGTCAAAATGTATTTAAGAACCTTGTGATTAGTGTAAATTTTTCATTTCTCCCAATATAAATAGCGTCTCTATAATTATAGAAACACTCTTCATTTTTATATATTTCTCTACGGTATTTCAAGACTAAACCCAATTTACTAGAATGTAAAACAAAACTAATTTCCGGATAACAAAATTCTATACAAAAGCAATTCTTATAAGGGGAAAAACAATGAAAACAGGACACGATCACCTTTTACTAAGAAAAGATTCTAAAAAAGCCAATTGTGGAACTACCTCAATTTGCAACTCAAGTACATCTACCAGTAGAGGACTTGTGATGTAAAGAAAAGATAATGGTGGAAATGGTCAAAAGAAAAAAAAAATCGTAAATGTAAATGTTGTAGCAAAAAATGAGAAGACCAATAGAAATAGTTTCTTTGCTGGTGCATTCTGTGGTTTATAATGGTGGAAGGTTAAAAAAAAACGAGGTTTAGGAGGGTGGAGACAGCTAGGTGGCCGCATACAATACTTGATTTTAATTTATTTGTCATTTGATTAACTAAAACTGGTAAACTTGCAGAACATACTTGCTTGCCGCTGCATAAGTTGCATTATTTAGAAATTTTATATTGTGGCATCTAGTTTCTTCTCTTCTTTTCTGTTATTTAAGCTGGCACCTATAGTTTCATGATATTGGTGGTCGGATGCCTAGAAGTAAAGCTGTCCCTTAGCAATACCTAATAATCCAGCGCATACATATTGAATTTGTAAGCACTACTCTATCCCTCCTCTCCACTCCTCTCCTCTCTCTCTCTCTCTCTCTCTCTCTCGACACAAGAGTTTAAAGCCATAGTTGCAAACCCCTCACTCTCCTACATACACATTAAATATTTGATTACTCTTTCGTTTATATGATTCGATTTGATTTCAAAGTGGACAAGGGGCTGGTTTTTGGTACCACAGTGTTGGAAATGTATGCATTGTTTGACAGCAAAGATTTTATATTATATTTTCCGATCAATAATTGTTTTGTCACAAAAATCATAAACAAAACAAATGTTGACCCGATCATTCACGACGAAATAGCTGTACGTGTGCATACGAGATATGGGACCGATGATGGGACAGTACACAACCTGTACAAATGATGCTCTCTAACAACCAAATGGAGTATAATCTAATCCAAATCATATTGAACAAATAGTATGAGGGAAAATCATCGAATTTCGGCTGTTTCGTTTTTTCATAATTTGAAAATCACTATCCACATATCACATTTAGAATTGGAATCCCTTAACTAAATGATATAATCAAATGAATTTTTATTCATAATCATTGTATTCTCCATCGCTAATCATTGCTGCCATGTAACTTTAAAGATGGTGAAAGTGATAAATTTGATTAGCAAAAATTTGAATGAGTATTATATGTAACAACTTCAATGTTAAGGTATAAAATTAAGCAAATGAAAAGCTCAATTAGTTATAACATTTAAACAACTTCAAACTTTAAGTGTAATATGTAAAGATATCCGAAATTTAGTTAGTAATTTTAACGTTGTCCTCCTTTTTTTAAATCCTTAAACCCTTTTCATGCTGTCCAATTTTATAAAATGGTTGAATAACAATATTTTCCATTAACACTGTTTCGATTAACTTACATTGCAAGAATTATGTTTGCAAATTCAGATCATCTTTCACCACTCTTGCAATTCACTATAAACCCATGGCTATTGGAAATGATTGGCAAGAAATAGTAGTTTTTGTTTTTTACCCTTAATGTTGACAATCTTAATTAAATGAGGAGATTCGTTATCCTATATTAAATTTCCACAAAAGAAATACCAATTGAAATGAAGGGCTTTTATCAATCAAGTAGAATTAAGCATATTTTCCATCTCTTTTCCATAAAGAAGGGGTCAACCTATAAAGATCTGTGCCAACAAAAATCGCTCCGCGTGCAAACGTTACAGTTTACGTCGACTAGCATTACATCTATATTGACCAATAAAAAGCAAATTCAGTTGACCAGAGTCTCAGAAAAATTTCCGTCCGTAAAATTACGAGGTTTTTGATCAGAATATTCCAAAGATTCAATCAAAGGTGAAATAACCACAAACGACTAATATATCAAAATTCAGGACGCATATATCAATATATAGGTTTATGGGAAAACGAGAAAGAATATAGTTAAATAATCTTCTAAAGACTAACGGAATAGGCTATGGCTAAAAATTGTTAAAACTTCCTTAAATTCTATTACCTTTGAATTCCACTTTCGCATCTGATTCTTTCATACAAAATCTAACATGATTGCATTACGTCCAAATTGCGATAATTCGAAAAACAAAAATTGACATAGTTTAATAATCTTGATCACTATATTGATTTGGGCACAGGATTTATTGAAAAAAAGATATGAATTTTTTTACTATGTATTTAAGGACCTATATTTAGAAATCACCTTTATTTTGGGACATATCTATCTATTGTTCACATGGCATGGCCGGAAGTCCTATATAGTTAAAAAATCTAAACCCTATTTTTGCAAAACTACACAAATGCAGGCCATTGCTCAGCATTCCACTTTCACCTAATTATATATACATTGCTATCATGTGGAAATCAAATACACAAGAGAGATTTAAGGGTGTTGCATGGGTCTTGGTGGAGGTCGAGCTCGATGGGCTCTTTGTTATTAAAGAACAACAAGAAAGCCCCTTATTGGTGTATCCACGAGGCCCCTCCAATGATCAAGTTAGCGAGGAAGGAGAAGAAAAAGGACCAAGGTGTGTGAGCCCTAGAACCTTGGTGGGAAGTGCTTGTCAAGAGTGTGTATAAAGAGGTGTCCTTAGTTCTAGAGAGGGTCTCCTTCTTACACCTAGTGGTTTCCTATGCTATTTATAGTGTAGCAGAGGTATGGTTACTTAGACACATGGAGGTCTAGGGTTCGCTCACATCAATAGGTGGTTGGAGATACGCGACGCATGGTTGATAAGGTAGCTCTATAGGATGGTTGGCCATGATAATGTTGGAAGTCAAGTTTCTAATTCATAGGTCTAACATACTTAAGGCTTACTAGGTATGCTAGATGTACCACAAATGTCAAAGGGTAATTAATGAACCATGGTTGGATGCTATCACAAGAAATAGGAGAGCAATAAGGACACTCAAGGAGCAAGTAGGTGTCCAACTATAGATGAAGCAGGCTTTTGGGAGTGCTCACTGATACACCTCCTATTGTTGTGTGCGACCTAGCAAAGATGGCTATGTATTCAGTGGTAAAAACATAAAAATGTTGATTAGGTGTTTGTATAAAGTGGCTTAACCAGATCATGGCATTTGAAGGGAATGAGGTGCTTACCCATGTACTTGCTTCTAAGTAAAAGGGCCTCCTTAAGGGCTGGGTCTTAGGTCGGCCAAAAATGGGTATCAATATTACACCCCTAACTCTCCTTAGCATGAGAGTGTGAGGGGAGTAACTCAAATAAAACAACTGATCTGAGGCAAGATCAATTTGGTTGTGAGCAAGGAGGCTCAACTTGTTGCTTGGTGGTGCAAAGTCTAACATATCAGTCAAATCACTTGTGTCATGCAATATCATTTAGTGTGATGCAATGGTTGGATTACTCAAGGTGCCATAATGGTTTTTGTAGCAAGTGTGTTATCCATTGATGACATTTTTGGGAGGGTTTGCATGCGTAGGATGCCTTCATGTCTTGCTATGTTAGTGATCCACATGAGTAGGTTGATCAGGGCCCTTAGTTAGAAGAGTAGGACACATGTACAACCACAATATAGTAAATGTCTCTAAAGTAGGTTCATACTTTAGGAATGGGAGAAATCATTTGGCTACCATTAGAGTTGTTTATATAAGGGGCTCTATGGGTCTTTAATTGCTACTTTCCCTAATCTACCTTGTAGAAACTCTACCGACTTTTTTCTCATAAGCCGATCCTTACTTTTCCTAAACTCGGTTCTTTTGTTCTCCATTATGACCAATGATGGCTAATCAAAGTTCTTTGGACACTCAAAGTGAGTATTCATGTACATCTATTTCTAGAGAAATTGATGGGGATAACAAGCAAATAGTCCAAGAAGGGAGTGGTAACCTTATTCCCCCTTAAATGGTTATGGCAGTGGTAGCGAAGGTAGATGCTTATGGAGTGCTCTTATCATAGGTAGAGACGAGAGAACTTGTATGATGTAAGCCCCTTAGTGAGTACCGTTAGAATGGGAGGAAGCTAAGGAGGGTGAGTCATTACATACAACTAACAACAATGAAATGGCTCGCGCCCTTATGATCTTCAGGGAGGATGCGACAAAGTGAGATTAGTTAGTCAAGCAGTTAGTAACGTGTTCAACTAGCTGTGGAGGTACTTATGAATAGGGAAAGGGAATTTGAGATAAGGGGTAAATGGCTATTATTGTGAATCATGACCAAGAACAGACAAGGCCAGTCACTAGATTGGTCCCAGCTTGTAGAAAGCTCGAAAAAGATTAATGAGGAAAAGTGCCAAAGGGCAAAAACGAAGAATGAAATAGTAAGCAAAACCTAGGAACAGCTCTAGAGGATATGATGCACCAATGGAACTTCTGAAAACTCACGGCTCAATTCGATATGATACACGAGTTAGTTCGGTGAGGTTACTCACTACTTAACCTTACTTAAGGGAAATGATAAGAATGATACAGAGAGTAAACAAACAGTGTTTATGCAAGAAAGAAAAAGTACTCAAAATAGTATATATTAAGAATGATCCGATATTCTCACAGTTATAAGTATAAGGGTATTTATACCCATAAGTTTAGGCAACCTAGCTAAAAAGGAAAAGACAAAAAGCGTATCCCAAGAAAGTAATGTATAGGATGCAAAAAGGTAAAAATGAATATATAAGAAAGACAATCACTGGTGCAACGGATTTTGCATATGATATTATACACATGGCGATGCCACATTGGCAAGGTCGTTAGAAGATGTAGACAAAAAGTATAGATAGATAGGCTTCTCTTTCTCGGCTTCTCGACAAAGAGGTTACCAAGTAATTGGTCAGCATAGCATTAGAGAGTAATCATCAACTTGGCATATTGCAGAAAAATGGGTAGTCATATGGCACAGCATGAAGGGTGCTTCGGTAAAGAAGCACTCGGCCTCGGCCTCGATGAGGAAGTACTCAGTCTTGGTAGGGGTTAGATGGAATAGAAGGATTCTTTGTGCCAGCTCCTTTAGTTTTCGAGCATGGTTGTGGGTCAAGGGTCTGGTAACCTAATTCCCATTTGTCATTTAATATGTATGCAAAGTTGTTTGAGTTGGGGTTGTAGCTTCCCTTTTCCTAACTTCTTGCTTAAGGTCTTTGAGAATTTTAAGATTTCCCCTAAGAGCCTTACTGTTAGTGCGTAGGTATAGTTGCTCATGTTCAAGGCCTAATGCTTATGGATACTACAAAGGTCAATGGCTTACTTGTTTAGGCAATTCTTCCTAGTTATTAGATATATGTAGCAATTAAGGAGGAGGCTTGAAGATTTTTCCCGAGCTACCTAATAAGGTGGACGATGGCAAGGAGTTTTCTTCCATGTACGAACGTCTAAGGAGCCTATCTTGTGAACAAAGTAGATTATAGCTAGGCAAGCGTGGAGTTATTGGACCTTGTTGGTTAGAAGAAGCTCTATCCATTATCCATCTATGGGAAGTATGTCGAAGGTGGTGAGCTTTTTGAGTTTGTGACAGGTACCCTTTGATCCTTAGCAAGGAGGAGTGGTTGAGCATCTACTGCATCGCTTTGACATCGTAGTGGGGGATGTCGAGCTTTTTCGTCCTTAGCGTATTAAGTGTTATTGCTTATTGTGTTATTTAAGTTAATCTTTTCTTTTCTTTTACAGCCATGGAGCTAGTTGTTAACAAGGGGAAGTTGCTTTGTGTTTAAGCAAGGTACAAAGAGAAATAGGTGACCTTAGGCCAAAAGAGAACGTAATCTACCACTAAAGGGTAGGGATGAGCTCATATCCCCCTATTGAGAGGATGAAGAAGAAGAAGGGGGATGGGCAGTAGCCAACTCTCCTTAAGGTGGTGCAAAATGTAGCTAGGGACATTCCCATTATTGTTGTAATGAGCGGCTCAACATAAGGGGTGCCAGTCGTAGGTGATGTGATCGGACAAGAAGAGCAGGCTATAGGTTCTCGGGCTATAAAGGAGATTTAGAGGGGACATACTTGAACCGAGGAGAGGTAGGTACACTTCGAGGTGACCCCTTAGAATGCTAAGGTTGCCACGATTGACATCTCCAATGATGAAGATGTCTAACCCTTAGTATGCTGGGGGAAGTGGTCGGTTGCATAGGAGTTACTTAAGTCTATCCCTGATGTAGTGAAAAAGCTCACGTAGTGGATGGAGTAGCTAGAGGCTCAGTTTAGGCACCTCTTTCCCTAGAAGAGTGATGTAGAGGTTGTTACAAAGATGCTTCGGAGGCATAATGAGGTGAGCTACTTATGTTTTTCCTTTTAAGTGTTATGCATTGTTGGGTAGACTAATACTTTGTCCTTCTTGTAGCTTTATGATTCATTCAATTATGTTCTCGTCTACAACCATGCCTCTTAGTATATGATGAGAGGTCGAGTAAGGGTAGAGATGGGGAAGCTTTATGAAGTGCTATAAGGAGTTAGAAGTCATTTCATTACTTGATTGTTGCGTTCTAAGATTTGGAGCACCAAAATGGGGAGTTAGGTGGTGGGCTAAGGCAATAGAGGTTGATCTAAAGGAGACCTAAGCATCTGCTAAAGCTGTTGGGGGGGAGGTTGTGAAGTTATTGGCCAAGCTGGAGGCTCAGGAGAACTTTGCTCAAATGCAAGAGCAGTTATTGAAGGAGAAGGGTCTCTCTGCTATGGTGAAGTGCCATATATTCATACAGACCATTGATGACCCATTAGTGGAGAGTGCTTTGATTGTTGCTTGCTATGCTGTGGTTAAGTACGTTTGTAAAGAGTTTTTTAAAGCTAATCTTTCTTTCCATAGCTGGTTAGATGACCCTGAAGCCGCCACGAGAAGTGAAGAGAGTAGGGTATCTTCGGAGAGCTTTATTAGGGCATCTATTGAGGATGCTACTAATAAGCAAGGTAAGGGATTTTGAGGGGTGGAGGTGAGGGTAGGGCATTGGGGGCAGGAGGAGTTCTTGCAAGAATATGTAGCCATTAATGAGTTTATAATTGCATATATTTTGTGTGGTGATTCTTGATGATTTTACCTTGAAATTTGCACTTATTTTTAGATAATAATACTTAATTAAGTAAAATATTGATTTATAGCTTTGGAAATAATCTACAAAATAAAACGAGAAGATAGAAACAAGTTTTACTTAATTTGAAGCTAAAATGAGTAACCTATGAACGTTTGAAGATCGACACAACTAAACGATATAACCGTATCATTTATAGGCATTTTTTGAGCAATTTTTCAATGATTGTAGCCAGTGACATGATTATGTCCTTAGTCATATCATTCCTAGTTTTGTAAAAAAAAAAAAAAGAAAAGAAAAGAGGACATGAAGAATGGTAATGAATTACATGAAAGAATGGCAATGAGTTACACAATACGGTAGCATGGGCATATTGTTTGCAAGGGCTTTATTTTGCCATTTCCTATATAAAGCTTCTTTAGGGTTTTCATAAAGGGAATTATTAGACAACTTTGGAGGAGTTTTTCAAGCTAAGAACACTTAAGAGATCAAGACACAAAGAAGACTTTAATGTTCAAACTTTTTCAAATTTCATGATTCTTTAGAATCGAGAGATTTCATATAAGCTTAAATATAAGCATAGTTGATGAAAATTAATATAAGATTAGAGATAATTTGAAAAATCTTTCTAGAATCTTCAATTATATTGTACAGAATTCATTGTGCAATAATGTGATCTTAGGTCATGCTATTAAGAAGATATTCTAATAGGTGATTTTAAGATTAGAGTTAATTGGCTTGAGAAAGTGATTAACTTTGGTAAAGAATTCTTTTGGTCAAGAAAGATTAAAGAATAAATTAGATTATCTTTAAGGGAAATCACAAGTTAGATTTAGAGGAAATAAAGATCTAGATACAGTTTGTGAACCTTGAAGCAGTTTATAATTTTATTACTTTCTTGCTTTAGTTCTTGAAAATTTCTTATTTAGGGATAGTTTATTATTTGCCGCAATTAACTTTAGATTCTTTAAATTCTTAAACTTGAATTTGTAGTTTAGATAATAGAGATTGAGCGAGTATTAGTAGTCAAAGTTTCGAGGGATCGACACTTGGACTAAATCTGCTTACTATAATTTTGATAAAGTACTCTTACCTAATATTAGCCAATTAGTAGGTCAAGGTGGCCTTAGTTTGTTTTATCTACATTGATGTAGTATTCAGGTGATGGCTAATCATTTTGATTTCTTTCCTTTGTAACTTTACTCGAGCCATTTAAGATGTCGATCTCCCTTTCTATAATGTAAAGACTTTAGCAACTGATTGAATGAAAGATGCTTTTTATACGTATCATATTCTCACTTCGTTCCTCTTTATTGTTTTGTTTCCTTTCTTGTTTTTGTATCCTTGCTTATTGCTAAGCTTTACAAGTTGTTCACCCTTTAGGTGGATTACTTGGTTATGTTTTTCATTAGTCCCTTGTTTATTTCACTCTGAATAAGTGAAGTAGCTTCTTTGTTTTCTTACGAAGTTTTTTGCTCCATTTAGCCAAGCAAAGGCCTAAAGTACTCCTGATATAGGCTTATTTGGTTGTAGATGCATTAGTGTAAAGGCTATCAAGAACGTCTTGGAGCATCATAGGCTTCACTTGTAATTCTTTTTACATCTTTTGTGAGTTCTAACATTCACTTGGCATTTAGCTTAGTTGTTTAACTGTATGTAGCTAGCGAGTTAATTAAGGCATATCTTCCCTAAAGTCATGTGATTTTTTAGGTAGGGTTTGCTTAGTCAGGTAGATATTTTAGACATCAGGCAATCTTTATGTTTGGTTGGGCCTTGGGTAAAGTACACACCTTACATGCTTATCGTCTTGGACAGTGTACCCTCTAGAATGTACTTATTGTGCATATAGTACATTAATGATTTATAAGAAGCCAATTGGGCTTCTTATAGTCTTGATCTATCGAATTAATGCCACTTGTATGGTTAGGGGTCTTCTAGGTCTCCTATATAAAGGGTATGTAGGTCCTTTGTTCCCCACACTAAACATACCCAGACATCCTTGTAGGGTAACATGGCGAGTTGAAACACACCTTATGTTAGCCATGACCAAGTTGAGATCAATTAGTGTAAGGAAGAGGGTAAGAGTTGCCTTCCCTTGGTTTCTCCCTTTGAGTTGCCATTGTGTGGTGTAGAGAGTTTCCTAGTAGTAGAAGGTATACATTAGCTTATGGTCTTCCCCTTTTATTGCCTAACAATGCCTGAACGATGGGAGACCTTAGATGCAGATCTATCGCTTGTTGGGGCAGCTTCATCCTGAGGGTGCTCATCTACATAAGGCTATGGGTGGAGCCTTTAAGCATTTCTTTACAAGCTCTCATATAGGAGGGTATGATCTATGGTGATTGTAGTGGCAAAGGAGGCTTCTTTCTCTACTTAGGATTTTCCAATATAGCGACCTAGAAGAGCTCGATGGGATAGTAGTAAGTCTTCTGTTTTGTGGGTCCTTTAGTTTGCTCTGTAGCTAACTCAGGTAAGGTTGGCATGTCATATCTTGTCTCCTCCTCCTGTTGCTTCAACAGATGGTTGGGAGATATGGGTAGAGTAAAGAGCTTCCTCCCTCGAAGATCAAGTAGAGTAGCTGGATTAGTTCTCCCCATTTCTCTATGTTGCTTCCGTAAAGGGTCAGCTTGCCTAGGTAGAGTGGGGACCTTCCTTCAAAAGTTGGGGCAACTAGTGCTATTAGGATTTGGCACTTAGCTTGGTGAATGATTCGCTTCAACTATATATATAAAAATAAATCGTGAATACTCCAGTAAGTATATTGAGTCGGAATTAAGTATTATAGAGAAAGTAAGGTTGTCGATCTCTTGGAAACTAAAAAATTACTAATCCTCTACTAGTTCTTATCAATATTTAAGCAATCAAAATTTAATTAATTAATTTATTAATTACTTTAAAACTATTGAAAAGAAAATAACTATGATAAATCTAAAATTAAGCAATCAATTAAGAATTATGAGAAAATAGAATTCACCTTATATTAAGCAAATCAAATTATTATTGTGTTATATAAATTAATGGCTATATGATAATTCAAGTGAAATTATTATACCCTAAAACTTAAGGATTTAAACCCTTGATTAATTAGTTAGCTTTCGCATCTTCCAATTAATAGTGGACACTAAATTACAATCATATATTTTTCGATACTATGATTGTCTAATATTCTAAATCAATTATCCCTAATGTCTTAGTGAATAATTAATCACCGAACATTGCATTAATCTCTAGATAATTTCTAATTAATTCAATTAACTCCGCTTCTACATTGATTAATCAAATCAACTAAGAATTTCTAACAAACCCTATATCAACTCTCATATCATTAGGGTTTCTAACAATTATAATTAATTGAACAATTACAATCGAAATCATAGAAATTGCAATCATGAATCATCTATATATCTCTTAATCATATAACATGAACACAATTATCATCTTAACTATTTAGGGTTTCATCAATTCCCATAAATAAAATTAACTAGCCATGGATTTGGAAATAAAAACACAAATACTAATTCAAATTGTAAGGAAATTTATAATTGAAAGCATAAGTAATTCACAGAATTGCATAAGAATAATTGAAATAGATGACACCAATTCTGTATTGGAAAAGGTAATCTTTAATTACAACTTCAACTTGTTCTTGACAGCAAAAGCAAAATCCTCTTAATGATGAAAGTGATTCTCTCGAAGAATTTGTTAAGAGCTAACTAAAGATTATTTTATGACTCTCTACGTTTAAAAAGTGTCTAAAAATCTCCTAATCGATGAAATATAAGCTATTTATATGAAAAATTAGGTTTGGCTTACATAAAGTTTCTTTTTCATAAAGGCCGGCTATGAAGGCTGACGGTGTAAGTGTTAGGCCGACGTTTAGGTCGGTGGCATAGACATCAAAGGCTACTGGTGCAAGTTATAAGTTGTAAACCGGTTGCCTTTAATTCCAATTTGCATGTATTGATCCAAACTTCGTTAATTTATGTAAAACTCCTCTAAATTGTCTGTAATTCTACTCTTGAATCCTCTAATTCCTGCAATGTCCAAATGAAATTAATTAAGTACCCTTTATTATTGATTTCTATAAAATTAATAATAATTCTATCTAAATTAGAACTTTAAAACATGAAAAATATGGATGTTGTCACATCACACCGGGCTAAGTCTGAGTCAAAGTTAAGAGTTGTTCCTTTTGGTGCGTGGCCTCGTACGATCATCTAGTAGTTGGCAAGACATGGCTTCACGCATTAGAATAAGTGGTGGCCTTATGCCCTTTGAAATTTCTTCTTTTCTTTTATGTATTCAAGGTTAGTATGATGGTCCTAAAGGCCCTATAATAATTATTTAATATCTTAATAGAATGTCATTTCTTGTTTATTCATTTTCTCTTTAATATTTGTTTTATCTTTATTTTTTCTTGCTTTAGCTTTGTTATGACGGCTTTGGTTCACCCAAAATTTGACTGCTTTAGGTTACAAGAAAATTTGTTAAGTTAGGATCATGAACTATCTCGTAGTATTTACTTAGGGATAGGAACCAACCCTAAAAGGGTGCAGAACAATACATCACTTAGTCCTTAGCACTTGAATTCGCATAGTCAAAACATAATTGGAGTGATGAACTTGAGGGTGAGAATCGAGTTAGGGATGGAAGAGTGTGGTGTATTGAGCTAGGGTGCAAAACTACTTGAACGAAGTGCTCGAGGATAAGAATCGACCTAAGGAGAGGGAGAGCGGCGTAGAATGGCACTTAGTTTCCCTCATGACATTAGTGTGTGGACTAACTGGGGGTGCTTCTTTGGGGATGAGTATTGACCCAAAGGTAAAATAGCATAGCATAGAGTTATACTAGATAGTCCTACAGTATTACTGTAAGTACTGACTTGTAGTGCACTTTCGGGGATGAAAATTGACTCAATGGTAGAGAAGCTTGGTATGAAGCTGTGATTGGTTAAGTCCAAGGTATTAGCATATCTACGAACTTATGGTGTGTCTTTGAGGATGATGTAATACGCTAAGATTTTAAGCCAACACCATAAATCTAGAATTCGAGGCTCTAAATTTAAAGCGTTAGGAAATATTATCCATTTTAGTCTAAACTTCACAATAAGGCTAGAAAAATTCGAAGAAATATCCTAGTAAAGCAAATTTCTAAAAAAAAGATATATAAATGAACTAATTTGATAAAAATATTCGTTTATCGATAAAGCTAATAATTATTAGAAATGTGAAACTTGAGCTTTTAGATATAGCGAGATATTAGTAGTAAGTTATTTAACTTATAACAATTATAAATGAAGTTGGATTATATAATATATATATATATATATGAATTTACATAGAATATAGATTACATGAATTAGATATGAACATATAATGTTAATAAATTATAAAATAAGGGAAAATAAATATAAAATAATTGAAAATCTTCTAGAAAATGAATTAGTGACTCATCAACTTATCCAAATATTATGTGGTAGCTTAGGATTAGCTTGAAATGATGAGTCAAAAGCCAAATTATAGGGAATTGACACCTAACACATAGTTACAATGTGGAAATGAGGAAAATTGATAGATGGAAATTACTTTTTGACATGCAACCTCCTCTAGCTTTATAAATAGGTCTTCTATTCCTCATTTCACTATTTTAGAAACTTAGAAACACCAGAAAAGTCGCATAAGAAAATTAGGCAAAAATTAGAAAAAAAATAAGAAAAGCATGGGTGTAATTTGTTTGATTTGGTTCAAAGGGTTGTTGAAGTCCTATGGTGGTGGCTGTTTAGCATCAAAGACAACACCACTTGAGGAGGTGTTTTGATAAGGTACAACGACCATAGAGTGATCGGAAAGTGGCAATTTGGTTTGCTCTGTTTTCCACTTATAAGCTTCTCTTTTTTTAAAAAAAATAGAAAAAATAAACATTGTTAATTAATTATGAAATTTTATTTTTTGGGTTAATTAGTATTTATGACATATAAGATGTTGGTGTAGCTGGAAAGTGTAATTTTTAGAATTAAAGCCTGTTTAGGTCAAATGAAGTTCATAAACACGATAGTAAAAGCTTATAAGAGTTTGATTTCAACTTGTAGTTGAATTAGAGATTGTGTGTCTTTTCCTAGGTGAAATAATTGAGGAAGGACTACGTTGTGAAGCTTATGATTTTATGTAACTATCAATTCTGAATAAGTGGATATTTTTGTTTTTATACAAGTAGACCTACATCTACTTGATTTGGAGCCAGTTATGTCATAAATTGCAATTGTATGATTGATTAATGAGATATGTGATTCTATTGAATGTGTATAGATTGAATGAAGTATTTCCTCATGAATGACAAATTTATTGATGCACTTTATTGCTCAGAAAACTTGGAAAATGAATTGTCCTTCTTAGTGTTCACCTAAGTGAACCCTACATAAAGGGATGAATTGTAAGTTGAGATGCAAAGTATCAGTTAGGTTAATTTAGGTGTTTATGTTATGGAACTTGTGATTTGTACTTCATACTAGATTATTGTATTATTTACTACTTTCAGGACATGGCATGAAAGGACCTATGAGTTAAGTTTCTAAAAGCTTGAATATTATTAGGCTAGGTTTTGAGTATATAGAATTACCTAGGCTCAATCTATTCTAGCCATGAAGTATGGTTTCAACTAGGCTAACTAAGTATTGGGTTTTGGCAGCTCTTTCTTACCCTAAGTTCCTAGACGTTGTATCTATATATTTGGGTATGTTAACTAACTAAATGAGTGAATTGGAAAAAAATAAATAAATAAAAATAGCTAAGTTGGGCTAAGGTAATTGGTAATTATAGAAACCCCATTTTGCCTTCCTATAATGTTAGAAATTTTTAGAATTGGGAAAAAGGGACATAATTTTGAAAAAAAAATAGAAATAGAAAATTTCGAAAAACTGAAAAAAAAGGAAGAAAATTAATAGAAGAAGAAGTAGATAATTTAAAATAGAATAGAAAAATTTAAACTAGCTATAATATATCATTTGGGTCTTAAATAAAAAGTGAATATTAGGCTTAGGCTTATATTTAAATCTAGCCTAGACTAACCTAGTCCATATATGCAATTTGATTGCATGTATAGATAAGAAATAGATTAATGGTTTGATGGAAAGACAATACACACACGTACCATAGGTCTAGGGTTCGATTCTCGGCTTAGGCACTTATGATCCGTCTGTTCCTTTTTAGGTTAGCAAGGATACATGTTGGCTTTTGATTGGTTGATCGTGTCTAATTTCTTTCTTTTTCTAAAATTTTCTCTTGTTTTCTCAAGTTCTTCTTGCTTGAGTAACTGAGTTCAAGGCCCTTTTTGGTCTATTTTTCTATATGATTTCCCTAAATTAATGGTGAAATTGTGCAGATTACATGGCGTAGTTGTATTCTATCCAAAAACTTGTCTAAATATAGATGATTAGAAGATCAAATCAGACCATGATAATTAGGAAATCTTTAAGCATGTGGAATTTCCTCTATTATAGAATGATCTTATTCAAATCATCTAACGCAAATCCAAGATATTCTGAGCAAAATGGAATGATCTGGGACTTTTTTTTTGTCAATGATTTCCTTAAAATCATGAATTTTCCATCAAATTCAAAGATTAAACCCACTAGTGCCCATTCATTTTATTCTTCGAGTTTAATGTGTTTAGATATTTCCTTTGTTTTCTTAGGTCTTAAAAGTATAAAAGGAGGTATAAAGAGGCCATTGAATCACCAACAATGATCATTTTCCACTAAAAAACACACTTACAGTACTCTCTTTTTCTAGCACAACTTCTCTATCTCTCTCTAAGACTAAGAGCTCATCAGTCCTCTAGAGAAGAGCTACTACCACCACAGGAACCCCAAAGCTCCAAGCTTTTGATTCTACCCTCTTTCATTTACTTTCTTGCTCCCTAGCCTCACTTCTAGCCACCCAACTACCTAAACCTCAACTGCCGCCACTAAGTACCTTGTATAACCCTCTTCTATCGAGTTTTGGTCCACTTCACCACCATAGTTGCACTCATAGCATCCCTAAACCTACGAACTAGACGTCCAACTACCCCTAGTAACCACCTTATGGTTAAGCCACTACCACTATCGTTGGTCTAAACTTGAAAACCACTAAAACTAATGCCAAACACCATGGCACTTGTCCCAAACCCCTATTCCCCAATACAAAATACATAAAACCCTCTCCAACACCTTGAAAATCACCCCTAAAAGCCTTGATGTGCCCTTGTCAGACACCTCATTCCCTTTCTTACAATTGTAGGTACATAGTACATAGGAATCAACTTATGACCTAGTTTGACTTAACCTGCATGTAGTGCCTAAGTTTGACCCGCTTTTTTTTTTTTCCTTTAGCTTGCATTCTATTTTAATTTTTTTATTATTGCTTTCTATTATAATAAAAAAACCCCAAAAAAAAAAAGAAAGAGAAACATATAGAAGCTTAGTCATTTTTATTTATTTTATTTTCTTTCATTGGTCCAAAAATAAATAAAAAAATAATAAAATGTTTTAACACTTAGAAAATCATTTTTCAACAAAAATATAATAAAATCAATACTTTTCAAAATTAAGACACGCTTTAGAATTTTCAAAAAACAAAAATAATAATTTAGGACTCTTCAGAATTTTTCTTAAATAAACTTAAACCAAATTAAAACATAAACTTGGTTAGTTTTTAGAAATTAAAAAGAACCAACACACCTAAATTTTATGAAAATTAATTATGGAAAGTTTGATACTTATTAAAGGGTATACAATTGCTTACAAAGCTAATTAAAATGGGAAACTCTTTTTTATTTTCCCTCTTGCAAATGAACTTAATTTCTTTGTTTCTTCTTCCTTTTTTGTAAACAAATTAATTTTCTTTAATTGTAAATTTAGAATTAGATAAAAGGGTAATTTGAAAAATAAAGTTAAATTTAGAAGGTCAAAGTAGTACCCATTAGGGTTTAATAAGTGTCGAGCCTGTTTTTTCAGTTTCTTATTTAAAATTGATTTCCCCATTTCCTAATTAATCCTAAATCCTAACCCATTTAATATTAATCCTCGACTAAAGAAATTGAAAAATTTCGGTTTTTTATTAAAAATAATTTTTGGAGTCACCACCCAACCGAAGTCGAGAAAAGAAAAAGAAACCACAATCAATTGGGTAAATTGATTATGATTTGGCTGTCGGTCTTTGATTTCAATTTTAAATGAATAACTAGAGGGTTCCAAGTTCGGGGGCCAACCTATTAAATCCTTAATGGGTACCGCTATCTATTTACCGAAAGTAGGATTATTTTTCTAATTATAATATTTAAAATAAATAAATAAATAAAATCAAAAGAAAAAAAAAGAACCTAAATTTGTATAGATTTTATCGTCGCCCCAAAGGTGCTTACGTACCCGTTAGCCGGGATCAGACAATCGTAGTTCTTTCAGAAAATCTTAGTCTGTTGATTGATTTTAATTTTTGAAAACCGGTCGAGTTTACGTTTTAGTTTATTCAGTTTTAAAAAAAATCTAAGCGGTCCTAACTCTTGAGAGTTTTCATTTTTTTTTTAAAATACTTTAACAATCCTATTAAAAAAAAAGGGTCTTTTATTAATTTTTATTTAAAGAAAAAACAACTCTCTACGTGATAAACCAAATCTTAAGATATAATCAGTCCTAACAATCCCTAAACTAATATATACGACTATCTATTAAACTAAATTAATTCCATATGATATACTAATATAAGCACTAATACTAAAACTCCTGAACTAACATATATTTATATCATATATTATGTTAACTAATAAAGTAAAATTAATGTAATAACATATATATGTAATAAAAGACCAATGTTAACGGTTCCTAATCTAATGTTTATGTCCACTTATTAAATAAATATTCACTTAAATTAATATAATGTACCTAATATATATTATAAAGAAAACTATTACTAAAAAAATACCTTAAACTAATATACACATACATATATATATACCATATTAAACCATTAAAGTCTTAATAAAATAATAATATAATAAATCAGAAAAAATTTGGATAGAAACAAAACCTGATTGTGGGGCCACTATCTCTAATGTGCGTAGCTGCTACAAAGCGCTATCGTGCAGATTTTGTTGATGATCGGCAGTTCGTGTAGTTACAGCGATCAATGCGGATGATCCGTACGTAGACTGCGTCAGTGTGGGGGAGCAACGTACATGTTTGGTGTATGTTGCTGTTGACGGACGGGGTTAACTGCAATTAGAATGTGTACTGGAGTCGCTGTCCATGGCGTTGGGACAATGCTGGATGTCATTGCTGTCCGCCGTGCTGCTATCCTATTCACTACTGTCAGCCTTATTGTTGTCTTGTTTACTGCTGTCTACTATGCTATTGTCCTATTCGCTGCTGTTTACCTTGCTGCTGTTCTGTTCGCTGCTGTCTTGTTCGTTGTTGAAGAATTTTGCAGTAGTAGTCATTGGACGTACACAGTCTTAAAGGGTGTTATAACAGTGGGCTATTTATGGAACTGTGTTTAGTTGCTGAATTATTGCTGTGTTAAGGTGGTCTTTTTCTGCTATGTCTCCTCTTTTTTTTTTTCTTTATGCACGTGTATATGAGTTTTTAAGTTCCAAATCAAATTATATCTAATTATATCTATTATATCTATTTTGATAATGATTAAACTAGATCCAAATTAATTCAAATTCGATTTAATAAAATCAAACTATATGCAAATGATTTTAATTATATATGAATCCTGTTTATTTCTCTCGCTTTTGTAAAAAAATAGAAAAATAAAAGACATAAATGCCTAGTGAGGCTCAAACCAACAACCTTAAATTAAATCCAATCCAATATTCCAATGCTTATCCGTTAGGCCGTTGGCTTGTGCCTTGACATTCAGTACAATCAAATTATGCTTAAACCACGTGACTCTTTACAATGATTATTTTATTAAACTATGCTAAACTAAAATGAATGACTCTAAGATAATTTACTTCCTAAAAGTCTACAAAGTCTTTTTTATGTTTATTTTTATCTTTCGTTTTTATTGTTTCTTACTTTTTCTTATTTTATTTTATTTTTGAATTAGGACCCTTTTTTTTTAAAATAAAATAATAATAAATAAAAAATAAAATAAATAAAAATTTAGGATTACGAAGGGGAAAAAATTAGGTGTCTATAGCTGCCTTTCTTTGTGGTGAAGTTTGAGCAAAACTTTGCCATAAAAACAAAAAAGACGCCATTTTTGCCTCGGGACAATTTTATCCTAAGGAACGTTAAGACACTTGATGAGGATTAGTTTGAAACGAAGAATAGCGAGGGGTAGTGCCCTTATGGGTTGATAAAAATCCCTAAAAAGAATAATGAAAACTTGGTCATACCTTAATGAGTTGACTAACTAAGGCGGTCAAAGTGCCCTTTAAATTGGCTAAGACCTAAAGAATGAAGGAAAACTTGGTCGTACCTTGATGAGCTGACTAACCAAGGTTGTCAAAGCGCCATTTGAGCTGGCTAAGACCTCAAGACAAAGAAAACTCGGTAATGCCCTGATGAACTAACTAATCAAGGTGGTCAAAGCACCTTTTAAACTGGCTAAGACTTAAAGAATGACGAAAAACTTGGTCATGCCTTAATGAGCTGACTAACCAAGGCGGTCAAAGCGCCCTTTGAGCTAGCTAAGACCTGAAAACAAGGAAAACTTGGTCGTGCCTTAATGAGCTGACTAACCAAAGCAATCAAAGTGCCCTTTAAGCTGGCTAAGACCTAAAGACAAAGAAAACTTGGTCGTGCCCTAATGAGCAGACTAACCAAGGCAGTCAAAGTACCCTTTGAGCTGGCTAAGACCTAAAAAGAAGGAAAACTTAGTTGTGCTCTAATGAGCTGACTAACCAAGGCGATCAAAGCGCCTTTTGTGCTGGCTAAGACCTAAAAACAAGGAAAACTTAAATTAGGATAGCACTTCCTGAGCTTGCTAATTCCCTTGAAAAAATTTGAAGTCGGGTAACGTTCTGTGAGTTGAAGATTGGGAGTCCAAGAAACTCTAGATTGGGACTACGTTCTACGAGCTGGCTAGCTCCTTAAGAGATTATAATTTGGGACTGTATTTTAGGAGTCAGCCAAAAGCTTAAAAAACTTTGGATTGGGACTGCGCTCCATGAGTTGACTAGATCCCTAAATGAGAATATGAATCTTGGAGCTGGTTGAAGTACTAAAGAAGATATGGATAAGGACAGTGCTCTATGAGTTGGCTATATCCTTGAGAAAATGCATAAAGGGTAAGCACCCTTTGGACTCGCTTAAACTTTGTATGACAATTGAAAGTAAAACCAAGGAACATAGCTGACTAAAAAAAAAAAAAAAAAAAACTCTTGAGTCGAAGAGTTTGGTGAAAATTGTTTATATCATGAATTGAAAATTTGGATACTAGGGATGAGATGGATTGGAAAATGAATGGAGAAACTTGTAACATGCCTTCACTTGTAAGGTAAACGCTATAATCTTGTAAGGTATCTCATATGTACCCTAGTTTGTAACCTAGATAATGAGCTTCTTGGATAGGCCTTAAACATTCATTTCGTAAGGAAAACGTAACTTATGATTAGTCTATTCGAAGAGTACTTCCTTATGTACTCTCGGTCTGGATTTCACTCTTGATTACTATTCTAGAAATTAAAATCTAGTTTGTAAGTGATACACTCTGATCAATCTATTAGGTCTTTTTGGGTTCAGTATTGTAAGTTGGGCTTTTAGTGAAATGGTTTCAAAAGAAGTTAATTGAGAGGGCCTATTTTGAAAGAAGGGCTTTCGTCCAACCCGAGGGGTACAAGTTAAGAACCCTTAGGAATGAACTAGATGTGCGCTTGCCCCAATTTCAAAAATAATTTTTATCTTAGATAAATTATTCTTCAAAATTGGAAGAGCTCTGAGTAGGGAGGTAATGTGGGTGGGAAGGTCTTGTGTTTGAGAATCAAGTGAATAGAAAGGGTTTATGTTGGTAATTTGGAGTGTGATTTTGAACTAAATATGGATTTTTTTGTTTGCAGTTGAGAACATGATTCTGAATGAATATGAGGTTTTGTGTTTTTGGTTGGGAATGCGATTCAAGGCCTTGTGTTTTTTGAGCAAACTTAAGCCTTCTTTGATTGGGGATTTTCTCAAGCCTAATATTTGGGTATTTCTTCATTTTCCTTTCTCCTTTTTTTTTATTTTTCTTTTTTTATTTCATTTCTTTCTTTTCTCTTCCCAAAAATAACTATCTCTTTTGTCAAGTTTTTGTCTTTAAATAAATCGAGGCCCTAAATCCATAAGTTTAGAGTGCATTGGCTTAGGTAAGGTATGTATGGCCTTTTGGGTATTTGGAAAAATGTTAGCTCTTCTTCAAAAGGAACAATTTATCAAAGAGAAAAATTATCCTTAAATTGTTATTACTAGGGTAAACACAAATCAGTTTTATCCTTCTTTCCTAATTAATGACCCTATCCTCCGAATTTCCCTACTATAGGGTGGTTCTTGATAGGGTTTACATTTGAAATAACTCCAAAATAGTTCAACAGGGTTAACAAGAGATAATTATATTTGGGATTTGAAAATGAATACCTAACTTCATTTCGATCTGCATATTAAATTCAAAATGGACCTCCTTTAAGGAATGAGTCCAAAATATCCTCACCATGATGTCTCTTAACTCTCAAAGCGTTTAAGGGTTAGTATATAGGATATAGCTCGCCTCTTTTCATTCAAAACTTTTTAAAAGTGAATTACCAATTCCTTACATAGGGATTGATTGACCTTACTCCCCAATTCCTTGGAACATGCCTTAGTTATGAAATTTCAAAGACTAAAAGCCCCATGCCCTAAACTTATAGGTCTTAACACCCTTAAGTTTCCATATGTGACTTTGGGTTAGGTTCTGTAGAGTTCGAATGGGTTGGAACTGACAACTTTTGAAGTAAAAGGGACTAATGAACTGCCCTTTTTGTTTGTACCGAGGATCAAGCAATGGCTTTGTGTTTTGGTTCGGTTCATGGTTGGACTTGATGACTCAGGGGCATCGAGTTGGTTGAATCATCTTAATGGGTTAGGGTTCGAGTTTGGTTGGTTATTTTCTCGGGCCAAGTGGATCTGTTTAGGTTAGTTGCCTTAATGGGCTAAGTAATCGTGTTTGTCCCGAACCCTATAAGGATTTGTAACCGTTAGCAAATTTCTTTTCTTTTCTTTTCTTTTTTATAAAGAGAGAAAGAAAATGTGAAGGCTTTCATGTTACAGAGCCTAAGTGATGAGATTGTAAATGGATCATTACGGAGGATTGCTTTCATAGAATTCTATATACAAGCTTATACAATTTATCGTTACTAAGGGTCTATCTACAAGCGAGGAATTCTGAAGAATAAAAGACTAAACAAAGAAAATATCTAAATCTTATTTATTCCAAATGAAGAAGGCTATTTGCAAAATGCTAAATTTACCTAAAAGAATGAATATTTCTGGTTAGTAGAATACTAGGCAAAATGATAAATACCTATTATTTTACAGCTTTGATTCTTTTCATTTTGTTTCCTTTTTTATTTTTACTTTTTGTCTTCTATTTACTCCATGAGGGTTGAGCTCAATTAATGTGGGCCCAAATAAAAAGCGACAGATTCGGGGTCCCATAAATATGCTAAGGCCCGCCTTAAGGTAATATTTATAGGGATCTTCTATAGGGGCAAGATGAGCCCAATTTTGTTCCTAATAAATTCTTACTTATTTGGGCTAAAATGTTAGAACCATATCTAGAGTATCTTTTAAGGCCAATGAGGTAGGTAGACATAGATTTGTTTGGAAGCCCCTTGACTCGATCTAGCCATGGCTAATCAAAATCAAAATTAAAATTAAAATTACAATTACAACGTAATCTAAACTTTACATAAAATTATTACAAATTATGTATAAGGAAATATTACAACTACAACTTCACAACTGCCCTTATCCATTTAGGTTTGCCGCATCATAGGTTATTGCAATTTTTTTTGAAAAAAGGTTTTGTGTAATGCAAAAGGGTGGGTTCTAAAGGTTTTCAAGTTCTGCAACCATTATGTTTTTTTTTTTTCCAAAGCAACGATTCTGTGGTCGCACTCGAACTTGAGTGGGGTAGCCTGATCGGCATCGGAAGGTGGTTACCCTACAACATCCAAAGCTTACACAATAGCTCCCCTCCTAAGGTCCTAAGACAGTCTGGTTTTAACTGTGTCTACCATGCATTTATGATGCAGAAAAACAAAATAAAAGTAAAACCCCCAAAATTCCCCCCTAAATAAACAGCCACATAAAAAAAAAGTTAGTAAAAACAAATAAATAAAGTAAACAAATACATAAAAATGACATACCTAAGTTCTTTTTTTTATTATTTCATATTTTTATTTTCTTTTTTTTTTTGAAAAATAATTCTATTTTGGGTAACTTCTGGTGGCTAACCCATCTAGCGATCCCCAATGGAGTCGCCAAATTGTCGAGTTTATTTTTTTGTTTTCTTATTTAAAATTGATTTCCCCATTTCCTAATTAATACTAAACCTTAACCCATTTAATATTAATCCTCGAATAAAGAAATTGAGAAATTTCGATTTTTTATTGAAAATAACATTTAGAGTCGCTACCCAACCGAAGTCGGGAAAAGAAAAAGAAACCGTAACCAATTGGGTGGATTGATTACGATTTGGCTACTAGTCCTTGATTTCAATTTTAAATGAAGAACCAGAGGGTTCCAAGTTCGAGAACTAACCTATTGAACTCTTAACAAGTACCACTATATCGAAATTAGGATTATTTTTCTAATTATAATATGTAAAAAAATAAATAAATAAAATCAAAAGAAAAAAAAGAATCTAAGTTTTTACAGATTTTATTGTCATCTCGAATGTGTCTACATACCCACTAGCCGGGATCAGACGATTGTAGTTCTTTTAGAAAATCTTAGTGTGTTGATTGATTTTAATTTTTGAAAACCGGTCGAGTTTACGTTTTAGTTGATTTGGTTAAAAAAAAAATCTAAACGGTTCTAACTCTTGAGTGTTTTTGTTTTCTTTAAAAAAAAAATACTCTAACAATCCTATTTTTTTTTTAAAGGTTCTTTTATTAATTTTTATTTAAAGAAAAAACAACTTTCTACGTGATAAACCAAATCTTAAGATATGACCAATCCTAATAATCCCTAAACTAATATATACGACTATCTATTAAAATAAATTAATTCCATATGATACACTGGAAGAAGAACTAATACTAAAACTCCTGAACTAATATATACATATATCATATATTATGTTAACTAATAAAGTATAATTAATATAATAACATATATATGTAAAGAAAAACCAATATTAACTGTTCCTAATCTAATGTTTATGTCCACTTATTAAATAAATATTCACTTAAATTAATATAATGTACCTAATATATATTACAAAGAAAACTAATACTAAAAAAATACCTTAAACTAATATACACATATATATATACTATATTAAACCATTAAAGTCCTTACAAAATAATAATATAATAAATTAGAAAAAAATTTGGATAGAAACCAAACTTGATTGCAGGGCTACTGTCTCCAATGTATGTAGCTACTGTAAAGTGCTATCGTGTAGATTTTGTTGGTGATCGGTGGTTTGTGCAGTTGCAGCAATCAATGTAGATGATCAGTACGTAGACTAAATCAGTGTGGGGGAATAACGTACGTATTTGATGTGTGTTAATGTTAACGGATGGGGCTAGTTGGAATTGGAATGCATACTGGAGTCGCTATTCGTGGCGTTGGGACAATGCTGGATGTCATTGCTGTCCGCCTTGCTGTTGTCTTGTTTGCTGCTGTCCTATTCGCTGCTGTCTGCCTTATTGTTGTCCTGTTTGCTGCTGTCTACTGTGCTGTTGTCCTATTCACTGTTGTCTGCCTTACTACTGTTTTGTTCACTGTTGTTTGCCGTGCTACTGTCCTGGTCGCTGCTGAAGAATTCTGCAGTAGTAGTCGTTGGACGTATACAGTCTTGAATGGTGTTATAATAGTGGGCTGTTTGTGAGATTATGTCTAGTCGCTGAATTATTGCTGTGTCAAGGTGGTCTTTTTTTACTGTGTCTCCTCTTTTTTTTTTTTCTTTATGTACGTATATGTGTGTTTTTACGGTCCAAATCAAATCATATCTAATTATATCTATTGTATCTAATTTGATAATGATTAAACTAGATCCAAATTAATTCAAATCCGATTTAATAAAATCAAACTAAATGCAAATGATTTTAATTAGATATGAATCCTCTTTATTTCTCTCGCTTTTGTAAAAAAATAGAAATATAAAAGACATGGATGCCTAGTGAGGCTTAAACCCACGACCTCAAATTAAATCTAATCCAACACTTCAATGCTTATCCGTTAGGTCGTTGGCTTGTGCCTTGACATTCAGTACAATCAAATTATGCTTAAACCACGTGACTCTTTACAATGATTATTTTATTGAACAAAGCTAAACTAAAACGAATGACTCTAAAATAATTTACTTCCTAAAAATCTACAAAATCTTTTTTATGTTTATTTTCATCTTTCATTTTTATTGTTTTTTACTGTTTTTTATTTTTTTTATTTTTTAATTAGGACCCTTTTTCTAAAAAATAAAAAAAATAATAATAAATAAGAAAATAAAATAAAATAAAAATATAAAAAATTAGGATTACGAAGGGGTAAAACTTAGGTGTCTGCAATAAGTTAGACCTCAAATTTAAATTCTTTAATTTTAAGAAATCATTTTTCAAAAGTGATTTTATTGCGACCTAGTAGCTAAGTTGTAATTGCTCCATCCAATTAGTTATAACTTAATTATTCTTTCCCTTTTCATGGCTCTACTCAGGTAGCGGCTCCATTTTTCTTTTTCAAAATTAAATAATATCGAGCCTGGTTTTTCCCCCTCCTGGTTTTTTTTATAAAATTAGGTCTTCTCTAAACCGATCAATACTAAACCCTACTCATTTAATATTGACCCTTAACTAGGGTTTAAAGAAGATCATTTTTTCCAACTTAAAAAGATTTAGAGTCGCCACCCGATTGAAGTCGGAAAAAAGGGGTTAAGTTATAACCAATTGGGTAGATTGGTTATAACATGGCTACCGGTCTATCAATTAAAAAACTAAGTTATAAATAGGGTTTTTTAAAAACTAGAGATCTAGATCTGGGGGCTAATTTATTAAACCCTAAATGAGTACCACTTTTAACTTTCCGAATTTAACTTTGCTTTTCAAATATACCCTTTTAATTTCTAAAAACATCTAATTATGATACATGTGACTAAATTGATTAATTTACATAAATATCTAAAAATGGAATAAATAAAATTTTCCATCTTTTAAGTTGCCCTATACTTACGTATGAGTGCCTACGTACCCACTATTTGGGATAAGACTTCTGTAGTTCGTTTATAAAAAACTTTAATAGGTCGTTTGATTTTAATTTTGGAAAAATTGTCAGGTTTATGTTTTTACCCATTTTGAGTTGATTTGAGAAAAGATTATGAGGGGTGCTAAGGTAGATTTTATTTTTGGAAATTCTAAATGATTTTAGGAAATTCTAAATGATTTTAATTTGAAAATTAATTGATATATTTTCATTTATTTTTAGAAAACTCAATTTTTTTAAGTGTGAAAACGATTTTTGTTTGCTAACCTATTTATTTATTTTTTATTTTATTATATTATCTTATTTATTTTATACTTATTCTATATATTTCTATTAAAATAAATAAATAGACTACTTTCTTTCTTCTTCTTCTTTTTTTTTTCTTCTCTTTCTTTTTTTCCATTTTTTTCTTTTTTTTTTCATTTATAACATTTACAAATAAACAAATGAAGAAAAAAAAAAGAAGGTCGGCTTGGAGTCGGCTCACTTCGGCTTGGATCGGCTTACTTTGGCTTGAGTTGGCTCACTTCAGCTTGAGTCGGCTCACTTCGGTTCGGATCGGCTCACTTCGGTTCGGATCGGCTCACTTCAATGGTATTAGTTTTTGTTAACAAACACCATAGGGAATGCTATCCTAGAGAAAGAAGAACCGTGCTAGAGAGATGAAACTTTGATTTTTGCTTTTCTAAAGTGTTTTGAAGTTTTTGTTGTGTTTTGAAAATGAAAAATAGACCTCTATTTATAGGTGTTACGGTCGAGTTAAAGATGGAAAAAATTAAATTCAATATGATTTTCTTCCATTTTTGGATTGGACGAACTTGGACAATATGTGGTGCCAAATACATAGCTACGTGTATATGAATGTACCGGAGTGTGTCGAGTGTGTCTACCACACTTAAAAGTGAGTTGTCAAATGACGTGGCGACGACATGACCTATGATGTAGCGATGACATGACGATAAAGTAAGAAAATAAAATAAAAGATACAATTTGCACCTTCCATGGATTGAACCCAGGATCTCTAAGTCACATGCAATATCAAATCCAAATGCTTATCCAACTGAATTATTGGTTTTTCCTTATTCATATATGTAATTAATTGTAGATATGAACTAAGTTAGCCTGAGCTAGATTTAAATCTAAGCGTAGACTCAATAGCTTTTTATTCAAAACTATTTAAATTAAAATTATATTCTATTTAAACAACCTAAAAATTTATTATTTTCTAAATTCCCTATTTTATTTTATAATTTTTCAAATTTCTTATTTTTTGTGTTTTTTCCTATTTTCTTATTTTCTTTTTATATTTTTCTAGAATTCCTATTTTTTCTAACTTTCATCATTTTTTTTTTGGGCTTTATTTAATTTTCTATTTTTTTGAACTTTTTCTAATTTAGAATCCTATAAACCAATTTGAAAAATAAAGGGGTGGGGGTGCTAAAAAATTAGGTGTCTACAAATAAAAATCAAGTTTTTCTTAATCCTAAGTCGATGGTCTATATTGAATGAGTATAGGGTTTAATATAGATCAGGTTAGGGAAAATAATAAAAACTGAAAAAATTCAAGCTTGACAATACTGATGCATGTCACTTACTTGAGCATAGCACATATCCCCTACACCGACATTTTGTCTTGATAACTTTAATTATGATATTGAATTTTTTTATGATACTGATATTTGTGAATATGTGTTATGCTTATTCTATGTTTTGTCTTTATCCATTCTCACTTAGATCATAGAGAGTTAAGGGGATATTTGTGTATTCTTAGGTTATGAAGAAAATCAATTGGACATCACCACCACATGGGGGGAAGACTTAAGAGTGCATAGGATGGAGTCTGCTACTTTTGAAGGAGCCTCATTATATTTTGATTTAGTCCCATGAAGGATCTATACATATGTAAAAAAAAAAAAAAGGGTACTATGTTATGGGTTTAGTTGTGTTTAAAGGATGTACTATTTTGTAATAATGGATGTAAAATCGAACTCCGTTGTAGTAATCTTTTATTATAAATAGAACTTCTATTGAATATAAACATGTATTCTTATGTAATGGTACATCCTGTGTTATGCCAGGATATGACATCCTTTAAGTGATATCAAAGCATAAATTCAAGACCTTAGTACTAAGCACATGTGAGGAGTTTAGGGTAGCTAGGTATCATATGGGCTTAACTTTGTTATTAGTAATCAATATAAGGAAACCAACCATGTCTATTATGCTTGTTCCTATAAAAATGGTGCTAATATGTATAAGTGGGAATCTGGGTTCATCATTTGCTCTTAGAAGGCAGATGAGGATGGAATAGAAACCTTAACTGAATCAAGCTCTACCTTTACAAGTGATGGATATGCTACAACAACTTGTAACCGCTTTAGTTGGGGTAGGTAGAGCGAATAGGGATAAGTTAGCTTGGGTATAACACATAGTGAAACTGTTTGACAAAACAAAAATTGATCATTTAGTTGTGAAAGAGTGGATCCATTTGTTAGAAAAAGCTTTTGAAGTGCATGAGGTAAAAGAGAATAGGAAAGTGGGAATTGCTGTGATTTTGTTAGATGGACTTGCAAATAATTGGTGAAAGGGTAAGAAATGGACAATGATAGATCCATAGGTTGGAACACCTTTAGGGATGCATTTTTGGGGTAATATTTCCTAAAATGTATAAAGAGCAATTAAGTTAAGAATATTACGATTTGAAGCAAGTAGGTAGGACTATCGAAGACTATGAAGTAGAATTTAATAGGTTGTTGAAGTTTAGCTCGAAAGCGATACAGAATAATGAAATTGCTAAAGTTGGTAAGTTTAAGGTTAGACTTGATCTTTATTTTCAACTTAAGTTAACAAGGATAAGACTAGTATGATATGTTGATATTGTTAATGAGACTCATCAATGGAGTAAGCTCATGACTTATGAAGGGTAGCTAAGGAAGTAGAAAGTAAGAAAAGGAAATTTGTGGGGAGTTCTAGTAGTAGCTATAAGATTGTAAAAGGAAAAAGCGTTTATCAACCCTCTAACAAGAATCAAAAGCTACATGGAGCTATGCCACTTTATTAGAGGTGTACTCATAGGCATCGAGCTATATAATGTTTGAAAGTGTAAGGGAAATTTTTTAGCTATGGAGAAGCTATGCATTTGGCTAGGTAGTGTTAGAACCCGAACCATAGAGGTATATACTACCATAAGTGTTACCAAATAGGACATAACACCACTTAGTGTATTGTAGATCAACAGGAAAGACCAGATCAAATCCAAGCTAATAGGCTAAGACTTACCAATAGAAATAACTGACTAGGAGAGGCTAGAGCTAGACCTAGAGTGCAAAGAAGGGTGTATGCGATCCAAGGTGACGAAAGTAAGGATGACAACTTAGTTGTAGGTATGAATCCCAAGCCTTATGACTTTTAGATACCTTATATGATTGTGTGCTGTATGTTTGCTTAAATCCTATACCTAAAGTAATGATATAATTGTGATTGTTATTCTAGGATTAGATTGCTTAGAGGGTAACTATGCTTATTCATTTTTGGATATGGGAGCAACACATTCATGTATATTCAAGGAATATGTTGATAAGAATAGACTCCTAATAGAAATTTTAAGGTATGATCAGGTAGTGACGAACTCTTCTAGAGGAGAACAAATTGTGTAACACAATTTAAAAGAAGGTAATGCGTATATAGATATTTATAAAATGCCTGCAAAGTTAGTAGTATTGGATATGAAAGGATTCTATGCTATACTACAAAAAGGTTGGCTAATTTAACATTGGGTGAATTTAGATTGTGAGGGAAAGATGGTGGTATTCAAGAAGTCTAATTAAGAGAAATTTTATTCTAAAGAAAGCTCTAAAAAGACAACCCTTGGAATAGTTTCAGCAAGTAATGCTTGGAAGTTGTTAAGTAATGGTAATATTGGATTTCTAGCATTAGTAATGAATACCTAAGTACAATAAGTGAGATTGGAAGATATACTAGTAGTGCTTAAATATCTCAAAGTTTTTTTTTTTTTTTTTATGGATTTGCTTGAATTAGGACTAGATAAGGAGATTGAGTTTACTATAGATCTTGTAGCCAGTATTGTGCCTATCTTTAAAACACCCTATTGAATGGCCAAGTACATCACCATAGGTACATTGATGTTGTTTGTTTAAAAGAAAAATCAAAGTCTAAGGCTTTGTATATGCTATAAAGAATTAAACAAAGTGACAATAAAGAACAAATATCTACTCCATAGGATTGATGATTTATTGATCAACTAAAGGGATCTGTTGTATTCTAGAAAATAGATTTAAAATGCGGTTACCACCAATTGAAAATTAAGAAAGAGGATGTACCTAAGACCACCATTAGGACTAGGTACAGGCATTACAAATTTCTAATGATGCCATTTGGGTTAACGAATGCTTTTACTACATTCATGGACATGATGCATCGTATCTTTAAAAAGTATCTAGATAAGTTTGTAGTTGTATTTATTGGCAATAATTTAATATACTCAAGGAGTAAGGAGGAACATGTAGATCACTTAAGGATTGTACTTCAAACCCTTTTAGAAAACTAACTCTATGAGAAGCTAAAGAATTGTGAGTTTTAGTTTGAAGAAGTATGGTTTCTTAGCCATATAGGATCTAGTACAAGAATAGCAATCGATCCTATAAAAGTAAAAGCAATGACAAAATGTGTAAGGTTGATAATTGTAGTGGAAGTGAAGAGTTTCTTCGAAATGGGTAGTTATTATAGGAGATTTGTACAAGACTTCTCTAAAATAGCTATTCCATTGACTCAATTAATATGGAAAGGCACTAGATTTGAGTGGGAGCTAAAAAGAAGGCTAGTAGCAGCTTTATTGCTAACGATACCTCAATGGATTTAGAGAGTATGTAATTTATTATGATACTTAAGGGAGTGGATTAAGATGTGACGGACTATCAACCTTATGAGTTAGGACTGATTGCTTGAGCTCGACTTAAGGACTTGTAAGGTCTAGTCAGGAAGAATCAAATGTCTTACCTTATCCAAGACAAACTCCAGTACCAAGATGGTCAGAAGATAAATTCACTGGATGCTTATGTCCTCTACACTTGCTATGTATTGAGAACTCCAATATGACCTACCAAGTGCTGAGGATAAGGTCCTTATCACTAACTTCTAAGATTTCTTATCCAACTCTACTAAGCTACTACCTCATTCAATCACCTCACAGTCTTCAATACAGCTTAATAGCAGTACTCCTACACTTGCTAACTTTATTACGGCCATAATAACGACATGACCTATCATTATCTTTTTCTGACATTGTACTATATTCATTTTCTCTAATTATAACATGTACCCCCTTTTGGGTTATAATAGGTTTCTTATTTTTAGCATTGCCTATTCTTGTAATTTCTTTAGTTCCTTTATTGCCATAAGGGCTTATTATAAATAGTCTTTCTTCTTGTAGACATAACAACTTTTTTCACTACATTATTAATGAATATTCGTCTTATCCTTGTGAAACACTACTCTCCAAGCACATATTTCCTCACTCTTATCTATTCTTATTAGTAGTTCAAGGTTAATGGTAAGTGAACATTAAGATTTACTTATACATCATATCAATTAAAGATTAAGTTGTATTACGTTCCTTGGTGATTCATAACTAGAAAACAACTTCACAAAGCTACTAGGTTGAGTTTGCCAATCCATCAAGTTTTCTACTTAGTAATAACTTAGCTTCTAGGTACATCATATAATCTTGCCATTAGAGCCCAAGGTTACGAATGATAGCTTAGTGTTGTAGTGATTGATTCTTGTAGTAGTTGTGTGTTCTATTGCACTCAGTTTTCCTTCTACAAAATAGAGCAATATGTAATATTGTGTTTCGTGGTGTAATCTAAAGTCTTTTTCTAGATTGAGAGATTATGAAATGTAGTTGAGAAAATGTCGAATCCTAGTATGCAAGTAGAGATACAGGATGCTGAGAGTGACACTATGGGATGAGGTTATGTTGTAAGGCAAACCCCACAAACCGTTGATGAGTAATTGCAGAACCTCACCCTATCATGGTTAACTTAGTTATATTTGTATAACAGTTAGTGGAGGACTAACCTCAAGATGGAAATTTTAAATGAAGACAATGTGTGTGAGATAAGCCAAGAGGGCAAGGTATAGAAATATGAGCTCTAGGTGCCATGAATACGCCTTAAGTACAGCCTATATGAGGTAAGAGACTTGCACAACGAAGACTTCAATTAGAAGAAGTTAAGGATGTGGAAGATGACAAAGATAAGGATGGGCAATTTCCTGAGTATGATGAGCGTGAACTCTAAGCTCCTTGAAGGACTAAGCATAATAAGGTAAAAGTTCCAAGCTTCATTGGATCTAGTTGTATCGATGAATATTTAGACTAGGAAGAGAATATTGAGAAGATATTTAAACCTTATGATTATGAAGGCTCCATATGTATCCATGTAGTAGCCTTAAAATTTTTTGGGTATACAACAATGTGGTGGAAGAAGTTGTAAACACTACGTTAATGAGCCCATCGAGAAATACAAACTTAGAATGAGATGAAAGGAGCTATGAGGAGCAAATTTGTCCCTGAACACAATGAACAAGATACCTTTCGACGTCTCTAAGAACTTAAGTAGGGTAGCCGATCAATGGATGAGTATGCCTGAGAGTTCTAGTTGCTAATGATACAATATGATGTTAACGAACTTGAAGTGCGAATAGTGGCAAGGTTCATTGCTAGTCTGAAGCCTAAGATTGGTAATATAGTATAGGTATAGAGACTTTGGAATCTAGATGAAACCATTTGAATGGCTTAGAGAGTTAAATGGTTGATGCAAAGTTAGCTAAGTTGAGCTCCAAGTAACCGACTCAAGTTACTGGGTAGATCTATAATACTAACTTGGATATGACCTAGCTTGTTATAGTTTCAAGGTGCATCACCGAGGTCAAGCTCAAAGGAGACTTAATGAGGGTTGAGGAAGGACTAAGGCCTAGGAGCTTGAGGTTGAGAAGGGCTGAGGTCAATGCTCTAGACAAAAGACATGAGAAATCAATGGTTCAAGTGTCTTAGCTTCGAACATGTTGTTAGTCAATGTTCAAACAAACGTATAATGACCATTAAAAGTGAGACGCTACAAATTGAAGTAGAAAGTGCAAGTGAAGCAGTAGAAGAGGTAGATGTTAATAATCAATTGGATGAGTTTGAAGAAGATTTTGATGCATTGACCTAGCTTGAACTTAGAGAATACAGCATGGTTATTTAAAGATCCCTTTCACATGAATTTCCAAATGAATTGCAACCTATATGCTTTGATCATCGATGAAGGGAGTTGTATCAATGTGATAGTGTAAGGTGTGGTGAAGGCTTTGAAGTTGCCAACCTGTTATCAACCTAGACCTTATAAGATATATTAGGTTAGTGAAAAGGGATGACTACTAGTTAAGTAAGTTCAAGTACCGATTACTATTTTTAATAGATATAGGGATGAAGTATTGTACAACACCCTACCCTTGGTGCCTCACATATGCTACTTAACCGACTCTGGCTATTCAATTTGAGAGTGCTCTATGATGGAAATAGGAATACAACTCCAAAATGATAGAAAGAAAGTTGTATTGACCCCCATGAGCCTTAGCGAAGTTTAAGAATCTTATGTTAAGATTTCCAAATCATTATAGAAGAAGTCTTTCATGATTTCTTGAGCACAATTTTCTAAAGATATTTAGAAGGAAGAGTTTATGTTCCTACTAATCAAGAGACTACATAAGCTAAATGAGGTTAGAGCATTTTCACCAAGGTGGAGGCCTTGCTTGAAGAGTTAGCTGACTTGTTCCTTGCCTCGCTGCCAAAAGGCTTACCCCTTATTTAAGGTATTGAACACTATATCAACCTACAATCTAGTGCAACTCTTCTAAACCAACTTGCTTATAGGCTCAATCTAAAGCAAGTAGTTGAGCTTAGGAAGCAAGTCAATGAGTTTAATTGAGGATAAGTCAGAGAATGTTTAACCCATTATACTGTACCTATTGTACTAGTGCCAAAGAAGGATAGCTCTTAGCGGATGTGCACTGACACCTGAGCTATCAATAAAATCACTATCAAATACAAGTACCCCATACTACAATTAGATAACATATTGGGTGAGTTATATGGAGTGGGAATTTTCTCAAGTAGTTACTACCAAATCAAAATGAGGCCTGGAGATGAGTGGAGAACAACATTTAAGATGAAGGATAGCTTCTTTGAGTGGTTAGTTATGCCATTCCAGCTTACGTATGTACAAAGTACCTTCATGCCACTCATGAACCATGTTTTAAGATCTTTGATTGGTAATTGTGTTGTAATCTATTTTGATGATATTTTAATGTATAGTGCTGACCTCTAATCTCATGTCGAGAACTTGAGATCAATATTTGATCTTCTTCAAGCTCAATGACTGCTCAATAATTTGAAGAAATATGTGTTCTATCAAAATGAGGTTAAATTCCTCAGATATGTTATGTCTGGTGGAGCTATTCTGGAATGATTGACACTAACCTACGCAACAAATTTGAGAAGCATCCATGGTATAGCTTCCATCTATCGAAGGTTTATTCAAAACTTTAGTTCTATAGTTAACCCCTTGATTAAGCTAAAAAGAAAGAAATCCAAATTCAAATGGTCAAAGAAAACTCAGGAGAGTTTTGACGAGATTAAATCCAAGTTAACTTTTGCCGAAGTGCTTGTATTGCCAAACTTTGATAGTGTTTGAATTTATATGTAACACGTCTAAGGAAGGCATAGGTATTATATTTATGTAAGAGTATTGACCTATTGCATATTTCAATAAGAAGCTTAGGGGTATTGCTTTGAATTACTTACATATGACAAGGAGTTATATGCACTTGTCTAAGCTCTTCAAAGCTGGCAACATTACCTGTTACCTAGGGAGTTTATTATCTATATGGGCCATAAGTCCCTTAAAAACCTTAGAGGACAACTAAAGCTTTCTCAACTTCATGCCAAATGGGTAGGGTTTTTGGAAACCTTTTGTTACATCATCAAGTATAAGAAAGGAAGTTCCAGCACTGTAGCTGATGCCCTATCACATCGGTATGGAATTGTGACAACCCTTCAAGCTCGCATTCTTGGGTTTTGTAATCTCCCCAATCAATATGAGCAAGATCCTTTCTTTAGACCCATTGTAGCTAAGTGTAGCTATGGAGGTGTAGTGGATGGATTATATCTGGACTAGGGATTTCTAATGAAAGGTAGGCATGTGTATATACCCAATAGCTTTGTCAAAGAACTATTAGTATAGGAAGTACATATAGGAGGCTTAATTGGCCACTTTGGTAAAAAGAGGATGCTCAAATTGCTAAAAGAACACTATTATTGGCCAGCGATGATGAAAGACGTACATAAAGTTTTGGAACAATGTGAGGTTTGTAGAAGAGCTAAGGGGAGGAAGGAGCCCTATAGGGAGTATATACCTTTACTTATGGCAGATCGACCCTAAACCGACCTAAGCATAGATTTAATGCTTAAACTACCTGAATGCCTCAACAATGTGACTTTATACTGGTAGTCGTCAATCGATTTAGTAAAACGAGCCATTTCATTCCCTGCCATAAAACTAATGATACTTTATTTCTAGCTAACCACTTTTTGTACGAAAATTGTATGGCTATATGGCATCCCAAGGAGTATTGTCTTAGATCACGATACAAAGTTTATGAGCTTCTTTTAGAATACATTATAGAAGAAACTTGACAAGAAACTTATCTTCTATACTTCTTGCCACCTACAAACAAATAGCCAGGCCAAAGTTGTGAACAAAACAATAAGAAGTTTGCTTGAAGCTACTGTTAAGAGGAATTTACATGATTAGGATTTATGTCTACCCATCATTGAATTTACATGATTAGGATTTGTGTCTACCCATCATTAAGTTTGCTTACAACCATTCCACCTACAATTCTATAGGAAAGTTACCCTTTGAGGTCATATATTGGCTCAACCCAAACTTTCCCTTAGACATGATATTTAGTACGACCTCTCGAGGAGAAAGTCAATTTGGTCTCAAATGTATAGAGGAATTCTAGAGATTGAATAAGAAGGTCATCGAACAGCTAGCCTGAATTGTAGCTCAACAACAAGAGCAAGGTAATCAAGGTTAGAAGAATATTGTCTATAATCTTAAAGACCTTGTTTAGGTTCACCTTAATAAGGAAGGATTCCCAAGGAAGAGAGCGAGCAAGTTATTCCTTAGATTAGACAGTCCATTTAAAGTCCTACAAAGAATCAACGACAGTGCTTATGAGCTAGAATTACCTGACAAACATTGATTTAAAAAAAATGCCCTATGTACCAGAAGAGGAAAACAACCAAGATTTGAGGGCAAATCTTTAATACCCCCAAGGATCTAATAGTCTACGGAACCTAGGACCCATCACCCGAGCTTGACTCAAGGGCTTACAAGGTCTAATAAGGAGGATTTAGATATCATAGCTCGGTTAAGATGAACTCTAGTACTAAGAAGGCTAAAAGATAAATTCCTTAGATGCCCAGCTCAAACATACTATATTCTTCTCTATCCCTTGCCCTTATGCCAAGTTCTCTGATGCCCACTTGCTATGTGATAATAACTTTAACACGACCTACCAAGTGTTGAGGCCAAGGTCCCTATCACTAACTTTCGAGCTCTCTTATCCGATTCTATCGAGTTGTTGCCTCATTTGATCATCTCAACAATCTTCAATACAACTTAACTACAACACTCCAATACTTTGCCATCTTTAGTATTGTCATAATAACAACATGCCACCTATCATTCTCTTTTTCTGATTTTGTACTGTATTACTTTTTCTCTAATTGTTGCATATACCCCTTTTGGGTTGTATTAGGTTTCTCTTTTCTAGCATTGCCCATTTATATAATTTCTTTAGTTCCTTTGTTTCCCTAATGACTTACTTTGCATGGTACTTCTTCTTGTAGCCATAACAAACTTTTTCACCTTATTATTAATGAATATTCATTTGGTCCTTACGATTCACCACTCTCAAAGCATATATATTTTTTTGCTCTTATCTAATCTTACTCGCAGCTCAAGTTTAGTGGCAAGTGAACCCTATGATTTACTTGAGCATCACATCAAGTAAAGACTAAGTTATGTTATGTTCCTTAGTAAGTCATATTTGGAGAACAAATTTACGAAGCTACTATGTTGGGTTTACCAATCATCTCAACTTCTTCGATATTTCGAAGGATCCATGGGGTTTTCTACTTTGATAAGACTTAGTGATAGCTTAGCTCTTAGGTATATTAGGATGTGTGTTATTGTAGAATGATAAGGTGATTACCTATGCTTCAAGATAACTTAGGCCACATGAGTGAAACTATCTAACTCATGATTTAGAGCTTGTAGTTGTAATATTTGTATAAAAATTCGAAGGCATTACTTATATGGTGAGAAATCTAAGGTGTATACTGATCATAAGAGCTTAAAGTATATCTTTACACAAAAGGAATTGAATTTGAGATAAAGGCGGTAGTTAGAATTACTAAAAGATTATGATCTTACATTTCATTATCACCTTAGGAAGGCTAATGCAGTGGCTAATGCAGTGGCCGATGCATTAAATAGAGAGAAGTTTGGTAGTACTGCTGTACGCATTACAAATGAACGAGAATTAATTAAAGAGATGGATAAATTAAGCTTGGAAGGTGTAACAAGAGAAGAGAGTAATATGTTGGCTAATTTGAAGGTAGAACCTATTTTTCTTAAGCACATCAAAGAAGCTTAGAAGGGAGATGTAGGGCTACAAATATCAAAGATTGTATTGAGTAACAGCCTAACTTTAAAATTGATGGTGCAGAAATATTGAGATTTAAAGAAAAAACTTTGTATAACAAAGGATTCAAAAGTTAAAAAGGCAATTTTGGAAGAAGTGCATAGCATGAAATATTCCCTACAGCCTACAATTAATAAGATGTACAAGGACTTGAAACAATAATTTTGGTGGATGAGAGTGAAAGGAGATGTGGCTCAGTATATATCATATTGTGTGACCTGCCAAAAGGTAAAAGCTAAACATCAAATACTAGGAGGATTGTTACAACCTTTACATATACTTAGATGGAAGTAGGAGCGTATAACAATGGATTTTATGAGTGATCTACCAATGACATGGAGACAACATGATATGATATGGGTTGTAGTGGATAGACTTACAAAATCAACACATTTCCTAACCGTAAGACATACAACAATGTTCTTTCAACTGGCAGAAGTGTATGTCAAGGAGATAGTTTGTTTACATAGTATTCCAATGTTAATAATTTCCAATTGTGATTCTTGTTCTATGTTTAGATTTTGACAATCCCTGCAAGTAGAAATGAGAACTAAGCTAAATTTTAGTACTACTTATTACCTATAGAGGATGGGCAATCAAAGCGAACAATCCGAAGTCTAGAAGATACGCTAAGGGCATGTATGATAGATTTTAATGGTAGTTAAGAAGACCATTTGCCATTAGTAGAGTTTGCCTATAATAATAGCTATCATAGTACCATTTAGATGGCTCCATATGAAGTACTGTATGAACAAAAATGTACATCCCCTATTTATTGGGACAAAATTGGGAATAAGGAAGTTATTGGACCATTAATGCTACAAGATCTTAAGGAGAAGTACAAATAATTAGGGGACAAAAGCAAATTTCCCAAAATTGGCAAAAAAGTTATGTAGATGTTAGAAGAAAGCCATTAGAATTCTAAGCAGGCAATTAGGTATTCTTGAAGGTACCATCAATGAAGGTTGTAAGGTGATTCGGCATTAAAGGAAAGTTAAGTCCTTAGTATATTGGACCGCATCAAATTAAGAAAATGATTGGGAAGGTTGCTTATGAACTTCATTTACCTAATGAGATGGTAGGAATTCATAATATATTTCAAGTCTTAACTTTGAGGAAATTTGTAGATAATCCCATAACGATATTGGATGAATCACCAATGGAGTTAAAAGAAACCTTACATGTATCACCAATAGAGTTAAAAGAAAACCTTACATATATGGAGCATCCATTTCATATTTTGGATATAAGATTTAGAGATTGAGGAATCAAGACATTGAATATGTGAAGGTTCTATAGAAAAGACACACTACAGAGAAAGCGATATGGGAATCTATCGAATTGATAAAAGCTTAGTACCTTAAGCTATTCATACAAGGTTAGTATTGTTGTCATTGACTATTCTTTTTCTTAAATAAGGTTACAAGTTTGTCTTTTGACTTGTAGCTGAATTTTGAAGATGAAATTTTTATAGAGGGGGTAGGATGAAATACCTCAAGGTTTTAGGCTAATATAATAACCCTAGGATCAAAGTCCCTAAATTTAGAGCATTGATCAATATTATTTGTTTTGGTCTAAACTTCACAACAAGGTTGGAAAAGTTAAAAGAAGTATTTTAATAAAGTCAATTTATCAAAATATGTTATATGAAAGAATTAACATAATAAAAAAGTCCATTTATCAATAAAGTTGATAATTATCAAAAATGTAAAATTTAAGCTCTAAGATATAGCGAGATATTAGAAATAAGTTATTTAACTTATAATAATTATAAATAAGGTTGAGTTATATATAATATAAATAGAATATACATTACGTGAATTAAATATGTATGTATAATATGAATAAATTATAAAATATGGGTAAATAAATATAAAATAATTAAAAATCTTCTAGAAATTGAATTAGTGACTCATTAACTTATCCAAATATGATGGGGTAGCTTGGAATGATGAGTAGCACCTACGTACAATGTAGAAAAGTAGGAAATTGACACATGAAAATTACTTTTCGACATGTAACCTGCTATAGCTCTATAAATAGGTCTTCTACACTTCATTTCACTATTTTAGAAACTTAGAAACAATAGAAAAATTGCTCAAGAAAATGAGGGAAAAAAAAAAGAAAAATAGGGGCCTAATCAATTTTGTCTAGTTCAAGGGGTTGTTAGAGTCTTATGGTGGTGGCCATTTAGCATCAAAGACAACACCACATGTGGAGGTGTTCTAATAAGGTGTGACGACCATAGGGTGGTTGAAAAGTGGCAGTTCGATCTGCTTTATTTTCCACTTATAAGCTTCTCTGTTTTCTAAAAATATCAAACATTGTTAATTAATTATGAAAACATGTTTTCTACGATTATTTTAATTGTAGATTAATGTAGTAATTTTATTTTAATTAAATAATTGGTGGAAATATAGGATCCTTAAAAAGGTGCTATGTTCACATAAAAATTAGTGTAACTTTTGGAAATACAAAATGTTACCGTTTCAAATTGGATTTTTGTTTATAATATGCTTAATATATGTATTTAATTATGACAAGAGTTTTTAAAATTAAGAATGTTTACTATTTATTATATTTATTTTGAATAAAAATGGTAGTTTTATTGAATTATTGAAATAAATAGTTTTGGACAAAACCAATGAATGAGCCTTAAATATTTTGACTTTTGGAAGTTTATAAGGATATTTGTAACACTTGGTTTTTATCTCACATATAAATTTATTTATTTTCCTAATTTCTGAAAATTTTAAGCTAAAATAGCTATTTTCGTAAAAAATGGAAAATAAGTTAGTTTTGTGCAATTGATAGTCAACATTAAACTACATATTTTTATGAGTCTATAAGATTTTTTGTGGAGTTAATCGGGCTTATATACTACTTATTGCATATTTTCCTAATGCAGGCTTATATATTAACATAATATGTAAAACAGTAAATAATACTGTTAAGATATTTGCTAGGAGAATGAAATATTAGTACTTTTAACATATGATAGATGCTGGACATGGTTGGAAAGTGTAATTTTTAGGACTTTTATGTTTACAGTTAAAGCCTATTCGAGTCAATTATGAAGTCATGATAATATATGATTGAGTCGGTAGTGAGAAAAGGGTATTTTCAAACTTGTAATCATATTGGTTAGCCTTATTTCTTAAGATGTCCTGATAGTACTCGAAATAGCAATCGTGATGATATAAAGTTTACTAAAATCGGATAAGAGTTAAGTCAGATATTATCAAATGAAGTTTAGAAAGGCAAAAGTAAAAGCTTATAAGAGTTTGGTTTCAACTCATAATTGACTTGGAGACTATGTGTATTTTCCTAAGTGAAATCGATGAGAAAGGACCGCATCATGAAGCTTAGGATTTTGTGTTACTATTGAGTTCGGGTAAGTGAATATTTTTGTTTTTATGCAAGTAGACTTGTATCTGCTTGACTTGAAGTCAATTGTATCGTAAATTGTGTGATTAATTGACTTGGTATGTGATTATGTTGAATGTATATTGATTGAATGAAGTGTTTCCTCATGAATGACTGATTTATTGACCACTTTATTGCTTAGTAAACTTAGAAAATAAACTATCCTTCTTGGTTCACTTAAGTGAACTCTATATGAAGGAATGAATTGTAAGTTGAGGCACAAAGCTAAAGTTAGGTTAATTTAGGTGTTTATGACATGGAACTTAAGGTTCGTACTTGATATTAAATTATTTTATTATTTGCTACATTCATGGTGTGGCACGAAAAGACCTATGAGTCAAGTTTCTAAAACACTTAAATATTGCCAGGCTAGGTTTTGAGCATATAAAATTACATTGGCTTAATCTATTTTGGCTACGGAGTGTGGTTTCAGCTAGGCTAGCTAAATGCTGGGATTTGGTAGCTCCTTATTATCTTAGGTTCTTAGACGTTATATCTAGATGCTCGAGTATATTGACTAATTAGATGAGTGAATAAAAAAAAAAAATAGGCTATGTTAGGTTATTGATACCAATGCATGTTATGTGTACAAGCATAGCACATATCCCTTGCATAGACATCTTTTCATGATAAATTTGGTTGTAAAATTGAATGTTTTTATGATACTGATATTTGTGAATATGTGTTATGCTTGTTTTATGTGTTGTTTTAATTTACTCTCACTTAGCTCATAGAGAGATGAGGGGATACTTATGTATCCTCAAGTTATGAAGAAAACTAACTGGGTAGTAAGAATTAAGCTACTGGGCCTTTGATAAGAGATAGACCTCGGGCTAATCAGTTGCCCCTACTCAAACAAGTAACCTAATCTTTTTGTCTACATTCTCTAACAGCATTACCAATGCACCCAAGCCACGTATATAGTACTACATGAAGAATCTATTACACCAATCATTGTTTTTCTTGAATATTCCTTTTTATGCTTTGTATTTTTGCATGTTACTACTTTAGGAAAATACCCTTTTTTTCTTTTTCCCTTTTTAGGAAAGTTGTCTTAAATTCATGAGTATAAATACCCCTTGTACATGTAGCTATAATAAATAAGACTACAATTAATATACTGAATATTCTTCTTCTTCTTCTTCTTGTAAACACTGATTGTTTACTTTTATTTTACTCTTATCTTAACCCTTAAGCAACGTTGGGTGATAAGTAACCTCATTGGTCTAACTCGTGTATCATATCGAGTTATGCCATGAGTCCTCGAAAGTTCCATTAGTGCATCTTATCCATTGGAGCTATTCATGGGTTTGCTTACTTTTCATTCACTTTATTCTTTCATACATTCCCCATCACCCTCTCTTTTAGGCTTTTTATAAGCTTTGACCCATTCAGTAATTGACTTTATCTGTTCTTAGTTATGGTTCACATCATCTTGGTATCAAAGCAATGGTTTCACTTGAGTTGTAGTTTGTTTTTGAAGTTCTGTTTATACTCTATTTTTCATGTGTGAAATAGAGCAAGTTACTGTATTCATCTTAGTTGCTATATTTGCCAGCTATTTAGTTTCTGGTTTGGAGAAATGATAAATCCAAGTGTTGATGTTGGGCTGGAGATGATAATAGTGGTGTTGTCCTCTACGACCGACAATCTCAAGGTACTTTAAGAAGAATTGATGAGAGACTTGATGAGGTAGCAAACCTCTTAGTGAATTTAACTTGAGATGTTCATGCGTTGGCTTATCAATATACTAAAGTCACGCCTAACACCCCATATGTTGCTTGACTTACTAAAGGTTAGAACCTAGCTCTACTAGTTTGAGATGGAGGAATAGGCGAATGAGTAAGATGAAGGATAGACCTAAGAGAATAGGATGAAGAGGACAAGGAAAGGTATTTTGAAGAAGAGCAAGCTCAAGTCCCCAATGCATCTAAACATGTAAAGCTTTGGATTCCTAGCTTCAATGGATCTAGGAGTGTTGATGAATATTTAGAATACGAAGAGAAAGTGGAGCGTGTTTTTTACTATTATCAGTACAAAAATTATGAGAAAGTGAGAATTGCTGCTATTGAGTTCTCCGAGTATTCCACCATGTGGTAAAGAATTTCTAGCCTATGAGGAGGCGAGAAAGCTACCGAAAGATTAATATTTGGCCTGAAAAGAAAAGAATATTAAAAAACATATTCGTGCTTGACATTTATCTGCAAAATACTTTTACTTAGCTTTAGGAGTTGAGATAAGGAGGCCAAACAGTTCACAACTATCTTTAGGAATTCCAAATGCTCATGATTTAATGTGAACTGGAGGAACTACCTACACGAACAATCTCTAGGTTCCTCATTAGGTTATAGGGTGACATTCGAGATATTGTTGAGCTCCAATGATTTACTACAATAGATGAAGCCATTAGAATAACTCAATGAGTAGAGAGGCAAAAAAGAAGTCGAGTACTAACCAGACTGCTAACTAACATACCAAGACTAGGAAGTCATTGAGCTCAATCAAGTACTAAGCTGTTCCGAAAGGTAGATGTCTGAGCTGAACAGAAAGGCTGACTTGACAATGATGTACTGACTCAAACTTATGAGAAAGGGCATGGATCTAGCAAGAAGACGAGATAAATCAAGTGCTTTAAGTGATAAAGGTTCGGACATATGGTTACTTAGTGCCTCGAACTGAAGGACTATAGTCATCAAGGGAGATGTCTCGAAGTCAGAGGTAAAAAGTACTGATGAGGAACTTAAGGACGCAAAGAACACTGTCGAGAAAGAAATTGTCGAGAAGGAACTTATTGAAGAGGATGTGTTTGCTGAGGACTTAAACCAACTAGTCCTGGTTGTCTAATGAGCAATGAACTTAGAACCCTCATGGGAGGAGGAGCAGAAGGAGAACTTGTTTTATACCACCTATAGAGTGAATCATCTAGTAAGCACACTGATTGTTGATAGTAGAAGTTGTACCAATATGGCATTGACCGATTTGATCATAAGGTTAAAACTACCAACTATTGGACACCTGAGGCTGTACAAGCTATATTGGTTGAGTAAGAAAGGGGTACTACTTGTCACCTGGCAAGTATTACTGTAGATCACTATCGAACTTTACTCCGACGAAATTCTTTGTGATATGTTGCCTATGTTCACCTCATACATGCTACTTGGTTGACCATAGCTGTTTGATAGGAGAGTTATCCATGGCAGATACAATAATACATATATGTTCGAAAAGGATGGCCAAAAAATAACACTGAATCGGATGCCACCGAGTGAAGTTAACAAATTGTAGACTAAACTTGCTTGTGGATCAAAGAAGGTTCTGATGATGAGTAAAGCTAAACTTCAAGAGGGCATTGATGCTGACGAGCTGACCCTTATGTTAGTTAAGCTCCTACTAAAGATGAGGGAGTAGGGTGAACTACCTTAGGAAGTGAGAGTGCTGTTGGACGAATATATCGATTTGTTCCCAAAAGAGTTACCTAAGGGGTTACCCCTACTATAAGGCAAAGAACACTTCATTAACTTAATACCTAGCATCGCTCTACCAAATAAGCTTGCCTATCGAATGATTCCTGAATAAGCTTCTAAGCTACAACGCTAAGTCAATGAATTGCTGGAGAAAGGCTATGTTAGGGAAAGTCTCAGCCCTTATATTGTACTAGTACTTCTAGTGTTGAAAAAGGATAGAACCTGGTAGATGTATGTAAACAGCCGAGCAGTAAACAGGATTACGATCAAATACAAGTATCCTATTCTAAGATTGGAAGATATGCTGGATGAATTAGGTGGAGCCAAGATCTTTACCAAGATTGATCTCAAGTCTAGCTACCATTAAATTCGAATGAGGTAGGGAGATGAGTAGTAAACAACATTCAAAACTTAACATAGACTTTATTAATGGATGGTCATACGCCTTGGCTTATCAAATGTCTCGAGCACTTTCATGAGACTAATGAACCATGTGGTTAGACATTTGATAGGAAAGTGGATTGTGGTGTACTTTGATGACATCTTAGTTTACAATGCCAACATGTCAAGTCACTGTGAACATCTCTAAGCCGTATTGAACATCCTTCATGCCAAGAGATTATTTGATAACCTTAAAAAGTTTTTTTTTTTTTTTTTTGGTCAGGAGGAAGTGGTATTCTTGGGCTACGTAGTAAGTGGAGGAGGCTTTTGAATGGACGATAAGAAGATCCGAGCAATCATCGAGTAGCCAACTCCTACTCCTTATGTTTGGCAATTGATGAGAGATTATTTGACAATCTTTTGTTTGGCTTCATTCTACAGAAGATTCATTAAGAATTTTAGCACATACACCGTACCACTTACTAAGCTAATAAAGAAGAACATCAACTTCAAATGGAGAGAAATGGAGGAGAGAAGTTTCACTGAGATAAAGGAAAGGATCTCTGCCCTTGTAAAATATCTGCTTGATTTCGAGAAAATATTTGAGTTAGAGCATGACGCGTCAGGCATTAGGATAGGCATTGTCCTAATGTAAAAAAGCCAATCAACTTCCTATCACAATGAGAAGCTTAGAGGACCTCAGCTAAATTACTCAATATATGACAAAGCACTCTTAGCGTTGATGTAAGCACTACAAGTACGGCAATAATATCTATTGCTAAGGGAATTTGTCATCTATATGGGACTACCAAAGAATCCATTAGAAATAAAACCCTAAAATACTAAAAAAGCCTATTATAAGCCATAAAGTCAGTTTTTTAGGTCAAAAACAGCCTTAATCAAGATTACCTAAATTGCTTTACTATAAAGCATGAAAATTCTTCCTACATCAAAAGTTATGTCTGTAGCCGACTTATTTTTAACTTATTTTATTATTTAGCCTGTCCATGTCACTTTTATTGTTCAAATAGTACTAAGCATATTCTCAACCTCTTCTCGAGGAACAAGGAGCCAATCTATTAAGATCCATGCCAAAAAAAAAAAAAAATTACTCCCTTATGCAAACATTATTCTATCTATATCGACCTATAAAAGGTAAATTTGGTCGACCACAATTATGGAAAAATTTCCATCGACAAAATTAAATGGTTTTTACTCACGAAATAGTCAAAAGATTCAATCAAAATGAAATATCCTTATGTCACTAATATATCAAGATTCAGAACACATATCAACATAAAGGTTTATGGGAATGGAGAAGTTAAGTAGTTAAACATCAAAGCCTTACCAATGAATCTGAATCACCAAATAAATTGAAATTTAATGTTCTTAATAATTTAATCTTGTTTCTTTCAAGAAGAGATTTATTGTTCAAAAGTCATGGAAAGTAGAAATTGAAACTTGGTACTGAGAAAAGCAAATTCAAGGTATGAGCATAATATAGTTACAAGACTCAAAAGTTTGGAAGGTTTTATTAAAGGAGGAAAAAAAAAAGAGAACAAAAAAGAGAGAAAAGGAAAAGAAAATAGAAAAAGAGAAAAAAAGAAAAAAAAAAAGGAGAAAGAAGAAGCAAGCGCAATCCTTTAGTGAACTTCCGTTGATTGAATGAGTGAATATTGGAAGTCAGTGTAAGCATGTCAATTGGTTGCTATCCGAGAAATTTTCTATTCTTAGGTAAAATGACCCTAAAAGTCTTTGGATGTAATATTCAAGAGAATTAAAACAAGTTTTTTGAAATATTGAAGAGATATATCATCTTCATATTAGCCAAAAGAATCTTGAAGAGATCTATCATCTTTATATTATTCACCAAATCAAAACAAATCTCGAAGAGATCTATCTTCTTTAGATTAACCCAAAATAATCTAAATCTCAAAGAGATCTATCCTCTTCAGATTAATCAAAAAGAGATTTATCATCTTTAAATTAACCAAAATGAAGATCTATCCTTTTGAGATTAACCAAAACGAATCTCAAAGAGATTTATCCTCTTTAAATTAACCAAAATGAAGATCTATCCTTTTAGGATTAACCAAAACGAATCTCGAAGAGATCTGTCCTCTTTAGATTAGCTAAAACGAATCTTGAAGAGATCTATCATCTTCAGATATGCCAAATTGAAACTCGAAAAAATCTATCCTCTTAGGTTTGTTCATTATATCAAAAGAAATCTTGAAAAGATCTATCTTTTTTCAGATTATTTACCCAAATCGAAACCAGTTTTTGAAATCTTAAAATGATCTATCCTTTTTAGATTAGTCATTAAAACTAAGGCATAACCAATCTCGAAAAGATCTATCCTCTTTAGATCATCCACAAACTCAAACAATGTTTTTCAAGAATCTCGAAGAGATCTATCCTCTTTGAATCACCAAAGTAAAATAAGTTTTTGAAGTTTCGAAGAGATCTATTCTCTTCGGATCATAAGTCAAAGCAAATCTTGAAGAGATCTATTCTTTTAAAATCATGTACTTAAGAGAAGTCTTGAGGAGATCTATCTTCTTCGGATTATCAACCAAAACAAAGTTCTAATCTTGAATAAAGCTATCTTCTTCGAATTATCCAAGTTAAGTCTAGCTAAAATAAGTATCACTTCTATCTTTATAATAAAGTTCTAATCGAACTTCATTACAAAGAGAGGCAGTTGTAGACACCTCATTTTTGCCATTTTTCATTTTTATTTTAGTTGAGCTAGGTTAATAAAATAAATAAATTTAACAAAAAAAATTTAAAAAATAACGAAAATTAAAAAGAAAATAATAAAAAAGAAGTCAAGTCGTATTAAGTCTAGTCATATTGAGTCAACTCGTAGCAAATCTAGTTAAGTCGAGTCGTAGTGAGTCAAGTCAACTCAAGTCAAGTCATTTCGAGTTTAGTTAAATCGAATCAGATCATTTAATGTCAAATTGGATAATGATGAGTGATCAATTTAGTAAATTCTAAGTCGTTGAAAAATTGGACTTTATTGAAATACTTTATTCCGGTCTGATATAAAATGGATTTTTATGTGATTCATATTGAGCTAGAATATACTTATGATTTATTAAGTAGACTATTGAGTTAAATCAATTTGGATCGGATGGGGCCTAGAAAACAGAAAGCCTAAATTAAAATTGAGTTTTTAAAAGTTAGGTTAAATTTTCAAAGAATCGTTATCGAATCTTCCGTATTTAAGATACAAAAGATTCAATTGAAGGTTTATAAATAGTAAACAGGCGAGTATGAAACATTTTTACAATTTGCACTCCTCCTATAGTCACAAAAACAATGCACAACCCATCCACAATAGCACATGAAACTCGATACCCACAATCAATCATTCACCGTAATACACATTCAATCCACATTACACACACAAACGTGTCCTAATCTCACCAATTCACAACACACCTGCACAACACTCTAATCACACATCTACCGAAGCAAACCCAATCCCTACTGAAACACATAGAATCCCCTACACAATAGCCCCCTGACTACAAGCCATCCGTTGCACTTTACGTCTTATACAACGTGCCAGATCACTAACGTTGACGGCCATTACACCAAGAATAATCACGTCCCATACTAACCTGCAGCAATCCAAAAAGCCATTACCTACAGTCGCTTGGAATCGCAAACACACGCTGCACCACTTTCACCCAACAACATGCCTGAAGTAAACACATAGAGGTCTCTTCCCTGAAACAAATTCCCTTACCGTCGCTTATCTTCAACTGTTCAAGCCGAACAGTAGCCACGTCCTAAATTATAGCAGCCAGCGATACCAACTCGCATACAAACTCAACTGTATAAGCCAACAACCCCTACCCCCTTCCACAATCCGACAACCCCTGCTCCCTGCCACGTTCTGAACACAGTACACAGCACACACCACATACCAAAGTCCCCTTCCGTCCACATAGCATTCGACACCATGCTCTCACCGAAACTGAATTCACAGTACACTACACCAAAGCACTCAATCACGTTACATTGCCTGACAGCCCACGATACACTCCTGAAGCACTACATCCAAACCGCAGCAGTCATTTCAAGTCTACTATCCACGCTTGCACGATCCGATCAGCCATAATCATACGTACACGGCTGCACAAGCACAAAATACCGTACATGATCAACACAACACGGTTCACGCACTACTTGACGCATAGGTAAAAATTATTTGTTTTATTAGATAGTTTAATTATCTTACTAATTTATTTTCCGTTTAGTGCAGGTTTTTTTACTATTTTTATACAGTTAGATATTTTTAGATAATTTGACTTTTTTTTTGATAAATTTAGTTAGTCACACATCTTTTCTATTTGTATATTTGGAGAGGATACATATCTAGGTTGTATCTTATAATTAGAATTTACAAAAGATATTTCTGATTCGTAATGATTTTAAAAATAAAAAAAATTTTAACCAGGATTTTCAAAATAATATAGTTAGTTAGGGTTTTCTTTAAATTCAAGAAAATTAGATTTTTAGGTTTTTTTTAAAAAATAAAAATTTGTTAAAAGACACAAACTTGACTCGATTTTTCGAAATAAAATGAATCAATCCACTATATATTTTACAAATAGATAACTATGGCTGGTTTGATCTCAATTAATGGGTACATAGGCAACTTCGAGACAACCTCACAAAAAATTAAAGAAAAAAAAACTTTTCCCCCTTTTTTCTTAAAAATTCGTAGTAAAAAATCAATTTAGTTATCTTTTGTTTATTTAGGTATATTTTTAGTATTTTTAGAAAATTGTAAAAATAAAAATAAAAATAAAAGCCTATCAATTTTTTTTTTAATTTTTATATGATAACTTAGTCTTAATAGGTTAGCCTCTGAACCCGGTTTTCTCTTGTTTATTTTTTCTAAAAATCATTTTCTTTTCAAATCCAGAGATCAGTGGTCAAATTAGAGTATTCTTACCGGAAAACCCTAATTTTATTTTTACCAGTTGAACTGGTTAGTAATTGCAATTTAAAAATTTTTTAAGAAAAGTATTTCCTTAATTTAATGTCGAGTAAATTATATTAAGTAGGCTAGGTTTAATATAGTTTAAATTAAGGAAACTGAAATAGGGCTTGACAAACAAGTAGGGTTTAATATTGATCGGTTCAAAGGAGACCCAATTTAAAAAGAACCAAGAGGTGAAAAACTAGGCTCGACATTAAGGATACGTGGCGGAGTTGTAACATCCTGGGTTCAAGGTATTGCAACATTTATTTGGGAAAACATGTAATGGAAGGACCAAATTTATGTATTTTTTGCAAAAAAAAAGGTATGGATTTTTTTACCATGTGTTTAAGAGCATGTATTCATATGTTTCCCTTTTTGTATGAAATGCTCAAGTTTCATTAATATTTGGATCAAATATGGTTTATAAAAATTGTTTATTATAATAAGTGAAAATTCTAAATTTTTTTCTTATGTGATAAGGGTGCTTTAGTCTTTTTACTTTGTTTAAACTGCCTATAAGCCCTTTCTTCGAATCACGTTCTACACTATTTCTTTCCTTTTCTTTTACATATTTTCATTATCATTTTTCTCCTTTCTCTATGGTAGTTTTCCTTCCTTCCTCCATAAAACCGTAGATTAATTCCTCAAGGTAAGCCAAAAGAAGCTTTGTTTTATTGATGTATTTAAATTTTGGAAAGTTTTAATTTGGTTTTAGGGTGTAATGAGGGTGTTCTCTTAAGTTTTGAAGAGGAGCATTAGCAAAGTTTTCATTTGAGGCTTTTAATCTAAGTAAGTTGCTTCCTTTCTTGTATTTCTATTCAAAGTTTCATTCTTGCATAAGCTAGAAGCTTATATGTGTTGGAGAAGAAGGGTGTTTTGTTATTGGAAGGGTATCTCTGTCATTTTATGAGTTAGTGTTTTTGGGATGGAGAAGTGTTTTGTTGGGTTAAGCAATTAAAGGGGAGTTGTTTGATAATTTTAGTATGGCTTAGTGTGGTGTTAAGATGAAGGATCATATTGAGGTTTGTTTGGCACAAAAAGAAGAAGAAAGCTCGAAGAGAGGCTAATCGAGATGGATGCTCTTGGATAAGTTCATACCTCTTGAACTTTACCATGAAGCTATTGTCTTACGCAAAGGAGAGTTTTGAGAAGTGAAAGGAGCTCACAAGCAAGTTAATACTTGAGAACCTAACCGTAAATATTGACTTTAAGGAAAGTCAATATTTACGAGCAAGATCACACTTATAAACTTACATGTGATCATCCTTCCTTCCTACCTCAACTAAGAGGATCATAGCCATAAACCTCTCCATGATCCTCTTACCCTCTTTTTCTCCTCATGACCATGTTCGTAAACATTCCTTCCTCACCTTCTTTTTCCTTCCTTAGCCATAAATTGGTGTTTGTTACATTTAATAGTATATGTGATGAATGTGAAGTTTTGATCTACTAGTATATGCACATGTAGTTATTTGTTCCATATTAAGTAATAGCACACCCTTCAAAGATTCTTTTATCTTTTAGTTGCAAGTACAAGTCCTGTTGAGCGTTTGGAGTTCTTTAATGATTATGGCTATAATGTCATCTATGAGGACACTAGAATGTATTATGATTACTACTATGATGATGGCAATTGATTTGGATATGTTGAGATGTTTTAGTTATGTTAAGAGATCAAACTCCTATTTATGGTTTAGCTGATAGTTAGTTGTTACTTGTTTATTTTGTTAGAGAGTTGCTTGTGATTTAAGTATGATGATAGTGGATATTTGCCTTCTTTAACCATTGCTCCATGCTCACTTTATCGAGCTACTCTATCTTGCTGTAATCATATTGCCAACCTAATCTAACAACCAAGACAAAACTTGTCCTAGCCATCCAATGGGCCAAAAAGCTCGACCTACCTTATTTAAACATTTGAATTTAAATGGGAGACATGAATAGTTTGGCAATTCCCAATCCTAAATGTGTAACTACCCACTTCTCATAACTTCTAACATGTGATTGAATTAAGGAGTCAACGGGTGTCATAGGTAGTTGAAATGGCTGCCACTTTCGTTATCAGATAAGCACCTATAATATGGTAGCGTAATTATTGTAAGAACTCTCTACAAATTCTCAATAGTCACTTGCTTGCTTATTCCTTAGACTTCATTTAAACAAACTCTAACTTAGGTATCGGAGTAACTATGCTAGACTAGCCCCATGCATCCCCCATAGCTTAATTTATTCTCTCTTTCAAGAACACCATCTAGTGTGGATTTTTACCAATAACATTTTGGTGCCGTATGTTTTGAACCAATCTACTAACGACTAAGACTGGATTGACTAAAAGCGTTAGTGCTAGAATTACTTCATAACATTTCCAAGGATAGAGTAGGCACCACCTTAATGAAGATCGGTTGGCTAAATTGAAGCAACTTTGTATTGATCTAGCCAATGAAAATCAAGAATTATCCAAGAAGAATGATGAGATTTTGAATTTGATCCAACAAAACAACTCACTTGCCATGAACATGGTAATAGTAGTACTGAAGATTCTAGTAATTTAATACATTCTCCTAAATTGCCAAGGAAGCAAGTTTGAGTAATATATGAAACTCCAATACTTACACTTAAGAAGGCAGACAAAGGAAAGCAACCATGGTAGGCATATTATGCTGGTCATTTGCATATAAGTGCTCTAGCTTTAACTAGTCATCAATTAACTATTAAGAAGAGTGCATTTTTCCCATAAATTCTTGAAGAAGTGATATCTTGACTCATCAAACTTCCATAGTTTAAAACTTATGATGGGATAAAAGAACTTAAGGATCATCTTGAATATTATTGCACTCTTTGCATATAAACACTCCTACCCCAAGGATTGCCTTCCCCTATCGAGGATTGACTAGATGGTGGACTCAACTACCAGGCATGCTTTGCTTTCATTTATGGATGCATTTTCTTGATACAATCAAATTAGAATAGAGAAGGCGGACGAGGTGATACTTCATTTGTCACAAACTTTAGAATGTATTGCTACATAATCATGCCCTTTAGGCTAAAAAATGTCAGTGAGACGCATCAAAGACTTGTGACAAAGATGTTTAAGCCTCTTATCTATTGTAATGTTAAGGTATATGTTGATGACATGATAGTCAAGTGCAAGGAGGAAGATCAGTACCTTATCGTTCTACACAAGACATTTGATACTCTAAGAAGATATAATATGAAGTTGAACACGTGAAAATGCATTTTTTAGCCACATCATTCAATTTTTTGAGTTACATGATGACTCAACGAGACATTGAGGCAAATCTTAAGAAGATTAGGGCTCTTAAGAGCATCACGTTCTCAAGTAAAATCAAGGAAGTTCAGGAAATGATAGGTTAAAGTATTGCCATAAATAGGTTTGTTTCAAAGAGTGTAGATAGAAATACCAAATTCTTCAAAGTTTTGGAAAACCTTAAGAAGTTTCGGTGAATTGAAGAATGTAAGGTTGTATTCAAAGAATTGAAGGATTTCTTATCATCCCCACCGGTGCTTTCATTCAAAACCTGTTCTTGGGTGTCCAATAATGAAGTTGGTTATGAATAATAGGTGTAGAAAGAGTAAATATTCTTCTAAGCACTATCCATAGATAGATAAGGAATTGGAGATATTAGGGAACCTAATTATACTATGACCTGTTTCGATTGCTGAGATATTTGCTTAGGAAGATATAGGGAAAGATGAAGAGAGTTTTACTGATTGAATGGAAAAAATAATATCATGTTTACCCTATAGTGATCCTTGGAGATAAAGATAAAATTGATGAAGGACTTATAATAAGTATCTAGATTTATTATTTTTGGGTAACAGTTGAAGTTTAAGTTGAATTAAGCCAATTAGATTTGAATTTCTATGAAAAAAAGAATTAATTAATGATCATAAGAATAGTATATAGATATTCCAAAAAATATATCTATAAATGGATGAATTGCAATTGCAGTATTGATACTGATGTGCTCATTCTTTACAAGTCAGAAGTTTGTGGATGAAAAGGGAATTAAAGTGATTAGGATTACCTCTATTTATCAAGTTACAACTTCTACTGGAGGAAAGATGCTAATATAAAAAAGTTATAGATTTTGATTAACATAAAATTTAAGGAAAAGATAGTAAAGGTGAGTTAAAGTTAGTTATTATTGAAGAATGTATTGTAATAAAAGAAATAAAGACAGAAGAGGATGATTGGAAGTTTTAAGGGTATTTACAATTGAGAGAAAGAGGAAAGTACCAAAAGTATTAGATCTACCAGAAGTTTGTGAATATCCAAATGTATTCCTAAGGATTCATCTAGTATAACATAACATCGAAGATTAAACTTTACAATTAAGTTAGTTCATGGGACAAAACCAATAGCTAAAGTCTCCCAAGGGGTATAACTAGTAGAACTATAGAGATTAAAGAAGTTACTTCAAGAACTATTGGATAAAGGATTTATATATCCAAGTATTTCTTTATGGATGGCACATGTATTATTTTAGGGGGGGGGGGGGGGGAAGACCTATAAGGTTGTGCATAGATTACTAGGGAAATAAATAAAGCGACTATTAAGAATAAGTATTCTCTACCCTAAATTTAAGGATTGTTTGATCAACTGTAGGGAGCAATTATGCTTCTGGAATTAATTAAGGTCAAGATATCATCAATTACGAGTTAACTAAGGAATGTCCCTAAAACTCTATGTAAGACGTAATATGGACATTGTAAGTTTCTAATGACAACTTTTGGAATTAACCAGTACACCAACTGTATTTAAGGATTTGATGTATCATATATACCAACTGTATCTAGAGAAATCATTGTGGTCTTTACTGATAGTATTTTGATTTACTCAAAAATTAAGGGAGAACATGTAGAGCATTTAAGATTGACATTGCAAAAATTAAGTTATGGTATGTTATATGATAAATTAAGCAAGTGTGATTTCATGAATGGATAAGTTTTCTTTCCTTGAACATATTGCAAGGGAGAAGGAATTTCTAAGGATATTGAAAAATGTTAAAATAGTGATAAAATAAAGATAGTTAACAACCACTGCTGGGAAAGAGATCCATTCATGTAATCAGGTCTATAAGTGAGATGCAAGAAACCAATATACTTTCATATAAGTAATAGCAACGGGTAATCAAATAGAGAAATGGCAAATCTATGACTATTAAATCTCTCAATTGTTGAGTTCCTTGTTTTGTTAACTATTGAAGTACCTTATGTCATGCTTGTCAAGTAATGAATTCATGTTGATATCTTTTCACTTAATGAGCCTATTAATCAAGGGTCACATCAATTCTTATTGAGTCAAGTCAAGTTGATCAAAATTGTTAACCATCTCATTTGAATTTGAGATGGAGAAAAGTCATGATTTGCCAAATTTATTCTTGTTGACCCTAAATTAAGCTATATTAAAAAAAAAATTAATTTATGGCAATAAATAGACATTGTGAGAAGAAAAGTGTAAAGAGGTGGAAAAAGATTTGAGAATGTATGACACATGTTAGATCCATGCCATTGATGATCTTAAGTGAAATTTAAGAGTAGGTAACACAAAGGATAAAATAGAGGATAAATCTGCAAGAACATTTGAGTGGTTATGATACTAAGTTGTAAGATGGATAATATAATATGACTGGGAGACTTTCGGGAAGGAGTTAAGAGATGAATGATATATAGAATACAAGAGAATAGGGGACAAAAAATAAGAAAGATAGATAAAGAGTCAATTCAGAAACTTAATTAGAAGATGGTTCAAAAGATTTTGAAATGGAATACAACTTTAAGAATATATATAATGTCCTTACGAAAAGATCTAGAATGTGATAGTTTCAAGGATGAGACTATTTGTAAGTACGGTTGAGTGTGAGACCCACAAAAATTAGCTAGTAAGCTTAACATTGGTTGGTTTAGAATCGATACATGGAATTTAGGGCAATCATAAAAGTTATTTAATTGCGCCTAAATTTTATGATGAAAGTAAAAATATTAGTAAAAGTGATTGCGAGTTTGGATTTTAGAAAATAGAATAATTAAATATCATATTTATAGGATATATGTATATTATTTGTTATTTAACAAATCATTAAAGATAAATTATGCACATATTTAAAATTATAAAATGATGTAAATAACTATGCGCATGCATAAATAATAGAAAATAGGATGGTTAATATAATTATATGCATGCATAAATATACTTGAAATTTCTTAAAATACTTAGAATATACTAAAATAAATCAAATTAATTAGAGGAAAATTTATAAAAATAAGGAAAAATATCTACAAAGTTAGGAAGCTTGGCTAGGGCAGGGAAACATCAAATAATAGAAAATAACATGGTTAAGTAAGAATAGGACACATAAAACGGAGATTAGGATACTTTTAAGACACATGTAATTCCCAACCGACCTAAGCTATGGTTATAAAATTACAATGACCCTTCCTTAAGTTAGCTTAAACAATCACCTTCCCAGGAAAAAAAATATGTCATGAGAGAGAACAACTAAATAGAAATTTAAGAAAATTCTAAGAAAATAAGAGTAAATAGAGCTAATTTCTAGACCAATCATCCAACCAAAATCTAAAGTGAAGATGCCACCACCATCTGATAGAGGAGGTCACTCCAAAGGCTAACAACAACAATATAGGGTCCAGTGGTGGTCTGAGCTACAAATGTTGTTGAGTTGCTAATTTTGATTTAAAATTCAAATATTTTTTAAAATGTTAACTTTTGTCCAAATATTATGGTTTTTGGTTCTTCAAAGTAATTTCCTATGTAGATTCCAAAAACCAAACCAATTTTGCCAAATTTTTATTGCAAATATATGTTCTTAAAAAAATGGCACATATGCACTGATTTTCAATCAAATTTTAATACAAGAAAATGATGTAGTTTTTATCTTAATTTTATAATATAAGATTCTCATAAACTATATTTTCATGATATGTGATTATTTTGTCAAAATTTTAAAGTTGAATTTCGTAAAAATTTTGATTTCCACAAATTAGTGAGCTATTGAGGCATTTTTATAAAGTCAATTTAATAAATTGATGTAACTTATGTTATAATCTAACTATTAATTGGTTGTAAAGATAGTTTATTGAAGGAAAGCAAAATTTCATGGAGTAAAATTTATTTGTTAAACTACATTAATCGTTAGAAGGAAGGAATTGTATATTTTCTTAATTTAAGTTTGTAAGTAACAAAGTGTAAGTTGTGAAATATGACTATAATAAGTGGTTGGGGATGGAAGTAGTATTTGGTTGTTACCCTTGACTATAGAAGTGGAAACATATGTTAAATATGTTAGAGGGTATTCTTGAGATTTTTGGGTAAATTCTAATTAGAGGCGGAATCATAGATTAAATCAAAGACTAACTAAATATAAAAATAATATCAATGGCTTAAAAACCTGAATAACTAATTATAATAGAACCTTAAATATAAGATGATAAAATAAGTGACTAAATAATAACTTATATATATATATATATATATATATATAGTAATTGTATGAACACCAAAATTATATTTATATTATAAGGAATAATGGTAGAGATATACCACAAGTCACAAATTAGTGAATAAGCGGGAAGCTTAAGTAATTTAGGGATCACTAAGAAAATGTATTTCAAAGTACTATTTTATAATAGCTAGAGGCATACAGTTATACTTGATTATACTTGTAAGTAGCTTGATGGTAGGCATGCCTATGTATCCCTAAGCTTGGTTTTATACTACTAACTTACTGTTCTAGATTACAATTATTTATATTGCATGGAATTGATTGATCACCTTTAGTTGGACTTAACAATATTTGAATTGAAACCTTAATTGGACTATATTGCAAGTGTCAAGTAATTAATGAAGTGATTGAGCTTTTCAATAGCACCTTCATTTTGGAATATATCATATATAATCAAATAACAACTTATTACCTTACCTTTCCTAAAGAGCCCTTTAAGGGGCATTTAGGATTCTCCAACCAAATACTAGTTTCCTTGAAAGGAATAGTTGACATGGTTAATTCCTCATCCTTAGTCGAATTAAGTGACAAAAGAGGCAATCACAGTAAGGATGAAGGGGTAGTTCAAAGACAGTTGCAAGAGGAGAGATGTCTCTATTGCCCAAGCTTGAGATGGTCGTAAGCTATTGCAACCCTGCTGAAACTCCTCAAACCTAAATTAGAGCAGGAGAAATTTCTTAATTCTCATGATTAATTGAATAACATTATGTGATAATATTTGTTTGTTGCGTCGCATTTAAATAATTGTTTAATAGCCGTGTTTCTCTTTGATGTATAGTCTTGTATCTTTATCCTAACTTACTAAGCAGTTGATTGCTCATATTCTTATAGATCTTTATACAACTGCTAACTAGCTTATCATGATATAGCTACTTTGAGGTTAGTTGCTATTGAATCTTAGGGAGTGAGAACGTAAAACTGAAGACTAGCTAGACTTTTAGAGGTTTTATTTTAAATTTTTATATTTTATGTTAAACTCAGTAAATGTTTAAATGAATTAAGTTCTTATGTTAGGTACATAATACTTCGGTTACCTGATTTCTAATATATGTTCTAAGACTTTAGTATGTAAAATAATAATATTACCCTATGAATTATTTACCTCAAAATGGGTTAATTGTAAACGTCTTTTGTAAATTGGGTTTAAGATAATGATTAAGTGATTAACTTTTATCTTGAAATGGTTTACGCAATGCTGTAAACACCTAATTTTTTCTCCCTTTTATTAGGTTATTAGGTCTTAAATTAGAAAAATATTCAAAAAAAATAGAAAATTAAAGAGAACTAAAAAAAAAAGAAATTTAGAAAAAATAGGAATTTTAGAAAAGTATTAAAAATATATAAAAATAAGAAAACCCTAAAAATATGAAGTTTAGAAAAAAATATAAAAATTTTCAAAAAATAAGAAAAGCATAAAAAAAATTTGAAATTTGGAAAAAAAAAACACTAAAATTGAAAAAATAAAAGATTCTAGAAAATAACTTTTTATTAAGGTAGATTTTTATTTTTTAATTTGATTTAGAAATTGGGCCGTTGAACCTAGCCTTAGATTTAAATCGATTGAGTCCATATGTGTAATTCAATTGTATATATGGATAAAATACAGGCCAACGGCTTAGTGGTTAAGGATATGGACTAGGCAAGGGATTTAAGTGTGAGGTCTTAGGTTCAAATCATGGCAAAGGCATAGAGACCTTTTTTCCTTTTTTTTATTAATTAACATACTATCACGTGTTAGGATTTGATTGCACCAACTATCATTGGGTTAAGCGGTCTTGCTGATATAGTACCATGTGGCGTGCTACGTCAACTGCCACATGTCATATGATGACACATAGCAAGTCAAGAGTGGTTATACAGTTGACGTGGCATCACATCAGCACTATATTAGCTCTTTCCCTCTTTTTCCTCTTCTTTTCCCTCATTTCCCCCAATTTTCCTGCTTTTTCCTTACCAAGAATAGCTCGAACCCTTCACTTTAGCTTTTAATTTTGTGATTTTGCCTTGCTGAAACATACCAATTAATGGTACAAATTCATCCTCTACATAGCCTACTGTGAATCGAACCCATTAACTCATCTAAATGCAGTCAAAGGAGCATTCAATTTGAGCTTTAAAAATCGAAAAAAAAAACTAATTTTTGGAATTTGCATTCAAATTCAAGTTTTCTTTATTTTCTAGGTTGAATTCAACTATAAATTGGAGCTCATGGATCATCAACAAGCACACACAACCATTCACGAGCAATTCCCAAGCTCCCTTTCTCTCTTATGACCATTTTCTCTATAAACCCCTAAAATTTTCAACCTAATACCTAAAGTAGACCTTAGTGTGCTTAAAGACTATAAAAGTTGATAAGGCTAATTAAGATGAAAACCCTAAGATAACAACCGAAGATTTAATCACATAGAAAACTTTTATACTCTAAATGCATATAAACACTAGAGATTATACTCGAAAGTGATAAAACCCTAATTGCTAATATATTCTTTGTAACATATTAAATCATGCTAAATCAATAGCAAAAGATCGTGATAACTTTCAATTATTTATAAATGTATATAATACTAATTTAATTTACTAGAAACTAGTATATTGCATTATAGATCATATCCATCTTCTAATTATGTAATTAGGTTAGTATTTTGTAAAGTTAGGTGTTTAGTTGATGCTTATGTTACATATAGTAGGTATTTGTACCCTAAATGATACTTTTCATTATAATTACATTAAGTAGCCTACCAAATGATGTGTATAGGATATAAATACCTAAAAAAAGATCTCCTTACCTATTCTTACTAATCATTTCAATAAACTCCATATTTCCTTTCATTTCCTTAATTTTCTTCTCAATTTTCCCTAATTACTTCATTATGTACACTTAGATTACATGTAATTTTAAAGAGTTGTCTAGGTCAACATGTTGACCAAAGTCAAAATAGGTCGTTTACACTCTAGAATTCTCTACTCTTTTCTAAAGAATTCTTTCATTTTTTTCACATGTCTTTTCTTCCCATTTTCTCCTCTTTGCTATCCAACATGAGAACATTATAGACCCCGCTTGTTTCTTCCACAAAAACACAAATTTAGATACAAACAAAACCTTTTCCTTCCCTATTCTCAAACCGTTACTTTTCCTTTCTCCTTATTTCCCTTCAAACTCTTGTATTTACCTTTTTCTTCACTCCTCAACAACTTCCAAACCACTACTCTACATACATAAACTCCTATTTCATATTACAAGGAGAAAAAGGTACAATTTCATTTAATTTTCTAATTTAATAGTTAGTTAGTATCAACCTTATGTTAGTATAGAAAGTTTATGTAATATGTACATATGTGTTTTCGGAAGTAGAAAGCTCCATATTTATGTTTACAAGTGTAGGAAATCCTTATTATCTCGTAATGATCAGGTGATCCTAACGAGAGCTAAGATCTTCTAATCGATTATTACAACTAGAGCGAGTCGTCATAATTAAGTGAGTACCCCTGATAACTCTATACTTGTTTTGTATTTGTAGTTAGTGCACTTAAATTAAATAGTATTAACTTGATGTGTAGGGATTCAAGATATGCATGTGCTTGATACCGATTGCTTACAGTGAAAAATATTATTTAATATAATAATTGAGGATTCGATTATATGATTGATTGTTACATAATTTGGATGGTTTGTGGATATTGATTAATCGCCAAATAATTTGACTTAATTATGTTTGGCTTATCTTAAATTAAAAGGGTTATGCATTATCCATGCATTGCATTACTTATTCTGACCGTCACTTCACGAAGAGATAAAGACAGACCTTATGGAGGTTATTTATATATATTAAAGTATTTCTATATGGAGCACTCATATAACATGGCCTTACCCCAACCTACGGGCTTACTAGGTGATGGAGACGCTAACTATATGGCTAAGGGTTAAGTCTAGAGATCTTTGTTGTAGGGTATGAGTGTGAACTATAGGGGTTGCCTTATTGCTAGGCTTAAGATTTTATGTACTACGGGATTTTTAGAAATGAAAATGTATCTTGTGAAATACGGAATTCAAAGTTATAGTTAAAAAATCCAAGTGCTAAAGGCTAGTCATGATTGGTTCTGATGTATCTCCAAGCCTTTTCTTAGAGAGCATTAAAATCCGATATTATATGCAGCACTAGTCAACTGCACATGTTGTTTGGCATATTGCGTGTAAATGCATTCATATGGTTGTAACAATTTGTTTAATAGCTTGTTTATCAATATGGTACGAGGGATAGCTCACTAAGCTCTTGTAGCTTACCCTCCAATAGTTTTTCTTTTGCAGGTGCTAGATATTTAGGCATAGGTTAAGAGCCAAGCATTGAGTGCATGTATTTATTTATTTTGGAGGTTAGAATTAGAGAAAGATTGTAATGCTTATTTGAGATTTTAAATGTTATTACTACTTATATATTTAGATTTAGTAACTTCAATAAGTTTGAATTTTAATTTTGTACTATTTAATCTTACCATTTGGTAGGGGATATTAATTCTCTACGGTTTTGAAGAATTGTGGAATATTAGATATCCATAATTATTTATATCCTATAATATGTTAATCAATTAACAATTCAACATCCTTAGTAATTAATCATTTAGAGTCTTCCAATATCTAACTTGTAAGGCGGTTTTTATATCATAGGTGCACACATGTTATAGAAATTTTAGGTAATCTTACTAGGCCCTTTTTAGGTTCCTAACATTCTCTTTCTAGCTCACCCTCTCTCTCTTTGAATCCTTTTCTCCTAAGCTCTCCACTACGACCCAACATCATAGTCGTAACCCCCACCTTGTAAACTTTTGAACCCAACTACCCTAGTCCTCCACTGTAGCCTGCAGTTTTACCACCAACTCGCTACCAGCCAAACCCTAACCATCGCCCTTCTCTCTCTTTGAAACACCACCTTCAGCTACCCTTAGCCCAAACTAACCCTACGATTGAACCCAATACACTCCAAAACCCTTACCCCAATCGGCCAACTATGCCTAATAACTCCCTCCAACACCACCCAAGCTCCATCGCCAACTGCGACCTCCAACAAACCTCTAAACCACCTCCAAACTCCATGACACTCGACCTACCCCCCCTCCCCCCCCCTAAGTCTAGTCCCAAACTCACAAATCTGCCCACATCCACTAGAAATTTCCCTCAAATTGTCCTAAACCGTACCCTCTAGTTGTTGTTGTTGTAGAAGTTAGTAGAACCCGACCCAACCCGACTAGACTGGACTAACCCAAGTCTGACTCACTCATCCGACTGTATCCATTCGAAGCTTAATTTTTATTTATTTTTGTTTTTTTTTATTTAATTATTTGTTTTACTTATGTAAATGAAATGAGAAAAAGAAAAAAAGAGAAAAGATAAAGATAAATGAGAAAGATAAAAGGGAAGAAAAAAAGAATAGATTATTTCCTTTTTTAGTTTAGTAAAAAATAGAGAAAAAAATAAGATAATATAAAAAATATAATAAAAAATAAGCAAACAAGTTAATAAATAAAAATTGTTCTTAACACTTAGAAAATTTGATTTTCCAAATATAAAATAAAAATAAATCAACCATTTTTCAAATTAGGATCATTTTGTATTTCCAAAAATAAAAACCAATTTAGGGCTCCTAAGAAATTTTCTTAAATAAATCAAAATGGATAAAAATATAAACCCGGCTGTTTTAAAAACTAAAATCAACTCAAACCACTAAAGTTTTCATTAAAAGAACTATATACGTCTGACTTGAATAGCGGATACGTAAGTACCTATGGGGCGACAATAAAAATGAAGAAACCTTATTTTCCTTTTTTATTTTAGATTACTTCATTTATCCAAATAGGGTAACTAATAACCGAGTTCTGTTTGTTAAAATTGAAAGGTGATTTTTAAGTTTAATTTTAATTTTGGAAAGCCAATGGTACTCATAAAGGTTTAAAATTCCTAACCCTTAAATCCATGATCTTTGGTTTCAAAAAGCTGTTTCAAAAATCGGTTTTTTCATGAACTAATGACTATGTTATAATCAATCCACCCAATTAGTTATAACTTAGCTGTTTTTCCCAACTCTAGTGGGGTGGTGACTCTAAAGTTGTTTTAAAAAGAAACGATTTTTTCTTTAAACTCCAATCGAAGATCAGTATTAAACCGGTAGGGTTTAGTATTGATCAGTTTAGAGAAGACCCTATTTTATAAAGGAATCGGGAGGGTGAAAAACTAGACTCGATAGTTTGGCAACTCCATTAGGGACCTTAAGAGGGTAGCTATTCAACTTTCCAAAATTGAGATTAATCTCTAAAATCACCTTAAATGCAATTTATTTACTTGTTTTTTTTATATAATTGTACTAACTTTTTTTTTCTTTTACAGGTTTGGTTTTTTAATTATTTTGAAGGGGGGCTTTATTTTACTGTATCATGAATACATGATAGATATGATCGAACCCGAACCATCTTAAGACCTTAAGACGGAGAGCTATTGTGTAAGTTTTGGGCGTAGTAGGGCAACCACCGTTCGAGGTTAATTAGGCTACCCTACTTAAACTTTGATATGTCCAAGGAACTATTTTTTGCATTAACATATGAGATCACAGAGTTTAAGGACCATTAGAACCCATCTTTATTCCATACATTTCATGTGATCAATGAATAACTAACAAAGTGGCAACGTTATATATATATATAAAAAAAGGAAAAAAACAAGAAAAATGATACGATCCAAAGTTTCTTTCCCAGTATTCTTCCTAAAATTGATGTACATAGGTGGTCTTTTATATTTTCTTTTCATGTAATTATCCTTTCCCTTATAATTTATGTTTTCTTTGTAATATTTTAGAAATGGCTAGCTCATCCAATGCCAAGGTTTTCACCAAGGAGATTCATGTCCATAAACCTACAAACCTAAAACCCATACTCAGCCAATGTTTCCAAACTTTCAACCTAAGAGAACAACAGTTCATTACCAACAAAATTAAACCTATACTCTCACTAGCCAAGGTAGAGGTTAACATCATGCTAGTAAGGGCCTTAGTCTATTTTTGGGAGCCTAAAGAAGTAGCTTTTCAATTTGGACTACACCTAATCAGCTTAACTCTAGAAGAGTATACCCAACTACTCCAAGCTCCTCCTTTGGATGAAATATACGTCCCAGAGCTCAGCTTCGGCCTAACCTACATTTTTTCAAAATTCTTAGGGATCCGTAAGATTGACATGAATGGGGCCTTAGATGATTGCAACAAATACCCCATCAAGATATGGAATATAGTCCATTAGTTCCAAAATGAACCCAACTCCAACAAACAAGCTCTGTTCCTTGGAGATTGGAAAGAAAATTGAATCAAAGCCTATGTACTAGCAGTATTCGCCATTATCTTGTTTCCAAGTAGGTCCTTCTTATACACTTTAGGGTGATAGAGTTAGTAGCTTAATTTTAGAAAAGGAAGTCTTACATTCCTGCCTTGCTTCCTGAGCAAATAAGGAATCTTAATTTCCTTAAGAAAAGGGGCTATAGAGATCTTAAGTTGAGCATGGCACTATTAATGGTGTGGTTAGTCAGTCACATCAAATGTTTGGGTTAGACTTAATAAGGGGAGCATTCGCCAATAAGATTGATCTTATTAATTATTTCATTGATAATATCAAATTTCTAGAAGAATTCCTTACCCTTCTCTAGATATAGTTTCAACGAGATTTCCGAGTAAAAGACATACTATGAATTGCCAAGTGGAGCAATTACACTAAGATCATATTGATTTGCAAAAATTACCATGCTGTGCCACTGATCGGAATGACTTGGTGTACAGGCTACTACCTAAACAACATGGTGAGACAATTTGGAGGAATCTAAGACATAGTTTACAAACCTTCATTAGAGCCATTCACTCTGAATCTCGAAGAGCCTCACTCTACAAAAAAAGGCATCCAAAATTCACAAGATCAAAGCTTGGTGGGACACCCGGACCTAAGCCCAAACATCAATCTAAGTGAGTTATAGGAGAAGTGGACAAACATCGGGTTACTAAAGAGTATTTATACAATCAACTTCACAACGTATGTACAATGCAATATCGGGCACCAGAAGTCCTTCAACGTTCCCCTGTATGCCCTAACTTTGAAATGGTGACCTATATGGACCAAATGAAAGCTCATATGGAGATCCTCTATGATGAAAAAGACAGATAGGCAAACTTATGCTGAGAGTCTAGACAAATGTCGCATGCCTTAGAACACCAGTTGAAGATGACCCAGAAGAAAATTCAAGAGTTTGAAGAAGTAATTAAGCATGACCAAAAGAAGAAGAAAATGTCATCTACCTATAAAAAAAATTAATATAGATGAATTTGTACCTTTTCCTTTCTTTCATGTAATAAGACTCCAAGAATTCAAAGATAATAAATAACTTATCGTTCTGTTAATTATTCGTTGATTCTCTCCTTTCCATCCGTATGGCTCATTTACATTTTTTAAAAAATAAAATAAAAATATCTGTATATTAACTTGTTGAGAAGTAGTTTTATCCAGGTTGCCAAGATAGCTCCCAAACATCAAACCCTCTAAAGAAGCCCTATCAAAACAAGGTCTCAAACCAAAATGGCCAACCAAGGAAACGACAATACCAACACCAACAATGGCAATGTCAACCCTGAGGTTATCAATCCCACTAATCTAAGGTTCTAGTCTTTGGAATAAACAGTGGAGAAGATTGCGAATCAACTGAATTTTCTCGCTAATAGCATCTCTTTGCTTAGGTCTACAACTCTATCAAATGAAGAAAGTTCCAAAGCTCGATACGGAAAGAATGTTGATGCCCTGCCCCTTAAAGAAGCCTACCCTAAGGTCAATTAAGGCTTTGAATCCTTTGCAATAGAAGGGGTATTTCTAAAGGCCAACCTAACTTTTCAGCCGAATACTTACTCATTCTTGATCAACATAAAGCTTGAAGCTAACTAAGATAGATTGAAAGAGCTTGAGAAGTAGCTAACTCAACAAATTACCAAAAAAAAAATGAAAATGCTCAAGGGGTATGATGGATTTGAGCTTGTTGGCATAACAAACTTCTCTACCTGTGATTATAGAAGCTTCCTAGAAAAGTTTAAAGTACCTAACTTCGAAAAATACAACGAAACTGGATGCTCTAAGCTACACACCCAGCTGTATGTACACAAGATGGGTAAGTATGTATAGTATGACTAACTCATGGTCTAGACCTTTTAGGACAGCTTGATTGACTCTACCTTGACCTGGTACACTCAGTTGGACCTGAATTAGGTGAATTCATGGGAGAAGCTGGCTAGAGCATTCTATGAGCAATATAGACGTAACATTGAAGTAGCGCCAACAATGATTGATTTGGTTGCCCTAAGGAAGAGGCATAATGAATCCTTCAAAGAATATGCTCAAAGGTGGAGGTCCCTAACAGTAGGGGTATCTACCCTTAAGACTATGAAAGAGCTGACCGCAACTTTTATTAACACTCTTGAGAGGCCTCATTTCACTCACCTGATCAGACAAACCTCTTCTAGCTTTGCAGAAGTAGTGGCAGTGAGATGTCAAATTAAGAATGCTATTTCCTCTAGCAAGCTGCAAAAGATAGTAGATAGAAGACTGCCCTTTGCTAAACCCATCACTAATAAGCTTAGAGAAGCTACTATCAACATGATCAACTTGAATGTAAAGCCTAACTCTCGGGTTTTTTTTTTCAGGATAAATCCCCTACCAACTCAACAGTAATTCAAAAGCCAACCACAGGTTAGCAGAACCCTGAGACAGTTCACCAAAATACTTGTTCCACTTAGTTAGGTACTTGAAAAGTTAAGGAGAGATAATCTGCTCCATTTTAAGGCCCCCATTGAAAGGTATAGGCCGAGGTTTTTTTTTATCCTAATGCAAGATATTAGTATCATTTAAGGTAGGTAAGCCATTCAACTGACTCATGTTGAAGGTTGAAAAACAAAATCCAAGACTTGATTGATGAAGGTATAATACAATTGCATTTTATGGAGGCTCCTACCCCAAACGTCAACAATAACCCACTGCCAAACCATAGACCCATCATCAATATGATATCTTCCATCAACATGATCAGTCATAACCAAGAACCAATAGCTTATAGATTCTACAAAAAAAAGAAGTTCCACAAGTTGAAAGGTATACCTTCCATGTGCCTGTGGCCCCCGAAAATTATAAAGCTTCCCCCCTTAGCTACTAGGCAATAAACCAAGGGCAATCAAGCTCACTTGTAAGGGGGATCACTCGCTTCAGTAAAACCTATGATCCAAGTGAAGACTTGAAAAAGAAGGTCATGTTGGAAATGCCAAGCACTGAACAAGCTGAACATAAAGAAAGATTAACTGACTTCACCAAGATGATCAAGTCTAGCGAGCATAAAATAATGGACCAGCTCGCTAAGACTCGAATACAGATATCCCTCATGAGTCTATTGATGGCATTAAACCCACATCGAGAAGCTTTATTCAGAATACTAAGGGAAGTAAAGGTCCCCTGTGAAATCCTAGTTGAAAGGATTGGCTCTATCACCAATTCCATCCTCATTATGGATCAAATTTCCTTCTCCATCAAGCAACTAGGTGAAGAAGGTACCCAGTACACAAAGCATCTATTCATAATAGAGAGGATAAATAACATCATCATGATAAGAGTCCTCATCGATAATAGGTCATCTATAAATGTTTGTCCTCTAGCTACCCTGGATCTATTGGGCATCGATACGACTGCTATCAAGCTAAGTTTGATAATAGTAAGAGCTTTTGATGGATCTAGGAGAGAAATAATAGGGGAGATCGGCTTTCCAATAGATATCAGACTACAGATGTTCAAAATCCCATTCTAGGTTTTGGACATTCCAAGGACCTTCAATCTGTTATTGGGAAGGACTTGGATACATTCGGTAGAGGCCATACCATCAAGCCTTCACCAAAAAGTTAAGATCATTTCTAACAACCGAGTTATCACAATTCTGGGTGACTAAGATTATAAAATCTACAAAGAGCCCTATATTGGTACGAAAGGACTTCAAATGTTTGATGAGGTGTGCATGATCACTAATCAGCAAAAGGATGAGAGGCCAAAATTCAAATAAGGCCAATTTGGGACCTATGGTCTAGGATACATTCCGACCCCGATGGAAAAGTAGTAAAGAATGCAAGCCAGAGGTAGAAAAGGTGACAGGCTATATCATACTCCAATGGCCTTCCCCCTATTGTTAGAAACTTTCATCCAGGCCGAATCCTAAAACTCAAAGCCCACTAAAGAATGTACTTCTAATAGAAATGAAGGGGCTGGCCTATCCAACAAATCCCAAGACTTAAATAATTAGTTTTCCATCCCTATGAATAACAATAAGTCTTCCCTAGGGTAAAAGATAAATCATGATCTAGTATTTCATAAAATTTTGTAATAAATTACCTTTGTTCTTCAAATGATTGTACTTGAAAGAGAGTTCTCCTAAATAAAATTGGTTTCTTTTCCCTTTACTTCGACCTTACTTACATTTTTCCTTTCACATACTTTTCTTTTTCTCCAGATCCTACGATCCTAGAGGCCATGGATACCTTGTGCAAATAGGTGATGAAAATATTGATATCACTCTCGGCCCTATTGGGTTAGTTGTCAAGAGTAATGTTAATAACCATAATGATGTGCAAAAAAGCTAGCAAAAACATAAAATGAGTAGAATTTCCATTGACGAGCCAACATAGATGATTAATGTTGGGACCAATGACAACCTTAAGGTATTGAAGATCGAGGAAAATCTGAAAGAAGATCAAAAGGCAGAGATGACCACATTACTATCCAAATACCAAGAAGTTTTCACATGGTCTTATGAAGACATGCCCAGATTAGATTCATTGATCGTAGTTCATCGTTTACCTACACAAGAGAATATCAAACCTAAGAAACAAAAGTTAAGAAGATTCCAACTAGATGTTCTATTGAAAATCAAGGAAGAAGTCAAAAAATTATTGGAGGTCGATTTTATTGAGGTATCTAATTATCTTAAGTGGGTAGCTAACATCATGTTAGTAAGAAAGAAGAATGGAAAAGTCAAAGTATGCGTGGACTTTCGAGACCTTAATTAAGTAACCCCTAAAGATAATTTCCCTTTGCCTCATATCGATGTCTTGGCTGATAACATAGCTAGAAACTATATTTTCTCTTTCATGGATGGATTTTCTAAGTATAACCAAATCCAAATGGATGAAGATGATGAAGCCAAGACAACATTCATCATAACTTGGGGCATATTTTGCTACAAAGTAATGCCTTTTGGACTCAAAAATGCTGAAGCAACTTATCAAAGGGCCATGGTAGCAATCTTTCATGACATGATGCACAAAGAAGTTGATGATATGATTGCTAAGTCCAAAGAAGGAGAAAATCATACGCAAAATTTGAGGAGATTGTTTGATAGGTTGAGAAAATTCCAACTAAAGCCCAACCTATAGAAATGTACTTCAGAGTGACCTCAGAGAAATTATTGGGTTTTATAATCAACCAAAAGGGCATCGAAGTGGAACTTGATAAAATCAAAGCAATAGTTGACTTGCCTTCGCCATGCACACTTAAAGAAATCAGAGGTTTATTGTGCAATTTAAACTATATAGCCCTATTCATATTCCAATTCATAGATAAATTCTATCCTTTGTTTAAGTTGTTAAAAAAGAATGCTAAGATCAACTGCGATGAAGAGTGCAAGTAGGCCTTTACAGCAATCAAAGAATAACTTATGAACCCTCCAATTCTGGTAACTCAAAAACCTGGGAATCCTTTATTCCTATACATGACAATATTACTAAAATCCATAAGGTACGTGCTTGGCAAAAAAGATGAAGAAAGGAAGGAATGGGCTATATACTACTTGAGTAAAAAATTCACTAAAGGGGAGCAGACATATTTAGAAATTGAAAGTACCTACTAGGCTTTGGTCTAGATAATACATTGGCTCAGACAATATACACTTTATTACTAAGTTAAATTACTGACTCAACAAGATACCCTGAGGTACTTAGCAAATAAACCGGCCCTAATTAGTAGAATCTCAAAGTGGCAAATGTTGCTATCAAAATTTGACATTACGTATGTGAACCAGAATTCAGTCAAAGGGCAAGCTCTAGCAGATCAATTAGCAGAAAATCCCTCCGATAGCACTCCCCAAGAGGTGCAAGTCAATATCCTCGATAAGGATGTCTTAGCGATTAAGGGAAACTCTAATAAAGGAGAAGATGACGAGCCACCAAAATGGAAAATGTTCTTTGATAGTGCAGCCAATGTGTTTAGGTGTAGAATTGGGGCAATATTAATATCCCTTGAAGGTATTTAATATCATGTAGCCATAAGACTCGTTTTCCCATACACTAATAATATTACTAAGTACGAAGTATGCATCATGGGACTTAAGATGGTCCTAGATAAAGTCATTCAAGAATTAGAAGTGTATACGGACTCTTTACTCATTATTGGCCAAGTTCGAGGAGATTACGAAACTAAAGATCCTAAACTAGTGCCTTATTATTAGCACTTGATTGAATTGATGGAGAATTTCAAAGAAATCACCTTTAATCATGTGTCAAGACTCAGAACCAATTTGTTGATGCCTTAGCCACACCAACATCTATGATCCAGATATCTAGTGGAGTGGAGATTCAGCCTCTTATTATTAAAATTGAAGCCAAGGCCACCTTCTGCCTAACAATCAAGGGTATGAACGACCAAAAACTGTGGTACCATTATGTTAAGACATTCCTATAACAAGGCACATACCTTGAAGAGGCCGATAAAAAGGATAGAAAGATGATTAGGATATTGGCCACTCACTTCTTAGTAAGCAAGTCCACCTTATATTGACGCTCATTTGACGGTACACTTTTAAGGTGTGTAGATGATAAATAGGCTAAAAATTTAATGAAAGAAGTACATGAAGGGGTATCTGGCCCTCACATGAACGGATATATGCTGGCAAAGAAAATTATAAGGCTAGGGTATTATTGGTCAATAATGGAAAGTGATTGTATCAAACATGTTAGGCATTGTCACCTATGCCAAGTTTATGCGAATAAGATAAAGGCCTTACCTCAAGAACTGCATGCCCTTTCAGTACCATGGCAATATGGGGCATAGATATCATTAGCCCAATCACTCCAAAAGCGTCCAATAGGCATCACTTCATACTAGTCGCCATTGACTACTTCAACAAATAGGTTGTGGCTTCGTCCTACTTGAAAGATACTAAAAGGGTCATAGTTAAGTTCATCAAGAGAGACATTTTGGCCTAATGCAGGACTCCGAAAACAATTATCACTAACAATGGCACTAATCTCAATAATAAGCTTATGTTAGAATTGTGCAAATAATTCCAGATCATTCACAGGAACATTACTGCTTATCGACCCCAAATGAATGGAGCTATTGAAGCAGCCAACAAAAACCTCAAAAGAATCATTGAAAAAATGGTTGTCACATATAAGGACTAGTATGAGATGTTACCATTCGCACTCATGGCCTATCGGACTTCCATTAGAACGTCGATTAGGGCAACACCATACTCTTTGGTATATGGAATTGAAGCGGTGTTACTAGTAGAAGTTGAGATCCCGTTGCTTAGGGTACTATCAAAAACTCAATTGGATAAAGCTAATTAGGTAAAGAAATGCATCGAGAAGTTGAATCCGATTGATGAAAAGAGATTGACAACCCTTTGTCATAATTAGTGTTATCAATAAAGGACGGCTTGAGCCTTCAATAGAAGGGTACGACTCCGGAACTTCAAAAAAGGAGATTTGGTGTTGAGGAAAGCTCTCCCCAACACACAAGATTCCAAAGGGAAATTTGCTCCCAATTACAGAGGTCCTTATGTTGTAAAGCAAGTATTATCGAGAAGAGCTTTGATATTGTCCCAAATGGATGGTCTAGATTTGAGAGACCATGTAAACACTAATGCTGTAAAATTATACTATCCATAAGAAGTTAATGGAAATTTTACTCAAAACACGAAAATACCAGTCATTTTGAATGTCATTGTGGTCTAATTTTCATTATATACAAGCAAATTTGGTTTCTTTAGCCATTGTCATCGTTAGAATAATCACCCTCTCCATGGAAAGGTTTAATTCCCTCTAATCTATTTAATCAAACTCATATACTGCAAACACAAGAGGAGTTAAGGAATGAGATCTAGAACATTGGTAATTAACAAAATTATTTAAAATACATTGTTATAAATTAATCCCCTTCGATGGGGATTTTTATTGTCTATTTTTTTCAAGGGAATGCAAAACTCAAGTAAACAATCACAGCAGATGAGAATAAGGCTTCTAGTTCATAAAAGTTCCAAAGAGACAAAAATAGTGGATGGCTTTCTATATCAGGTTAACTTCCAAAAGAGCCAACGAGGTTTTAAACGTTTTGTATCAAGAGCATCTAGGTTGATAACAAAGGACAAAAACATGAGTCAGTAATTTCTAATGGAGCTTTTCGAAAAGTTTTGACAATTTTGGGCGTTATTGATAAAGACTAAGTATTTTCACATAATGTTAGCATGCCGATTTTTTAATCTTGCACTTACATTTAGATTTTTTTTTTACTTCCAACCATCTTTTTAAACTAACTTATAATACATTCACTTTCTATATTTAGTGTTTAGCTAACCTTTAAAGACACGATCCTAACTGGGTTCATCCTTCTAATCTATAAGGCACTTCCATTCTATTCACCAAATTTTTCTCAAATAAGTCCATAGGGCACTTCCTTTCGCTAAGTTTTCCCTTCGTAAGCCCATAAAGTACTTCTCTTAATTGGTTTCTTTTGATACAACACAAAGTTTAGGGTTGCTAGTCCCTAGGAGATGCTCCCACTTAGGTTAATAAGCCTTATGAAGTACGGCTAGGATTTAGATCAATCTCATTTTAGGGTTGCTAGTCCTCGAGAGATGTTTCCTCCTCGGTTAGTAAGCCTAGTGAGGTATGACTAAGTTTTAGATCGATCCTAGTTTAGGGTTGCTAGTACTCGAGAGACACTTCTGCCTAAGTTAGTGAGCCTAATGAGATATAACTAAGTTTTAGATTGATCCCAGTTTAGGGTTGCTAGTCCTCAAGAAACACTCCTGCCTAGGTTAGTGAGCCTTGTGAGGCACGGTCAGGTTTTGAATCGATCCTAATTTAGGGTTATTAGTCATCGAAAGACATTCCCGCCTAAGTTAGTGAGCCTTGTAAAGTACAAATAGGTTTTAGATCGATCTCATTTTAGGATTGCTAGTCCCCAAGAGGCGCCCCCACCTAAGTTAATGAGCCTTATAAGACACGATTAGGTTTTAGATCGATCCCATTTTAGGGTTGCTAGTCCCCGAGAGACGCTTTAGCTTAAGTTAGTAAGCCTTGTGAGGTACGACTAGATTTTAGATTGATCCCAGTTTAGGTTTGCTAATCCCCGAAAGATGTTCCCTCCTACGTTAGTGAGCCTTATGAGGTACGGCTAGGTTTTAGATCGCTCCTATTTTAGAGTTGTTAGTCGTCGAGAGACGCTTCCGCTTAAATTAGTGAGCCTTATGAGGTACAACTAGGTTTTAGATCCATTTCAATTTAGGGTTACTAGTCTCTAAAAGATGCTCTTGCTTAGGTTAGTGAGCCTTATGAGGCACGACTAGGTTTTAGATCAATTTTAGTTTAGGGTTGCTAGTCTTTGAGAGACGCTCTCACTTAAACTAGTGAGGCTAGTAAGGCATGACCTAGTTTTAGATCAATTCCAACACAAGAACGTTTTAGTCTTTGAGAGACGCTCTCACTTAAACTAGTGAGGCTAATAAGGCATGACATAGTTTTAGATCAATTCCAGCATAAGAACGTTTGTCTCTTAAAGATACTCCCACCTAAGTTAGTGAGCCTAAAGATGTACAACCAGGTTTCATTTCTTAGTCCAAATCGATTTCAAGATAGTTATTTAGTCATCCTAGGGGTAAAAATAGTGTCCGTTTTGTTTTTTTGGTAAAGTTTTGCTCAAACTTTACCACAAAGAGGAGCAACTGTAGATAGCTAATTTTTTCCTCCTTTTATTTTCCAAATTAGGTTATTGGGTCCTAAGTTAGAAAAAAAAAAAGAATATTAAAGAAAACTCAAAAAATGAAGAAATTTAGGGAACAAAATAGGAATTCTAGAAAAGTACAAAAAAATAGAAAAATAAGAAAACCCCAAAAATATGAAGTTTAAAAAAAAACAAAACTTTTAAAAAAAATAAGAAAAGCATAAAAAAATTTGAAATTCGAATAAAAAAAAACACAAAAATTGAAAAAATAAAAGATATTAGAAAATAACTTCTTATTAAGGTAGATTATGGGCTGTTGAGCCTAGGCTTAGATTTAAATCTAGTCTAGACTGACCGAGTTCATATGTACAATTTGATTGCATATATGGACAAGACACAGGCTAACGGCCTAATGGTTAAGTATATGGACTGAGCATGTGGTTTGGGTATGAGGTCTTAGGTTCAAATATTAACAAAGGCTGGAAGGCCTTTTTTCTTTTCTTTTTTTTTATTTAACTAATACACTACTACATGTTAGGATCTTATTGTGCCACATATCCTAACACATAGCAATGTCGGGTTTGGTGGTCTTGCTAACGTAGCGCCATGTGGCCTACCATGTCAGCTACTATGTATCACATGATAACACATGACACATTGGGAGTGGTTGGCATGGCTAACGTGGCACCACGTCAACATTTTCCCTCATTTTCCTCCCGATTTTCCTCCTTCTTCCTTCTCAAGAACAACCCGACCCCCTCACTTTAGCCTTTGATTTTGTGTTTTTTCCTTACTGAAACATACCAATTAATGATGCGAATTCATCCTCTACATAGCCTACTACGAATTGAACCCATTAACACGTCCAAATGTAATCAAAGGAGCATTCAATTTGAGTTATAAAAATCGAAAAAAAAAAACGATTTTCTAGAATTTGCATTCAAATCCAATTCAACCTTTCCTTACTTTCTAGGTTGAATTCGACTATAAATTAGAGCACATGGATCATCAACGAGCTTACATAACCATTTATGAGCTATTCCCAAGCTCCTTCTCTCTCTCACAACCACTTTGTCTCTCTAACTCACTCTCTCTCTCTTTGAATCCCTCTTTCCCAAGCTCTCCACCTCGACTCAACATCACGGCCGTAACCCTCACCTCGTAAGCTCCTGATCTCGATTACCTTAGTCCTTCGCTATAGCCTGCAGTGTCGCCACCAACTTGCTACCAACCAAACCCTAACTACCACCCCTCTCTCTCCTCGAACCACCACCTTCAACTACCCTCGGCCCAAACTAACCCTATGGCCAAACCTAACACACTCCAAAACCCTTACCCAAATCGACCAACCATGCCCAGCAACTCCGTCTAACGCCACCTAAGCTCTACTGTCGACCACCACCTCCGACAACCTTCTAAACCACCTCTAAACTCCATAGCACTCAGCCTACCCCACCCCCCCTCCCCCCAAGTCTAATCCCAAACTCAACCCTCACCCACCAAAAATTCCCCTCAAATAGTCTTGAACCACACCCTCCAAAAACCGCTGTTTATTAAAGTTAGTAAAACCTAAACCGACTCGACCGATCTAACCCAACGACCCGGATCCGAACCAAGTCTGACCCACTCATCTGGCTGTATCCATCCAAAGATTATTTATTTATTTATTTTTATTTAATTATTTGTTTTACTTATGTAAATGGAATAAGAAAAAGAACAAAAAAAGAAAAACGAGAAAGATAAAAGGGAAGAAAAAAAAAAGAATAGATAATTTCCTTTTTTAGTTTAGCAAAAAATAGAGAAAACAAAAATAAATAAGATAATATAAAAAATATAATAAAAAATAAGCAAACAAGTTAATAAATAAAAATTGTTCTTAACACTTAGAAAAATTGATTTTCTAAATATAAAATAAAAATAAATCAACCACTTTTCAAATTAGGATCATTTAGTATTTCCAAAAATAAAAACCAATTTAGGGGCCCCATGAAATTTTCTTAAATAAATCAAAATGGATAAAAAAGTAAACTCGGTTGTTTTAAAAACTAAAATCAACTCAAACAACTAAAGTTTTCATTAAAAGAACTACGTATGTCTGACTCGAATAGCGGGTACGTAGGCACCTACAGGGCAACGATAAAAATAAAAAAAACCTTATTTTCCTTTCTTATTTTAGATTACTTCATTTATCCAATTAGAATAATTAATAACCAAGTTCTGTATGTTGAAATTGAAAGAGGATTTTTAAGTTTAATTTTAATTTTGGAAAGTCAATAGTACCTATAAGGGTTTAAAATTTCTAACCCTTGAATCCATGATCTCTGGTTTCAAAAACTGTTTCAAAAATCAGTTTTTTTTTTGTGCATTAGTGGCTATGTTATAACCAATCTGCCTAATTGGTTATAACTGAACTGTTTTTTTTTACTCCGATTAGGTGGCGACTCTAAAGTTGTTTTAAAAAGAAACGTCTTTTTTTTTTAAACCCTAGTCGAGGATTAGTATTAAATGGGTAGAGTTTAGTACCGATTGATTTAGAGAAGACCCTATTTTATAAAAGAATTAAGAGGGTAAAAAACCAAGCTCAACAAATGCTATTATGATTCTACTACTTCAGGGCATGATAAGGTGCCTAGTGGTTAGAAGCTTTAACTATTGCACCATGGACGTAATTGCAACATTAGTAAAACTCCCCTCATCAATAGCTAATGCAAATAATTTCCCCTTCAACTTACAAGTTGTATAGAAAAGATTCTCTTGATACTCATCTTCTAATGATGGTAATGTGCTTAGCACCCTCCTCAAAACAAGGTTATAGAATTGCCCTTGCTCAACATCTCTTCATTTGCACATAATATTTCAAGGTTTGCTTTCTCACCTAAATCTTCAATCACTTCATCCTCATCAACATCCGGTGTGCCTTAGAGCTCAATTATCACTAAAACTTACCATGGTATATTTGAACTAAAATGGGTCCTTCGAGATATGAAAGAAAATTAGAGGAAAATGGTCTATAATCGAATAAGTGTAGCTAGCATGAAGTTGCTCGGAGGATGTGATTCACCAACAAATACAACACGACTTAACACCTCACTTGATATGACAAAAAACTTGATGTTAAGATCCACCCGCTACTAATCCTGAGCTATTAGGCAAGATTAGATAAGAGTGTATGAAATATGGACTTAGAGAGGGTTGTTTCGCAAGAATAGAATATTTAGTATTAAAAATGTAAGTTGTCTATGGCTTACAAGAGAAAAGGACAATTTATAGTAAGTCCTTAGAACAACATTATAAATAAAGAAATTACAAAAAAGTATATACAAAAAAAGGGATTTATAGTACATACAAAAAAAGGTAAAAGGGACAAAAAACCAAAAATGGAAAAGTAGTACAATGTCAAACGAGGTAGATAGGTAGCAATGCAATATTGGTCACATACGACTATTCTCTTAATATAACAGGTGAGAGGGGTCAAAATGTTGTGATAATAAAGAGGCCGGGATGAGAGAGATGGTAGCATGCTAAGAAAAAACTATTCGGCCGTTTAAAAGAGTCTCTCGTTTCTTGGAAAGAACTTCTTGGTTCTTGGCAACGGTTGGTCAGATTGCTCAGCATGAGGTCCTCAGCAAGGGAATGGTTGACATTATAACTACCAAGTATACAGATTAACGTATAACAATTCGGGGAGCTCAAGGAGTTTTTTCACATTCCTTCGATGTAAACTTTCTTGTCATTAGTAGGTTGCCGAGAGAAAATTCACCAAGTGAAGGATTAGAATCCTCAGAGCCGTATGCAAGTAATAGGACCATTGGTCAGCAGTTGATCAACATCTCAACTTCTACAATAGGCATCTCTCCCTTCAATATCGAAATCATCCTATTTAGGCACTATGTAAGCATTTCTCTAAATCTTAGTTACTTAAAACATTGGATTTGGCTTGTATTTCAACTTGAATTCTAACCTTGGTGCATTCTCCACTCACCTTCATTCTCTATGGCTTTATTCTTCTAATTTCCCCTCCATCCATCTCTTTTAACTCCTAAATCATTTCCTTTACTTAACTCAACTCTCTCATGATCACGGGCCTCGGTTTATGAAGATTAGGTAAGTGATATTAATTAGCTAGGTTGAAGATAGTAAGGGTTGTCATGCCTCTATATTTATACATTCTTTACAATCCAAATGGATTCAATAAGTTGGTTGATTTGATTGGTTCAACTTTGTCAACACTCGGTATAGGTTAGTTCAATTGTAAGATGCACCTGCTAACTTATCTAATCATAATAAAGAGTTGAGGTTGGCAATATCGGACTAGGATTGAGCTTAGAGCTTCCTGGCTTAACTATGAGTCGATAGACATTGATAAGGCACGCTTTGGGAATTTATAAAGGCCTTAAGATAAGAAGAGACCCTTAACCTTGGTTGCTTAGCCAGGATTCTTCATACGAGATTCTAGTGTATATGTACTCGAGCTTTGGTGATCAAATGGAGTACATGGTTCATATCACTTGGTCAATCGACTTACTTCGATTCAAGGAAATTTCTAAACAGTGATTACAAATATCAGTCAATTGATTAATAAATTGGGTAAACTCAACAAATGTAAAATGATAAGCTAAAACAAAAGAAGAAATTAATTATTTGGTTCATTGATCATGGGATAAAGTGGTAGTGAAGATCATGGAAAGCCCTTCTATAAAAATAAAGATAGCATCTACCAGTTTGCTAGTTGTGCTTATGATAGATATTTTGCAATATATATATATATATATATATATATGTGTGTGTGACTATATAATATAAACTAATAAGAGGCTTCGAGTAATTGATATGTGTTAACATAGAACCATATAGGTAGACACTTTTGAAACCTAACTTTAGGGCCATATCCTGCACAATAAAATCCTAGAGGCCCGGTCTATACATTTAGAATTAATTTTAGGAATACACTCCATACTTTCAAAAACAACTCTAGAGATCTACTCCAGACTTTCAAAATTGAGTCTAGAGAACACTATACGTTTGCACACTCAAACTAACTCCAGAAAACATTAAGGGTCCATAGTTTCAAATATGACTCTAGAAGGTACATGGGTTTACACTTTTAAAAACCAACTCTAATAGTCCAATTCCCCGTAATCGTTGGATAGTCCTCCGTAGCCAAGTTATAATTAAGCTAATTATGCTGTGGCGTATATTTGCTGGTTGAATAAGTTGTTAAATTTATTAAATTATATGCATAACTACATATGTAAACCTATTTATTGGCTCACTGCCGAGTGGAATGAATGAAATTAACTATGCCAACGTGCGGATTTTCCATCTAGTGTCATATGCTTTTGACTGTCTCTTAATAAAGAAATACAACATTTGGAACGCAAGATTCATTTCAGTCATATTTATAAATGATGAATAAACTTCTGCAAAGAGAACATGATTCCACTATCTAAAAATTATTTGGATCCGTATATTATGCAAAGAAATGATATTTGATAGCCTTTACAGTATGGCCAAAAAGGAAAAAATAGCTATCACAGCCTTATAGGGCTTTCCTCGTCAACTGAAGTTGGTTTAACTTATAAATTACAGTCATGCATATCCATTAGCAAAAAGTAAGCTCCGTATTACAGATGCACTTGCAAATCAGAGTTACTCTTAACTATTTGTATAATATATTTCTCTCACCAGTAGAGTTGAATAAATCATATATAGTTAAATGCACACAGAAAAAGGAGGATATGACGAATTGAATTAAAAGCCCTTCCCTTTTTTATTATATTTCAAAGTTGACTAGCATTAGATAATTTTTACTTTCGTTTCTGAGAACGTCTGATAATGGACAAACATAGAAAGCAAGGATTAGGGTAAGCTATAGTTTGAATTTTGGGTTTTATAATAGAAGGCAAGTATAAAAGTAGAGTTAGAGTAAGGATCGATTTTAAATCGTGAATCAATTTGGAACAGTTCCGATCTGGTAGGCCGGTCGAACCATCCTGGCGAACTGTTAAACTTTAAGAGTCTAGGTAATTCAAGAAGGCAGAACCACCTAGCCTAATTGATTCATCCTCTTGAAAAGAAAAAAAGAAAAGAGAAAAAAAAAAAAGAAAAAACAAAGAGATCACTAAGTTGAAAAAAATAATTTAATAATATCTAATAAGTTATTGTACATCAAATCTACTTTATTTGCAATAGAGAAGGATAATTTTTTTTTAAATAATATCATTAAATTAATTATAGATGACTAATTATAAGTTAATTATATATTAAGGATAGATAGAAAATTTAATTTCACTTAATATAAGTCATTTTTATAAAACTTATTAAATATTAAGGATTTGAATATGAGAAAAAAATAAAATTTGAAGAAAAAAATAAAAAAGTTGAAATCGCATTAAGTTGAAAATTAATAAAAAAAATTTGAAATTATTAACTATTAGTAAACTAAAAAAAAAGAGAGAGAAAGAAAATCATATTATTAAAAATTATTAATATATTAAAAAATTAAATTTATAAAAAAATTAAATAAATAAAAAGTTCAAGGGTCTCGAACCAACCCTCGAACTACCATGCTTAGTGAATTGACTCAGAACTATCAACTTATGAGTCAATCACGATTTACTGTATTACCAACTCGTGAATCGGTAATTTAGAGTTAGTTCAGCTCGATCCCCACCATATGTTTGATGGATGAGCATATGGATAGACAATAGCTAGACATAACACATGCACATAAAGGTGAGCAAATTAGAGGCGTAGAATCTAAAAGTGAATTGAACATACAGTAATTCTTAAGATATGTTTTAATTTTTTAGTTAAAATTTTTTGGTTAATTATGTAGAAGCAAAACATCATTTGAGTAAAAAGTTACAATTTTCATGTATATAAATGATATATTACATCGGTGGAAAACTATTTTCAAAGAGAGTAAATGGAAATAAATATTTTTTTTTCCCTTGAAAGATAATTAATTTGAGAAAAATTGTGTCATGTACTTCAAAGATCTTTGTTAAGAAGTTAATGAGTGAATTTGTTCGCATCTACATATATTTGTTTGTGGATGAAATCTCTATTCAATGTAGAAATGTACGAAAAATTATTCCATTCGCCTTTAATAACGATTGAATAAGCAATTAAGGGATTAAATATATTTGTTTCATCTATTTCCCTTATCTATATTTGTTTTTGTATTTATTCTATATTGGCTCTATATCTGTTATACAACTGTCCATTTCTCCTATCCATATCTATTCCATATTTGTTTTATATTAGCTCTATATCCCTTGTATGTTTGGGCATTTGCTCTTCTGATAGCTTTATGATCAAAGCAATGGTAAATAGATTTGACAAAGGATAAGCCAAAAAGTACTCCATCTGGTTTTCGTTGTTGAACCAGAATACGAGACAACCTCTAAAACCACCTTAAGAGCTAAGGATGCAAGCAACTAGACCATGTGGATGCATCAGAGAGAGAGAGAGAGAGAGAGAGAGAGATTTCAATTTGGTTTCATTTCGAGGGAGCACCCATGTTGTTTGACATTTCCAAGGTTCCTCTCCCTGAAAACAAGGACATTCAGAGAAGAAAAGTTCACTAAATATGCAACTCATGCACCCTAAAAGCAGCCCATTTGCAATTAAATTAATGTCTTCACTAGCCAAACTGTCATAAGGAAAGGAAAAAGAACAAAGCAACCTAAGTTTTTATCTATACTTTCGTTGATTCTTAAACCATCCACAATATTCATATGGCGAATGATAATTCCGGAAACCAGCACGGGGCTTCTTGAATGCTCTCTAACAGCAATTCAACACCTTCGATATATTCTCAATTCATGTGGTAGGGACAATAGTTGTTAGACACATAATATCATCCAGATATTGGAAATTTTTCCTTTCAATATTTTGATCAGTATAAATTTGTTATTCTTGTGCTAACACCTCAAGGAAAGAGCGAGATAGAGCTGAGAGCTCTTGGGTTATGAGAGGCATCCTTGATATATCATTACCAAAGTATAAACAGATGTTTGTTAGTATTAACATGTTATACAAACAGATTAGTAGTAGGTAATTAAGTTTCTAAAATGTGAGAGTATGAAGGATATTTTTTCAAAAAATACCTATTATATCACCAACATGTACTCACCACATATCCATACATATAGCATATTAATATTAATAAATCATTTTTTCTTTTGGTTGAGGAAAAAAATAAATTTTTCTCTTCAAACTTACGAGTATTTGCTTTCCTTTGAAGTAAAACTCTCTTTTGGAGGGTATGAATTATAGAAAAAAAAAAAAAAAACTCTGAATTTCGTAGTTGCAAACCATTAATGAAGAAAAATATACATCTCCTTTGGACTGAGTACGACAAATAAACAATATTATGGATGCTTAAAATACATTTTTCTGAGGAATCTCACGTGTTCGTGGCTAGACAAGCTTAAAGCATCATGCAAATGGTCAATGGATCCAAGTCTCAACAAATCAACCTCCGATTTAGCCTGTCTTATGTTGAGTGGGAAAGAATCTTGTACAGCAAGGACAACCTAGCTGTCATGCCCCCCAATCCTCATCAACTTGAAATGTATGCTTATTCATATAACTGTTGTTGTTCAACTTTCATGGATAATCATAATTCACAAAACCAGCACCTAGTATCAAAAAGAATTGGTGAAGTTTTCCTGTCTTGTTTTTGTCCCCGTTCGTGTCCCACCATTCACACACTGTCAGTAAATTACAATTAACCCCTTTTTGGATGAGAATTGGAAGCACTATATATATATGCTCAATGTGGAGACTGGAGAGAGTGAAACACAAGCGAATTAAGCTACAACTCCAAAAAAAAAAAACACTCCAGAGAGGTTATTTCCACATAGTCATCATCATGAACAACAAGGTCAATGATATAGCTAGTCCGATTCAAGGAAAGTATTACAATGGCAGGCTTATTCCAAAGAGAGGTCAGATTAAGTCCAGAATCGCGGCGAATGCTTTGCACTCCATTGTCTCGGTGATCTCGCGAGCTTCTTCACATCGACATCCACCGCGGGAGAGGAACTACGTGAAGGGCTCGTAAAAATGTGTAAATTAGTGCCAATTTTAGTTTGAGCTTGTAGTGTAACCTGTCGAGTTGCATGTAATTCAAAATTTTCCTTCCCAATTTTTTCATTTCTTCATTATCGTCCATTCGGATTCGTTTATAAACTTTGATGTCGTTTCTTCGAAACATGACCAAAACGAAAATACGAGAATGTCGTCAATTTGATTGGGTGGAGAAAACCGGATAATGTTTAGCTTTAAATCATATCGTTCAATTCTTCTCATCTCACTCTAAATCTCTAAGTGAAATCTTCTTTGAGGAGACTCTCTAAATTCAAAGTAGTATTTTAAAAAGTCCTTAAATATTACATCACATAAATCGATAAATGATATATAAATATTAATAAAATTTTAATATATAAATATATAATTAATACATTTTATCTTTTTTGACGAGAATTTCTAAACTCAAATAGCATTTGAAAAGTCCTTATGATAAAAGCTTTAAACAAAACTATTATGCCACTTGAATCAATAAATATTTTTCTTTTTTTCTGGTGTGAACTAAACTTCATAATTAGGGTAAATTACATGAAACACCCTTAAAAATTTTAGAAATTATATAGGCAACCAATTTTTAAAAAAAGTCAATATTTACCTCCTCAGATAGCTAAGTGGTAGCTAATATAGAAATTTTAGCTAACATGGTGATGATGGCATGGCATTTACCTAATATATTTAATTAATTAGTTTTATAAAATAATAGTAAAAGCAGAAAATATAAAAATATAGAAAATAATAAAGAAAACTAAAATAAAATAAGGCATGAAATATAAAAATAAAAAAGTCTAATTGCTGAACTCCAACAATTTGGATCCCTTGGCCATTAGACTCTTATACTCATAACACCCAAATAAAATAGAATCTAAGTAAGGTATTTTTTTACTCTCTATGGATGTGGCTCCTATCTGTCCATCTTAAATTATATTCATAGAATCTAAGCATACAACATAAAGTCGACCAAACAAATTCATGGGACAAGACGTGAGATATATACATGTATAAGTGGACGTTGATGTGTTTTAAGATTAATGGCAGCATTTGTGGATTTTGTCAAATGAAAAAAGAAATAGATGAAGAGGAGCATACCTATTTTACTTTTTTTGTTATGAGTAGTGAGTCTGATGGCCATTGAGACTGGAGAAGGTTAGCGAATAACAACCGGATAGGTGCATTCAATAATTTTTTCTTATTTTCTATATTTTATGTCCTTTTTTATTATTCTCTATATTTATTTTATTTTCTATATTATTATTTTATTAAATTAAATAAATATATTTAAATAAATGCCATATCAACATCCACGTATCGCCACATCTACTGAAATTTCTACATGAGTTGCCACGTTAATTTTTCGCTGGTTAAGTATAAACCTTTTAGAAAACGTGCAATTATTAATGTTTTCAATGCTGTTCCGTGTAATTTACCCTTATAATTATTGTTATACAAATGACCGCACGCATGCAGCTCAAATCCCAGAACTTGCTTCTAAAGATGGACAATCTCACTTACTAACTGATTTTTTTTTTTTTTTTGGCCGAAATACATACTGAAATTTACATTATGAAAAATTACTACACCAAAAAATGGATTGCTTTAATTGTTGCGAAAAATCCAACAATGGGACACCTTATATTAAACTTACGTTATAAAGCCTACGTGGCGGGGTGCTTAAACATTATGAGAAACAACTAATTGGGGCCTTTTAAATGTTTAAAAGTCACAAAATTTCCTTATATGGGAATTTTAAGCATTGAGAAAAGGTATTAAATGACAACATTTAAACATCGTATCTCACATTACCCAAGCAAACATTTAAATATCATGAATTGTTTATAATATATGACTAATATAGCATGGAGAACAACCATTATGGATATTTAAGGTAACATTTGGTTATACAATTTTTATGATATTAGATTATACAAAAAATTTTGTCCTATGTTTAGTAAGCAACTTTACTTCATAATTGGATAAAAATTAGACTGATAAATTGAACAAAAATCTCAAATTTTGTCTCATTTACATCAAAGTACAAAAATAAAATTCATTAGACAAGAAAACAAAATATTTTAGTTCTAAAAAATACTTATTAATATTATAAAATTAAGTTAATTAATATTATTTTTATTAATATTACAAAAAAAAATATTTTGTAATATAAATAGTTATTTTTTAATATAAATTTTGTATCTTGTATTATGCAAACCGAATATAGTACAATAAGCTTATACCGTCCAATTCTTCTTGTACTTATCTTATTTAGTTTTCTTTGTCCGGTCTAATACAGTACTTATAACCAAATGATATCTAAATGACACAAGATTCATGACTAAGGACTACAAATTGAAAACAATGATGCAAATATATATTTTTATAGTTTGGTGGATTAATTTAGAGATTTTAGCCTATATATTGAAGGTTGAAGATGATAATAAAGCTAAAGGTAGGGCCTTTTAGGGCTATCAAAAACAAGGAGATAAAAGAAAAAGACAAATTACAATTTGCTTCGGTAACTACAAGGGATGAAGATTAGGGAATGACAAAGATGTTTACATCAACAAAGTGAAATCAAAGATCGAGTTTTCCCATGGAACATCCAAAATTAGAACCTCATACAATTCTTCAATAAGATCAAGCTCTATTACTTCCTTATTAAGTCCCTATTACCGTGTTCACTTCCTAATTTCCAATTACCAAACAATCCCCATTCTCATTCCTTAGTTGAAGCTAAAAATTGCAATTCCAAGAAAAAATTATCATTGCTACCCTTTTCTTCTTCATCTTCACCACCATCATCCACTTACCACCCTACCACCACCATAGCCTACCCACCATTGCATCGCCACCTAATTTTGCTAACTCTCTACCAACATCTACTCAATACCCTTATTCTACACACAAGGCATATAATGAACCACATGGTAGCCATGTATCCTTTCTCTATTTTTTATAATGATGAGCACAACAAATCTTATGCTAGCATCTCTTATGACTCCTAGGTCAAGCACTACCTCTTGCCACATCTTTACAACAACATCAACCTTCTTAGATCTGACCCACCTTATTCTAGCTCTAATTTCTCTCTCCATCAACCACCATATTGCAAACTAAATTAGTCTTTTTCCCTTAAAAGACAAAGCAAATTGTCATTCAAATAACAACCCCATCCATATTGGAACAAAACCCTATTCTATGCATAACCAATTACGTAATGTGGTATCATATCAAGACAAATTTGTATGCTCCATGCAAAGGAGATAATGTGCAAGTGTAATGCAATGTACGAGGACAGTATGTTATGTTTATGCCTATGGCACTAGTACGTACTCTTTGGTATACATATACCTACACCTATATAATTGGTGTTGGTTTTCATCATGATGGGTGTATGGGAGATGGTGCTATAATGTGTAATTCCATAGATCTATATTATTGCACAGTAGTTGTATTATTGTTAGGTTTCATAGGATGAATTACATAATGTCTATGTAAAACGTATAATATCTATGTGAAAAGGTTAAAGATGAGGGTAAAATGGTCATGTTAATTATATTCCATCTTTATTATTTATGTGTTTTTATCTTTTTTCAAGTGAACGTTGTAATAGTCATTATTGACTTATTCAATTACTAATAAATTGGAATTCCTTTATGAATGTATTGTGAGCCTTATAATTTTACGTAATTGTTCGAGTGAGTAATTTAAAATATTAGTGAAACTAATCTAAATAACTTAAAAATTTACGAATAGACTCGAAACATTAGTCAAGATACCCTATACATTTGGCTATTAGAAATATAACAAAATAAAAATAATAAAGCTAAAATATTTTAATTTAACTATATATATTATTTATCATAAATGCATAAAATATGTCACATTAGTTCATAAACTTCTAAAGATAAATAATATATGTAATAAATTTATTATGGAACATAAAATAACATGTATAATATATATGTACATATCGTGTATAATATATGTCATAAATGCATAAAATAGTGTAATTTAACTATATATGTATTATTTATCATAAATGCATAAAATAGGTCTCTTTAGTTCGTAAACTCCTAGAGATAAATAATATATGTAATAAAATTATTATAGGACATAAATAATATATTTCATGTATTATATATACGTGTATACATGTTAGGTATATGCATATACTCGTAATTAATTAAAATACTTTAATAATAGCATTTTAAGCTAAAATGAGTAAGGAAAATTATAATAAATTAATAAAAGACTATAGAAAATCCATGGGTAGTTGAGATTAAGTGAGATAGGCGTGTGGAGCACTAGAGGACAGGTGTTTAGGAATTATACCAAGAGAACATGTAATTTTTCTTAAGAAATAAAGGGAAAATTGTGAAGGAAGGAGAAAGAAATTCACTAAACACATCCAAATGCTCTAAAAAATTCTAGAAATCATTGCATAACTATTCTATAAGTTAAGTAATGATCTAAGAAAAATAATCTTAGGTTTAGAAGATTGAAAAAATAAACTTGAAAAATTTTACAAAAATGAGTTACAAATTTTAGCATTTAGGATTTCGTGGGTAAAAGATATTGCGACATAAACCAAACTCACCACCGTAAGGAGTGGCCTATGCCTAGGCTAGTCAGCAAATAGGTGGCTACTATTGGTGGCCAAAGTTTAGTTTTGTAATGAGGTCTAATTCTAGTTCGATATTATGTAATTTTGTAAAAATATAAAACATGCCCAAAAATTATGAAAAAAATATTACTACATATTTTCATGTATAGAATTTAGGAAAAATATCATTTTATACAGATTTAGTAATTAAAATATACGTCCTTAAGAAATCAAGCAATTTTATATATTTAAATAAATAGGTTTAATGACATACTACAGTTTTTATGAATTTTAAGCCCTAAATTATTATTAAAATGGTATTTTTGGTAAAAAAAAAATGTATCTTTCCTAGGGACCTCACTTGGATTCTTAAATTTACGGATTATTGATATATTTTGTAGTATATGGGTGTTATTGGAAGGGGTTTTATTGGAAGAAGTTAACAAAATCAATTATATACCACTTATGTAAATAATTTGATAGTATGAGAATTAGAGAAATTGGCAAATGATGATATGTTATCCAAGGAATTTGGACGTAATGATGCTATGAAGTATGGGTTGCAGTATTCCTTTGGTTAGTCTTAATTGGAAGTTAAAAGAAAAAGGACTAATAAATTGATTATAAGGGAAATGGATAAAGGCAAATGATAACTTCAAGAAAGATGGAGGCAAAGGTTTTATTAAATATTCACTCAAAAGTTAAATCAGAAGGAAGAGTATGAGTGAGTGGTGAAATAAGGAAATCTCTAAGGCTAATTCAAAGGGAATATTCCTAGGAACATAGAAGTTGTTGGTCATAGAGGAAAATTCAAAGAATAGAATTCTTTGAAATTATGAAGCTAACTAAACTCAGATGATATCTTAGAAGGTTTATGTTAAGAAATTTAAATTCAAATAGATACCACAATTTAGTCAAAAGGTAACTCAAAGTAATATTTTAGGATAATTATAGCTATGTAAGCACTTAGAAGTTGTATCAAAAGGTGTTCATTGAAGAATCTAGGATACTCATCAAACTTAGAGATTAACTCGGAATTTAAATTTACTATGAACTTCAATGCCCATAAAGTTAAATTTACCACATCATGGTAAATATCAAGGAATCGGCTGCAAAGACATGTGAATAACTACATTGGTAAGCAACTAAGTTCCAAATAAGTGGGTGAAGTATTGTTTAAGAATACTTGGAGACTTTAGTATATGTTTTCTTTATGATTATAAGTTAGTTATTTATGTGTATGCAACATGTGTGCTTGAATATAGTTGTGCTATTTTGAGTGTTGTACTTATGTATTGATTGTTTCATGTTATTGCTTACTTTAGACTATTTGTAATTGCTTGATCACCCTAAAAGCAATATAACATAAACTTGACTTAACTACTAATTGAACTTATATCACAACCCATCAAAAGAAACGATTAGGATTTACGGACTAAACATAGACCTTTCAATAAAGATAATAAAAATAGTCATTTCCCTACTCTTAGTCAAACTAAGTGACAAGGGAGAAGGTGGTGATAAGGTTGGGGACTGTGATTCAAAGCGAAGTCTTAAGTAGAGCGTGTTTCTCCGTTTCATAAGCTTTGGTTTAGTTTCGATTCATGAAGTACATGACTTCAAACTCCTCAAAACCTAAATTTGAGTGAGTAAAATTTCTTTGATCTCATGACATTGGTTAATGTCATATAATGGTATTTACTTGAATATACATTGCATTTAATTAACCTTGCTTGAAAACCTTGGTTGTTTGATGATAGATATATGTTATTATCTCCATTCCACTTATTGAGCAAGTTGTTGCTCACTCTCTTATAGCTGTTTTACAAGTTTTTAGTAGACTTACTAGTACACCAAGTTCCAAGAAGACTAGAGAACAGGGATAAGGAGTGAGATTTAAGACTAATGGGCTGTGTTCTTATTTATTTGTCGGATTCAATAACTTATAAGAAAACTAATAAAGTCTATATTAGTGTCCCTCTAGTTTTCAACTATGGATACTATTACTATACTCTATAAACTTATGACTTTTTATAAACCCTTTACTAATCGCTTTATTTTCTTACATCGATTTACTTTTAGAACTTTTTGTTGAAATTGGAATTTTATACTCTAAATGATTTGTAATGCTTGATTTTCTTAGTCATTTGAGCCATAAGTTGACTTTCTAAAATAATTTTGAAAAAGTTACATCACAAGTTAATATTTACTAGACTTACAATTGGATGGCTCAAAGTAAGAAAGTGGTAAATACCTTGTGTAAGCTATACCTACGTTAACAGCTTAAGTGGTTAGCTCCTAAATTAGGTTAGTTTATACGGTAGGAATGTTATGGCTCTTTGATTTAGGGCATGACATATATTCCATATGGTGAAATGAATAGGTCAAAAGTGATTAAACTAAGTAATCTAAAAGGAGTTAGGTCTAGCGATATTATAGTCAAGTGAAATGAATCATGCTATATTTAGATTACAAACAAGATCAAGTACCAAATTATCATTAAATTACTATGCCAATGCAAAGTTCAGATTAAGGATTTGGATATTAAATGGTAGTCATAAGATGGAAGCGTAACATGTAGAAAATTTAGATTCTATCAAAGAGAACATTGCCTTCTTTTTTTTTCTTTGTTACTTTGAGTGAACAATTGTACTAAAAAAAAAAAGGAATGAAAAGATTACAATCAGTATTTACCCTCAATCTCATATTCAAGCATTTGAAACTTTACATCTATGGTCACAAATTTGCATAAATCCATACATTTCATCATTTTACTATATTTTCAATACACAAATCCCAACCATGTTCCAAAATTTTGTTCTAGCACCCATCATAGCTACAAGTGTTCCACAGTTTGAGAATATTAAGAAATTTCTTAACCAAGACATAAAGGAGCTTACAAAAAAGTAACAAAAAGTTTATTCAACCATTGTTGGATCTTGTAAAAAAAAAAATGAAAAGAGATGAGACCAAAAAAAAGAAAAATAAACCTAACAAATATTAGTAAAAACCTCCTCAACACAAAAGCCCCATATGCAAACAATGAAACCCAATTGCCTATGCTAAAAAACAATATTCCATCAACTCAAAATAATATCCATCATATATACAATATTAGTGTTAGATATCAAAGTTATTGAATAATATCAAGCAACTAAAATAGAGTTGATAATTTTTCATTAAGTAAAAGAATATTATAACTTCTCTCTAAATATATGGACATAGCAATTACACTCTCTTTGAGATAAAAGAATATATATCTTTATAAAACACGAAAAACTCGTAGAAGACACTTGTATTTATATTGATAAGTTACCTTCTAAATGCTATTTAATGAGTAGCTTAGAATAAAATCCACTTTCTACCATAAAATTGGTGACAATAATTGTGTTATCTTATTTAAGTTTTTCATGCCATGAAAGTGGTTTTACCATTTGAATTTCTCTTACCACAAAGGTAGCTTTAACTATGTTCATCATTTCTCACTTAAAGCTACTTTTGGTGAATTTAAAAAATTATCTCTTCAGGTTGCATAGCCATATGAGGATCAACACCATATAAACTTATCAATATTTATTGGTTTTGTCATAATATCTACTAGGTTGTCTTTAGTGTAAATCTTTTTCATGTCTACACTTCCTCCCTCAATTACTTCTCTAGCGAAGTGGTACTGAACTCCTACATGCTTTATCCTTAAATGAAAGGCTACATTATGTAATGTGTAAGGCACATTAATTGTCATAATATCCAAGAGTCTTTTGTTTCTTATTCCTAAGTTCTTCCAATAACCTTTGAAACCAAACTAATTCCTTGCAAACTTGTATAGCTACCATGTACTCAGCTTCTGTAGTAGATAAAGCTACAATGGTCTATAATTTAGATAACCAATTCACAGTACCTTCTATAAGTACAAACACATAGCCTATAGTAGATTTAATTTTATTAAGATCACCTAAAAAATATAAATTAACAAATCCTCTAACAATTAACTCTCTCTAAAACATAATTCAACATCTATGGTTCCTTTAATGTATTTTAAGATCCACTTAATAGCATTCTAATGCTTTCTACAAAGATTACCATAAAACAACTAACCATTCTAACCACTTGAATAATATTTGGTCTTGTACAAATTCATTGTATACATTAGGCTACCCACTACCAATGCATAATGTTACTTCAGGCATTTTCATCCTCTCCACCTCATTGCTAAGATAGATACCCAAGAGTAATGTATAATTGATAGGAAATGGAATAGAACTTGGCTTACAATTTTGCATGTTGAAGCACCACAAAACTTCCTCTAGATAATTTTTTGGATTTGATCTTTGTTGGAGCCTATTACTAGCATGCCATCTACATATAACAATAAAATGATGAAATGATTACCTTTACATTTATTATAGTATGTAGAATGGTTTGAACTTAATCTTTATATTTGAGGCTAGTAATGAAGGAATTAAATCTGCTATATCAATATCTTGGTGCCTATTTAAGATCATATAAAGATTTAGTTAACCTGCAACTAAGTTTTCTTTTCTTTGTCCTTTAAACCCTTCTAGTTAGAGCATATATATTTTCTCTTCAAATTCTGCATGAAGAAAAGTAGTCTCTACATCTAATTGCTTAAGATGTAAATCTAATATATCACATATAACTATAACTATTCCAATAGTAGAAGTCTTGCAACTTTAGAAAATATCTCATTGAAATTAATGCCTCCTTTATTAGCATGTCTTTTGACCATAAGTCTTACATGTTATCATTCCACTTGGTCTTTACCATCTCGTTTGAACTTGTAGACCCATTTATTACTTATGGCTTTTCAACCTTCCAAAAAGTGTAACATGTTTCTCCATCTTGTTTCCAAAAAAAGCTTTTATTTCTTCTTACATTGTTGCTATCTAAACGGAAGCATCTAAACTACTAAAAGCATCATAAAAGGTTAATGGTTCTATTTCTTCTATTATAAGACAATATTAATCACGCCTTGTCTTAACATAATCTAAGTTTCGTAGTAGTTTCCTTATTTAATGTGTTGTTTGTTAAACTTTTACATCATTAACATCATTTGGTTTTTGTTCCTCATGCTCTTGTTCTTTTTAAGAACAATCACCTTCTTTAGATTTTCCATTTATTTGAATTGTAGTGGTCTTTTCAAAATGTTGTCATTTTCTACTTACTTTGTAGTTCATTTTCTACAAAAACACCATCCTTTCTAACAATAACTTTACATGTAGTGGGATCCGATAAGCCATACCCCTTAACTATGTCAGCATGAATTGAGACTATGGACTTTCTAGATTTTAGATCTAGCTTTATTCGTTCTTAGGAATTATACATCATGTACTAATTGGGCGTATACTGTTTTGCTAGGTAAGTATATCTAGTTAAATTATCATATAGATAAAATAGATGTTGAGTCTGAGTGTCAATCCCATGAGGAACCAGTTATATGAGTATATCTGATTATTTTAAGCAATAATACCCTCAAATTATTCAATTACCTAAGTTTTAACAGTAGAAGATTTAATGAAATAAACTAAAAACAGAAAACAAAGATTTCAATAAAAGATTAAACTAGCAAATAGAAGTAAAGAAATAGAATTAAAACAATTAATTAACAATAGAATAACCAGATACTTAATAATGTAATAACATAAATTAATTAGCTAAGAAATAATGTTTTCCTTAGTAAATCTTTATTATTATTTACTACTCATTTATAAGAGATTTTTTCAATCTTAATTGTTACATTAGATCATGGAGATTCTTAATCCTATTCTTATGCAAAATGAATTTTGAATTTACCAGACTCGCTTCTCTAGCTAATTCTTGATCTTGAATCTCTCTCTACTTGAATCGCTTCTAAATAGAGCATAGTAAGATCACATTAAATACTTGAATCCTACTATTAGTCAATTCTAATCCTCTTTAATTACACTTATTTGTTCACTATGGGATTCACATCTCTATAGCAAACTCAAACATCAAACTAATAACCTAAGCAAATATTAATTTAATGACTATAAGAATGGTGAAATTAGATCACAATAAGAAAAATCATAGTCCGAACTTCATAAATAAAAATCACCCTTCGAGCATAGGGTTGAAAAATGATTTACTAAGTATTTAGAAGAAAGACATGATAAACTAAAAGAAAAAAATAGAGAAGCCCCTTTAGTAATTCTAAAACCTAACAATTGATGCTCAATAGGCTCTCTTTATAACTTCAGGCTTAAGATTCTATTTATAAAAAGTAGACCTAAGATTATAAAGACAACCTAATAAAAATAAAAGATTTAAAAATCACTACAAATTCACTCTTAAAGTACATAGACCTAAAGCTTGGGTATATTCTTACTTTTCATCCAAAAACTTCAATTTTCAAAGGAAAACCATGGTAAGAGGATTAAGGACCATGGACATAGTCTTAGACCATGGTATGTTATAGAATTCATTCCTTACTCCAAACTCCTCAACTTCACTCTTGATCCAAACTTTCCCATCAATAAGGATCGAAATTGCATAAAAATCCTTTGAAACCTCATGAAATGTTCTCAAAGACCCTAAAAACAACAAATAAGCAAATTAAGCTTAATATAACATAAAATCAATAAGAAGAAAGTATAAATCAATATAAACTATCCACAGAAAATATATGCTAAATTCATGGTATCTTGTACAATGGACATCCAAACACATGTAAAGAAGAATAATATGTTAGTTTTTCCGTTCCACATCTCCATTGGTGTCTTGAAACAAATCGCAATTGATAGTGACCAATTTGTCACATCGCAGATAGTTTTGACTTATTTTGCCTAAAGGAACTTAGAAGATCTTGATGTCTTTAACATAAATCTTTCATTTGCTCCTCAACTATACCACTTTGTTAAGGTATAACTGCAATTGTAAATTGCCTCTTAATACCCTCTTGTTAGCAAAATGCTAGAAAATCACTATCTACAAATTTTTCTCCATTATCAATCCTCAATCATTATATTCTTTTTCCAATTTCATTCTCCAATTGTACTTTCAACTCCTTGAATACTGAAAACACATCTAGTCTCTTCTTGATTAGGTACACTCATGATCACCTTAAGCAATCATTGACAAATAATACGGAGTATTTTTCTCCTCCTAAGGACATTTCTAGTGATTCTCATTCATGGAAATGAATCAAGTCAAGTATGTATTTGTTTATAGTAGTTGATTTATCAAACTTTAATCTATGTTACTTACTTATCATACATTGCTCACAAAAAGGCAAATTAACTTATTTGATTCCAAGTAAGTGATTACGTTCTAAAAGGACTTTTAAGCCATGTTTGGACATATGACTTAATTTACAATTCCAAATCATTGTTTTTCTTCTTAGTTAGGTGTCATAATTAATGAATATGCCTCTTACAATGTGTCTCCTAAAGGCTTGTATAGATTAGCTGTGATCTTTTCTACTTTCATCAATACAAGTGTACCTCTTACTACCTTCAAGTTCCTACCTTTCATATAGGTCTTGCATCTAAGATTATCTAACTACCCCATAGAAAAAGTATTCTTCTTTAAGCCTTTCACTTATTGTATCCCTTGTACTGTGTGAATAGTACAATCATACATTTTTAATTTGATGGTACCAACTCCAACAATTTCTAGGGCATGATCATTTTCTATGAATATGATCCTTCCAAGATGGGCTTATAAGTGCAAAACCAATTTGAACATGGAGTCAAGTGCTAAGTTGTACTTAAATTCATTATCCAAGCATTAGTAAGTTGTTTTCAATCTTTAGAACCAATTATTACTTCATTATACAAAATGTCTCCACCATCTAAAGTACTTCCAATATAACCTTGAGTTAAGGTTGTTGCCATAGAAGTATTTTCTATATATTTTTTGTTATGCCAATAATGTTTCATTAAGTACTCTCTCTTACCATAATGGTAATGTTGATAGTCCCTTTTCGACCTAATGTTCTAGAGGCCTAAGCCTAAGTCATTACGCTTACTCGACATCCCCAAGTAACTCTCTCATCCCCGAAGCCTCAACTCCTTACTAAGTGGATATACTAGCTAAGGCTTAGATGTGGGTAGAACTTCCCTACATCGACTGCTCATACGAGGGTTCAAACGAGCCCTAAGCACGTCCTCAACCTTAGACTAGGAAAGAGGCTAAGAGTTCTTCATGGGATCCCATGATAACTAGACTCATCGATCTTAAGCTTCGAGCACTTGAAGAGCCTACAACAGCCAGATCTATGACTCGACAACCTTCTCTTAACTATTGGGTCAAACTATGCCCATTGCCTAGAGTTCAGCTTAGAGGCTACATCACAAGAAGAGACTTAGCTCTCCACTCTTCTCTTTCCTTATTAAATGTTATGTGACAACTTATTGTATAACCTAAGGATCCATCCATCTAAGCCATTGTAGTTGCTCACTTCAATTGTAATAGGCTCCTTCTTTGAGCCTCACCAATTGTAATAAGGATCAAGGCCCGATCATGTGCCCTTAAACCCAAAGGCTAGCTTAGATGGTTTGCTAAGCCATCCAAAGTAAGTTAAGTGCCGAAGAGTAAAGCTTACCCCAATCAAACCTACCGAACTATTTCGCTCTCTACACCATCTAGGAAATTGCTGAGGTGATCAACCAACATGCCTAGTCAACCCTTATACAATACACCAATCTAAGCACTAAATCAGGTTACATCCAAACCTACAATACCAAGGCTAAACTAACAATTTTCAAGAGCCAAGCATCCGAAGCTGACCCGAATGTATCATCCTTGAGCTAACCCTTGCCCAATCCCAGCAATCATAGCTATTGAACTACTAACACTGATCAAACCTAATTAAAGCCTACCCATGCTCAGCTTGCAATATTATTAGGACTACAGAATGAGCAAAGTTATGCATACATTGTCCTTCTAACATCTATACTGTCCTTTTTTATAAAGGATATTCTTTTGGCACGATTACATTGATACCTTTGTAAATTATTCCCCTTTTCCTAAATAGTAGAAATCCCTTTCTGTAATTTCCTATAACCTAGAACTTACCTTAATTAGGTATTATAAATACTTGCAAATTGTAATAGCCACAATGATCAATACATAGAGAATATACTGAACTTTTTCACTCTCTCGAGCTAAGTATTCGTTCTACTTACTCTTAAAGTACTCTTATCTAGCTCATTAAGTGTGGACTAGTGCCAAATGCTGTCCAGCCATACTTATGCGTCATATCAACTATGACCTGAGCTCATGTGAGGTGTTGGTGCATTATATCCATCGTCGATGTATGGGAACCCCTCCTCACCCGTCAATTACCAATTGTCTTCTAGACCATCTTGTGGTTTGGACCCACTCTCCTTGGTTACGCACGATATTGGGCTTGTATGTTCATCCATAAGTCAGTATCATTCTAGTATTAGAACTTGGCTACATTCAAAGTTAGATTTCGCTACTACATTCTTTGAGTGGTTTGTTATTTCCCTTGTATGATAGAGATTCTATTGTTAACATTAGACTTTGGTAGTTAAACAGTATCTGTACTCTGTTTTCCCCTATTTTTGATACACAAAATAAAGTGTGGTTGACTGTTTGTTTGTTGTATAATTGTCATAGTATTGGAAGTATTGGTTATTGATCTACTGTTGTTAATTACGGAAAGAACTTCAAGTGGTATTATTAGACGTCAATTTTGTAGGGTAACCATCAATATTAGATTTAAGTGCTCAAGGAACTTTGGGAAACCAAGAAAGTGGAACTTGACATGGCCAATGGTAAGAAGGAAGCTTCATACCTCAGTTAATATGTGACCTCTTAGATAAGCTTACCGACTTAATAGCTAATTTGGTAACTATTATCCAAGGAGATAGGCAGCAAGCTAGAAATAGCCCCATTAGAGAACGTAAGCAGCAAAGGCGAGGCAATGGTCAGTTTAGCTGAGTTAATGCCTTAACTCAACTACCTTGAGTTGAAAGAATTGGTAGGGATGCTAGACAAAGGCTAGCGCTTGAAGAGATTGATGAAGAAGCAAAAGGAGATGACTAAATAGAAGAGTACTATAAGGTTGAAGAAATAAATGTTCAAGTCCTTAGAGTCAAAGGATTGAGGATGCGTATTCCGAGCTTTTCTAAAAGTGATGATGCCGAGGGCAACCTGTATTAGGTAGATAAGATTAAAAAGCAGTTTGAATGGCACAAAATGCTTGATAATGCAAAGGTTAGACTTACTGTATTGGACTAGTTATGCCGTCCTATGATGGAAAAGCTTACAAACAGCTTGAGAAGAGAAGTAGAACGAGAAATCAGGAGATGGGAAGAAATGACGAGGGTTATGAGGAAAAGGTTTATGCCAGCCTACTATCTTTAAGATGCCTTCAAAAGGTTACAGGAACTAAGGCAAAGAGGATCGACTATTGACGCTTATGTCAAGGAGATCCAATTGTTGATGATCTGATACGAAGTCAACAAACTAAAAGACCAAACAATGTCTTGATTCATTAATGAATTGAAATATGAGATTAGAGATATCATGGAAACTACGAAAATTAGGTCACTTGATGACGAGATTTGAGCAGCTTAGAAGTTAGAAAGGCATCGAACAGGAAGGTTTCAACCACTAGTTAGCTAACTTAGAAATAGCCAAATTGTTCCAAGCAGACCTAGGTGAACAAAACCAGGGTTGCTGAGACCTGACTTGCTTGGACTACCCAAGTAGAGAAGAAGGAAGTTTCGAGGAAGTTTGAAAAAGGCTAAAGCTTGGGTAAGAAGACAGGTGAGATCAATTGTTTCAAATGCCTAGGATTTGGACATATGGCCACCTAGTGTTCAAATAGAAGGACTATGGTGATTCAAGGCAAGATGTCGACTCTCAAAGTAGAGAGTGCTAATGAAGAAGTAGAGGAGCTAAAGGAGGACAGATAGAACAAGTTGTTTGAGAAGGAAGTTATCTATAGTGAGGAAGGCAACTTTATATCAACCACTCTAGTATCGGGGAGGATAATAAGTGTCAATCCTATGCCTAAAGACGAATAGAGAGAAAATCTCTTCCACATCAAATGTGAGGTAAATGAGTTACTATGCGCCCTAAAAGTTGTAGTAGGAACTGCACCAATGTAGCCTCTGCATTTATGGTCTAGCAATTAAAATTGCTGACCAAGCTCTACCTAAAGCCTTACAAGCTTCATTAGCTCAGTTATGAGGGAGCCTTAAACAAGTGTCTATACTGATCTATGTTGCCAAATTCGAGATAAAGTACTCTGTGATATGTTACTTATGAGTACGTCCTACATTCTACTTGGATGATTGTGGATGTTTAATTGAGCAATGATATATGATAGAAGGAGGAATACTTGTTCCCTAGAGTATGAAGGTAGGAGGGCGAAATTAAGCCTTAGACCGTCGAGCAAGTAAAGGTCATACAATCCCAACTGAGCTAAACCTTAAAGAAAGAGGCTTTAGTATTGACCCAAGTTAAACTGAAAAAAGAGATGGAGCTTGAAGGATCGACCTATCTACTACTCCAAAGAATTCCAAAGTTGAAACCTGAAGAGGAAAAGCTGCCTGTTGAGGTAAAAACCTTAATAAAGGAATTCTTCGAGCTGTTTCAAAAGGAGCTACCGAAAGGTTTGCCTCTAATCCGAAGCGTCAAGCATGCAATCAACCTATAGCTAAGGGCTACACTACCAAACAAGCCTGCCTATAGGTTAAATTATGAACAGACCGTCGAGCTGTGAAGCAAGTAAATGAGTTGATGAGGAAAGGGTATGTGCACGAGTCCCTTCGTCCCTGCATAGTACCGACCTCGTTAGTATCGAAGAAAGATGGCTTTTAGAGGATGTATGTATGTCGAGCATTCAATCGAATTATCATTAAGTATAGGTATCCCATATCTAGGCTTAATGAGATGCTAAAAGAATTAAGTGGAGCAAAAGTATTCTCTAAGATCGACCTCAAATTTAGATACCATCAGATCTGAATATATGAAGGCAACAAGTGGAAGACTGCATTCAAAACATAGCATGGATTATATGAATGGCTTGTAATGCCATTTGGACTGTCCAATACGTCAAGCACATTTATGCTCCTAATGAATCATGTGCTTTGAGACTTATTAAGGAAGTTTGCCATTGTTAATTTTGACAACATCTTGGTATACAGTCCCAACCCAGAGACCTACCAACAACATCTTCAAAGCATCTTTGCAAAACTCTAAGTTGAACAACTCTATGCCAATTTAAAGAAGTGCGACTTTTGTCGAATTGAGCTGATATTCTTGGGATCCATTGTAAGTAGTGGTGGCATATGAATTGATGAAGAGAAGATCAAAGTATTAGTGAATGGCTAGTACCAACCACTCAGGCCAACATGAGAAATTTCCATGACTTATCATCATTCTATCACAAATTTATAAGGAATTTCAGTACGATTATGGCCCTACTCACTGAACTCTCAAAGAAGAATGTTAAATTTAGATAGGGAGAGAAGGAGCAAAGCAGTTTTAAGGGAGTTTTGAGGAAGTGAAGGATAAGCTAACTATAGCCCCCTGTCTTAGCTCTATCGAGCTTTAACAATGTATTTGAAGCAGAGTATGATGCGTTTGGACTAAGTATAGGTACTGTATTGATGCAAGAGGAGTGACCTATTGCTCACTTAAGCAAGAAACTTCAAGGAGCTACACTCAACTATTCTATCTATGATAAGGAGTTCTATACCTTAATCTAAGCCCTAACGTTATGGCAACACTATCAACTGCCTAAGGAATTTGTGATCAACGTCGATCATGAATCATTGAGATATTTAAAAAGCCAACCTAAGTTATCTCGAAGGTAAGCAAAATGGGTCAACTTCATGGAGGGATTTTCTTATGTTGTGAAATATAAGAATTGGAAGAACAATGTAATAGTTGATGCCTTATCAAGACGATATTCTCTCCTAACCAAATTGCAGATTAAGTTACTTAGTTTTTCAACCATAAAGAATTTATATGCTAAGGACCCATACTTCAATCCTATCTATGCTTGGTGTGAGGAAGGATGGATATTAGATTACTATCATAGGGAAGACTGATACTTATTTAGAAAGGGGAGGATATATATCCCGACCTATTCCATGAGAGAATTACTAGTGCACGAGGTGCATAAAGGTAGATTGATAAGATACTTTAGCTAGGTCCAAACCCATAAAGTACTATCTTCTAGATTCTTTTGGCTAAGGATAAAGAAAGATGTCCAATCCGTGTTAGAAAGGTATGCAACCTGCTAAAAGGAGAAGAGTCGAGTCGAGTAAGGAAATTATCTATCCTTACCTATCCCGACCAAACCATGATTTGAGCTAAGTATGGATTGCCAAAGACATCTTGAGGGAAGGACTCCATCATAGTGGTTGTTGATCGATTTAATAAGATGTCACATTTCGTGTCCCGTTCCAAAACTAACAATGCTTCAGCTATCTCTTTTCTTTTCTTGTAGGAAATTATCAAGCTTTACGGAATACCCAAAACCATTCTTTCAAACCAAGACCAAAAGTTCATGAACCACTTTTGGAGGACGCTATGGAAGCGAATGGGAACCAAGCTATTGTACAACATGTCCTACCACTTTCAGACCAATAAATAGACTGAGGTTGTTAATAAAACCATAGGAACTTTTTGTGTGTTGTTGTCAGACGAAACATGGTCGATTGGGTTCTGTGTTTACCAATCATTGAATTCGCATACAATAAGACCGTCCATAACATATCAAATATGTCTCCATTTAAGGTTTCCTATGGGTTTAACCTTGAGCTCTTGATGGACTAAGCACCCCAACTGAGACTTGATGATGACCAATCAGCCGTAAAAAGAGTTGAGGCCATCGGAGCCATGCACTAAAAGGTTATAGAGTAATTGAGCCGAGTTACTACTAAACTCAAGAAGTGAGGCTAAAGATGGAAGAAGAGAGAATTTCAACTAAGTAATCTTGTCTAGAGACATCTCAATAAGGAACGATTCCTAAACTTGGTGAAGAGCAAGTTATCCCCTAAAGCCGATGGACCTTTTAAAGTGCATGAAAAGATTAATCCTAATGTTTATAGGATTAGAGTACTTGAAGGATATGGAGTCCCAAACCCCTTCAACATTGCCGATCTCTAACCTTAAACTCCCAAGGATGAGCAACCTAGAGTTAAACCAGATTTGATCCCAAATCTCAAACAACTCGGACAAGATGATAAGGATCAAGGACTAAGCATATGTTCCCAAACCTGAAGACTAGCTCAAATGGTTTGCCAAGCTGTTAGAGGTGAGTTAAGCACCGAAGAATAGAGCTTACCCTAGTCTAACTTGCCAAGCTACTTCACTCTCCACACAATCTAAGGAATTGCCGAGGTGATCAACCGACATACTGAGCTGACCCCTCTACAATACACCAGTCTAAGCACCAAATCAAGTTACATCTGACCCTATAGTACCAAGGTCGAACTAACAATTGTCAGGAGCTGACCAACTAAGGCTGACCTGAACGTGAGTTGTCTTATTAAGCCAACCCTTGCCTAATCTCAACAATCAAAGCTATCGAACTGCTGATGCCGACCAAACCTAATCAAAGCTCACCTCTACTCGGCTTGTAGTATTATTAGGACCATAGAATGGGTAAAGTTACGTTCATGCTATCCTTTCAACAAAGGATTGACATGATTACATTGATACCCCTATAAATTATTCCCCTTTTCCCAACTAGTAGAAATCCTTTTCTATAATTTCTTGTAACCTAAGACTTATCCTAATTAGGTATTATAAATACTTGTAAATTATAATAGCTGCAATGATCAATATACAAAGAATACAATGAACATTTTCACTCTCTCGAGCTAAGTGTCATTTCAGCTTACTCTTAAGCTACTCTTATCTAACCCATTGAGCGTAAACTAGTGGTGAGTACTCTTCGGTCATATTTGTACATCATATCAAATATGACCTAAGCTCATGTGAAGCATTAGTGCATTATATCTATCGTCGATGCACAAGAACCCCTACTCACCCATTGACTACTGTATATCTTTCGAACCATCTCATGGTTTAGACCTACCGCACTTAGTTACGCATGATATTGGACTTATGTGTTCATTCGCGAGTTTGTATCAAACTAAAAGAAAGGGATTGCCCTTTCTCATACCTACTATACCCCCTACCTTGGATTACATATGAGCCAATCCTTATCCTTAGTTAATACGTAGCCCTAATAGGTCTGGCTATTCCATTTAAATAAAGTTTGAAGCCCTAAGTAAAATGACGTTTGAATCTCTCTCTCTTTGTTTCTCTTCCTAAGCACTCTTAATCCTTCCTCATTATTTAATTCTCGAATACTCTCCCCGTTAACTTAAGTGTCAAAGGTGTAAGCCCCATCACCAGTTACTCAAGGTTTCGATCCGCTGAAAGATCCGATCAAGCCTAAATTATAAGTAAAGTTAGAAATATTAGTAAAAATGATCCCATAAGTTTGAATTTAAGAAAATAAGAAATAAAATAAAAGACTATAAAAATTCTAGATTTTACAGATACAACTCATTATTTATCGAAAATACGTAAAATGCATTCCGATAATTAATGAATCGCTAGAGATAAATTATATATATACTCAAAATCATAAAATGACAAAAAATATTTAGGAATATTTATTTGCACTATATATGAATTTACATATATGTAGAAATACGTGTAATTACTTAAAATACGCATAATATGCTAAAATAATACTAAATAATTAAAGAAAATTCATAATTAATTAAGAAAAAAAATCAGGAAAAATAAGGAATGATCCAAATATAGGTCGTGGCAGCTGGAGAAAATAAGAAAAAAATTATTCAATTAAATTAGAACAACACAAAAGTCAAATTGGAAGAAGATAAGGCAATTGTCTAATCAAATTAATACACAATAATTTTCATAAAGCTCTATAAATAGCAAGAAAAATTTAGAAGCTCATTCGGTCAGTTTGGAGAGTGAGAAAAATAGATATCTTCAAAAATTAAAAAGAAAAACCAAAGAAAAAAAAAAGAAAAGGAAAATTGTGCAGTCAGAGCCATAAAGGAGGACCAACGTCAAACGAGTAGCTGAGAGTAGACGGCCACCACCACCACCCGATGGTGGCAGTTCCTGGACTGGCCGACAAGGCTATGGCAACCGGCGGTGGCCGAAGCCGCCCAAATTGGTGAGTCCGATTTCTAGCCCGATTTTGTAAAATTTTGTAAAAATAGTAAATATTATTAGAAAATTATGAATTTTGTTATTCTAGAATATTTTTATATTTAGTTTTTAGGAAAAATATTATTTTGATGAACATATGTCTCGTGATATAGGGTCCTTAAGAAATCGTGTAAAATCGAGCATGTTTCAGTTTAGAAATAAATGACTTTAGGAGTGTTTGAACCCAAAATTTTTGTGTAGACCACTTAGATAATATAAAATAGTGCTATGAAGCCCATTTTCAAAAATTAATTTTCTAAATTTTAAGATAATTTTTAGGCCTTAAAATGAGGCATAAAATGGATAATTTAGGGTTAATTAAGTAATTAAATGGTTAATTACTGATTTAGTGAATAATTATATGTTTTAGGATGTTGAAATATGATGAAATATGATACTTGTAGCATTTAGGGTGTTAGATGTAATTATTAGGTTAATTATATAGTAAATGAGTAATAGAGAAAAATAGTAAATTTTAAGTTAATTTTGTAAATTAGGATAACTAGAAGTAAAATCTGATTTAGGATGAATTTAGACATTTTGAAATGATAATTGATGTTAAGAGATGGTAATTATAGTGTTAGAAATATTAGATGTGTATTATATACATAATAAGCGATAATACATAATACATAATTATTAAAAATATAATAAATAGAAAATATTAGAATAAAGATTGATACTATGATAATAATAAAAATATATAATAAATCTAATAGGAAACTTGAATTTATGTAATTATATAAAAAAAATATAAAAATTCCTTACATCAAGAGTAAATTCGATACACTATTAAGGATTTAAATGTACTGGATATAATAAAATACTAACTAAGGGTAATTATGGTATTTAGGATATCAAGAAGTAAAGTGATTAATTTTACATTATGAGTTAAAATAAGTTTTTAGAGTTTGGGTATAAAATAGTACTTACAAATCAAACTAGAATCTAATTTAGAAATTGATACGGAAATGGAAACCGAACTCGAACCTGAACCTAACCCCAAACCTAGAATAATTATAAAAAACTTAAGACCTAGATAATTAGGTATATTAGACCTAAACAAAACATAATAATAAGCGTTATAAAATAAAACAAACCTATAATAGTTATATGAAAAACTGCAACCACGTTTGTGTTATAGGGATGATCGGCGATGGCCTGAGCGAGTCGGACCTCAAGTGAGCGAGCGAGGAGTCGAGGTAAGTTAGGATTAATACAATGCTGCATTTTGGAGGCTTAAGAGTATGCTTAGTTGTGCTTGTTAGATAGTCTATGGTGTGCATGTGCTTGATTACGAGTGATGCTATGATTATGTTTGTTATTCTGGCTTATATCATATGGTTTATATGAAATGATTGATCAACCTAAGCTGGACCTAATCAAATATACGACCTATAATCATAATCGGATCTACATGGCAACCCATTAGGGGGACTTAGGACTCTCCGGCCAAATATCGGACCCTTCAAAAGGGATAGCGCAGGATTGCAAAATGGTCCCTTCTTCATCCTTAGTCGAACTAAGTGACAGGAGAGGAGGTCATGGCAAAGGTGAAGTCAATAGTTCGAAGGTAGTCGCGGGAGGAGCCATATCTCCATAGCACAAGCCTGAGTTTGATTGTGAACTGTTACATTAATGGCAACTTCTCAACCCGGATTAAAACGGGGGTAATTACTCTAATCTCATGATGGACCAGACAACGTCGTACGATGACATTTACTTGAACATGCATTACACTTAATAAGTTGGTTGATAACCTTGTTGTGTTTATGGTATAGTTTTAAGTCCTCTACCTAACTTACCGAGCTGTGATTGCTCACATCCCTATAGACATCGTGTAGGTGCTGGCTAAGAAGCGGCAAACAACTACTCTGAAGCTAGCAACTACTAGATCCTAGGGAGTGAGGAAAAATATTTGAAGAACGAACATATATTCTTAAGGTCTAAGTTTTGTTTTATTTAGAATTTTTCATTTTTGAATAATGTAATAACTGAATTATAGTGTATATATATAAATTTTCTCACTTTCTTAGGTAAATAATTTATTTAAATTACAAACTATTTACTTCAAAAGGGGTTAGTCGTGGATGCCTTTTGTAGATCAGGTCTAAGATAGCGGTTGTAAGGCCAACTTCTATCTTAAGATGGTTTACACGGCGGGACTATTACGACCCTACCACTTCGGAGCGTGACAGTTCTAAATTGGTATCAGAGCAAAGTTCTAATAAACTCGCTTTAAAATGTAACATTAAAAGAATTAGACATTTTAAAAGTACATTGAGAGTGGGTAAAAATAAAGGAATATTAAAGTATTATACTACAAATGATAAGATAAGTAGTGACTATAACGTTACATTGAGATAGGCGTTAATCAAATTTAACTCCAGTGATGGGACATACAAAGGAATTGGTGATTAGTTGAGGTGATTCAAGTGGAATGAAGGAGAACCTCTGATTTAATCCAAAATTTAGATGTGAAGAACAATATTATAGTTGGTTAGTTAGGATATGTTAATATTATGGAAGGAATTACCGAGGAGTTGCTAATGAAGTTGTGTAGAAATTGATGAGAAGTAATGGGACTTATGAACAATAACAGAGATTAATTTTAGTTTTATTATGATGGAGATCATGTAACATGTCTTAATGAATAAGGATGGTTTGGAAGTAAAAGATTGTAACTCAAGCGATGCTAGTAAGATATGTGTAGTAAAAAGATACCCTATTCTGTTAATACAACTTATACTTCAACTAACACATCATAAATCTTTAGATGATTAACCCCAAAGATTTATTGAATGGCTTTCACATTTTCCTAGATCAGTTAAAATAGATTAAGCTTATGTCCAGCATGAGAATACAATATATGAGGTGATAATTGATTTGAATGATGAATACAATGTACTAGCTGGTTATATTTTGTTAGGAGTTAGAATCGATCATATGATTAGCCATTCATATAAGTTAAGATCCTATTGATCTTTTAATGGATATGGTATGATAGCTAATCATGTTTTTCGGAGAATTAAAATTGCTTCTACATTAGCTATTCATATGTATGGATATCCTAACAATCTCTTAAGGGATGTAATTGTGCTTTTTGACAAAAGTGTATTCTTTTGGATATGTGCAAATGCAATGACGATTAACCTATTTGTAGCTAAGAGCGTAAAAAGACTAAATGTATTTTTGGTGATTAATTTTGGAAGTCCTTTATATGTGCAAGAATAATAAAAGAAATAGTGCTATGAGGCTATAATCAGATTAAGAATTCTTAGGCCTTTAGTGAATCATAAATTGAAGAATTATAATTTAGAGTGATAATTAAGTGTAAGTGAAGCCAAATGAATATAAAAGGGATATTGAGATCTTTATGTAATGCTGAGACAAGTGGAATTATATCATTATATAGTACTTATAATTGGTTATATGAGATGGATAATTATTAAATGATACATAAGAAATGAAGTAAGACTGTCAAGTAAACTATAATCGAATATGTAACTAAGTACCTTCAAATAGTAGTAGGATGAGTAACTAGAGGTGATGGAGATGGAATTAAAGTAACAAGTTGGAGATGATTAAGACTTTTAATCAAAAGTTACTTAGTTATCCTAAAAATCAATCTAGAAAAATATAAACCTTTAGAAAGTGAATTCTATAAGACAGTTATCTCTTAGTAAACTAATTATGATAAGAGAATAAGGAATATTAATTACAGATAGTTATTTAGGGATCGAAGCTTAAAGAAGTTACGAGATAAGTAGTGATTTCAGCGAAAGACTTTCATTTGATCTTAGTTAAATAATAATAAATATGAACAAAAGGATTGGTTGATGAGTACCCTCACCTTAGAATATATAAATGGATGAAATGCAAGTACAATGATGATATTGAGGTATTCATTCCCTATAAGTTAGAAACTAGTAAATGGAAAATAATTTAAGATGATTGAGATTATCGTTATCTATCAGTTTAGAATTTATATTGGAGGGAAGATATTAATCTGTAGAATCGTAGGATATGGTGGAAATAAATTTTAAAAGAAAAGTTTGATGGTAGATTATAAGAAGTTAGTCAATATCTATAAAAAGAGAGACCGAAGAAAATACGAATAAGTATTGGATCTATTAGTAACCTATAAAGGTTCAAATGTATTTCTAAAGATTATTTTGTGGATATTTGAATTTCATGATTTTTATCTACCATAATTTTGATTCCTAGTAAAGCATATTGTGTTAATCTACCTCTCATCACTATTAAAGCCTTTGCTTGCGTTAAAATTTATTTTTATCTACCTTCTTATTCTTATGCCTAGATTATTCTTTAAGAATAGCTCCAACAACATCCTCAAAAGATAAAGATTCAATAATATTATTATTGTTTATACTTATGATGAGTTGATCATGCATATATGATAAACTCCAAATTTGAAGCTCTATACATTCATTTTCTGCTATTTTAAAATTCAATGCTATGAGTTAAGCAAATAACATATTTAGATTGTTGATGTGATCTATCACCAATGTAGATTCACTTATTCAAAGAGTATAAAGTCTTCTCTTTAAGAATATTCTATTTTGCAGTGACTTAACCTCATATAATTTGATGAGTGTATCCTAGGTCTCCTTTGCCACCCTTTTTGTTCATAATACCTAACAAGACAAAATCTGTCAGTGCTAAATGCAAATTGGTAATAGCATTATTATAAGTCTCCTTTCGCTTATCATCAGTTATATCTATAGGTATTTTATTAAGTAATTGTACTTCCTTATAAGTGCCTTTATCATTAATTTTCAATAAGAGAAATTACTCCCATCAAATTTCTCAATCTTAAATTTTACCATCATGGTTTCAACACTAATATATATAATCAAATTAGCTTACTTAATTTCATTAGGAATAATACCTACAGCATGACTAATGATCGACAACCTAAAACTTTGATACCATTATTAGACATCAGGGTTATAGAATATTATTAAGCAATTAAAATAGAGTTAAGAAATTTTCATTCTATAGATGAATATTACATGGAACACTTTGAGTCAAAAGTAATGAATAGCGAAGCCAAGTAATACTAATGAACCCATTTAATCCAAAAGTTTCAAAGTTGTATTGATAAGGTGTTCACAACTATGACCTTATAAACTAGTACCATAACCTCCCGCAATCAATGTGGAATATTTAACCATAAAGTCTCACAATCTCCCATCTTTAAACATGCGACGTCCTTGTCATAAAACCTTATAATTAATCCCAAATCTTCCCTTATTTTCAATGTATGATTTGGGCCACCAATTATCTATAAATCATCCACAAAGCATACAATGAGTCATACCTAGTAATACTCCCTATCTTCTTTGGACCTCTTCTTTAAACTAAAGTCAAACCTGAATAATTCTCTTACTAGCAGAAGGCCCGCTTTGATACAATTTATAATACCCTAAGCTAAAAGCAATGAACAAATAAGCCAACAAATACTAATGGATCAATTTCAACCACTTTGTCCAAAAGTTCCAAGCTTGTATTGACAAAGTTTTTAAAATTATAACCTTATAAATTGATACCATAACTTCCTGCAATTTATATAGGATACTTAATCATAAAGTTTAATATTATAATTTTTCTTTAGATATAAGGAGGGAACTATTATACTCGCTCTTGAGATAGAATAATATATTTCTTTATAAAATAGGAGAAACTCTCAAATGAAACTATATGAATTTTTTTCTCTCTCTAAAAATTTGATGATAAAACTCTGAAGAAACCTCTATTTATATGAATAAGCTGCCTTTTAAATGCTGTTTGAGTGGCTTAGGAGAAAATTTGCTTTCTACCATATGGTTGGTCAATAGTAATTGTGCTATCTTTTTTGAGTTTTTTCATGCCACATTTACGATGTTCACAATCAGAAATGCACATCACTACCACCAGCATATGCCTATAAACCAAACAACAATCAACACTCAGTGCGTCATCCGAAAGATCGGGGACTTCGCTTAAATACCCTTTCAAGGCATTCGACTAGAGGCTCTTGAAAGAGGTCCCCTTGGAGCGCATCAAATAACATACCGTCCCACTTCGTTCATTAAAGAGTTGTATTATTTTTATTTTTTTATTTTTTTTCGTTTTTGTCCTTTTTATTCCCTTTTGTTAAGTTATAATGCTGCCTAACTATATCTAAATATGCATTGTACATTTTTGGGGGTGATCAAAGAGGGTGGGCATCTGCGAGAGCACTTAAAATGTTATTGACTGTCCATATCATGGGCCTTAATTAAAAGAAAACTAAGCTCGGCCTTCTTCAATCTCTTAGCCCATGTCTTCACTTGTTTGAATGTACAATGAATGCATGAATTCGTGGCCACGTACCAATAATTCACTGAAACTGAGAAAGTTTATAGAAATCAATGCCTAAGTCAAAGGATGATATCGATGGAGGGATAACAGGTTCTTTCTAGCTTCATCTTCTAATAAATCTTTATTCATCTTTGGTTAGAATTATTTTAATTTTTAAAATATTTTACAATATTATTCAAACATTATCCTTTTCCTTGTTATTTCAACTAAAGATGCAATCGAATCAAGTTGAATCGATACAGTATTGAGCACAATAACTAAAGTTTGACTTGAAAATGCTTGAAACTTAAACTTGAATCAATTTCAACTAAACTCTAAATTTCAAGTTCACTTGACTTGAAAAAGTATTTGGTAAGTTTAGTTCAACTAAGTTCAAACTTTTTTTAATTTTCCTTAGACAATCTTAAACTTACTTATGTTTAAGAAAAATTATAATATATTAAAAATTATATTTAAGCTCGGTTATATTTAGGAGTTAAATGAACTTATTATTCTAAAACTCAAGTTTTACTTAAATTTTTAACTCTTGTAATTTGAGTTCGAACTTAATCCAATTGTCACGAAATTAAATCTAAACAAAACTCAAGTTAACTCAAATAGTTTACGAATTGGCTTATTTTATTTGCTCCCCCAATTTCGATTCTTAATTATATGTTACAATATTTGAAACGGAAATTTTAAGGAAATTGAAAGAAAGAGAAGGGTAGAATAATTGTATTGAAGGTCTAATGTAAGAATTATTTGGCAACATTACTTATCAACGTTGGTACTATTCTATACATATATAAGGCATATACCATGGAAGGATTTAAAAAACGGAGCGAAGAGAAGTAATAGGACCGCACCACCAAAGATAAGACATATTACCAACTTTAAATATTGTCACATTATAGACAACAAGCGAACGGCTGGTTATGTTGTGAATTGCATTTTGTGGAGAATAATCGCCACTTGTTTTAAATTCTTCGAGTAGATAGGTATCTCTCGGACGTTGTATGCTCGATTCACCATATGTCTTCAAATTGTAGATTAGAGACTATTCGCCGTACAGCAGAAAATGTTAAACTCTTCTGCGGACATAGGCACCATTTGCATGGACTGCACCGAGCTCTTACTATTCCAAAAAGAAGAATCAATGAACAAAGAGAGAAACGCACACACTCACACACACGCATATATATACACACACGCACTAAGTATCCATACTACGGGTTGTTAAAAATATGATAATTCTTTGATATAATTAAAACATAAAATGCATTAATCTAACTAGTTTTGTAGATATCGAAGCACCATTCAATAAATAAAAGAAAATAAGAAAAAAAAAAAGAGTTTTTTTCTTTAAGAAGTTATTTTTTCAAAAAGTGAATGGATAGATGTTGAAGTTGTAAATTTGGTTTATGCGCGTGGTTTGTGCAAGATATGAATAGTTTTATCTGCAATTGCCTTACATGGATTTGATATATGTAATAGTTGTAAGTTACTAGGAGAATTTTGATGGTGTATTAGTAATTCGATTAATGTTTTATTTTTTTTTTCCCGGTAATCAACATATATAATGCTTTATTTTTAAATGCGTGCAATTCACAGAAGAATGAGTAAGGGGGTTTAATAACGTGGATATATAAATATATATATATATACATATTATTTTTATATTATGCATGATCATGAAGTCATTTAGATATGCATGTAAGAATATTTCTTTTCTTTAGGAGACAAATGATTCGACGAGTCAAAGCTATTGATTCATATTTGTCCCAGGGATTTATAGGAGGACAGAACTATCATTATCACGCTTTTCATGGGAATTAAATCTGATCATTTAAAACAATTTGCAAAATTCATATCATTAATATCACGTTTTGTGCTAAAGAATATAATAAAATGAAATAAAATGAAACAGAACGATGATTGAAATAAATTATTTCTTATATTTAGAGATAATCACATAATAAATGGAATGCAATAATATTAAATATTCAACTAATATTATTGTCGAAAATACATTATTACATATTATAATTTCTTTGAAGTTTAAAAAATAACTTAATTAATTATAATAAATGAAGTGAGAGTAGAATCACTATTCTATCTTCTAAAAGGTTGAATTGAATCAACCATTCGGATTTTAAAATATATTTCTAAATATAGAAAATGGGAATAATATCTAAAATCGTAATCTCATTTCAGTTCATTGTCGCGTATCAATACGATATAAAAACCTAATAGAAAATTTGTATTTACTTTTGTCACAATTCAAGATTTTTATTTCATGAATTATTTATTTAAAAAAAAAAGAAGAAATATTACATTTTCATTAAAATGAGTCGTTCATCGTGTCTTTTGAGAGAAAATCTAAAATCATGGAAGATTCATGAAAAGTCAATTGAAATGAAAACGTGGATTAGAACATCAATTTTCCATGAATTCTGTAGGTTTAACCTAGAATATTTTGGCACGTAATGCCGACACGTACTAGTACGAAGTCTTTATTAATTAAAATTAACAGTGCCGGTATTCCTGCATAAACGATTTTGGTAAAGCCCCCGTTTTACGAAACTCTCTATTTTTTATGACTAGTGATTGCTTTTCACTCAAATCCTCAATTTTCTTGATTAAAAACCGAATTGATGGCTTATCAGTTGACATGTTAGCCTAGCTTTATCAAGAAAATCTCTTTGCTAAAGTTACAAGTCATTGTTGCTACAACTTGCCGTTGACTGAACTAGACGATCTAGTTAATAAAGACACGACGGACATTTTAATCATTAGCAATTCATTTTTCAATCATCTTCACTTGCAAATAATTTTTACAAGTAGTGTTTGGTTAGGCAATTTTAATGGTGTTGGATAAGACAAAAAAAAAAAATTTCCCATGTTTGATTTATAATTTTGTTTAATGATTAAATAAAAATTGGACTTATGAATGAGATAAAAGGTTTAAATTTTATCATTTTTATACTATAATATAAAAATAAAATTTATTAAACAAAAAAAATATTTTACATTCTTATGAAAATCCCTTTATATTATAAAATTAAGTTGATTAATTTTATTTTTATTAAATATTACAAAAAAAAATTATTTATTTTATAATATAAATAGTTAATTTTTTAATATAAACTTTATGTCATGTATTATGTAAATTAAATATAATATAATAAGTTTGTACTATCAAATTCTCCATGTACTTATTCTATATATTTCTCTTTATTCAATTTAACTAAACGCTACAACATGTATTTATTTATGGGAAAGGACAACTATTAAAAAAAAAATTATCACGGCCCTAGACTAAACTCATCTATATCATTTACATTTTATTTCCTTGAAAGGCTAACTATAAATAGAATTGAGTAGTGGATTTTAACTTAATAATACTGATAGATGGAGAGTGATGGTTACCTTATGAACATGATAATCAATTATTTGAAGCAGTAAATTTCTACATGCTTGACAATTTCGAGCAAACAATACGTGAAAAAGGGGAAGAAAGTTTACCGACTAAAGAGTAGCCCATGGAGGGGAGACAGATTCCTGCTTTATCATCATACATATCATGCAATAATGTCAAATCAAGCGCTCAAAGCTAAGCGAAATATTTTCACATATATATATATATATATATATATTGATATTTCCTTTTGCAGAACAACAATGATCTGTCCGAAATATCCGGATTAATTATGATTACTAATCAAAATTATTTTATTTCTATACATTCTTAAGGATAAGATCATTATAATTAAGTACTTTAAATACTAACTTTTTAATGAAATAAATTAGATTTGAAGCTCCCCTCTCCTAAGTTATCATATGCAATATAGTTAAGGAAAAAAAAAACATTCCACATCATTTATCTTAACAAGTTGTGCATCAAAATAATTATTTCACAAGAGTACTTCTGCATATTAGTACCAATGTAGATATTTCTTTTTCAAAATTATCTCCTATTTGATAAGCCTAATGTAATAAATTTTTTCATTTTCTGAAACTAAGGACATATTTCAAGAAAAACAAATGTGTACAAATAAAACTTGAAAAGTTTCTTATTTTAATATATCGATAAGTATTCATTACTACTCCCTTCATGATACATAATACTAAAGATCACTATTTTCTTCCCACACACAACCAAACCCCCACCACCCACCCCGACCCCCCAAAATGAAATAGCCAACAATGTTACAGAGGGAACTTAAATACACTATTATGAATGATTAAATGGCATAAAAATTTTCATGGTAGGATATATTTTCGAATGCAAATAATCGAAAATAACGCATGAAAACATTTACTATCATTGGAAATTTACAAGTATATATCATTGCTTGGACAATTGTTTGCCACGCTTTTGATTTTAGCAGGACCCTTTTATCAATTATATTTTCAACTTACTATATAGCTCAAGTATAGAAGCATCAATGTGCATTCTCAATAAATAGAATAAACGCTACTCCTTTTAAGGATCTTTAAATTTTCTCATTCATATTTACCTATTACAAAATATGAGATAAAACTTTTAAATAAATACACGAGGATGTTGTTCAAACTCATTATTTACATTGGGTTTTGGTCATTACAATAGAACAAAATTGAAGAGGGATAACTATATGCATTTTGTGTTATTTTTATTTTATGATGAAGGATATACTTAAAATTAAAAAAAAAAAAAAATTACATTTCATAGGAAATAACAATTCATCTCGAAAAAGGAAAGAACAAAAGTTCCTTATTTATTCTATATTTCATGTAATGAACATTATTTATAATATAATTTTTTTGTAAACCAAATGAAGCAATATCTATTTCATAAAAATAAAAGGTAGAATAGCAATTTTATTACTATGACAAACACAATGATAAAACATAATCATCACTTTCTTTGGTATTCTATATGTAATTTTTGTAAACTAATATGCAAAGTTCTACATAACCCATATTTTGGAAGAGATTTACTATTATAAATGTTGTCTGACCTAAATCGAGAGATTGACTAGAAACAAGAAAGGATCAAGAGTCAAGAGAGTCAGATCAGAGTTGGATCCAAATGGAGCAATGGTTAATAAAAATATTACTACGTAATTTATATTTAGTTGTAAAATAACATTTTGACAATTAAGAGAATTTTATAGTTCACTTTTAACTTTTCACCAATCTAAATTTTTTTTCTTAGTAAATTTGTATACACTCTAGAAAATAGTATATTCTAATTCAGAATATCTAGTGATGTCATATAAGAATCGAGTTAGAACAATCGAATCAATTGGGTTAAGCTAGGATCGGTATCAACAAAGGTTAAAGAGGTAATTTAGATTGGTTTTATGATTAGATTAGGTAGATCAAATTGGATGAATCAATCTGAATCTAACAATATTAATTATTATTATAATTGACCTTGAAAGGAAATTTCTTCCCATGAATAAGTAGTTCGTTCAAAGTGCAACATAAATGTTATAAATACGCGAAATTTGAATATATACTTGAAATTTTCTTTACTTTAATAAAGTGTACATAAACCATATTCGTAGACAACAAATTCTTCGGGAACAAGTAACTTTGTGAATTTTAGACTTTGTCATCCAATGGTCTCTTGCTTTCCTTTCCTTTTTTTTTTTTATCTTTTAAATTTTCTTAGTTATATCATAACCGTTGTAACAAAATTTTTTGGTGTACTCGGAAGGGCTAATTTGTAAATTGATGTTATTATTTAAGCTGCTACAAGTAATAATTATGAACGTAAAACTTCGACCATTAGCTTTATTTAGAATCAAGGTAAAAATCAGACGAAAGAAAATATGCAAGTAATTTAAAAAAGATTCTAAGCCTTTAATAACCGAAACAGAATTGCCAAATTTACAAAGTACTAATAATTCTCTTCTTTTTTTTTTTTTTCCCTTTTCTTCTTTTCTTTTGCCCGAACAAGGAAAATAAAGCTAATAGTCAACCAAATTAGTATAATGACCACAAAAATAACATAACACATATAGAGTAAAAACAACACAACAAATCATGTTATAGAAAAGTTGTGAATAGATTTATGTAAAAACCAATTTCAAATTATGAATCAACCCGGAATCAGCCTATAAGGCTATTGAACTTGCTTAAGCTCATCTTAAGTGAGCTCAAACTAGCTATTGAACCGCTAGACTTTAAAGGCTTAGGTCGTTTAATCATGACAACCTATAAGGTTAGTAAGTCACCAAATTACCCTTGAATTGATGGTTTAGCTTAATGTTTCAAAATTAGGTCAATCTCAAAAATAAAAAAAAATTATATAAATAATTTATAATAAACTATATATATAATCCAAACATAATATATATATACAATATTATATAATATAAATAGGTTTAGTATATGCAATAAATAATAATTAATATACTATATATACATAATATACATATATACTAAATATTATACTCTATATAATGTGATACTATATATATATATATAATGTAACATCACATATTTACGCTCATACGTTTTAAATAAATTATTTTGAGATCGAAAAAAAAATTGAATTAAAAATTAAATTTGTTATTCATAAGTGACAATATAAAATTTTTTATTTAGTTAAAAAAACGAACAATTCATAAATTACTTATAATAATTAAAGAAAATTAGAGAAAAAAAAATCATACGGTTCAAGGATTGCTTAGCTATCCCTTGAATGGTCGATTCAAGTGAATTGGCTCGAACTTATCTTCTTAAGAGTCGGACCTGGTTTACTCTTTTGTTAGCACTTAAACTGATGGTTTAGGGCTGGTTTTGGACCGATCCAGCCCGATCAACACCTCTATGCATGAATTTAGAATTCTAGCTTTATGACAAAAGAATGAAAATTTCTTTTTTACGCAATAATTTTAATGAGCAGAAAATGGAAGATACTAAAGGCACCTTTTTGATTGGAGAAAGCAGAGGCATAAGCCGTCCAAAGTGGACAAATCATAAAGTAGGCAATTCATATTGGCATGAAATATCATCTTCTTATTCACATAAAATTTATAGGGACCACGATAGTGAAAGAATCACGCGATATTTTGTAATCTCTCGAGGAGATGTCCTAATCTACACAAGAACAATGAAACAAAACCAAACGTAAACTATGTTTTCTATGTATATACTCAATTATTTAATATTCCATCAATCAAAAAAAAAAAAAACAGAAAAAGAAAAGGGGTGGGGAGATTTGGGGGGGGAGGTGGGGATGTGGGGTGTGGGGAATATCTATGTAAAATCACCAACAAATAAAATTCAATTTCGAACAAGAACCACAAGAGATTCAATCACCAAGATGTTGATGAGAGAGAGCTCTAGAGATGAGGTAAGGTACAGAGGTGGGGGGCTCATTGTTGGAACACATATTGGAATAAATCCTTGAAAACAACATTCTACCAAAATATATATGGATATATATATAGAGAGACCCTCTTATATAAAATATATTTTTATGTATAATTTCAAAATTTCCCGTTGATCATGATTCCTGAGTCATATATATTAAATTACCTTAAACAAGTTGGAAATAATAAATACCCTTTTTTCCTTCTAATTTCATTTAAAAAAGCTATAAGAAACAAAGGGAAATTCAAAACTACGCTACCGAACTAGCCATGACCTAAGTTTAATATCATAGTAAATACTAGCTCCTAGTGAAATTATATATATATAGCTTTTTCTTGGTGTATGATAAGGTGTATTCATAATTAAAGTATACCTAGAATGTTTTTTGCGATCATTCACGACAATCCTTGCACAAGCATGGTTCATCAAATCCACCAAACCATATCTTCTATCCAGCCAAATCGTGTAACAATTGTGCACCCATAAGGTTTCTGTATGGCAAATTCTGGGCTTCTCCATCTAATAATGAGTACTGCACGGTTTGGCACTCCTCAATAGTAGGATCCCTAGGGTAGAATAGAGAGCTTTGTGATGAAGGTGAAAATGCCAAGCTCACTCCTCCACTGTTTCCTTCATGTCGTTGTAACCCTAATGTCAATGACACACCACCTCCACGATTCAAATTCTGATTGTGAGATGCGTCATTTGCATAGGAGACTGCCCCAGAAGCGGCGGCATGGTGCCCGTAAGACGAGAAGTCAAGTCCCAAGCCACTGTATCCGAAACTGGATTGCTGGTTGTGGTGGTGGAGGTGGTGGTTCTGAGGGTTTCGGTTAGACTTTGGGTCAATTTTGTTATCCGGGCTAGTGATGATGGAAGAGAGACATTCGGAATCGATTGGGACTAGTTGATCTTGGGTTGGTTTTTGATCTTCAATGCGAACCGGAAGGTTCAGGTTCGATTGACCGATTTCATCAAGATCGTTCATACCATCGGATGATCCTAAGTAGTCTTGCTCCTTTATTTCTTCCAAGTACATCTCTTCTACCATGGGCTTCCATAGCCTAACCCTTGCATTAATAAACCAATTGGACACCTGTTTACACAGACGTATAAGAAATGGAGAACATCAAAATCATATGATATTATAATTTATATAGTATCTTATCTTGCAATTGTTAACAAGGAATATTTAATAAATGCAATCATGGTACGTAAGAAGATATGCTACATTGGAGCAAAACTATTTAATATTCTTCAAGAACAAAGTAACATAAGCGAAACGAACAATAATTAATGTGGGCGTGCCTGGCTTCTTGAAAGACCAGTTTGACGGGCCAAAATGTGCTTATCCACATCACTTGGATACCTGAAAAAGAAATGAAACGAAACCTGGGAATTTAAACATCCAAATGCGTCCTTTAAAAGAGATTTTGCAACAAAAAAGGGGTTTGTGCTTCCATGTTCATTAATTTTATTGCTGGGTTGATAGAGAGAAAGTTGGGTCCGATGAAGTGAAATCAATCCACAAAAGTAATAAACAACAATCAAGAAATGTTTCAATGATAATAAAATACTATGTTGATCGATGAGTGACGTGTAAATATTCATACAATTTTGATACATGAAAATATAATTGTACTTTTTCGAAAAGTTTGCTTTTTCATTAACATGTATCAAAATTTATTTAATATCTATACACCTATTCACACCGTACATTAATATTATTTAATCTTTTTTTTTTCTTAGCTACGAAGCAAAATATTATAAGAAACTAAATCATTGAAATGGACAATTAAGATTGGAATCTGGATGATGTTTAAAAGAAACTACCAAAAGGGTGTTTTGTATCAGCAACCAAATGATTGATTACATGCACACGCTTCACACACACTATAGACTTAGTACTAGTTGCCATATACATATGCCTTTCTTCTACTTCTTTCTTCAATATAATTTGCAACGACAAGTTATATGGTAAGCACCAATAGGTTTTATAAATGACCCACAAATTAAAACATCAATTTCTCATATGACAACCAAACAATATATGAATGAGAGAAAAAATGTAACATCTAGCAGATGGGTGAAGATGCTCAAATTAGTAAACGAATCGAGAGATGGATGATTACGGATGCAAAAAATGTTCGAATAGCCATGCCCGAAGGATTGAAACAGATCGTTCGGGTAAGCCTCGTTGGGGTCTCCATGGATGATTCTCCATCATGCTCATCTGCTGGAAGGCTCTCTGATGCCTTAGGGCCTGATCTATGATGCGGAGCCTAGGAGTCTCCCCTCGGGATGTGCCCGGTGTAACGGAATCCTTCTCCCCCATGGCCTTCTTTGTAGCCTGAATTTGAGCTACAATTCCATCCCTCAGACACCTAAAGTGCCGTGACATCGCCTTAGACGCAAGGGCGGAGTACACATTTGCCGCCCCATCACCTGCCACCGCTTCGAATGATGATACCACAGCCTTCATTTGATCACAGTAGTGTCTATATCTTCTATCAACCTGGAAAATGGCATCAAACACTCCATTAAGATGATAAAATTTTCTTGTTTACCCTTTTTTTTTCTTTTTTACAGGATCTAGATGGTGGAAATCTTATAAATTCGTGAAAGACAATGAGAGAATAACATTATTTATGAATCGAGATACTATGGGAAGAGAGTGGAATAGAAATTTCTTAAAGTAGATTGAGAAAAGCCCAAATTGTTACCATATGGACAGTAATGAGAAAAGCCATACAAGTCGCTTAGTTAGTTGAAAAGCCGACCCCATTCAACTTCAAATCATATCCAACAACCAACAAAGCATCAAGACAACTCTCCTTTAAAAAACAAGTTCCATTTCCTTTTATGCTTAAATAGATAAAATAAAACGTTGTAATCTTTATTTCCGTGGTTACTTGGAAGTGAAGTAGATTGATGAAGTATTGACGCACGAAAAAACTGTAAAAGCTACTCATTCCTTTTATGGTATTACTAAATTACCTCATCAAGCATGGAAAGAAGCTTTGATTTTCTCCTTTGTAATTCCATGAACTCAAGTGAGTAAAGAGATTGCTGTTTTGATGATCCGCTACTTGTGCTTCCATTGTTGTCTTCTTCCCAAGAGCTCTTGCTCTTCTGGTTCTTTTGCTTTGGTAATGGATCGTTTTGGAACGACCCAAGACTGCAGAACTCATTAAGCAAGTCCTGAGCAGGACCCAAGTACTTGGAATTCCTAAACTGAAACTGCCCTTGTTGATGATGATGAAAATTGCTACTACTTGTTCCTTTAGGAAAAAAGCTTCCATCTTGAACCATTTGTTGTTGAATCCCAACAGCTCTTCCAAAGAAGAACCCGTCTTTTGTATGATCATCGTGATCATGCTGCTCGTGCGGTTGACTGGGATTGTTATTGGTCTCCCTCAATTCAAAAGATTGTAACCCTATACTTGAAGGGTCGGTTGAAGAAAGCGATAGAGAAAGCCCTTGACTTGGTCTTTCATTTCCTTCACATGGAAAAACACACCTTAAGGAGGAATCATCAACAACCATGATGTTTTCACTTGTCGTGAAATCGGGTTTATCGTATTGATGTTGTTGTTGGTGGTGGTGGTAATATTCACTTGTCGTTTCATTGATCGTTGTAGCTGCCTTTGATGAGGAAGGACAAGTACTAGTTTTCCCAAAGAAACCTTTCCACAGCATGGAGTTTGAAGAGTTTGCTGTATTGTGATGACGATCATGGCTATCGCTTTGGTGATGTTTTGGGAATCCAATCATCTCCATTCCTGTGCTCAAGTTGAAGCCTGGATCTGGATTCGAGTCGTATCCGGCCGCGACTTGATTCGCAAGGTGCGTCTCGATATGGATGGCTGGATTGTTTGCCGAAGTGTCGGCCACGTAACAGAACCCGGCTGAAGATACCATGTTTGCCCTTGACATGTATTGAAGAAGTAAATATTTGGTAGCGAAAGTTTGGTTCTTGCAAAACCTTAATTTCATCAAAACTAAGAAAGTTACACTTACTAATCCATGACTATATATATATATATATATATGTATATATGTTAATCCCAATAGTAAAAACCAAATTAAGAGATCACAACATGGAAAGAAGAATCAAACTTGGTATGATGTTGATTGAGTTTTTATTATTGATGGACTAAAGAAAAAGAGCTAGCACATACCAGGTGAGCAAGAGTGTGGGCTATGTCATGCTTTTAGAATTTGTTAATAAAACCTTTTGTTTCAATAGTATAGTGGATTTAGCTTTATGGTGGTGTTAGAGAGAGAGAGAGAGAGACAGTGAGGAGACGATGATGATGATATTGTGATGGATGGAGTTTTAAATGAGGATATTTTTTATAATTCTCTTTTATATATTAAAAAGTGACAAATCCATTTTCATATCGATTAAATATTTAATTTTATAAAATAACCCTTTTACATAACTGTCCATCGTTCTTTACATATTTATATTTTACTATTTAATGATTTTTTCTTTTTTTTTTCTTCTTTTATATTTATTGTCATTATTTTTCAATTACATGTTTTAGGTTCTAGAACAGCTTTTTTTTTTTCAAATTTTTTATTTGTTATTCTTTACTTTTTGGGCATCCAAAACCAAAACAGTACGCATCATCCTATTGTATCAATAAATACATGGTGTGGTATTTTGGTATCTTATGAAAAGCACAACGTAGGAGGACGATAAAAGATCAGAGACATACATCTCCTTACAAGTAGTGAAAAATTGGATTGAGATGGTTGATGTAGTAGTCCTACATCTACATGTGATCATCATACGATTTCTCTCTCTCTCTCTTTAGTGGGTCAATCTACAAATACATCCAAAATAGACTTCTTACAAAAAAGACTTCCTAGAAAATATTTAAATACCCTTCAATTATTTCGTACCCATCTAGAATATAAAAGAAATTTGTTAAAAACAAGTGAAACGAAACAAAAGCTAATTTCTTTTTTAATATAACCATGTAATGAAGGTGAATATAATAGTCCTTGGCATTAATTATATAGCATTAATAGCGCATGCAATGACAAATGAGAGTGTTATAATAGAAGGGGCTTGAAGTAGCGTCATCTAACATCTGTCTTTCACAAGGAGACTGTAATATTATTAGCCGCCACTATGCCACATGGATTGCTGTTACCATTTCACATGCCTATAGTTTGCTTAATTTGTATAAACTAGATCATTGTTATAGATAGAAAGAAAAAATTAACGATACACTGTCAGTAAATAAAATAAACTCTTACAAAAGTTTTGTGTATTTTTTTTCATGTAAAATGTGTGGGTTGGGGGGGGGGGGGGGGGGGCGCGGTGGTGGGGGTCGGAAAAGAGACTTTTTCTTTTGAGTCTGACTTAAATAATTTCGGCATAAAAGTTAATTGGTGTAATTGTATAATTGAAATTAATAATATTCGAGAGGACATATGTTGTGAATGAGAAATCATTGTATGACACAAATCCCAAGGAGTTTTTGAGTACCTAAGTAGGAGTCGTGGCAGGCTTTTTCAGATGGTTATGCAGTTGTGACTTCTTTTTGGGTCGATCTGGTTGGTCGGTAGACTGCAACAAAGCTTAGGGTTCTATTATTTGTGTACTAAGATGTCAGGACTCGTCAAAACCCAAGTAAGAAACCCATTCCTCGATCAGAGGAAAAATAAAGACATGAAATTAAATTTTTCGATGTGTAATACTAGAAGAGAGGGAGAGAGAGAGAGAGAGGTGTGTTTTGGTTTGTGTTTGTGTAATTTGTATCTCGGTGAGGGAAAGGCGTAGGATGCGCTTGGGGATTGTGAAGGGAATTCCCAAAATAAGGGCCTGTGTAAGAGGTGATGAGGTGGTCCTATATTTCCATCTAATTCTAATTAATTTCCCCATTGAAGTAGTCCATCCATCCCCCTCTCTCTCTCTCACTCTCTCTCCCTTCCATTAGCAAAGAATAGAACGGGACCGCAACTTTTCTTGGAAATTTATGATGGGATATATGCCATGTCCACGCGCATCATGAGGGTTGTTTATGAAAGATCAAAACTACTACGCTAAGGAATGCCAGGGGCATGTAATACAAGATAGGTTAAATTATTATTAAATATCTTGAAACAAATAAAATAAATGATTTACAAAAATGCAAATGAAATGAATAGGTTGTTCACTATGGATTTTCATCTAGCTAGATAATAGGCTTCAAGTAACCTACAATAATAATAATAAACAACTACAATAGATGCTAGAGTTTTCTCCAATATAATTACTCCGTTACTTGAGTTAGTTGATAAGAGAGAATAAATACATAAGAGTATATTCGTGTATAGAAGATGGGATCTATAATATGTGGTTGATCATGTTATTTATAGATAAATTGTTGAGTTCTAATTGATTGTTAGCCTTCCACTTAGGACATCATATGTCAATCTTTATGGTATGGGATTGGTGTGATCATTTGACAAAGTGAGGGGATAAGTGACAAAATTACACCTAGTTTTATAACTATCCCTTCCATTCAATGCATTATGGGCATTTAAGCCCTAGGCATATTGCCTTCTATTGTTAGACTAGGCTCAGATGCTGAGTACCCCATAAGTTAGTTGTTGGTCTAGTATATAAGGCTTCCATCCTCTAAGTTGCTAGAGTTGGTTGCATTAAGCTATTGGGCTAGATCATATTTGGCCTTAAGACCTCCATCCAAAATTGAGCTAATGTACCATAGCCTCTCTTAGAGTAGTTTTGATCGCTTCAACTGTCCACATGTATTCCAAGTGTGTCTCTTATGCCTCCTAAGGAGTTGGAAGTACATTGATTGCTAAGATGATGCAAGGAACTAGGTATCACCGTAATCAACAAGCATTAGGTTAATTTGATCACCAAGTTGTTAATTAAGTTACATGTGCAATAAGGACCAACTTAGTGTTTTGTAAACCTTATTATTAGTCCCTCACATGTAATCAAGAGAGAGAGTAAATTGATTGCTTAGCACAATTTAAAACTTTTTTAAAATAAAGAACTCCTTTTAATTACTTATATAAATTGCTTAGAGTTTATCAATATATGCATAAATAGAGAACTAAAAACAAATAAATAAGTAAAAGATAAAGGGTTCAAGAAGGTTAAGAAAATGATTTATAGAGGTTACTTCATATAAATTAGTCCTCTTTCCTAACTCTACTTATTGGGGATCTGGTCACCCATACCAATTGTTCCATTATTTTCAACAATCAAAGGAAGAGTGCAAGTAAAACTCCTTGGTTAAAATTAACACGGATTTGTCATCTTAACTTGCCTTTAGCTATAATGGAACTACTATAGTATGCCCTCTCTTGATTACAATACAATTTGATTCGAATAAGTCTTAGTAGGAAAATAAAATAGAGCTTCCAAAAGTATTTAGTACAAAGGACTCGTAAACAATTGAGAAAATAAAGTTTACTTTAGATTGATCTTTCAAATGTTGTCCATAATGAATATCAGATAACTATATTATCTTTCTTCACAGCTCCTTCTAATACAAATTCGTCGATGAACATATGAACCTAATATCATATGTAACCAAAAGGGGTAGGTCCAAGCTGTCAGATGGCTTGGAAAGTAAATGATAGTCAAGAGAGAGCTGGGGTTCCCATGTACCGACGTTGGATATGATGCACCAACACCTCACATGAGCTAAGGTCGTACTTGATATGACGTACAAGTGTAGTCGAGGGCCACTCGCTACAAGTCTATACTCGAATGAGTTAGATAAGAGTAGCTTAAGAGAAAGTAGAAAGTCTAGTGTATTCTTCTACATATATCTCTTTGTACCTATTATATTATGTGACTATTTATAGTACCTTAATAGAGCAAGTTCTATGTTACAGATAGTTATAAAAAATGAATTCCTATTTGCTAAATAAAAAGGAAATTACTATACAGAGAGATACGAAATCGTGTGCAGTAAATGTCATTTGTCAAAAAGGACAGTACAGTTGTCAGTAAAGACAGTGCGTACACGCTTTTACTGTAATTCTAACAGTATTATGGTTTGAGTAGGAGTAGGCCTCTGTTCAAGCCTGTTCGGCATCAAAAGGGGCGGGACTATGGTTGGTTCAAAGATGGCTCACCTTGGGTTGGCCTCAAAGTGTTAGCTCCTAATAGTCTTGGTCATCCTTAGTACAATGAAGATTGTTATACTTAGATTTAGCGCTTAGACTATGGTTTAGTTAAGGATTAGGCTCGGCATGCTGGTTGATCATCTCGGCAACATCTTAGATAGCATGGAGAGCAAAGTAGCTTGGCAGATAGGACTAGAGTAAGCACCGAGTAAGCTTTGCTCCTTGGTGCTTAACTCAACTCGAATAACTCGGTGAACTGCTTAAGAAAGTCCTTGGGCTTAGAAGTGTATAATCGGTCCTTGATCCCTATCATCCCCTTTGAGTTGTTTAAGATTTGGGATCAAATCTAATTCGATTCAGGATCAAATCTAGTTCGAATCCTGGTTGTTCATCTTTAAGAGTGTAAGGTTAGAGATTGGCAATGTTGAAGAAGTCTAAGGCTCCATATCCTTTAGGTAATTCAATCTTATAAACATTAGGATTGTTTTTTTTCAAGTACTTTGAAAGGTTCGTCAGCTTTGGGAGATAACTTGCTATTCCTCAGGTTTGGGAATCGTTCCTTACTAAGGTGTATCCAAACCAAATCGCCTGGTCAAAATTCCCTCTTCCTCTATCCTTGGCTTCGTTTCTCAAGCTTAATAATAGCTCGACCCAGTTGCTCTACAACCTTCTAGTGCATGGCTTTAATAGCCTCAACTCTTTCGACAATTGGCCAGTCTTCATCTAGCATCAGTTAGGGTGCATGGTCCAATGTCGGTTCAGGGTTGAACCCATAAGTGACCTCAAATGGAGACATGCTTGTTACACTATGGGTGGTCTTATTGTATGTGAACTCAATGATTGGTAAGTATAGATTCCAATCGGCCATGTTTCATTCAACAGTGACTAGTAGCAAAATTCCTATAGTTCTATTGATAACTTTAGTCTATCCATCAGTCTATAGGTGGCAAGGCGTGTTGTACAGTAGCTTGGTTCCCATTCACCTTGATAACGTCCTTCAAAAGTGGCTCATGAACCTGGGGTCTCGATCTGAAATGATGGTCCTAGGAATTCCACCCAACTTAATTACTTCCTGTAAGAAAAGAAAAGAGATAGTCGAAGCGTCATTAATTTTGGAACAGGGCACAAAATGTGCCATCTTGCTAAATTGATCCACAACCACAATGATGGAATCCTTCTCTTGATATGTCCTCGACAATCAAAACATGAAGCCCATACTTAGCTCAAATCATGGTTTGGTAGGGGTTGGCAAGGGTTAGTAGTGTCATTGCTTAGCTTGACTCTTCACTTTTCGGTAGGTCACATACTTTTCCAGCATGGACTTGACATTTCTCTTCATCCTTGGCAAAAAAAATCTGAAGGATAATACCTCATAAGTTCAACGCTAGCCAAAGTATCCTATCAATCCCCTTTCATGTACTTCGCCCACTAGCAGATTTTGCTTAAAACAAGTCGGGATACATAGCTTCCTCTTCCTAAATAAATATCTTTCCTCCTTATGATAGTAGTCTAATATTTGTCCTTCCTCACAACGAGTGTAGTTAGGACCAAAGTGTGGGTCCTTGATATACAAATTCTTGATGGCTAAAAAACCAAGTAGCCTTGTTTGTAGCTCGGTCAGGAAGGTATGTTGTCTCAATAAGGCGTCGGCCATTACATTGTTCTTTTTGTTCTTATATCTCCAAGACAACTTTGGTTGGCTCCTCAGATATCTCAAGTATTTGTAATTGGTGTAGGTCACAAATTCATTGGGCAGTAGATAGTGTTACCATAACATTAGAGCTTGGGTAATAGAACTCCTTGTCATAGATAGAGTAGTTGAGTATGCCTCCTCGAAGTTTCTCACTGAAGTAGACGATAAGTCAACCTTCTTGCATCAGGATAACACCTATGCTTAGCTTGGATGTATCATACTCTACTTGAAGTATCTTGTCGAAGCTTAGCAAAGTTAAGATAAGGGTTGTAGTTAGCCTCTCATTCACTTCCTTAAAACTCCTCTTCTCTTTCTCACCCCATCTGAATTCAACATTCTTCTTTAAAAGTTCGGTGAGTGAGGCCACAATCATATTGAAGTTCCTGATGAATTAGCAATAGAATGATGCCAGATTGTGGAAACTTCTCACATCAACAGAACAAGTCGGCTTAGGCCATTCTATGATCACTTTTATCTTCTCTTTATCGACTTGGATGCCACCTTCGCTTACAACAAATCCTAAGAAGATCACCTCGGAACATCAAAAGTTGCACTTCTTCAAATTGGCATAGAGTTGTCCAGCTCGGAGTTTTGCAAGCACTTGTTGGAGATGTTCTTAGTGAGTCTCCAAGTTGAGATTGTACATTAGAATGTCATCAAAATAAACCATGACAAACCTTCCCAGTAATTCTCAGAATGCATAATTCATAAGTTGTATGAATGTGCTCGACGCATCAAATAGTCCAAATGGCATTACAAGCCACTCATATAAACCATGTCGTGTCTTGAATGCGGTTTTCCACTCATCTCCTTTACGCATTTGAATCTAATGGTATCCAAATTTGAGATCGATTTTAGAGAACACTCTTGCTCCACTTAACTTGTTTAGCATATCATTAAGCCTAGGTATGGGATACCTGTACTTGATGGTGATTCAATTGATGGTTCGGCTATCTACACACATCCTCCAAGAACCATTTTTTTCAGCATTAACAAAGTCAGCACAACACAAGAGCTTAGGGACTCGTATACATACCCTTTCTTCATGAGGTCATCTACTTGCCTCTGTAATTCGACAGCTTGTTTAGGGTTCAGCCTATGGGCAAGCTTGTTCAGCAGTACAGCTCCTAACTGCAGGTTAATTGTATGCTCGACGCCTCAGATTAAGGGTAGACCTTCTAGTAACTCCTTTGGTAATAGGTCGGCAAAGTCCTCTAGTAGGGTTTTTACCTCGGTCAATAGCTCTTCCTCCTCGAGTCTCATCTCTAGAAACCTCCTAATAAGCAAATAGGTTGGTCCCTCCAGCTCCATTTCTCTTTTCAATTCAATTAGGGCCAGTACCAAAGCCTCCTTCTTCAGGGTTCAACTAAGCTAAGAATGCATGACTTTTACCTACTTGGTCGTCATGGGACTTAATTTCAATCTTCTTCCTTCATGCTCTATAGAACATGTGTTCCTCCTACCTTCATATATAACTGTTCGATCGAACATCCATGGTCATCTAAGTAGAAGGTAGGACGCACTCATGGGCAGCACATCACAAAGAACTTCATCTTGATACCTACTTATACAGATCGGTACAACCACCTATTTATTCACTTGTGAAGCTCCCTTATCACTAAACCAATAAAGTTTGTAAGGTTTTGGGTAGGGTATGGTCAGCAATTTCAGTTGTTGGACCATAAATGTAAAGGGTGCATTGGTGTAGCTTCTACTGTCAATGATCAGCACGCATTGTGATTCGTTCACCTTACACCCAATATGGAAGATATTTTCTCTCTACTCATCTTCAGGCATAGGACTGATACTCATTATCCTCCTCAACAGTAGATTGGTCAGTATGAAGTTACCTTCCTCACTATAGATAACTTCCTCCTTGGATAACTCAGTCTATTTGTCCTTCTTCAACTCTTCTACTTCCTCATCAATACTATTAACCTCAATAATTAACGCCTAGTCTCTGATCACCATTGTTCGCTTGTTTGAACACTAAGTGGCCATATGTCCAAATCCTTGGCATTTGAAACACTTGATCTCACTCATCTTTCTCCTTGAACTCTAGCCTTTCTCGAACTTCCTCGATGGTTCCTTCTCTTCTGCTTGGGTAGCCTAAGCAGGTCGGGTCATAGTAACCTTACTTAGCTCCATTCGTACAGGTCTGCTTGGAACAGGTCGGCTACTACCAGGATAGTTGATGGGTAGTCAAAATCTTCCTATCTAGCGCCTTTTTATCCTCTTAGTGGCTTCATTGAGTGTTCTCATGTCTAGGGTTTCCAGGACATCCCTAATCTCACACTTTAATCTGCCAATAAATTGAGATACAGTTTATTCTTTTGGCTCCATAACTTCACACTAGATCATTAGCACTTGGAACTCCTTAACGTAAGCATCCACACTCGATCCTTCTTATCTCAGTTCTTGTAGTCTCTTGAAGGTATCTTGCAAATAATAGCTCAATACGGACCTTCTTCGCATAACTCTCTTCATGTCATCTAAACTCCTAATCTTTCGTTCTCATTCTCCTTCTCGTTCCTTTCTTCAGGTGGCTTGCAAGTTCTTCCACCATAAGGCGGTATAGCCGATGAACTCCAACACATGTAGCCTAATCTTTGCATTTTCAGGTACTTCATGGTAATTGAACTGCTTTTCAATTTGATCTGCCCAATCTAGGCAGTCCTCGACATCACTACTTCCAAAGAAACTTAGAATATGTATCCTTAATCCCTTAACATTTTGGGCTCATACATTCTTTTCCTTAGGTTCGTAGTACTCCTCTGCTTCGTCACCTCCTCCTACTTTTTTCCTCAATCTCTTCAAGTGTTAATCTTCGTTTACTACATTTACCAATTTCTTCAGCTTGTGGTAGTTGAGCTGGGGCGTTATCTTGGCTAAACTGACCATTGCCTTAGCCTTGCTGTTTGTGTTCTCTCATAGGGTTGTTTCTAGGTTGTTATCTATCTTCTTGGATGACAGTCACTAGACTAGCTACCAAATCGGTAAGCCTATCTAAGCATTCACTCACTGACTAAGGTGAGAAGCTTCCTTCCTATCCTTAACCATGTCGAATACTAGTTTCTTGGTTTACCAAAGTCCCTTTCATACTTAAATCCTTCATTGATGTTTACTTCACAATAATAACTTTATAACAAACATAAAGTCAACCACACTCTGTTTTAGCATAGCAAAAACAACAGAAAACAAAGTAGAAAACACTTCTCACTATTAAACTTTAAAGCTAACAATAGAACCACTATCACACAAAAGCGGTAACAAACTATTAAAAGAACACAGTAGCACAATCCAGCTTCGAACGTAGCTAAGCTCCAATACCAAGATGATACGAACTCATAGATGAACATACGAATCCAATATTACGCATAACGAAAGGGGGTAGGTCCAAGCCATAAGATGACTTGAAAAGTAAATGATAGTCGAGGGAGAGCTAGGGTTCCCGTACACCGACGTTGGATATGATACATCAACACCTCAAACAAGCCTAAGTCGCACTTGATATGATACACAAGTGTGGCCGGAGGTCATTCACCACTAATTCAGGCTTGAATGGGTTAGATAAGAGTAGCTTGAGAGCAAGAGGATACTTAGCTTAAGAGAAAGTAAAAAGTCCAATGTATTCTTCTGTATATATCTCTTTGCGGCTGTTATATTATGTGTCTATTTATAGTACCCTGTATAAGGCAAGTTTTATGTTATAGATAATTACAAAAGATGAATTCCTATTTGCTAAATAAAAAGGAAATTTCTATATAGGGAGACATAAAATCATGTGTAGCAAACATTATTTGTTAGAAAGGATAGTACGGTTGTCAATAAGGACAGTATACATACGTTTTTACTATGATTTTGACAATATTGTGGTCTGAGCAAGGATAGGCCTTTGTTCAGGTCTATTCGAAGTTAGAAGGGGCTAAACTATGGTTAGTTTAGGGATGTCTCACCTTGGGTTAGCCTCAAAGGGTCAACTCCTGACAGTCTTGGTTGACCTCAGTATAGTAAAGATTGCTGTATTCAGATTTAGTACTTGGATTATGGTTTAATGAAGAGTTCGACTCAGCATATTGATTGATCACCTCGACAACATCTTGGATAGCATGGAGAGCAAAGTAACTCAACAGATTGAATGGGGGTAAGCACTGCTTGTCGGTGCTTAACTTAGCTCGAATAGCTTGACGAACCACTTGAGAGAGCCTTTAAGCTCGAGAGTATGTAATTGGTCCTTGATCCCTATCACTTTCTTTTTTAAATTTTTTGGAATAACAACTATTGTATCGTTTTTAAGTTAGTAGATCCTTACCTTCTCTAGTTAGGCTTGAATAATTTGTACATTGATTGATCCTTATCTTCTTAAATATTTAAAATATTAAATTTGTTGTTGCTGAAATATCTCCACAAAATCTGCAAAATTCAAAATATTCAAATACGGATTGCCTTCTATTCTTAATCTTCAAATAATCTTAAGTCCTATAGATAGACTTAGTTGAATAAAATCTTCATAGCTTTAAATCCCTAAATAATTTGGCTTTTACGATACTTTCATAGCATAAATTCGAAATATGTGGAGCTTATGATCCTTATCTTTGTCTCCAACCAACTTAGCCTTAGTATTATGGCTCATAAGAATTTCTAAAATAATCCTCCTTAAATAGTAGAACGTGTCAAGTATATTATCCATATATACTTGACTAATGGAGCTAGGCCTTAACATGGAGCTATGTCTTGACCTATAAAACAAATAACGTTAGATAAAATTAGGTTTTTCCTTGTTACTTTTAAGTTTACTTCTAAATCTTTTGAACTCTTACGAACAACTTCTATACTTGTCAAGATTACTTTTAAGTTAACTTCTAAGTCCTTTGAATTCTTCTAAACAACTTTTGAGCTTCTCTCAGTTGTTTGTAAGTTTTTTAGATCCATCTTTTTTTCAAACTTCAATAATATACTATGAAGCTTCTAAGTATGCTTCTAACACTTTGTTTATTAATAAATCTACTAACTCATCATTTAAGGATTATAGTAGTAGCCACCCCATTTTTGCCTTCTCTAGGTCCATCTTTAATTTAAAATCTCTTAATAATTGGAAAATTCCAAAAATCTAAAAAATATAGAAAATAGAAAATATCAAAAAATGAAAAAATACCAAAAAATAAAAAAAAATTGAAAAAAAAGAGAAAGAAACCAAAAAAAAAAGTAAAAGAAAAATAAGAAAACCAAAAAAATAGAAAAATTATAAAGAGTATCACACAATGGTATATTAGGTTAGTTTAGGGTAGAAATAATTTTTCGAGGTCAAAAAAAGTTTTTAGAGTTAAAATAAATATGTACGATTTAACTGAATTAAAAATTTCAAGTTAATTTTTCTACTCTGATTTGACTAACTCATTTTAAAATATTTTTAAAATTCATATTTTTAGAAGTTTATGACCTTAAATCATATTTCAATCGAAATTAAACTAAGCATTATGGCCATTTGAAGTTTTAAAATAAAAGCCAAATGTGAGTAAAGACCGAGATCCTAAATTGATCAAATTGAAAAAATATTGAAAATATTTTTAACATGCGTTTGTTGGACTCCATAATTACTTAAGAAGTGAGGTATAAAAAAGGATGGCATGGAAAAGAAAGAGTTAGATGGTATGGGAAAAATGAAAAGAAAAAAAAATATATATAAAAGGAGAAGAATCAAATGGCAAGAGAAAAGAAAAAAAAAAACAAGTAGAATGTAGTAATATATATCACCCATTTAGTGGCGACATATGTCACCCGATGAGAGGTGCTATGTGGTACCCATTTTGGAGTGCTACGTATCATAACGTAAGGGCACTACATGTCGGCCAAATGTTGCTACATGGCTACCAATGGCTACCACATAAGCATCGCGTAGACCAACCACATGATAACATATGGCATGATAGGTCAAATTGTTTGACGCTTTTCCTTTCCCCCTTTCCAGTTACAAACAAAAGATCCATGAAAAAGTTGCCATTTAAATGGAAACTTATACCTAAGTATATTCCACTTGATTTCATACACCTTTTTATCTCAAAAAAATTCTAGAAAAATATGGCCATGAAAGCTCAAGAAATCTCTTAGTTGTGAAGGTCCAAATTTTCAACTATTATTAAGGGAAATAGGAGAAATGAAAATAATAAATTTGAATATCCATTAAAAACTCATATATTGCACTATTGACAAATTAAACAAATTCAAGGATTCTCATTACACTAATCTATTATAACTAGATACTAAACGAGTAACCACATCCTCTACAAGTTATAAAAGCTTTAGTTCTTCCATTATTTCCATAAATTCGCGACTAATTTAGCAAAAATTAGAAGAACACTGAAAATACACCTGACCTCCATTAATGCACAAACGATTCAATCTTTTTCCTAAATAGAAGTTTCTCAACCACCACTAACGACACTACACTATAAATAGAGACCTCTTCCATGCATTCAAGTGATCACATTCATTAGAAATCAATTACAAATCCACAATATGCTAATTTCTCATTCTAAGTGCTTGTAAGTGAAAACCTACTCTATCTCATCAGTTTCCCTCACGATAGAGAAAATCAATTTGAGAAAATTCTTAAGAACATCTTACTCATGTTTATGAACAAAGTTCAAGCTTTGATTTCATTTCGTTTTGTGGGAAATTGATAAATTTGGAGGAAAATTTAGAATAAAAAAAAAAACTGTTAGCGTTCGTCTTTCGTTGGGTTACAATTTTCTAGGAAAGTGAAGGGCAAGAGCACTAGTTTTCCAATAATTGAGTTTGAGCTTTAAAGAATGGTGTCTTAGGAGTTAAGAGTCACCAGATCCATGTCAAGAGCCGATCGAGTCACCCCTAAACCAATCCAATTTCCACCACTTCACAAGGTAAGTCCACCTTCCTTTATGTTTTGATTTGTTTGTTAAAAAATACAAAAAGAAAAATCCAAAAAATAAAAACATGCTTTGATCTTATGTTTTTATGCTTTCATGTGAATAATATGTTTGTGATTAGTTATTTTAATTTTAGTTTATTAGTTAATGTAATGAAGTTAATAATTGACATGTTGAGTTTGATTGTAAGATGATTTGCTAGTTAGCAAAATAAATTTGATTTGATCTTAATAATTAGCGTACATGATAATTTCAACTTCTAGCATTATAGCATGATAAATTTGATGGTATAATAAATTTGTTAATTAGCATATTAGTTTAATTACCATACTTTTGCATGATAAATTTGATGTGATTATCATGTTGGTTTGTTGTGGTTAGCATGTTTTGAATTGTTGATTTAGCTTTCATTTGAATAAATTAACACATTAGATTGGAGTAATAAAGTAGCATGTTATTTATGGTTAGGCTTTAGTATGATGAGTTTTGATGAAATTGTCATTAATCATGTTGTAGGCTTTATTTTGAATAAAATTGTTTACTAAGTAAGATGGGTTTTTTTTTTCTGAAAATTATTTATTCCTACAAATGATTTCTTAAGAAAAAAATAATAAATTGGCCTTTTTCAAAATTTAGGATTTTCTTAGGAATTTTCAAAAGTGAACCAAAGTGCTTATTTTTCCCAAATTAATAAAATTTAATGAACTTAAAGTAAAAAAAAATATCTAAAAAATAAAAGAAACCAACAAACTAAGGTATTCTTAAATTGAGAATTACATGTGCTTGATTCCACTTCATAAGTACATAGGCAATTTGAGTAGCCTAAAATTATATATATATATTTTTTTGTTTTTTCCCCCTTTTCTTAAAGAAAACTAAATGAAGCCCTAAATTTTTTGAAAACCTATTTAAGGCTCACTAAGTGATTTCATGGATTATTTTATGAAACATTTGTGTTTTAATAAGTTAGCCTCCAAAAGCAATATTTTCTTTTTCCTATTTTTCTAATTTTTTTTTTCTTAGAAAAACCCATAAGCTAGTAGCTGGAATTAGGGTATATTCATCCATAGGCCCTAATTTCACTTTTTTTCCTAATTTCAATTAAATAGCAACTCCCTCTTTAAAAATTGTTTTTTAAAAATACATTTTCTTAGTCTAACCAAGAGATTTGTATTAAGCGGCCAAACTTAATATAAATTGGTCTAAAAAAAGAGATAAATTGAATTTTCAACATAGCAGATTTGGCAACTCTACTATGGAATGGTTTGTAGGCTAACCATTAAGGATCTCAATAAATTAATTAATTAAACCTTTGGTTTTGTAAAAATATAATAATATATAAGCTTTCCCTTCTTATGGCTTAATCCATTCTTAATTAAGCTTTTCTATTCTTTTTCTTTCACTTCTTATAGATATTTATACTAACTCTTATATAAGTGTTGCAGGGAAATCCAGAATATGGAAATGCCCAATAGGCCTTAAAGCAAGTTTTAATGGAGAAATCATGACATGTGTGTTTATATACAGTCAAACTTAGACCATCTTAAGAACCTAAGAGGAGAGCTATTGTGTAAGTCTCGAGTAATGTAGTCTAACTATTGCTAAGGTCGAGTTGGTTAACTCTGCCTAAGTTTCAAATGAGCCAGTAATCTAAGTAAAGTTTTTTAAGACTTGGGAACCTTTAGATACCACCCTATTTGAATTCATAAATATGAATTGACGAATAAATAATAATGTGACATGCCATAAATTTGCAACTTTACTAGAGTTTCGATATGCTATAGCATTGTAAATAAGTTTCCTGTCTAGTTGTTATAATCCCACTATAATTTACTTGTAAAGCATTCCCCATAAAATTTAATAGTTCCTTATATCAATCTTTTAGTTGTAAAAATGTTAAATTTCCCTATAATTTTCAATAGCCATATAACGAAATTGCCATAAAGCTATAATTCTAATCCTTCAAAATTTCCACACCATGACTCAGTTCCTGGTCACTTACATCCACATACCATCATATTACACATTGCATTACTTTTCCATGTTCTTTTTTTAAAATTTGTAAATACTCATGTCTTTTCTTTATTGAAAATAAAATAAAGTGAAATAGGGATAATAAAATCAAATTCACTTAAGTTTGTAAGTAATTATGTAAATATTGCATTTGTCATACTTTCATAGTCCTTACACTTGTAAATAAATAAAATCCATCAAAATATAAAATTAAAAAAATGAAAAAATTAATAAAAATCTAAAAAAGTGAAAAAAAAAACAAGAAATAAGATTTGTGAATATAAAATGTCCTCATAATACCTTAGCAAATTGTAAATAATTTTCTCTTTTTCACTATATTGTAAATTATTTAGTTTTTTAGCTCATATATGCCTACAAATAGTTCTGTAAATTACTCATTTGTAAGTAACCCCCCAGCATTCTCAAACTTGCAATTTATCTGTACTTCCCTCTATGGTTTGTTGTTAGTCCTCTAGTTGTTATGTTGTGAGTCTTGCCTTTTCGGTCTCATTCCTTTGTGAAATAACCAATCTACCAATTGGGAAGATAGCCCCCCAATAAATATTTACTTATTGGCTTCTAAAATAATGGTTTTTTTTTAAAAAAAAAACACAAAAAAGAAAGAAGAACTGCTAACAAGGTTAGATTCTTGGCAAGAACTCTTAGAGGTATTCAAGCTCATTATCAATCTTATGGCTAGTAATGATAGTAACAACTCTAATGACGTAACTATTTAAAGAATCGCTTCCTTGAAATAGACAATGTCAAAATTGTTTGAGAGTATGGAAATTTTGATTAATAATGTAGTCCTCCTTAAGGCAAGCCAATATGATAGAGAAGTTAAGGATATTAACTCAAGGCCTAAACAAGCAATCAACAATAGGTACGTTTCTAGGGTGAACATGGGTCCTCATTTTCAAGGCTGTTGAGGGGCACAATGAATTTGAGATTGTTGATTTAGCTACAATCAATACCAGAGTTTTACCAGAGAAATTCAAGATATCTGAATTTAAGAAAAATGATGGAATTAGATGTCTTAGGCTACATATCAGGCTATATGTATGCAAAATGAGTAGATATGCCCAAAACGACCAACTAATGGTAAAGACTTTCCATAACAGCCTAATAGGCCCTATACTAGCCAAGTAGGTTTAGCTTGATCTCAATCAAATGAGTACTTGGGAAAAGTTAGCCAAGGCCTTCAATGAGCAATATAAATTCAATATGGAGATAGCCCCTTCAATTTGGGATTTACGCAAGATAAGCAAAAGCAGTAATAAGACTTTCAAAAAATATGCCCAAAGATGGACGAGTATGGTAGCTAAAGTGACTCCTTCTCTCCAAGAAAAAAAAGTTAACATCTACATTCATTGATACATGAGATGAAACATATTATGGGCACTTATTGAGTAACATAATAGCTAGTTTTGTATATATTGTGCTTATTAAGAGTCGAATTGAAGAAGTTATAAGAATAAGGAAACTAATGAGAAAATGGCTAACTCAATCGGACTTTAAGGAAAATGTGAATGCTACCATACTAAAGCCAACACCAAACAAAAAAGGCTTAAAAATGTCCAAAAGAAAGTTCATTAGGATCCTTGTCCCTTTGTCCTAAGACTTTGATAAGATTAAGAAGGATGGCTTATTATATCAAAAATCTCTAATGTTAGGACATAAGTTACGAAAGTATGATCCAAATGCTTAATGTGTGTACCATATGGGGCAACAAGGCCATTCTACCAATAATTGTTGGGAGCTAAAAAACATAATTCAAGACTTGATAGATGCAGGAGCAATTGAATAAGATTTCATTCAAGACCGTGGGTACACTATTAATATGTTAAGTTCAAATGGAATAGACATAGTTCAAAACCTAGAAGAATTACCCATACCTTTTAAGCAATTGAAGCAAGCCAAACATCTTTAAGGAGCAAACTTTTCAGCCTAAGTTGAATCTAAAGCAAAAAGGCTAATGATGCTTGGGGCCATCATAAGTGAGAAGGCCACATGGAAAAAGTCCAGTACTCAACCAAAAGTTGCTTCTTATGAAGAAAGTCTTATGGACTTAGAGGAAAAAGTGATGATTTTAGGAGAAAGGATTGCTGAGTTAGAAATGGTCATGGGCCATTTATTAAAGACATTCCAATCTTTGGCTACTCTTGCTAAGAAGACATCACATCCACAAGCATTGAATGAAGTATTGAGCCCTAGTAATGGGCTAAGAGGGAAGGAACCACGGGCTAATTCACAAAACAAGAGAATGCAAGGGAGATGCTTTACTCAATTTAGGGTCCTATTGACCTAAGTCTTCAACAAGTTAAAGGAAGCGAGGAGTCTAACCTACGAAGCACCTAAACCAAACTATAAGCTACGAAATTTTGATCTAGATGCATACTGTGACTACCATGAGGGTCAAATGGGCCATTCCACTGAAAGTTTTTAGAGGTTGAAAAATAAGGTCTAAGACATCATTTATACCAAGGCTATCCAATCGGGCTTGCTAAAAGGGCTCATTTGCAATGGTGATCTTCCTCCAAGTCATAAAGGGAATTCGAGCTACCTATCTTTAGCTTTAGATATTAGATTTACTACTACCATCTAACAAGTTGGCCAATCACTTAAAACAGTTAGGCATATCTCTTAGAAGCTAGTTTAATGAAGCAAGTTAAAGAAAGTAGGTGCAAAAGAAAGTCTGTCTTTTGAATAAAGAATGTAACAAAAAAATTGAATAATATTCAAGATAATTATTTTTAAGAGGCAAATTTTGTATCTTGAGCTATCTATTTCCTACTTAAGTAATAGGTGCACCTTTTTTTTTTTTTTTTTTTACATATCTCATTGATTGAAAAAGATTAAGGATTAGAATGAAAAGAAGCAAACCACGCTCGAAACACCAACCACTAACCCTTTAAATACTTGAGAGAGGAGTGTCATTAATGTAAGGATTTGGACTTATTCCTTAAAAGAGGTTTATCTTGAATTTGATATGTAAATCAAAATGACGTCAAGCATTTATCTTCAACATCTTAAACACGATATGTTTCTTTTGCTAACCCCATTAAGCTTTTTAAAGAAGTATTTTTAAAACTAAACCCTATCAAGAACCATCTTATACTAGAGCAATCAATTAATGGGTGATCAATGCTATTGATAATAGATTCTCTTAGAAAAGGAAGAAGAGCTACAAATTTAGTCTCATGAATTTTGAATTGTAAGACATAAAAAAAGAGACAATTAAAGAAGTAAGCATATCTACTCCATTGAAGGCTCACAAAAAGAATCTTAGAAGGAGTAAAAGGAAAAAGAAAAAGAGAGAACATTAGGAAACGGCAAAAGAAAAGAAAGAACGAAACAAAAAGAAAAAGGAAAAAAATAGAAGAGAGAAGAGCAAAGGAAAAGAATAAAAGTGAAAAAAAGGGCATCAAGTTGTCTCCCTTGAGAAAAAAGCAAATGCAAGAGATAAGTTAGAAACAAGCACTAAAAGGTAATTGAAGGCCAAAATCTTAAGGTAACTTTCAAAGCCCAAAGAAGCTCAAGCACATCAAGAATCAAGGATAAGGCTTACAAATCAAAGCTCAAGGGCAATCTCATTTTATGGGCATTCCCATAATACCATCCACAATAAGCTCTTGTAATTAAAGGGAATAGATTATCATTACTCATGAAATTAGGAGCAAGCCCATTTTAGTTTCTCCTAAAGGTTTGTAACTTGTAAACTCGAGTTGTGAATTAATCCTTTTCGAAACCATTGACCAAAAGCCTATGTTGCATTGTAAGTCCGAAAAAGACTTGACGGATTGTTTAAAGCATATCACTTATAAGATTGATTATAATTTTTAGAATTGAAGTCGAGATAAAATCTAAACTAAGAGAGTGTGAGGAAGTTTTCCTAAACTAAATCTATCTTCAATGAGATGTCTAACTATAAGGAGTCACCTTATCATAATCTAAGAGTGGCTTAACTGTAGCAAGTACCTTATATTGCATAAAAGACTATAGATTGGTTCTCCTTCCAATCAATGACTCTTTATACAACATATAAGGCTACTACTACGATCATTTACCCAAGGGTATGTAGATAAAGATGACACTACAGCATAACTATATGAACATAAGATTTATAAAATATTATAGCATTCATATTCTCAAAAGACTAATAAACATTCTATAGTAGTTAAGAGTTACTAAACTAAGTATTGCATGACACAATGTAGAATATTATGAAAACTATAATAAAGGTCATACTATACATTGGTTCGCTCTTCTCTCACAGCTTATATACATATCCTCGAAGACTAGACTAACGTCAAGCACGCTTTAGCCAAGTGTAATGAACTGATCCTCCTGCATTAAAAGTCTACAAGGTTGTAAGCTTATTAAGCTTAATGAGGTATCCCTCGACTACATAGAACAAATAAGTTAAACAAACATTAATTCAAACATATGAATGCATGATCACGTGTTATGCCACACAGATATATATAATTGATTAGGTACTATATACAACTTAGATTTAATGCCTTTCGAAGTTAAGGTTTAAGTATAGATGGTGCTAGTTTGATTCGGGTATTATGCTTAAACTTATTTCACTATAAAACTATACATTTTATATTCAAATAAAAACAGTCAATTTGTTTAATCAAAAACCAAGTTCCATGTATAATTGTGAGTTGGCTCTCGCATTGTCCATACTCACCTCTAAATGGAGGCCTTTAGATTTGACTCTTAACTAGGCAGTTGGTACCTCTAACACTTACTAACCTCGTAAGTTAGGATTATGTCATATTATACATGTGTATCGTACTAAAACACTAAATTTATAAATTATCAACTCCCGTATGGCCTCTCGCTATATCCGTGTGATGGCTAGAATTATTTTATGTAATGCATGGTCCAATTTAGTTTAATCAAATATGATATAATTAGGTCCAATTATCGTATGACCAACTAGAATCACAGATAGATCAATTTCTACTGAATCTATTATGCAACAAACAGTAATTATCATATTTTAGAGTAATTTTATAACTTGTCAAGTAATAACATTCACATGTATAACCTAGCCCTACACATCATTTAATTATTTATAACTGTTAATATTTATTGACTATAAGCACAAACATGTAGAGAATCATAGGGAATACTCACTCGGCCATAATATTGATGAAGGATCGTCGTAATCCTTATGGAAGTTGATGCCTGTATTGGGATCAACTATGAATTAGGAAATGAAAAGATAATGAGTATCTAAGTAAACTAACTATTCTATGTATCTACTTATCTAGATTTACTTATGACTTCTCTTAGTTCGAGCTTTTTTAGTAATCGTATATAATTTTTTTTTTTGTTCTAGTTCCGATATTTATAAACATATAGTCGATTTTTATCATTTTTGAACTGATGTTCATATGGCGAGGTCCATTTTAAACTTGAAAATCTGCATTTTTCGATATAAGCTTAAATTGTTATAAATTTAGTTATTTTGACTCAAATATTTTTATTTATTAATTCTAAATTTTTCCTTATTAATTTATAATTTAATTAATTTACAAATTTTTATAATTTCTTATTTTTAATTCCAATTTATGTAGATTTTTGTATTTTTCTATAAGCTTAATTTTTCCATTTATCATAATTTTGCTATTGTTGTAAATTTTCTTAATTAATTATTTATTATTATATTTGTAATAATGGATTATTTTAATAAATTGTTGACATGGCAAGATTTCATTGGTTTGTGTGGCAATTTGTTGAATTATCTTAATTTCTATATTTCTTAAATTTTATTTTATTGTTATATGTATTTATATGATATCATAATTAATTAATAAATATATTATGGGCTTAAATTTTCTTTTATGGGCTTCGACCCATCCCTACATATATGCATACATGTAATTATTTTATTGTCCTATATTAAATAATTACACTATAATATGTATGTATTTATATTACACATATATACATATATATCTTACGTGTATATATACTCTTAGCATATTAGTATAGGTATACCCATACATGTATATATATATGTATATACATGTATTTGTATATGTATTATACTATTTCATACATATTTATATATATGTACATGTATTTATACTCAATTTTATACATACTTTTGTAAAAGTATATATACATGTATATTTATATTTTCTTAGTATAAAGTTTAAAGGAATTTCAATAAATAATACCTATACATATACACATATTTTTGGTTTTACACCTACATATATATATATATTAAGTATTTTATATGTGTGTTTATGTACATGTTACACTATATATGTATAGGGAAATATATGTATATATATAATTATATATATATGTATATTCTTATCATATTTCCTTGTCCATTCACTCATGTATATGTACATACTATATATATATATATATATATATATATTCTTATGCATATGTACGTAAACTGTATATATGTATTTACATATATACTCATATATCTAATTAAAGGAATAACATATGTATATTTATCTATCTTGTATATTTATCTATCTATACATAATAGTACATATATACATATAAACAAAGTCTTCAAAAGAAATGAATTAAACACTCAAAAGCTATTATCTTTACATAGAGTCTCTAAGTTTTTACACTAAAATACATGCTAAGTATATCAAAAATAAGATGATACAAAAATACACCAAGAAAATACATAAAACATACGTTTACATAAAAAGACCAATACTAATATTACGTAAAGTAAAGATAATTACTTGTCTTGGTATATGGTCTAGTGAAAAGTCCTCTTAATCTCTCCTTTTTAATGTTGAAAGTTAGCCCATTTGATAGTATAATTGAAAGTCAAAAGGTAGATAAGAAAATGAAGGAAGAAGATGATGGAAATTACATGCGTGTTTGTCAATCCAAATGGGAGGAAAAAGTGAGTTAATTTTGCATGTGAATTGAAGACAAATCAAGAAAACTAGAGAAGATTCTATGGGGTACACGGAAGTCATGGCCAAAGAGGAAAAAAAAAAGAAGAGGAAAAAGAAAAAAAAAGGGATAAGAGAATTTAATGCATTTGAAAAGGACTTTTGACTTGTAGTCAACATTTGAAATATTAATATAATAATCATATTATGTACATGTATCCAATACCATTTGATAAAAGTATATAAAATAAAAGAAATTAAAGAAGATAAGGATAAATAATGGAATAAATAAATATAATAAAATTTGGAATTTCTTTTAAATATTCCTTATATTATAAATAATATATATTATATTATTGTTATAGAGAAAATTATAAGATATAAGATAACATTAATTATATAGCACATAAATGACATTTAAATAATAATAGGAAATTTCAATAATTGAATTCATAAAATACTAATTTAGTTTTGTAATTATAAAAATTAGGTAATATTATTATCAATTTTATAAATTAATTTATTACTCTTATGTTTATTAATATTTTGAAGTAATCTCTAATCGTTTATTAGCGATTTTACACAATTAGGGCTTTTATCAATATATTATGGTTTTTCCCTTTTAAAATAGTTCAAGGTTTTTAATTCAAATAAAGTTCATTTGGCCTTGTTAACTCATAAGGTTATCTAGTCATCTAGTTTCAATTTAAGATTCACACTACAATTTATGAGGTTTATGCACCTTGGGCAGCGTTTGCCCTTTAAATAAAGCTCAAGTGCCTTTGAGTAGAAGTTTCAAGCTTAAGGAATCCCTAAAGACAATGATATGGCCCCCGAATAAAAGATACCTGAGTTGTTACAAATGGATGGGAAGGTCCAATACTTAATTATAATGTCCTTGAAATCTATAAAGAATCCATACTTATTAGCAAATCTTAGAGAGAGAGAGAGAGATAGAGAGAGAGAGAGAGAGTTATTTTTTCTTTCCAAGAAAAAGGGAGAGAAAAGAGAAAAAAGAAGAAAAAGTGAGGCAATCTTCAAAACGCTTTTCAAAAGTCTAAGTCTATTCCAATCCAAGTCCATTCAAGTTCCATTTTCAAGACCTTTACTCCCATGATTTACCCCTTTATAGTTAGCTTTATTTTGTTTCTTTGAAATCATACAATACCTTTGCAAATCAATTTGTCAAATTTCTAAGGATTTCTTATAAACCCTACGAAATTCCGATAACCTAACAGCAAAATTAGGTGAAAGAGCCTTTGGATAGTCCCTAGAACCACCCAAATATAATAATAAAACATGGGTAAAGGAACCGAACCCTAAGCATTCAACCAAAAACCTTAATTGAAGTAAGCCCTAAAAATCGAACTAAACAAGCATGAATCTTAATACTCGAAAAACCCTAGGACATAAATGAAATCCTAAAATGATTATCTAACCCTACTTAAATGATCAATTATCTTAACACCATAAATAAACACTAATAGTAAGGTTAAATCAATAAATATAAGTGACCTATATCACTAAACAATTAAAATCCTGACTTTTGAGCTCGTATGTAAATCAAATTACTATAAATGAACACCAAACCCTAAGGAAACCCTAAATATACATGTAAGGCACTTGGATTAACTAAAGTATAGTATCAAAGTCCAATAAAGCCCTAAACGTATCCTACTTTCACTTAATTACCCTAATAAAACCCTAATCCCTAACCAACCTTCATTAAATCTTAATTAGTTACAAGTTAAACATAATTAGGGACCATCTTAATTACCTTAAAATATCTTATACCCTAAGGGGACAAGATCTTACCCTTGTCACAAGCGTGATGATAGGCATTCTCTTCGTCTTCAACCCATCACAATGTTGATAGACAGGTAGATCACCCCTATTACTTAATCATGGCCGTGATTAATGGTGTTGTGATGGCTTTAAAATGTGATGAATGTTCTTACCATGGCCATAATAGATGTTGGGTTCTCCATCCTTCATCTATATCCTTATACTTAGTGAAATTTTATCCTCTTGTTTTGAATTTTCATGACTCCACTTGGTCTTTCTTTTCTTTTTGCCTAAAACATCTACAAATACAACTAAAACAAACAAACAAACAACAATAACAACAAATAATCTAAACTTAACAAACAGAAAGTAAACAAAACAAACAAAAATTGACTAATCGAATCAAAGGATACATGCTTATTTAACGTCTTAGGCTTGATGTTCTCAGAAATTTTCAACTTCATTCCTCAAACTAGAGAAGTCTAAACTCCTTCTTATCTTCATTCAAATTAACTTCTCCATGGTATATCTTCAACCGTTGTCCATTAACCTTAAATGTCCCTTTTTCCGGATGTGTTACTTCCACTGCTCCATAAGGATAAACTGTCTTTACAAGAAATGGACCTAATCATCTAAACTTAAGCTTTCCAGGGAATAACTTGAGTCTAGAGTTATATAGGAATATTGTATCACCTTCTCTAAACTACTTGGGGTGTTTCATTTAGGAATCATGTAGATGTTTGGCTCGATCCTTGTACACTCTGTTATTTTCATTAGCCATTCAACACCATTTGTCTAACTCATTGATTTGGAGATTTCTTTATCTATCGGTTGCTTCAAGATCTAGATTGGTTATTTTGATAGCCTAATTGGCCTTATGCTCAATTTCTACTAGTAAATGGAAAGCTTTATCATAGACCAATCTATAAGGTATAGGACTTAAGGGACTGTTGTAAGCAATGTGGTATGCCAACAAAGCATCATCTAACTTGTTAGCCCAATCCTTTTTGTTATGAGCCACTATCTTCTCTAAAATTCTTTTAAAGTCCCTATTAGACACTTCGACTTAGCCGTTAGTCAGTAGATGGTAAGGAGTAGCCAACCTATGGTATACCTCGTATCTTTTAAGGATTCACTTAATTTGAGTGTTGTAAAATCGAGTTCCTCTATCATTGATCAATGGCTAAGGTGCTCTAAATCTAGAAAATAATCTTCTTAAGAATCTTGCTACCATTCTAACATCATTTATCAATAAAGCTTAAGCCTCAACCTACTTCAAAACATGGTCTACCGCTACCAGAATGTACTTGTTTCTTAAAGAACTAATGAATGGCTCTATGAAGTCTATTCTCCAAACATCAAAGACTTTACATTTCAAAATATATTTTTGTGGCATGTAGTCCCTCTTAGAGACATTCCCTATTCTTTGGCATCTATTATAAGCCAATACATACTCATGAGCATCCTAAAATAGGCTTAGCTAATAGAAACCAGCCTCTAAAACTTTCTAAGCTATCCTATTAACACTATAATGGCCTCCAATTGGGCTACTATGACAATGAAACAAGATCCTCTATCCTTTCTCATGTGATACATAATGCTGGATAATCTAGTTAGCACACACTTTGAACGGAAAGGGATCCTCTTAGAAGTAATATTTCAAATCTAAGAAGAACTTCCTTTTTTTTGTGATAGTCCAATTTTTGTGATAAAACCTTCCCCACCATGTAATTTGCTATATCAGTAAACCATGGAACATCATGGTCCTCAACTATATGAATAGAAAACTCATCCTTATAGCCTTGGTTTAACCCAGATTCAATTGTTTAAATAAGCCATATAGCATGAGATTAATGCTTACCCTAAGATCTACTAAAGTCCTTTCAATAGGTAGATTACCAATCAAGCATGGTATGATAAAACTACCTGGGTCCTTAAGCTTCGTAGGTAGTTTGTTCAAAATCACAACAAAACACTCTCCTCCAAAGGTAACCATTAATAGTTCTTCTAAGTTCTTCTTATTGGATAATAGCTCCTTAGGGAATTTAGCATACTTGGGCATTTGACCCAATGCCTCCACTAAGGGAAGATTGATGAGCAGTTGCTTGAACAACTCTAGAAATTTGTTGTATTGATCATCAACTCGTACCTTCTTCAATCTTGCTGGATGTGGTAATGGTGGCTTGTACTCCATAACTAGGACAGGAAGCTCTTTTTCCATTGGTTGTTCATTTTTCTCGACTTGCTTTTCCACTTCAACAACTACACTCTTCTTCTTCTCTTTAGTTCTCTTAGGAGCATGCAACTCTTTTTCACTTCTTAAGGTCATAGCTTTGACTTGTTCTTTTCGGGTTTTCCATAGCATCTCCTGGTAAAGATCCTAAAGTCCTTTCAAAAAGTGTTTTTGCAATTTTTCTAACTTGGTTTTCCAAGTTATGAATGGATGCCCCTTGATTTCTCAAAGTCGTTTCAGTAGCTTAGTGACGTGCATCAAAAGACTTGATAAATTGAACTAACATTTTTTCCGATAATCCTAGTTTAGCTTGTAGAGGAAGAACTTGTATTTGAAATATGAGAGATTACATGTTCGAATGCTGCCCATTATTATTACTCCACTTAAAATTTAGATGGTTCCCCTAACCTGGATTATAAGTATTGCTGAATAGATCATTATGAGGTCGGATAGGATTTCCCGTGTAATTAACCTGCACCACTTAATGTGCTTCAGACAAAACTATGAAGTTAGAGTCTACCATTGCCAAAGCTTTATTCTAACCCATAGTTAGGTTATCAAGCTTTCTCGCAAACACTTCTACCTTATGTGCTAAGGAAGAAGTAGCATCCAACTCATACTTTCTTATTGGTCTTTTCTCTCTTGCTCTTGTAAATGACTACCAATAGTAGTTATTGGCCATATCTTCGAATAATTAGATGCATTGCTTCGGTGACTTTTGGTTTAAGCTCCCACCTAGGTTGGGCCTACAATAATCTAGCATCGTCCTTAGAGCTATAGGCGTATTAACTCTTGGCTCATTCATTAGGTGCATTTCATTCCCATTCCTTTCAAGAGGTGGATCCATGTTTAACGGTAGAACTCTTAGGACATCATTTTCAAGATTCAAAAATTGGTTTCCTAATGGTAAATCAACATTCTCATTTTGGTCATTCATTTTGGATGATTCTAATGTCTCTTTTTTTATTCTCAACAGTTCACGTATTCTCGCTTCCTTACCACTAGATGCTTGCTTCACAAAATATTCATGGATTTTCTTCAAATTGCTTCTTAGTGTTCTTTCAAGTTCAGGATTGAAGTCAGCAGGTTCAATTGTACTACTCCGAGTCATAAATTGCAAAACCCAACAAATTTAAATCAACTTAAGTACACTTTTTTTTTTAAGAAAAAATAACAAATCAATAAAAAACATAAGGTAAATGCATGGGAATTTTAAATTTCCTAATGATGTCATTCCTTAGAATCGGTGCCAAAAACTTGATCACCTTTAATTAGAGCTATAGAGTCATAAAATTTATAAATCTATATTTTATCTTTAACTCAATTCAACAAGCAAGTGTACCTATAGTTTGTTAGCACGGATGAGTATAAGGTCGCCTCCATTAGGAACGGATATAAGCACTAATACAAATTAATCTTTTTATTATCTAACAACTCAAATTATCAAGTGATTAAGTACAAAAACTCTAAATTACTAGCTAAACTACACTAATCCATAAACCAATTTCCACTAACACAATGACTATAAAAATGATCAACCACACCATATTTAACATGCAAACTTACTTCACCATATAACATGATGTCACTAATAAATTTTATCCTAATAATTGTTATTTGTAGGGAATTACTAATTTATAGGCATTCTTCTCAAAATTACTTACTTTTGTGACTAATTATATCTATTAGATTCTCTTTTGAATTAATATCTAAGTAAAATCACATTGACATCATGATATTTTATCAAATTCTTTAAAGATGCAGCAACTTTCCTAAAATATCTCCACTATTAGGAGTAAGTTGTTCCAACAAATTAGATCTATTCAATAGAATTATCTCTCGATATATTCCATCAAAATCTGTCTTAAGTTAATGTCGTACACTACACCATGCTTAGATTTATTAAGTTCAGTTCACCGAAACTAACAAAAATAAGGAAATCACTAAATTAAGCACTTGTTCATGCTAAAGTGATGTAGTAAGCCTTAGATTACTAATCATACATGATAAAATAATAAAACATATCAACAAAATGTAGAAATAACAAGGAATTCAACATAAGACAAATAGAAGAATAAAATCCTTTTTTGAGATCTACTATAGAAGCTTTTATAACACATAAACAATGAATTCATGTTATCTCTCTCGAGTAATTTTAAGAAAAATATACGATACAGCACTTAAAAAATATATAGAAAATGTAAAACAAAATTGGTGCAAAATGAATGAATAGATGTATTTGTGGTTAATGTCTAAGGCAAACGTCTAGAATGTCTAATAATGAATTCAATTATGTTTGTTTGAAATTTGCAAATATATTTACATTCTTCTCGTCAAAAGGTCCGAAAACACCATTTCAATAGATCCTATGGGTTTTAAACCCATTAAACGTACCAGTTTGTATGAAAATTTTAATGAAGAATAGTTGTGTCTACTTCCATTACTTCCATGATTTAAGGCGTGATTGTTTTGGAAAAGATTAATCTTTTCCTATCACGGCCGTAATTTGGCATGTGAACGCCTCATCGCAACTATTTATCTCATTACACCTACAATAAAGGGTGTAATCAACCTCTTGATATACTATCACGAGCATGATGAATGAGTGGATAGTAAGCTTCTCCCTTGGTTGCACCCATAATGGAGGGCGTAATAGGCGCTAGGCACTTAATCTTCTTTAATCATGCCTGTGATTGGATACGTAGTGATCTTCCTTCCAAATTATGCTTTCATCACATGCGTTATAACTCTAGATCTCATTGTTCTGGTGGAATTTTGTCTCTTCTTCACTTCGTCTCTAAAAAATATTGTCTCTTTACTCTTGAATCATTTGAAATTGATATATTACATAAGTACCAAGAACTTGAAAAATGAACATGATTATGATCAATTTATGCGTAAATATGTATAAAAAGTATAAAGTAATTGATGCCTATAATGTAGATTTTGTGTAGATTCTAAGAAAAATAGTAGAGTCAACTCTAGCATTATTGGTAATTTCAGATGTTTAAATTCATTTATAGATAAGCAAGTTGAGCATTAGTATGAAACTTTCCTTCTATTCCTCAAAGGAGCTTCATCATTCTTTCTTAGAATAAAATAATTTATATTAAGATAAAATTTTACTTATGTTTGTCAAAGTAGGTTTCATCGTTCTTTTTTAAAACAAAATAATTTATAGTGCATTAGAATTGAAAGAGTATTATTCTACATTGGCATACTATAGCTTTTAAATTCTTTAAGAAAATGCTTATTTGAGATTCTATTTGTGCTCATTTTGTCTTAATTGAAGCAAAGTCTTGATAAGGATGATGTTGAAGAATATATAAAGATATTAGGTGAATTGTTTCAAAGGACAATGAGTACAAAATATGCAAATATATACAGTAAAATTGTCTCAGCATAAAGGGGCACTTTGAAAATGAGATTAATACTATATTATGACTAGTTATTGCTTCTAGCCTAATCACTAAACATAATATTTGTCAAATGAATTTTCATGTAATGAATCTAAAATAGATTTTTTTTTCCCATGTAAAAAGCTAAAAATGCTAATGACAATATGGCAAACTTTAATCGGTATCAATAAGAGAATATTGTAAAGCAAAAGAAATTAATAAAATAAAATAATAAGAAAAAGAAAAAAAATAAGGTAGTCGTAGAATAGTATGGTACACAACAAATCTAAAGTTAGATGTAGACCTTTTTTCTTCTCTCTCTCTCTCTCTCTCTCTATGTATATATGTGTATGTGTGCGAAGCTCATTCTTTAACATTCACTATTCTCTCTTATACAATATACCTTCAAGGAAATATGTTCCTATCTTACATGGTTTGATGTTTCTTCTCTACTATTGTAACTTGTTACCTCTTCAAAATCTCATAAAAGCCAACCATTATAAGCAATTAAATATTTTAATATACCAAGAAATATATGTATTTCAAGTATAGTGTTGATAGTCACATCTTATCTTCCTTTAAGTTCAATTTTATTCAATACCCCAAAATTCTTGTTTTTCCTAAAAATCCATTGAAATAACAATATTTTTAAAGACACATGAAGTTCTTCAAAAGGTGGTTTTAATATTTCTTCTATAGGTATGCTATGTATGTGAACCTTTGACTAATATACAAGGTTTGATATTTCAAAACTAATGGCGCAAGATGGTTTTATGTTATTGAAGTCTCATAGATGAATAAAACAAGCTCTCAAACAAAAGTTAATGAATGTAGCCATGTACACTTGTGGATGACAAATGGAAAGAGAAAAATAGCAAATCAACTCTAGCATGATTTTTTCTTTTAGATGAAAAGGGAATCCATTAATAATCAAATAGACACATACAACTTGAGTCTAGAAGATAGCATATACTGCAACATACAACCTACTAAATTACAAAACACCAAAAGTAGTTCATCTAAAATCTAAACATTCCCTTATATTCACACAAGGACTAATGTCTTATTGCAAACTATGAACCAAATTGAGTAGTGGTTGAAAGGCAACAAATTCTTAAATGAAATAAGACACAAATTTGATTTACAAGTATGACTTGTGATCTAAAAAAAAAAAAGATTTGACTCTTAAAATTGTACTCTAATAAAAGAAAAAATAGATATATAGTAAAGGCAAGGAAGAGACACTAGTGCTTAAGATATAGTGGAATGAAGTACCCTAAAAGCAGAACTATACTAATTAGAGAGTCCCTACATATAACTATTTCATTTGTATCACTTGATAAGTACAACGAAAGTATCTTTTGGTAGTTTGTTATTAAAATATGGATAAATCAAATAAAAAAAAAGAACTTATTTAAACAACATGCATTTTTCAATTAAATATAAGTTATTTGGATGATAATTGATTTTGGATATATAAGGAGTCCCCTATTATAAAGTCTTATGTCCTAATATAATGAATTGGCTTTATGATTAAATTTTTTAATACTGATCTTGACTTTCCTCTTTCATTATAAAATTTCTTAGGAATTTTCCTTTCATGATGCGCCCATCAACACTACAAATAGTACAATAGAAACACAAACACTTACATCACACAAATAGAGAGCTGCTATGATTTTTATCAATCCTATAACCAATACATTACAAGACATAAACTAACATATGGTAGGGATTTTTCTCTCCCTCACATTAGCAGAACTAACATAGTCTAAAAACAACAAATGTTTACAAGCTTTTAGAGGAAAAAAATATTCATTTCCTCCATGTCTAACTCCTTCCTTATCTTTCCTACCATACAGTTTGCCAACATATTTCCTTTCTTGGCACAAAAGAATTTAGGAAAAAAGAATTAATCTCTTTTTACTCTTTTGGAATTCACCTTTAAACATATCATGAAATGCCTTAAATAAAGTCAATGTTAGTAGGCAGTAAATTTGAAAATATTTTTCATTACTAAAATACCTCTCCATGATGCTAAATTATCAGCCTTACTTTCTAGTTAGTTAATGTTATTGTTTGTTGTGACATATATTGGAATAGGATGTCCATTTTAACAAAGATAGTATATTTTACACATCTTGGTGTTCATCGTTGAACAAGTAGCTATACTTATGAGTTAGATTCACTATTGAAAATTCTGACTCTTGTTTCATGTGCTCAATTCATGATATTAGTTATAGTTCTAGAATTTTTCTTTTTTATCTTTTGGAATCTATTGTAGAATTTATGATTCTATTAGCTAATTATTGAAATCTTAGAGTATGGAAAGTTGTTAGCATTTGTTAAGTTACATGTTTCTCTAACCATCTCAAAGAATGATTCTTGAACTTTATGAAAAACTATCATATGTAATCATTTTACTAGAAGGAAGTAGGCTAACCCTTATACTGTAAACTTAGGTGAAAAATCGATTAATTGCAATTATAATGCATTTAAGATAAGCATCAATTTTCTCAAATAAAAAGGCTAAACCTTGAATCATAGGCAATGCTAAGTAAATATCAACTAAGCTACAACAAGAGAAAGGAAAATAATTATTGGATGATTATCAACAATTTACTACAAACTAACAGAGAATAAAAAAGAATCAATTTACCTCTTGATGGTAAGTTTCAATCAAGTTAAGCTGTTTTCTAAATTGGATTGAGTTTCGACCACTTTTCTAACTTCAATCTAAATAATTGGGAAAGAGAAAAGAGATTAGATGACAACCTAACCCTTGAAAACTAGAATGCATATGACAACCTAATTAGCTAGATTTACTTACTATTGGCAAATAAAGTTACCACGTAAACTTCTATTTTGGATAACTACCATGTAAACTTAAAGATAAAGATAATGAACCCAAGTAGCAGATCACACTAGGAAGTAGATCATACCATAGAGAAATATCAGACAGTATTCACTTACGGGAGAAATCAATTCGTTGAAAGATTTTAGCAACAAATTCTTTTCTATTTGGCTTAATAGGAAAATTAATGGCTCAAATTACTCAATGCCATATAGAAAACAGCATGGATATGCCTATCCAAACATAATATCATGTTATGTTTTGATTGATTAAAACCAAAAGTAAACATCTAGAACCTCAACTTACATGGATGGCTCATGAAAATCATATGATGTACCAACATAAAACGTACCTAAAAGTTTTGAAACCATAATCTAAGGTTATTAATTTATCTTTTAAATCCATGAAGATAGGACAAAGAATGGATGGGAAGAAGGAATTGAACTTCATCTAAGAACACTTCACTAATCAAGATAAAGATGAGACTAAATATTTAATACTATGTTCCAAGTGACACGTAAGATTGTGTTTCCAATATTACCTTCTTGATACTTATTTAGGACATGTTGGATAGAGAGAAAATAATTAAAAATGTTCTCTGACTTACTCTCATATAATTAATTTGATCATCAGCACCCTACCAGCCAACAACCAGTGCACTATCTTTCATCTGAAATATTACTATCATCTTTCTAGCACAATGCTAACTTCCACTTATGTTGGAACATAACTTCACACATATAATTTTAGGAAAAAAAAATTCAAGGAAAACATTCTTTAAGCATGAAAACCCTAATTAATCTATATCTTTTCAATAATAAAAGTAGAATGCACCAAAAATAAGAAACAAAAAAATCATATGATAACCTAACCCTAAAACATAATATAAGGATTTTTTAACTTATTCTTTCTCGAAAAAGAAAGAAAAATAAGAACTTTAATGAATATAACCAATAACACATATAGTGAGTTTATCCACAATATATACATATGTACATGTATGAAACGCAAAAGTGAATACACATATAGGTGTACATGATGAGAAATTTTACAATCATATTAAACTCATCTTAAACACTAATAAGTTATTCAACTAATGGTGATTAACAAGAAAGAGAATGAAAGAGAGAGCGAAAGAGAGAGAGAGAGAGAGAGAGAGAGAGAGAGAGAGAGAGACCTACACGACATAGAGAAAGGGAGGGAGATAGAGAGAAGGAGAAGGAAGGGCTTACTGCAGAGAGCAACAACGACTAGTATAGGTTGAACATAGAAAGAAAGAGAGATAGAGAAAGAGCAAGAGAGAGAGAAGATGGGTTTGCTCTATGGCATTTTGTTTTCTAAAAAGGCATAGGTTGATTATTTTATTAAAGATTAAAATTTTCAACCGTTATTAGCTAATACAATAACCAAGTACATTTTTTATTTTATCGTAAGTTTTGCATTTTAGCGATGCTTATTTAATAAATGTCCATTTTTATCAAAGACATTCAATTTGATCAAATTGCATATGTTTATTTTGGCTCCAAAAGTCATTTTGCACATTGGAAAATTCTTTTTACCTTGAATTGACCTAAGTAGACCACTACATAAAAATTTTTATGATTCTTCTTTTATTTATTTATTTATTTTTTTGGATTCTTAGGTTTCTAATTTTTGGTTTTTTCTTGTCTTTCTTCAATTTTTTGGCTTTTTTCTTATTTTTCAATTTTCTTTTTACTTTCCATTTTTCAATTTTTTGGTATTCTTTTATTCTTTTGGCCTTTTCTATGAAATAGAGTTCCTGAGTTGAAACAAAAATTAAGATAGGCAAAAATAAGGTATTTACATGTACCATCGAGGTCATCATTAGAGAAGGTGATTGATGTGTCAATTTTTGGCTACTTATTTTGTACACTAAGGATGTTGTGATATTTTTTAATCCTAGCATATGCCTTCATATATGAGTTCTACTGACCTTTAACTGTTTGACCACCGACAATTGCGTTGACTTAGCCATTTAGTGTGGAATGGTTCTTAAAATCTCATTATGGTCATATTAGCCATTATTATTGGCTCGACTATTGTCATTGATTCTCTACATTGTAGGGGTCAATCATCAATTATGTGTCAACCCTACCTATGCTCAGTCATATGTTCTCAAGAGTAGTCATGCTTAATGGCATCTTCTAAGGCATTCTTCAAGCTAATGCATTTGTCGATAGTATGGACCACTTCATTGTAGAACTCATAAACCTTATCATTATTCCTCTTGCTATCATTGTCTTTCATCCATGTCAATAAGGCTAAGATATTCCTATTCCTGACTTCAAGCAATATCTAGCTTTATGGTTAGGTGAATGGTGTGTAAGTGTAGAATTGGTGGATGGTGCGTTTGTGATCTCTACTGCGACCATTCTTATCTCTCAATGAGATCGACATTTGGCTAGGATTAGGGCTTAGCAATCCATAACGGGGGCTCGATTCTTGACCCTATCATCTTTCCTCTTGTTAGAGGAGTTCAAGCTCAGCGAGCCTCCGCTAATGTGTGTCATGGCCTTCTCACAAAACTACTTCATGGATGTTAGCCTCTTTTTTACAAGTGTGAAGAAGAGGGCATTTTCATGTTGGATACCTTATATGGCTATGTTCAAGGCGATGCTTAGGTCGATGTTGGGGATGTTAAGTTGAGCCATTGTGAAGCGGTGAATATAGTCCTATAGGATTGGGCCTTTTCTTGACAATGTACAAACTCATTGAAAACCTAGATCGACATGTTATAGGCTAAGAAATGTCTATAAGACTAGTTGGGCAATCAATCAAAAGAATAGATTGAGGTTGGCTTCAAATTATTATACTAGGTCCAAGTTGTTTTTTTAAAGGTACTAGGTAAAGCCATGCACATGATGGCCTCATTAAACCTTAGATGTCCATTTGAGATCAAAGTAGGCAAGGTGATTTGTGAGGTCAGTAATCCTATTATAAGATTCCAAGCTTACAATTTATAGTTGTAGAGGCAAGGCTTCCTCTTAGATTTTTCAAGTAAATATGTATTGACTTAAGGACGAGGAGGCCTAAGGTTTTCTCTTCTTCGACTAACAAAGTTGGGGTGAGTTACTTTATATCCTTCACAATATTGTTGTTGTTGGAATTATGAAGAAAGTTTAGCAAGAAAACCTCGAACTACTTAGCTTTGTAATTGTAGGGCTTGCCCCCATGGTTATCAAAATCACTATTTTACTGTTCATTTTGATGCATTGAATCAGTATAATCGTATAGAATCATACAGAATCAGTAAAATAGTAAGTTTATAGAATCATATATGAAAGTTCATAATTTTACTAAAATTTTATACATAAACGATTTTACATCCTTTTTTACTAAAAAAATACATTATAAAATTATAAACTTATAAAATCATATTTTTTATTCATGATTTTAACAACCATTCTTGCCCCTATAATGCAAGGTGGTAAAAGGGTCGGCCTTCAACATGGCTTTGTTACAAGATGCAACAAGTAAGCCACTACTATGTTAGGTATTGTCTCTTGGTGGTGGTTATGGCAATTCATAGAGTTGTGGTTTTCTATTAGCTTTATTGTTAGAGCAATGGGTTGTGGTTTTTCTATCTCAAGAGTGTCTATGTATGTATTAGTTGCGAACTCTCATTGAGCATTTATTGTAGCAGGCAATCCATCTAGGGAAGATGGTCATCATTACCTTATTTCCTTTGAGGGATTGGAGGCAAGGTGGTTAATAGGCCTACCTAGTGGAGGAGATGCTCTAAGTTGTCATTGATAGTGTTTAAGGGTCGTCAACCACTTATTTAGATTTAGTGGTATGAGTATTGCTGCCAGTATAAGGTGGTCGAGTCTAACTTTAAGTGGTTTTCAAGTGTTTGAGGATTGTGAGTGGTTTTAGTATGCCATTCACATGGTGGATGCCAAGTATTGACTATGAATTTTCATCTAGTTAGATGGTGGGCTTCAACCAACCTATAGCAATAACGAACAACTAGAATGGATGTTGAAGTTTTCTGCAATATGGCCACTCTTATATTTAAGTTAGTCGTAGGTGGTGATAAGAGAGAACAAATACATAAGAGTATACTTGTGTATAAAAGATGGGATCTATAACATGTAGATGATTTAATTATTTATAGATTGATTGGCTAGTAGCTTTCCAATTAAGACATTATTCGCCAATCTTAAGGATAAATGGTATATGCAATATTTTGACAAAGTCAAGGGATAATTAGTGTAATTACACTCGATCTTATAGATATCCCTTCCCATTTAATGCATTGTGAGTGTTACGGAACCTTGGGCACATTGTGTTTTGATGTTGGAATCAACTTGAACATCAAGAATCCTACAAGTTGGCCATTGGCTCAATGGGCAAGGCTTTTGTCCTCTAGGCCACTAGGCTTGAATCTATTGAGGCCTTCATCTAAAATTAGCCATCAACACAAGTAATGTGATAATTATGAATAAATAGATAAAGTAAATAATTTTTACATATTAGGTTGACTTCAACAAAGTGACTTATACTAAAATAAAATATATGTACAAAAGTCAAATAAAGTCCCATACTATTACTATGTACATAAGAAAATAAATCTAAAGAAAATTGATTAGTTCGAATGTTACATGTAGAAACAAAAATTTAATAACTAATAAACCATAAAAAAAAGTAAAATTAAAAAGAAAACTAAAATAAAAATTACTTATAAGGAGGGGACTCACTTAAACCTATGTACAAACATATAAATGGGACATTAAACCTCATTTTCCCTTTTGCTATGATAAGTTTTTCTTATTTGAATGGGGGAAAAGAGAAATCAAAAATTAACAAATAAGTTCTCTAATCTTTAAAAGTTATATTCTAAATAATTATAAAGAATGTAGAAAATAACTCTTTGATGGGCAACAAAGAATTAAATGGAATATCAAAATCCTAGTTTCCCCAATTTGTTTCTAAGACCCAATATTGGCTATTTGTAATTCTAAACCACACAAACCCTCATTTGCTAGATCCATGAAATCCGAGACTTGAATATGTCTCCCTTGCAATAGGAACCACTTGATTGTATTTTCGAACTTCTAATCTTGCAAACTAATTTGTTCAACCATTAAGCATCTAAAACTTCAAATGTATTCTCCATTCATATAAATTGAAAGCCCTAGTTTTGTTTTCCTAAAATCACATATGACCTACTTACTTTGATTCATAATATAGGAAACCAAAATTTTTGTTCATGTTAAAGAATTTAATTGCACTAAATAGATTAGAAATGAAAGAAAGTGATGATTTTAATTGCAATTACACCACAAGATTTAAATTAGATTTTATGCAATCAATGAAGTAATGAAAGAAACTTGAAGCTTGCACTTTCTTCGAGTAGTGGTCAACCTCGTAAATGCACCAGGTCGATTGTATGGAGTCCACCGTTGACTGCCACGCCTTAATGCAGCAGGTGGATTGTAAGGAGTCTACAATTGACTACTACGCCTATCCTTAGAGGGAAGATAAAAGCCACCACTTAGTCTTTTATATAAAAGTAAAAGTCTAAAATCTGAGAAATTTACTAGTATTATTATTGAATTTTAGAGGAATACTAAGATTTTGACAAAGCAAATATGTTAACCTATAAGTAAACCAAGGTAAGTAGTTCACAATTGTTTACCGGATGTGCTTGTAAGTTTAGTTTATTAAATGAATTTTAACTATGTTTGACTTTAGTTGTTGTGATGCTTTTACTTGCACTTATGCTAGGAGTATCGGTTATTGAAAGTGGTAGTCGTGGATTGGTGGTTACATCGTCCCAAGGTACGTAGTGATCCCAGGTGATGTTGATGGTATAAAATAGGCTCTGATGCCATTACATAGGCCTGTTCTATTTTACTGTGTTGTTTTCTACGAGGAAACTGTAGACAAGTTGTAGAGGTATCATGGGACGCTTGTACAGTTGATTACATCTTGGTTATTGTACTAATGGCCAACTTCTTGAAGACCATAGAATGAGACAACTTTGTGTTTGATTTTGGAGCACCAACATTAAGTTACACATGTATGTGTAGGTATTGAGGAGTCATGAGACACTTTTAAGTCATGCAAAATTTACATTATGCTAGGTGCCTTTATTGTTTATTAGATTAGCCACAAGCATGCGGGGGAGATGTGTTGAAATGACATACGTAAGCGGTAAGTCTGTGATGCAATAGGTTAATTGCTAGGCATTTTCTTATCCCATTTAAAGACCTTATTTTTCAATCATTGGATTACTTGACATAAAGATTGAGTATATAAAAGCGAGCCTTTTATTATCCTGGTCAGCTAGGAGTTTGAGGCGATTGGTTCGTCCTCCAGGTTTAGGACGTAACTTTCTTTGTTTCACATAAAAGGCTGGATCGTTTTTCTTTCTTTTTTTTCTTTTTCCGTCATTATCTTATCGTTGTATTTTATTTACAGTAATTATTTAGATAGCTTGAAATGTTTATGAATATATATGCATATTTGTTAAAACAAGTATAACAAAAGTATTTTAAAATACTCCGAAGTGACTAGTAACTGCGACAAATACATTGATTAGGTATTATAAAGATAGGAATTTAAATACTTGCATACTTTTAGAATAAGCATTTTTATGGAAAGTATGTATGATTGATGTCCCATTTACTTCACTAAATAGAACATGAAGGTGAAATTGAAATATTTAAGGAATTGAATAAGGATGTAATGTCAATTAATTTATTTGGTTGGACTTATAAGTAACTTAAAATTAGATACATAATAAAACTTTAATGATTGAATTTTTTTTAGTTAATTTTCTTTCTCAATTAACTTTACAGTAATAAGTGATAGTGATGGTGGCAATAACAACAATGATGGTAGTGGTAGTTGGCGGTTGGTGAGTACTGGTGATGATGGTAGTCGATGGTGGTAATGACGGTGACGATGATAATAATGGCGATAGTAGTGATAGTGATAATAGTGGTAGTTGTGATAATTGTTGCGACAACAATGATGGTGGTTGGTGTTGTTAGTGGTGGGGGCTGTGGCGGTGGCGGTGGCGGTAGCGGTGACAACAACGACAATGAAAGTAGTCGATGGTGATAGTGATGGTCAATAGCAGCAGCGATGGTCAATAGCAGCAGCGATAGTAGCGGTAGCGATAACGATAGCGATAGCGATAGCGATAATGATAATGGTAATGGTAGTGATAGTAGTGGTCAATGGTGGCGATAACGATAATGGTGTCATTAAATAGGGATGAGGTTATTTTTGAAAAGTAAAAAGTGAAATTTTATAAGAAATTATGATTATTTGATTTGATTCTTTAATTGAACTAAGAAATTCATATTATTGAATTTCAAGTAATTGAAATTTCTAAATAATAGGAATTTTTTCGAAATTGTGATTTAAAGATAAAAAATAATGTGTACAACGTAATAAAAAATAAGAGGAAAATAGAATTTCAATTCCCCATTAGTTAATTAATGGGACATGAATAAATAAAATTTTCACTATGTTTTTGTACTTAGCATTATTGTAAGGTACTCATTTATGATGGGACATATGGGTATTGTTATTTTCACCTTTTTTTTAATATATTTTTTATGCTTTTCGCACAAGTTACCAAAAGTCCTATTTAAATGCATCAAATTATTCACATATAGCGTATATTGGAAAATTTTTATAAAGAGCACTAGTAAGACCTAATTTATAAAGTTGATAATGAGTCTTAAGATATCCATAAGCAATACTCTTTTTAAAAAGAAAAATTCCTTTTTTGTACTATTCCAAAATTACTATTGTGTAAACAATTGCCATAATGGTGCATGCACTACAAGGAATTTTGCCTTTGGATGTGAGAAGGTTGTAGCCACTGTTGAACCAAAAAAATTCCTGGTTAACTTTGATGAGATAAAACCATGAATTAAGAGTTTAATTAAGTAATGTTTGGCAGAGGAAGCAAAAATTCACTTTACTCATCAAAAAGTATCGTCGAACATGTTACAAAAGCTAATATTGGATAAAGTGTTCAAAATTGAGTCATTTTGATATTTTATGGTGAAAAGAATCTATGATTATTAAGAAATCAAGCCGAAATGGTTTTGGACTTATAAATTAAATTAAACTTGATTTTAGTAAAAGAGTCCAGAATATATGTAAAAAGACCAAAGCTTTTTGTGGTCCACCTGAAGCTACATATGCAAATTTCAAGGAATGATCTAGTTGAATATTTATAATAAATAAATAAAAAGGCTCGAGCTTTTATAGAGAGTCAGGGAGCTTTCATAAATAGTCTAGACCTTTCCTTAAACAAATTGTTACAATGCTTCTATGGATTCAAAGGAGTCTGAAGCTTTTGTTAATAGCTTGAACCTTTTATGGCTATTATAATTGTTACTGTAAGGATAGTTTTGCAGAATTGAAGGACATTTTATCCAATAATCATTAGCCTTAAAGAGCCTATAAATACAAAAGTTTGGATAGTTTTGATTATATATATATATATATATATATATATCATGTTGTAATTATATTCTTGATCATAAATTTCGTTGCTCTCATATTCTTAAATTTGCAACATTATAAGTGAGATAAATTGGAGTTCTAAGAGAGTGGTTATATTTGCAATCATTGTAATGTACTGTACTAATGTTATTTAAGTGAAACTCTTGTGTAATTCACCCTTAAGCCACCGATTTGTGGTAATTAATAAAAGTGTATGTAAAATTCTCAGAGAAAGGCATTATGTAATTATGAAAAGTAGAGACAATTGAAACTCCATATCAAATATCGAATTTGATCATCTAGACCTTATCTTTTATTTTTAATATGTTATCAGTTGATTTATTTATTCATTATTAAATCCATTTGTTAAAATTATGCTAAAAGTTGTTAATCTGTAATGATTTACAATTTAAACAATTCAATCCTCTCTTGGATTCCTAATCTAGCAACTCAATTGAGATCAAAGCAAAATAAGCTTATTTGTCTTATTAATCCCATTTTAGAGTATAGATCATGGCTACTAATAAATTGGGATTCTCGTAAGTTCAAACCATTAATAGATCTCCAACCACCGATGGTTATCCATATTGAAAACGAGAATATTCATTGAAATTGAACATAGAAAGTTGTGGGTTGTTATTGAAAACTAATCAATAGCCATAGCTAATAAACAGTAAAAAGATTATAGGTTTGTGACGTATAAACAATAATTTTAGAATTTATAGGGAGAGAGCACTACCAACTCTCAACCACACATTACCCATCGCCTATCACCTTCTTGGTGGGGTGGATGTAAACCTACTCAATTAGCCGTTCGATCCAGAATTATCGGTTGATAGGATTGATCACAATTGAATCATATCAACTCGGGAGAGCGGCTCCATGGTGGTTCGGTTCTTAAACTATTTTTCTTAAATATTTGATTTTTTATTAATTTTATTAATGTTTTAAAAATATATTAATAAATTCTAATAACATGATATTTTTTCTCTTTTTTTTTAAGTGTACTAATTCGTTAATAACTTCTAATTTTTTTAATTAATTTTCAACTAAATGTGATTTGAACTTTTTTATTTTTTTTCCCTTTAAATTTTATCTTTCCTCGTATTCAAATTTTTAACATTTGATAAGTTTTATAAAGAAGACTTATATTAAGTTAAATTGAATTTTTGATCTATCATTAACACATAATTAATTTATAATTAGTTATCTATCATTAATTTGGTGATATTACCTTTAAAAAATTATCTTTTACCATTACAAATAACATAGTTTTGACATACTATGACTTAATGAATATCATCCAACTATTTTTTTCAGCCTTAATGGCCTCTCTTCTCTCTCTTTATATATATATAAGGATGAATTGGTCAGGTCAACCCATTAGTTCAATGGTGGGTTAGTTAGGCGATTCAAGAACCATCGGTTTAAGCCACTCTCAAGCTAATTCATGGTTTAAAATCAACCCTTACACAGGTCTAAGTAGATGGTGTTGTTGGTGAATTTTGAGAATTAGAAATATCCTGCAAAGCTAAAACAAATACTTGGTACTGAGATTAGTCCGATGCAGCCACTCTGATACCTAAGCTAGTATGTAGGAATGAAAATAGTAGAGTTAAGAAGTTAAGAGTTATTAGCCTGCTCTTATTGGGTTCCTTTTCCATATTTATAGGATATTGTCCTATCTGAACGAAGAGTTACTGGAATAACTACCGAGACACGTGAAAGCTTCTTCATTAGACACATTCACTAAAATGTAGAAAGAGTAGGCAATTGTATAATTATAACCGTGCTTGTAATAACTATTCGTGCCATGAACTTAAATTCAAATCTGTAATGGATTTAAGTTACTCGATGTAATTCCAATAATGTCGATCACTCGGCGAGGTGCCAAGAATATAGATTGTACGGCCTATCAGCAGTTGAATAGACATGTAAGACAGAGACGAAAACTGACTATCAACATTTGCTTCCCACTTCCTGTGTTCAAGTAATCAATAAAGGGAGTAAAATATAATGCACTAGAGACTGAGTGGGAGCAGTTCTTTAGATGCCAAGCAAAAGGAGCATGGCAATTCGCATCCTAGTTAAAATGTCATAATTTTTTAATTCCTGCCTATTAAAGAGACCAAAAAGTAGGTGATATAACACCTATTACCTCGATAACCATTGTGTTGCAAACTTAATAACTGTTAAAGAGTTATCAACCGTTAGATTCCAAAGACGTGATACGCGTTGTCAATCTGCACTACTTATCGAATCAATAATCATTACTATCAGAAACACATTTGCGGTTACGAGGGCAAATTGTCCATATTTTACTCTTCGACATTAGGATTCACTTCTGCTCAAATTCAGTCTTGATAACCATATTTTCTTCCTTTCTCATCTTCACTCTTAAGTTCTTCAATTTTTGAGATACTATTAAACATTCAGGTATGGTTCACAATGTTGTCCATTGACTTATTCTTTTTGACTTTGAAGTAATGTAAATTAAGGCCACTTCTCCCCCCAAAGAAGGAGCGAGGTGGTGTACTCTTTTAGCAATTTTGATGAAAGCATTGAGGCATGGTGGGATAAACTCAGTCAAATCAATAAGCTTGTCGTAGATAATTATCCTGAGGACAAGGAAGGTTGGTCCTCGGCAAGGTATTTGTACAACACTATAGCATACTTCTACAAGTCTCTAGATAGAACCACCAGTTCCGTCAACAAAATTCTTGTCACAAAGTACAATCAGTACTAACGAGACCTTTTCGGAACATGGAATCTAAAGAGGTAAAGAAAGAAGGATAGGGTATGTTTCTTAAGGGAGCATGAGTTTCATATATACCTGAAATATTTGGATTTTGGGTTGCGTTTCTATAAGCCCCACAACCAGTTATTCGGGGTTCTAATTGGTTGAAAGATCCAGTCGAGCCTAAATTATAAAGTAAAGCTAGAACTATTAGTAAAATGATCTCCTAAGTTTGAATTTAAGAAAATAAGTAATAAAATAAAAGAATATAAAAATTCCAAATTTTAAGTATATAACTCGTTATTTATTAAAAATGTGTAAAATGCATTTCAATAATTAACGAATCGCTAGAGATAAATTATATATATACTAAAAATCATAGAATGACCTAAATAATATTTAGGAATATTTATTTGTACTATATATGAATTTACATGTAGGTAGAAATATGCATAATTACTTAAAGTACGTGAAATGTGCTAAAATAATAATAAATAATTAAATAAAATTCATAATTAATTAAGGAAAAATCAAGAAAAATAAGGATAAATCCAAAATTGAGGTGTAGCAATCTAGAATTGAAGAAACAAAATCAACTACTTAAAATGAAATAAACAAAAAGTGAAAAAAAGAAGAGATAAGGCAATTGTCTTATCTGATTATTGCATAATAATTTCCCTAATACTCTATAAATAGTAAGAAAATTTTAAAAACTCATTTGGTCAGTTTGGAGAGTGAGAAAAATAGAGAGAGGCAAAATTGAGAGTAAATTAGGGATTTAAAAAAATCACAAAAAATCTATATAATTGGGGCTTCGAAGGAGAACCTAAACCTAGTGAGTAGCTGGGAGTGAACGACCACCACCACTATATGGTGGTTACTGCACCCAGGTGCACCAACATACGGTGGCCGGAGCTACCCAAACCAGTAAGTTCGATTTTAAACCTGATTTTGTTTAATTTTATAAAAATATTGAATATTCTTATAAAATTATGAAACTTACTATTCTAGAATATTGTTGTATTTAGTTTTTAGAAAAAAAATATTATTTTGATGAAAATATGTCCCGTGATATATGGTCCTTAAGAAATTATGCAAAACCAAGTATATTTCGGTTTAGAAATAAATGACCTTAAGAGTATAGTTTTGAGCTCAAAATTTTTTTATAGTCTATTTAGATGACATAGAATAGTACTATGAAGTCCGTTTTCAAAAATTGATTTTTGAAATTTTTGGATAATTTTTAGGCTTTAAAATGAGGCATAAAATGGTTAATTAAGTAATTAAATGGTTAATTAAGTAATTAAATGGTTAATTACTGATTTACTAAATAATTATATGTTTTAGGATATTGCAATCTGATGAAGTATAATACTTGTAGCATTTAAGAAGTTAGATGTAATTATTAGGCTAATTATATAGTAAATAAGTAATAGGGAAAAATAGTAAATTTTAACTTAATTTTGTAAATTAGGGTAATTAGGTGTAAAATTTGATTTAGGATGAATTTAGACATTTTGAAATGATAATTGATGTTGGGAGATAGTAATTAGAGTGATAGAAATATTATATGTTTATTATATACATAATAAGTGATAATACATAATATGTAATTATTGGAAATATAATAAATAAAAGATATTAGAATAAAAATTGATATTATATAAATAATAGTTTATATAATAACTATGATAGGAATCTTGAATTTATGTAATTATATGAAAAGTGTAAAAATTTCTTATATTAGGAGCAAATTCGATACATTAATAAGGATTTAAGTATACTGGATAGAATAAAATACCGACTAGAGGTAATTATGGTATTTAAGATATTTATAACTAATGTGATTAATTTCACATTATAAGTTGAAACGAGTTTCTAAGATTTAGGTATAAAACAATATACAGAAATTGAATTAGAACCTAATTTAGAAATCAATGCGAAAACTAAAACTGAACCTAGCCCCAAACCTACAATAATTGTAAAAGATTTGAGAACCTAGATAACTGAACATATTAAACCCTAAATAAAAGATAACAATAAGTGTTATAGGATAAAACCAACCTATAATAGTTATATGAAAAACTGAAACCACGTTTGTGTTATAGGGATGATCAGCGATGGCCTGAGCGAGTTGGACCTTGAGTAAGTGAGCAAGGAGTCGAGGTAAGTTGGGATTAATACGTTACTGTATTTTGAAGGCTTGAGATTATACTTGGTTATGCTTGTTAGATAGTTGGTTGTGTACATGTGGTTGATTATAAGTGATGTTATGATTTTGTTTGTTGTTCTGGTTTGTATTGTATGATTTGTATGAAATAATTGATTACCCTAAACTGAACCTAATCAAATATACAACCTGTAATCATAATCGAACCTGTATAGCAACCCATTAAGGGAAACCTAGGATTCTCCAACTAAATACCGATCCCTTCGAAAGGGATAGCGTTGGATAGCAAAATGGTCCCTTCTTCATCCTTAGTTGAACTAAGTGACAAGAGAAGAGGTTGCGCCGAGGGTGAAGTCAATAGTTCGAAGGTAGTCACAGAAGGAGTGATGTCTTCATTACACAAACCTAGGTTTGGTCGTGAGCTGTTACATTAACAACAACTTCTCAACCTGGATTAGAGCGAGCATAATTTCTCTAATCTCACGACAAGCTGGACAACGTTGTATGATGACATTTGTTTGAACAGGCATTGCACCTAATAAGTTGATTGATAACCTCATTGTGTTTATAGTATAGTTTTAAGTCCTCTATCCTAACTTACTAAGCTATGGTTGCTTACATCTCCATAGATATCGTTGTAGGTACTAGCCAAGAAGTAGCTTACAACTACTCTGAAGCATACAATTATTGGATCATAGGGAGTAAGGAAAAATATTTAAAGAACAGACATATATTTTTTAAGGTCTAAGCTCTTATCTTAGAATTTTTCATTTTTCATTTTTGAATAATGTATTAACTAGGAAATAGATTATAGTGAAATGTTGTAAATATTAATTATAATAATCAAATTCTTGTATATATATATATTCCCACTTTTTTAGGTAAACAATTTATTTAAATTACGAACCATTTACTTCAAAGCGAATTAGTCGTGGACGCCTTATGTAGATCAGGTTTAGGATAGCAGTTGTAAGGCCAACTTCTATCTTAGAATGGTTTATACGGTGGGGCTGTTACAACTCTACCGCTTCGAGGCATAACAGTTTCCCTTTCTCAACTTTTATTGAGGGCTTCTTCAACTATTTTAGAGTTACGCTAAGTATGTTTTCACCTAACACATATCAGCTTCTAGCAAATTTTCAAATAGTTTGCGAAGAAGTGAAAATCAAGGCTACACCTCAACTGTTGTAGTTTTTCTTCATGATTAAGAGGTAGCTTAATGGGTGGCACTTTACCTCTGCAAGGTATGGTCACAAGTTCATAGATGGGTTAGAGTCTAAGATCTACATGTAGCATGATAAATTTGTGTCGATAGTATCTGATGAAGAGCTGGACTTTTGGACCCAATGGACTAAGCCAATTCACACTAAAGATACTGATCTGATGCTAAATGATGTAGAAGCGGCAAAGAAACTTCAGGAAAGGAGGAAGAATAAAACGTTCTTTTGGGACACCACAAGAATTATATAGTGTTACGAAAGTGGAGAACTAATTTTTTTAAAAAAGAAGGTATACTAATGAGTTACCACCGTACCAAGTATAGCTGCAAGAGGAAAGCCGTTCTCGTGATTTGGGGGAAGAATTGTCACCATTAAGCCTTGCTCAGTACAAAAAATGTAAGTTTATTCTTTTCCCACATTAATATTAATTTGTTTACCCATATCATAGATATGCATGCTAGCGAGGTAAATCTTGCCAAGCTACTAGCTTAAGTAAAGGCCAAAAAATCAATGGCCGACAAGCGTACAGCTGCTGCATCCACCATTTGACCAACAATTGTGAAAAAGGTAGCCAAAGACACAACCAAGCAACTTATGGCAAAACAAAAAGCTTCTTATTTGGTTAATAAGTGAAAGAAGGGGAAGAAGGATTTGCCAGCTAAAATTGAAATTGCTCATTTAGGGGAACCACCTGTAGAGATTATTGAAGATGTTCCACCTACTATAGGGCCAAGAGAGGAGGTTCAGGAGATTTAACCTAATAGTGAGGCTGATGTCACTACTATTGAAGGCTCATCCCTAATAGTAGACATAGCACTGAACAACAATAAAAGATCGAGGAAAGAACTCGTTGGCTAACCAACTACCAAAAAGTCGAAAGATTCAAATGAGAGGGTGAAGGAGGCAATGCACAGTAAAGCACTTGGCATCAATAGTGCCAAATTCATCCCTAATAAGGAGGTTGGCGAGTACTACATCCCATACTGGGGCTATACAATTCTGGACACCTACTCAGCCCTAAGTGACAAGACAAAGTCCTTAGCTATAATGGAAAGAGTTATTCTTCATAAGGATAAAGATTTTGTGAAGAAGGATGTTGATAGGGTCGGTAGTTACAATAAGGCCCATATTACGGCCAAATTATATGATGTAAGTATCTATAACCATTACTTTTAATAATCGACTTCGTTTAGGTTACTAATACATTTCCTTTTCTAAATGAGCAGCCATATTCTAACGGCTTTGGATGAAGCCGACAAAGAGGCGAAGAAGGTAATATCCTTCGTTGTATCCATGTATTATGTTGAATCATTCTTAATTATGTTAAGCATTGAAAGCTTAGATTATTGCTGTTGAGAACATGAGGATAAGGGATGAAATAGAGGCAAGAAAGCTCCAAGAAGACCTTGCTATCGAGAAGTTGTCACATGCCCTTACCATCGATGAAATCTCAAGCCTGAAGGCCAAAATGGAAAAGTAATATAAAGAGTCTGAAGGCCTAAAAGAGGAGCTGTAGAAGAAGAAAGAAGAGTACTAGGGCCTAGGATGAACTCTTTGCATGATGAGTAAGAAGGAAGATAAGCTCAAAATGCAGATTAAAAAGTTAAAGACCAATAACTCAAACTTACAGAGCCGTGTAGCCAAATCGAAGGAGACTATGAGGAAAGGACCATCATTTGAAGAGGCTCTCAATATAGTCACTCTTAGTTAGCAATACAAGAAGCTTCTACGGAAGAAGTTGTTGAAGGGGGGTTCAAGCGACAAGAGAGGAGATCCTGAAGCTTTACCCTAATTACAATCTCTCATGCCTTGACTTCACTGATGTTGACGACAAAGTCAACATTACCAATAAAGACAATGAAGCTGGTGCCGAGATTACAAATAAGGGCGATAGCGAAGCTCACGTTAAGGGTCCTAGGGGAAAACGAGAACCCATGTACCGAGAAAGTGGCTTGTTCAAAGAAAGCCCTAGCCTTCAGTCTAAGTCCAAGAATTACTTCTACTGATTTTGACAACAGGCCATAACATTCTTTTGTATTCTTTGTAACTTGCATCCTCTCATGTAATTGTTAGAACAAATTGCTAGGCCATACATTTGTCACTATATTGATTGAATGAAATATCCGTCACATGACTATTTTCGGTACATTTTAGTTCACACACCAAGAGTTCCTCGTGTTCTACTTCATACGTCCTTATTTGTTAGCATGTTTCTATTCACACACAAATTATCTTTTGGCATGATTTATTTCTCATAACTATCTAATTCTTAGCATGTTTTATTTCATATGGCCAATTAATTCTTTGCATGTTTTATTTCACATGCTTAATTCGTTCGTCTTTGTACACATTGTTCGTTAACCTTTTAAGGTATGGACTAGCTACATTACTCGGCTTTAAGATTAATTTATATAGTTCGTTAGGTACAATAAACTAGAACATATTAACTCATCATTAATAAAAAGAATAAGAAACATGAGACTTCAAACGTAATTATCATAAAAAAAGCACCGTATCTTATAAGCTTGTTAACTGTTGCCTTACAAATAAGCAGAGCTATTAATTGAAGTATAATTTAAAATTCTCGACTATCTACACTCGAAGGATGATAACAGGATCCATTCAGTTTGTGCTAAGCTTCCCTTGATTTTCTTACGCGCAAATGGCTTCCATCTTTCGGCAAACTAGATCCTTAGGTTGAAAAACCCTGTGCTTCACTTTCTGATTATAATACTAATAACTCTTATTTCAAAAACTTGATACAAGATAAATGCATTTATCAATTTTAATATAGCGGATGTGAGTCCAAGTCGATCCCTCAGAGATCTCGAGTACTAATGTTAACCTTAGCCCTATTATCTAACTAAAAAATTGTAATGGGTTGAATGAATTAAAAATATTAAAGTTAACAAACTAACCTAATTATGAGACTTAATTAAGCAATTTAGAAAATGATAAAATTAATAATTATTTCAAAAAGGTAAATAATGTATTTAAGAATTATTCCCCCTAGTGTTTAACATGTGACCGCTAAAAATATATCCAATTCCATCTCTATTATTCTTGACCGGAGGGATTCACAATTAAAGTTAATACCTTTCTTAAGCATATTAACTCTAATCTTAAATTATTTACTGGAATTTCTTCACTTAGTAATATAATTTAGAATCCCATTAATGTATAATGAATTCCCACACAAAAGAATAACTTTCTAGAAAAATCATGTATCTTATCTCTAAGTATACATATAATTCTCTCCAATTATATCAAGATCTCTTTATTCATGTGATTTCTCAATTATCATGCATAAAATCATAGATTGATACCCTAGAAATATCAATTAACAATTAAAACACATAATTGAATCAAGAAAAGATAGAAACTTTATTGAAAATTATCAATAAATCTAATAGTTACATGAAACCCTAGGTTCCACAATTCTAAATACCAAAATCTTAAGTTATCATGATAAAATTAAAAAATGAATTGCAACAAAATCTAGAAATAAAATATGAAAAACCCTTTTTATTTATGAAAAATCTCTTCAATTTGAGTGTTGTTTCCACCTTTTTCTCCTCTTCTTCAAGTTTTTTCTCTTTTTGAATGTCCAAAATTATGTGCAAAACCCTCATAAGTCCTTATATAATGTATTGTAAAGTTTCTTTTTTTCATCACCAGACACATCCTAGGACATAGTTGTGTCTCCAGGTTGTGTAACTTACTAACCTTAGCACAAAAGATTGGGGATACAGTTATGTCCTAGATTGTATAACTTTCTGACAAAAAATTGTCACTTTCTCCTATTGTTTATGTAACTTTAAAACTTCATAACTCATTTATTTAAACTCCAAATTGAGTAAAACTTAATTCCTTTTCTTCATTTTTAATTCGAGAACGCATTCAAACCTTGAAATCAAAATTTTACTCAATTAAGTATCAATTTCTTAGAAAAAAAAAACAAAGATATAAGGGAAATATGATAAAATCACCATGTGAAATGTATTTAAAATAAGAGTTATGAAACATCCCCACACTTGAGCATTTACTTGTTCTCAAGCAAATAAATCAAAACAAAAATTTTGGGACAAGAAACGCTAAACGAAATTTCTCCTTACTTAGGAAACTAGTGAACAAATACACCTGACCCGAAGAAAAGTAAGAAAATCATTTTCAATTAACTTGCAATAATAAAGTCAATCAATTTCACCCTTAACAATGTCATAATTTCACCTAACCATATTCGAATGCTCTAACAATACTTAATAGTAGAGTTCACTAGTTAATTTATAGAAGTCAAAGTTTACCCGAGTCATTTAATTAAGGATTCCTAAACTCGAAATTGGATTTAACATCTTGCTAGCTAGGAAAGAGTCATAAAATTTTTTTTCCATTTAACTAAAGTGTATACAATTCTCTCTACAATCTCGCTAAGCACCATAATCCAAAACAAACACACTTTACATCCACTCATCCTCTGATCGTCCCTTTAGTTCATGCTTTTGTTGGGAGGTTTTTAAATTTACTTTGTTTAAGCACAATTACCGTTAATGGACAATTGTGTTGGTAGAGAGAAAGAATCTTACTCTTTTAACGGACTAAGACCGATAAATAACAACTTATCCATCATATTGGTAGTGGGAAAAAAGCTTGCTCTTATGACGGACTAAGGCCGATCCAGACTAATTCTTTTTCATTGGTATTAGCATTGGTATTGGGACTCAATCTTTCTCTTCTGTCCAATCAAGACGAATCCTTGCCAATTTTTTTTTTTTTACTATTCATGCACTTGTTATTACTTTTTACCTCTAATCATTGTAATTCTTCATGGGTTTCTCGAAAGAAGAATTTCATTTGTTTGTTTGCTAAGAATTATAGGGCTCTAAAAATTTCCAAGAGAAAGGTATACATAAAAGTAAATTTAAAAATAACCATAACTAACTCTCAACTAGTGATGTTGTTTTGTAACTTTGCCCTTCAAAGATTTGACTAATCATTTCTAGTAAAGTATAATAAGATCAATAATGATTAAGATGAAATAGTTGATTTGGCCCAACACTTCAAATTCCAATACTTGTTAATTACCTATTACAAATTAACCTAAAAATTAATTAGGTTAAATGTAAATAATTAGTCTCCTAAATAGTAACAAATTCGTATATATTCTTTCCCCACACTTAATAACGTATATTGTCCTTAATGTATGACTAAGAAAGCATAATAACAAGATATCAAACAATTAAAAAATATATCATAGGGAAAAGGAAATACATGTATTGAAAAAAAGAAATTAATACTTCTCTATCTTAAAGCATAAAATACTCTAGTGGAGAAAGGGTGGCTAGTAGCTTGATAATAGTGCCTTCATGAGTAGAAGATGATGTAATAGATTTGAACCTCCTCTGAACGATCTATTTTTCACAATTTGCCATGGTCACTTGGATTGTGTTAGATTTGATGAAAAAGTTAGTTAATGAAAAGTGGAATGTGAGAAAAATATGGAGAAAGGAGTGATTTCATGTTTATGCCCCTGTGTATTTGTGTTTTAAAAGTGTTGGGCAATGCGTAGATACATCATGTAGGTGCTAGGTGAATACGGGCTGGGATACAACTGTATCCCACGCCTGTATAACGTTTTGTGCTACATGTATGTTCCTAGGAGAACATAGGTTGGGATACAACCGTGTCCTATTGCCAGGGACTTCGATATTAAGAATATTAGTTGCTTTATTACTTTGACCATTTTTTTTCTTTTTCTTTTGTTTTCATTGTTTATTTTCTTTTTACATTAAGCTTCAATTGATTCTGTATTTCTTGCCCTTGAAGTGCATGACCCGAAGTAACCTGGAAGATTTGGTGAAACTTGATCCTGAAATTGAGAGAACTATCCTTCAAATTTTGAGACTGTGGCTTAGAAAAACTGTGGCTATCATAGAAGATAGGTCAATCATTGAGATTAAAGAAGAGGGTGAAGAGGCCAACACTCAATTTATCAATCAAGAAGATCCACCACACATGGCTAACAATGGTAATGAAGCAAACTGGATTATGTTCAACTATTCAAGGCCTACACTTACAAGACTTGACTTTAGTATCATAAGGCCAACCATCATGGCCAATAACTTCCAAATTGCACCCAACATCATACAAATAGTTCAATAATATGTTTAGTTTGATGGTCTCTAAGATGAAGATCCTGATGGTCTCTAAGATGAAGATCTTAATGCTCACATCTCTAGCTTTCTAGAGATTTGTGATACATTTAAAATCAACGGAGCCACGAATGATGCCATCTAACTGTGGCTATTTCCCTTTTCCTTAAAAGGTAGAGTAAAGCAATGGTTGAACTCCCTACCATGAAATTCAATCAAAACTTGGAATGAATTGGTAGAGAAATTTTTGGAGAAGTGTTTCTCACCTATAAGGACCTCTAAACTTCAGAACAACATTTCTTGTTTTGCCCAATTGGAAGTGGAGACTCTATATGATACTTAGGAGTGGTTTAAGGGCTTGCTTAGGAGTTGCCTACATCATGGCCCCCCACTATGGATGCATATTCAAACCTTCTATAATGGTCTCAATTTATCTATGAGATAGATGATTGATGCATCCATAGGAGGTACTTTGAACACAAAGACACCCGAGTAAGTACAAAATCTGATTGAAGGAACAGTTTAAACAATTATCAATGGGAAAGTACTAGAGCCAGGCAAAAGGTTGTGGGAATTTATGTTGTGGACTTGACTACTACTTTGGTAGCTAAGGTGAATTTATTGAGTAAGAAGATTGATACACTCTCAGTTGGCCCTCAACAAGTACAACCGTATGTAAGTGGCTTTGGCATGCAGGGTCATGGAGCATAAGAAAAATTGGAACAAGTTGATTATGTAGGAAATCTACCCATGCAACACAATAATCCCTACAGCAACACTTATAATTCCAGGTGTAGGAATCATCCTAATTTTTCATAGGGAAACCAAAACCAAGGCCAGTAGAAGACTAACTTTGGTCTACGTAGATTTCAAAAACCATTACCACCTCCCCCTCCTCAAGAGAAGAAGTCCAGTTTAGAAGAACTTCTCACGAAATATATTCAAGGCAATGAGGCTCAACTATCCAACATTGAATCATCCTTGAGAAATCAAGAGGCTTCTAATCGTAATCTTGAGAAGCAAATTGGTCAACTTGCAAAAATAATCTCTGAGAAGCAACAAGGGACACTCCTAAGGAATATCGAAGTCAATCCCAAGTAACATGTTAATGCTGTAACCTTGAGAAGTGGTACAAAATTGCAAGTGGAGAAGAGGGATGGTGGGGAAGTAGTTGAGAAAGAAGTGGAAGTCAACCGTAAGGAAGATGCAAAGCCACTAAAATCAAAAGAAAGTATGGAATCACCGAAAGTGAAGGAGTATAATCCTTCCATCCCTTACCCACAACGCCTTAAGCAAAGTTACACTGATCAGAATAAGAAATTCAGTAAATTGCTTGATATATTCAAACAATTACACGTTAACTTACCTCTTGTTGGAGGAGCTTACAATCGTCGCATTGAACGAGCAATGCTCGGTACTTATCCAGAAAAAGTTGCCATAAAAATTAAAAGATCTAAGGAGTTTCACTATTCCTTGCGTGCTTGGCAATTTGTTAGTAGATAATGCTTTAGCAGGCTAAGGAGCTAGTGTAAATTTGATGCAATATAAATTGTTCAAAAAGCTAGGGTTAGGAAAACCTAAACTAATGTGCATGAATCTTCAATTAGCTGATAAGTCTATTACATACTCTAAAGGTATCATAGAGGATGTTTTAGTGCAAGTAGACAAGTTCATATTTCCTGTAGATTTTGTCATACTTGATATAGATAAAGATATTGAGGTGCTAATCATTTTAGGTCGACCCTTCCTAGCCACTATTAGGGCTGTTTTTTATGTTAGTGAGCATAAGTTGATATTACGAGTCGGGGATGATGAAATAGTTTTTAAAACTCTAGAGGCAATGAACAAAGTTTTTGACTTAGAGAACATATGTCACAATGTTAATGCCACTAATGTCATTATATCTACATGTGTGCAGGAAACGCTTGTCAAAGATTCCTTAAGCTATTGCTTGCAAAAGGGAGATGAAAATCTAGTGACTAACCATAATCGCGTAGAAGTTGTTGCTCAAATAGAAGTTCATGAATCCATTGTATACAAGAAGAGGATTGATCCACTCCACAAGCCAAAGGATTTTAAGTCAAGATCCTTCAAAGAGAAGCTACCAATGTTGGAACAAAAACTATCAAGAAATCATTTGAAACATGTCTTTGTGGTAAAAAGTTTAAAACTTCCAATAACAACCGCATCTAAGCTAAAAGCGGACAAAATGAAGAAATTTAAGCTGCATGAATTTGATAAGTGGCATGATAAGGAGAGAAACGATGGAAGTCATACACCAATGAAATGGAATTGGCAAAGTTGATGGCCTAAGGGTAAATTTACACTCGTATGGAGAGTTCGAAAGCGAGATACAGGAGGACTCCTATCTTCACCTAGATGAAGAATCATAAATGAGAAGATGTATCCCGTCGAGTTGTCAATGTTAACTATATTGTTTTTTGGGAGACAACCCATGTTTAACTTTGCTCAAACTTTAGTTCTTTAAGTCTATTCCATTTTATTTTTCTTTTATCTAACTTTGATTTACTTCTTTTATTTGTTTTAATTTAAGTCATAGGCTTTTCTTTTTAGTTTAAAATTTTTTTCTTTAGTTTTCTTTGTTTTATTTTTTTAGTTTAAATACTTTTATTTCTTTAAGTTTCTTTTATTTTTAAATTCATGAATTTAGGTTAGGCAAAAAAAAAAAGAAAAGAGAATAGAAAGTTACACAGGCATGGGACACGGTTGTGTCCCAGCTCGTGTTCACTTCGTAACTGCGCAATGTATCTACACATTGCACGGCATTTTTAAAACACAAACACACATGGGCATAAACATGAAATCACTCCTTTCTCCATATTGAAAGAAAAGCTTGACATGCCTCTGCATCACTCAAACCATGTAACTTGACCAATATACGGTAATACTCTAGGTGACCTTTAAGGTCCTTTGTTCCATCATAAGTCTCTAATTATGGTAGCTTAATGTGCCGAAGTATCACTTCCTTCAAAACCTCTAGAGCAAAGGGATTCTTTTTAATTTGGAACTACTTACTAGGGGCAACAGGGGTGCTAACATGTGAAGGACCTAAGTGCTGACATGCAAAGGACCTAAGTGCTGACATGCAAAGAATCCACATGACACACTTGCTATGGTTGCTTGCCTTTGTCATTCTTTTTAAATGCAGAAGCTGAAGGTCCTATCATTTTCTTGGCTTACTTTTTTTGTAACTTAGGTAAATAAATTGAATCATCACTATATTTATCATCGTGATTGTGTTGGTCTTTATTTTAGATTGGGTTTAGATAAATATTACTATGGAGGAGGTTAAAGACTTCCTCTTATTTTTTGTTTAATTGTTGGTTTTCTTTGGTTAAGTCGAGGTAAAGTTACTCGAGTCTAACCAATCGTTACTTATCAGTACGTCGACTTCTCCCTTTAAGGTATTGGGAGGAAGTGTCAGCACTTAAACTCTTAGATACTTTTATTTTAGCTATGTGCGTGCGTTTAAGAAAAAATAGACAGCGCAAAATGTCATTGGTGAATTTTAGGGATTAGAAATATCTTGTAAAGATAAGATAAATACTTGGTAATCAGGTTAGTTCAATGTGATCACTTCGATGCCTAAGTTAGTGGGTAGGAATGAAAATAGTAGAGTTGAGAAGTTAAGAGTTGTTAGCCTAGACTTACTAGGTTCCTTTTTCGTATTTATAGGATATTGTCCTGTTTGAAGAAAAAGTTTTCAGGATAACTGTCGAGATATTTGAAAGCTTTTTGATTAGATACTTTCCTCAAAATGTAGAAAGAGTGGACACTTATGTAATCATAACTGTACTTGTAATAATAGTTCGCACTATGAACTTGAATTGAAATCTAAGAGGGAATCTGGTTCGAGTCATTTCCAGGCCGGTTTACGATTTAGAACTAGCTTTTACGCGGATCTAAGTAAATGGCCTCTTAAAGGCTTTGCTATCCATTTTGATACTGAATTTTTCAAAGACATCTAAACTATTATTTAACATTTAAAATAAAATATTGATTCAAATAGGGTTGGAGTAAGATTTTTCATACTTTTAAGAGAAAACGTTACAAATATTTATTTTATTTATTGGAAAAAAATATTTTAATTGATATTTTTGTAAAAAGAAAAAAGAATAAAATAAAGTGTATATGATTTCAATTTAATAAGATTTGTAACGTATTTAGTTTTATATAAAAGGGTATATCATGCTTATTTGTTCATCTGTTTGTTATTTTATTTTTAACAAATACAAGGTCTAAATAGTTGCCAAAAGGATCAAAAGTGGAAAAAAAAAAAAAATAAGTAAACCGGTCTTAGATGCAAATGAAATTGGGGAAAATGCTATTGCACGCGCGACCAATGTCCGTAGCGTTTGGGCATGAAATTGGAGGCTTTAATTTTTTTGTCCACTAAAAGCGGGTGGTCCTACCTAGATGGGAACTGTCTTGCCGGTTGCCATTCCCACTTTCCCCTCCTATTTTCTCTCTCCTCCCCTCACACTGGGCTCTAATGTCGTGATGACATCATCAACCTCACCCTTTGTACTTTTCTACCTATAGTCACTACGCACCCCCTTGCGTACGTTTGCCTCTTCCCAGTGACCTTTCGCTGGGCTTGTGTGCCTTTCTTCGGCAATTATGTGTCCGAAGGTCTAAATTCACAAACGTACTCCATTGTGCGCAATACGCTACCCACCCTCTTTTGTATCCAAATGTGCTACCATTTTCATTGTCTCACTATCCATTCAAAATTAGATTCTTCGCATTTTTAGTTTTTATACATATTTTCATAATTATTATATATATTTATATGCATAATTATATATACTCTAGCTTGTCTCTTACTCTCTATTCTAAAATGAAAAATGTAGTAAAATGAGTGTTAGGTAAACGTACTGAATTTTTTTAAAAAAAAAATTCTTTATATTATACCTTCCAACTATTGTATTAGATATACTAGTTAACAGAATCCTCTAAATTTTTTTCCAAATCTTATACATTAATGTATTACAATTACGCCCTTTTTATCTAAACAAGATCGGGTAAGGCAAAGTACAATTCTTATCACGATGCTAAAAGTAAAATAATAGTGTATCTTATTTGGTTAAGTAATAACATGTGGAGATGTTAAATAAATATACATTAAAACCATATCTAATCTGTATTAATTCTATATAACTTTTATTTATTCAAAATCTTATTTGGAAAACTATCTAATCTGTGTCATTTTGAAACCAAATATTTAAATAAATTGTTTTGCTGCATGTCATGATTATGGTGAATATGGTGATGAGGAATGAAAACTAAGAAATGACAATTCAATAGTTTTAAGGAAGAATGTTTAAGGATAACATATTTCATTTATTTAAAAACGACAATTTTACTTGGCTTTTTATAAAATTTAATAAATAAAGGGTAAATGAGTCTAATTTTATAAATATTTCTTAGTTATTTAATCTTTTAAGTGGGACTAATATATATATATATACTTCCATTTTTTGGTATTATATTTTGGTGAATACAGTGTTTGAAAACGATAAAAAAAAAACAACAACAAAATAGAAAAAATGTTTTTTAGAAAAAAGAAAAACAAAAACAAACAAGACAGTAATTTATCTTATTATTCTTTGAAAACATGCCTTGCTCCTTCAATAAAATTTTAGCTTTTCCATTTATGTTGTTGTAAAAGTAAGAGTTACGGTGATATGCTATTTTCTAGGTTTCAGGTCATAAGCACCCACAAGAAACGGGATGGTTTCGACAACAGACCTAAGCTGTTTTTGGCTAAAAAGATTGAGGAACAGTATATATTTTGGTGTTGGCTTTGAAACTTGTAACTACAATAGGGTTGTGTAGCCTAATATAGAGTGGTCCATTCCATTTCAGCCTTTGCACTGCATGGACCATCCTACGACTTACATGGCTTCCTACACCAGCACCACTTTATTGGGTCATCATGATCCACTGCTAGTCATCCAGGTCCTTCACTCCATGACCATAAAGTTTCCTAGTCTTATATTTTGTTTTGAGCGTGATTCCCTCCGAATCGGACAGGGTGATAATTTCATGTTATATGAAAGGGTTCTCTAAAAACCAAAATAGTCAATTAAATTATCTATTTATATTATTATTAAGATTATCATTATTACTATCTTTATAATCATAATCATTATCATTATTACCACTATCGTTATAATCGTTCTTGCTATCTTTATAATCACAATGATAATCATTATTATTTAAATATATTATGTTAAAAATATCTAGCTAAAATGGAGTCACGATATCTGTTCCATGCTATGAAGCCTAATTTATAGTTTTTTTTTTTTTCCCCCTCTCTCCTTCTGCGTCGTTCCTATACCTTAAAGCTGTGTACTTTTCATGTCGTTCTCAACTTGATTAAAAAGGTCCGTATTTTCGTTCAGAAATCGATAAAATAAATACATAAATGGGAATTGATGCCTACAATGTACAAAAAAAGGAGAAAGCTGAGGCAAGAACGAGACTCAATAACTCAGCTATAGATAACCATTTTAGCTAAACTCTTTTATTATTATTATTGTTATTATTTCGTCTACTTTCCGGATGCTATTCGAAAGGAATCGAAGAGTCACAACTGAATTAATTTGAATTAAAAAATTTTGTAGGCTAGGAACCGTCAAAACTTTCGTCTAGCTAATTTTAAACTATTTCGAAACATTATTAAGCAGTTTTTGGGTCTCGTTCTGGTAACATGATATTCTGCCGGTAAGTTAAAGTACTGGGATGATAGTTTTGTCATTCTTTAATTTTATATTTACTTACTAAATTATAATATTAAATTATGTTTAACATTAGGGCGAAAGCATTTTTAGCATTTAACATTGAAGTATATTTAACAATTTTTATTTTTTTTTTAATTTAGGACACCATTCAAAGAAACATATAGATAGATGTTGGATCTACCCATTTTGATAATATTATTTATTAAGAGTATAACATATAAAAACAATAGGACCATATAAAAAACAACAGTCTTGTTACTTTAATATATCACGTACTTAATGAAATATTTTGTTAAAAATAGGTAGATAAATGGTCTATTTACTTTTTTACTAGTGGTAACTTTTTTATTTAGGACTTTATAATATAAAAAAATATAAAAATGTAAAAACAGTAGATCCCTGTGCGCTATAATCTCAATAAAGCAGGAAAGAAATAAGACGAAAAAATATGACCTCTGGTAGGTGTACAAATCTAGTGAGTCTAGTTAATTTTTTTTTTGGAACAACTCGTTGGTTAGTGAGGGATGTGCTATTTACATGATGTTGGGGATAAATATTAAAAGGAAACCGTGTCACGTGTACTTCGGATGGTACGGTTTTTCAAGAGCTATAGAGGAGTGTGATCAACATAAAAGAGCTAATGGTAATGTATGATGTTCTATTTTACAAGGAAGGTACCACGTAATCAGTAGTACTTTTGTTGCAGACTGGAAGTGATATTGTGCAAGTGAAGTATGGTCAGTTTTTAGTTATACTTTTTGACTTCAAAGCTGTTGAGTTTGATCTTGCTTTTCATTTAAAGGGTCAAATTTAATCTTTACACTATGGTTGGAATATGGGACGGAAATGGCTGAAAAGTAAATAGGAAAAAAAAAAAACAGAGAAAAAAATGGAGAGAAAATACTTATTTGGGTGAGAACAAAAGAAAAAAGAATTATTGCAGATAAAAAATTATTAGATATGGCTTTTTAAACTTGTCAATGTGATAAAATTGTCTCTAAAATTTTAAAATGTTATTTTACTAAAAGGATATTTAAGTAAATTTATCCATTTCCCTTCCTAATTCTCTCCATATTAAAGAGAGTGGTTCTTTGGTGGGGCCCATAAAAAATTTTGTGTTCAAATTCCTTCCTTGAGTTTTTTTTTCCTTTTCTTTTTCGCCAAATTAGAGGAATGGATTGAAGAGGAATAGTTTCCTCTCAAATTGCTTTTCTAAGGAACTAGAATTGTTACAAAAAATACAGAAAAAATATATAAATTATAAATAATTACTTTAAATTATAATTATACTTGTCTTTGTATTAATCATGTCTTTCATATTGTTGTTGTATCTATTTCCATAATTTCATTAATTTTATTTCTAATCATTTTAAATTTGTATTCATATTTTGGTATAAAGTCTAAAATTACCACATGTAATTTTATAAATTTTCTTAAATGAGTTGAAGAAACTACCCACTAGTAAACCATTGATATTTTATAATTATTCCATTACCAAACTTCAATATAAACAGTGAATTGCTCATGTTTATTCAACATTTATGATAGGTATGTAAATCGAGTGGGTTTGGGATGGGTCACAAGAACTCATAAACCTATTCCATTACTCTAATGGAGTTCCCAAATTGATTCGACACTTGAATTTCAACTTGGACCACAGAGTTGTAGTCATGCCCTCCAAAATTGTACTCAACTATCAAGGGAATGTTAATTTCATAAATTTCAACATATATATTAACTGAACCACTAACTCTTATATGCCCTTCGAAAGATGTCACTAGCTGTAAAACATCATAGTCGTCATTTATGGGAATAGCACATAACATGCCCTTACTCCCCCTTATACGAATCAGCTCAACTTATTCTAAAATCCTATAGGATTTTTAACCCTGTATCCATAACTCATCCCGTTATCCTAATAGGGAGACTCATTTATTTTTTTAAAGAATTATTTTTTACTTTATTATTCATTACATAAGAAATTGATTTATATTATTTATATTTGTAAAGTATGTGCAACACAATGAGAACATATTAAAAGATAAGTAAAAAAACATGAAATACTTCATCTATACCATATTTATAATACCAAAACTCAAAACACCATACAAACTTACTTGTCACATTGTTAATACAGTAAAAAAAAAAAATCTAAATGCTAAAAGACTTTTAATTTATATTTTTATTTAATTAATATTATATTATTAATATATTATTTTTATCGAGTAATAAAATCCTAACGATTTTTTTTATCATATTCCAAAACCCATCCTCTAACTCTATCGGATAATATCCTATAAGATTGTTAATGAATTAGGCCGGTCAAGTACTTATTATGATTTGCCCGTCTAAATTTACGGTACATTAGATAATGAGATAGAGGCAGTAAATGAGCTAGATATATTTTGCTCGAGCTGCCAAAGTACATGCACTCGAAAATGTTTTATGTTTAGGTCTGGGCACGTTTGCGTAGGCTGTTCAGTGTTTAGGCACAAGCATAAAGGCATTCGGATAAACATGCAAGAGTTTTTTTTTTTTTTTTTTTAATTTTTTAATTTTGTTAAGTTGATGTCGAAATAATATTTACCTATCTTTGTTGTAACAAATTGTGCACCAACATTGTTTTTCTTTTCTTTTTTTTCCTTGGACAATCGTATACCATTTTTCTAGATAATTTGCATACTTATTTTTCTTTTCCATCTATAAAACTTGTTATGATAACTTTGAAATAATTCTCAATTTCTCTTTTCCTTCTTATTCGCTTGATATATTGCATATCAATTTCCTTATATCATGTAGACAACTTTGAACAATTTTTAAAGCATTTTGACACTAACTTTCCATTCCTTTTATTCTAAAATTTTATTCAGTTATTTCATAAATATTTTTCAATTATTTTCTCCTCCTTTTTTTCTCTCAGCAATTTTTTGAGGCTATTTATTTTAGCAAATATGTCTCCAAATCTTTTGTTTATCATGTCTGAACAATTTTTTTACCATTTTTTAACAGTTAGCATATATTAAAATTCCTTTTCAATATTTTTTGGGATAACTCTTTAATTTTAATTATTTATATTTCTTTTTATAGAAAAATTTCAAACCAACTCTACTTTTCACGCTTAAACAATTTTTAGCATTTTTTTTTCACAATTTGCACACTTACTTTCGAGTTCCCATCGTAATCTATCTATATAATAATTCGATTCCAAAGTCATAAATGAAACATGAAATATTCACAATTTCTTTTATAAAACACAATACAATGCAAAATGAGAAACCCGTCACAATATTGAATGATCATCTCCCAACTCTTCCACTTGTCTTTTGTGTGGTGATTTTAAGCTCTTTCCAGAAAACAAAAAATCTGGATGTTGTTATTTTCTATGGTCAGCATCCTCTTATTTTTTAGGCACATGGATGTTTTAGAAGACTTCTAGCTTAAGCAAAAAGTGAAAGTATAATACCTCTTAAATATTAGGTAGAGGAAATCTTATCATTAAGGTATCTTTTTATATAGCAACTTAAAGTATGTTGGTGAACTCCAAACTTAAGCTTGATCAAGTTAAGTCAATCTCAAGATTGGTGACCTATCGGGAACTCTTAGAAAACTGCTATATTAAGTGATAAACTACGCGGTATTCTACATCAAAGTAAATAATACCTCTGTAGGAAGAGTTCCAATTAAGTCGTTACATGTATGATTTGAGGTTTTATAGTTATAATTGAAATTCGACTCAAATAAGGTTATTGAAGTTGAAGGTATCGAAATATCTCATAGCACAAAGGAAAGTACCAACATCATGTGCACTTTAGCTAACCAACAAGTAAGGACATCGAAACTTACCCCTTTTCACCTCTTCTACTTCTTGCAACAAGTATATTGATATTGCATTATACTCATCAAAGGTGGTATCAATACCAGTGTTGGTGCCTCAACTTCTCTATATAATAGTTTTTTTTTTTTTTTTCCTTCAGAAGACAAAGTATGCAAAGTGGTATAATAACTTTTGGACCATAGTGCTTAGAATCTCTACTTTTGGGCTTCATGTGAAATTAGGCTTGACTTTTGGGGTTCATAAATAAAGCTCACGCAATTAGACTTGTGATTTGTGATAATTAAAGGAGATTTGGCACAGTGAGCTTGGAACATTGATCACTTTCATCCTTTCATAGGTAAGCTCCTACACAAAAAAATCTACCATAGGCTTGAATTCAAGCGAAGTTACTGGTAAGATCCATCAAGAGGAGGACTCATCCAGATCTTCTATGGTTAATTCAAGGTAGTGGACATCATCAACAATTGACCTTTATATGTATTCAAGAGCTCCTCTTAATATGGAATAATTTAGAGGAAAGGGAAATGGTATTATGTTGTCAAGTATTGCTCTTTAAGATCAAACAAGACCTATTTAATGGGGATGTATTAAAGAGATTTGATTTAATGAGCTCTAAAAAAGAATCATTTAATTTATTTACTCAATCTTGGCCATTCTTAATTTGGCTGCATAGAACAAAAGACTAATCCATAATCTTAAGAAGTCATATTTAAGGTGTTTATTTTTTTTCACCTAAAAGGAGTCACTTGTATTTAAGGTTAGAAGAGTAGATAATTGCATTAAAGAATAGATGCATCTTATCTATTAATTACCATCAATTCAAGAAACTTTAGGAAGGGCTTATCTCATTCGTTGTTCTTTAGAGTAATTCGGTGGTTAAGATTGAGATCTAAAATCTATACATAAATGCATCTTCTCCTCATTTGCTAGTACAAAGGCATTTCAAGAATGCCATCATGCTACCAAAATCTTTCTATGCAAGATAAATAACTAATCAAGCATATAAGACTTGACTCCTATTCAAGAACAATGATGCTATGCTATTAGAAGCATAAGAAAGCTACTAAGAATGTCCTTTCCTCCTCTCACTTCTCTTCTTCATCAAATCTCAACATGTATAATTTAATTAAGACTTCTTTAAGGTTAACTAAAATTTGAAATTACTCAAAACACAAATAACCAACAATACACCTTACATGTTCCCTTCAACAATTAATCAAGTAATTGGTCAATTTCAATACTTTTTGCTATTTATTTACAAAAAGGTTCATCAGACTTCATTGTTGTAATGAACATTTAAAAAAAAAAAAGGAAGGGTGGGGGTAAACTACATAGATATCCCAAAAAAACTTTTAGAATTGCATAGCCCTCTACTTTTCAATAGCTTGCTCTTAGGTACCCTAATTAAGTAGTAAAACCTACTTTTTTACAAGTTAACTGCCTATGTGTCATCCTTGTTGGTGTGTACAGAAAAGGGAAAAATGAACGCCACCTCAAATTTATATGCTACCTTGGTACACTTGATACATCAATAGCCAGATTATAAATTTTCTAAAGAGAAAAGCTCTCCTTTCTTTTTAGAACTTATTTAAGTGAATGTACTAAGCATACACATTTTTTTTTTATTAAGCACAACTATTACATTACTGAGAATGGAGATTTAGACATTTTGTATTATTCGGTTGATAATGTGTCGATCTTGCCCAAATTTATCATAAAATGCATCAAACAATGGAGCAAATTAATTTACTTGTATTTTTGCCCTTTGATTTATTTCATTTCTTAATTGAAAAGCATCCTTGTGTATAGTATTTGACATTTGGTAGAAATCACTATAGAATTGAAAAATGATAATGAAGGTACATATATATGTTCTTTAGCAATTGATCATACAAAATTTTGAGTAGTGGCTATTGATGGGCCTGTTTGAGAATAGCTTAGATTTATTCTTTGTAAATAAGAGATAAAACTTCTAAATAAGGGGACTTGCTCTCTCTTTCTCTCTCTCTCACTTTTCTCCAATAGGTTTTTGACTTTCGTAATACCTTTACTGATTTAAGGATTGAAAAAGCTATGCCGAATCACACTTCAGCTATAGCCGTGTTCTATCTTGTAGGTGATCGTACAATAGAGTGAAAACAATAAAGAACACTAAGCTAATATTCAAGAGGGAGGTGAATTGAGTATTAATGCAATTCCTAAACAAATTTCTGATTTTTAGCAATAAAGTAACTAAATGAATAAATCAAGATAAGCAAGTAATAAATACAGAAAATAAAGAGATAAGGATAGAGAAATTGAGTTCAAATATAAGGTTAAGTTCGGATTGTCCCCTATTCTCTATGAATGCCAATCTCCTCCAATTGAGGACTTCATACCACTTTTATTACTTAAATGTAAATGCTCAAAAAATCTTACATAATTACACCATAATCTCAAATCACAACTCAATGACAGTATCAATCTCACTAATGTAGTGCTTTAGTTTGAACAAATTTGCAAGTAATATAATCATTGTAGTATACTCTCAAATTTCTCTCAAAATGACTAGCAAATTAAAGCTTTAGAGACAAAATGTACAAATGCTTAAAGAGTGTATGAGAATGTAAGGAATTTGTGGACGAATATCAAATGTAAAGTGCTTTTTGATGAGTAATTGGGTATTTATAGCCTTAGAGTAAATTCTTACCATTATTTGCATTTACCATAGTTAACGATTAGTTCCCTTACCCTACTAATTGATCACTGGACAAGTTACCGATCGATCAGTAATATGAAGTTACTAGCATTGGTCCTTCTACTGATTGATTGTTCTATCCTATGCTAACCTTTAAAGTGATCACAAAATGCTCTTGTTTCATGTCAAGACTACTAACCGTTCACCTTGCATGCTACTAATCGATCAGTAACATAAAATCTCACAGCCCATGGGATTTATCTTATTGATCGATCGATGATGCTCCTTCCGATCAATTGGTAGGCTTTGCTATTACTACATCACACATCTAATTATTTGGAATAAAAAAAATAGAAACACCAGGGCAAACACATACTTCTAACAATATAATCGTCAAACACACTTCAATAAGAATTTAACCCTTCAAGCTATATTAAACATGTAACTCCAAATTATATCATTTATGATTTAATCAATTTTACTTTAACATAAAAAATCTTAGCTTTAATTAAGTTGTCTCATCAAAACAAAATTAGACTTAGTTTAACAAAAAAAAAAAAAGCCATCGATAGTAGATACTTTTGGATTTTTAAATCATTTATAAAATATCATAAAACAAAAAAAGTCAGTAGAACTTTTACTATATCAAAGAATGCATTTATCTAGGAGGGTAAGTTAAAGGACAAAAAGGAACTAATATTACCTTTCTCTTAAAAAATGTACCCGATTGTGAAAGAATAGATATATAATCTTAAATTGGGAAAATAGTTTCATTTAAATGTTTTATCTTTGAAAATTATAGTTCTTATTATACACAAATGATTATGAGGGGCTATCAATTAAGGTTAAAGGTCCCTTTTGTACAAAGTGTCGTCGTTGGGAGCAAACGCTCCACATGCATATATTAATTCCTTCAATTACCAATTATAGTCGGTGCATCTTCTTTGCGAATTTGCAAGGTTTCGTAATTTTTTGGCAATGATTTTGAAAGAGTGATATAATATATACAAAATAAATATAGTATTCCCCTCTCCCTGTACTTTTACCCTTTTTTTCTTTTTTGTACTCCATAATTCTTTCTAAGCCATGCATCTATTGAGAGATCATATAGTTGGGATAACTTTTTATTTTGAAGTTATTACAAATGCACTCCATAAACAATTGATTATTTACAAAATGACAACCAAAATATTTAAAGTTAAGTTTTATGTTTGAAATAAATTTTAGAAATATATAAAAGAAGCCTTATATTGTTATTACAATGTTAGGTAGGTTCCATCTGTTTTAGCTGGCAACGTTTCAATAAAATATTAAGGTGAGTGGTGGTGGTTATCTATGATAGAAGTAAAAGAGAGATTATAAAAAAAGATTAACTTTTATTTCATTATTTCTCACTTGAATTTTTGTGCATATATACTAAGGCTATTTATAGTTTCTATCTTATAATTTTGTAATCAATATTTCTAACTAATTTTTAACAAACAACCAACTTTTAACTAAATGTTAGCTAATGAGTAATAGTTGTAACAATTCCTTCCTTCTATGGAAATGAACCCTCAAGGTTAAAAAAAAAGAAAAGAAAGTTCAAAAGGAAAACATGATGATGCAATTTTATTCAACAAGAATAAAAATGCATCAATCTTCATAACTCTAGGGTATCTCCGTAATGTTTCTTGGTAGTACCATATTTTTTTGACTTGTGGTATATGATGGGAAATTGGAATTGCATATAATTCACCATCAAGTGAACAGTAGTATGCATTTAACTTATGATTGATATGCTTGCATTTAACTTATGATTGATATGCTTCCCTAAGATATTACTTAGACTAAACTTCGTTAAGATGTTATATTATCTCCTTTATTATTAAATCACTTATATCATTTTGGAGAATTTCTTTAACTTTTGAATCAAATAATGAATGAACTATCTTTCATGATTTCTCCTTGGAATAAATGAGAAATTTCAATTCCTTACTTAATTAACCATGAATTTGTGAATCTTTTTATTTTTCAACCACAAAATGGCAATCATTTTATTTATGAGTATGTGGTTGAATCATGCATGTAATTAGATTTCCTTGAGAATTTTTGTTGTCTAATGATTCCAATTTTGTATATTACATGTCATAATCTGATCAATCTTGATAAAAAGTGTTTGAAATTAATTATTAATTGTTGTAAGAGTTGATTCAATATTTTGTTGACTTTGTTATGTATTAAAGCAAATACACTAATATACTAACGATGGCTTCCATTTCTATAGCATGTGATAAATTCTTATTAATCATGGAGGACAAAATGAGAGCACTAATATTTGGTTAGGTTCTGTCTATTAAAACTGGTGACTCTATAAGAAGGTATTGAGGTAAGTGGTAGTGTTTGTTTATGGTTGAAGTATAATAGAGAGCTTATGAGGAAGAAGATTAACTTATATTTTAATATTTCTTGCTTGAATCCTTCAACATATACCACAAGGTTATTTATATTTTTTATCTTATAATATTATAGCTAATATTTCTAACTAATTTCTAACTAGTTACCAACTTCGAGCTAAATGTCGACAAATATCTACTAGTTATGATGTATAAACCTAAAATTGTTGTTTAAAAACTATAAATAGTAATAGTTTAAGAGCTCTAGGAGCATTTGAGGTGAAATCCACGTTTCTAAAAGTTATGGGGAATTCAAAATTTATGGAAATCATCTATATCAACCAATGGTTTAATTACTTATTTACAACTTTTAATTTCATTTGTTATGGTTATGCCCGTTGGTAAATTAGAGTTAATCAACATGTGATGCTTTAGTTTATAAGACATTCATCATAATAGTTAATAAGTGCTTAACTTCTATCTCTTAAAATATTTATTGATTTTTCATTTTATCTATCATAAGACTATAGAAGATGTTTGTTAATCGATATCACAAATATTTAAATTAATATACTGTATAAAACTAATTCTTGGTGTAGCATAATGTGTCAAACACCTAGATGACTCTTTCATATACAGTCAAGATACTATAAAAATCTATAATATTCCTTACAAGAGAATGGGTGTCTATGATGTAGAAGGTTATACTTCTGTAAAATAAGCTAATTCTAGAGTGGAAAGAAATAGGAATCTCTTTTCAATATAAAAATTGGTGTAAAACTTTATTTAGACATCACAAGAGAAACACATGAATGAAGCTCCCCTAAAGGTCATTTAAGAAAGAAACTTCGTTAGTTTAAACAATATATTTTTGTATGATTGAGTTTAAAGCTTCAAAACTCCTTAGCTGATCATTAGAATGAAATTAATCTTCCCTCTGAGTTCATGACTCGCTGCAATGTTAGCAAGGGGCATTCAATCAAAGATACCAGTAATCAATGCTTAGCTCTTCTATGTCCTCTTTATATCTTCGTCTTATTATGCCTAATTATGTATCAATTAATAATGTGTTTTACATGATTCTCCTACACTTATGATAAATATGACTCTAAGTTCACTAAAACCTATTGCCCAATATTATCTACATCAATTGTCAATCTATTATTATTCACTTCAATACGAAAGTCATCCTTCCCTTTTGCCACTTCATAAAGAACAAATTATATACTATTTCATCTTTATCCATCCCATATCAATAGGAAGTTGAGCCTTAACAATCGAGAACATTTGAGAACTCTCAAGAGGATCGAAAGATGACTAATTGGTTATATGATGGAAGCCAATCGATGGAGTGGTGACTAGGTCAAGGGTAGTCAATTATGTAATGGCAATCAACTAACTAGGGACTGAGTCCATCATTATGACTAGCTAATCCGTGTTCTTAGATGAATTTTGATATTTTGTATTATTTTCCATTTTATAGTTTTATCAAAATACTTTATTTATGCTTATTTTATGGGAAAATGCAAATATAAAATCGCCTACAACTTAATGTTAGTGCGAATATACCCCTTAACTTTTAAAACATTGTAAATAATCCTCATAAACTTTAATAAATTGACAAATAATCCTTAAAATTATAAATAATTATCTTAAACTTGATCTTGATGTGGAAACACTCCCTTGAGCTACTTAATATACTTTTAAGCTCTTGAAACTTTGGCACCAATGTGTTTTACTAAACTAAGAAAGTTTAGAGGGATTATTGCAATTTCCCTTATTATGTTTACTATTGTGTCATTAGATCTAATAGGTTAATATATATGGTTCTTTTCATTGTATTTAAGATAGAAATGATATATTCTTTTTCCTTTCTTGTTAAAAGAACTCCTATGAGTTTTTTTTTTTTTCTCTAATGAAATATTAGTGAATGTATTTCCTCTTTAATTACTTGCACTCTCATCAATCTTTAAGGGTTGTGATGAATTACTATTAAGACCTATGAGTCATTTTCATTTCATTTAGTAGCCTCTAATTAGTTAAGTGATTCTGCATTATATCAATATTCCAATAACTAGCTATTTGTTTTTTATGCTATCGTCGAATATCTAATATTGATTGTGAATGTATCCTTATGTTTATTGTATTTCAGCATAAAAATCCCAAAATAGCAAACATTTTATCTCCTTCAAAACCCTTAAATCTTATACCTTACATAATTTTGGTATTTACTACACATAGTCTCTACTTAGAAACTATATACCTATACCATATTATTACGACTTTCCTAGAAACATTTGATAAGAGTGTATCCCCATAATCTTTGGCTAATTCTTATTGTAGTGCTTGCTTATTAAAAAAGGCATATTACTACGCTTGACATAATTTCAACCTTTTCCTAAGTTGTATGCTACTTAATGAAATATGATTCATGATGCTTCTCCATATGTAACATTAGCTTTGGCTCAAATAAAGAATAAGATCAAGTAATTGTTTAGTAACAATGCATATGGCTTTGAACAATGTGTCTTGTTGTGTATATTCATTTTGCTATGGTTCTAGACCCAATGTTGTATCTAAACATTTTAAGCCCGCTCATCAGACTTTGAGTACATACACTCTCGTGAGGATCACATAAATGTTGAAATTAAATGTGTAATGAGTATTATGGCGTAGGTTTTAGAGAAGATTTTTGAGGATGGGGCTAGGACTGGAAAAGAAAGTGAGAAAACCTATGAAGGATTAATATTACAAAAGACTAAGTATGAAATTGAAAAGTACTCAACAGTTGATGAACTAATTAAGGAATCTAGTGCTGTAGAAGTTTGGACTCAATAGAATCGAATCCTTTTGTGGGTGTGTCAGCCTTAGTATTATAAAAAATTCCATGCCTAATTGAGGAAGATTTAAGGTAGCAAAAACCATTGTTTATACAGTATTTTGGTGTAAGGATAGAGTTATACATTGGTTGCAAATGGTGGTATTGTACTAATATCATTTTTGCCAATTTTATAAATTAGTTGGGATTACAAGTCATGGGGTAGTCTCGACTAGATGTTTTTCGCTAATTCTATGATTAGGGAGTGATTCATATACATAAACAAGTCATAGTTTTTTTAATTGTTGGAAAGTGTGAAGATAAAATAGTTTGTGACATTGCTCTTATGAGTGCCACTCATACTATTTTGCATAGACCATGTCAGTACGATAAGTAGGTGATATTTTATGGATATGGAAACACTTGCTCCTCTAAGAAAGATGGTTAGACTCTTAAACTTTTACCTATGAGCCCGGAAGAGATTCAACATAATTAGCTTGCTTTTGTCAAGGAGGGAAGTGTCTGGAATTTTTTTTTTTTTAATTACTCAATGTATTACTTCTTTCTAGAATGTGCAGGAATAAAATGTAATGGCAACACTTTGCAATGTAAGGCTAATGATTGGACTCCGAGCCTAAGATATGAAAGGGGAGGACTTGTATGGGTACCTTAAAGGATCGAAGAATGACCTAGTAGTCAAATGAAGGAGCCAGTCAATGGTCAATTAGGTATTATTGCATTGTTTGATCGATTTCATTATTTTGTATTATTTTCCTTTTTATATTTCAACTAAGATGCTTTATTTTATGCTTATTTTATTCACAGAATGTGATTAGAGCTAATAGGTTTATATAAGGTTCTTTTCATTATATTTGAGATAGATTGATATATCATTTTCCTCTCTTATTAGAAGAACTCCTTTATGTCTTTTTATGAATTATTAGGTGCATAAAGTTCCTCTTTAATTACTGACGCTCTTATCAATGATTGGGATTGTGGCGAATCACTATTAGAATCTTTTAGTTATATCAATTTCTTTTAATATTCCATAATTCATTTACTAATTATGCATCATATCAATCATGTTTCTAATTACAAACCAGCTCATTTTTTAATGCTACTGTGAAATATCTATGTAGACTGCGACCAAATCTCGTTATTTATTTCCTTCAAGTACCCTAAATTATACATCTTGCATAATTTTGATGTTTGCTACACATCATTGTGCCTTAAGGATCCTAAGCATATCATGTACAAATTATCTCTACTATGACCTTCCTAGAAACATTTGACAAGAGGATATTACCACGATGCTTCTCCACAATTTCAATCTTTTTCTAAGTTATAGGCAACTAAACACAATATTATTATTGCTATGCTTCTCCATAAGCAACACTAGCTTCTACTTAGTAGCTTTACTAATGACATCTATACATTTGCCATTATAAACAATAAGGTTAAGTTATTGTTCGATAACATTGTGCATGTTCGTTTTGTTATGACGCAAGATCCATTATTGTATCTTAAAATTTCAAACCCCTCCTCAAGTTTTGAGTCGACACTCTCCCATAACGATCACAAAGTTAAAACTTCACATCACCCATTTCTCAAATGATATATAGAGACAAAAATGTATCTATAAACATTTAGTGGAATATAACTGATCATGGTAATAATACTTGCTAGTCAATCGTCTAACATATAGGTTTACTGATTTTTTATGCTCTCTACTTCAATTCACCTTTTGCTCATCATTCCTGCTAGCTTACCTTAGCACTCCAATAGGTGGATTGATTTCATTCAACTAAAAGTGTGACTTCCAGCGAAGAAGTTGATCGTAAGATTAATCATTGCCGTATTATTCTTATCTAACTAGAATGTGGGAAACACTATACTATTCAACTTCCTTTTCTTTGATCATCTGACTTGGTGCCACAACCGTAAATTTATTGTATCATTCAACCTCAATGTACATGCTTTAAGATCAAAATTAAAATAAATGCAATTTTCATTCATATGATTCACTTAGACTTTGCCATGTTTGATTTAAGCATAATTCTACGTTTGAAATTATGAGAAAAAGAGCAAGGGATTGGAACAAGACTCCTCAATCGTATTATGCTTATTCGATATGCTGCAATTAAGTTGATTCCAAATTTAGAAAACCCAAAGCTCTTTCTTTGAGGCGAAACCTATGCACAGAAAAATGACAAACTAAGCATAACAAAACTTTGAAGAACCACTCATGGTAAAACAAATATATAAAAAAGAAATTTGCTCAGTTTTATGTCCTTAGCGTCAATTTTCATCTTTCTTCTTAGGTTTGCTCATATTGAATCCATATGATAAGTCCACCCATACTTCCTTTCCATTAAGATAGTTATAGGTTGGTTACATGCCCTTAACCATGGTTTTCACCACCTTTTTTTTTGTTCGGTATGTGCTAAAGTAGTTCTTTTAAATTGTTTTGACTTGTCGTCCTTAGCGTTATCAACTTACCAATTATTTGCCTTAGGACATTTTTCCTTTTGTCACCTTCATCTTACCAGGGCCATCAGAATCCTAATTCACTTTCTCTCGTAGATTTGCCTTTTTTTCTAGCATTTGAAAATGAGCTCCTTCTTTTACCTCTTCCATTTTGATTGAAATCATTACAATCTCTTTAAATTAAAGGATACAAAAGATCTAAGAAAGAAACATAATGAGTTAATAATTCCCATAAAGTAAAATACTAGTTCAAATAGCATTGTTTCCATGAAATAATGTTAAACTTATTAGCTAAACTTTTTACATTTATTTTACTTGTACACTTGAAATTTGAAATTGTTAAATATTATATTCGATTAAACTTTTTTTTTTTTGTTAAAGATATTACCTTTTATCTGTATGTTTATACTTGTACACTTAGACTGATGGGTACTTATCCCGTTATTTTTTATTTTTTTTAAATGAGGTAAATATAGTAAAGTTGATAAATAAAAGTTTAATTGGGAGTATTGTACAACAACTTCCAAGTTTTAAATGTAAAATATGACAAGCAAAATTTAGACCTAATATGACATTTAGTTATTGCAAATTTCAAGTGTGAACTGAAAAATTACGCAAGATTAAGACAATGATTTTGACATTATCCTTGACATGGATTCTTGTCGGTTCATATTGTCTATGCCATTAGATTTACACTTAATGAAATGTATATGGATCTTTTAAAATCTAAAACACAAAAACACTCCTGCTAAGAAGCTTTGGATGGCTTATACAGACTCAATCAGCATAGATTGTGGTGTTGTTTGGATTTATTTTTTTTTTGTTTGTATCTTATCTATATTTTATCAGTATCTAATTTATCTCTGATCTATATATGTTTGAAATATGATATTTGAAAAACTGTATTATTTGTATTTTATCTTGTTTTATTTTATAATTATGCTAAAGGTAGTAATTGGAGTGTTAGAATTAAAAAATAAAAATTTATATACTTTTAAAAGAAAAAAAGTTGAAAAAATATATATTATATATTGAAAATGATTATTTTAATTGGTATTTTTATAAATATGAATAAAGTAAATTATAATATATTAAATTTTATTGGGATTTACTGAATATTAAATTTTAAAAGAAGGGTATATGTAGAATTATATTTATATTTTTTTGATGTTTTATTAGTAATAAATACAATATTTAAGTGGACACTAATAAGAGAAGAAAAAAGATGAACCAAACGAAGCTTGAATATTTTAACCCTATAGATTAGCCATTTTGTAACTACTTTACGTGAATCCGAGCATATGGTTTATGAAACATTTATTCTATATAAGGATTTCGCCTATCTTTTATTGACGTAAGTCTCGAAATTCCTGCATATTTGATGGGTTCATGAGCACAGAAAAGCTTAAATTTTAGTTCTAACAAGGAGAATGAGAGAAACCTCATGCCACAAATTCTTCAATGTAGAGTTTGTATTCAATCGATCAGAAGAACGTTGTAAATGGAATCAAAAGTGCTGGTCCAAATTTTAGTCTCCTTTTGTTTTCTTTTTCTCTTTTATTTCTGGCCTTAACCGTCTAAAGTTCTTTTAGGGATAAAAAGGAGAAAAACACACCCCAAAAAACAAAAGGAAAAAATAAAAAAAGGAAGAGCAAGGGGCCAGGAAGCAACGAACTCACCTAGTACCGAAAGAAAGGATAGAAAAGAAGGGTTCCAACCCAATGAAAATCCTTAGTGGTGCGCGTGCAACTCCTAAGTTAAAGTTACGTGAATCATAAACCTCGAAATATGGTCCCTAAATAATGGCATCGAATGAACAAAGTTTCTAATACAGATTTAGTCAATGTGAATCGTCTTCAAGTTGCTTTGTTGGTGCAAAAAGAATAGACTTATGGTCACGCCCGCATTAAAATTTCTAACACGAACGTGTCCCTCCTAGTTGGACAAAGAAAAAGTGGCTAAAACTTGTCTAATTTGCGTGGTCCTGTTCCAATTGAATCCCTTGTTCGTAAACTATATTGAGAGCCACACGTTGGTTGGATCAAATTCTTGTGGATATTAATAAGCATGTTTGTCATTGATATGTAGGCTTACAATACATTTATTGCATGTCGAATTCTAGTGAGAGTAATTGGAACTGTAGCCCAGGAGCTGTACATCTATGTTTGATTTTTTTTTACCGATACAAGTATGTTTGATTCATTTCTAACTTTTATGAATGTTCTATTAGGGTTTTGTATCTTATTGATTTGGTAATACAAGCTATTTTTACACCTTTTTTTTTTTTCTTAAACATCCAATGTAGATGGATAAATAGTATTGATAGGGTTTTTATGGATATGGACTACTCAAGTTTGTTTTGATTTGATAAGCCTTATAGCCTATGACAAGTTGCCATGACTTAAGCTCAGTGTGGCCTGTCTAACTATAAAAGGCCTCCAATAGCTAAAAAACTTTGAATAGAGTTGAAAGACTAAGTCAATAACTATATCCTATATATGTAGAACACGTTGGATATTATAATCTTACTCTTAAATACTTGCGAATGTAGCTTTGTTTACTTACTTCTTTCTAATTTCTGGCACTATTCTTTTATAAATACAAGACCATCATCTAATGATAAATTATTTGATATTTTACACACTTGAACCTATATATTGTTTAAGTACTCATACGCTCCAAATACTTGATTAACTTAAATATTGGAATAGTCATATTGGACAATTTCATGGTTCTCTTATTGTATTCTCTTTTATAGGCTCACATGCTTGTACAAAGCCCAATCTTACTTAAATCTATACCGATAAAGATCTTGAGATGATAAATAATATGCAAATATCAATAAAATTCAAATATGTGAAAATATAAATAGTAGTTTTTGAAAAATTAGATACTTTTGGTGATAATTGCATGCCATTCATCCAATTATGGTACCATTGAATCTTTTCATTTTTTCCGGAGCATGTGGCATAGTCATTTATGTAAAATGGATAGGATTGACCATTTTAGGATTGAATGTCAGAAAATCTTTTAACCAATGTTTAACCTCGAGAAAATACCCATAAAATTGCGATGTTCCAAGAGAAATATACATAGGATGGAAAATCCTCAAAGTAATATAAAACATGAGAAACCGTTAGAATAATTTATTAAATAACTTGTAATTTTACTTTCTTCATCTTCAATGTATATGTGCTAAGCTCCTTATTTTTTAAACCCAGCATTTAGAACGCTAACTCTTCAAATATTGTATTTTTAGATCCTGTTTTGCTATTTTACTCTAAATAAAAATTAAAAATAATGCTTAAAGAACTTCGTTTTTATTTTTTTAAAAGACAATATGCTTATATAAGGAACTGAAAGGCACTTTTTTAAAAGTTTAGAAATCTAATCGCTTAAGCAGTACATAAAGCAAATATAATACGTAAAACATGGTTGTAACGTTTTTTATTTTTATTTTTTTCCTTTTTCCAATAATTATTTTACACAGAACGAGAGAGAGCAAAACAAACATGTCGTGTTCCAAAGAGAGATCATTCTTCATACATCATTGAACAGGCAAGAAGGAACTTAGCCATAATTCTAATAGATACTCCCCACTTTGGAATGGACGAAAGTTCATCAACAACATAATCGAAACTAACGTAATTAATACGTTTGTTTTGTTCTTTTTGAATTTTCGTCGGTCTCCATCTCTTCAAACTAACTCTGAGGGTCCGTTTATAAAGAATCCTCATTGTGCCAATACATCGAATGGAATTATTTTCAATTATTCTTTTGAAAGTGAAGTCTTGGCTTCGAACTTAGCTTTTTAACGCATTGCATCAATACATATATGGTGATTTACGTATACTTTGGACTGCTTCATCAAGTGGCAAGAACTATTCTCTTTTGGACATGCTTATACCCTATTAGCATAGATTTCATCTTGGTGCTTCTCTATTCTTGGATATTGCCTACTAGATTGTCTATAAAAAGGCAAATAATAATTTCCTCTTTGCGTGGAAAAGTTTTGGGTCTATTTATAATCTATATAACGCCCCATGAACTTACACAAACAGGCATATATATATGCATGGATACCAAGTGCAGCATTCTGCGTAGCTAATATGTTCTTTTGGAAGAGATATACGAAACCACTAAATCTTCTAGGCTTTGCAGAAAAAAATATTAGGATAAATTACGCTTGATAACTTTTCTACTTGAGCCGTGAGCTTCCTTTTTTATTTTCTTTTCCTTCTATTGCAGGTTTTAGCGTTTATAAACTTTTATGAGAATAGGACATCTGTAAACTTCCTAAAAGAGATTTATTTGTATTAATATGCTATGTATTTAGGTGAATGGCATATAAATACAAATGATAATTTATAATTTTTTAAAAACTATTATTTATAATTTTGTTTATATTCACATAGCAATCAATCTATCTATATTTCAGTATTTATACCATTAAGATTTTTCTCATAAACTTCATTAAAATTTCCATCCATCTTTAACATTTGTTAATTTCTAATTGGTCTTGGAGATGGCCAAGGTGGCTAGGGTTTGTACAATATTTTGAACCCTTTTCCTTTCTGTTTTGTTTTAAATTTTATTGTATCGTTTCATTAATGTCAAGCCCTGGTAAGGTTCTTCGCTTATTTAATATTATATTATTTGATTAAATAAATTTAATATTAATTTTCTAATTTAGTTTTTATCGAGCAATTATAATGTTGAAATATATAAGCGATGGGCGGATTTCTTAAGTTTGATTTGTCTTTTCGATCAGCAGTACTTGACAAGTTTAGTCAGAGCAAAACCTTGGACCTATGCTACAATGGAAGCGGCCATCGATGGTGAGACTTGTGTAAAGAGTTCACCATATGCGACTTTAGTATCACTCTGATCCGTCAATTTAGTAGGCAATTTGCAAAATCTTTATTCTTTATTGTTTTTAATTAGTGCCCTATTGGTTTATAATTACTTGAGATGTATATTTTGGTCTAACGGGAATAAAGGACGCCATGTAGATATATAAAAATGTTCTGTTGATAACTTCAAAGCGTCAAATTCCTCAATGGTTTTAAGCTGTTTTCCTATAAATAAATAAAACCTTGTCTATAAATACATAACTGCCACCAGTTTGATATACGATTATGTGTCTAACACTAATAATGTCCACTTCAAACTAAATATAGTTATTTAAAATATGAATGAATATACTTTCAAAGTTGAAAGAGATAAAAATAGTTAACTCAATTGTCTCAGAATTATTTATATTATCCATGGCGCTCAACAGCTGTTAGATCAGTAAGACTTAAATGTGTGGAAAATTCATATAGTATAAATCCAGCAGCTTGTTGCAACGTGCATCGATACTGGTACCCACTAAATCATTGTGCTCACGCACTGCCTTCCTGTCATGAAGACATCCCTTAATTTATTATCAAAGTTTTGCATTATCCCCCTTCCATATCTACTAGCACAAAAATAAATCATAAAAAGATAAATGTAATAATTATGTCATAACTCATTTATATAACTTTTTTCATAAACATCTTTATAATTATTTTAATTGTAATTTTTATTTTAATTATAATGCTCTCAAAGCTCATTTATCATATTACTATAATATTTTCATACATTGGCAAAAGGACAGAGCATCGAGTGGGGAGTTATTTTAGTAAAAGAGTTGGAGAATAGGAGAAGATAGGGATGGGATGGTGGTTTCGTGGAGTTAAAGAGAATTATTCATAAATTTATTATAATATCCTTAAAATTAATTTTATAATAGTGAGTAGCATAAATTTTTAAAAGCATTTAATGAAATTTTATGAAAAAAAGTGCAATGGTTATACAAAACCCTTCACACTTAAATAATACATATATATATATATATATCTTATGATTATGCGCATTATGTGAATATATTTCTTCAAGTAAAGCTGTTATTTAGCCACTGAAAAAATTGTCCATCGTATATTGCAAAATGCTGTGCAATAGCATGTATGTTTTCACAGTTGATCTTCTTAAGTTTCTCTTCCAAGCCAAAAATATATGTTTTTCACTGTTGGACCAGACCTATATGCTTTACTTTTACATATTACACGCATGACAGAGTCACTTAATGAAGCATGCTAGAAACAAGAATAGCATGGCTATGATATTTTCAAAGATTTCTTACCCCCATGCCACAAGGAAAACCGGTCACCGTCAGGACTAAAGTCAATGCAAACGACAAAACAATAATTTAAGAAAGAACCTTCTCTGCTTTGTCTTCTTTATAGTCCTCGCTCTCTCCTGAGATTTTTGCAACTGTACATACTTGACTTCTTATAAAGCTCATACTCATTCAGCGTTTCCCTACTTGCGATCCCTTTTATTATTTATTAAAGGGTTGATCCAAAAATGAACTCTTTGCCTGTTTTTATATTTTTATACCTGAAATTTTAAATCTCTAAATATTATATTTGGAATTTTCATTCATTAAAATTTATATCTAGAGTTCAAGTCTACTGAGTATCATATCTAAATGAATTTTAACTCGTTAAATCTAATAGTTTTACAAGATGATGTAGTGATCGTATATTTGTTAAAAACTATAAATTTGAGTTATTATAATAAATATGAAGAGTAAAACTCAATTGAGTATTAAATTTAGTAATTATAAACTTAAAAAAGAATCTAAAATTTTAAGAGTGATTTTGACGTTGATCTTTATTAATTAAAACTACTTTGTACGTACGCAGAATTACCAATCACAAGAAGTTTCTTGGAAGACCATGGTACTTTTCTCATTGGGTGATCGTAAGGAAAAGTCGTATCCCTTTCCTCTAAGAGACAAAACCTGATGAAAGCAACCCATATTTTCCTTTATGTTAATAACAATAATCCTCTTATCGTGTAACTTAAGCACTAGCTAGTAAATCTAATAAGAAAAGTCAGTATATTTTTAATATTGATTATATATTTTAAAAAGATATATATATATATATAAAAGGACATAAATTTTTTTTTTTTATTTATGAGTACAGTTTTTTGAAATAATTATAGAAAACAAATAGATCTTCTCTATGTATTTATAAGGAAGAAAAAAATGGAGTGGACCAAATATATGTACTAGTGCATGTAGTAGCAGCATATAAAACAAATTACCGTCAATCCACATCAATGTTTTCATACCTATAGATAAGGTTTGAATTAGACATTAAAAATAATTACGTGTGGGTTACAACAACAAAGAGATTAATAACTCCAAAGAGGATCTTTTACAGCACACTCCATCATTCGCTCTTTTTGGCAGTGGTTTCTTAAGAGACTTGCCAGCGGACAACAAATACATCCTGTGGACAGTGGTTCCTTGCCTGATCAAGGAACTTTTCTAACATAATTTTCTAGCAAAGACATCAGGGATATATACATAGTTGTTTCTCAAACAGATGACATCGTAAAATTATTCTTTTAATGTTTGGCGCAAGGTAAAACTCCCAGTGAGAAGTAGACTATCGGAGAGAATTATTAAAATAAGTCACCGATCGCCGTTCGGTGACTTGAAAAGATTGATGACGGAGATTTTGAAAAAAAAAAAAAAGGAAGAAGCTTATATTAGATCTGACTGTAATAATTAATTGATGACTCAATTCAATGCTGTAGATTGCAGATTTCCCATTTAGTTACCGATAGAAGACTTATTCCAACACCATTTTTCCAATGACTAACTTGTAACACACCGATGCGTTCAAACGTGTAGTTATTTAAATGAATTACCAAAAATTTGAGACACTTGTGTTAGACACATTTTCGAATGTGTTCATGCGTGTTGAATAGTTTAATAGCATACTCGCAACATTTTGAAACCTAGTTAACTCCGTTCAAATAAATATATGTGTAGATATATAGTACAACACAAGGTATACAAGTATCTATTATTTTATCTTTCTCCCTAAATGCAAACGATGTTGTTGCCTAATGTTGTCGTATCGTTGCTTTGATATCGTATCTTGCCGACATTGGTATATGATTAAATTGATGCATCATAGAGGTAAAACTCTTTCCAGTTATCCATTCATCACCTAATATGTCGAAATCGATTTAAAATAAAATGGTGAGTCAACTAATGATGTTGTTTTGTCGAAACTTCTAGCTATTGTGCCATCCTTCTTGCCATCTCGCCCAAGTCTGCTTATCGGTGCATTTGTGTTGATTGATAGCGATGTTATAGTTTGAATGACCAAACCATCTGAGTTTTAAGCGTTTTAATAAGTTATTAATATACATTGTAAATTAAATATTAGTAAAATTATGATTTTTTTAGCAGTTCTTCCAAATTTGCAAAATGGGAGACAGTTTCTAAAACTGCACCCCCATATATTAAAACTTTAATGATATTTATCTACTACTTAGTTTTAAATATCACACATTAATACCGATAAACCTTTATTCTCCACTGAGGATTTAAATAACTGTGACCAACCAACCACCGACACCAGAGTTCATTCATCTTCAGGGTTATGTTTCAACACCAGAATATTAATTCCAAATCCATATATCAAGCTGCCTCTATTATCACAAGGCTACGTCCAAAACAAATACACAATAGAAGCGCCACTTGCATTATCGTTTAATTTATTCCTTCGTGGTATCAAAATATCGAATTTTTCTACTATCTATAATTTTTTTCCGGGACCAGTTTCGTACGTAATTCACCAACAATTACCGGTCTTCACATGATTTTAGGATAAAACCGTATCCCACGAGTTTGAGAGCACAAATGAACTAAATCTCATATCTTAATTAATATTACATTATCTTACTGGACAACTTTAATGAGTGGCATCCTTGTCAATGTCCATTATTTAACGTCATACAATTCGGAAAAAGTAATCATATATATTAGTATATTTATTCCATGTTTAGTATAATATAATTGAAACTTATACTTCTATTTTCTTAGTTTTTATTTAATTTCTTCCATAATTGATATCAAATAATGTCAAATCATATGATTTTCTAAGACATGTAGGAAAATAAACTAATCGACATGTGTCATTTAAGTGTAATTTTATATTAAATTATATAATCTCCAAAGACACATTGAAAAATCAATTAATTGATTTTTGTGGCCAATAATTGATATATCTTATTAAAGTATATATAAAAAGTCTAAATGTGAGTAATATTCTTATTAAATAATATGTTAAAAAATTGACCTATGGCCAGTGTGTCATGTCAATTACATAAGATATGATGTGTCATAAAACCCTAAACCAGATTCAAAGTACAAAAAGATTAAGTCTCAACATATCAATTACAAAATTGATATAACTCATGATCCATAACCAATTAAAAGATTGATAAAAACTAACATAACTCAATTCGATTCGCCAAAACCAACTCATAAAGTAGCATACTCTTAATTGCATAACTAAAGAATGAAACAATCATAGTAAATATCTAAAGTTTCACTAAACTCTTAAAAATTTGTTGCTATGGTTTGAAATTTCCTATAAAGCCATTTAATGTATTAATGCTCATTTTCTGGTAGTAAGGTAATTTTCACCACATTAAGACTATTTTCACCATAGGAAGTCTTTCACCTTTCACCATGTTAAGGCTTATGTATTGATAAGAAAGCCTTTTTTGGCACATTAAAACTAATTTCACCTTAAGGGTAGTAGTTTATAATTTTATCATAGTTAAAGTTTTTTTAATGCATTAGAATTTTTTTTCACCATAAGAAGAGATTTCATAGTTGTTTTATTTATGTCAATGCATATCAAGTATAAAATAAGAATTAATAATAAATAGTATGTTACATTTTCAAATTGGAAGTTAGAAAAAAAAATTTAAATGCATATTTGATTTAAGTAAGGAGTATTAAAAGTAACTTCAAACTTTATAAGTAGAGTAATATTGAGCATGGAAAAATAAATAATGTTTTTATTCATGGAAATATTCAAAAAGTGATAAATTAAATTCTAATTGTGTCTAAAAAATTCTTTAGAGGATTAAAAAAATTTTGTATTTAATATTCAACATTTTTATAATGAAAAAAAAAATTGATAGGAATTGTAGTTCATGAAGATGAGTTTGGATATGGGATCAAACCTGTAATTTTCAATATTGTTAGTCCTAAACTAGATAGTTGACTTAGAAAAATAAGAAAATTAAAGATTAAACGGGCAGAACTAAATTCAATTAGGATTCAATCGAGGTTATACCAAACCTATTTTATGGCCAAGCTCAATCAAATTGAACTAGATAATAAGGGTCAACAGGTATTTTTTATGAGTGGGTATTATAGATGCAACTATATGTTAAATATGTATTCAAAGATGGAAATAATTTATTTATTTTTAATTAATAAAAGTAATTAATATATTGATAGTTGTAGACTTTTAGTATCCATAGTTATGGCCAATACTAAATGGGAAAAATTGGCAAAATATGGATTTTGTTTAATATTTGTTTCTAGTAAATAAAAGTAACTAATATATTTCTAGTTGTATGATTCATAGTTTTGGTTATTACTAGGAGTATGTGGCCATCGGTTTATCTTAAACCATGTTAATACATAAAATTCTAAGTTATCTTTTAAAACATGTAAACCTAAGTAATATTTTTGTTAACTAATGTATTCATAAATTGATTGGATGAATTTTAAATTTCTTATTTATTGTTTAAAATTTCATGATTGAAAATATTGTTTAGAAATAAAATTATGGTGATATGCCCATGTTGGATGTAAATTGAGACATAAATTAGTATTCCCATAATTGCATATCTAAATGATGAAATAACCATATTAAACACTCCTCATTGAAGTCTTGTAAATTCGTTATTTAAAAGTTTAAAATTCATATGATGAAAATGAACCATACTTAGAGGAAATAAGTCTTAAAATGGTAAAAATAGTGCTTAGTGAAATCATCCTTGGTTTGAAGAAGTGAGCTTTGGAATGGTGAAACAAGTGAAAGCCTTTCTTTTGATTAAATAAGTATAGTATGGTGAAATGAGTCTTACTTTAAGAAGATGAACTTTAAAATTATAAACATGGTGTTGGTATGGTAAAATGAGTCTTAACTCGAGAAAATAGGCTTTGAAATGTTGAAACAGTAGAAACCTTCTCTATGGTGAGAAAAAGCATAATATGGTGAAATATTAAAAAATGTCTCTATGGTAAAAGTAGCACAAGTGTGATGAAATAAGTCTTATATTAAGAAAATAAATCTTCAAATGGTGAAAATAGTTATTAATATGGTGAAATACGTCTTCTATTAAGAAAATGGGTCTTGAAATGATGAAATATAATTATCATCCATATTATGTAAACGATACTCTTATATGGTGATAGGAGCTTTCTATTGACGAATTGAGCGTTCATTTGGTGAAACAATGAAATCATTTCTTTTGTTGAGAAGGGTAATAGTATGGCGAAAAAACCCATATTTCAATAAGTGTTGATGAAAAGGGTATTAATATAGTAAAATGATCCATTTTTTCAAGGAAATAAGTTTTGAAAAGGTAAAGAAAATATTATTGTAGTGAAATAAGCCTTAAAGGAAATAAACCTTGAAATCCCATTTCTAAAAAAAAGAAAGCTTTTTTCAAAATACTAATAGCTTTTTTCACCATATGAAGGTTTATATATTATAAATGGACCTTTTTTCATCATAGTAATGCCGATTTCACCATTTTAGCACTCATTTCACTATACTAATGTCTTTTGCACCATTTTAAGTTAATTATGCAAAATAAAGTTTATTTCACCATGGTAACTGCAATTTCATTATTAAATAGGCTAATTTCCTTAAAATATCATTTGTGTCACCATACTAATGCTGTTTTCACCATTTTAAAGCTTATTTCCTCGAAGTAAGTTTTATTTCACTATACTAATAGCATTTTAACCTAAGGGAGGATGTTGACTATTTGACCATTATAAGGCGCATTTCCCTAGTGGAAGGCTCATTCCATTACACTAATACTTTTATCACTATTTGAATTTGCATTTCCTTAAAACATGACTCATTTTACTATACTACCTACAGTTTCACCATTCCAAGGCTTTTTTCCCTTAAAGTAAGCCTTATTTTACCACACTAAAGTAGTTTTTCTCCTTTTTAAGGCTTGTTTCCCAATGTAAGGTTCATTTACTACATTAATGCTTGTTTCACATTTTAAAGACTCATTTCTTCCAAACATGGCTCATTTCATAATACTAGCTACATTTTCACTATTATGAGGGTTCTTAAAGAAGCTTTATTTCGCTATTGTAATAGTTTTTTCACTATTTTCAGCTTATTTCCCTAGTGGATGGATCATTTCACCACACTAGCATTGATTTTACTATTCTAATGCTTGTTTTCTCAAAACATGATTCATTTTATCATTTTAGTTGAATTTTTCACCATTTGAAGGAAATAGGCCACAAAATGGTGAAAATGATGTTTATATGGTGAAATGAGCAATGATCTAAGGAAATGAGCTGTGAGATGGTGAAACAGTATAAGCCTTCTCTATAATTAAAAAGGCATAAGTATGGGAGAATTAGCCTTATTTTGAGAAAATAAGTCTTAAAATATCAAATCTTATGTTAGTATGGTGAGATTAGTTATGCATCAACGACATAAGCCTTAAAATGATAAAACAGTAAAAACCATCTCAAAGGTAGAAATAGTATTTGTATGCTGAATTGAAGCCTTCAATTGATAGATTAAACCTTCATTTAGTGAAACATTGGAATCATTCCTTATGGTAGAAAGTATGGTAATGTGGTGAAATAACTCATCTTTCTCGAAAATAAGGCTTCAAATTGTGTAAGCAGTGTTAATAGGTGAAATGAGCTTTATTTTAGGAAATATGTCTTAAAAGTATAAAACAAGTTGTTATGTTATTATAGTAAAATAAGCCTTTCTTTGAGAAAACTAGCTTTGAAATGGTGAAAAGACTGTTAGCATGGCAAAATGAGCCTTCATTTGAGGAAATAAGCCTTGAGATGGTAAAACAGTAAAAGCCCTTCTTATGGTAAAAAAGGTATTACTGTAGTTAAATGAGCCTTGCTTCCAAAAAATAAGACTTGAAATGGTGAAGATAGTATTAATATAGTAAAATGACCCTAGCTTCGAGAAAATGAGCCTTAAAACTGTGAGTTAAAAGCCCTCTCTATTCTAAAAAGGGCATTAGCATAGTGAAATGAATCTTACTTTAAGGAAATGAGTCTTGAAATAGTGAAAATAGCTATTAATGCAGTGAAATAACCCTTATATTGAGGAAATGAGCCTTAAATAATGAAATAATAACTACCATCCTTATGGTGAAAAAAAATGTTAAGGTAATGAAATGAGCTTTCTATTAACGATTTGAGCCTTAATATAGTGAAATAATAAAAGCACCTCTATATGGTGAAAAGGGTGATAGTGTAGTGCAATAAGACTACTTCGAAAAAATAGGCTTTACATTTGTAAGTACAATATTTTCATGGTAAAATGAGCTTTATTTCGAGGAAATAAATCTTAAAATGGTAATTATATTAGTGTAGTATGAGCCTTAGACTTATAAAAGGTATTGCCTTTCTATGGTAAAAAGGGTGTTAGTGTAGTAAAACGAGTTTCATTTTGAATAAATGAGACTTAGAATAGTAAAAATGGCTATTAGTATAGTGAAATAGGCTTTACATTGAGGAACTGAGCCTCGAAACATTAAAACAGTAAAAATTGTCTCTACGGTGAAAGTGGTGTTAGTATAATGAAATAAGTATTTTCATCGTGGAATTGAGCTTTCTTACAAGGAAAGAATAAAATTATTCCTAATGGTGAAAATGGTGATAGTAGGGTAAGATAAGCCTAACTTCTTAAAAATAAGTCTTTGAATTGTGAAAACAACACTAATATGGTGGAACAACCTTAATTTAAAGAAATTAGTTTTGAAATAGTAGAAAAGGTATTATTATGGTAAAATAAGCCTTGTTTAAGGAAATAAGTCTTAAAATGGTGAAAATGTTGTTAGAATGGTAAATTAAGCCCTAATTAGAACAAATGCCAAATAGTTATTACTATGGTGAAATAAGTTTTGCATTGAGGAAACGACTCTGGAAGTGGTGAAACAGTACAAGTCTTTTTATGGTGAAAAAAGTATTAATATGGTGAAATGAGCCTTACTTTAAGGAAATAAGCCTTAAATGGTTCCAAATAGTTGTTACTATGGTGAAATAAGTTTTGCATTGAGGAAACAAGCCTGGAAGTGGTGAAACAATATGATCAAACTAACATTAGCTTAGTAAAATTAGCTTTCCATGGGGAAAATAACCTTTAAAGTGAAGAAAACCATATTATATTGCAGAAATAAGGCTTACTTTAAATAACCTCGATGCAAGACTTATTATATCATACTAACAATTTTTTTACAATATTTGATGACTCATTTCTTTTATATAACACACATTTCACCATATTGATGACCTTTTCACCAAAATTGCCCGTTTCCTTCAATTAAGATTTATTGAATTACACCAACACCAATTTTTCACCATTTCAATGCTCATTTCCATGAAGAAAGCCTATTTCATTATAATAATATATTTTCACCATCTTATAGCTTATTTTCCCAAAATAACGCTCCTTTCACCATATAAATAACGTTTTCACAACTTGAAGACTTATTTCAATAAGTAAGGTTTATATGACCTTACTATCACTCTTTTCACCATTTTTACGGGTTCACCATATGAATAATCAATTCCTTGATGAAATGTTGATTTTATTAAGCGAACATTGTTCTTACCATAAGGGCAGTTTTTTGTATCTCATCAATTCAAAGGCCATTTCTATGATATAAGGCTTACTTCACTATACTAATAAACTTATTCACCTTCTTAAGACTTTCTTTCTCTAAGTAAAACTCATTTCACCAAACCAATACGTTTTCAACCATAAGGAGGACTATATCGTCCTATTATTTTAAGGTATATTTTATTAAAATAAGGTTTATTTCATTACACTCACACTATTTTCACCATTTCAAAGTCCATATGCTCGAATTAAGAACCATTTCACCGTACTAATACCTTTTTCACCACAAGAAGGTTTTTATTATATGAAAGCCCATTTCCTTGAATCAAAAATCACTTCACCAAACTAATACTGTTTTTACCATTTCATGACTTGTTTATTTAAAGCTTTGCTCATTTCACTATATTATTTCCTTTTTGATCATTTGAAAAACTTATTTCTTTGAAATAAGGTTTATTTCACCAAACTATCGCTCATTTCACCATAGACACAGACTTTGCTGTTTTATCCTATGAATATTCAATTCTTCGAACTATGACCTATTTCACTATATTAATACTGTTATCTTTATTTTTAAGCTCATTTTCATGGAGCTTCAATTTCTCTTTCCATAGAAATATGTTTTCTCACCATGGGGAAAATTTTTATTATTTTATCATTATAAAGCTTATTTCATTGATGCAAGGATCATTTTACCATATTAGCACTGTTTCAACTTTTTAGGGCTCATTTACTCGATAAGAGACTAATTTTACTACACTAACACCTTTCTCACCATTTTATCACTCCTTTCCTTGAAGTAAGGACCATTTTTTGAGCATACTAACACCTTTTTACCATAAAAAGAGATTCTATTAAATTACATGTAAAGGCTTATTTCTTTGATGTAATAGTCATTTTACAAGGTTAACACTATTTTCACCATAATGAAAGAATTTATTATTTCATCATATCAAGGCTCATCTTCCTTAGTTGCGGCTCTTTCCACTAATAGTTTTAGTAATGAAGAATGCTAAATATTAAATAAGAAACTTTTTGTCCTCTAAAATTAGCTAATCAGTTTATGAATATATTAGTAGATAAAAATATTACTTATGTTTACACATATTAAATAGTAATTTTGAATAATATGTACTAACATGGTTTAAGATAATCTAATGCCCAGTTACAACTAAGTATTTATTAACCAAAAACTATGTATATAAAACTAGAAATATATTAGTTACTTTTCTTCACTAGAAAAGGAATATTAGATAAATACTATATTTTATCAATTTTTACTACTAAGTATTGACTATAACTATGTACACCACAACTAGTAATATATTAATTATTTTCATTGACAAGAAAGGAATATTAAATCAATTCCATATTTTCTTGTCTTTGAATATATATATTAAACCAATGGATACATCTTTAATATTTATAATATTAAACTAGGGAGCCATACTTTGATGTCTTTATTGTCTTTAATTGTATTGTTATTTTTTATTTGTATGTTGCAATATTTTCCAATATATAGAAAAAAAGAGGAAATTGTTTTTTATTTGGAATTCTGGTAATTGTAATATTGTTACTTATATTGTTTATACCAAAACAAGTACCTATAGATCCAAATATATTTTTTATATAGTAAAACTATAATTTATAATTTTGTATCAATTTCAATTAAGATAAAAAGAATAATAAAAATATAATTTTCAATCATGTTTTGCAAACATGAAGGAAAAGAAAAAACCAAACAAAATGGATTCTAGATGTAAATGGAAGCTTGATTGAACGAACTCTAGAATGCATTACTTACATTTAGATACTTTGATGAAAATTGCACATATTAGTATGATATTCCAATTAATTGAATCTTTAAAATGTCTTGGAAAATTATACAATCTAATATAACACAAAATTACACTTTAATAACATATGGCAATTAATTTACTATTTCTATGTGTTTTAAGAAATTATTAATATTTTATTTGGTATCACTTTTATTAGAAAATAACAATAATAATAACAGAAATAGAAGTTTAAAGTATATGGTGATACTAAACATGAATATATATATATATAATATTTATATATGTATGCATGTATGCATCAATATATGCAAACATATATATATATATATATATTATTTTTCTTCAGTGCATGACGTCATTGTTAAGACGTTCAATTTCATGTGTTAACAAATAGTTAAGTTGCAGGTTGCTGAGAAAAGAAAAACGAAAATAAAAGTAAAGCTTCAAAAGGTGCAAAACTAATTGACGAATAGAAAATTGCTTTCATGAAAATGCCAAGACCGGCAATTGCCCGTAAACCAATTATGGACTGGTCCCATCATTAAACTTCTGTGTGTTACCAGAAAAAAGAAACTAATAAATGAGTTGGCTGTGGTACGTTTCAAAATCTTAACATGGTATCAACATGAAAAATCTCACAGCTAAATAATTATACTGATCAATCTTCACTTTGTTAGTTTGGGAGAATAGATTTCTATGAAAGTGTTGTCTTCTATACGTAAGGACAACAACATAAATATTAATATTAAATTACATCTATATCTTTTGGTTTTTGGTAAATTGCATAGACACCATTGAAAACATTTTGGAATTGTATGTTTTTTCTAAAAATCGGCATTAGTACCCTAGAAAGATGTATGCACCTTATTTCCTCTACTAGCTACACTATCACGTGTAAAAGTGAATTAACATGAATGATGACTTGGTAATTTATTGATATATATTATTAATTAAATTAATTAAAATTAAAAATAAGTATAAAAAGAAAAAAAAAATAAAATAAAATCAGAATTGCATTTTTTTTTGTAAATTAAAAAATGGAGTATATATATCACATTGAATAAATATATATTATACAAATTATACAAAAAAAAAGAAAAAAAAACAAAGGTTCTGTTGTGTGTGTATATATATATATATATATCAATAAATTTGTATTGTTCTATATATATACATACAGACATATATATATGGATGATATAGGTATATTCAATGTAACATGTATATATATATTATGTATAAAGTAGGTTTATATCTATATTGTTCTATATATACACATAAAGACATATATATATATGGATGATATAGGTTTATTTAATGTAATATATATATTATATAATGTATAAAGTGGGTTTATATCTATCTATCAATATATATATATATATATATATGTTACATTGAATAAACATATATGATATATGTTTATTTTATAATGTGCGCAATTTATGAAATATATGTTTGCTCAATGTTAGAGGGTTAAAAAAAAAAAAGAAGAAAGAAGAGTTGTTTAGGACATCTACATATTAGATACTAACATTTGTGATTGATATATGTATGTATGTGTGTGTGTATGTGTATGTGTATGTGTATATATGTTTATATATATATATATACTCACTTAATACATACATATATATATATTTATCATGCATATATACAAACTCATCTTCTCATTAGTATATATTTATCATGAATAAATATATATTATAGTTTCGATTTTACTGCCATCAGGAAATTTTTTTATTCAATGTAATATATGTTTATTCTACGTATTTCCCATAAGGAAATAGGTTTAACCTCTACAATTTACAAAATAAACAAATAATACTGAGTTTATTTTTATTTTATCTTTTACTTTTCATGCTATTTTTAGTTTTAATTAATTTAACTAATAATATATAAATAAATTGCCAAATCATCATTCAATCAGCTCACTTTACATGCGGTAGTCCAGTTAACAAAGGAAATAGAGCTCATGCTTATTTTAAGGGTGTTAAGTGCTAACTTTTAAAAAAAGTGGGGGTCTATACAATTATGAAAGTTTTTAAGGGGTGTTAATAGGATATTTTGGGCTTGAGCCCTTTAAGCTCGTGTCGACCTTCCTAAACTCATGGCCTAACTTGTCTTTCTTCGGATCCAGCCTCCGTATCCACCTAACCAACCTTAGCCTAAGCCCATTTGATGGCCTATCGAGTCATACTGACCCACAATGGCTAGACGGTTGATAATAAGGCTTAAAGACCAAGTCAACAACTACTTCCTACAAACTAGGATGATGTTGGACTACACAACCTTACTTTCCTCAACATATAAACATACCACTTGTCCACTAACGATCCCTCAACTTTCCATAGCACTCCTCTATAAATACCAAGTCACCCTTCAATAGTAAGTTACTTAGTCACTTTTACACTTAGCCTTCTCTTTGCATTCAAAGCATTCCTACTCTCTCAACTTCCAAACACTAATTTAAGCATCAAAGTAGCTATGCTAAACAACACCTCGACGCTCCTTACCGTGTTCTCTTTTACAGACTAAACAGTCAAGCACAAAGTTAAATCCACTTATTATTGTACTGCAAGATCCTATAAATGGCATTTGGCATCATTTATGGGAAACAAACTCATTTAGTACCCAAACAAATAAAACACTTTCCAAACACTTTCCTTATCTCCTATATATACTATGTCTTATGTTGTGGATCGAAACAATCAGCTTAAGAATAATTAACCTCCAATTGAGGAAACCTTTAATTAGTGTCTCACTCGCTTGGAGTAGATGCTCGAAGAGTTTGGTACTCATAATAGAGCACTCTAACTTGTCTTAATTAAGCCTAAAGGCGAAGTAGGCATACCTATGTGCCTAAATCTTCAAATGGCTATGATGCGTAGAACAATAATCAACAACAGTAGTAGTAATAGCAACTGAATGGCAGGGATCAACTGCTTGATCCCTTAGTATAGGAGCAACAAGTGTGGTCCACAGTTAACTGTGACTGCATCCTTGTTGGCAATGAGTAGGTAGTTGATGGGTAGTACATTGTACAACACATGAAGCTCACCCAGTAGACAATGCTGACAAGAGTGAGCTTTATGAGATAGTAAGGAAGCTCTTTGAGGAGTAGGAGAGCAGATTAGCAGATAGTGCTGGCTTAGTTGCCAACAATGAAACCCCTTTTACCAAGGGTATCCAAGATGAAGTTCCTTTAAACAACAAACTTCTTATCTTGGACCACTATGATGGTATTGGTAATTGATCACCTTCTTCACTTCCATACCCTCATGAACCTCCATAGTCGTAGAGATTCCATCATATACAAAGCTTTCATAAGTACTTTGAGGAAGGCAACTTAGACGTGGTTCAACCACCCGCCTAAGTACTTTATCAATTCCTTTAACAAACTCGCTCGTCATTTTAGTCTCCACTTTAGGTCTAGTAAGCCCCCAACCAACGACACTTCATTTTTGTACTTGATTAAGGAGAGAGAAGGGAGACACTACAAGAGTATTTGGCATAGTTCAAAAAATGCCATAGTTGAAATCCCTCAACTTAACGAGGGAGTCACTATTAATGCTACGCAACTCAACATCAAACCTTTTTAGGATTTCTTTTAGTTAACCTTAAAGAGTAAGCCCAGGAACTTGGCTGAATTCTAGAATAAGGACTAGAAATACATGGACCATGAGGACAATATCTACGTTAGATGTGAGGCCGACTTGGAAAGGTTAGGTAAAAAGAAAGACAATGAGAAAGTGTCCATTAAGGACTGCTTCAATGCCAAAGTGTTAAGCTGATTTGATGGGAAGGGCTTAAGAAGTAAGAAGCATTGAGTTGAGTTGAGCCCTCTACCCTCACCAATCTATACCAGACATACGCCTTTGAACCAACTTGTTGCTTAGGTCTTCATGGAAGTTTAGAATAGAGGCTAGCTGCAAAAGCCCCTTAAGATGTAGCAAAAGAGGAATGCTTCCAACTAAAAAGTGCAATAGAATATGCCATTCAGTGGGGCTATTTTTGTCAATACATAGTCGATCAACGGTGAAGACAGGATACCTTAGAGTTAATGGATCGAAGACATCTAAGAAGAGCAAGATGACAACCATTACAATAATTAATCCCCTAATGGTGTTATCAACATTATCATCAAGGGGTCATACATAGGGAGCTAGTTAAGCTGTAGCAACTTGACTAACACCCTATTCAAGGAGTTGGGTTTTTGATGTATCTAGGAGCTTAGTAATCACTAGGACTTATCGTAAGAGATGGGAACCAAATGAATCCTTCAAGATATTGAAGAAAGTAGAATAGAACAATTGGCAAAATAAAATGTAGTAACTTATGTGAGGATGTGACTCACCAACGAATATAATACGACTCAACACTTCGCTTGATGTAATATACAAGCTAATGTTAAGGTTTACCCACCACTAATCTCAAGTTACTTCATAAGATTAGATAAGAGTGTAAGAAAAGTACTTCAAGAGGAATCACACAAGAACAAGTATATTTAATATGGTTATCTATATTTTGACTATAATGAAAAGGGATTATTTATAGTAAGTCCCTAGGCAACATTACAGTTTAGGAAAATTTCAAAAAGAGAATAAAGAGAAATGGATTCCTAGTGTGTACATAAGGGCTAAATAGGACAAATGACGAAAAGGAATAATAGTATAATGTCAAAACAGTGATGAACATGTGGTAGCTTGTCAATAGGTATATACTAGGAATTCTTTTGGTGTAACAATTAGCCTGGGTTCCTAGTATAGTAGCTGTAGATGGTAGTATCAAAAGTTATTGAGATGAATGAAGGGTATCACTATGCAGTCATAGTAGTAGTAGGATGAAAAAGAAGAAGGCAGCGTATAGGGGCCTTGGCTTTAACACTCGACAGGTCAGTTTTTGCACTCAATAGGTTAGCTTCGACACATGATGGTTTAAGTAGTTGGAGTAGAGCTTAATGAGTGTAGTCCTTAACTTCAACACTTGGTAAGCTAGCCTTGGCAAATGAGGTATCGGCAACAGCACAGGTAATAGAATAGAGGAGGGTGTAGTTGAATTGAGCTCTTAAGGAGTTTGCCCATTGTTCTTTTGTATATTGTGTCTCATCCTCAGTGAGATAATGGAAGATAATCCTTCTGATGAGAGACTGAAGGCTTCATAGGTACATGTGAGTAAGAGGGGCAAAGGTTAGTAGCCTATAACTTTGAAGGAGAAGAGATAAAGGAGAGGGACCTTGATCTCCTTCTCTAACAAGGACCTAGAAGGAGTTGACACCCTTCACTAAGGTGCCATTATCATTAGGGCTAGAATAACTAATTTCAAGGTCCTCAAGATCATGGTAGACATTGGCAACTCCACCAATATCCTTTTTAAGTACACTTACAACCAAATAAGGAGGAAGCTACTCATAAAGATGAAGCCCTGCCACTATGACCTGATTGGCTTCAATAGGGTAATAGTTCGAGCCACGACCATCATTACTCTTGACATAGACTTGACGACGATGAGAATGTCACCTAACAACCCGTAGAGTTTGTGGTAGTTGACTACTTATCCCCTTACAATGCTTTATTGGGACAACTGAGCTTGAGCAACTTCAGAATAATCACATCATCCCTTTACTAGAAGGCTAAGTTCCCAATCCTTATTAAGGTGGGAATTTGCAGATGCAATCAGAAGCTCTTCGGGGAACTCTAATGAAGGTTGCCTAAGTTGATGACATCTTCACTTTTGAGATAGGTTTGTAGGAGAAGCTGGTTGAGAGAGGCATGCTAAGGAGAAGATAGAAGAGGTGCAAATTGGTACCAACCTCGACTAAACTACCCAGGATAGGGTTGAGATGCCTTTTGAAGTGAAGGAGGCCATAGTTAACCTCCTACGAACCAACTTAGATAGGTTTGCCTAGTTGGCATATGACATGCCTAGTATTTCAACCAACTTTGCAACCAACATACTCAACATTCATACTAACCATCCGACTTGTCAAGCAGAAGAAGAGACATTTCACACCAAAATGGTAGGCCACTATTAAGGAAGAAGTGTAGAAACTGCTAAAAGGTAGGCTTTGTATGAGAGGAAATGTATCTAACTTGCTGGATAACATTGTACTTGTCAAAAAGAAGAATAGGAAGTGGTGAATCTGTATTGATTATACCAACCTAAATGAAGCTTTCCCAAAGGATTGCTTTCTTCTCTTAAGAATAGACTAACTTATCAACCTTACATCGAGACATGCTTTGCCCAACTTTATAGACACCTTTTTGAGTTACAACCAGATCAAAATAGACCTTAGAACGAAATCTACACCTCCTTCATTACTGACTTTAAGACAAACTACTATACAGTTATGCTCTTTGGCCTAAAAAATGCTAGGGCGACATATTAGCAAATGGTGACCATCTTATTCAAACCCCAACTTGGCTGCAACATGGAGGTGTATATGGATGACATGATCATCAAGAGTAAGTAACTTAACAGTGATATCAAGGACTTGCAGGAAGCCTTTAATTAGATGAGGACTGATATGAAGTTGAACCCCCAAAAGTATGTTTTTAGGGTCAGCTCTGGCAAATTCCTAGGCTTTATGGTCACCTCGCTCGGAATTGAGGCTAATTTAGAGAAGATGGAAGCCATTAGGGACATGAAGCCCCCTTCATTGTTTGAAAAAGTCCAATAGCTCACTAGCATGGTGGCCATACTGAGTAGGTTGGTCTTTAAGGTCATAAACTAATGCGTAGAGTTCTTTAAAATCCTTAAAAATCTTAAGGGTTTTGAATGGACTCCCCAAGATGAAGCAGCCTTCAAAGAGCTATAAGACTTCTTTGAGCACCTACCAATCCTCACTAAGCCTATCTTAAGAGTAAACCTCTATTTATACCTAGTTGTCAATGATAAAGCACTTTTTTCCATACTAGTTTAGGCAGAAGGAAGAGAGCATAAGCTTGTATACTATCTCAACCACATCCTATAAGGGCTAGAGGTTAGGTACTTTAAAGTAGAGAAGTTTGACCTAACTCTTGTTATTACTCTACGATGGCTTACACCTTACTTTCAAGTACACCAAATCATCGTACTGATAGATTAGCCACTCTATACATAACTATAGAAGCCCAATGTGTCTAGTAAGATGGTTAAGTATGTGCTCTAGCTAAGCTCGTATGACATTCCATATTAACCACAAACAACCTACAAAGCATAAGTGTTGATCGATTTCATTATAGAATACATAGGAGAGGAAGAAGCACCACTCAGAGATGATAAACTAGTACGGACTCTCTACGTTAATGGCTCATCTACCTCTAGAGGAAGAGGTGCTGGTTTGGTACTTACTAGACCCCATAGGACCACCATCTTCTATGCCCTTAAATTCAAGTTTGATATAAGCAACAATGAATTCGAGTATGAGGCTTTGATTACTGGTCAAACTGGTCGGAGGCTTGTAATTTCACGTAGTTGTTCAAGTAAGTAATTTAAAATGTTAGTAAAACTAATTTGGATGATTTAAAAATTTATGAGTTTATTTGAAACATTAATTGAAGATGGCCTGTAAACTCAGATTTTAAAAATATACTAAAGTAATAACAGTATGGCTAGGTTAGTGTAATTTAACTATATAATATAATATTTATTGGAATCACATAGATAGGCTCTAATAGCTAGTAAATCTTTAGAGATAAATTATTTATGTAATAAAAAATATTATGTGACATAAAATAACATGTAGAGTATATAAGTATACACTGTATATAATTTTCATGCATAAATATGAACTTATAATTAACTAAAATATTGAAAAAACTACATTTTAGGCCAAATTAAGTTAAATAAATTTATAAAAAAAATGGATAATACTTATCAAATAACATGGGCAATTGGGATTTAGATGTATTAGGATTGTGGAAAGAGTAATACGGGTGTTGGGTAAGTAAATTGAGAATTTCATGTAATATAAGTGGGATTTTTGGGAAGAAGGAGATAGAAAAACTCACATTCATCATCCTTTGGCTTTTTAAAATTCATAAATCCCTCCCCAAAATTCAAACATGAAGAATAAAGTTTAAGGAAAATAGTGTAGGGATATGAGGATCAAAGAATTGAAATTAGGAAAAATAATGAAATTGGCATGTGATACTGAGGTTTAGTGGAGCATTGGTGTAGAGAGAAACTAGAAGTCAACCATCGCCACTAGATGATAAAGCACCTAGTGACTAAGCCGACTCATAAGGGGATGGCGGGAGCTCAAGTTTCTAGTAAAGGTCTCATTTCATCCAATTTTGCAAAATTTAATAAAAATATCAAATATAATTAGAAAAATTTTGGAAAAATTTATTCTTACCTATTTTCTTACGTAGAATCTAGGAAAAATATTGTTTTAGAAAAATTTAATAGTTATAGTATACATGCTTAAAAAATTGACAAAACCAAGCACTTTTTTATATTGAAATAAATGGGTCTAACAATGTAGTTTCACCTTTGAAATTTTTCTATAAACTACCCTATATTAATATTGAATTTCTTTAAAGAGATTTCTTGCCAAACTATTTTCTAAATTTTTATTTGATTTTTTATCCTTAAATTATGTTTAAACTAGTGATTTTAGTGAAAAAAATAACTTATTTCTCTTAGTACTCTCACTTGGATTATTAACTTAACTGATTTTCAATGTATCTTAAGTTATGTGGTTGCTATTAGAAGAGGTTCTATTGGAAGAAGTTAAGGAAATTAAGAATATGCCACTTATATGAATAATTTGGTGAATAATGATGTGTTATACTAGGAATTTCGATGTAATGTGGTTGAGAAGTGGATTGGAGTGTTACTTTGGTTAGTATTAATAGGAGTTAAAAGAAAAATGGACCAATGAATTGATTATAAGGGAATTGAGTGAAGGTAAAAGATAACTCAAATGTAAATAACTAAATTAGAGGCAAGATTATGAGTGAAGGGTGAAAGTAAGGGATCTCATAGGCTAAATCAGAAGGAATATTCTTAAGAGTTTTGAAGTTGCTTGTCTTAGAGGAAAGTTTAGAGGGTAGATTTCTTGAAATTAAGAGGCTAACTAAACTCAAATGATATCTTATAGCGTTTCATTGAAGAATCTAGGATACTTATCAAACTCAGAGATTGACTTAGGCGTTGAATTTATTGTAAACTTTAACGCCTATGTGATTCAGAGGATAACTTAGAGCATATCTTACTAGAAAATATAAAATCGAGTAGACTACATGGTTTGATTAAAAGGTGCCTTAGAGAGGATTTGAAAGGAAAATATAGGTGCATGAGCACTTAGATGCTATCTTAGAGGATAATTTATAAGAAATTTTTAATACTCATCAAGTTTAGAGGTTGGCTTCGTTATAAACCTCACTGCAATGAGGCTTCAAGGATGATTCGGAGGCTTTCCAGTGTAAAAACTTCATAATTGATTTCGTTTAGAACTTCGCTTAGAGGGTTTTGAAGGTATAATCCATTGATGAAATGATTCTAACTTCCCACATTTATATCAACATAATTCATAAATTTAGTTCCAAATAAAACTAATTTCTAGGGAAAGATCAAATAAATGGTCTCCTATGTCTTATATAGTTACTAAAATAAGAAATTGACTAAATATATAGGAACTTCTCAAAGATGGAACAAATGAACAACTACGTTGCTAAGTAACTAAGTTCTAAGTAAGTAAGATCAGTGTTTCATCACACTTTGATGTATTGTTTAAGAATATTTAGAGACCTTAGTATATGTCTTCTTTATGGTTGTAAGTTACATTGTCTGTGTGTATGTAACGTGTGTACTTAAATATGGTTGTGCTGTTTTGAGTGCTAGACTTATGTATTGATTGTTTCATGACACTACTTGCTTTGGACTGTTTGTAATTGCTTGATCATCCCAAAAATAATCTAACATAAACTCGATTTAACTATTAACTAGATTTGCATCACAACTCATTAGGAGAAACAATTATGATTCTCAAGCTACACATAGACCCTTCGATGAGGATAGTAGAAATTGTCCTCTTTTTACCTTTGGTTAAACTAAGTGATAGGAGAAGAAGTTGTGGTAAGGTTGGGGACTATGGTTCCAAGTAAAGTCTTGGGCGAAGTATGTTTCTCCATTGCACAAGCCTCAGTTTGGTTTTGATTCACAAGTGCATGGTATCAAACTCCTCAAAACTCATATTAGACCAGGTACAATTTCTTTAATCTTATGATGATAGATTGATGACTGGTAAATGATGTGTGATGGCGTTTGCTTGAACATGCATTGCATCTAACTAACCTTACTTGAAAACCCTAGTTTCTTGTTGTTTGATATATGTTATTGTCTCCATCCCACTTGGTAAGTAAGTTATCACTCATTCTCCTATAGCTATTTTGTAAGTTTCTCAATATAATCACCAGTACTACTCCAAGTCCTAAAAGATTAGAGAATAGGGTCTGGGAGTGACATTCAAGGCTAATGGACTAAGTTCTTATTTATTTGTTCATTTTACTAACTTATAAGGAAACTAATAGGGTTTATACAAGTGACTCTCTAGTTTTCAACTATGATTATTGCTATTATGCTTTGTAAGCTTGTCAACTTTTACAAATCCTTTACTAATTGCTTGTTTTCTCAAATCAATTTACTTTTTAGAACTTTTTGTTGAAATTGAGATTTTGTACCTCAAATTATTTATAAAGCTTAATTTCCTTGGTCATTTGAGCCATAAGATTATTTTTCGTAGCTATGTTTGAAAGTTATATCATACGTTGATATCTGTTAGACTCAAAATTGGATTACTCAAAGTGGTAGAGTGGTAAATGCCTTATGTAAACTATACATACATTATTAGCTAAAGTAGCTAGCTTCTAACTTAGGTTGGTCTATACAGTGAGGTTGTTACGACTCTTCGGTTTCAAGAGTGATAGCCAAGGAGATTGGCATATAACACCTTAAGGTCTTCTCAAACTCTATGCTTGTAGTTTAGTAAGTCCAAGGCGAATATGAAGCTAGGGACGACACCATAGTGAAAAAAATTGAACAAGGTGAAGACTTTCTTAGTTGAGTTCTCCTTTTAGAATATCACAAAAAATCCTTAAGCCAAGAACTCAGCAATTGATAGGCTATCCAAGCTCGTCTTTGTAAGAATACAAAGGCCTAAAGATGTACCTCGGAGTGTGTAGCAATCATATCCAATCTTAAGCTCTTTACATCTAAGCTCTTTAGCTCAGAGTTTACTAGTCCACTATGAGGCAAGATACAAAAGGGGTAGCCTAAAGATGCCTTTAGTGATAGAAGCATACCCCATTTACTCATGCCCCCCACCTCTAACTTGTAGCCCCTAATGAGCCCTTAGCCCTTCGCCTAATAGGGCATTGACATCCTTAGCGCTTTCTAAAAGGCTTCGAATCGATGGTAGTTCATCATTGTGGCTATCAACTACTTAACCAAGTGAGTTAAGGCCGAAGCCGTCACTAAAATAACGGAGAGGAGCATAGAATCCTTCGCACATAAAAACATCCTCTCCAAGTTTAGGGTTCTCTATGCTCTCATCATAGATAATAGGCTCCAGTTTGACAACCCCAAATTTAGAGAATTCTCCACCAAACATCACATCACACCTTACTCCACCTCAATCATGTACCCTTAGTCCCATGGCTAAGTCGAGGCTATTAACTAGATCATCCTTAAGAGCCTTAAGAAGAAGGTTGATCAATGTAGACGCTCTGTTTTTTCCATCCTTTTATTTCAAAATTTTTTGAATAGAGTAGGGAGTCTTAATTTAGGTAAAAATACAGAAAATAAGAAATTTATAAAAATACAAAAAAAAAATCATAAAAACATAAAAATGTTTAGAAAAATAGAAAAAATCTAAAAAAAAGTACAAAAGGAGAAAATTTAGAGAAAATTAAAAAAAAATTTAAAATGGATAAGAGTCTAGAGTCATTGAGTTACCTGGTGAGTGTCTTTTCATTTTTAATGTCGATTGAAGTCAAAGTACACATGCATGATTTAGTGGTTTTGAGCATTTCTTTTGAGAATTTTAACTTTTTTTTTTATAAATTTTAATATTTAGACCATGGATGATGTTAAATACTTTTTGCTCGCAAAAATGAAATTAATTTAAGTTAATAGTGGATTTAATCCATACCTTAATTAGACTTAAATTGGTTGATTTATGGAAAAATCAATTTTTTCAATCAAGCGTATGATAAATGAAATAGAGCTCATAAAACCATTAAATCAAATTAAAATGAAAATTAATTCTATGTGCACTAGAATTACTTATGGTAGGCTTAGCATTTTCAATTTATTAAGGGCCAATACAATTTGGCTTGAACTAGGCCATTATTAAGGCCATATCAAGCCATTAACTAGTTTTAAACAATTGAATGGCATAAGGGTTATGCATATCATCTGGGAGATTAAGGATTCAATTTTAGCTCCAAGCACTTCATGCTTCTTCAATTTTTTTTTTTTTTTAAGTAAGAATGTTATGCGTTGTTTTGAGATTGGCCACATAAGTCAACTGTTAACTTCATCTTCTTCTAGCAATATCATATGACCATTAGCTTAGATTTTCCTCCATTTTTTATCCTTTTCTCAATGCCATATCAACAAATTAATGATGAAATTGCATTCTATACTTAGAGTAGATCACATTTGACTAATTATTTTCTCAAATCAATAATGGAATGTAGATCTAAGTCACACTCAAAAGTTGGAAAAAATGGTTGAACATGTTCAGTCAAAAATCATGAATTTGAGCATATTTGCATTTAAATGGGTAATCTGTTGATTAGTTCTATTTGACAAAAATTTTTAATTGAACACATCAATTTTGTGGTCAAATGGTTTAATAAGAAATCAATTTGTTTGACTAGGTACTTATTATTAAAGCTTCAATCTTAGGCATTTTAATGCTTTCCCAATTGAAACCAAGCTTCAATAAGTATAAAATGGGGTTAGGGAACTTGTTTTTTTATCATCAATACACTCAAAAACACATATACAAATATACTTTGGAAGCTTTCTCTCTCTACTCATAGTTTGTTTTCTCTCTCTAGAAAGCTTAAGTTTTGTTGGCTTTTGAAGAAAACTAACTTCACAAATAGCTTCATCATCATGGAAAACCCCTAAAACCACCATTCAACCTCTTCAAGTGGTTTCAAATCGAACTCTACCACCATCTTCTCTCTTTACTACCATCAGCTTTGGTTTTCCACAACCAATGCCACTTTCTCTTGCGAAATCAACACTACTAACAAACCTTAGGATTACTTTGATCAAGACGAACCCCTTTCCATTGCTTAATAGTAATTCTTTCGTGTTCCATCCTCCTTCGTTGTCGCTCATTCTCTTTCTTACTCAACCTATTGTTCTTGGTACATTTTATTTCTTCTTTTTTATTTTTTTAAAAAATTAAAAGTGATACATTCACTTTCCTCTTTTTTCTATTAAAGATTTTTTTTATGCTGACCCTTTTTATTTAATTCTTCTTCCTTCAAATTAAGGACAACATAGATGTTTTTTATTTATTTTTTCTTAAGGAAATAATGAATGAAAAATTTTTATTTTAGTATAATATAGCCTGTGATAAAAACCTTCCTATACTCCCTACGAGTTTTAGAGTAAGCATGGCTAAAGATAAGTAGGGTCCATCTATAGAATAAAAAAAAAAAAAGAAATAAATAAAAGTATTTTTTTTTAAATAAAGGATATCTTGATTTTCTTAAATCTTTTTTCTTCTCTTTCTAAAGATGATTTCTTTTATAAATAAATGATCTTTTTGTCAACGATTCCTTAGGTCTTTTCTAAAGCAAAAATTTGGTTTTCTCACTTAAAAATGAGGTTTTTTCCTTTTCTAAATCATTTCAGTAGCCTTCTTGATTTTAGAATAGCATAGGAAATTTTCAGAAAACTACAAAGATAAAGTTAGGCCTTTTGCTTACGATTTTTCTTTCATAAAAATAAGCTGGTTAAGAATATAAACTTGAACTACTTGCAAAAGATCAAAACACTAAAGTTTTTTCTTTTTCTCTCGTAAAGAACTACGTACGTTGTCATGCCTCGAAGTGGCAGACTTACTTGTAACTACCTCGCTGTGTAAACCATTTTAAGATAGAAGTTAGCTTTACAACCGTTATCTTAGACCTGATTTACATAAGGCGTCCACGACTAACCCGCTTTGAAGTAAATAGTTTGTAATTTAAATAAATCATTTACCTAATAAAGTGAGAAAAAATATATATACATTATAATTCAGTTATTACATTATTCAAAAATGAAAAATAAAAATTCTAAAGTAAAAGTTTAGACCTTAAAAATATATATTTGCTCTTTAAATGTTTTTCCTCACTCCCCAAGATCTAGCAGTTGCTAGCTTCAGAGTAGTTGTATGCCGCTTCTTAGTTAGTACCTGCATGACGTCTATAGGGATGTGAGCAACCACAACACAGTAAGTTAGGATGTAAGGCTTAAAACTATACTACAAACATAACAAGGTTATAAATCAAATTATTAAGTGTAATGTATGTTCAAGCAAATGCCATCGTACAACGTTTAGAGAAATTTCGCCCGCTCTAATTCGAGTTGAGGAGTTTCCATTAATGCAACAGCTTACGACCAAACCTAGGCTTGTGCAATGGAGACCTCGCTCTTCCCGCGACTATCTTCGAACCATTGACTTCACCCTCACCATGACCTCCTTTCTTATGACTTAGTTCGACTAAGAATAAAGAAGAGACCATTATACAATCTTGTGCTATCCCTTTGAAAGGGGTCGGTATTTGGCCGGAGAGTCCTAGGTTTTCCCTAATAGGTTGCCTTGCAGGTCCGATTATGATTACAAGTTGTATATTTGATTAGGTCCAGTTTAAGGTGATCAATTATTTCATACAAATAACACAATACAAGCTAGAATAACAAATAGAATCATAGCATTACTCATAATAAAGCACATGCACACCACAGACTATCTAAGAAGCACAACCAAGCATAATCTCAAGCCTCCAAAATACAGTATCGTATTAGTCCCAACTTACCTAGACTCCTCGCTCACTCATTCAAGGTCCAACTTGCTCAAGCTATCGCCGATCATCCCTATAACACAAATGTAATTTTAGTTTTTCATATAACTATTATAGGTTCGTTTTATCCTATAACGCTTATTGTTATGTTTTGTTTAGGGTTTAATATACCTAATTATTTAGGTCTTAAGCCTTTTACAATTATTCTAGGTTTGGGGTTAGGTTCAGGTTCGGTTTCCATATCGATTTCTAAATTAGATTACAATTCGATTTCTAAGTACTGTTTTATACCCGAACTCTAGAAACTTGTTTTAACTCATAATATGAAATTAATCACTTTACTTTTAGATATCCAAAATACCATAATTACCTCTAGTCAGTATTTTATTATATCCAGTATACTTAAATCCTTAATAGTGTACTAAATTTACTCCTAATGTAAAAATTTTTTATATTTTTTTATATAATTATATAAATTCAAGTTTTCTATCAGATTTATTGTATACATTTATTATTATCATAATATTAATTTTTATTCTAATATATTCTATTTATTATATTTTCAATAATTACATGTTATGTATATAACACACATCTAATATTGCTAACACTCTAATTATCATCTCCCAACATCAATTATTATTTTAAAATGTCTAAATTAATCCTTAATCAGATTTTACTCCTAATTACCCTAATTTACAAAATTAACTTAAAAATTACTATTTTTTCCTATCACTCATTTACTACATAATTAATCTAATAATTACATCTAACACCCTAAATGCTACAAGTATCATACTTCATCAAATTTCAACATCTTAAAATATATAATTATTCACTAAATCAGTAATTAACCATTTAATTACTTAATTAACCCTAAATTGCCCATTTTATGCCTCATTTTAAGGCCTAAAAATTATCTAAAATTACAAAAAATTAATTTTTGAAAATGGACTTCATGGCACTATTCTATATTATCTAATTAGTCTACACAAAAATTTTAGGCTGAAAATTACACTCTTAAGATCATTTATTTCTAAACTGAAACATGTTTGATTTTCTATGATTTCTTAAGGATCATATATCAAGAGACATATTTTCATTAAAGTAATATTTTTCCTAAAAATTAAAAACGAAAATATTCTAGAATAACAAAATTCATAATTTTCTAAGAATATTTACTATTTTTACAAAATTATACAAAATCGGGCTGGAAATCAAACTTACCGACTTAGGTAACTCTAGCCACCGTCGGTGGCCATGGGTATATCGGCCCACTTGGACGCTGCCACCACTGTATGGTAGTGGTGGTCGTCCACCCCCAGTTGCTCGTCGGATCTATGTTCTCCTTATAAGGCCCAACTGCATAGTTTTCTTATTTTTTTTTTCTAATCCTAATTTTTCTATCAATTTTGCCTCTTTCTATTTTTCTCACTCTCCAAACTGACCAAATGAGTTTCTAAAAAATTTGGAGTATTTATAGAGCTTTAGGGAAATTATTGTGCGTTAACGAGACAAGACAATTGCATTATCTTCTCTTTTTTCCACTTTCTATTTGTTGCATTTTAATTGGTTGATTTTTTTTCTTCAATATCAAATTGATACGCCCCACTTCTAGACTTTTCCAAATTTTCCTATATTTTTCTTGATTTTTCCTTTATTAATTATGAATTTAATTTAATTATTTATTATTATTTTAGCATATTTTGCTTATTCTAAGTAATTATGCGTATTTCTACATACTTGTAAATTCATATATAGTAAAAATAAATATTATTTAGGTTATTTTATGATTTTTAGTATATATATAATTTATCTCTAGCAATTCGTTAATTATCAAAATGCATTTTACGCATTTTCAATAAATAACTAGTTATATACTTAAAATTTGGAATTTTTACATTCTTTTATTTTATTGCTTATTTTTTTTAAATTAAAACTTACGGAATCATTTTATTAATATTTCTAGTTTTACTTATAATTTAGGCTCGATCGGATTTTTCAGCCGATTGAAGCCTTAAGTAACTAGTTGTAGGGCTTACACACGTTTAATCGCAAATAGAGGATACGTAAACACCTTTAGGGCAAGGTAAAAGATGAAAAATTTAGTTTTTTTCCACTTTTAACTCAAATCACTCTATTTAGTAAAAAAAAATAAAAAATCTAATTATTTAAAGTTAATTTTTGGAAACATGATTTTAAGAAATTATCGCTAAAATAGGAAAGTTCATGGTACTCGTAAGGATTTAAGAAAAACCTAACCTTTAGAATTGTTTCTTTGGTTTTTTTTTTTCTAAACCATTTTCTATAAAATCAGTTTTTCTTACATGAATTAGTGTCTATATCAAAACCAAATTTACCCATTTTGTTTTAACTTAAACCATTTTCTGACCTTGATAGGGTAGTGACTTCAAAAGCTTATAAAACTCTTTTAGAAAGCCTTAATTTTCCTTAAGCTTGAGTCAATCGTTAATATTGAATAGGTAGGATTTAATATTGATTAGTTTAAGGAAACTAATGAAAACTGGGAAAAAATTAGGTTCGATAGGATGACAACTCTATTGGGGATGTTAAGAGGGTTAGCCATCTAACTTTCCCAATTTAGAATTAATTCTTTGAAATCACCTTATTGAGTATAATTTATTTGTTTATTTACTTGTTATTATTTTCTACGTTTTTCTATAATTGTACTAACTTTCTTGGAGGGTTAAAATTATTTAAGTTTTTTTCTTTTATGGGAAGGAGGGAGGGGGGGATAATTTTCTGTATCATATTTGTATGGTATAAACGATCAAACCCGGATTGTATTATGACCCATACTTAAGCTTTGGTAGGCTTCGGGTGCTTTAGTCTAACTACCACTCAAGGTGATTAGGCCACTCTTACTTAAGTTTAATGTGACCAATGAAAGTGTTTTCTAAAAACCAGTACGACCACAACGTTTAAGGACCTTTAGAATTTACCTTAACCCCATGCACTTCCCTTAAAACTTTGAGTTAATACACTACACTTAAATTATAACCCTACTAATATTATAAATGTTTTTAAAAATATAATCACTCTTTTTTAAGGTTAAACATCAAATCAAATAGTAGGGTTGCAACTTAAGGAGTAATGTACTAACCTAAACGGTTCTCGCATATGCATATTTCCATGTATATTATTTTTTTTATTGATGAATGGTTTTTGTCTATTAAATATTTAGGCATAAAATGGCAGATAAACAAGTAAATAATCAAAGAACTAATAGGCTACAAAACCTCCTTAAGATTCATAAGCAATTGCTACAGGTTAAAATCGCTTACTTGAAGGAACAGCTCAAATGTTCTAAAGGTCACAACCTGACCATAAAGGCCTTACTTCAATAAGTCGTTGGAGAAACTCATGAAATATTGGAGGACCTTAGAGCTCGTCTGCAAAATTTAGTTTAGGGTTTTTCCAATTTATAGTTAAAAGGCTTAGAATAAATATCATGTTTCAAGAATAAATGTTAGGCCTTTGTCTTGTGTTTTCTGTACTTCAATTTTCCACAATAATAAAAAGTTCTTTTCAGCTTATCGTTCTTCATTCTTTAAAATTCCCTTTTGTAATTAGGTGTTTGAATAGTCATTCATCTAACAATCTTTTCCTCTCACTTAAGGAAATGTAAATAAAATCTGAACCCTAAAATCACAATCCTTATTTGTAATTAGATTTTTCAATTAAAATAAAACTTTATCTTTCTCTCTCACAAAAAAAGGAAAAATTAATGAAAAATAAAAAAAATGAAAAAAAAGTTCGCTAACGGTTATAAATCCTTAAGGGCTCAAGCCCAATACAAAGGAACTAACCTAAACATAGACCATGACCTATTAAGGTAGCTAAACCAAACATAATCTCTAGCCCATCAAGGTAGCTAAACCAAGTCAATATCCTTGGTCCATTAAGAAAATAGAATCCAACCATAAACTAAGTTTATACAAAAGGTCAAATGCAACCAACTCTTAAGCTCAAATCAAATGAAAAATATCAAATTGAGGCATATTTTGGGAAACTGATGGGAAAAGTCCATCTCCATATGGCCTAAATGAATAATAAACTTCTCCCTAAGAAATTGGTAACTCACTTTTAAAAAGCTTAGGATGAAAAGAGGCAAACTACATCCCATACACTAACCCTTAAAACACTTTGAGAGTTGAGCTATATCATAGGGAAGATACTTTGAACTCATTCCTCAAAAAGAAGTTTAATTTTGAATTTGATATGCAGATTAAAATGAAGTTAGGCATTCATTTTCAAATCTCAAACATAAATGTTTGTTGACCTCTTTAGATCAATTTAGAGAATTTTCAAATTTAAAACCCTATCAAGAATCAACCCACAATAGGGCAATTTAGAAGTTTGGGTCATTGATTAGAAAAGAAGAATAAAATTGGTTTGTACTTACTTTAGTAACGCTAATTTAAAGAAACATTTTATTTGTGATAAGTTATTTTTCATTGAAATAAAGAAGAGTTAACTCCTTTTTAAACATTTCAAGCCTACACATACCTCACTTAAGCTTATACGTTCGAAATCCATAGATTTAGAGCTTTTAATCTCTCAAAGACAAAGACTCAACAATATAGACAATCACTTTTGAGGACAACAAAAAGAAAGAAGAAAAAATAATGGGGAAACAAAAAAAAAAAAAAAAAGAGAGAGGAGCAAAAAGAAAAAAAAAAAGAAAAAAAGAAGGGGGGTGAGGGGTACAAAAAATTTGGCCAAGTGTAAGACAAAAGCCCTAAAATATATATCACATCCTAGCAGGGGTAGTAAAACTGAATCAAGAGGCTTAGACTTAAAGCCCAAATAGCCCTAACTAAAGAAGGCCTAGAAGATACAAAGTCTTGAATGTCATTCCTGTATATCCATCCCAAATCACAAAGCAACATTACACATCCTTAATCACATACACAAAGCCTTCACACCTACAATTTTACCCTTAAAGGATACTTTATCTTTAATAAAAATTAATTTTGAAATTAGGGCAAGTACATTTCTAATTTTTCCTAAAGGTTCTTGACTTGTCCTACTAGGTTGAATAAAAGTATTTCTTTCAAAATAGGCCTTCTCATTTGTCCTTTTTGAAACCCTTTGACTAAAAGTCAAAATTCATAATGCTGAACCGAAAAAGACCTAATGGATTGGTTACGATGTATCACTTATAAAATAGACTATAATTTTTGGGATTGTAGTCAAGAGTGTAATTTGGATTGAAAGTTCGCAAGGAAGCTCTTTTCGACTAAACTAATCATGAGTAACTGTTTTCTTAAGAAAGGAATATTTAAAATCACAAGGCCCCATGAGAAAGCTTAGCATCAGGGTCAAGAGACAATGCCTAGAAGAACATGAGTAAAGGCTTGTCACAAGTGTTTTGTCCATTTTCAAATCCATGTTGGCTCAAGTAACCAAACTTTCAATGTCATCTAGTCACACATTTCAAGTTGATCACATTAGTTTAAGTCGTTAAAGGACTTAATCCCTAATGCCTCTTTTGTCATTAAATAATTTTCACTAAATTCTTTGTTTGTAAATTTTTTGAGTCAAGAAGTTTCTTAAAAACTAGTTACTCTCCTTACTTTACTTCTTCAATCCTTCATTAACTTTCATGAGGGTTCAAGCCAGCTCATTGAGTGCCACCCTATCCTTCATCTTTTTAAGGTTCATGCCAACTCATAGAGTGTTGTTCTATCTTTTATCCTTTTTAGGGTTCAAGTTAACTCTTAGAGTATTGTCCCCTCTTTTCATTCATTTTTAGGGTTCTAGCTTACTTTTAAAACGTTGTCCCCTCTTTCATTCTTTTTAGGATTAACTAACTCATAGAGCATTATCCCAATTTACTATTTTCTCTTAAGGTTTAGTAAGCCCATAGGGCACTTCTCTTCACCAATTTCTTTTAGTGAGCTCGTTGGATGCTTCCTTCCATCACCAATTCCTTTTTATAAGCCGTTAAGACACTTCTCTTCACTAATTTCTTTTGGTAAGCCCATAGGGCTCCTCCCTTACTAGTTTCTTTTCAATCTTCTAGGAAGTGCATAGGGCACTTCCCTTCACTAAACTCTCTTTAGGGTTCTTAGCTAGCTTACAGGACAGTTACCCTTAGTTCTATCTTTAGGGTCTTAGCTAACTTAAGAAGCGCTTTACCCGTTCACCCAGGTTAGTCAACTCAAAGGTTCACGACTAAGCTTCAATTTACAATTTAGGGTCATAGTCAGCTTAAGAAGCACTTAACCCATTTGCTTAGGTTAGTCAACTCATAATCATACGACTAGGCTTTAATTTCTCATTCAGGGTCTTAGCTAACTCAAGGAGTGATTCTCCTATACGCTTAATTTAGTTAGCTCATAAGGGTACAACTAGGCTTTAATTTCTCATTTAGGATCTTGGCTAGCTCAAAGAGTGCTTTGCCCATTTACGTAGGTTAGTCAGCTCATAGGGGCATAACTAAGGTTTTATCTCTCAGTTTAGGTTTTAGCTAGCTCAAGGAGCGCTTTGTCCATTCGCTTAGGTTAGTCAACTCATAAGGGTACGAATAGGTTTCAATTTCTCATTTAGAGTCTTAGCCTGCTCAAGTAGTGCTTCACTTATTCACCTAGGTAAGTTCTTAGCTAGCTTAAGGAGTGCTTTACCCGTTCACTTAGGTTAGTCAGTTCATAGGGGCATAACCAAGCTTTAATCTCTCAGTTTAAGTCTTAGCTAGCTTGAAAAGCACTTCACTTGTTTACCTAAGTTAGTAGCTTATAAGGGCATGACTAAGCTTCAATTTCTCATTTAAGGTCTTAGCTGGCTCAAGGAGTGCTTCGCCTGTTTTCTTAGATTAGTCAACTCATAGGGGTATAACCAGGCTTTAATTTCTCATTTAAGGTCTTAGCCAACTTAAGTAGTGCTTCACCTATTCGTCTAGGTTAGTTAACTCATAGGGGTATGACTAAGCTTTAATCTCTCATTATGGATCTTAGCCAGTTTAAGGAGCACTTCAGCCTTTTACCTAGGTTAGTTAGCTCAGAAGTGCATGGCTAAGTTCTTCTTTAGGGTTCTTAGCCAATTTAAGGAGTGCTTATCCATCTCATTCTCTTTAGGGACTTTGCCAGCTCAAGGAACGCTTTGCCCATTTACTTAGGTTAGTCAATTTATAGTGGCATGACTAGGTTTCAAATCTCATCTAAGGTCTTAGTCAGTTTAAGGAGTGCTTCACCCGCTCCTACCTAGGTTAGTTGGCTCAAAGGAGGATGATTAGCTTTCAATTTAAGGTTTTAGCCAGTTTAAGGAGCGCTTCACCCATTCACTTAGGTTAGCTCATAAAGATACAACCAGGTTTTCAAGTTCTTTTAGGATTTTTGCTAGCCCATAGGGGCACTACCCTTTCCAGCTCCTCGGCCAGCTCTTAGAGTGCTTCCTCTGTCTTTTACCTTTCACTATTCACTATTTACCAAATCCCAAGTGGATTAAGCTTAGGATAGCTAGTCAGTTGTAGCGCCTTTTAAGATAAATTCATTTATGAGGAAAAAAATAGTATTTCCTTTTGTCTTTGTAGCAAAATTTTACTAAAACTTTCCCACAAAGAGGGGTAGCCATAGATATCCTATTTTTGCCCCTCCCCATTTAATTTTAAAATTGTAAGATGTTATATGAAAAAATACCAAAAAAAGGAAATTTAGAAAAAAAAACAAAAACATAGAAAATTTACAAAAAATTAGAAAAATAAGAAATTTCAAAAAATAAAAAATAGAAAAGTTTAGAAAAGTAGAAAAAATATAAAACAAGTATAAGAAAGATAAAATTAGAGAAAATAAAAAAAAAGTTAAAATAGATAAGAGTCTAGGGTTATTAAGTCACTTGGTGAGGATCTTTTCATTTTTAGTGTCGATTGAAGTCAAAGTACAGATGCGTGATTTTGTGGTTTCGAGCATTTCTTTTGAGAATATTAAGCTTTTCTATAAAATTAAATATTTAGATCATGGTTGATGTTAAATATTTTTTGCTCGCAAAAATGAGATTAATTTAAGTTAATAGTGGCTTCAATTAATTGGACTTAAATTGGTTGATTTTTGAAAATATCAATTTTTGAATCAACTGTGTGATCAATGACCTAGAGCTCATAAAACTATTAAATCGGATCAAAATGAAAACTAATTCTATGTACATTAGAATTACTCGTGGTAGGCTTAGCATTTTTAATTTATTAAGGGCTAATACAATTTGGCTTGAACTAAGACATTTTTAAGGCCATATCAAGCCATTAACTAGTTTTTTAACAATTGAATTGCTTAACTTTATTGAGAAAAGAAGTTAGGTCAATTGGCTAAGGGTTATGCATATCATCTAAGAGATTAAGGATTCGATTGTAGCTCTAAGCGCTTCATGCTTCTTCAATTGTTTTTTTAAATGAAAACATCACGCGTTGTTTTGAGATTGGCTAAAGAAGTCAACTGTTGACTTCATCTTCTTCTAGTAGTATCATACGACCATTAGCCCAGATTTTCCTCCATTTTTTTTATCCTTTTTTCAATGCAATATCAACAAATTAATGATGAAATTGCATTCTATACTTAGAGCAAATCACATTTGACTAATTATTTTCTCAAATCAACAATGGAATGCAGATTTAAATCAAACTCAAAAGTTGGAAAAAATTGTTGAACATGTGTGATAAAAAATCATGAATTCAAGCATGTTATGATACAAATCGAAGCATTTAAATGGGTAATTTGTTGATTAATGCTTTTTGACAAAAAGTTTTGAGTGAAAATATTAATTTTGTGATCAAATGGTTTAATCAAAAATCAATTTTTTTAAAATGTACCTATTATTATAGCTTTAATCTTAGGTGTTTCACTGCTTTCCCAATTTGAACTGAGTTTCAACAAGTATAAAAATGGGTTGGGTAACTCGTTTTTGATCATCAATGCACTCAAAAAAACATATACAAACACACTATGAAAGCTTTCACTCTCTACTTGCGGTTCATTTTCTCTCTCTAGAAAGCTTGACTTTTTCTAGTTTTTAAAGAAAACCAACTTCACAAATAGCTTTGTTATGATGGAAAACCCCTAAAACCACCATTCAATTGCTTTAAGTGGTTTCAAATCGAACTTCACCACCATCTTCTCTCTATACTGCCATTGACATTGGTTTCCCACCACCAAGACCTTACTTTCATCAAGACTAACCCCTTTCCATCGCCCAACAATAATTCTACCGTATTCTATCCTCCTCCCATGTTGCTCATTATCCTTCTTACTCAACCTGTTCTTCTTAGTACGTTTTATTTCTTTATTTCTTTTTTGTTTATTCCATTTTCTTTGTTTCTTTTTTTTTTATTTTAAAAAAAATTAAAAAGTGATAAATTAGCTTTTCCTTTTTTCTATTAAAGAGGCTTTTTTTTTTTTTATTCCGACCCTTTTTATTTTTTTCTTCTTTCAAATCAAGGACAACATAGATGTCTTTTTTTACTTTCTTTTTTGAGGTGACAATGAATAAAATATTTGTGTTTTAGTATACCATAGCCTATGATAAGAACCTTCTTGTACTCTTTAGGTATTCTAGAGTAATCATAGCATAAGATAAGTAGAGTCCAGCTATGGAATAAAAAAAAAAGAGAGATAGAAGAAATAAGAAAATGTAATTTTTTCTAAACAAAGGACCTCGTAATTTAATTTTTTTTTCTTCTCTTTCTAAAGATGATTTCCCTTATTAATAAATTATCTTTTTGTCAAGTGATTCCTTAAGTCATTTCTAAAGCAAAAATTTGGTTTTCTCGCTTAAAAATTGAGTTTTCCAAAAATAAAAAAAAAATCAGTTAATTAACCTTCTTGATTTTAGAATGGCATATGAAATTTTTAGAAAACTATAAAGATAGTGCTTAGCATTTTCCTTAGGATTTTTCTTTCATAAAAAATAAACCTATCAAGAATATAAACTTGGACTACTTGTAAAAAACCAAAACACTAAAGTTTTTTTTTTTCTCTTGTAAAAATACTACGTACGTTTAATCCTAAATAACGGGTACGTAGATACCTCTAAGGGGGGATAAAAAATGAAAATTTTAATTTTTCCATTTTTAGTTCAAAATACTGAATTTAGTAAAAGAAATCTAATTTATTTAATGTCAATTTTTGGAAAGGTGATTTCACGAAATTAAAGCTAAAATTGGAAAGTTCATGGTATCCATAAGTGTATAAAAAAACCTAACTCTCAAACTTATTTCCTTTTTTTTTTTTAAAAAAAAAAACTTTTTCTATAAAATTGGTTTTTCCGATGCAAATTAGTATTTAAATGAAAACCAAATTTACCCATTTGGTTTTGACCTAAACCATTTCCTAACCCCGATCGGGTGGTATCTGTAAAAGCTTATAAAATTTTTTTAAAAAGCTTTGTTTTTCCTTAAGTTGTAGTTGAGAATCAATATTGAACTCGTAGGGTTCATTATTATTCAGTTTAAGGAAACTGATAAAAATGGGGGAAAAAATCAATCTTGACAACCGAGCTTAGGGTAGATAAGCAAATGAGTTACTCAATATTTTGTGGGGATACAAGGCCATCCACTACATTTCCATAGGTGAAACCCCATTTCACTTAACCTTTAGTTCCAAAGTAGTCTTCCCCATTGAGTTAGAGCTTCCCAACATCTAGGCTCAATCCTTCAATACATGACAAACGAGTCCTTTCTATAAGTTAGTGTAGATACCACTGAAGAGATTAGAGACATCACAGCAGCTAAGGTGGTTGCCTACTAATATTGAAAAGCTAGATATTATAACAAAAAAGGTTTAACAGAAGAAGTTCAAGGTAAGAGAACTAGTTTGTTGAAAGCTCCAAGCTACTAGCTTACACGAAGGACAAGGAAAGTTAGACCCCAATTGGGAGACCTAATCAAGATTAGAGAAAATTTTGAGAATGGAGCATATAGGTTACAAAGGTTAGATTCTTAGCTGATCCTATGCATTAGGAATGATGATAATTTGCTACTGTATATTGATTAGTTGTACAAATCCTTGTAATTGCTTTGCAAGATAATTAATGAAAGTTTCATTTGCCAAGCCACTATATTCTTTTTTACTTTCTCTCTCACATTTATTTCATCCTCGCCTCGAATAGGTGAATGGACCTATACATCATTAAAGTTCTCATAGGACCCTTAACTCATATGTCTCTTTAGGCATAGGCATGTTGGAACATGGCTAATCTAACCCCTTATTAAGTAACCTTAGCAAGGGGAAATACTCCTTATATGACTAAGAAACTCTCACAATAGGGGTAGGTCGGAACACCACTAACCTAACCTTTATAAGGTACCACTTAACAAGGGGAATCACCCCTTGCATAACTAAGTAAGTCCCATAGTGCTTACTAGAAAACTACAAGCTTGGCCTCTCAAGAGACTCGAGCGACCAACAGCTGAATAGTCCCTTAGGAATAGCTCCCCTAACTCTTCCCTAGAACGTAACCTAAGTTATTAATAGTTGAATGGTTCTTTAAGAGGCGTAACCCAGCTCTTCTTTGAAAACGAAAAGTCCTAACTCTTGATGGCTAAATGGCCTTAAAGTTGAACGTAACTCTCTAACTGAGTTGACTAAGTGTCAACAAGTAAGCATGAAGTATCAAACTAAGCAGCAACAAATTAAAAACCAAAAGGAAACCCAAGTAGTGGTAAAGGCAACAACTTTTCATTGAATCATATCATGTACAAGGATAAGGGCCGGCATAGTAGCCTATTACAAAAACGGTTCTTTATAAGAGCAAGAAAAATAGGAAAAAAAGAGAACAAAACAAAACAAAATTGTGGCTCGCTACTTAGGATTAGCTAACAATGGTAATTTAAAGAAGTCTAGTATGCTAATCAATTCAAAGGGCCAATATGCTTGACTTGTTGAGCCTTAAGCCATGGAAGGAGGAGGAGGATTTTTCTAGCTCAGGTTGATATGAAGGTTCCCTTGATCTTGACCCTTCCCTTATGATTCTATGGGGGTGACATCTTGTGAAGCTACTGGAGTAGAAGAGGACGTAAGAGCATCATGGCTAACCTCAATAATGGGTATGGCCACCTCCTACCTCTTTTTGACCTCCTTTTCCTCCTTATGGGTCGGCTTATCTAAATAGTCTAGGAAGCTCAAGTCAAGACTTGGGTACTTTGCAAGAATCATACCCTTGAGGTAGAGGCCTACTTTAATGGTAATATCTTCACATTTGTCATCCTACTACTTGGATAGTAAGAAATTGATGGTAACCTTTTGCTTAGTGGGGGAATAGACAACTTTTATAACGACCTTAAGAGGGGCTTGGTAGTATTGTCTAGAATCTCCATATCACGTATGCACCCATGATAAGAAAATCGCTTTGCAAGTCAGAGATTGCAAACTCTAGATAGTTATTCATTAAGGACTTCAATTTTTGCTCATTAACTCATTATATAATATAAATAATTATGAATATCTATTTTTCCACAATTCCATAGAACCCCAGAGAATCAGTATCCCCTACTAAAATAGTGAAATAAGATAGATAATTCTGGAAAATTGTAAACTTACTAAAGATACTAAACTTAATTAAAATATTATTTGTTTTCCGATTAAAGTAACTACATAAGCATTTCATTATACTGATTCAATGGTAGCATTTTGCACTCAATTCCTATCCCTGTCCTAACTATCGATTAACTTGTAAGGAAAAGAGCTATTGAGGTATAGGCTTATGCTTAGTGAGATAATTACCTTCATCAATATTGCATAACAGAAATTTATTAAATGCACAACCATATGAATGCATGAACAATTAGTATGCAAAAGAACGTATGCAGTGGCCTAGAAACTGCATACGACTCAGAATTACACCCTCTGTAGTCGAGGTTTGGAGATAATTAACTGACCTAAACCAAAATCCGAGTTCTAATCCTTAGGTTTTATTTCATTTGCACTATTGTGCTTAAGCCAAAACAAAACTATATATATATGTATGTATGTATATGTATATGTATATACTTTGTTTACCAAATAACAAATCATATTTTTAAAATCCTATGTCGAGCTATGTGGTGGCTTCTGCAATCTATAAACATGCGCCTTAAGCAAAAGCCATAAAATGCGGCCCCTCGCTGACGATTGGCATCTCCCAATGCCTAGTAAGCCCATTAGCTTAAGACAAAGACTCAATATAAATGATGATATAGCTAGTGCCCAATCCTGTAGGAGGCACGTCCTCCAATGAATCCCTTCCATCTTTTACGTGAAGTGGCAGTCGGTGTTATTCATATTCAATATGGGGAACGCGTGATTCATTTTAATTTCTTAATTATATAAGTGATTAACTCAATTTTTAAGGTGATCAGATGATTTATTTCCATACAATTTGCACATATAAATTAGCATAAACAATTCCCATTATTACATATAATTAACAAGCCATCGCATTCATCCACAAATTCATACACATGCATTTCCTATATCCTACAAGCATTCAAATATATATACATATATATATGTCTAGGTGCAATTATTCTATAAGCAAAATCAACTAAAGAGTCATTGTGAATTTACTCATTCAATTATGCGGATCAATCAAAATAATCTGGGATAGGTCGTCTCCCAAAAGCCGGTTCCTCTGAACATCGCAAATACGATATTATAAGGATTTGAAATAAAACCTAAAAAACTAAGCTAAAACCCTTTAAGTTATACTTTTGACTTGGTTTCATAATTTTTTCCGATTTTACTTAAAAGTTCAATCGCTTATAACTTTCTCGTTTTAAATCATTTTTTATGATATTATAGTCAATCTTCATCGTTTTTGAGTGTATTTTAATGTGGTGAGGTTAGATTTGCATGATGAGGCACAAAAAACCACTCATAGATTAGAACAGTAGCAATCTTCATGATTTGGAGTGCTTTTAGGCTTTGTTTGGTTAATGGGCTTTTTAGTAACTTGAGAAATTCTTTAGGCTTGGACTTAGTACTTTATTCCAAACTAAAATACTCCTTAAGGTCAGATTTCCAACTTTAGCTTACACTCTTAGTGCCAACAATAACTCCTTGGGCTTTTATGTTGTTAAATGGGCTTATTTTTTTTGTTCAAATTAAAGTTAGTAACTTCATTGGGCTTATAGAGTTTTAGGTGGACTTATTGTAGGCTTCAAAACAATCTTTCTTCATATTTTAAAGTGCTAGTTAGAATTTTAGTGGAGGCTCAACTTAGAGTTCTAGGCTCAGTTTTAAGTTTTAGGCTTTGTATGCTTTGTATACTTGCTATACTTGCTTTGGTTAATATTTTTACTTTGTTCACTTGGTTTTATCATATTTTTAAGTGGCTCTTAGTTATGTTCCAAACCTAGTCGTGATGAATCCAAGGGATTCTCACTTGGTTTTTCAACTTGTTTAATCATTTCCTTAAGTCTAAGGGTTAGATCATAAACCGAGGCTATTTATATTCAAATCTTAACTTAACTTCTCTTCCCTGAGATGATTACTTAACTTATATTTTACATGAAAATAGTAGATCTCATACTTATTACAACTTCATATCATAGTTCATATTTCACAAGGTTGGTTTCTTCATAAAAGCTTCATGTAATTAATTTCCTTTACCTAAAGTTAGGTTTGAGCATCTTTAACTTAATAAAAATGGAAATAACATCTAAATGGCTCACATATACTTCACGTCGATCATGATGTCTCCTCATTCATGTATACATTTCATAATTTTCTTAACCTAAAATCTTTCATTCTAAGTGTTAAACATATATCTTTACGTAACACTAACTTAGTAAGCTCATATTTCAACTTTCATGTAAAGGGGTTCATAAGCTTACTTCTTAAGGTGGTCTAGCTATTTTATCATCTTATGATCATGCTAATATCTTCATGAAAACATGGTCTCCTAACATGTAACACCAAACTACTAACACTAAACCATTAACACAAAGAAACAACTTACTTACCCTAAAAGCATAGAAATGGTAGTTGTGCAACAAAGTACCCTATTATGTTCCTTGTTTTTCCTCCTTCTTCTTGCAAGCTCCTTTGGAAAATAAAGTCTTAATATTTGAAGTGGGGCTTTGAGGATATTTTTAAAGTTTCTAAAAGTGAATTTTGAAGTTGACAAATAGAGGGCACAAAATAAAGCTTGGTGCTGTGAGTATGGAAGCTAAAATAATGGTGGCAATGTTGGGATTTTTGTGGGGTTAAATTTCTTCTTTTGATTTGTGTTTAAAGTGAGAGAAAAGGAAGTGAAAATGAGAGTGAAAGAGGGAGAGAGTGGCAGATTTCTGAATGGGAGAAGAAGTTTGTGCAAGAAGCTTTAATTGATTGTCTTGTAGCTTACACAAAAGTCAACAATTGCAACTATTGATGATGTAAGTATTAAGGAGTGAATACTCGTGTATAAGAGAAAGTGAATGATGGTTGAAAGATAAGAGCACGGTCCCCCCTCTTCTTCCTATTCAAACCGGTCATGGAGTGTCCTTTGGGGTCATGGAATTGTCTTGTCTCCTTTAATGAAGTTGATCATGTGAAATCTTATGAAAAATTGTCCATATGTAATATAAATAAAGGGGTGATAAGAAAAGTGTCTTATCACTTGATTTTTGATAAGTTATCAATTGATAAATGATTCTAACTTTTAATTGATAAGTCATTTAAGGTGATTGGTTGGTTTATTTATTTATATGTAAGGTTTAGATATGAAGATAAGGGCATGGCCTTATAGGAAATAATTTTAAGATTTTCATCTTGCATTGTTTTGTCCTTTATGATTCGATTCCTATAAAATTGTGAAAATTTCTAAAGTTGAATGAAATTATTCAAATTAAATTATCAATTAGTCACTTAGGGTCAAAATTCCTTAATTGTTTTAAGGTCTTAGGTGAGTTTAGAGCTCGTAGTTCTTTAAGCTCAAGTTTTTAGTTTTTGAATTGGAAAAATTTAATTTGTTTCTAAATGTAAAATTAAGTTCTTAGTTTCGTTAATTCTTGGGAACGTTTGGATAGTACTTTTAATTGAATCATGGGCCCACTAAAAGTAAGGTTTATATTTATCAATTGATAAGTTATTTAGGATGATTGGTTAGTTTATTTATTTATGTGCATAATTCTTATGTATGAAGATAAGGAGATTGTCTTATATGAAATTCTTTTGGAGTTTTTCTATTAAATTGATTTGTAAGTTATGATTTAATTCTTATAAAATTATGAAAATTTTTAGAGTTAAATAAAATTATTCAAATTAAATTCTTAGTTAGCCGCTTAGGGTTACATGTCCTTAATTGTTTAGGGTTTTGGGTTTAGAGTCTATGGTTCTTGTATTCGAGTTTTATTGATAATAGGGTTTCAAATTGGAAAATTAAATTTTTTTTTAAATGTAACCTTGAATTATTAGCTTAGTTTATCCTTAGGATCATTTGGGAAATACTCTTAGTTGAATCATAAGTCTACTAAAAGTAAAGTTTACAATTTATCCATACGTAACATGGCTTATAAGTGAAAATAAAGGAATTGTCTTATATCAAGTTCTGATTTGCTTCTTAAGAATTTAAAAATTTTCTAAAGTTGAATAAAATTTATTCAAATTATATTTTTAATTATTTATTTAAGATCGTAAGTCCTTGATCATCCTACATTTTAGGGTTCGAGTGAGTTTATGTATGTTTTAGAGTTCGAGTGAGATTATGTATATTTTAGGGTTTGTCACCAACTCGAGAATAATTGACTTACACTTAGGAGTTTAAGGATCAATTAGCTTAATTATTTAGGAACATCGCTTTATTAGGCAACATATATATATATATATATATGTATATATAGGATAGATAAAAAAGAGAGAAGGAATTTGCTTAATAATATATTTATATATATACATATTGTAGGGCTACTTATGTACATAAGTAAAATAATTTTTGTAAATTTATTAATTTATTCCTTTAACTAGCTTAGTGTTGTTGTTTATTATTACTTGAAATAGTCCTTAATTTATTTGTTATCAGTTTTATATGATTTCACAAAATTATTGATAATTTTTTTGCATTAAGATAATTTTATAGAGTTTAAAAAAAAATTTATGATTTGATATTTATGGTTTCTATTAAGTTTAGGTTTACATTTTTAAAAGTACATGTATATAGAGATTAGAGTTTTCTTACATGATTAGGGTTTCCAAACTGTATAATAGGGCCTTTCAAGTTCGTTTTGAGTTTCAAGTTCAAAATTTTAGTCGATTTTCATTTTATGTGGTTTTGTCAACTTAGGGAAATGTTTACGATACTCGAGTTTGACACTATGTTTAAAATGTTAAATTTACAGAGTCTACAACTTGCTTCCTCTAGAGGCTAGTAATTAGAGCTTGCATCTCCTTTGTTTCAACTTCGAGATGGTTGATCCTCTACTCTAACTTTATCTTCTATCCAGCTAGCTCCAATGAGTACTTCTTATTGGTTTCACTTTCACTTGCCTTCATTATTAGCTCAGCCTCTAACCTTGAGATTGATGCACTTAACTCCTAGTTACAATGTTCTAAGTCCTTGTTGGCTTCCTTTTACTCCTCCCATTTCTTAAAGAGCTCAACTTTGGTCTTTTGCTCATCCTCCAACTACTTTTTGTGGGCGATAACCTCCTTGGTAATTTCGTAGACTTCGTTTTGCTTCTCTCTCTCCTCTTCCAACACGACCTCTAGAGCTACTTTTTACACATAAGAATAGCAAAGATTTCAGTTAGTCTTGTAAAATTTCTTATAATAATGCTTAGACATAAAATTCACATCTTTGTGGCATTTTCGTATGATAACCACCTTCGTTCGAAGATCGTTTATTACTCCCAGTAGGTCATTATAGTAAGCAACTTAATGCAGCACTTGGTCATGGCATTGCAACGTAAGGACTACACCATGAGCAACTAGAAGAAAGGTTGGAAAAACAATAAAAAATAAAGCAACTTTGAGAAACGACGACTTACTTGATGGTTCAACAAACTAAGGTGGCTTGCTAGCTCGAAGGAGGTATTGAATAGGGGCCCTAACATCATATCTAAGATACTCCACTCAATAGGGGTGAAAGATCCCATTAAGGCTTATAAGTTAAGTATTCGGTTGTGCAATGTTATGTTGCCTTTCCAGACGTCCCACTTAGGCTTATAGGACTTTCCCTTGTACTGCCTAGTGGCTAACTCAATATTACCTCATAAAGATGAGAGTTCTCGGACTCATACAAAATACTCTTATATGAGTTCGGGATGGTGTTCACCCTATAGTACTTCTCTAGAGCTTCTACTTAGGCCTTACCCATCTGGTCCATACAAGGTAGGGGTGACCAGATGGGAATTGATGCGAGATAGACTTGCAGTATGGCCTTAACAGTCTTACCCCTTTTAGGATTATCACACTCAACTTACTCTCTTTAAGGGCCTTCCTCTTATAGCCCTTCGCTTCTTCCCCTACATTGGCCTCCATCCCCCTTCTCCTTGATTTTAGAAGGAGGAGGGAGTTCCACCACCTCTTACTCATTAGTAATGGGGGCGTCCTCCTCCACGATGATGGAGGGCTTAGATGGTAGGTTAGATTTGGATAGTGGTGCTAATTGTGATCCCGTGAGGCAGGATAGATTGCCCTGTCTTTCTAGCCTCCTCTTGAGTTGCCTTCGACTTTATCATGTTGCCTTTTAGATAGGTAGCCTTCCTTTACTCTTTATGCCAAACCAATTCCTCTATGCTTTACTTAGGTAAGGGGGTAGATGACCAACCTTTTACTTACTAAAAAAATAATAAAAAGAAGAAACATAAACACAATATACGTAAATTCAAGCACTTACAAACTTTACCATAACTAGCATGGGTGAGGAAGACTCCTTATTCCTTAGAAGACGAAGAATGAAAGATAGCTTCATACAAGCCTACACTGGCTTGATGGACAAGTCAGTTCATATAGAGGATAGACCTATACCTTCTAAACACTTCTTCATTATGGCTTTTTTTATGTTGGGGAAAAGTTAGGAGCTACGAAGAGTAAAGTACCTCCTTATTGTCTCCTTGACATTGATCTCTTTACCATGCCTTAGAGCCATGAAGGCCTTTATCTCTTATGTAGCCTCGGAATCATTGAGGCTGAGCTTCTTCTGACCATCAGTTTAGCCAACTTAGTCCATTGCATCCAAAAGTTAGCCTCTTGAGGTAACTCCATCCTAAGGAATTGGACTTGCCAATTCTTAACATTAAAGTATAGGCCCCTAAACAGCTTTCTTCCCTGGCAGTTTAAGAGGTGCGTCTACCTATTCAAGTGCTTCCATAAATAGAAATAATTAAAGAGCTTGGGTATAGTTCATACCATTAGATATTTGTACAGTACTTAAAACGCTTTTAGTACTACCTACCTATTGGGAAGGACCTGTAAAGGGCAATACTGATGATACTCAAAGAGTTCCTACTCGAATTGAGTAAAAGGGAAGTGCACCTCATGCTCTAAACTCTTCTTGTAGCCAGAAAATGCCTCTTTGACAGTGGTGGTACCCTTTCTTCTCTTTGTGGAAATCGTACCACCAAATGAGGCATTTTCCTAATAAAAAGGTTAGTTAAAACATAATTTACAATGGTTAGTTTTCTTTTACCTACCTGACTACTTGTACCTTTATTAGTCCTAGGCCTATGAAATAGATCTATGGCCTTTAGCAACTCACCATAAGGATAAACATCTCTAGAGATGGCCCTAATTAGCGTTACCTTATCATGCTCCTTTACTGCCCTCTTTGAACCCTTAGCCTCATCCAACTATGTTAGCGTAAACGAAACTTCTTTGTCCCTCCTTGCAAAAGGAGTATCACTCCTAGTTGCCTTAGAGTTAGAAGTTGTTAAGTTATACTTTAAGGCATTAGAAAGTGTTTCACTTATGTTTGCTTTAGAGTTAATCGACATGTTGTTACAAGGATGTATGAGAAATAAAATCAAAAGGCTTTGTTTGTTGAAGATGTAAGAAGACTCGAGAATTAGAGTATCTAGAAAGTAGAAAGTGGTATGCGTAAGTGTAGAAAATGTTCAAATGATATTCTTTAGGGGTATATATAAGCCTAAGATTTAGGGATGAAAATTGAATATTGTGGGGATCCATAACCCCTAATACGGCATAATGAAGACACATGTTGATGATTTTAATCGAACAAGCACACTTAAATGACAAAATAGCTATGACTACATAGGTGACTACATAGACATGACAACTGTCATGTCACATTAACTGCATCGTGAAAATGCATGTCAAGACAAGAATTTGAAAAGGCTAGCTTGCTTGAGATGCCTTATCGAGGGCCCTTTGGCTTCCCCATCCACTACAGTACTTCAATAATGCCATAGTTTAGCATAGACAAGTTGACCCAGCTCAGCTTTATCAATGCTAGCTCGATCCTTCCTGCCTTAACTATATAGTCCCTCTATAAGATCACCTCCTCTATTAAGTACCTTATTACACAAAGAGGTTGGTACTCTTATTCTCTACCTTAGTACTTAGGTACCTAGCTTAGCCTAAGGAGTGTTTAGCTCTAACCGCCTCACTCAGTCCAATTAAAGGAACATTGATGAGTTTCTAATTGCATATATTTTATTTAGTGATTTTTCATAATTTTTCCCTAATATTGGGTTCATTTTTAGATAATGATATTTAAATGAGTAAAATTTTATTTTCTAGATTTTGAAACAATCTATGCAAGAAAATGAGAAGATAGAAACAAGTTTTACTCAAAACATTGCTAAGATGAGCAAGTTATGAAGGTTCGAAGATCGACATAACCAAATGTTGTAATTGTATCATTTCCAAGCAATTTAGAGCTTATTTTCAAGTATCATAGCCTAGTACATAACCAAATAACATGACTAAAGGACATGACCATGTTTTCGGTTGTGTCATTCCCAATTTAAAAAAAAAAAAAGAAAGAGACAAAACTTGAATCATAGTAAAGCATACGGCTATGGGATACAATCATGTCCCCAATTGTATCATTTCTAGCCAACCTAATTTTTTTTTTTCACTTCTTATATAAAGCCTTGTTAGGGTTTGTTTTAAAGAGAACATTTTGGCACAACTTTTTAAGAGTTTTTCAAGTTAAGAACATTTAAAAGAGTGAGGAGAAGAGAGTACTTCAGGATTTAACCTTTTTATGGATTTTATGATTCTTTCTTCTAATTCTTACTATACTTTGACTTTAGATTATTATCTTATGATGTATAGAGAGTAGATCTTTGGTATCTAAGTCTTGTGAAACCTAAATTTACTCATGTGACATGGTCATTATTTGATTTATTTAATTCCTTAGTCTTTTTTTTATTCAATTATGTGTACTTCATGATTTAGATTATTATTTTAGAAAGTAGTAATCTAGAATTTGATATCTTACAAGAGAATCAAGTGATTTCTTATAAGATCAGATCTAGGCAGAGTTAATGATGATTATTGCAAGGTTCGAGATAATTTGAAAGATCCTTCTAGAATTTTGAATTAAATCATTAAGAATTTATTGTTCAATAATATAATCTTAGGTTATGCTATTGAGAAGAGATTTTAATAAGTAATTTTAAGGTTAGGGTTAATTGGCTTGAGAAAGCGATTAACTTTAATAGATAATTTCCTGATCAAGAAAGATTAAAGAATAAATTATCTTCAATGGAATTCACATATTAGGTATAAGGAAAGTAAAGATCTAGATACGATTTTTTTGAATCTTGAACTAGTTTATACTTTTATGGCTTTCTTATTTAAGTTCTTTAATATTCATTAATTAGTTTTTAATTTAGCAATTACTATAATTAATTTAAATTCTTTAAATTCTCAAACTTGAAATCGTAGATTAGATAATAAAGATCTAATTAGTATTAGTGGTTAAGGTCTTTAAGGGGTTGATATTCGAACTTAATCCGCTTACTAAAAATTTGATAAGGGGCATTTGCCTTTGTATCAAACATAAAGCTTAGATCACCCCATCTGAATCAGGTGAGGTGTGCTTATCTCGTTACTCCATCAAGTATCCTCTCAACTTAAGCTTAGGTTATGCCATGTTCGTTACTTCTCTAAGGACACCAACACTGTAATTTCTTCTCTAGATCACCATGTTGTTACAAAGATAGCCATCTTCTTTAGGAAACCATTCTTCCTCTCTCCTTCCCTCCTTGACAGTAATGAAACTACGCCGCGACCGGGTGAGGTGGGGTATGTTGTGGTGGTGTATGTGTTGTTAGGATATTTTGAGCTTAGGCCCATGTCGACCTACTTGGATTCATTGCTTGGTATGTTTTTCTTTAGATCCAGCCTCCTGTCTAACTAGCCAACCTCAGCCTAGGCCTATTTGATGGCTTATCCAATCATAGCAACCTACATTGACTAGAAGATAGAAGATAAGGCTTGCAAACCAAGTCAATAACCACCCCTCATGAATTAAGACCACGTTAGACTATACAACCCTACTTTTGTTAACATGTGGATGTGCTACCTGTCTACTAGAGGTTCCTCAATTTTCGATAGCCCTTCTCTATAAATACTAAGTCACCTCTCAATATTAAACTACTTAGTTACTATGCGCGCCTAGTGTAAGCCTTGTAATTGGAAATTTAGATTTGTTATGTAAAATTTAAGTGATCTGATAAAGTACTTGATTTACCCTTAATTATAAAACAAAGTTAGAAATATCAGTAAAAGTGACTTCGTAAGTTTAAATTTAGGAAAATAAATAATAAAATAATAGAATATTATAATATTTAATTATAAGTATATTACTCGTTATTTATAAAAAATGTATAAAATGAGTTTCGTTAAGTAACGAGTTGTTAAAGATTAATTATATGTCTACTAAAAATCATAGAATAATATAAATAATATTTAGGAGTATTTACTTGTACTCCATTTGTATTTATGTGTAGATAAAAATACGTGAAATCACTTAAAATATTCAAAAAATGCTAAAAAAAGACCAAATAATTAAAGAAAATTACAAAAAAAAATCAATGAAAAATTAGAAAAAAAAAGGAAAAGGAAGGATTTGTCTAGAATCAGATTGTAGCATATTAGGGTAGAAAGAAAAAAATTTAACCAATGAGAATAAACTAACTAAAAAGTTAAAATGGGAAGAAGATAAGGCAAATATTAACTCAAAATTGAGGAAAAAGTTCCCATGCAGCTCTATAAATGCCTAAACCTATTAGAAGCTCTTTTGGATTGTTTGGAGTGTCAGAAAATTAGAGAGAACTAAAAAAGAGAGAGTTGGGGTTTTTTTTTCTAAAATTAGAAAAAATCTATATAATTAGAGCTTGTAGACCAAATCCGTAACTTATGGTCACTTGGAAGTGAATTGCTACCACCAATACACCCTACCACCACTACCTAGGGTAACCGATAACCTTAGGACCACCACTGGTCACCGAAAGTCCAATAGCTAGGTGAGTCCAATTATAACCCAATTTTTTTTTTAATTTATTAAAACCATCAATTTTATCCTTAAAATTATGAAATTTAGTATTCTGATATTTTTATGCATGTAGATTTAGAAAAAAATATTGGTTTGATTCAATTATATCTAGAAATATATAGTGCTTAAGAAATCGTATAAATTAGAGTATATTTCGATTTAGAAATAAATAGCCTTAGAAGTATAGTTTTAAGCTCAAAATTTTTGTATATACTATTTAGGAGATGTAGAATATTACTATGAAGATCTTTTTTAGATATGAATTTTCAAAAATTTTTAGTAATTTGTAGGCTTTTAAAATATATATATACATAATTAGTGATTTTAGGGTTAATTAACGATTAATTGAATAATTATTGATTTAGTGTATAATTAGGTGTTTTAAGATGTTTATATCTGATGTAGTATGATAATTGTGGCATTTGGAGTATTAGATGTAATTATTATAAGTATTATGTAGTAAATATATGTAATTTTAATAATAAGTGGAATTAGAATTATAATAAATATAAAATATTGGGTTAAAATGTATAATATTATAATAATATTAATATATGATAATTTTGGTAAGAAAATGAAATTTAGGTGAATATATGAAGGATATAAAATTTTTTCACATCGAAAGTAAATTTGGTACATAAATGAGGATTCGAATGTATCATTTAGACTAAAGTATTGATTAAGGACCAAAACTAATATTTAGGATATTCGAGCTTAATGTGATTAATTTTACATTAAGGTTTAGAACACATTTTTAAGATTTATATATAGTATCCATAGTTGAAGAAAAATTAAAACCTAAATCAGAATTGGATCTAGAAATCAATCCTAAAACTAAACTAGAATGAATCGTTAATAAATCATATGTATATATGAAAAATTGAGTTAAATCATAACCTAAATTGTATATATATCAATTGGATATAAATACTAAAAAAGTATTTATATTATAGGAGACACGAAGAGAAATCAACCTATGATAAGTTGAGTGAATGAATCAAGGATTTCAAGTAAGTTGGGTTTAAGACTTTATTGTATTTTAGAGTATTATTTTAAAGTACTCAGAGGCTTAGGATTGTATATAATTGTGATTGTAAGTAGTTATATGCATGTGCTTGTATGTATTTAACTTTGTGTTGAAATCTATCTTGTGTTTAGTGATTGATTTGAATTGACTGATGTGAAATTGTTTAATTACCCTAAATCATACTTGATCATAACCAACCTAAATACCCTTGTTAGACATGCATTGCAACCCTCTAAGGGACAATTAGGATTCTTCAACCAAATATCGATACTGTCGAGAAAGATAGCACTAGATAGCATAATAGTCTTTTTTTCATGCTTAGTTGAACTTAGTAACAGGAGAAGAGGTTGTGGTAAAGATGAGGGAAATGGTTCGAAGGATAGTCATGGGGAGAGTGGTGTTTCTATTGTACATACTTGGGCTTGGATTAAAGTAAGTGAAATTACTCTGATTTCAAAATGGATTAGATCACGTTGTGTGATGACATTTGCTTGTTGTATTGCATATATTTAATTTTTTAATAACCCTATTTGCATTTATTATGCATTCATAAGTCTCCAACCTAATATATTGAGCTATAGTTGTTTATACCCTTATAGATTTTCTTCTTGTAAGTTCTGAATGATATACCGTGGTATAACTATTTGGAGGTCAGTTTCTTTGCAAAGCCATGGGAAGTAACATCAACTGGCTGTATGATCGAGTCTTTTAAATGTCTTGTTAGTACTTTTAGGTTTATAAACCAACATTGTGATATGCAAGTTAATAGACTATCATAGCATGTATAATTTCTTAGGAATTATACGATAATATTAATGTAAATATGTATATATCATTGAAGGTTCTATATTAATTAAGCTGTTTACTTTAAAGCGAGGAGTCATAGACACTTTGTGTAGATTATATCTATGATAGAGATTGTGAGGTCAGTTACTATTATATGTCAGTTTACATAGTGGTGAAGAACACTAGGCTAAACTCAAGAGTGGGGAGATGGATTGAGTTTAAGGATAAATTACAATTGTTTTCCAATATAAACAACTAAATGCAATAATAAGAGTAATCAAAGCAACAATAGAACAATAATAAGTGTGGAAATTAAAAGAGATCAGGATAAAGAAGATTAAGTTCGGATATAACGTGGAGTTTAGACCACCCCTTAGTTTCTATGGACATACAATGCCTCCAACCGAGAACTTCACACCACTTTATTGATTTCTTAATCCAAGCTCCAAGAGCTACATAAACACAAACTTGATTACATAAGTTTCATACTTACAACTGTCAACATAAATCACAATCTCAACTCTCAATACAAAAGCTCAATCTTAAGAATTATTGGTATAGTACTTTTAACTCTTAATACTTGCAACTAATAGCTCGTAAGCACTATACTTCAAATCTCTTTAAATATTAGCAATTTATGGTATAAGAGATAATGAGAATTATAGACAACAAGCATACAAGAAAATGTTGAAATATTGCAACAAAAGATCAGTTCTGTACTGTCCTTGGTTGGGTTATTGAGAATTTATATTATCCCATTCATTTCTTCCCATTACAATGCATTCAATGCTCTAACGGCTAGTTGAATTTGACTTTTCAGCATGCCGATACTTTGAACTGCCGATAAATTGGTAAAAATTATTCTATCAGCAAGTGAACCAGTAAGCCAGTTCTTCTAAGTCAATGAGCTTTTCTTTGTGTTTTCTGAGACTTTATATCGTCAGCTTAACTCTTTCTTGAGCCATCAACTCGGTAGGCTAAATATCACCTGAAAATTCTTTTAACACATAACAAACGAATATTCTTTGCAATATAACTTTAAGATCATTTGATCACCACTTGAAAGGATTAAATTTCTTGTAGAGATAATTGATATATTTAATCATTAAGTAAGGTAATTGAACTTTTTCAATTATCTCAAAACAATCAAATAATACTTAGTTTAATCATCCACTTATTTTTGTTCTCTTTAAAAATAACATGTTTAGATATACACATTTTATTTTGTTTTCATCAAAATCAAATAACGAACCTTAGGTTCAACAATCTCCCCCTTTTTTATGACGACAAAACTCTTATACTTTAAATGCTCTCCCTCAATCTAATACACCCCTCAATCTAATGCTCCCCTCAATTTAATGCTCCCCATAACTTAATTTCAAGATATTTGACAATTGAATAAGATCTAGTGAGTGCTTGCAAAATGAGAGTATATTGATGTGTTAAGGAACTAAGTCTCACTTCTTAATAATTTTACATAAAGAATATATTAAACTTTTAAAGAATCAAGAGATGCCAAAGTTATAGGATCAATGTTATCTTTTGAGTAACTATTATCAATTCGAAATCAAGATATGCCAAAGTTATAAGGTCAATATCATCTTTTGAGTAACTATTATCAATTTGATGTAGTATACGTTTCGACATTCTAACAACTTGAAAATTTCTCCCCCTTTGGCCTCATAAAAAAAAAAGGAGGATCCAAGTAGTAAAGAGGGAAGAGGATTCAAGTCTAAATTTTAGCATAATCCTAACTTAAGCCTTAGGATATGACCCTTACAAAAGTGAAATTAAAAAAGCTTAAAACCATGCCAAATAAAATTTTCATAATGAATTCATCAAAATCAGCCCATACTACATCAAATGTTCAAAAATGTGAGCCAACTATGAGGAGTGTAATAACTCTATGAGATAAATGAACCACAAGTAGTAAACAATATAGATAAACAGCAATAAAAGTCAAGATAATAGAGAAGGCAAGACAATAGAAATTAACAATAGTAGTAGCTAATGGCTAAATTCATAACATGAAAAAAACATAATGAAGAGCATATACAAAATAGATTGGAAGTTATCAATTCATGCAACTTGTAGATCATTATCTTTAAGCTAGAGAAGGAATGAAGCATGATGGGTAGTGATAGTTCATCTAGAAGTTGCTACAGTTCATCAATGTAGCATCTTAATAGTGGATGGGGTGTTGGTAGAGAGAGAAAGTCGTGTGAAGGAGAATAGGAGAGTGTAATTTGAATAAGTGAAGGGATTAATGAGATATTGTGTGGATTTGGAGATGAATGATGAAGAAAAATTATGATTTTGAGAGTTTAGAGATGAAAGATCGAAGAGAGAGAAGGATTCTAGGGTTTGGGGGAAGAGAAAGAAGGGTTTTAGGATAAGGATCGAGGAGAGATGGTGTGATGCAATTTTAAGTTGTGCTTGAAATCTGAATAACCAGCTTGTCGGTATTTGGATGAGATGGCATGCTGGTTAAGAGAACAGAAGCAAAACAAATTGCTTCAGGAGTAGGGTATACTGGCATGCCGATGGTGGGATGGACCAACTTATCGGTTACAAGAATAGAACCGAATATAAATGAAAAACTAGAGCAGTATACTGGCAAGCCGGTGAATTGTATAATTAGCATGCTGATTGTCTACAGAAAAATAGTAGAGACCACTTATTTGAGAAAAGTTACTAATTCAATTTGATTTGTAGAAAATCAAGGAACCTCTTAACACTTCAAACAAGTTTATTTGAGTTTGTTAAGACTTGAAAAACTCAATTTTTAACTAGATAGCCAAGATTTATCCGAATCAAATCCATAGAGTTAAGTAATTCATGATAAAGTGAAAGTGTGCATGTATGAGCAAAACAGGTGCATAAACATTGAGTTTTTGCACACCAACAAGAATTAAATCATTATTTGCTAGAAAGTTTACTATTAATCCATGCAAATGTATGAATGACTAATTTTGAGCAATGAGGCTTAATTTTCTTAAATCAATACTTCAAGTAAGTTTCATCATCATGTTCAAGCATGTTGGAAGGAAAATATCACGAGAAAGATTTGGAAGTCGTAAAATCACCACTTGAAATCATCAAAATCAACCATTAAATACAAATTGAGCTTAATGTCATACATACATACTAAATCAAGTTCATGATAATTTGGCATTCTAAAGAAGTTTCAATGGTGTCTATAGATATAAGGGTAGCATAATTAAGACATATAGCATGCAAATAGACAAAATGATCTTCCCAAACGACAATAAGAGCCTAATTTGAGTCTAAAAGAGTCAAATTTGTACAAAAACAAAAGTAAGCCAACTTAATCATTCAACCATAATCTATGGGCAAAATTAAACATGCGGGAATTAGATTTGAACATGAAAATCGAAACATGGCAAAATTGTGTGCACATGATTATAAGTATTCATGAGAAACTTTACATGTGCACAAAAAGTATGATATTTGCAATTATCCATTCTAAGCAAGATTTATATGTGCATTATGACATGATGAGGGTTTAAGCATACCTTGCAAAGCTAGCAATTGCAAAAACACTAGTTAAATCTCTAAATACTTATTTGAGCTTAAATATGGTTGAAGATATATCACTTATGCATAGCTTCATAATCAAATCAAGCCAAGCATTCAACCATAAAATATTAGCATATTTAAACATATAGGAGTTAACATTTGATATTAAAATTGAGAAATGGTAGATCTGTGCACAAGGAAGCCTAAAGCAAATATAAAGAACTTTAAGTGTACACAAAATATGTTTGTTATTGTATGGAGACTACTTGAATGGATTTCTTAAATCAAATACCATGTTGGAGGCACTTCGAATTTTCTTTGAGCATTCTCCATTTGAGTGTCTTAAGTTACTCCCATTTGAAGTTCCTACAAAAACATGTGATTGCTTCTTTGGTACCCATGAGAGTTTGGGTCCTTTGTGGTTAGTCACAATAATATATCCTTGTCTTTTTGGAACCTAAGCCATTTTACCTTAATGATTCAAATCGGTATTGCGATGCATTGCATACGTATGTGCAATATGTTCATATCTACCAAAATAGTTACAAGTCTTAGTTGTTGCTTTTTCAAAGTGACTTTTATAAGACTTGTAAATATATTCCCTACTATAACTAATTCTAGTTTTATTCAATCCTTATCATTGAGAACCAAGGAGCTTATCTAAATTCTTTTCTCTATTCACTAACTTAGCTATAGTTTGTTTTGAATCATCCAGGCTAGACTTCAAGATAGCATTTTCAATTTAAAGCTCTTCTAACCTATTAACCATTTTATCCTCATTTTTCATGCTATCAACTTTTGTTTCAAGAGAGTTCCACTTTTCTTTCAATTGATCATTTTCCTTAGCCAACTCCACATTCTTAAGATTTAAGGCTTCATTGTTTCTATTTAATTTATCAACTTCTAATCTTAAGTGCTCATTATCCTCCTCTAAACTTTCTTTGACATCATTCACTTTATTATATTCATTTCTAAATAAATCAAATTCACTTGCTATTTCAATCATCATTTGTTTCATCATCTTGTTCTTCTTTTGAGCCTTAATAAATTCCTAAAGTAACTCATCATACATGTTTTTGAGCTTATCAAATAAAGAATTACTAAATGTAGAACATACCTCATTGTCTATTGCCATAAAGCACATTTCTCATTTTGAGTCACTTGAATCACTCTAAGTTGCCATCATAGCCTTTTTTCTTGCTCCTTTCTTGGTTTTCTTAAGATCCGGGCAATATTGTTGAATGAGACTCGGTTTTTGGCAATTTTAGTACTTGATTACTTCCTTCTTCTCCTTCCTTGACAGAGATATGTTTTCATCTTTATTTTTTTTTTAATTTCCAATTAAACTTCATGAATTTCTTAAAATTTCTTGTGATGATTGCCACATCATCATCATCCTCACTTTTATTACTACTAGGGATCTTTTTGGTTGCTTTTAAAGCAATTATTTTCTTCTTGGATTCCCCTCCTTACTTTTTAATCATCTTATGAGTTTTAAGAGTTCCAAGAAGTTGCTCTTTTAGCATTATGTTAAAATCATGAGCTTCCTCAATTGTGGTTCTCTTAGCTTCCCAATCTCTTAGCAAAAACTTAAGAATTTTGGAATTTATTTCAAGGTTAGTAAATGTCTTTCCAAGAACACTCAAAGGATTGATGAATCTATTATGCATCTCATCAATAGTTTCATTTAGATCCATTCTAAAGTTTTTAAATTATCCACATAATAAGCTTATCTTTATGTCCCTTACTCAGCTGGTTTCTTCATATGTACCTTTTAATTATTCCCAAATTTCCTTAGCACTTTTACATGTACAAACTCTATTAAAGTCATTTTCATTAATGGCACAATGCAAGATGTTCATAGCTATTTCATTTAAGTTTAAGAACTTCTAATCATTATCGATGTAATTATCTTCTACTTTGCCTTCTATCTTGAATAGTCCTTTATCTACTACTTGTCATTATAATCTATTTTGTGCTTTTAAGAATATACTCATTTTACATTTCTAATATATATAATTATTTTCGGTTAAGAGTGGTGGTTTATTTATAGCTTGCCCTTCCATAAAGCCTAGTGTATTAAATGCTATGATATTTACTCTAATATGCGGTTAAGCAAGTGGCTAGAGACTAGCTCTAATGTTCTAAGCTAAACTTGAGAAGGGGGGGGGGGGGGGGGTTTGAATTGACTTTAAGGACCAATTGCAATTCTTTTTAGATATAAACAACTAAATGCAATAATAAGAGTAACCAAAGAAACAATAAAACAATAATAAGTGCGGAAATTAAAAGAGATCGCGATAAAGAAGATCAAGTTTGGATATAACGTGGAGTTCGGACTGCCCCTTAGTCTCTGGATACACAATGCCTCTAACCGAGGACTTCATACCACTTTATTGATTTCTCAATCCAAGCTCCAAGAGCTATACAAACACAAACTTGATTACACAAGTTTCATACTTACAACTCTCAACATAAATCACAATCTCAACTCTTAATACAAAAACTCAATCTCAAGAATTATTGGTGTAGTACTTTTAACTTTCAATACTTGCAACTAATAGCTCACAAGCACTACACTTCAAATCTCTTTAAATATTAGCAATTTATGGTACAAGAGACAATGAGAATTATAGATAACAAGAATACAAGAGAATGTTGAAATATTGCAACAAAAGATTAGTTCTTTACTGTCCTTAGTCGGGTTATTGAGCATTTATATTGTCCCATTCATTTCTTCCCATTATAATGCATTCAATGCTCCAATGACTAGTTGAATATGACTTTTTGGCATGCCGGTACTTTGAACTTCCAACAAGCCGGTAAAAATTATTTTACCGGCAAGTGAACTGGTAAGCCGGTTCTTCTAAGTCAGTAAGCTTTTCTTTATGTTTTCCAAGACTTTATATCTTTAGCTTGATTCTTTCTTGAGCCATCAACCCGGTAGGCTAAATATTACTTGAAAATTCTTTTAACATACAACAACTGAATACTCTTTGTAATATAACTTTAAGATCGTTTGATCACCACTTAAAAAGATTAAATTTCTTGTAGAGATAATTGATATATTTAATTATTAAGCAAGCTAATTGAACTTTTTCAATTATCTCAAAATAATCAAATAATACTTAGTTTAATCATCCACTTATTTTTGTTATCTTAAAAAACAACATGTTTAGATATACACATTTTATTTTGTTCTCATCAAAATCAAATAATGAACTCTAGGTTCAATAAGTAGGACTATTATGACTCTACGACATCGAATTGTAACACTTAGCCTACTCTTTGCACTTAAAGTAATCTTTACTCTCTCTAATACCTAGCTTACTCTTTGTACTCAAAGCATTCTTGACTCTCTCAACTTCAAGACACTAACTTTAGTATTAGAGTAGCTATGTTAAACAACACTCTAGCACCCTTTACCATGTTTTCTTTTGTTGGTTAAATAGTTAAGCACAAAGCTCAATCCTCTTGTTACTCTACCAGCAAGATCTTATAAACAGCAAGGGATGTTCACAAAATTTACTCATTGGTTTATATGCTTGAATGAATTCGATATGAACCTAATTTATAAGTTTAGTTATTAGGAAAAATTACACGGGAGGATATCAATGTTTGGTGATAAGTTCAAATATAGGATTAACGTTTTATTAAGTGATTAAAATAAGAGATTCCATTAACTCAGTTATAATGCCATTTAGTTAGTGTGACATGGTCCCTAAGTGCCAAACCTCCCTTAGCAATGGATGGCTAAAGTGGCCACTAAACATGCTAGTTGTTGCTTTTCTTTGTTTCTATTTTTTTTTGATAGATTTTCCTTTTTTTTCTTTTTTTGATCTTGTGTAAAATTTTTCTAATTATATTATAATATATATATATATGTAACATATAATTGAATAATACATATATAACTATTATTATATTATTTTCTATATTTTTTTACTTATTCAAATATTTTTCTTTTATAATAATTTTATATATTTTTTGTTTCAATTTTTTCTTATGTATTTTCATTCAAATTGGAACACAAGGGCCATGTAAGCATTAGTTCGTACTTAACGGCTATGTTTTACTAATTTAACGGTATTATAAGTGTGAGTTAATGAAATCCCTTATTTTAATCATTTAATAAAACGTTGATATTTTATTTGAACTTTTTCAAAACTTTAACCCTTTATTTGAGCTTACTCCCAAACGTTGATACCATCCCTTGTAATTTTTTCCCAATTATTATAATTAACAATTTGAGGGATTAAAATAGTGGGAAATAGAATCACTTACAATACCTCGAAAATATCTACATTATCTATAGTGTTTTGGAAGACAACTCATTTAGACATCAATAACAGCTAACTCGAGTTCTTGTTTGTTAAATTTAATGGAACAATTTCCCAGTACTTTCTCTCTTTACCAGATGAGAATGCCCTTTTTAGTTTGCACATCAATTTGAAGTTCATGATACAGACAGTTATTATAGAATACATCTTTATCTTTGATTATTTCTTTGTGAAGTAACTAGTAAAGAAAACTAATGTGACGATGCTATTAAGAGTAAGGTACCATCTCAAAACTAAATAAAAACACAAATTCAAATATTTTATCATTTCTAAAGATGATTAGAGGAGGAAAACATGGCCACATCACTCGATAGTATATTTTGCTATAGGTTATTTGGCCTCTTGTGCATTTCTCCTTCTAATATAGTCCAATGAAATAATATCATGATTAGTAGGGTGAAAGGATATGCCATAAAAGGATTTTCAATAATTTTTTAACATTTATTGTAAATATTAATGCAGTAATCAATACTTCTAGTTAACTTATAATCTAAGTGGCAGGTGACAATAGTAATATAGATTATGTTAGTAGTCAATAGCCAGTTCTAATGGTTGACTATAACTTAAACTATTTATGAAAAAAAAAAAGAAAAGGAATTTCACTACTAAATAGAAAATCACTATTTCTACATTTTCCATTGATAATTATCTTTTGAATTAATTGCCACTATTAGTCACTGCCAATCTTCTAGGCTTATTTATACTTACTACTAACCACACTCTCTCGACCTTACTATTGACCCTTTTCCCTTACAAAGAGAAACACTCTCATCATAGAGAGCTCTTCCCTATAAAAGGGGCCTTAGAATCTTTCTACCTAATGCAGTATGATCTAGTAAACCAATCTCTTACTTTAATCAAGCTATCTTACATTGTTTTGAAGCTACTTTCCATGTAACATCATTTTTTTCCCCAAATTACCAAGCCAAACCCTAACAATTCCTTCCCTTAAAACCAAACCTACTTGTTACATTACCATGCAAGACCCTACAATCTTCCCTCTAAAACCTGATATGTTTGCCTAAACCTAGACTACCCTGATTGAACCAAATGGCCAACCCCTATACCTACCAGTTAAACCTTAACCTCTTTAATTGAACCAATCACCCATCTACCAAGCCACATTCACCCTCAACATCTATGACCAAGCTTTTTCATAAACTAGTGGTAACCTAATACATTTTAATCCTAAAAGGATAAATGCTTCGTATAAGGGCATATAGATAAGTCTCTAGCTTAATTATTCTCTTCTTACTTTTCAAGACTGTCTTTATAGGTCTAGTATCTATATTTCCTTTCAATCAATTTGTTAATTGCTTGCATAAAGTTCTTAGATAGCTATTTTGAAATATCAGTTTATGTCAACATTATGATTTGGTCTCTAAATTTAAATTGTAACCTTTAGGATCTAGATTACTCTAACTTTGGGTTGTTGTGTTTTTCAATCTTAAGTTTGTACATTGAGTTATTATATCTGATAGTACCTTTCAGTTGTATGAAATTGTTCAAATGAATGGTAATGTTTATGTCTATACAGTTGGAGACATACATTAGCCTATGAAAATCATAAGGGATCGGCCTTGGAATTTCATGGGGAAACTCCTTGTAATGATGTTTAGGAAGCACATCAGGATATATAAGCTATAAGGTTGCATAAGTGCCCTTTTTAAGTTTAGATATATAGTTTAAAATTAGGTCAAATGTTTGATAGTAATGTAGCCAAGCTTAGAGCATATGTTGGAGAAGTGTTAGAAGTTGAGCCAACACATTTGCATGGAGGAGCTCTAAAGGTTTTCCTTCAAGTTAAAGTTAACATTGATTGGAGTTTTCTCTTTAAGATAGTTATTTGGTTGACCATGAGTTTGTGAAGCTCAAATATGAAAAGCTTCTTAACATATGCTTCAAATTTAGGTGGTTAGGCCATTTAGCCATAAGTTGTGATGAAGCTCCTAATCAAAACTAAGGTCGATGGTTCAGAGCTACTTAAATTAGACCATAAGTAGATATGGAAGGTTCCATGAGCAACGCATCCTCGTTGCAATCCTCATAAAAAAAGGTAGCTTTAAGCAAATCCTTCATCTTTGATTATGTTGGTACCTCTACTAACCAACATCTCAATTAGCTAGCACTTTAAGCAATTACAACCTAGCCATTCCAATCCAAACATAAACCTAAGCACTTACATACCACCTCATAAAAGAGCCTCCAACTCAGGCAACACATCTAGATCACCTCAACCCCATACATCACTATCTAATGAACCTATCATGCTACTTCTACCCTAAGCCTATCTAAGCCACTCCTCCTTATCTTACCCTATTCAACCCTAAGACATACAAGAAGAAGTCAAAAGTCTCGCAAAATCCATCCCTTAAGTCAATTGCACTATGCAAAAGAGCATTTGCTTGTCCTAAAATGCCTTACCACCATGATACAATCCTTATGCCCTTTTATTATGGAGTTACTCGACTCACTCCTATCCTCCACAATCATATCTAAGGAAATCATCAACTACTCCCCATCTCGCCTCATCCCAGTTCTTAAGACCTTAACCTTAAAAAGAGCTGCAAAAGATGAAGATTCGGGTCCTTCTAAGAGACATAAACTTAGCAACTCCTACCTCTTGATAGCAGTTTCTCCTAAACCAATAACCAAGAAAGGAAGGAAACCTATGAAAACTTAAACCAAGCTCTTTAAGGATATTGCCTCATTGGTGCACATGGAGTCATCCATGGATTCTCTAGTCAATGTACCAATCTCTTTCTTAGGCCACACAAAAGAAGGCTGTGGTGGTTGGCCTGAAGTAGTCATACGAGAATCGTGATCATCATTAGCTGGAGTTGTCAAGGCTTATGGTCTTACTTGATGGTTTAACATATAGGATATCTCACTTTCAAACACAATCTTAGCATTATGTTTCTTTTGGAATAAAAAAAAAAAAACCAGCCCAATAAGATGCTTTTTATTAGAAGGAAGATGAGATTTGTAAATGAGTTCTACATTCCACTAGAAGGCTTATTTGGTGGCCTAACTTTATGGTAGATAGACGAAGTAGAGGTTGTTGTACACTTTGCAAGCAAAAACCTCATCTACTCTTTAGTTTTTCTATTAAATGGCTCATTATATTCTCATGTCTCATGGATTTATGTGAATCTAGACCATACTATAAGACACCTATTATGGGAAGAATTAGAGTCATTGGATGTTTCTAATGTTGATCCTTGGTTATGCATAGGGGGCTTCAATGATATCTTGTATAATTTTGAAAATGAAGGAGGAAAGTTAAAGTGCAAAACATTAATGGATAGATTTGGGGAGATGATTATGTAAGCCAACCTTAATGACCTTGGGTTTAAGGGACTAAAGTTCACTTAGTCCAACAAATAAGAGGATGGAGAAGTTTTTGAGAAAATCGATAGAGTTTTGGTCTCTTATGATTAGATCACCAAATTACTAAGAACACAAGCACTCCATAGTGAAATGGTAGGGTTGATCATATGGCCTTGGTAATAGACTCATGCTTCTAAGAAAAGAAAGGAAGAAGAAGATTCAAATTTGAGAACATCCAGAACATTATTGAAGGTTGCAATAACACCATCAAGAAGGCATGGAACACTAAGCCAACCAACATTCACTCTTATCCACTCAGGTTCATATTAAACAAATGTAAATGGAAGCTTAAGGAGTAGAGCAAGGAGGCTTTCCTAATAACAAAAAGGAGATCCAAAATGTTTAGGAGGAGCTTTCTAAGATTCAAATGAAGGGATGAACGAGGGTCTAAAATCATGAGAAATCACTTTTAGAAAAACTTAAGGTGCTTTGGAGAAGAGAAGACTTATTTTAGCATCAATGTTCTAGAGTGAATTGGTTGAACAAAGGAGATAGGAACACAAAATTCTTTCATCAATCTTCCCTTATGGGATATTGTAGAAACAAGATTTTGAGATTAGAAAATGCTAAAGGAGCATGGTTAGACGATGAGGATTCTATCATAAGTCAATTCCTTTCTTTGAACCAAAATCTTTTCTAATTTGATGGAACTAGGAGTTAGGCAAATTCTCTAGAAGCCATCCTACCTTTGGTTAATGAGGAGATGAATGCAGCCCTATTAAGTGTTATGTCTCAAGAAGAGACCAAAACAGCTACTTTTCAATTAGGGGGCTCTAAAGGCACCAAGTTTGGATAGTTTTCTAGGTGTTTCTTTTATCAATGTTACTAGCACATTATGGAAATGGTCTAATCTTTCTTCTACTTAGGTATTGTACTTTCTCCCCTTAATCTTACTGAAATTGCCTTAAATCCTAAAGTTTTGTCACCTTAAGAAGTCAATCACTTTCATCCCATAAGTCTTTGTAGCATCATCTTCAAAGTTATTTCTCATATACTAGTTAATTGGCTTAAACATTTTTTACATGAGATAGTCTCCAAAATGTAAAGTTCCTTCATTAAGAGTTAAGTCATTCATGATAACATAATTGTTGCCTACAAAGCATTTCACTTCTTAAGAACCAAAAAATCAAGAAGGAAAACCTATTGTACCCATAGACTTAATATGGACAAATCCTATGATATGGTAGAATGGATTTCCTTTAAGTGGTTTTAAGAAAGTTTGGTTTTTTTGAGACTTAGGTTAGCTAGATCATGACATCTGTTTCATTGGTCACATATAAGATAATGGTAAATGATAACTTGAAGTGCATGTTCACTAATAGGAATATAACTACCGGACCATTAACCTGAGCTTAAGCACAAGGTCTTGAGGGACTAATGAAGCAAATTTTACTATTTTAGCTAACTCTTATCAAAACTAAGCTAGTTCTCACTGCTGACTAACTTTATATGCTGGGCCAAGTAACATTTCATCTTTCAATATTCAAGTACCAACTTGAACTATGCTCTACTAACAATCTGGCCCCTCGAATGTCTACTTAACCATAACTGTACTCACCTTTAGCTCAATAATATTAGTGTTGAGAACACTAACATACATTTACACCTACCTTTTCTCAGAACAACTTAGGGTCTACTTCGTACCTCTACTCGGTGACCTCCATCTTGAATGTATCATTTATCTGTTTATGCTAGAAATGTCTCTAGTGACATATTTCCAAGTATTTAGTCCCATGTGAAAGGATTCTACTACACTAATCATTGATTGCTTTTATTTTTCATTCATACCATTTATTATTCCTTATATATTACTTTTTTTAGGCAATACCCTTTTTGTCTTTTCTATTTTAGGTAAGATGCCCTAACATTTCGGGTCTAAATACCCTTGCAATATGTAGCCGTAATAATCATCACACATTTGATATTTGAATATACTTCCTTTTGTGAGCTTAGTGTTCTTACTTTCCTCTTCTTGCTCTTACCCTAACCCTTAAGTAAGGCTAGGTAATGAGTGACCTCATCAAGCTGCTCATGTATCATATCGAATTGGCTTTGTAAGTCTATGGAGTTTCCTTAGTATGTCCTATCCCCAAAATCATTTGTCGTTTTTCTTGTTTACTTTCATTGTTATTTACATATTTCCCATTTAATTTTCAAGCTTTCTATAAGCTCTCAATATAGTGTGTCATCTTAGCATCAAAGCAGAGGTAAGTTTGGGTAAGTTTTGTTTGAGCTTTCTTATGAGTAGTGTTTGTGGTAGTATGTTGTAGTTGCATAAAAGTTAGTTTTGATTGTTTGACTAAGTAGAAGGTACAGTAGTTTACTATGTTTGTATACTCTATTTTTCCCTCTTTCGAACATACGAAAATAGAGTAAGTTTCAGTTAGGTTTACTGTTCTTTAGAGTAGTTGTTGTGCTTGCGAATTAGTTAAACATTCGTATGGAAGAGTATGTATACTGTTTAGCATGGAGGAATCGTGTTTGTTTTTTCTTAGAATCTAATTTTGTTACCGAGTTTCATTGAAGAGAATGATGGATCTAAGTGTTAATGCTAGTATTGAAGATGACAATAGTGGTGTTGTCTACCATAGACAATAACCCCAAAACACCCCTAGAAGCATAAATGAATGAATTGATGAGACGGCTAACCTCATAACCAATTTGACGATAGCTATTCATGTATTGGTCTTTTGACCTGTTGGGGTTGTGTAAAATACTCCTTAAGTTACTCGACCTATAAGAGGATAGATCCCGACTCAATAAGCTATAAGGTAGAAGAGTAAGAGGATGAGTACGAAGAAGGATTGACTTAAGTGATATGCATGATGAAGGGGACAAAGAGTACAATGAGGAAGAGAAGCGAGCTTAAGTACCTTGAGTTTCCAACCATGTAAAGCTTTAAATTCCTATCTTTAATGGTTCTGGAAACACTGACAACTATCTCAATTAGGAAGAGAAGGTATAGCATATTTTTTATTATTAATAGTATGAAGACTGCGAGAAAGTAGGGATTATTGCTACAGAGTTCTCAAGTTATGTTGCGATGTGGTAGAAGAACTTCTAAACTATAAGGAGATGAGAAGGATATAGGTAAGTTAATACTTGGCCTAACATGAAGAGGATACATAAAAATAGATTCGTATAGGATACTTATATGCAAGATACTTTTGCTCATTTCAAGAGCTGAGACAAGGAAGTTAAACTGTTAATGAGTATGTCTAGGAGTTCTAAATACTCATGATTTGATGTAAAGGAGATAAACCATCAGCCCAAATAATATTCGGATTTCTTATTGGATTAAGAGGCAACATCCAAAATGTTGTGGAGCTTCAACAATTTACTTCATTAGAAGAGACTATAAGAATTGCCTAGTGAATAGAAAGATAGGGGAGGAATAGGTTGAGCCAAGTTCTAATAAGCTATCAATCCAACTAGGCTAACCTGCTTATGGAAATTACCGAACTCACCAAAGTGCCAAGCTGGGTAAATGAACATATGTCAAAGTTGAATAGAAGGGCGAACCAATTGATGGCGACGTGCTGTCAAGAACTTATGGGAAAGGACAAAAATCTAGGAGGAAGATAAGCTGGATCAAGTGCTTTAAGTACTAAAGGTTTGGCACATGGTTACCTAATGTCTAAATTGAAGAACTATGATTATCAAGGGAGATGCCTTGAAGATTGAATTAGACAACACTAACGAAGAACTAGAAGAGGGAAACAAAGTGGAGGAAGAGATTGAGGTTATTGCCAAACTAGTTGAGGAAGATGTGTTTGCTGAAGATCTAGACAAGCTAACTTTGTTTTTTCAATGTACGATGAGTTTGGAGCCTTCTATTGAGGAAGAGTAGAGAGAGAATTTGTTCTACATCACATGCAAGGTGAATGAATAGTTATGTATGCTTATAGTAGATAGTGAAAGTTGTACTAATGTCATGTCTGCCAACCTGGTTAAAAAGCTTATGGTACTAACTAGCTTATACCTAAAACCATATAAGTTACATTGGCTAAATTAGAAGGGAACACTACATGTCACTCAGTAAGTATTGCTGCTGATTACTATTGGAAATTATTCTAATAATTTTTCTTGCAACGTACTACCTATGTATGCATCTCATGTGTTGCTAAGTGGACCTTAGCTTTTTTATTAAAGGGTTATGCATGATAGATTTAGGAAAACTTATATGTTTGAGAAGGATGGAAGGAAGATCACTTTGAACCCTATGATGCCAAGTTAAGTTGGCAAGTTGCAAGCTAAACTTGTTTGAGGATCCAAGAAGACTTTGATTCTTAGTAGTTGAGGTCCAAGAAGCTATTGAGGTCAACATGCCAACTTATCTATTGATTAGACACCTACTAACATTGAAAGAGTAGATTAGGCTACCCTTAAATGTTAAAGAGTTACTAGATTAGTATGTCGACTTGTTTCCTTAGTAGTTGCCTAAGCGATTACCTCCTTTTAGAGGCATTAAACATTGTATTAACTTGATACCAAATATTGCCTTAGCAAACAAACTAGCTTATTAGATAAACCTCAAATAAGTTGCTAAGCTCTAGAGACAAGTCAATGAACTATTGAAAAAAGCATATGTAAGGGAGAGTCTCAGCCCTTGTGTTGTGCCGACGCTCCTTATGTTGAAAAAGGATGGTACCTAGCATATTTGTGTAGACAGTAAAGCCATAAACAAGATCACGATCAAGTTCTAGTATCTTATCCCTAGGTTGGATGACATGTTGGATGAACGGAATGGAGATAAGGTCTTCAATAAAATTGATTTGAAGTTTGACTACCATTAGATTCAGATGAGGTTGGGAGATGAGTGGAAAACTACATTCAAAACTCGGTATAGACTTTTCGAGTAGATGGTTATGCCTTTTAGCCTATCAAATGCCCTGAGTACCTTCATGTGAATGATGAACCATGTACTAAGAACCTTGATTGAGAGGTAAGTTGTGATATACTTTGACGACATCCTTATTTACAATGTTGACCTACTAATTGACTTTGAGCATCTTCATATTGTACTTGATGTACTTCGAGCTGAGAGGTTATTTAGTAATTTGAAGTATTATTTCTACTAGGAGAAGTGGTATTTTTAGGATATGTAGTTGGTGGAGGAGGCTTGTGAGTCGATGATGAGAAAATTCGAGTAATTGTTAAATGATTGACTCCGATCACCTATGCCGAGGCGAAAAGTTTCCATGAATTAGCATCCTTACATCGAAGATTCATTAGAAACTTTAGTGAGATTATTACACCCCTTATTGAGTTGATGAAGAAGAATATTAAGTTTAAGCAAGGCGAGAGAGAGGAGAGAAGTTTCGTTGAAGTAAAGGCAAGATTAACTTCTACACTAGTATCAGCTTTGCCTAACTTTAAGAAAATTTTTAAGCACAAATGTGATATGTTAGGCATTAAAATAGGTGCTACTTTGATATAAGAAGGCTAACTAATTACTTGCTATAGCAAGAAGCTAAGAAGACTTTAGTTGAACTACTCACTGAATGATAAAGAACTCTTAGGCCTTATTTGAGTGCTCCAAATGTGGTAACATTATCTATTGCTGAGAAAGTTTTTCATTTATATAGATCATGAATCCTTGAGATACCTTAGAAGTCAAACCAAGCTATTGAAGTGGTAAGCGTGTTAGGCTGAATTCTTAGAAGGATTCAACTTTGTGGTCCCATACAAGAAAGGAAAAAATAATATAGTTGTCAATGCTCTATTGAGAAGACATGTTCTTCTTACCGAGTTATAGACCAGATTGTTAGGATTTGCGAGTATCAAAGAACAATGTTCTCAGGACCCTCATTTTAGTCTTATATTTAGACAATGTGATGAAGGAAGAACAGCGGGTGACTATTACATGGAAGATGGGTATTTATTCTAGGGAAGCAAGTTATGTATACCAATCTATTCTTTGAGAGAATTACATGTTAGAGAAGCTCATTCTAGTAGACTTTTCGAACAATTTAGGGGAAAGAAAGGCACATAAGTTATTGAGTAGATTGTTCTTTTAGCTGAAGATGAAGCGAGATGTATACCAAATTATTGAAGGTTGTACTACTTGCAGGATTGCTAAATGCTAAGTTGAACATAGGAAAGTGATGCCTTTGCTTATCCCCACTCAACCTTGGACTGAGTTGAGCATAGACTTTGTTCTTAGATTACCGAGAATTGCCCAAGCTAAAGATTCTATGATGGTGATCGTGGATGGATTTAGTACGATGGCATAGTTTGTTCTCTATTCTAAAACTAACGATGCTTTGGCTATTATTTCTCTCTTTTGGTAAGAAATTGTTTGATTACATAGTATGCCTAAAGGTGTAGTCTGGGATAGAGATTTAAAGTTTCTAAGCCATTTTTAGAGAACACTTTAGCATTATATGAGGACTAAATTACTATTCAACACTTCCTATCACCCCCAAACTGATGGCCAAATGGAAGTAGTCAATCACACTTTAGGATCACTACTCCGAGCTGTAGTAAGGACGAATTTGATTGATTGGGATGTTTGTTTGCCTGTGGTGGGATTCACTTACAACTCTATGTACACGACACCACTAAATAAATACCCTTTAAAGTTGTCTATGGCTTTAATCTAAAGTTAACCCTTGACCATGCCCTTATACTCATGTTTGAGTAAGAAGACCCTAACATAAGAGCCTAAGCACAATCATTGTAGTAAATCTATAAGAAGGTTACCCAATAGATTGACCAAGCTACCAAGAGAATGAGAGAAAGGAGTAAAGGAGGGAGATTAGCATAGTTTCAGCCTAAAGATTTAGTGTAGCTATACTTAGGTAAGGAGAGGCTCCAGAACAAAAGAAAGAATAAGTTGTCTGCCTAATCTAAAAGTCCTTTAGAATACTCAAAAATATTATTGACAATGCCTATCAACTAGAATTACCCAATGACTATGGAGTCTTTAATACCTTCAACATTGCTGAACTTAGCTCCTACCAACTTGAGAGAGGATTGAGTGAAGGTTAACCGGATTTGATTCTAAATCCAAATCAACTTGGAGGGTATGATAGGAATCAAACTATCCAACCATTAACCCGAGCATGAGTGTGAGGTCTTGGGAGACTGACAAAGCAGATTCTATTATTTTAGCTAACTCCTACTAGGGTCGAGCTGATCTTTACTCTCGACTAACTCCTTATGCCAGGTTAAGTAACTTCTCATCTCTCAATAGTCGAGTGCTAACTTGAAATATGCTCTATTAATAGTTTGACCCCTCACACATCAGCTTCGCCATAACCGTACCAACCTTCAGCTAAGTAGTATTGGCACTGAGAACCCCAGCATACATCCATACCTATGTCTTCTCAAAACGACCTTGGGTTTGCTTGGTACCTTTGCTCAATGACCTCCATCCTGACCATACCATTTGTTTATTTAGGCTAAAAGTGTCTCTAGTGACCTATTGTTACGTATCTAGTCTCATGTGAAAGGATTCTGTTGCACTAATCATTGATTGCTTTGATTTTTCATTTGTACCATTTATTATTCCTCATACATTACTTCTTTTAGACAATAGTCTTTTTGTCTTTTCCATTTTAGGTAGGATGCCCTTACATTTTGAGTATAAATACCCTTCTAATATGTAACTGCAATAACTATCATACATTTGATATTTGAATATACGTCCTTTGTAAGCTTAGTGTGCTTACTTTCCTCTTCTTGTTCTTATCCTAACCCTTAAACAAAGTTAGGTGATAAGTGACCTCATTGAGTTACTCATGCATCATATCAAGTTGGCTCAATGAGTTTACAAAGTTTTCTTAGTATGTCCTATCCTCAAAATTGTTAATGGTTTTGCTCTTTTACTTTTATTGTTATTCGTACATTTCCCATCTTTGTTTTCAAGCCTTTTACAAGCTTAGACCTATCCTGATACTGTCACCTTTGTTAGTTCTTAGCATAATGTATCATTCACCCATCTAGAGGTCTTAGATAGGGGGATCCCTTATCCCCTTACCTATTCATCCTTGTTGTAGATGTGCTATCACGAAATATAGAAAAAGCAGTTGTTGATGGAAGGCTTCAAGGGATGAAAATTAAGAACAATTGCCCAGCTTTATCTCATCTGTTGTTTGCTAATGACTCTTTGTCTTTTGTGGAAGCATTTGTAAATAATTTGCAATTATTAAAGGTTCTAATTCAAAGCTACTATCAAGCTTTAAACTAAAAAGTCAACTTTCAAAATTCAAGCCCGTTCTTTAGTGAGAATGGCCCATAAGAGTGTATTGAAGAGACTTACAAGCTTTTACAAGTTCTAGTTTCTCACAACCTAAGAAAATATTTAGGGTTACCTACCATTTGGGATAGGAACTAATTGAAAGCATTGAGGACAAAGTCGGGTCAAAATTGAGTAATTGGAAGAGAAGCTTGCTTTCAAATGTAGGAAGGGAGATCCTCATAAAGTCACTACCCAACACTATTCCTACTAACTCAATGAGTTGTCTCAAATTCCCTTTGAAATGGTGCCAAGAATTGGGCTTCATGGTTGTGCAATATTGGTAGGGCCAAAAGGGTAATGAGAAGAAGTACATTGGCTTAGCTAGGATAAAATCACCTTACCAAAGTCAAAAGGTGGATTAGGTTTTAAAGATTTACATGTCTTTAACTCGGCTTTGTTCACCAAGTTAGCATGGAGGATATATAGTCAACTAGATTTTGGGTTCGTATGTTAAAAGGTTTATTCTTCCCTCATTGTTCCTTTTTCCAGTCTTCAAGGGGTTCAGGAGACTCATGGGGTTGGGCTATCACATTACATGGGAATGACCTTTTGAAGGAAGGAGCTTTATGGCATGTGGGAAATGGCTCTAAAATCATACTAGCTATGATAAATGGATTCCTTGACTTCAGAATCACCAACCGTCCTCTGAAGCGAATCTTTTTGACTTTGACTTACTGCTTGCGGATCTCATTAATGAATCATCTAGAAGCTGGACGTCCATTTGCTGCACCAGAAATTTGAGTTCGAATCAGTAAGTGCTATTCTAGCCATTGAAATTCCCTTCCAAGCTATGGTTGATAGGCTGATTTGGCCTTTCGAAAGAATAGAAACATGTACAGTAAGGTCAGCATATAACTTTATTAAATGTTCCAATTACAATAGCACACAAGATCTGCCTCCAAGTTCATTTGAGAAGCCTTTGTGGAATATGGTTTGGCATTGTCCTTTACCTAAGGTTAGACATTTTATTTGGAGAGCTTTGAACAATGGTATTGCCACATAGCAAAAATTGCTTTTGAGAAATGTTGTCAGTGCTCAGTTGAAACCGTTGAACATATGCTTCCAAAGGGCCCTTGGACTAAACTGGTTTGCTTTTCTGCTATTGGCATTAGATTGAATCCTGACGTTTGGCTAACACTTGATAAATGGCTTAAGTCCAGCTTTGGTGTGCTTTTCTATGGTAAAAAGGAAAAGTTGGAGCTGTTTGCCATATTGGGAACCGTTTTATTGTGTATTTGGAAGGCCAGATGCAAACATGTGTAGGAAAATTCTACTCCTAGAGTGTCATTTGTTATCCTAGCTTGTCAGAAGGCGTTGGATGAACTGGGAATTGTCACTAGGCGGCCTTGTTGTTTTCAAGATGAACAGCATAGAAACGCTTTCACTTTGTCTTCTCAACAACAGCCTTTGCACAGCAATCATGCGAACATGACTCACCTATCTCCTTGTGAGGACCTCTCTCTTTGTCATGCAGGTTCGCAAGCTGACGAAGGAACCATCAACATTGCCAGCTGTTCTGTTGCACCCTAGACGATCCGCAGGTCATATTCATCAGCTAGACGATTAACTTTTAGATGCAGCTTGGAGACCCGATGGTCTGTTCCACGCGAGGGGACTCTGAAAATTAACTCAGATGGATCTTTCGACCCTCATTCACATGATGGAGCCTGGGCATTTAATGCGAGGGACTGCCATGGATTTCTACGCGGAGTTGATTCATCACCTTGTATTGGTGACTCGGCAGAGGAGGTAGAAGCTTCGGCTCTATTGGAAGCTTGTAAGTTAGCCAAATTAAAAAATTGGCATTCTGTTATATTCAAAATTGATAGCGCTGTTGTCTTTGAGGCCTTGAAATCTCCAGCTTCGGCACCATGGAAGATCCACGCTTTTATTGGGGACACTTTACCATTGCTGAAAGTTTTTCAATATGCAGAAGTAGCCCTCATCAAGCGATGTGCAAACCAAGCAGCAGATCGGCTCGCTCTCTCTACTAGAAAGAAGATGTGTCCAGCGGATGGAAGATTAATCCCCCATCTTCTCGTGTAGCTGTCCTACTAAATGATGTATCTTGTTTAGCTCTTTCATCACTTGTTGACGAGCTTGCTGATGTACTTGGATCTTTATCAATCTAATATCAATGATTTTAATATCCAAAAATAAATAAATAATAATAATAAATAAACCACACTCTCAATGCTTGAGTTATTAAAAATTTTGTTAAGAGCATCCGTTACAAAACGCATGTAATGATTTGATTTATGCATTGTTTGTTTAATTATTTATTTTCCTTCGCAATAAACAACCTTGAATTTGTTAACTAATTTTCTTTTCAAGCTCTATTTAGGTTATGCTATCCTTTTCCCAGAGAGCTTAACCTTCTTCCGTCACCGGTGAGGTAAAAGTCCTTCCATGGGCTCATGGAGTTCAGAAATATGATATTTTTATGTCCATAATTTCAAATTTCACCTTCAAGATTGATTGTTAAGGTTAGAATGTAAGTAGGTAGGATTAATCAAGAGAACAAGATGAAAAGGAGTAGAAATTATACATTTGATAATTTAAGATAAAAGTGAAAACTATGTAAGTTAACAAGATTGGATGGAAAGTTTTCTGTTTTAAGGTCATTTTATTTCTCAACGAGATGAATCAATTTTGATTCCTCTCTCCTCTAAAGTTATTGTAATGCTTAAGTAAAAAATAATGAATAATTAAGTCAATAAATATTAACGTTTTATTTCAATCACATAACTCAAAAATTGCAACTTTATATTGACAAAGTGTTTAGTACTATAGCCTTATAAATTAGTATCAATCTCTTACACAATTCATATGGGACTTTAGTTAATTAGGGGCCATCACAACCTTTTCCCCTTAAACACGCAATGCCTTTATTGCAAAACCTTGTAATTGGGTTTGATTTTTCTCTCTTTCTGGTATATAATTTAGGTCACCCATTACCTATAAGCCATTTTAAAAGCATACTAGAAGTCACCGTCCTAATGCTACTTCTTGCCTTCCTTGAATTTCATTTCTAAATCAGAGCTAGACCTGAATTGTCCTCCAATTAGTAAGGGGTCGGTTTTGATACCATTTATAATACTTTAGGTAAAAAACAATGAATAACTAATTCAATAAACACTAATATGTTTATTTCAACCATCTGACTTAAATGTTTCAATATTTTATTGATAAGATATTTGTCATCATGTCCTTATAAATTAGTATCAACCTCTCCTATGATTCATATGACATTTTACTTAAACATGAGATATCACAATTATAATATACTAATTGGTAAAAAATAAAAAAAAAAATAAAAGAGCTATTGTATTTCTCTTAAAAATTGAAGAGAAATGGATGGAAATAATTTTAAGGGTATGCAAACACCTAATTTATAGGTTTATTGGTAGGGGATGAAAAAAAAGGATAATATAGTTTATGAAACAATTTGTTTGTTGATTTCTTTTATGTGACGTGAACCAAGTACAGAAAATGGATACCATTTCCTTCTTCTATAATGTGTTTTTTTCCTTACCAAACTTCTACATTCAAATACAAAATGAAAAATCGCTTTTTTGATTTGTTTTGTTTTCTCTCTTCTCCTTTTATTTCTTTTAATTTTCGCTAATTTCATCTCTCCAAAAATGAACAAACACATTATGTGACAGAAAGTTGAACAAAAAAGCGCTCTTATTGAGATTTTGGTAAGAGCGATAAGGATAAATCGATCGTCGCCAGAGTACCAAGGAATTTTGTCGACTATCTTGTTGTTCTCAATCCTCGAAGACCCATAATTGTGCATCAAATGCTATATGCTTTAAAAATAAATATATAAATAAAAGGGGCATTTGTGTCCATCTCATCGATTTTCTGATTTATGGTGATGTCCAATAAAATAGGGACATCAATTTGGAAAGATCAGCACGATATTGGGCTGCTACATGTTGCTAAATCCATAATAGGATGCCTTGATAACTTTCGGTGTTAAGATAGATTTAGGTATCCTTGAGATATCGCATTTTTATAATATAGTATTGGATAAATATTTTAGTCCATTATTTGATTTATGTATTGGTTAAAGTTGGTGGTACAAAAATTTATTGCTAAGTACAATATAAGTATATTTTTGAAATTTAAAAAATAACTGTAAACAAAGTTTCCAAGTCAAAGTACTAAATATTGTCGAATTTGATTTTTCGATTTCTTATTTTTTTTTTAACTTGGCTTATACTAAATTTGATGCCTATTTAATATAGACCCTTGACTAGAAATTAAGGAAAACTCGATTTTTTTATATTTTTGTAAACCTTGAAGTCGCCATCTAGTAGAATCGAGTAAAGGTGATTAAATTATAATCGATTAGGTTTATTTTCAAAATAACCCCTTTTAATATATGAAAAATAATTTATTTACAAAAAAATATTATAAAGGAAAAATAAAAAATTTTCCTATTGTAAGTTGCTTCACAAGTGCGTACGTACTCTTTAGTAAGGATCAAACTTTCCATAATTCATTCTTTGAAAACATTAGTGTGTTGGTTTGTTTCAATTTTTGAAAATTAGTTGGCTTTACATTTTTAATTCATTTATATATTTAACGAAAATTCTAAAAGGGTCCTAAGTTAAGTTTCTCTCTTTTTTTTTTTTTTTTTGTTCTTTTGAAAATTCTAGAAAGAGGATCCTAATTTTAGAAACGGTTGATTAAAATTTTATATAAAAAAAATTTCTAGGTGATAAAACACATTTTCAACGAACCTTTTTATTTAAAAATTTTCCTAAAAGGTTTAACAAAATACTTCCATTAAAAAGGCCCTTTTTAATTCTTATGACAAAACAAATAGATAAAGAAAATAAAGAAAACAAAACTAAATTAAGAAAGGGGTATGCGTATTGCTGGGCTTATATGAATCAAACGAGTCGGATTCGATTTGAATCTTCAAATCCCTATAGCTGAAATTAGGTCGCTAAGAGGAGCTATAGAGTAGTTCAATTCTAGTTAATCCAGCCACCAAAATGAGCTAGAAAGAAGCTTTTTGTCTATTTCAGACTAGATTTAAGGGGCTTAAGAACAATATCGTCAATCATAGTAGTAGTTTAGAGGGGTTTTGAAGTTGGCCGCTAGTGAAGGGTGGTGTTTGGTTTTGGATTTGGACAGCAGCATAGGCATATGTGGTTTGTTATGGCTATGCGTGTTGGGGGACAATGAAGGATGATGGAGCAATCGGAGTTGTACAGTGGATCAAAGTGGAGCTTGAGAAAAAAAGGGGGTTAAGTAATTGTGATGGGATGGTAATGGCGATTTGAGTGGACTATGCTGGTTCAGTCATACATTAACAATGGAACAACTGCTGTTTGTAAAGGATGGTTGAAGACAATTATGTCTATTATCTTCGAATCACATGTTATAGGTATATGACAACTACATTGGTTAAGTCAAAGGTTATTGTTTTGTTAAAGAGTAATTCATCTATGCTTAGGAGGCTATGAATGGCGCTACTATGGTTACTCGGTATGTGATGGTACAGGGTTGTGTAGGAGTGTTCAATGTGTACTGTAGAATAGGTGAGAGAGAGGATGATTTGGTGGGGCTGAGTTGTGAGTTGCTTTTTCTTGGTGTGGTTATGCGTGTATATGTGTTTGATGTCGTACATTGCTACCATTGTGTGCTTTGTACTGGTTGAGTAAGGGAGTAAATATTGGTTGAGCAAAGGAGTAGATCAAAGTAGGTTGTACTACTATGAGTTGGACTGGGCATTTAAGCACATGACAAAGGAGATTGAACATTTGGGGTTGTGATTAGTTGATGACAAAGGAGATCGAACATCTGGGGTTGTGATTAGTTGGTTATGCAAAACAGACAATGCTGGGATTCTGCTTGTCTACTGTTGGATGATTAAGAAAGTTTTGTGTGTGTTTGATTATTAGTTGGGGATTGAAAGGTGAATATATTGTTGTGAATTGTAGCAATGTCATGTATGTGCGTAGATTGGGTTCAATGGTGGCCAGCAATGGGTTGCATGAGAATTTAGTGCTTAGTGATTATGAAAGTGAGGGTATAGTGTTTTATGATGAAGAATTGATTCCCTTTTGTGCTCAATCCTTATTTAGACAACTTAAAAACGAATCTCTTGACTAAATCTGGATTATCACAAATCTCCTTAGATAAAATTCAATCTAGATTTGAATCCTTACAAATCTCCTCTTCATTAGATCTAATAACATCACTTTTAAATTTGTGATTTTCAATAATCATTTAGTTATGATTCTATTAAATCCCAACAACAACAATTCAAACAAATAATTTTCTTCTTCTTTTAGATTGTTTCTCTCAACAAAAAAGTAGAGGATGGAGATGAACCAAGGTCTGTACATGACCCATGCTTATGCACGCGCCAGTTTAGCAACAAAAATTTCCTAAGTACTCATGTGTACCTAAGCATAGAATTTGCTAAGGCCTTTTCAGCCTAAAATGTGACAGGGCATTTAACCCTATCATGAAGCACCCAAACCTTCTTTTTTAAATTAATGAATAAATAAACAATAAGTAAATGGACAAATAAAACCTTAAACCTAGACTTATCCTAAATTTGAAATCTAGATGGATTGAAGCTCATCAATAAATTAATTTGAGCTTGAATGAAGTCCAACAAATTCTATGACCTTAATTTAAGTACCTTAAAAAAATCTATAGCTAAATAAAAATATTTTTATTTATTGTTTTAATTTTTATAAAGGATCCTTTCTTTAGAAAAACCAATGTTAAATTATAGAGGGTAAAAATAGGGCGTCTATAAATGTTACTATGATTTATAAATAATTATTTTTTAAATTTGTTTTAGTCATGAAAATCCTTTTCTAATGCTATACAAATAAACATGGTGTAAGAAGATTATAATGTCTTGTTTCTTTATATTATACTATCCTATTCTCCTTATGTTGTTTAGTTCTACTAATCAAACACTACCTTAAATATGGAAAAATTATTGAAGCAAGTGTTGTCAATTTCACTAAAAGATTAGGAATTGTATACCTCAATACAAATCAAGTGTGAGAGACTTTTGGTGTAAATCTTGTAAATTTCTAGTCTAAATCTTAAATTGGATTCAAGTGTCCTAGATAACTTCATAAGTTAATAAAGGCAAATAAACTAAAGACTTTACTGAATTATAAACTTGAATCTAATATGAATAAGAAAAACCTTAATAGACAATCAAAACACTAATCGCATATAAAATCCTTAAACCTTATATACTTGTAAATACAAGAGATTAAATTTGAACCTAATAAAAACTCTAAAAATAAAACTTTAAGCTTATAAAACATGTAAATTTACCCTAATAGTTATAAAGCCCTAATTGGATAAAATTATCGATAGACGCGTTTGATAGTATAAAATTGTTAACGAACGAGTAGAGATAATTCATAAATATTAAAAAAACATAAAGGTAACAAATGAATTAAATGAATCAACAAGATTACAAATACTATCTTATGATTTCTTATAACTTCATATACGTGTATATATATAAATATATATATATATGGGTGTGTGAATGTATGTGTGTGTTAGTTATATATTAATTTAATTGTTTTGATTTTCTGTTTATATATTATATAGTATACATTAATTCTACATCTTATATTTTCTTCCATAATTACATTATAATTCAAGCTAAATATTACTTAAAAAGTTGGGAAAAAATAAAAAAAAGTCAAAATATTAATTTTCTAAATTTTTCTTCTCTCTTTTTATTCTCTTCTCTTCTTCTTTTTCTTTCCCATTTGTGGCAACATAAGTGTTCCAACAGATTTCCCTGTGTGAACAATTTATAAGACAAAAAGTAAGTCAACCCATCATTTCCTTATTCTTCTTTTATTCTTTTCTTTTCCCTTGTTTTATGCTTGCTAAGTGTTCTCTAGAACATACTTCAACTTTCTCCTTCTTTTCTAAAACTTGAACACAAATTAAGTCACTTTGTTTCTCTACTTTTGAGCTGATAAACCTCCTCCTTCCCTAACCTTCTATTTCCTTTCATTTTCTCCTCTTTCTACTATCATCTATCCATCCTATTTTACAATATAATGTCCCTTCTCCAACACTAATTTTTCCATCAATTTTATGAAAGCATAAGAGGATTTCATTCAAAATTCTCAAGATCAAAAGTAAAAATAACACCTTATTTTATATTAGTTTTTTTTTCCTTATGTCATATAAGTTTTTGTGTATTTTTTTTTTATGTTAATATGTATTTGTTAGTATTGTTGTGTTAGAAATATCTAGTAGGAGCTATATGTGTTTCTACCATCATTTGTCATAAAAATTATAAGTACATATATTTGAATATATGTGTAAATTTTCCTCTTCATAAATATTTATGTATGTATACACTCAAACATATCTCTATATGTATATATATGTTATATATATTTAGTATGTATATATATATACAATTCATTTACGTAAGTAGTATATGTAAATATAAATAATATTAAGTATACTTTGATATACATATGTATGAGAAATATTAAGAAAGAGTATAAATACATATATAAATAAGTAGTAAAATATAGGAGTATATATATGTGCATCTATGTCTATATATTACTCTATTTTTCTAAGGTTTCAATAAATATACATATAGTATAATATAAGTATTACACATGTACATATACTGAAATATATGTATATGTATACCAGTACTTTATTTTATCAAAATAGATTAAAAAATATAAATATATACATATATGTACATATGCTAGACGTGACCTTCTAAATGAGGAATAAGGGCTATTTTACAACATTAATTAATTATAATATTGTATATATTAATATTATAAATTAGTAAAATACAAAAATTGAGTAAATTAAGAAAAATTACAACATCAACCAATAAAAGGCTACCACGTCAGCTTCCCCTAAATTTTCTAATTAAAACTGCAAGTTATAAGAAAATATAAGATAATAATCATAATAAATAAATTAGAAAATTAAAATTATAACAAAAATTAAGATAGTTAATGATTTAGGCTTAAAATAATAAAATAAAATTGTTTTTACAAAATGAACCCAAAAATAAAAATATTTAGAAATATACGAATTTAAAAATTATTTATGCCGTTATTAGAAATTAAGAAAAATCTAATCAATAAAATCATTAAAGAAAAGCTCAAAATAATAAGTAAAGACATTTAGGCCAAAAATAAATAAATTCATAACATTTCATGCCTATAAAAGAAAATACGAGTTCTAATGTCTAAAATGGACGGAGCTACGTGAAATTAGGTAAAAAAACAATAAAAAATGACTATAAGGTTATAAAAATTAGAATTAAAATGAAAAAGTAAGACATGATTAAAGGAAAAGTTGAATTGGGAAATTATGTGGTATAAGTAGAAGACTTAAGTAGATTTTTAGATAAATACTTACATAGAATAATTATTCCACCTATATACTTATTATATTTTATATTTCCTAATTATTTGGTGATCATGATGAGGATACCAATCCCCTTCCTAACTATTATGATCCTTGAGCTCTACTATAGTCGAGTGAGTATTGATGATTCCATCTTTGCATTTGCTTATAGATAGTGACTTTTAAATATTTGTGATGAATTAACTAATGTATAAGGTTTACGATTTACATGTAATTGATATTGATTGGTTACTATGTGAAAATATTTTAAATAGTTATAATAAACTGTTTGTTGCATTTTAGCTAACTATAGGGAATTTGATTGTCTATGATATTATCAATTGGTCGTTCACTAACCAAACTTAATTAGACTTGACTTTATTAAATTAAACTGAATCATACATAAACATGCATTACATTATAATTATTCCGGTTGTTACATCACATGGAGGTAAAGAGAAGCCATACGGGGATTGTTTTATATATATATATATATATATATTAGAATTAAAGTGTTTTAGTATGATGCATTCGTACAATATGACCTTACCTTAGCTCACAAGAATTACTAGGCATTGGAAGCTTTAATTACTTAGCTTAGGGTCAAGTCTAGAGACCTTTGTTTATAGGTGAGTGTGAAATTAAGAAGGCCCACTCATAATCATACTTAGAACTTAGTTTTTAAATTTGAAATTTAGTTGATTGTTTTATCTTGAATATGAAACATGAAGTTTCATTGTTATATGAGTTTATGTATGATACCTGAATTTGATTGATACCATGTATTCTCTAAACCTAACTTTAGAGGATATTAAATTTGAGTTATATACAGTACTTGGTCAATTATATGTATTTTTATGGTATTCTACTTGATCATGCATTTATATGTTTCAAATTAATTATTGAATAACTTGTTTGTCTATATGATTAAGAGATAATTTACTAAACTTTATAACTTACACCCTTATAAGCTTTTGATGTAAGAAGATCTATTTACTGATCTTAACTAAGGCATGTCTGAGGTCAGTTTTGAGACTTTTTAAGAAATGTGTATGCAAAAGAAGAGAGTTGAGTGAATATAGTTAGAATTTCTATGATATTTTATATTATAATATTTAGTAGCAATGTAAAGTAACTCACTTTATTATTGTGACTTTATTATTAGCATTTTGAGACTTAGGGCCCTATAATATTTACATAGTGATGTTATTGTATGAAATCTTATATTATTATATATGCTGTGATATTATATTTACTTGTATAACTCTTGGGCAACTAGTTTCGTAGCAAACTTGTATATCATATAAAAGGTCATCGATTGGAAGGGAAATCATTCTACAATTTTTTATACAGCATACGACAACTTACCACGATCGAGCTGCCCCTCGAGTCATGACATTAAGCTTAATATGTGACCAATAAGACTAAAAAGATGCTTTTAACCTCTAAAACCCTTTACACCTACAACCTATATCGCATACATCTTCCACAACCCTTTGTGCCTATAACCCATATGGTATACATAAAACTTATGTATGGATTAATGAATCCTATTCATAAACATAAGTGCCCATTTCATTAGCTCTATTTTCCTTTTGAAAAGTTTGGCATGGAAACGCTATAGTTTGTTGAGAGTGTTATTCAAATTGAGTGATTAGTTAGCACTTATGTAAGTCAAAGTAGTGGTTGTATTTGATTAATGGAGTTAATAAGGACCTAATTGCATAGATAAAGGCCTATTGTAAGTGCTTTGTATGTATGTATGAATATGTGCATAAAGAGTGTTTTTAAGTGAATAATAATAATAATAATAATAATATGAGTATCTTTTTCTGAATCTTGATTTTCTTCTTCTTCTTAGTAATTTTTTGTTTCCTATGTGAGTACTTAGTAAGTGTATTAAGGGATACGTCAAATAGTATTTTAGAGGGTGCTCTTTGCTTTCCTTTGACAAATGCTATATTCCTTTATAGTTGAGTATCTGTGTTCATAGATAATTCGATTGGAAATATTTTAGCTTCTTTACCAATCTTGATGTGAAGAGTTATGATAATTGGTGTATTTAAGTAAAGGTTATCATTTATTTTTATGATGTTCAAAAGATTGTTAATAATAGTTTCAATATATGGGTGAAAAACCAATTGAGACATAGCAGAACGCATATTATGATGTAAAGAAGAAAGATTATAAGGCTCTATTTTATATTTTTTCAATGTGTAAACTTTACAAACTTTGAGAAAATTTTCTTTCACAACCACATTAAAGGAGGCCTAGGACATTATGGAAAACTACTATAAGGCAATAGAAAAATTAAAAAAGGTATGCTTACAATCTTTGTGAAAGTAGTATGAACTCTTCCAAATGGAAATTAAAGAAATTGTAGGTAAGTTTTGCACAAGGGTTGCTACTCTTACCAATTAAATGAAGGCTAATGGTGAGACTATGATAAATGTGATGGTAATTGATTAAGTTTTCAAATCATAACCCAAAAGTTTGACCATATTATGTTTACAGTTGAAGAAGTTAAGAATCTTGATGTGATGGCAATGGAAAGTTACGAAGTTCATCATAAGTGCATGAATAATGAAAGAATGATAAAAATGCTAATAAAGCATCAGAGTAACCCTTACAAGTGCAGATAACAAGAAAGATGACATCAAATACTGGGAGAAATAAGAAAGGAATAGGTCGAGGAAGGTTCAAAGGAAAAGGAAAAGGTTATAGCCTTAGGGATGTGAACAAGAAGGCACTAGTCATGATTAGATTTAGTAAGATAATGATTCATGAAGGGGAGAACACAAGTCATAGGAAGTAGAAGAAGGTTTAATAAAAGAAACATACAATGTTGTGCATGTAAGAGATATGGTCATTTCGTAAATGAGTGCAAGATTAATAAGGGATATAATCGAGAAGTAGGGAAGGCAACTGAATTTGATTAAGAAGGGAGGTAATGAGTCAAATCATGCCTTGCCTATGGTGACCACTACTCTAGATATTGCAAGTGCCAATTCATGGTACTTAGGCACTAGTTGCTCCAACCAAATGTTAAGGAACAAGGGATGGTTTATACATCTTGATGAAAGTATTAGAAGCAAGGTGAAAAGTACTAATAGTAGCATTATTACAATTGAAGGAGTTGGGTGAATTTTGATTAAGTAAAGGCATTGTAGACATTCTTATATTTTTTATGTGCTTTATGTTTCTAATATGAAAAATAATTTGTTAAGTCTTGGCTAGCTATGTAGAAGGGATATACAATGAGATTATAAGATGAGTGTTTGTATGTAATCGATTGAAAACAAAGAGGATGATTCTAAAGTCTCCATTGTCTATGAATAGGACCTTTAAGATTGATATTTAAATGGCTAAATATCTGTTGATTTTGAATTTTTGGTTATTTTCCTTAGTTTCAATTTATACCAATCCCAACTCATTTAGCATAAGTTACTCAACTAAAATTAAAGAAAAACTTAATTATACAAAACCTTTTGGAAAAATTGGAGTAGCCTCTTGATCAAAGCCAGAAAAAAGTTAGATTAGAACTAATTAGGTGGATTAATGAAATCTTGCTACTAGTCTCATAAATCAATCTTTTAAAATTGAAAAATAAAAGGTTTTAAATTCGGGGGTTATCTAATTAAGCTCTAACGGTTTCATTTTAACCTTCAAAACTTAAATCTTTTTTCTCAAAACATTCAATTAAATCAAAATAATTTAAATTTTAAAGTCAAACAAAAAAATTATTTACAGCAAAAAAAAAAAAAAGAAATGGAAAAAAAAAACTATTTTAGGTTAACCATGAGGTAACTATATGCTTGTTGTTGTTTAGGATCAAGCCATAGTAGTTTATTCTAAAAATTTAATTGTATTGGTTTATTTTATTTTTGAAAACCAAATAGGTTTATATTTTTCAATCCATTTAATTTATTTGAAGAAAAATCCATAAGTAAAATTCCTAAATTTAGGTAAGGTTATTTTTTAAAATTCTAAATGGGCCTTAACTTTTTAAAGGATTTATTATTGTTTTTTTAATCTTAGAAAATCATTTTTTTCCAAGTGAGAACGGTATATATAGATATATTGCATAAATATACATATAAATATAAATGAAAGAAAAAGAAAGTTTGAAGAAGGAGAAAAAAAAATTATTTATGAAAATAAAGATTTATTTTAAGAGAAAAAGGGTAAAATGAGTTTTCTTTAAAAAGAAAAACTAAAGAAACAAAATAAAATAGAATAAGAAAAAGGAAAGAAGGAATAATGAAAAAGAAAATAATAATAAAATCTAAGAAGCAAACCAAGTCAAAGCAAAGATGAGATGCAGAGCATGTTGAAGCTAAGTTTGAATGTAGTTCGTGAATCGTTTCATGGATTAGATTTGGTTTCCAATTGGGTTGCCAAGTAGAAGCATGATCAGTAGCTAAACCAACAATCGAATGGGGTTTTCGATCAGTTTTTCAAAAGGGTAGTTGAAGATTTATGATTTTTCGATTGATGAATGGTGTATTGGTTATAGAGCAATAGTAAAGAGAGGTTGTTTGGTAGTTGTTTGAAATTAGGCAGTTGAAGTAGTAAGAGAGTGGTTGTGTACAAGGCTATATGGTGGTGGTTGTTGGAGAGTCAAGGAGGTGTTAAGTTGAGGTTTATAGGAGTAGTGATTGTCATGATGTGAGTATTTGGAACCTAAGAGTAGTAGCAAGTGTTTTTTCAAATAAAAGTCGAGGGTTTAAGTTGTAGGTGTTGGTCGAGTAGTTAGAAGGCATGGTTAAGGTTAGGAGTGGTTTTTTTTTTAGAACTTAGAGTGCTAGAAACTTTGTAGAGGTGATGGTTTGTATAAAAAGCACCGTAAGCAAGTGATGATCTAAAGAGAGAAAGGGGTGTAATGGCCTAAAGAGTGAACAAGTCTAGGCAAGTGGGTTATGGATATTTTTAATTGAAATTGGATGTTCTTTAGTGGTTCTCAAGCGCTGTTATTTATAGATATAGATTTCAACTCAATTTTAAAGCTTAAGATTAACTTAAACCAAGCATGATCTGAGTTAACATAATGTTCACCCTTATTTGATTCAATCAAATCTCTAATTCGAAGTTATATATGTAAATCATTGAGATATGATGAATCTAAAAAAGCTTTAAGATAATTTTATATCACAACCCAATAAAAAAAAATGAAAATCTAAAGATATTGCAAATGGAATTGATCATATTAGCTACATCGGATTTCTCTCTATATATTATCCAATTTCGATTGGCATTATTAGAGAAGGTAGATACATACATAGCATGTGACTAGGGCATGAAGAAAATGTACATGTTGCGTATATTGTTCAAACCCATGACCTTCAAATAATATGTGCATGCCTTAACTAGCTTAGCGGAGCTTTGTTCTTATTTATTATTACAATCATTTTATTTTTATTTTTTAATCTTTAGGCCAATCCAATTTTAGGCTTTGAAGCCTAAAATTTACTTGGTCTAATTTATTTGTAAAATGATCAAAATATCATTAAGGCCATTAAATAACCGATAACACATATGCACAAATAATTTTTCCACTTGATTTTATTTTGATTAATTTTTAGCTTTAAATTGTCCAATTTTCATAAATTCAAATAATAAATTTAAGCTTAATTGAACTTCTAGTTAAAACTACAACTAGTTTAAATTGACTATACTCCAAACAAAACCTAGTATTTTATTAGAGTTAAAAAATTATCAAACAACATATGCATCTTTGATTATAAAATTGTTTATATAAATTTTTATCTTTCAAAAATTCAAATAACACATATGCACAAAAAATTTAGGCTGATACTTTTCATTTTTCTAATGGTTTTTAATTTTAGATTTTTCTATATTTTTCATTTTTTTATTCTTTTTTATTTTTTCTAATAAACATGATAAAAGATAAATGAAAAGGAAGATAGAAATAGAATGCCTACAATATTAATGCTTAGCAACTACCATAAAAGATGAGAGTTAGCTTTAGCATCTTTGACATGGTAAGTTGAATTTTCTAAGTCTTAGCCACTTATAATATAATAACATAGTGAAGTGATTTCCATCAGTCTAATAACAAACCAAGGTTTGTGAAGGATGCCATATGAGTAGATAACTAAGAAACCCTACTAAGACTCAAGTTACACTAAGGACTTCTGAAGTGTTAAAAAAGGTGTAATCAGATGTGTGTTGACCAATTGATACAAGTATTCTTGGAGGTAACAAATATCTTTTTTTCTTTTGTTTTATAATTTCAACAGGAAAATGCATTTCTATTTGGTGTAAAAAAAAGGTAAATGTATTTGGGTAATGGTTGAAAGGTAAAGTAGCAAAGTGATTAAAGTGATCGGAAATGATGGAGAGGGTAAATGTACCTAATGTGCTTAGGAGCTCAGTTATCACTAGGACTTACTGAGGTAGAATTGAATTGAAATGGGTCCTTCGAGATATTGAAGAAAATTAGAGGGAAATAGTTTACAATCAAACAAGAGTAGCTGACGTGAAGCTATTCAGAGGATGTGATTTAACAATGAACATAATACGACTTGACACCTCACTTGATATGATGCACAAGTTGCTGTTAAGGTCTACTCACCACTAATCCTAGGCTACTCGGCAAGACTAAATAAGAGTGCAAGGAGTATGGACTTAGAGAAGATTGTCTCACAAGAACAGAGTATTCAGTATTAAGATGTAAGTTATCTTCAACTTACAAGAGATAAGGACTATTTATAATAAGTCTCTAAAGTAGTATTACGAATAAAGAAATTATAAGAAAGTATTTACAAAAAGGGGATTCCTAGTACATACGAAAAGGGTAAAAAGGACAATAAACCAAAAAATGGAAAAGTAGTTAAATGTTAAATGAAGTGGACAATTGGGAGTACAACATTAGTGCTGTATAAATATTCTTTGAGCACAATAGGTAGGAAGGGTCAAAATATTGCAGTACTAAAGGGGTCGAGATGAGAGAGATGATGATAAGTTGAGAGAAAACTATACAGCAATTTAAGTGAGTCTCTCATCACTCGGAAAGAGATTCTTAGCAGTAGTTGGTTGGAGTATTCGGCGCAGGGTCCTCAATAAGGGAATGGTTGGCATCATCACTACCGAGTGCATAGATTAATGTATGATGATGTATGGAGCTCAAAGAGTTCAACCACTTTTCTTCAATATATAGTCTCTCGTCATTAGTAGGCTACCAAGAGAGAATTCTTCAGGAGAAGGATTAGAGGCCTTAGAGGTACACTCGAGTAATGGGATCGCTGACTAGCAGTGCATCAGTTTCCTAGGGTTGTTGATGATTTGCCCTCAAATCTTAGCCTTCATCATCATCGAGTACATATGGAGTTAGGTCGGCGACGTTAAATGTGGTAGATACGCCGAAACCTTTGAGTAACTCAATCTTGTAGGCATTATCATTAAGGTGCCTTAAGATCTTATAGGGTCCATCCGTTCTGGGTGATAGTTTGTTTGTTCTCTTGCTAGGGCAGCGTTCTTTGCTAAGATGGATCCAAAGAAGGTCCCTAGGAGCATAAATGATTCATTTTCTTCTGCGGCTTCCTATTTCCTTCTGTCGAGCCACAGTTTTGGTCAATTGCTCAGTAATTCTTTGGTGTAACTTATGAAATTCCTAGGTGCGTTGTAGGTCGGATTGACTCTCCCCTTATGTAGATAGATTGTTAACTAAGTCCAAGGATAGGTTCGAGTTAAGTCCATAAACAATCTTAAATGATGATATTCCAGTAGAACTATGAGTTGAGTGATTGTAGGCAAATTCAATGATGGGTGGTCATAAATCCTAGTCACGAGAGTTCTTTCCAACAATAGCGCACATGAGACTACTGACGGTTCTATTAACTACTTCAGTTTGGCTGTCTATTTGAGGGTGGTAAGATGTACTAAATAAGAACTTAGTGCCAAGTTTCCTCTATAGGGTTTTCTAAAAGAAGCTCATGAATTTCGAATTACGGTCAGATACAATACTTCTTAGCACTCCATGTAGTTGCACAATTTCTTGTAAAAAGAGATTAACGATGAATAAAGCATCATTAATCTTGTGGTAAGGAATGAAGTAGCCCATCTTATAGAATCAATTGACCACCACCATGATCGAATTGTATCTTCTCAGCATGTAAGGAAGGCCGACCATGAAATCTATGCTTATGTCGATCCATAGCCACTCAGGAATTGGCAGGGGCGTATATTCTTCATAGGGCTCTCTCCTCCCTTTACCATACTTACATACTTTTCACCCCTCAAGTATTTGGTGTACATCCCTCATTATCTTAAGCTAGTAAAAATGCTCTTTCAATATCTCAATCGTTCTCTTTTCCCCAAAGTGGCAAGCTAAACCCCCGGCATAAGCTTCTCGAAGCAATAGCTCTCTTGTAGAACCACTCGGTATGTACATCTACTTGCCCTTCATTAAGAACCCCTCAGTCAAGTAGAATCTATCCACAACTCCTCTATCACCGCACTTGGCTACTAAAGGCCCAAAATGTGAGTCATGCTCATATTGATTAGGTAGAGTACCAAATCCAAGCATTTTAGCTTACAACGTCATGATGAGGGTATGATGATGAGAAAGTGCATTAGCCACTGTATTGGTGCTTCCTTTCTTTAACTTGATGACATAGGAAAAGATCTCCAAGAACTCAACCTACTTAATGTGACGCCAAGAAAGCTTCTACTATTCGAAAAGATGCTTGAGAGATCCACGATCAAAATAGATGATGAATTCTCTCAACAATAGGTAATGCTACCAATTATGGAGTGTATGGACAACGGCATAGAACTCCTTGTTGTAGGTTAAGCAATTCAAGGTAGCACCTCGAAGTTTTTTGCTAAAGTATGCAATGGGTCGATGCTCTTGCATAAGTACAGCACCAATGCCGACACTAGACGCTTACATTCAACCTCAAAAACCTTCTCGAAATCTGGTAGGGCAAGTATTAGAGCAGACATTAGCTTATACTTCACATCTTCAAAACTCCTTTGAGCATTTTCTATCGATTTATACTTAATGTTCTTCTTAGTCAATTCAGTCAATGGCATAGTTATGGAGTTGAAGTTTCAAATAAATCTTCGATAGAATGAAGCTAGGCTATGGAAGCTCCTAACTTCGGCTACACTTGTTGGTGTAAGCCACTCATTAATAGCCTTGACCTTTTCCTCATCAACATGAACTCCATTCCCTGAAACGACATATACGAGGAATACAACCTCGCTTTGATAGAATGCACATTTCTTTGGGTTATCAAATAATTTCTCGACACTGAGTATGTTAACCACCATTATCAAATGTTCAATACGAACAAAAAGGTCAACATTGTAGACCAGAATATCGTCAAAATAAACCACAACGCATTTGCCTATCAATACTCGAAGCACATGATTCATGAGTTGCATGAATGTACTTGGCGCATTAGTTAAACCAAATAGCATAACCATCTACTTAAATAGACCATCTCGAGTCTTAAAGGATGTTTTCCATTCATCTCCCAATCTCATTTATATTTATTGATAGCTACTCTTTAGATCTATTTCCAAAAAGATGCATGCACCATGTAACTCATCGAGCATGTCATCTAACCACGGGATTGGGTATTAGTACTTAACAGTAATCTTGTTGATGGTACGACTATCAATGTACATCGTCCATAATCTATCTTTCTTTGGTACTAGCATGGCTAGGATGGCACATGAGGTCATGCTCTCATAGACATATTAGCAATCCACTAACTCATCAACTTGCTTTTTCAACTCAAGTGCTTGTTTAGGATTGAGTTTATAGGTAGGTTGATTTAGTAAGGTTACTCCCAGTTGAAGATTGATGCAATGTTCAATTCTTCTCAAGGGAGGTAATCCTTTTGGTATCTTGGATGGAAATTAATCAGCAAATTCCTGAAGTAGTTGTAGCACTTCAGCAGGTAAGTTCTCAGCCTCTTTAACCTTTAGGAGTCTCTTGCCCAAGAGGAGTACATAGTCCTCATGTTTGACCTTTCATGCAAACTGAGCTTGGGAAATCACTAAGGACTTCCATTGTAGAGATCTTGTAATCTTTTCTTAGGCTTCTTGTACTTCCCTAAGACTCATTAATGTCAATATAACTTTCTTCCTATTCTTTTGAAACATATAGGTATTTCTATATCCATCGTGTAATACCCTTAAGTCAAATAGCTACGGTTAGTCGAGTAATATGTAAGATGTACACATAGGTAGGACGTCACACAGTACCTAGTCCCAGTACCTATCACCAATAGTAATCGGTACTCTGACTTGCTTGGAAATATATAATCCTCCTTTCTTATTTAGCCAGTGAATCTTGTACGGCTTGGGGTGTGAAAGAGTCGGCAATTTCATGACCTTAACTACCCCCTTGCATGATGATGTTAGTATAGCTCCCTCTATCACTGATTACAGCACATAGCTTTCCATTCACTCAGCAATTTATATGAAAGAGGTTTTCTCTCTGCTCATTCTCATTAGCCATAAAAGTACTAAGAGATCGCTGAACAACAAAGTAATACTCAGCATCGTCCTCAGGGGGTATCTCGGCTCCCGAATCTTCCTCAAATTCTTCTAGCATCTGATCAGTTGCCACTTCTTCCTCTCATTCACTCGCACTTTCTACATCAAATTAGGGCTTATCTCCCTTGATGGTCATGACTCGGTGGTTCGAACATTGACTAGTTACGTGTCCATAGCTAAGACACTTAAAACATTTGATTTCTTAGGTTTTTCGTCTTGAGCTTTGACCCTAGTCTCTTCGAATCTTAGGTTTTTCAGTCTTACTCTTACTTTAACCTCCGTTTGGTTGGCTTGGCATGTGACCTCGACGTTCAACCTCAGATTTGTTTGATGCCCTATCACTCCCTACTCTACTTAGCAGGCCATTCCCACCTGGTATCATTGTTCTGTTACTCGGCATTCGACTAACCTAGTTCTGTTGTTGCCTTTCAACTCTCTAAGCTACATGGATGGTTTCATCTAGGGTTGTAAGCTTCTGCAATTCCACGATGTGTCCAAATCTTAGCTCAAAGTCCTGATATGAACCGTGCTATAGTTTGAGTCTTAAGCTTATCAACATTACATCGTATCATGAGCAACTGAAACTCATAGACATAGTCGTCTATAGATTTGTTACCTTGCCGCAAGTCTTAGAGTCATCGAAAAGTGTCTTACTCATAGTGTTCGAGAACGAATCTACTTCTCAAAACTCTCTTCATCTCGTTCCATGTTCAGACTTTGTGTTGGGCATTCAGACAAATATTCTATAGCTTCTTCCACTACATTGCCGCATACTCAGAAAATTCTAATGCGGCCACCCTAATGCGGATAGTATCTTCATAATCGTAGAAGTCAAATCACTTTGCAATCTTCTCTTCCCAATCGAGGTAGTTATCAGCACTACCAGACCCGTTGAAGCTTAGAATTTGTGCTTTAAGATGCTCAGTACCTCTTAGTGCTCTAAACTTACACTCATCCATCCCATCATACTAGTCTTCTTCCTCTTCGTACTCTTCCACTTTGTCCAACTCTAACCTTCTTCTCACAACTCTATTAGCATGTTATAATGGTGCACAATTCACAGGAAAGCCTTCCAGAGCTCGTTCGTTCATCTACCTCTTCAGCCTATCTTTCATTTTTCGACCCTACTCAGTAACTCTTTCATGTAGTTTAACCTTTAAAACCCTGTTTACTGAGATAGTTAAGTTGGCCATAATAATAGTAAGATCTTGGATATGCTCATCAGTAGTACATGGTATTTGTTGGCTAACTCAACAACAACCATGAGCATCACTCTCTATATTATGAATCTCTCCCTATACATTAGGGTTTGACATTCTTAATATAAGCTTCAATAAGGATACTTCACTCAAATGCTTTCTACATACAAATAACTCAAACAGCAGATACATTAGACTAATACTACACAGCTCTCAGTTTCAACCTCAATCCCTGATATCAAGAATATATGGTGTGCTTAGGAGCTTAATTATCACTAAGACTTACCAGGGTAGAATTGAACTGAAATGGGTCTTTCGAGATTTTAAAGGAAATTAGAGGGAAACGGTCTATAATTGAACAAGAGTTGCTGCTGTAAAGCTGCTCGGAGGATGTAACTCACCAACGAACACAACATGACTTTACACCTCACTTGCTATGACGCACAAGTTGATGTCAAGGTCCACCCACCATTAATCTTAAGCTATTCTGCAAGATTAGATAAGAGTGTAGGGGTTTTGGACTTGGAAAGGATTGTCTCATAAGAACAGAGTATTCAATATTAAGATGTAAGCTATCTTTGACTTACAAGAGATAAAAACTATTTATAGTAAGTTCTTAGGATAACATTAAAAATAAAGAAATTATAAGGAAGTATTTACAAAAAGGAGATTCCTAGTACATATGAAAAGGGTAAGAAGGATAAGAAATCAAAAATGGAAAAGTAATTAAATGTTTGATGAGGTGGACAACTGGTAGTGTAGCATTGGTCTTGTATTAATATTCTCTAAGCACAGTAGGCGAGAAGAGTTAAACTGTTGTGGCATTAAAAGGGCTGAGATGAGAGAAATGGTGGCATACTGAGAGAAAACTACTAAGTCATTCAAGTGAGTCTCTCGTCACTAGGCAAAAGATTCTTGGTAGTAGTTGGTTAAAGTATTTGGTATAAGGTCCTCAGTAAGGGAATGGTCGGCATCATCACTACCAAGTGTACAGATCAACGTATGACAATGTAGGGAGCTTAGAGAGTTCAACTACCTTTCTTCGATGTATAGTCTCTCGTTATCATCAGGTTACTAAGAGAGATTTCTTCAAGAGCGAGATTGGAAGCCTCGAAGGTATGTACGAGTAATGGGATCACTGACCGACAATGCATTAACACCTAACATAAATTGTAGAATTTTTGTGAACAAGAAGGAATAGTGTATGAAGTAACAACTCCATATACCCCTTAACATAATGGAGTTGTAGGGTGGAAAAATATAACTGCTCTTAACATGGTAATGACCATGCTTAAGAATAGAATTTGCTTAACATTATTGTAGAAGAAGTGTGGTCTAGTATGAAGCCAAACGTAAGACATTTTAAAGTATTTAGATCTTCATGTTTTAGGTGTATACTTAATGAGAGGAGAAAGAAATTAGTTGATAAAAGTGAGCAAGTTATGTTTTTAGGTTATCATCTTGTAGGAGTTGATTGACTTTATAATTTCATAACTAAAGAGGTAATGATTAGAAGAGATGTTATTTTTTATGAATCTAAATGGTAGAATTGGGTATAAAACCAATAATTCTTATAGAAATACATGTTTTTTGTCAATTGATGTTGGATAATTAGTAACTTCACATGCAATACATGAAGAGGCTCAACTATAGTAGCTATAGAGGTTTGTTTGTAGATGTTTGACCAATAAGTTTTGAATAAGCAAATAAGGAATCTAAATTGATGGCAACTATGGAGGATGAGTTAAGGGCAATAAAGAAAGATGAAGCACAAGTGACTAGACTTGTGGCAAAACATAAGGCTAGATCAGTACCAAAGGGATTCATACAAAATGTTGGATTAGATTGTTAAGAAGTGTTTATGTTAGTGATAAGGGTTGAAACTATCAGATTACTAGTTTCTATTGTAAGCTCTAATGGTTGGTCAATGTGTTAATTAGACATAAAATTTGCCTTCCTCAATAGACGCTTAATGAAAATGTATATGTAAATCAGCCACCTAAGTTTGCAGTTAATGGTAGTGAAGATAAAGTTTATAAACTTAAAAAAGCCCCATATCGTTTAACTAAGCTCCTTGAGCTTGGAATAAGATAATTGACTCCTTCTTGTTGCAATGAGGACTTGAGAAAGTGTGTTAATGATTATAAGGTATATATTAGAAGCACATTAGCTAAGAGTTTATAGATAGTATGTTTGTATGTGGATGGTTTACTTATGATTGGTAGTAGCGAAGCAAAGATCAATGAGTTTAAGAACAAACTAAAGTCAGAATTTGAAATGTCTACTATGGGAACATGCTCCTATTTTCTTAAATTGGAATTTGTAAATGTTACAAAAGGGGTGTTTGTACATCTAAGGAAGTATGTGATTGATATTTTGAAGAGATTTAATATGATTGAGTGTAATCTTACCTTAACACCCATTGATAGTGGCATGAAACTTGAAAAGAACAAGAATGGGAAATTTGTTGATTCGACTTTATATAAGCAAATTGTTGGATTAATGAGATATTTGTACAATACCAGACCTAATGTAGTTCATAGAGTAGGTTTAGTAAGTAGATATATGGATAATCATAAGTCATCAAATTAATGGTAGCTAAAAGGATCATGAGATATGTGAAAGGAACTTTGAATTATAGATTGTTATTTCAAATGATAAAGGCTATAGTAAAGATTAAGCATAGGGTTTTCACACGCTAACTAGTGTGATGATTTACACATATGGAGCACTATTTCAATTTCACAAAACTTCCTTTTCATGATGCTTAAAGAAATAATCAATAGTAGCTCTTTCTTCTTATGGAGCTAAGTATGTAACTACAACATTATATGCTTTTCAAGTAGTTTGGCTAGTATTGAAGTGAAGAAACCTCTAACTTTGATGATTGATAATAAGGTGGCTATTGACTTGCAAAACATCTAGTAGCACATGAAAGAGGCAAACATATAGAAAGAAGATTTCATTTTCTGAAAGATTAAGTAAATCAAGGAAGATAGACCTTACACATTGCATAACTGATGAGCGAATTCAAGATTTCATGACAATACTTTGATGATCAATGGATTTTAGAAATTGAGGAACTTGTTAAGAGTTATGTCATATGAGAATTTCCAAATCTAAATTATGAGGGTACTTTGAGAGAAATTCAGATTGAGCGGTTAGTTGCCAATTATGTTAGTTAAAATAGTGGTTGTATTTAGTTAGTGGAGTTAACAAGGGCATAACTACATATATAAAGGTTTATTGTATAATTGCAGTCATGGTTGTCAAAATCGTGATTCTACTATTTATTTAAATATATAGAATTGTATATAATTATATAAAATTAATAAAATTGTAAACTTATAAAATCATACATCAAAATTCATAATTATACCAAATGTTTATATCTAAATGGTTTTACATCCGTTTTAACTAAGAAAAACATAAGAAAGTCAGAAATTCACAGAATCGTTTAGTTAACATGCAATTTTGCTAATTATGATTGTAGTATGCATGTTTATGTAAACATGTGCATAGAGTGTTCATAAATGAATAATAACACAAGTATACTTTTCTAAATCTTAACTTTCTTCTCTTTCATAAGATTTTTCAATTTCTTATTGGTGTTCATTGAAGTGTATCAGAGGATACATAAGAGAGTATTTTAGAGGGTGCTTCAATGGAGTAAGGTTAAGAGTCATCTAAGAGAGATGTGTACATTACTTTATGTTTGCTTTTCTTTATAGTGGAAATGAGAAGGAAATAGATTTTTTTTTTTCATAAAGAAAATTATGCCCCTTAAAATTGAATTGAATGTATAGACTTACTTGTTATAATATTTTAGGGGAAAGTGCATAAAACCCTCCTAAACTTTGATTTAGGTGCGATTTGACTCTCTAAACTTTTAAAATATGGTTTTTAATCCCTAAACTTTCATAAATTGGTAAATAATTCCATAACTTCCTAAAACTTTAATTTTAATATATAAATATATTCTAAATTTTGATTTCAATGTATAAATATCTCTTAAACTTTGATTTTAGTGTTATTCTCAACCTAAAGGGTTATTTATTAATTTATGAAAGTTTAAAGACTAAAAATTATACTTTGAAAATTAGAGGGAAAAACTTATACCTAAATTAAAGTTTACAAAGGTTTTATGTAATTTTCCTAATATTTTAATATGGCCATATCATGAAACAATCTTCAGTGTTTTTCTAAATTATTTAAATCAAAAGTTTTGGCCTAACAAGCAATTTTTCAAAAATAAAAACTTTTCCCACAAGAGGCCTAAATGCTATAAATAACAACTCAAATGCAGAAGATCATCAAGTCAAATCAGATTTGCATTATGCCACATGAAATTCTAAACACCAAATTTAACTTAATATATAAATATAAAGACCGATAGCGAAACATTCAATAGAATGAACATGGCATGTAAAAATAACTCCAAGACTCGATAACCAAAAGCTAACCTCCTCGTCAAAGCTTTCCCATGCGAAACATCTCTCTTACACCAACTTTTTAGCCCAATGTGGCAACAATTGTACGGTCCAATCTCTATTTAGTTGGAGCTCAATGAAAATTAAACAAATTGAATGCATCGTTTGTGCATGGAAAATCCCGTCTTAAAATGTTTTCCATAGAAAAAATTTTAGAAAATTTGTATTTATAATGAATATCCTAAAAACCTTTTTAGTATTTGAGATCAATTTTATCTAAAATGTAATTTGGTGGGGGGCGGGGGAGGGGTTCTGGTGTGGTGTTTTGGAATAATTACCCATGGTGAATCAAGGGTGGTATAGTCTATTCTCAACGAGGCGGATTTATAATGAGATAATATTTAACAATGTTTGAGTGGTTAATATAATTTTAAAAATAATCAAAATTAAAAATATATAACTAAATTCAATTACGGTTTAATCGAGAATTAGTTTTGTGATCGGTTCAAATAAAACCTCATTGAACTATAAGAATGTATTGGAATTTGACCGCTGAAATATCCCTTTTTGTTACTCCCCCGAGAAGTTTAATAACGGTACCCTAACATTTTAGCTAAAGGCGTTAATTTGCGTCCGTGTGATCATCTTTGCGGTCCATTTGAGGTCGCAAGCTTTTGGGATGCCTCTTGACTTTGACTATATTTTGGTTTATCTCTACGTGACTTTATTTTTAATGACAAATAAAAGCTTCTCATTTCTACCATAATTTAATTTTTAATCCTGTACAACCACTGCATCAATATCATGAGGAAATTTTATTATAATTAAATTATACGTAAAACAATTGCAGGTATATTAACTTACGCTCTATCAAAACCCGTTCGACAACTCACCGATGCATCGTCGGCCCAATGCACATTGGGCTTAGCCCAATTATTCTACTAGATACCCCTTCACTAGGCTATTACATTGAGTTGTGGACCCGGTTATTATTATTTTGAAAATTACATATCATATTATAATCGAGCCGCTGCAGATTGCTAAATTATCCTGCTAATGTTCGTCAATAGATTTATCTACCTAAAATTGTTTAATTTTCTTTTTTTGTTATTTATTTATATTTTTATGTAAACATTTAACATATTGAAAGGTTCTTATGTTTAATTGCAAATATATCCCATTATGCTTGCTTTATGTGTTTTTAGATCCCTTTTCTTTAAAATTAAGTTTTTAAATCCCGATATGTTTCTAAACCTTATTTTACCTTTTTTTTTTCTCTTAGATAAAATAATTAAGAAAATACTAATTATAAACCCCAAAAATTAAGAAAATACAAGTATGATCTTTGTTATTCTTTAAGGAGCAAAAGACACTTATTTTATTTTATTTTATTTTAATTTTTTATGATTTAGGGGATTTAAATTCCCAATTTCAAAGGATAATTAGACATAAAGGACATATATAAAGGTGCAGTTACGATTCACCTACCTATTTTTTTTCTTTTTAAATATATCCATATGTATATATGCCAACTTTTCTTTGTCGCACCTAACGAATAGTAATGTAAATTTTTAGAATATCTCAAATCTTAACAATTTGCAAGATTGTTTACTTTGCAGAGCAACGACAAGCTGATACTGTTTTTCATAGTCAATCCAATAGCACAGATATTTTTATTAATAGTAATTATTTTCTTTTAAGAATAATGTTTATTGTTATAATGCCCAGAAAATTTAATACAAAATGTTTTCCAAATGAGAGGCATTTTGGTCTTTTTAACGGATTACTAAAACACTACTCCTTTTCCTTTCTTCTGGCAATCACCATTCTCTTTAAACCTAAATCTTTCTTAGAAAGAGACTAAACCCTCTCATTTTATATAAAATGTCTTGAGCAGCCTTATAACTAAGTCTAAAGAGGGAAGGAAAGAGGGGATTAAGGTAAAACTTAGACATTTACTTAAAAAAAAAATCATTTTGGAGACTTAAGCAATAACAAGTGAAAGAAGGGATTGATGTAAGATATCAAGTGGTTTCCTCCATTTAAAGTTCATTTAAGCAAAAACCCCATTTTAGATGATGTTAAAGTCGATTTTTCTTCTAATCCAAACATTAAACAAGTATTTAATAATGTATTTAGGTGGTTTGTAATTTAATTCTTAAGCATTTTAAGCATGTGAGCTACTGAAGTAAGTATTCTTCACTTTACATCTTGTTCTTTAGTTTATTATTGGTGTTCTTAAAGTTGATGGTGGGTTTGATGATTAAGAGGGTGTTTGAATTAAAATTTGAGGTTTTGATGGTTTAAAAAGGAGTTTAAGTGATGGGTAATTAAGGATTTCAAGTATATTTTAGGTTGGGTTAAAGATTGGAAGAAAAAAAAAGTTGGTTTTAAATGCTTTTGGAAGGAGTTTGGGGCACTAGTTTTCTACTGGAGGGACATGACCATGTCTTTACTCATATCCAACTAGGAAAAAAAGCAAAAAGCCTTGTGAGTTACACAACTAGACGACACAATTATGTCATCAATCATGTCGAGTAGTAAACCTTAAGTGCTCTTAAAATGTTAATTCATGTATAATATTTAGTTTTTTTCAAGTAAGATTATTTCCAAATTCTTCTCATATAAGTGTTTCACTACCTAAATCTTACCAAAAATCAATCTTTTCTTAGAGTAGCAACCTATAGAAGCTTAGATGGACTTGAACCATAAGATATCATAGCTAATGTTAGTTAAGCATGTTGAGGAGTTGCTTTGATCTTGTTTGAGAGGTTTCAACTTATATGAATACAGCTCGGTTATAAGTGCAGCTAACTAGAGAATTAATCAAAAGTCGACTTGAAGTGTCAATTATTAAGGTAGCTATATTCTTGCTTTGGCTTTGTTTAGCATCTAAGATGGATATAGTGATTCTTTTATTAAGTTTCTTTCTCTCGAATTCCTCTATTCTCTCTTACTGGGTATAGTTTGGTTTTGGTTTAGCTCTAAGTACATGGTGCTTGGTTGTTTACTTATTCTTTTCAAGACTTAGTATGCAAATTGGATTAATTTATATTTGGCTTAATTATACTTGGTTATTGGTTGTGCATGACCTATTTACTCTAAGGGCCTGTGATTGTATATCTTTAGAAGAGCAACTACTGATCATATGTGAGGTTTCCTAATGTATTCGTATATGAGATGACACATCTAGAATTAAAGGATTTATGATCTTTAGACTCGAGACTCGAGCATAAAACACATAAAGGAAAACATATATTTAGGTCTACCTATGTATGTGGACAAAAATTATGGTATAGTGGGATCATCAGTATCCTTTTGTTAGTAGTTGGCCAAAATTAAAGATAATTGATTTACTATTTGCTTTATATTTGGTGTAACTTGTAATATATGTATCTGTGTGACTCGGTCTGGCATTCATATGTGTTTATGTATTATGTGTTGTGCTTTAGCTCATTCTTTTATTTTTACAGCTATAAGTTGATTCAATAAGTTGTGACAAGTATGGGAATTCTTATCTTCAAGTTAGGAAAGAGAGTCGATTAGTTTTGTACGTTGTAGAAGATTAAGATCTTGTTATAGTGACTCACTTAAGTTGATGTATTCATAGAATTGATGTTTTATACTTAATGAGCAGTTGTTATAAGTGATTTTGGATATTGTAGTTGATTTTAGAGCTTTAACATATTCTTGAATAGTAGGGATACACTGAAGGTTATGGTACCCTCTAGGGTCTAAGGGCATTACAGCTTAGGTGTATTAGAGCTTAAGTTGTTTAATCCTTAGTGAACTTAGGTTTAAGGACCTTAGATAAATTTTAGGCTTATAAATCGTGGAAGAGCTTAAGTTTGGGATCACTAAGGAGCTTAATTTAACAAATGCTTGAAGAGCTAAGTTAGTGGAACCTAGAAGCACTTGGGTTGGAAGATCATAAAATAGTTTAAGAGATGGATCATAAGAGGACTTAAGTTAATGGATAACTATCGCCTTAGGGCAACTAATCATAGATATGCTTAGGTTTATTGATCCTAGAAAAGCATAGGTAATTAATTAGAATGGTGTGGTGGAAGCGTAGTGAGCAATTGGGAAAAAAGGGGTAAAACCTTAGATTGGCCTAAACTTAGAGCGAGTAGCTACCTTACCCTTAGCACTTGTAGGTCTAATCTATACATTTCCTTCCTATTTTCTACCTAAGAGTTTGTGATTGCCTACTTGTTCCATTACCTGTTCCTCTTGCCTATTGTTTCCTTTCAATCCTTCTTATTATGTTAGGCTGTAGTATGCCTAGATATAGATTTCTAGAGATGGAAGAAGAAGTAAGATTGAGAATGATAAAATGATAAGTTGAGCTAGTCCCCTTTAGCATGATTGATTAAATCATGAAATTAAGAGTAGACATGAAATAATTAGGGAAACTTAATCAATAAGACTAACTCCTAATAGAGAAGAGAGAAACTTGAGAAACAAATCACAAATTGTAACTTTACAATCGCTTAATTTGTATAAAATGAACGTAACTATTAGAACAATAAACCTAACACTTATGCATGAATTGTACAAACATAAGGCTATTTACCTAACCTTACAGAGTGAATAGTAACACATAAGAATGGAATGTAGAATGTAAAGCTAATTTATGGAATAAGATTTAAAAGACTTGAGAAATCTTAGCATATGTATGCCTATTATGGGTCAGATGGATGAGTCTTTATTTCATGTCATGGCATATTGTGTCAGTTTGTTTTGAGTCAGTAAAGTTTACGTATGATCAATTGGTCTAAGTCGAGTCAATTTGTTAGTAAAGTCAATTATGTATCAACATTGATCAGCCTTATTATATGCATACTTATGTTAAGTTATAGAGACTATAAACATTTTAGTACTAACTAAGAGATATAAGTGATAAAATGGGCATTGAGAAGAATGAGATCACATAGAACCAACAATTCAGCTAAACTTTATTAAATAAGTTAAGAAACACATAAACTATTAGCAATATACATAATCAACTCTAAAATCACTTAACTTGATTTAGGGACAAGCAAAGGAAGTGGTAATAAATGATTTAGGAGTAAAATATACAATTAGAAGATAAGTGTAGAACCGAGGAACCTTTGAAGCTACGTATGATTAGAAATGATTGAAGATTAAATGATGAAGTAAAATTTGATAAGAACCAATCTGGTAGCTTAATATATGTTTAGTGTGACATCTGATTAGATTCTTAGAGGCGAGTGTTGAACATTCTTTTGTGATAGATTGTTTTAGTTAAGATAAAACTTTTGAATGTTTTCTATTATGTTTTGCTTCAATGTGAGGTGTTAATTTAGTGCTAGACTTAGTGTTTTGGTCTGATCTAAGAATTGCTTTCTTTTAGGATATGGAATTCTTTCAATTAATAGTATATACATGGTGGAATTCATTAATTACCTTCAAGATATAGACTCTTTTAAGAGATCATGAGGATTAATGATTGGCATCTTTTGTTATTGGGAATGATTTTGATCTTTCATAATATGAGGTTTGTATTGTAGACATTACCCGATAATCACATTGTTGTCATATGTAATGATTTTGTAGCATAGTGGAAGGATGGAATTAATGAGTTAAAGTATAGCACATTAATATTATGGTCACAAAAACCATGAATGAGAATTCAAAGGTTGGGATATTGATAAAAATGAAATGGATTGATTGATCTAGTAATGAGGAAGTGACTACCTTGCCACTTAGGAGATGAATCAATAGTTATGTAAAGAATAGCTAAGTGAATAGTTCCAAAGAGAACACGACTTAGGAGTTTGGAAAAGAAATGAGAAGAAAATAATCAATCATTTTATGAATTGGGTGACTTTCGAGGATAAAAGTCTTTTAAGAGGGGTAAAATGTAATGCCTAAGAAAATTTAACGTAAAATGTTTTCAAAATTAGGGGTATTTTGGTCTTTTCATTAGATTACTAAAACCTTACCCCCTTTCTATTAGTAGCCACCATTCCCCCCTAAACCGAAGTCTTTCCTAAAAATAGACTAAATCTTATCATTTTATGTAGAAAGGCTTGAGAAACCCCGTAACAAATATGTTTTATTGTACCCAAAATGAATTTTCCTTAAGTAAATGTCTAAGTACCCAAATTAAAGTCTTCACTTTACTTTTTGTTCTTTCGTTTATTATTTGTTTTCTTAAAGTTAATTGTTAGTTTGATGACTAAGTGGGTGTTTGAATTAAAATTTCTAGTTTTGATGGTTTAAAAGTTGGTTTTGAATACTTTTTGAAGGAATTTATGGAATTAGTTTTTTGCTGGATGAACATAGCTATGTCCCAACCCATGTTTAACTATGAAAGAAAAGGTTAGTGAGTTACACAACTAGACGACACAATTGTATCACCGGTCATGTTGAGTGGTGAACTCCAAGTGTTCTTTTCTTAAGAATTCTTAACCAAACCTTTTCTTAATCTTAAAATATGGTTCTAACCAACTTTCTTTTTATTTAAAAAAAAAAAATTATCCAACTTTTGCAAGATGGTCGAATTTTGACACAACTAAGCGACATGATCATGTTTTGTCAACCATGTTAACCTAGAACTTTATGTGAAACCTATTTTCTTATTGTTCTTCTTAACCAAATTTAATAAAACATACCCTTAATATTTGATTCTAACTAACTCTCTTTTGTAAAATAGCCGGATTTTGACACAACCAAGCAACAGGGTCATGTCACTAACCATGTCAAGTTAGGACCTTTTTGGGAAACTTGAATTTCTTGTTTCTCTTAGCCAAACTCAATCAAACTTTTTCCTAGCATTAATATTACAACCCATTTAGCCTTCTTCTATAAAAGTTCTAACCTTTACTTAAATTTTCATGCTCTTTAAGCTTAATTTAACATTTTGACTAATTTTAAACACTTTTTACTTCCAAGTGACATTTTAACCAATTTTAATGAACTATTACCCCTTTTGACGAATATAGTATAATATTTACTATCTTTTAAGTTCAATTCTTTCTAAATCCTTCTTGTATAAGTGTTTTACTACCCATTAAACATCAATCTTTTCTTAAAGTAGCAACATATAGAAGCTTAGATGAACTTGAACCCTAAGATGCAATAGTTATTATTAAGTAAGCATATTGACGAGTTGCTTTGAACATGTTTGGGAGGTTTCAACCTATATGGACATGAATTAGTTATAAGGGGAGCTAAGTGGAGAAAGTATATTTATATCCACCTATGTATGTAGATAAACATCATGATGTAATGGGATCATAAGTACTGTTTTGTTGATTGTTGATCTAAATTAAAGATAATTAATTTATTGTTTACTTTATGTTTAGTGTAACTTGCATTATATGCATGTATGTGACTTGATTTGGCATCCGTATGTATCTGTAGATCATGTGTTAGGCTCCAACTCATTTTCTTATTTTTATAACTATAGGTTGATTCGATAATTTATGATAAGTATGAGAATTGCTATCTTCGAGTTAGGAAAGATATGGAAGATCAAGATCTAGTTGTTGAGTTTGTTTATGGTTGGAGCAACTCATCAATGAGTCACTTGAATTGATGTATTTAGAGAATTGATATTTTATACTTAATAAGTAGTTTGATATAAGTGATTTTGGAGATTGTAAGTGGTTTTAAAGCCTTAACATATTCTTAAATAGCAAAAACATGTTGTAGGTTGTGGTGCCCTCAAGGTCTTAGGGCGTTACAATCGTTGACTTCATGGTTATCAAATTTTATACTTTTCCCTATCTTTTTGTATAAGGTTTTATTTGAAAGCACTACATAGTAAAACATAAACCTATATCTAAGGCTGGTTAAACATAGTCCAAAACAGCAGTGTAAATGAAACAAACTAATGTATAAGCTTACAAAAGTTCAATTTTATATTTATTTAACTGCAATTTAATAATAATTGAATTAACCTCAACTAACTTGAAAATCTAATCAAACTTGAGATGGATTTAAATGATAATCAATTAAGAAATTGGTATTATACACTAATTCAGAAGAGAGAGTGAGAGAGAGAAATTAATGTAGACAAAAAGATTTTGAAAAAAAAAATCTACATATGATTTTTCTTAACTTTTATAGAAATAGATCTATTTTCTTATCTTTAGTTAGATAGGTATCTTATTTTTAAGATATATCAAATCTTTTATATTTTAGGTTAAATAAGATTTAATGTACAAGAATGTTAGGTCTTATTTAACTTATAAATAGACAAAGCTTGTACTCACTTTATAATAGAACAACTTCACATTAAACAAAATTATTTTTTGAAAGGGTGTGATACTAGTGTAAAGCCATCCTTTTTCTCATTGAAAGTGTAAGACCATCAAAATTAGTTTGTGTAGTGTGAGATCACATAAATTATCAATAGCATGAGGCTGTCATCAAAATTTACTAGTGTGAGACTACTAGATTTATTTTTCTAAATTCAACATTTCTTTCATTAGTAAAAAACATATTTTATTTATTTTATACTGATTTCTTATCTTCTTATTATAATTATTGTTTAGAATAGTCTTTTTTTTTCATTGATTTCCATGCTTTCCATAATTTTCTATTCTTCTATAGTTTTCTTCTATTGTTATCTTGTATCGAATTTGGCATCAAATCTTACTCTTAGGTTTCTTCTTAAAGCTTAGATTTGGTGTTCATTCTTGGATAAGGAAAAAAGAAAAAAAAATTTGAAATATGAAAAACTTGTAGTGGTATAACTTTTGGAGGACACTTAACCGATAAAACTTATATTATTAAGATGCTTAAGCAACTAAACTCTAACTTAGACAAATTAAGTACTATGGCATACAATTTTAGTTGCCAACTTGTATACATCGACCAATGTTTTGATTAATTAGGAATTCCTAAATTGTCTATTAAGCCAAAAAAACATGTCAAAAAACTATAGTCTTACATTTTTTTTAAGATCTTGGTATAGTGCACAATTCCTCTAAAATTGAACTATATCATGAAAATACCTAGCATAATGTAGATAGGAGGAAGAAGTCTATGAATCATTTGATTATGTTCCTAAAATGAATCTTATGAGGAACTAGATGAAGAGGTTTGTAAATCTTTTGTTCATATTCTGGAGAAAATCGCTAAGATTATTCAATTTCTTTTGATATCTTACTCCTAAAGCTCTATTGAGTTGGTTCCCATTCAAATTAAAGAAAGGTTTGTAGAAATTGAAAAGAAAATTAATCTAAATAATGAATTATACGGGTTTGATGCAGAAGTTTGTTATAGAAATTTGAAATATCTAGAGGAAGATATAATGGTTTTGAATAGAAAAAGTAAGAGATATTGTTAGCAATGTCAAAGATTGGAACAACAACATAAGAGTAAACAAATGTTGAATTTGTAACTATTTATTGGAGTTGAAAATTTTCATACCAAGGAATGTAGATGGGAAGTATGAAGAGTTACTTGATCATGAATTTAATATTGGTTTTACAAATTGTTGATTAATCCAGGAGGATTCATAGGAAATCATAGAGACTCAAAGATAAATCTTTTTAAGTGAGGAAATGATGTGAACAATGTAGATATGATTTTCTTATCTGTTATATAAATAGATTCATTTTCTTATCTTAGTTAGATAGGTATTTTACTCTAACGGTATTAAATATTTCATTTTTTCAACTTAATGAAGATTTAGTATCCTAAAATGCTATGTCATATTATACTTAGGTGAAACTTGTAATTACTTGATAATAGAGTGACTTTTGTGAAACCTTAATCTTCGACTTGCTTACTCGAGACTTAAAGTGGTAACTATACCTTAATTGTTTGATATCAACGAAAATTAAGACATTTGGAACAATTTAAGGTTTTTAGACAATTTTGTTTGAATTGAATCAAATTCTAATATAAGGTCATAAAAGTTAGGCAAAAAATTTTACGAAAGTCAATTTCTAAAAAAAGAATATATATGATATTCAATTTTGATAAAATGTATTTTTATCATGTACATTTGGTAATTATCAGTAACTCAAAATTAAAGTTTCGAATGACTACAAAACCTTAGATATAAATTATGTAACATATAGTAACAATTTTAGGAGCCAAATAACATTTGATGTAACTATATAACTATGCTATACGCATAAAGTATTCCTAATATGTAAATATATTACTAAGTATACTTAAATGATTACTAAAATTTACATTAAATTCATAAAAAGGTTACAAAAAAATGCCAAATACACTTAATTTCTATGGAAATAGACATGGCACACTTCTAGAGTTATGGAAAATTGTATTTACTAACTATCCAAAAAGATCCTTGGACAACTCAATTCCATTACCACCAACTAGCACTCTACAAAAGGAAGATAGGCCTTACATTTAATGATTTTTGACATATTAGGAACTAGGAAACATACTCTAGAATTAAGGATTTCTAATTTTAAAAAATTATAAAAAATCAGGGAAATATAGGTGAATATGGGGTTCCTACATGAAATGAAGACTTGATAAGGTGTGACTTAGAACTTAGATAATTCAGGGTGAGAGAGGAACTACTGACAAACATAGGTGGCTTGAGAGTGGCTAGAGCACTATGCGTTAATGAGTGTAACTTTTGTATCTGATTTTCAATTAATTCTAAAATATCAAATCAATTTAGAAAATTATAAAATTTGGTATCCTTAGGTTATTTTACCTGTACTTTCATGTCATAATTTTATTTTCTTGAAATAACAATGATTTAGGGTACTTGCTTAAGAATGTATCCGGCTTTAATGAATTTTCACTTAATTTTTCAAATGATGTTTCAGGTTGAAAAATTTTATGTAACACTTTTATAATATATACTAAATTGTGGTATCAAGAATTTTTTAAAAATATTATGTTTGCTATTTATTGTTTGTTTTTTAGTATTTGTTGGTAATTTCAGTGATTATGCTAAATTAATAGACTTTAAAGTAATTTTTTTACAGAACCAACTTGATATAATTTTTGAATTTTAGTATTATCAAAATAAATAATATACTCGGATTTTGGTAAAAAGTATAATCATCTCCCTATTTTTAGCTATTTATTAATAAAAATAGAGCTAAAAAAGGTATTATGGAGTATATTTTATAATACACTATATTAGTTTTTTTTTTTTAAGACTAGAATACAATCACTATTATTTTCTAATTATAATACATTTTTCACAATTTGATGGAGTACAAACATTAACTATTACATATTTTCTCATTAATTGTATATATTTTGCCAAATACTATAATATTAGATAAATTGGTATAATTGACAATGTAGCATGCATGAGTTCTAGCAACTGTGATACTTCAATAATGTCTTACTAGTCATAGTTTGGTTTAGTAAAAAGTGGGAGTAATATGAGTAGACATGATTTTCTAGGTGAATTAGAAGCTAAATCAAATCCTAAATAAGAAACTGCAAATACTTTTAAGTGTTTTTGTGAAAGTGGAACTTAGATGATTGAGCTAGGTATAAAATTGAAGATTTTAGTTGATAGATTGAAGATATAAGTTAACTAGTATCTAATTAAAAATTTTAAAGTTGGCCTAAATCAGAGACTAATTCAGAAGCTAAATATAAGTAAAATCAGAGACTAAGTCAGAAATAGCCTAAAGTGAAATAATAACCAATAAGTGAATATTAAGTTGAAATATATATACACATGAGCTATAATTGATCTTAAAAGTATTTACTCTAGCTAGGTGAAATTGCGGACGAAGGAAATCACTTTAACGAGTAAGTTTCGAAACGTTCCACTAGCTAGGTAAGGGGATATTTATGTATGCTTGCATAATCCTATGTCTACTCTTAACTCTGCATACTTGGTGATGCTTTAGCTCAGTTAAACTTGGCTGTAAGTTTGTTGTGTTATTTGATGAATCATGTGGAGTTACCTTTGATAACTATTGTTGATTGAATGGTGATTTGATACCGAACTCTATTGCTATGATTGTGTTAATAAGTTCTTAGGTGACATTTACTGGGGATTTGTACTAACTTGGGAAAGAATCTAACGACAAACCCTACCTTCTATGGTATTCACTTAAGTGAACTCAATATTGAGGCCTTAAAACCGACAAAGATACTAAATAAAGGTAAGGAAATAAATGAATACTAAGTTTGCTTGGATTTGCTGGGTATTGCTTAGTGTGTGATTTAGTATATTTGAGTCATGACGTGAAAAGGACCCACGGGTCAATTTTTTATAAAACTGAGCTTTAAAGAACATTAGGCTAATACTCAAGAAGGGGTGAATTGAGTATTAATGATAACTTTTGATCTTCTTTTTGAAATTAAGCACTAAATGCCACAATGAGTATAATCAAGATAATGATAAAATCATAACAAGTGTCGAAATTAAAAGAGATATGATAAGAGAAGATCAAGTTGTGATTTAATGTGACGTTTGGACAACCCCTTACTCTCTACGGATAGTAATGCCTCTAACTAAGAACTTCATATCATTTATATTAATCACAAACTGCAATGCTCAATGAAGAGAGTACACTACTTCACAATCATATAACTACTCAATTTACACTTTAAACATACTTTTCTATCTTTCTAATGTAGTGCTTTAGTATATATGCTTGCAAGTAAGAAAAACTCTGGCACTACACTCTCAATTTACCCTCTTTAATGAATAGCAAGATAAAGAGCAATGACAAGAGTACAAGAATGCGAATGATAACAAATTGCAGTAGAATATTAGTTCTTCTTACATCTTTGACAAGTAGTTGATGTATTTATAGCCTTGGCTAATTCTTACCTGGTATCTTTCATTTAATGAACTCCAATGGCTACTCTCTAGTGATGGCATCTTGACTCCACCTTCACAGGCATTCGAATGCTCACCTTACAGTTTGCCCTTCACAACATGGTATTTGGACACTAACACCTATGGTGTCTAGACATTAGCCCTTTGTTTTGTAACTGTCCAAAATAGAGCAAGTAGCATAATATCTTCACTTATGTCTTCATATGAAGGTACTTCAACTTTACCTGTTCTCATGAATCAAACATGCAATACAATTCCAAACAAGGTATTTTTATGTAAATATGATATCATAATTTTGACCTAACAAATTAGAGCATTTAAAGGGTTAATTGAACTATGGGTATTTCATAAATTAAAGATCAATTCCAAACAACTCAATATTAGCGCATCATTTACAATAGATATTCACTTTGGTTTTGTTCTTATCATAACCAAATAAAGAATTCTTGATTCAATAATCTCTCCCTTTTTGATGAGGACAAAACTTTACATACTAAAAGCTCCCCTTTAATCAAGCATTAGGTTTTAAAAGAATTTTCAACTATGAGATCAAATAATCACTTGATATTGAGAATACTAATTTGATAAGAGGTGCAAAGCATAATTAAACTTGTTTGCCGAAACAAATCATTTTAATAAATATATTAATCTAATATTGATGCAAATTTAGCCTAAAGTTTAGGAACTTTCTAAATGACTTGACTTTTGTCCTTCTTTATCTTCATAAAAAAGATGAGGATCCAAACAGTAAAGAGGAAGAATTATTTAAGCCAAAATTTCAACATAATCCTGCTTAAGCCTTAGAATAAGCCACTTGCAAAAGCAAAATAAGAGACTCCAAAACACGCATAGAACATAATCATACCCTTCCCAATAGAGTTATCATATACTTGTACTGTAGTCACAACAAATTCAATTTCAAACTACCTTGTCAACCATCCTTAGCAAAGGATAAAGTATCAAGATAACAAAGAACAAATAGTTTATATGGCTAGTACGGAATAACTAAAACATCATAAAAAGGGCAAAGGCCAAGTTCAATACAAAGAGAGAAGATCTACATATGACTAAAGTCTAAAAAATATATATAAAGCCAAGACTCCAAAGCATTGTCATTCTGAGGAGTCGTAAAAGTAGATGGAGTAGATGGACTAGTGGTAGTAGGTCCAATAGGATCGTAAGGATTTAAAGGACCATAGGGACCATGATGAGATGGGCTAAAGTAGATAGGCTAGGTAGACTGGGGAAAAGGGATGGGATGAGGAGGTTAAAGAATGCCAACATGCCGATATAGTCCATACATCCCTACATGGAGATTAACAAGATGCCTCCTTACTTGGTGAAATGCACTAAGCTCTTTCTTAGTCATAGTAGAATATGCAATGGCTCCAAGAGCTACAAAAAGATTCTCAAAAGGAATGTGGCTAGATTCCTCACCTTATTCTTGGTACTTATACTCTCCCTTAGTATCATGCACCATTAGGGTTAGCTGGAGCAGGAAGATCTAAAAGAAGAGGAAGAGGCACTTTCCTTACATAATTACCTTCTGATTTGAGTTTTGAAGGCCCCTTAATAATGTATGTCATAGAGAAGGGTTCTTGACGTAACTCTTTATAGGGTATAGTAAATACAATACCCTTCTATTTCAATAGCATAGTAACCAAACACCCCATTTTAAGGAATCCTCTATTAAGTCCATTTGTTACCTTGAAGTTGTTGACCATGACTTCCCAAAAGTCTATCACCCCATTCATTGATAACTTTCCCATGATCTAAAAATCTTCTTTCGTGACATTACTATGTTTGGTATATAATTGTGATGAATATATAAATGGAGAATACCCTATTTGAGTGATAAATGGATGGCCTTAAGCGCTTCCTTATTGTGTAAAATAGAGTCATTCACTCCATTTAGTTCAAATAATCGCTCATAATAATTTGTAGTAGTATAATTTGTCAAAAAACGATCTCCCCCAATCTTAGCTCATATAATGCTATAGATATCTTGTGGAGTTATTTCAATCCTTTGGCCATAAAGATATGAATAAAGCTTTGTTCTATATCAATCATTTGAATCCATTCCAACACATAATTCACCATTATCATCTACTCAATAATTTAAATTACAGTAAAACAACATGATAGCCTCTTCATTTACAGCAAGAGGTAATCTCATAATCTCTAACACTTTATTTTGAAGTAAACAAAGCATACTCAATGATCTAAACTTGTCTAAGACTATGTAATGGAATTGCCTACTAATGTCTACTGGAAGATTTACAAATAAAGAATACTTGTGTTCATGTTCTAAGGATGGGAACTGATGGTCATCAAAAGGGAAATTAAGTTGAGCTCCTTTACTTCGTCAACTATGACCATTACTTCCCCTACTCTTTCCTTGACAAACTTTACTACCTTTAGTGCATAGCATTCTAAGTAATGAAGGGTTAGGGTTTCTAAGGCTAAAGAGAGTGATTTTGGGGTTGATGATAATTTTAGTGAAATGTGGTGAAATTGACATGGCAATTGAGTTTATGGTGATTAGAAGAGTAAATTGATGTAATTTAGAATGAGATTTCAGTGGTGAGAAAGTGGATTAGATGAGTGGTGTATAGGGTTTCTAGAGGGAAAATGGCAGATGCTAGTGAAAGAATTGAAAAGAGAAATGAGAAAGAAGAAGATGAAGGGATAGATAACAGTGTAGTAAATAATCACATGTTCAAACGCTAAGGGAAATGGTGTTTGAATGCTAGGGAATGTACAATTGTCTTAGCCTTATAGGCATATTTTGGGGTGTTAGCATCCGAACTCTATAATAGGGGGCATTTGTGTGCTAGGATAGGGTGAAGCTATTTGCCATTTGTGAAGGGGTTAGCATTGATATGCTATATAAGGTAACGTTTGGATACTAGTCTAAAAAACTGCAATTTTTTGTAGTAATTAAAGGATACACTTAAGTCCATTTTCCTAACTTTAATCAATTTATAAATGAATTGTATGACTAAAAGAATGTTTCAAACAAGTCTAAATAGAGTCGTAGAGGACTTCTAATATTAGGAAAACACCTAAATTACGTGAATATGTAATGACAAAGTTTTCCTTGATTGAGATTCAATATAACTGTTGAAATGAGCACAAGGGTCTAACTTAGACTATTAAGAACTTGTTTTAGCAATTTCAAGTTTCAAAAACATATTCTTATATGTTAGAAGCAAATTCTAACATCAAGTATCAAGATATCTCAAAATTACCACTTGAGTTCTCAAGGAAGACTATAGAGCACATAAGGTTAAGTAACAAATTCATGCATCAAATTGAACCAATGAAATAAACTGCACTTCAAGTATGTTTCAGTACCACTTATAGATCAAGTCAAATGATATGTAAATAGTCCATATAAGTACATGACCTCTCTAGTATCAATAATAGCCTATAAGGGTTCTAAATAGGTCAAATTTGCACAAAATTAACATTATGCCAAAAAAAAAAAATCATTTAACTACAATCTATGAACAAAATTGAACATGTGGAAATCGGTTTTGGGCATAGAACCTAAAGTAATGCAAAATGGTGCATATATGAACTTAAATAAGAATGATAAATTTCAAATGCACCAAAAACAAGTCAAATGTCAAGATTTATGGATAAAACCTATATGTTCATGTTTCTTAAGGCTAATATCATGTTATATGTCGGTTGGTTCATTGGATAAGTCAATTTTTGCAAAAAATCACTATCTTGGTTCTTAAGCACCTAGCAATCTTCTTGTATGATCATTCTTAATTCTCTTCTTAATGTGCAAAATCTATCTTCACTCAAGGGTTTAGTGAATATATCGGTTATTTAATTATTTCTATCTATAAATTCTATGCATATATCATTGTTTTGAGCATGATTACTTATGATAAGATGCCTAATCTTTATGTACTTAGTCCTTGAGTTTTGGATTGGATTTTTCATTAGATTTATTGCACTTATGTTATCACATCTAATTGGGACATTAGTTTACTTAAGCCCATAGTCATTGAGGTTTGTTTCATCTATAAGATTTGAGCACAACAACTACTGGTGGCTACATATTTGGCTTCGACAGTTGAGAGTGCTACTAAGTTTTACTATTTACAATGCTAAGACATTAAAGAGTTTTCTAGAAAGTGACAAGTACTACTTGTGCTTTTCTAATCAACTTTGAACTGGCAAAGTTGACATCAAACTATCCAATTAGATTGAAAGAGGCAAACTTAGGATACCACAAGCCAAATTTTAATAATACTCGTAAGATACTTGAAGATGTGTTTTACTGCACTCAAGTTAGATTCTTTTGGGTAAGATTGAAATCATATAAATAAACATATGACGAACATGATATTGGGCCTAAATGCAGTTAGATATAATAAACTTCCTCTCATACCTTTATATAACTTTTCACAAATAGATTTTCCTTTTTCATTTTTGTTAAGTTTTAAGGTCGTAATCATTGGAGTTAGCCTAGTCTTGTAATTATCCATTTTAAATCTCTTTAAGAGCTCCCTAATATACTTGATAAATGTCTCATTTATCATTTGCTTAACTTATAGAACTAGAAAATAGTTAAGTTCTCTCATCATGCTCATTTTAAGCTCTTTCTTCATGCATTCTACAAACCCATCCATTAGTTCCATGTTAGTAACTCTAAACATAATATCATCTATATATGATATGGATCACAGACTAATCATATGTTCTCGAGCTTGAGACTTGCTCATATGGTTTGTCAAGTTTTTCTAAAAGAGTTGAACTTAGAAGAGTAGTGCATTTCCTAGTTTGGTCTACTGAGTTACTTTGCTTTCCAACACATCCAAGAGCTGCCGAGGTGATCAAACCGTGTATCGAACCGACCTCTCCACAACATATTTGTCTAAGGTCAAGTATTGAATTAGTATACTATTGACTTAATACATGCCGAGTTGAATTGACACCTATCTAGAGTCAACCTCCTGAGCCTAACTTGACAATGATTTGCCTTCTCAACCGACCCTTTCCTAACCTTGAACATTTGAGCTACCGAACTGTTGACCTCGGCCAAACCTATTGAGAACCTGCTTTGCTTGGCCAGCAGTATCATTGGGACCACAAAATGGGAAATTAATACATGCATTGATTTTCCTAACATTTGTACTATCTTTTTCTATTAATGGGTATTCTTTGTGGTTGTTTACAACATCACCCCTGTAAATTATTCCTTTTCCTTTACTAGTAGGAATCCTTTTTGTAATTTACATTAACTTAGGATTTACCCTAACTAGGTCCTATAAATACTTATGTAATGTAATAGCCAAAAGGGTGAATATAACCAAGATATAGATATTTTTCTTCTTGCTTGATCTAAGTATATCTTGCTTACTCTCGATTACTCCAATCTAGCTCATTGAGTATGGACTAGTAGCAAGTGACCTCTGGCTATACTTGTGCATCATATCAAGTGTGACATGAGCTTATGTGACGTCATATCCATTGTTAGCACATGAACGCCCCTACTTAACTTCGACTCTCATTTATCTTTCCGATTGTCTCAAAGTCGGACCTATCCCCTTAGCTCGTCCGATATTGGACGTTGTATGTTAATCTACAATGGACCATATCATCCTAGTGTTACAGCCTAGGTACATTTGAAGTTAGTTTCTATTAGTTTGTTCTTTGAGTAATTTGCTACTATTTTCATGAGTGCTAGAAGTTCTATCATTGTCATCGGAGTTTAGTAGGTGAATAGTATTAAAGAAATTTTGTACTCTATTTTCCCTTATTTCTTTAATGCAAAATAGAGTGTAAGTATCTACTTGGCTATCGTGAGTGTCGAGCATGGGGCTTTTCCTCTTGGTTTTTTAAAAATTAGTCTTTTTTAAACCGACCAATATTAAATCCTAGCCTTTGCCTAGGGTTTAAAGAAAAACCGCTTCTTTTATATTGAACATCATTTGGAGTCGCTACTCGACTAGAGTCGAAAAAAAGAGTTAAGTTATATCCAATTAAGTGAATTGGTTATAACAAGAAAACTAATTTTGTAAATAGTTTTTGAAAACTAGATATTTGGATCCAATGGCGATCCTAGTAAACCTTAAATGGGTACTACTTTTTAACTTTCCAAATTTAATCTTACTTTTCAATAATACTCTTGTTCAATTTCTAAATGACTAATCGTATCACATGCAACTAAATTAATTAATTTACACAAATATTCACAAAAAGAAAATAATTTTTTTCATATTTTAAGTTGCCTTATACTTACATACGAGAGCCTACGTAGCTGTTATTTGAGATCAAACTTCCATAGTTCATTCTATAAAACTTTAGTGGATTGAATTTGTTTTAATTTGAAAATACTTCGGATTTACATTTTTAACTTAATTTGGTTTGTTTAAGGAAATTTCTAAAAAGGGTCACAAATTAAGACTTTTTATTTTTAAAAAAAATTCTAAAGTGCCTTAATTTTAAACATAGGTTTATTTATTTTGCTTATTTAAAAAAAATGTTTTTCTAAGTGATAAGACAATTTGTTTATTCACTAATCTATTTATTTATTTTTATTATTTTTTATATTATCTTCTTTATTTTTTTTCTTTTATCTATTTCTACTAAATTAAAAAAAAACTATTCTTTTTCTTTTTTTTTTCCTTGCTTTTTCTTGTTTCTTTTTTTTTTAAATTAAAATTTACATTTACGATTCATGAATAAATGAAACAAATAAGATAAAATAAAATAAAAAAATTAATTACTCAGATTGGAGCTGGTTCGAACTAGGAAAGAGGTGCTCAAGTCAAGTTTTAGTATATGGTCAGTTGGGTTGGGTGTTGGATTTAGGTTGCTTGGGGGAAAGAAGACAATAACTAGCCATCAAACGAAGTAGGAAAAGTGGTTTTCATGGGTTTCTAATTGAGGTTGGGGGGAGGGGGTGTTGGTTCAATGCCAGGGCGTTTGGGTGGTGTTGCAATGTAGCTGACGGTGGTAGTTGCGTGTTGCTATTGTAGGTAGTTGTTGAAGGGACTAAGGAGGAGTGGCTTTAGGTTTAGGGTTGCTATGAGTCTCGTAGTGGGGTTGTTTTGCTCCGATGTGGAGGCTAGGATGGTGTTTTGAGGAGAGAGAGAGCTGGCGATGGTATGAAGAGAGAGAAAGTAGTCAGGGAAGAAAGAAAGAGTACGATAGTAAGAAGTCGTTACTGGAATAGAAGGTTGGAGCCCTCACTTATATAAATTCTTACTCGAATAATCAAGGAAAGGATTAAATTGCCATTGATTCAAGAATGGGTTTTTAACTGAGATTTGATTTCAGATTGAAAAAAAAGAGTTGAATGTTGAATGAAATCTACGATTAAGATATGTTCCTTAGTCTCACCCTTTCCTAATTTAACACTTAGGAAATTAGTAAATCAAAGAGTTGCTTGAATCATAGATTTTTCAAATCGAAGCACTTAAGTTTTTTTTTCCATTTTTCAATATGATTTTGATGAGGTTAAATAAGGGTAATAAAGCTATTCTTAGGTCTAAAATGCAGTATACCAAGTGTACTTCGTGATGTCACCATTAATTTGGTGAGATCACAAAGAAAATATGATAAAAAGGCTTCAAAATGGACACCCTAGGCATGTTTTGTGCAAGAAAGAAAGTAAAAAAGAAAGAAAATGGGTAAGGTTAACCAATAGAAGGTCGATAAATGTCTAGTTCGATGAAGTTAACAAAAGACGTACAAACTGCCTCAAACAAGACTCGAACCCATGACCTTGCACAAGCAAACATGTACTTTAACTACTACACCAATAGACAATTTCTCAATGTATTGTCAAAAGAAAAAGCGATAACCATTAAAGATGGCCCAAACAGATTTCAAATGGGAAGCTGGGTTGAGCTAAATTCAAACTTAACCGATTCTTAAAGACGTAAGGCCTTCCTCAATCAAGCTTAACACTTTAGTTTAACTAATTTGAGAATCTTATTTTATTTTTATTATTATCATTTTATATTTTTCAATTTGTGATTTCTTTTGATTTATTTTTAATTTTTCATTTATTTTATTTTTTGAAATCTTCTAAATTCTCTGCCATTTTTGTATTTTCCTATTTTCACTTTTTTTTTTGTAATTTTTTAATTTTTTTTCGTTTCTTGCATTTTTCCAAATTTCTTATTTTTTTGTGTTTTTCCTAATTTCCTATCTTTTTATAATTTTCCTATATTTCTTATTTTTGTCCTTTTTCCTATTTTTCTATTTTCTGTATTTTTATAAGTTTCTTATTTTTTTGGATTTTCTTTAATTTTCTATTTTTTGTGTTTTTCCTGATTTGGAACCCCTTATCCTATTAAAACAAAATAAAATAAAATAAAGAGGTGCAAAAATTGGGTATCTACAGTGAGTAGTTGACATAACAGTAGGAGTGTTAAGTATTGTTTTGTTGTTATTTGTGGAAAGAACTTTGAATGGTATTTTTAATTATCAATCTCGTGTGATAGTTGACAATGTCTGATTCTAATGTTCAAGAAACTTGCTTAATCAAGAGAATGGTGCTTAGAATGGCTAACGTCAGTAAGGAAGCTTCATACCCTAATCATTGGCTAACCAACTGGATAGACTTAATGACTTTATGGCTAGTCTAGTGACTATCATAAATGAAGATAGGCAGCATGCTAGAAATGGTCCATACAGAGTGATGGGAATCAAGTTACAAGAGCTCTGACTTGCAGCCAAGCTCAAGGACTAGAGGGACTGGCACAACGAATCCTTATGTTCCTAGCAACCACTACCGAAGCCGAGTACTTACTTTTCGAGTCACCTTTAATGCTGTAGTAAATGAGCACCTTTTATTCTGTGTTATGCAAAAGTGATGACTACTCTAATGCCGAGTCAACTAATCACTTGGCATCATTCTTGTTGAAAGGCTAAGAGATAGAGAATCTGGACTAATTAAGCCATTCCTACTCGAACAAGCCCACCCATCCGTACTTTTTGTCCACATCCCCTAACAACCTTGGCAATACAGTATCGCCACGTATATAGTATAGTATGGAGAATCTATAGCACCAATGATTGATTTCTTTGTATATTTATTTTTACCCTCTTGTATCATGTACATTGCATATTTAGAAAATTTCCTTATTGTTTTTTCCCTTTTAGGCGAGTTGCCTTAACTCAAGGGTATAAATACTATTATACTTGTTGCTATAATAGATCAAATTACCTTCAATACACTTGAGTACTTTCTTCCTTATGTAAACACTAACTTACTCTCGGCATCACTTTTATCCTTTCCTTTAAGTAAGGTTAGGTAGCGAATAACCTCACTAGACTAAATCGTATGTCGTATCAAATTGTGCTATGAGTCCTTGAAAGTTCCTTTAGTGCGTCATATCCTCTGAAACTATTCATGAGTTTTTGCTTACTGTTTCGTTTGTCTTTGTTACTCTTTTCGTACCTTTCCCTATTGACCCTTTTTTTGAGCTTTCTGCAAGCTTGGACCCAACCAGCAACCGACCTTATTTATTCTTGGTTACAGTTCGCACCATATTGGTATTAGAGTGGAGGTTTTGTATGAACTATAGTTAGTTCTTCTTAAAGTTTTATTGTGCTCTGTTTTGCATGTGTGAAATAGAAAATAAAATGGCAAACTTAAGTATGAATGTGAGTACTAATGATGATAGTGGAGTTGTCCACCATGGATGACAATCTTAAGGAACTCCTAGAAGGACTGACAAGAGACTTGATGAGATAGCTAATCTCTTAATAGATTTGACCCGAGCTATTCATGCTTTATCTTACCGACCCACTAAGGCTACGTAAAACACTCTACAAGCTGCTCAACCTATTAGAGATAAGAACCTAGCTTAACCTGTTTAATGTAGTTGAGTTAGGAGACGAGTAAGGTAAATGATAGACCTGAGAGGGCTTGATGAGGAAGAAGAAGAGTATTTTGAAGAGGAGCGAGTATGAGTCTCGAGAGCATCTGATCATGTGAAGCTTCAGATTTCAAGTTTCAATGGATCTGAGAATGCTAACAAGTATCTGGATTAGGATGAGAAGGTGGAGTGTGTATTTAATTACTATCAATATGGGGATTATGAGAAAATTTGGACTGCTGTTGTTGAATTCTATGGATATGCTACCATGTGGTAGGAAAATTTTCAGGCCATGAGAAGAAGAGAGGGGTACCAAGAGATTAACACTTGGCCCGAGATGAAGAGAGTGCTCAGAAATAGATTCGTGCTGGAAACGTATCTCTAGGATACTTTCACTCGGCTTTAGGAGCTGAGACAAGGAAGTTGAACTGTTGATAAGTATGTTCAAGAATTCTAAATGTTTATGATAAGATGTGCAGTGGAGGAACCACTAGCCCAAACAGTCTCAAGGTTTATTATTAGATTGAGAAGAGACATTCGAGATATTATGGAGCTCTAATGATTTGACACAATAGATGAAGTTGTTAGGATTGCATAGTAATTGGAAAGGCAAAGAAGGAGCTGAACAATGACTAAAATGCTGACTAGCCGACTAGGACAAGCCAATCATCGATCTCGGTTTAGTATCAATCTAAGAAGAAGAGTTGATGTCAGAGTTGAGCAAAAAAGTTGCCTTGAAGATGTAGTGCCGACCCAAAAGTATGAGAAGGGGGTAAGGGTCTAGCAAGAAAACCAATAAGATCAAGTGCTTTAAGTATCAAGGGTTTGGATATATGGCTGCGTAGTGCCCGAATTGAAGGACGATGGCCATTAAGGGAGACATCTTGAAGTTAGAAGTATAGAGTACAGATGAGAAACCCAAGGAGGAGGAGGTTCCTTCCAAGAAAGAAAATGTCGAGAAAGAACTGATTGAGGAGGGCATGTTTCCTGTAGACTTAGACTAGTTACTCATGGTTACTTGTTATACTATAAGCGTAGAACCCTCACGAGAGGAGGAGTAAAGAGAGAATTTGTTTCATATCACCTACAAGGTGAATGATCGAATGTGTGCTCTCATTATGGATAGTAGAAGTTGTACGAATGTGGCATTAGCTGATCTTGTTTCAAAACTGAAGTTGCCGACTGTTGTACATCCTAAGTTGTATAAGTTGCACTAGTTGAGTAAGAAAGGAGCATTATATGTCACTCGGCAAATACTATTGCCAATTACTATAGGGAATTAGTTTGACCAGATCCTCTACAACATACTGCATATGTGTGCTTCTCATGTATTGCTGGGTAGGCCGTAGTTGTTTAACAAGAGAATTACACATGACGGCTACAGGAATACGTATATGTTGGAAAAGGATGATCAGAATATTATGTTGAATCTGATGCCATTGAGAGAAGTTCACAAGTTGTAGACGAAACTTGCTTACAGATCGAAGAAAGCTTTGGTGATGAGAGTCGAGCTCCAAGAAGCCATCGATGCTAATAAGCTGACCTTATTGTTGGTCAAGTGATTACTAGAAATGAAGAAGCAGGGTGAGCTTCCCCAAGAAATTAAGGAGATGCTAAATGACTATGCGAATCTATTCTCAGAATAGTTACCTGAGGGGTTGCCCCTAACTCAAAGCATAGAGCACTATACTGACTTAGTACCTAGCATTGCATTGCTAAATAAGCTAGCTTATTAGATGAATCCCGAGCAAGCTTCTAAACTCTAACGTTGAGTCAATGAATTGCTGGAGAGAGGTTATGTGAGAGAAAGTCTTAGCCCTTATGCTATGCTTGTACTTTTGGTGCTAAAGAAGGATGGAACCTGGTGAATGTGTGTTGATAGCCAAGCTGTGAATAAAATCACAATCAAATATAAGTATCCGATCCCAAGGCTAGAAGACATGTTGGATGAACTAAGTGGAGCCAAAATTTTCAGTAAGATTGATCTGAAATCTAGCTACAGTCAAATCCACATGAGGTTAGGAGATGAATGGAAGACTGCGTTTAAAACTTGACATGAACTTTACGAGTGGATAGTCATACCCTTCGGCTTGTCCAATGCCCCGAGCACTTTCATGAGACTTATGAACCATGTGCTAAGACATCTCATCGAGAAGTATGTCGTGGTGTACTTTGACGACATCTTGGTTTACAGTACTAACATATTGAGTCACTATGAACATCTCAAAGCATTCTTAGATATCCTTTGTGTAGAGAGACTATTCAACAACTTGAAGAAATGTTGTTTTTGCTAGGAGGAAGTGGTATTCTTAGGTTATGTAGTCAGCAGAGGAGGCTTGCGAGTCGATGATGAGAAGATTAAAGTAATTGTTGAGTAGCTAACTCTTACTACTTATGCCAACGTAAGAAGTTTTCAAGGACCAGCTTTGTTTTATAGAAGGTTTATCAAGAACTTTAGCATTATCATCACGCCACTTACCGAGCTAACAAAGAAGAGCACTGACTTTTGATGGGGAGAAAGGGAAGAGAGGAGCTTTACCGACATAAAAGAAAAATTGACCTTGGCCCTAGTGTTAGTACTACCTAAATTTGACAAAAAATTTTAGCTGAAATGTGATACATCAAGTGTTAGAACAGGTGTTGTCCTGATGTAGGAAGGTTGACCAATTGCTTTCCACAGTGAGAAGCTCTAAAGACTAAAGCTAAATTACTTTTTGTATGATAAGGAACTTTTGGTACTAATCCGAGCAATGCAAGTGTGGCAACATTATTTATTGTCCAGAGAATTTGTCATATATACTGACCATAAATCACTAAGGTACCTCTAAAGTCAGACCACGTTGTCGAAGTGGTAAGTAAGATGGGTTGAATTCCTTGAGGGGTTCAATTTTGTGTTAAGGTACAAGTAAAGAAAGAGCAACGTAGTTGTAGATGCTCTTATAAAGAGGCATACGCTCTTATAAAAACTTTAGACCAAGCTATTTGGTTTTGTAAGTATCAAAGAACAATACACTGGGGATCTACACTTTGGACCAATAATTTTACGATACATAAAAGGAAGGACAGTAGATTAATATTATGTGTAGGGTGGCTATTTATTCCAAGGAGGGAGACTATACATGCCGACTTGTTTTCTATGGGAATTATTAGTTAGGGAAGCCTACAATTGAGGGCTTTACGGATACTTTGGAGAAAGGAGCACCTATGAACTATTGAATGGCCGATTCTTTTGGCTGGAAATGCAAAGAGATGTGCACCAAGTTATGGAAAGCTATGAAGTGTGCAAAAATTCCAAGTGCCTAGTCGAATAAGAAAAAGCAATGCCCCTACCTATTCCAACAAGGCCGTAGACTAAATTAATTATGGACTTTGTTCTCGAAATGCCGCGAACTGCTTGAGGCGAAGATTTGTAATGGTTGTTGTAAATCAATTTAGTAAGATGGCACACTTCATGCCCTACACCAAAACTAATGATGCTTCGACTATTACTTCTCTTTTCTTACAAGAGATTGTGCGAATATACGGTATACTAAGGAATATAGTCTCTGACAGGGACCTAAAGTTCTTGAGCCATTTTTGGAAGACCCTATGACATCGATTGGGAACCAAATTACTCTTTAGTACCTCATATCACCCCTAAACTGATGGCCAAATAGAGGTAGTTAATCATACTTTGGGGTCACTACTCCGAGTTATAATAGGTAAGAACTTTGTTGATTGAGAAATCTACTTACCAGTAGTCGAATTTTCCTATAATCAGACCGTACATAATACCACTAAGTAGACTCCCTTCGAGGTGGTCTATGAATTTAATTTCGAGTTGCCCTTTGACTATACCTTTGTACCAACACCCGTATAAGAGGACCTTGACACCTCGGCCAGAGCATAATCTCTTTAATGCATCTATGATAAGGTTACTTAGCTTATCGACTAAGCTATCAGAGGAATGCAAGAAAGGAATAAGGGTAGGTCAGCTAAACAATTTTAGTCGAGAGACTTGGTATGGCTACACCTCAGCAAGGAGTGGTTCTTGAAAAAAAGGAAGAACAAATTATCTACAACAGTGAAAAGGCCTTTTAGAATCCTCTAGAAAATTAGTGACAATGCCTATAGATTAGAACTGCTTGAGGACTATGGCCTTTTTGATGCCTTCATCAATATTGACCTTAGTCTATATCACCATGGTGGAGAATTGAATGAACACCATTTGGATTTGATCCCATATCCAAAACAACCCAGAAGGAGTGATGGGAATTAAGCTACGAGACCTTTTCCCCATAGTCGACTCCAAGGATTGGAGGGGCTAGTACGACAAATCTTTATATTCTAACCAACCTCAATCAAGGCCAAATACTTACTTGTCGATTCACCTTTAATGTCGTGCTGAATGACTGCCCTTTATTCTATGTTATGCCAAGTTGATGACTACTGTAATGCTAAGCCAACCAATCACTCGGCATCATCCTTGCCGAGAGGCTGAAAGATAGAGAATCCAGACTAATTAAGCCATGTTTACTTGGATAAGCATATTGTCCATACTTTTTGTTTGCATGCCCTAACAACCTTATCGATGTAGCATCATTATGTGTACAGTATCGTATGGAGAATCTGTTGCATCAATGATTGATTTCCTTATACATTCATTTTTACTTGCTTATATCATGTACATTGCTTATTTAGGAAATGTCATTATTATCCTTTCCCTTTTGGGTAAGTTACCCTAATTCATAGGTATAGAAATCCTTTACTTGTAGTTGTAATGGATCAAATTACCTTCAATACACTTGAGTACTTTCTTCCTTACATAAACACTACATGTTTACTTTTAGCATCACTCTTATCCTTTCCCTTAAACAATGTTAGGTGGTGAGTAACCTCACTAGACCAATTCATACGTCATATTGAATTGTACCATGAGTCCTTGGGAGTTCCTTTGGTGTGTCATATCCTCTAGAACTGTATGTGGGTTTTTGCTTGTTATTCCATTCATCTTTGTCACTCTTTTCGTACCTCTCCTTACTAATCCTTTTTTCGAGCTTTCTATAAGCTTGAACCTATCCAACGATTGGCCTTGTCTGTTTTTGGTCATGGTTCGCACCACATAAGATATGATAGCCCAAGAGAGACAATGGTTAGTATGGCCAAACTAATGCCTTAATTCAACCACCCCTAAAATGGAGGAGTAGATAGAGTTACTTGGCATAGGCTAGCACTCGATGAAATTGAAGAGGTAGATGAGGAAGAAGGAGATGAAGTGGAATATTATGAGTAGAAGAGAGGAATGTCTAAACTCTAAGAGTATAGGGTTTGAAGATGCATATTTCAAGTTTTTCTAGAAGTGGAGATGCCGAGGACTACTTAGATTAGGTAGATAAAATTGAGAAACAATTTAAGTGCCATGAGGTGCCTGAGAATGCAAAGATTAGACTTGCTGTGCTAGAGTTTACTAGTTATGTTGCCCTATGGTGGAAGAACATGTAAGCCATATGAGGAAGAGAAGAAGAACGTAAAGTTAAGAATTGGGATGAGATGAAGAGAGTCATGAGGAGAAGGTTTGTTCCAAGCTACTATTTACAAGATGCCTTCAAAAGGTTACATAAGTTAGCGTAAGGAGGATCTAGTGTTGATGCATATGTAAAGGAGTTTCAAATGCATATGATTTGATGTAAAGTTGTTGAACCTAAAGACCGAATTGCATCTCAGTGGATTAAAGTATGAGATTAGAGATATTTTGGAAACAATGGATATTGGATCACTTAATAACACTATCTAAGCTGCCAAGAAGATCGAAAGGTACCGAATAGGAAGATTTCAAGCTCTTGTTAGTCAACCTACTTTGAGCTAAACTAGTCTTAGCAAACTTGTGTGATCAAAACTAAGTAAGGTTATTGAGACCCAACTTACTCAAACTACCTAAGTAAAGGAGAAGGAGATCCCAAGAAAGTTTGAGAAAGCACAGAGCTTAGGAAAGAAGAGAAGTGAGATAAAATGCTTTAAGTATTAAGTATTCTGACATATGGACACTTAGTGTCCAAATAGAAGAACCATGGTAATCTAAGGCGAAGTATCGACCATTGAGGTAGATAGTATTAATGAGGAAATGGAAGACCTAAAAAAGTTGAACAAACCAAGCAATTTGAGGAGGAGGAAGTCATTTATAGTGAGGAGGGTAATTTTATCGCTACCAAGCTAATATTGAGAAGAATAATGATTGTGAGTCCTATGGCCAAGGATGAACAGCTAGAGAATCTATTCCATATTGGGTGTAAGGTGAATAGGTCACTATATGCAATGATTGTCGACAATAGTAGCTGTACCATTACAACATTTGCTTTCATGGTTTAGTAGTTAAAGTTATCGACCAAGCCCCATCCTTTGCCTTATAAGCCGCATTGGCTTAGTGAGAAAGGAGCCCTACAAGAGAACGAACAATCACCAGTGCCGATCAATATTGGGAATTATCGAGATGAAGTGCTTTGTGATGTGAACCATTACCAAGAACAGATAAGGTCGATCGTGGATGGGTCCAAGCTTACAAAAAGCTCGAAAAATGGCTAATGCGGAAAGGTACAAAAAGAGTGACAAAGATGAATGGACCAGTAAGTAAAAAGCTACGAACAATTCTAGAGGATATGACGCACTAAAGGAACTTTCGAGGACTTACGGCATAATTTGACATGACATACGAATTGGTCCAATGAGGTTACTCATCACCTAACCTTATTTAAGGGAATGGATGATAGTGATGCCGAGAGTAAACAAGTAGTGTTTACATAAAGAAGAAAGTATTCAAGTGTATTGAATGTAATATGATCTGTTACAATTATATATATAAGGGTATTTATAGGGCAACTTGCCCAAAAGGGAAAAAGATAATAAGGATATTTCCTAAAGAAGCAATGTAAATGATACAAGAGGGTAAAAATGAATATACAAAGAAATAAATCATTGGTGCTATAGATTCTCCATATAATACTATACATATAGGGATACTGCATTAGTAAGGTTGCTAGGAGATGCGGACAAAAAGCACATATGGGTGGGCTTGTTTAAGTAGGAATGGGCTAGTCAATTCAGATTCTCCATCTCTTGGCCTCTTAGCAAGGATGATGTCGAGTGATTGGTCTACTCGGCATAACATAAAATAAACGGCGATCATTCGGTATGACATTAAAGGTGATTTTGTAAGTAAGTACCCGACCTTGGCAGGGGTTGGTTGGAATATAAGGATTTGTCATGCTAACCTCTCTAGTCCTTGAGCTTGGTTGTAGGTCAGAGGTCCGGTAGTTTGATTCCCATCACTTTGTGATGTGTTGCCCATGAGTGCATCCCATATTCTGCTTAAACAACCATAGATGTTTGATCGAACCATGATATAAGATGGAAGGAAGAATACATGTACCTTAGAGCATGATGGTAAGAAGATGAAGTTGAGCCCTATAACTGCCAAGCAAGCTAAAATCATGTAGGCCTAATTAAGCTAAGTACTAAAGAAAGAAGCTTTGGTTGACTTGAGTTGAGCTATAGAAAGAGATGGAGCTTAAAGGGTCAGCTTATCAGTTAGTTAGAAGGTTACTAGAGATGAGTAGATCTAAGGAGGGGATGTTGCTTACTAAGCTAAAAGCCTTGTTAAATGAATTTGCTGACCTATTTGTAGGTAAGCTATTGAAAGTTCTGCCTCCCATCCAAGGTGTTAAACATGTAAGTGACTTATAGCCAAGACCATACTATCGAACAAGCCTACTTATAGGCTAAACCCTGAACAGGCTACCATGTAATAGAGATAAGTAGATGAGTAGATAAAAAAAGGGTATGTATGATAATCTTTTAGCCTCTGTACCATATTAGCCTTGTTAGTACTAAAAAGATGAGTCATAGAGGATGTGCGTAGATAGTCAAGTAATCAATCGCCTTACCAATGAGTATAGGTATCCTATACCAAGGTTTGATGATATACTAGATGAGTTGAATAGAGCTAGATTATTATCTAAGATTGACCTCAAGTTTTGATTCCATTAGATCCAAATGTGAGAAGATGATGAGTAGAAGACTACATTTAAGACTTGCCATAGATTGTATGAATGGCTTATAATATCATTTAGAATATTGTGCCATGCACATTTATGCAATTGATGAACCATGTACTCTGAGAACTAATAGGGAAATTTGTAGTGGTTTACTTCAACAACTTCTTAGTGTATAGCCCTAATTTGGAGACTCACCAAGAGCATCTCTAAGCAATCTTTACAAAACTATAAGCTGAAAGACTCTATGCCAATTTGAAGAAGTGTGACTTTTGCTGAGCTGAAGTAATCTTCTTAAGATTTATTGTAAGTAGTAGTAGAATATGAATCGATGATGAAATGATAAGGGCGATCACCAAATGGCTTGTGCTAGCCACTTAGGCTGACGTAAGAAGCTTCTATGACCTAGCATCATTCCATCATAGATTTATAAGGAATTTCAATACGATCATAGCCCTACCTACCAAACTATCAAAGAAGAATGTTGAGTTCAAATAGAGACAGAAGGAGTAGAGGAGTTTTGAAGGTGAAGGAGAAGCTGACTATAGCGTCTATCTTAGCTTTATTGAGCTTTAATGAAGTATTTAAAGTAAAGTGTGATGCATTTAGATTAGGCATAGGTATTATGTTGATACAAGAAGGCCAGCCTATCACTTACTTCAATGAGAAGTTTAGAGGAGCTAAACTTAATTATTTTGTCTATGATAAAGAGTTTTATTCCTTGGTCCAAGCCTTCACCATATGGCAGCATTATTTACTACCTAAAGAGTTTGTGATCTATATTAATCATGAATCTTTGAGATATTGAAAGATTCAGCCTAAGTTGTCATGAAGACAAGCCAAATGGGTTAAGTTAATGGAGGGATTTTCATATGTCGTGAAGTACAAGAATGGAAAAAACAATGTAGTTGCTGGTGCCCTATCAAGTCTTAACTAAGTTATAAACTAGGCCGCATAGATTTTCAATAATAAAAAATTTATATGCTAAGAATCTACATTTTAATCCTATTTATGCTAGATATGAAGAAAGATGAACACTTGATGACTACACAAGGATGATGGATATTTGTTTAGGAAGAGGAGACTATGTATCTTGACTGGTTCCATAAGAGAGTTGTTAATGCATGAAGTACATAGGGGAGGATTGCCTAGACACTTTGGCTAGTATTAAACTGATGAGATACTATCCTCAAGATTCCTTTGGTAAAAAATGAAGAGGGATACTTGATCTATGTTGAAAAGGTGTACTACTTGTAAGAAAGCAAAGAGCTGAACTAAGCAAGGACGTTATTTACCATTGCCTATCCTGACCAAATCATGGTTTGAGTTGAGTATAGACTTTATGTTAGGGTTGTTGAGGATGTCTTAAGGGAAGAACACCATCATGGTGATTGTGGATCAATTAAGTAAGATTGTACACTTTGTGTCCTGCTCTAAAACTAACAATACTTCGGCTATCTCTTTTCTCTTCTTATAGGAAATAGTCAAACTTCATAAGGTATCTCGAACCATTGTTTTAGATTAGGAACTAAAGTTCATGAGCTACTTTTGGAGAACATTATGGAGACAAATAGGAACTAAGTTATTATACAACATGTTTTATCATCTATAAATGAATAGACAAATCGAGGTTATCAATAAGATAGTAGGAACTTTACTCTAGGTTACTATTGGTTAGAAAATTGTTTATTGGGATTTGTGCCTACCGGTTATAAAGTTTGTTTACGATAGGATTGCTTACCATGTAACAAACATGTCACCATTTGAGGTTGCCTATAGGTTTAACCTTAAGCTCCTGATGGACCAAACATCCCTTCCAAGTCCCAATGATTACAAACCAACTATAGAAAGAGTTGAAGCCATTAGAGACATGTATTAAAAGGTCAAAGAACAATTAAGTCAAGTTACTATCAAGCTGAAGCGATGAGGCAAAGGATAGAAGAGTAAGGAATTTCAGCTAGGTGATTTGGTCTGGTTCCACCTCAGTAAGGAAAGGTTTCCATACTTAAGGAAGAGCAAGTTATCTCTTAAGGCTAACGAACTATTTAAAGTACTTGAAAAGATTAATCCTAATGCTTATAGAATTGAACTACTAGAAGAGTATTAGGTCTCGGACACCTATAACTTTGTCAAACTCCACCTACATACTCCTAAAGATGAGTAACATGGAGCTAAACTAGATTTGATCCTAAATCTCAAATAGCTTGGAGGGGATGATAGGGGTCATGGATCATTCATGTGCTCCTGAGCTCTACGTATTGCTCATATAGTTCATCATGATATACAAAGAGAGTTGAAATTAGAAGAGTGGTGCATTCCCCAGTTCGACTTGTTAAGTTAAACTTCTCTCTACCTCATCTAAGAAGCTGTTGAGTTAATCAAATCATGTGCCAAGCCAACCTCTCCATAGTACATCTCTCCAAGACTAAGTATCGAATTAGTATACTACTAACCTAATACATGCTAAGGCTGAGCTAACACCTATATGGTGTCAACCTCTCGAGGCTAACTCGACAATGAGTTACCTTCTACACCAACCCTTTCCTAACCCCAAAAATCCAAGCTACTGAAACATCGACCCCAACTTACTCTATTTAGAACCTACTTTGCTTGGTTAGTAATGTCACTAAGACCACAAAATGGGTAGTTGATACACGCCCTGATTTTTTTGACATTTGTACAGTCTTTTTTTATCGCCGAATAATGTTTGTCATTATTTATAACATTACCCTTATAAATTATTTCATTTTTTTTACTAGTAAGAATCCTTTTTGTAATTTACACTAACTTAGGACTTACCTTAATTGGGTCATATAAATACTTGTGTAATGTAATAAACAAAATGGTGAATACAACCAAGTTTCAGACATTTTTCTTTTTGTGTGAGCTAAGTGTATCTTGCTTGTTTTCAACTACTCTTGTATAGCCTATTAAGCATGTGGACTAGTGGCGAGTGACCTCTATCTATACTTATGTATCATATCAAGTGTAACCTGAGCTTGTGTGAAGTGTTGGTGCATCATATCCACCATCGGTGCAAGAGGACCTGTTGCTCAACCTTCAACTCTCATTTATCTTTCAAACTTTATCTAGGTTTAGGCTCGTTCCCTTTGTTTGTGCAATATCGGACATTGTATGTTCATCCATATTTAGACATATCAATACAAATTGGAATAATCAGTGTATTTGACTTATGATTCTTAATAAATAATGTTGTATCTAATTTACCTCTTGAAAAGCCATTACTTATCAAGAAGCTACTAAGCCTTTCATACTAAGCTCTAGGAGCTTGTTTGAGTCCATATATTGCCTTATTAAGTTTGAAAACATGATGGGGGATTTCATTGTGTTCAAATCTCGATGGTTGCTCTATATATACTTCTTCATTGATATAACCATTTAGAAATGCGCTCTTAACATCCATTTGATATAATTTGAAGTCCTTAAAGGCAGTGAATGCTAAGAGCATCCATGTAACTTCTAGCCTAACAATTAAGGCAAAGGTTTCATTAAAGTTTGTTCCTTCTTCTTAATTGTATCCTTCAGCCACTAATTTTTCCTTATTCATGGTTACTACACTAGTTTCATCAAGTTTATTTCTATAAACCTATTTAGTTCAAATAACCAGTTTAGTACTAGGCCTAAGTATGAGATCCCACACTTCTTTTCTTATGAATTAATTATGCTCATCTTATGTAGCTTGTATAAGAAACTCATCTTTTAAAGCTTTGTTAATGTTTTTGGGTTCTACTTGAGATAAGAACACTATATTACTTAAGTTCTTTAAGGAAGCTATAGTTTACACATAATAGGAATCAACCCCCTAGATCGACTATAAGAAGCCGAGCTAGAAGGCTTCAAGTGCTCATATAGAAAATACTAACACTAAGCCATAGCGGAGATAGGGACTCCTATCTCAATCCGACCTCTTGCCAACCTGTCTCTCAGATCCTTACATGTATCTAATATGCTCCTGCTTAACAGCGAAGTCTTAATTCAGAAGACAGCCCAGAACTAGCCGAGTTAAGCTACCAACCTAACTTACTAACATCTAACTTCAAGACAACTAACCTTTTACTAGGCTGATTGGCTCCTGACCTAATCTAAATCAGGTCAACCCCTAACTGTAACTCATTCTTTCTTTCACCTACATTGTATCATATCCTAGATGTCGAGCCACCAAGTGATATATATCTTTGACACAATATTCTAAAATGATTCTTTCTTTTTTCTATATTGTTTATTCTTTATCTCTTTTACCCCTTTTAGTATGTCTTATGTAACTCAATGTAGAATATCCTTTTTTCTTTTCATACATGTAAAGTAATCCTAGTGAATGGGTATATAAACCCCCCACTTTCCTTATACATCGAAATAATTCAACTTTTAAGATAGAGTTATTCATTTGAGCAACCTTAGTGTTCTTGTTATCTCTTAATTCTTATCTATTCCCTTTGGTAAAGAGTAGTAGCGAGTGACTCTTCAGTTCGGACTAGTGTGTCATGTCTGGTGAATTGTAGGCTAAGTACGATCGAATGGTAAGTCATATCCATTCGGTAGTTGCCCAAGTTTTGCTAGTTTTCTTTTCTAACTCCTTTTTGATTCATTTTTTGTGGTTCTTCTCCGTATGCACAACCTTAGAGACGCATCAGCTTCACTGGTATTAGAGCATGGTTTCACGAGGGAATATATGAAGTTGTAGTAAAGTTTTTATTTGCCTTACTATTTGCAGCTGCTGTGTTCCTTCTATAGCTACTGTAGTGTGTTGTGTGTATTTGTAAGTATGGTTTCATTGTTACTTTTTCTTAGTCTATTTTTCATTACAAAAACAAAGTAAGTTTATTTTTATTCTGTTTAGTAACTATCGGGTATTAAGGTTGGTAGTAGTTTGTTAATCTGTTAAAAAAAAATATTACACTATGTCAGATTCAAGTGTTTAAAGAGTTATCAGTGACTAAAGTAGTGGTGCTCAATCTAGTCGTGGTAATAACGGTAGTAGTACCCTAGGGTTCATTGACAACAGACTTGATAGGCTTACCAACCTCGTTAAGAGTTTAGTCATAGTGATGCAAGTAAATAAGCAATAGCCCCAAGGTGTACAACTACCTAATCTATAAGAACATGCCCTTGAGAGATACCATAGCCAAGGTAACCAAACCAATCACCCAATTCAACTACAGCGAACTGAAGGAGTAGTGGGCCAAGCTGCTAGACAAAGATTGGAGTTGGAGGAGATTGAAGAAGAAGATAAGTGGCTGGATGTTGAAGAATTTTGGGAGGAAGAAAAGGATGCTAGCTATTACCCATTACCTAGATGAGAACGTTAAGCTTCTTAAGGTTTAGATAATGTCAAGATTCAACTCTCACCCTTTAGTGGAAGTGGAGATGCCGATAAATACTTAGAGTAAGAAGAGAAGGTCGAGAAAGTGTTTGACTACTACGGATATATGGATACTGTCAAGGTCTGATTTGCTACATTGGAGTTTACTAGGTATGTTACAATTTGGTAGAAAAATTTGAATGTAGCCAGAGTAAGGGATGAAAGATGACGTGTTAGATACTAGGATGAGATGAAAAGGTTATTAAGAGGTAGTTTTGTGCCCGAGACATACCTACAAGATACATTTGCAAAATTGCAAGAGCTTCACCAAGGAAACTAATTTGTTAATGACTATGTTAGAAAGTTCCAAATGTTGATGATTTGAGCCTACGTGGAAGAACCAGAAACCCATATAGTATCAAGATTCATTTCCAAACTCAAGCATGAGATTTACAATATCATTAAAGTACGGAGGTTTTATACTTCAGAAGAGGTGATCAAAATCACGTAGAGGGTTAAAAAGCAGATGAGAAATGTTTCAAGCTGACCTAGGCAAACGTTCTCTCGAGCTCCCGTATCATACTAACCAGTTCAATCTGAGCCAAGGAAAGGAATTACTAACCTAATGAATACTGAGTAGACTAAAATGGTTGAATAGGATAGTTAAGTTGACTCGAGGCTGGGCCGACCCCGAGAACCTATGAGAAAGGCTAGCCATCTAGATAGAAGATCAGGGAGGTAAAGTGTTTTAAATGCTTAGGCTTTAGACACATGGCTGCTAAATATTCGAACTGGCATGTCATAATCCTTAGAGGAGACATGGTGGATAATACTGATGAGAGCAACCCTGAGGAAGAAAAGAATGTTGGACAACCTAAAGTGGAAGAGGAAGAGGAGACTTATGTCTATACCAACCAAGAGCAAGTAATGACCCTAATCCTGAGACGAGTCCTAAGTTCCTTACCAAACTTTGAAGAGGACCAAAGAGAGAATTTGTTCCATAAAAAGTGTACCATCAAAGGCCAACTTTGTACAACCATCATAGATGGAAGAAACTAATGTCGTTGCATAGTCCTTTGTGCAGAGGTTGGGTTTGCTGACCTCAAAGCATCCCTAACCCTATAAGCTACATTGGATTCATGATAGGGGTACTTTACACATAACTGAATAAGTGACTATACCATTCAGTATTAGGAACATGTATAAGGACAAAGTAGTGTGCGATGTCATCCTTATGGGAGCTTTACATCTACTACTTAGATGACCTTGGTTGTTTAATCGACATGTTATGCATAATGGGTATAAGAACACCTACACCTTTGTTAAGGATGGAATGAGGATAATGTTGCAATCCCTAACTACATCGTAAGTAAATAAAAACCATAATCAGCTCACTTGAGCTAGTAAGAAAAAGGCCCTTATGATGAGCCGTAGGGAGCTCCAATCTATTGAGAAGACTAATGAACCGATGTTCTTATTGGTTAAACGATTGTTAAATGAGTTTTCCAACCTATTTTCGAAAGAATTGCCTAGAAGATTACCACCAGTCTCAAGCATAGAGCACTACATTGATCTATAGCTAGGTATTACCTTACCTTATTGATATATATATAGGATGAACCTTAAGCAAGTTGCTAAGCAGAAAAGGCAAGTGGACGTACTCATTGAGTGACGATATATAAAGGAGAGCATGAGCCTTTATGCTGTACCAGTTTTGCTAATTCCAAAAAAAGATGGTTCATGGTGCATGTACATCGATAGCCAAGCGATAAACCAAATTACTATCAAATAAAGATATTCAATATTGAGCCTCGATGACATGTTAGATGAGCCTCATGGTGCAAGGATATTCTCAAAGATTGATCTGTAGAGCAGCTATCACTAAATCCGCATAAGGTTGGGTGATGAATGAAAAACTTCCTTTAAGACTAGGCATGAACTCTATGAATGGTTGGTTATGCCATTCGAACTTACGAATGCGCCAAGCACATTCATGAGATTAATGAACTATACGTGGTCGTATACTTTAATGACATATTAATATACAATACAGACCTGAATGACTGTGTTCAACATCTTCGTGAAGTATTCGACCTTTTGTTGAAAAGTTGTATGGGAATATGAAGAAGTGTACATTCTACCAAAGTGAGGTAATTTTTCTAAGATTTGTAGTGTTAGGGGGAAGGAATCCGAGTAGATGATGAGAAGATTCAAGCTATTCTAGAATGGTTAACACCAAAGAATATTAATCAAGTCTGAAGTTTCCATGGTTTAGCTTCTTTCTACAGGCGATTTATTAAGGACTTCATTACAATAGCTACCCCATTGATTGAGTTAATGAGGCAGAGTGAAGGATTTAAGTGGAATGACCAAGCTAAATAGAGCTTCAGAGAAATCAAGGAAAAACTTACCTCGGCACTTATCTTATCGTTGCTCAATTTTGACAAACCCTTCAAATTAGAATGTGATGCATTAGGAATTGGAATTGGTGCTATCCTAATGTAAGTGCGTCGACCCTTTGCCTACCATAGTAAGAAGCTTAGCCGTCTTGCCTTAAACTACTTTGTATATGAGAAAGAGTTTTACTCTCTTTATTGAGCCCTTATCGTTTAGCAATACTACCTTCTACTATGAGAGTTTGTTATCTACATTGACTACTAATCATTGAAGCATCTAGGGAATAAGAATAAGCTTTCGAAGAGACAAGCCAAGTGGTTAGAAGTCATAGAGGGTTTTGTCATACGTCATTCGACACAAAAGAGGAAGTGCTAATGTGGTTACCGATGTTCTGCCACAATGGCAAACTTTGTTGATTGCTTTGCAAACTAAATTATTGGGATTTTTCACTTATTACTGAGCAGTATGCTCATGACCCTCATTTCGGCCCCATCATAGAATAGAGTAGAGATGGAATTGCTATCAAGGAATATTGTCTTAAGGACAGCTACCTATTCAAGGATCGAAATATGTGCATACCAAATTGCTCTATGTGTAAGCTATTGGTTAGGAAAACTCATAGCGAAGGGTTATTAGGACATTTTAAGGAGGTTAAGATAGCCAAGCTATTGAAGGAGAACTTCCATTGGTAAGGTTTGGCCAAGGATGTCCATAAAGCTTATGGTAGTTATGAAGTGTATAAGCTTGCTAAGGGGAAGAGAGAACCCCATATAGAGTACATACCTCTGTTGATGTCAACCTTACCTTAGGTTGACCTTAGCATAGACTTTGTCTTAAGGTTACCCTAGACATCCCGAAGGAAAGAATCCATTTTTGCTATAGTAGACTGTTTCAATAAGATTACACACTTTATTCCAGACCATTGAATTAATGATGATCTATATATTGCTAAACTATTTTTGCAGGAGATTATCCAATTACAAGGAGTACCAAAATTCTTGAGCTATTTTTGGAAGACCTTTTGGTGAAAACTTAGAACTAAACTCGTATTCAACTCTAATAGCTACCCCCAGACTGATGGCTAGACTAAAGTAGGAAACAAGACATTAGACAATCTGCTCAAAGCTATTATGGGAAAGAACGTGAAGGACTAGGATCTATGCCTACTGGTTGTGGAGTTTCCATATAATTGGACCATCCATAGCACTATTGGGAAGACCCCATTTGAGGTTGTCTATGGCCTTAACCCTACCATTCCCTTGAATATGATTAGCACACCAGCAGCTACTGAAGAGAGTCAATCAGGAGTTGACCGTGCTTAAGAATTATATGAACTATATTAGTTTGTAACTAAGAAGATTGCTAAATTCTATTAAAGACAATAAGAGATTAGTAGCCAAGGCCATCGAACTATTTCTTTCCAGTCAAGAGACTTAGTATGGATTCACCTTAGCCGAAAGTGATTCTTGCACTTAAGACAAAGCAAACTCTCTCCTCGAGCTGATGGCCCATTTAAAGTCCTGGAGAAAATCAATCACAACGCTTACCAAATTGAGTTTCTTGATGACTATGGTATCTCCTCTACCTTCAATGTATCTGATCTGATTCCCTACCAACCAACAAAAGAAGACCCTATGAATGCCCTAGAAGAATGAGCAAAAACTACTTCAAATTTGAGGAAAAATCTTTCTGACCCCTAAGTAGACGATAGAAATCAACCCCTTAAACCAATCACAAAAAGCCGAGCTAGAGGTGATAAGGAATCAAATATAAATGGTAGCGGATCTGGAATGAAAGAACAGGAATGGGTATTCAAAAGAGAATGGGCACAAAGAACAGGAAGGTTTTGATGGTGAATGTGAATGGATATAACTCATCAAGACACAAACATAATCAGGGGTTTGAGCTCTAAATAGAGTTCGATACGACTCACGAACACTAAATGTTGCTTAAGGTTTCAAATGAAGGTTAGATGTAACTTACTAACCAGTTCAAATAAAGGGGTTCACTACAATCTACAAACAAGAGTGATAAGAGTGCGGAAATGATTAAAGAGTATGATCGACACTTGATAACCCGAAAAATGTTAACTTAAGTATAACCTTTCTCGAAAGAGTAAAGTTTCACTCTCTGCATATATTTCATATATCTATCTATCTGCTTTTATTTGTACAAATGTTGCTATTTATAACAAGTCTTAAACCCTAGTAGCAAAACTGTAAATAATATACAAGGCCTTAAACCCAAAAGAATTGGGCCCATAAATAAAATGAAGGAAAACATATACAAGAATACAAAACTTTGTGTTTTACAAAACTTAACATGCAGTCACTAGACATGTCTTGGGAGGAGTAGTATCTGAACCAGATAGGGTTAGCAGTTGGATGTCTAAATCCGAGAAGGGGTCTTTAATATCTTACGTATCTTGGCTAAGACACTAGAGAGGTTGGCCTACAATTGCCAAGTCATAGAATTAGTTGGCACAAGTCTCTCTCTGATGTACCGAGTAGTTCTTTGGTTCTAATTACTTGGTTGTGTGATCTTTTAGTACATCGACTGACGGAAAACTTGATGTTAAGTGTTCATCTTCCTTCTTCTTGTTCTTCTGGTTGTAGTTCAGCCTCAGCAAGCATTGATAGGCCTCGACTTGGATATAGTCGAAGGTTGATCCCATCAAGAGGACTTTAAGGGCTCATACGAAAAATACAAGCTCTAAGCTATAGGCGTAATGGTGACTCTTATCCCAATCTAACCTCCTACCAACTTGTCTCTTAGATCCTTATGTGCGTCCAATATGCTCCTACCCAACAACGAATTCTTAATCTAAAAGATAGCTTAAAACTAACCTAGCCGAGCTATTAACTTGACCCATTGGTGTTTAACTTTAAGACAACTGACCTTTTGTTAGGCTAATTGGCTCCCGACTTGATCCAGATTAGGTTAGCCCTTGACTGTAACTCATTTTTACTTCCACTTATGTTGTATCATATCCCAAATGTCTAGCCACCAAGCAACACGTGTTTTCTAACATAATGTTCTAGAATGATTCTTTCTTTTTTCCGTATTATATATTCTTTATCTCTTTTACCCTTTTTAGTATGTCTTATGTAACCCAGTATAGAATATCTTTTTGTCTTTTCATACATTTAAAACAACCCTAGTGAACGGGTATATAAACTACTCCCCAACCTTCCTTATACGTGGAAATAATTCAATTTTCAAGACAGAGCTATTCATTTGAGCAATCTTAGTAATCTTGTTATCTCTAAATTCTTATTTATTCCCTTTAACAAGTAGTAGTGTCAAGTAACCCTTCAATTCAAACCAGTATGTCATATTCGATGAATTGTAAGCTAAGTAGGATCAAGTGGTCAGTCATATTCATTCGATAGCTGGCTGGGTTTTGCTAGTTTTCTTTTATGTCTCCTTTTCGATTCATTCGTTGTGGTGCTTCTCCATATGTATGACCCTGAAGATTCATCAATACCCTATTAGATGGTTCACTTATGATCAAGTTTTTAAGGTGGTCTTTTACAAATTTCCATTCTTTAGGGATCTTCATATTAGATTGATCAATTTCTCTACCTTCCTTAGAGATTTCTTTATTGTTAGAGTTCTTATTAAGATTATGATTTTCCAATTGAGCACTAACATTGTCAATTTCACTACTTGGCTCTATAAATGCAAATGCATCATTAAAAACAAAATGAATAGATTCCTCTACTGCTAGAGTTCTCTTATTAAACACTTTATATACTTTACTAGACAATGAATAATCAAAGGAATATAGCTTCATTCAATTTAGAATCAAATTTACCTAGTTGACCCTTGCCATTATTTAGCATAAAGCACTTAGTACCAAAGAGATGAAAGTAAGATATGTTAATTCTTTTGCCTTTCTAAAGCTCATAGGAGGTTTTCTTTATAATTAGCCTTATAAAGACTATGCTTGATATTTAATAAGCAATATTCATTGCCTCAACCTAAAAATACTTACGTAAATTGTTTTCATAAAGCATTGTTCTAGCCATTCCTATGAGAGTTTTATTTTTCTTTTCAGTGATTCCATTTTGTTGTAACGTTCTAAGTACCACAAAGGTGTGCTTATGCCATTTTTATCACAAAAAATCTCCATTTCATTATTTTCAAATTCTCCCCTATGATAATTTCTAACATAGACAATAGAAAGACCTTTTTTTTCATTTTGGACCTTCTTGCAATATTCCAAGAACACATGGTATGATTCATCCTTACTTGCTAGGAAGAAGTCCAACTGTATCTAATGAAGTCATCAACAATGACTAAGGTGTGTTTTTTTCCCTTCCAAACATAAAGTTTGCATTGAATTAAATAAATCTAGAATGTAATTGTTAGAGTGGCCTAGAAGATGATATGACATCTTTTGATTTAAAGGATGATTTTGTTTCCTTGCCATGTTGACATGCTTAGCATACTTTATATTTATCAAAACTAGTATTTGGTAAGCCTTTAACAAGGTAACGTTTGACTAGTTTTGACAAGATATCCATGCTATCATGCCCTAACTTCCTATGCCACTCGCCTATCGTTGTTTTGAGTGAATAGACAAGATATTGGACTTGTAAACATATCGAAATTGATTTTGTAAATGTTTGGCCATCTATACCCTTCAAAGAAAATTTGGTTATTCTCAATGCATTCGGTAGAACACTTTAAAGCTAGAAATGTAACTTATACAGCCAATATCACAAAGTTGACTTACATTAAGTAAATTATGCTTCAAATTATCTACAAGAAGAACATTCTTTATTATAAGATCCTTATTGATAAGAATGTTACCTGTACTGATTACATGAACTTTACGGTTGTCTCAAAATGTAACACTCCAACCATCCCCCCATCATATGCATTAAACATTAACTATTCAAAATCTACTTATTGTTTCGTCTTAAAGGACCTTACAAAACAAGAGGTTATCTTTTTGGTACTTACTTTAGTTCGGGTACTTTAAGGTTAGTCACAAAACTAGACACTAACCCTCTATTCTACAAGTGCCCAAAACAGTATAAGCAGCATAATATCTTCATTTTGTTGTCTACATATAATGTCTTTCACTTGCTGCTATGTATGTACTTTAACTTCACCTATTTGATTCATGGGATTTAGCCAATTGTCTTGATTAAATGATTTTGATCTAATTCATGGCCTATTTGTTGTTTTAGCCATATAGGAAATCTTTGATTAGCAATAAGATAAATCCAAATCATTTACGTAGTACAATTTCTGATAAGGTTTCTTATGCAAAAATGATATCACAATTTTGACCCAACATATAGGAGTATTTAAAGAGTTAATTGAACTATAAATATTAGTAGAGCGAATGGAATTAGATATCCCAGTAGTCTTAGCCATAAATGATAAATACTAGGCACTGTGCGTATCGACTTGTGTATTACTATATCTAATGTGTTACGTATCCTACCTAGGGAGTACATTCACACAAATTAAAGCTTAATTCCAATAAACTCAATATTAGTACATCATTTATTAATAAATAATCACTTTGGTTTTATTCTCATCATAATCAAACAAAGCACACTTAGTTCAACAAGCTTAGATGAAAGCAAAGTTGAGTTTTAAATAAGCAAATGATTTGACTTCTGAAATCTAGGTTCTAAAGCTAGGCTTTTAAGCATATAGTCTAAACTACGTTAGGTAGTTTCTATTAGGTTGGGTTTTGGGGATTCTACTCCTAAGTAGCTTCTTGTTGCCTTTTAGTTCCTAAACATTATATCCTGATGCTTGAATATGTTGACTAATTAGATGAGTGGATTGGGCTTGATTAGAATATTAGTACCAATGTATGTCACTTGCATTACCATGGCATGTGCTTATCACAGTTGCATTACTTGATTGGAAATGATAACTTAATATAACTTGGCTAACCCCCTTGATGTGCTGTAGTATGTACCATGTTTATTGTTATCTATTTTTCCACTCTCACTTAGCTGACAATAGTTAAGAGGATAAGTTATCTTATCCTTAAGTTAAAGATAAGTCAAATAAAGCATTGTATCATAGAGACAAGGAGACTTTAGAGTACTTGTTGAAGATAAACTCTTAGAAAAAGTCATTCATTATGGAATATGACTTGAGTACATGAAGGTACTTTTTCAAGGAAGAAATTGATGTTACCATACAAAAGATTTAATTTAACCCTACTAATCATAAGTGTATACTTGTAAAGGATTTTTATATTATATAGAAGTGTACTACTGTGGTATTTTGAGTATAACTCACTTTTGTAAGAACTTCTGCTATTAATGGATATGTTGAATAAAAAGTGATTTGAAATAAATGTTTTATGAAGTAAATGAGTGTATTGGATGTTGATTTGCTTTATCCTTAACTCAAAGATGACATAACGAACCGTCTTCGAGTACTAAAAGTTTGAGAATAATTTTTATATAGATACTTAAAAGGTGGGGCTTTACAACTTAATATTAAACAAAATTATTTTCTAAATTGGTGTAGTGCCGTTTTTTCTTCACTAATGATGTGAGGGCATTATTTTTTTCATTGATGGTATAAGATCATGGAGATTTTATCCTGTGATGTGAGACTATACAAATCATCAATAATATAAGATTATTATCTAAATCTAGTAGCATAAAAGTTACTAAATTTATCTTTCTAGTTCTTGTTATATTCATTTTTTTTTTTTTGCCAATGTTATATTCATTGTTTATATTAGCTTTCTCTCATTGATTTCTATGTTTCGTATAAATTCTTCTATAACATTTTACTTTCACTATCATACATAAAAAATTAGAATTATCCAGCCTATACAAGTTTAACTAAGTCATATTTGAGTTCCTTGAGTAATGTTAAGAATCAAAGTTAAAGTCCAAAATTATACGTCCTTATGATTGAATTTATCACTTTGTTGTCTAACCGGAGATGGCATGTTCACCCGGTATAACAGTGAAGTAATTCGGTCTACTATGACTAGATGGCCACCATCACTACGACAAAATCGATCGTTGGGAGGAATTCTCGTCGTCCGATGACAGGAGTAATCTGAACCGAGAGTGAGAGTACCAATACGAGTCCAAAGAAGACCTTGAAAGTTAACCCAGCATCGACTGCCATTGTCATTTTAATAATGCTACAACAGGAGTTCCATATGATTCTACGATAATTTGTCTCGACAAAACGTGCTAACACAATGAGATCAACCAAATAAAAGCTGTTAAAGCTTGGAGTTTATGTATGACAATAATTGCTCTGGAAACCACGTTCTTATTAAGCTATTAGGAAACAAAATGTACCTTATTCGTACATGTCGGCATTCGACAGCCATACTTCAACTAGTTGATCTTTCGCTGACTGAAGAACGACTGCCATGTAGAGGTTATTAAATAAAAACCCTCGTATATTTAATAACGACGATCACATTGGGAAAAAATAAAAAAAGGAATATTGCATTTTCCCAATATGTTTATTCAAGTAAATGAATAAATGGTGTGAAAAAAAAATACTATTTTTCGGTAATTGCAAACATATAATTTCATTTTTCTTTTATATGTGCTTAACTACCATATTTTCAGAAGTGAACCTTAAAAAATATGCTTTTAGATATCCTAATATCTACTTTGGTGTTGAATATTTTATTTGAGTAAGAGCAAAATGGTCATTAGCAATTTATAAGCATGATTTTATAGATTATAGGATCTATGTATATTGAAAACAAAAATAAAGAAATGTATTTATATTCAACCTACATTACATATTTAACAAATTTGTGAAAGCAGTCATTAACAAAAAGAATCATTCATTTCCCTGCCACCAGTAGTGTCTGTCAGTCCAATTGAAGTACCATCTACTTGTTCACTTGATAACGAAGAATCTTGTCCGTACAGAGACCACGATCGCCTATCTGCATATCTCTCTCTCTATCTATCTATCTATATATATGCAGTACATAATTACAAAAGAAAACAAATCCATGAATGATTACTCGCCTAAAGCAAAAATCCAAAGCCGGTGTGGAAAACTATATCACTATGTTGGATCAAATAATTCCCATATATATTACCTCACAAGTATTTGAAAGTATGCAGGAACCGGCTTTTCATTACATGTAAAAGGGTAAAACTGCAAACACATCTTAAGTACTCCTATATTTGATAACATTTTCTTTCAATTTATAATTTAAGCTTTTAATGTTTCCATCCAATTGTTTGTGTTATTTGTTAATCGTAGATGAAGATGGGGACGAATTGTGCCAACTTTATCAAAAGAGGACTCCAATTTAGTTCTTAATGATTGATGGACATGTCGATAATCATGAGGAATGATGAATTAATGATAGCATTGAATTTTAAAACTTTAATCTTTACTAAAATTTTATGGTTATGATTTGGTAATTAATAAAATGAAGTTTTTCCATAATGATAATGTAATGTAATTCCATGGTAATCCTTAGGTTATTTATGCATTAAAATATATTTGTAATGTCGGTATCACTGGATGATTTGGTTTGTGGTCACCTATATATATTTTATGAGAGATGACTTGATGATTAACGTAAAGTCAATTGTGGTGGGAACCTAAACTATATTTCTATTTGGAAAAAAAAAAATTAATTATTAGTAGATTTATTTTATAACATTAAGTTCTTGCATTGAAAAGATGGATTAGCTCACATGACTTACTAAAATGTATAAATGAGTTAAGTAAGTTGAGCTGATTGTTTAATCGTTTAACTTATCATAAACTCCTAATGGGTCAAATTAAGTTTAAAAATTTTAGGATTGTTCTGATTAACTTGCAAGTTAAAATAAATAGAGTCGGATTAACTTGTTTAACTCATTTGCATAGCTCTATATATATTTATAGATGAAATAATTATAAGATATTAAAATACAAAAAAATTATATAAATTTAAGATAATTGAGAACTTTGGTTTCTTTTTTCTTTTTAGTTTTTGTATATTTTGTTATACTCTATTTTTTTTCTTGCTTTTTAAAATTTTTATCATTCTTTAACGGAAAATAGTCATATTAATAGATTAAAAACGCGACGTCTGGAGAGAAAAGAAGTTAAGTGCACAAATAGCAAATATAATGAAGCTATTTGCAATTCATGTTATTTAAAAGTAATGCTTTAAGTGATAAATATTTGTTTCATCGCAAGATAACTTGAGTTGATCGTAAAACCACAAGAAAATTACATTTTTTTTTTTTATCATTGTTGCGTTTTTTAATTCCAACTTCCAAGGTTTGTTTTTTCCTTTCCTTTCTCTTTTTCTTCGGAAAGCAAAACAGAACGACAGGGTTACGTGCCATTTAATAAGTTATCTGATTAGACATTTCAAATTTTTCTCTGGCACAACACTTAATGATATTGATTCACATTCAAACTTGTCCATATAAATCTTTCTTAAAAATAAAGTTACAAAGTTGTTTTACGTGTATAAAATTTCTAATTTTTCACATAGCAAAATAATAGAAAATAATCCAAAATTAAAATCAATAAGAAAGACCTGCAAAAGTTTGACAGAACAAGGGGAAAAGGACACAAACAAAAAGGTTCAGTCCACGGTAGAATTTACAACGTGCCCTCACATGTCCATTCATTCTTACCAAGAAAACATCATTAAAACAATTGTTTTTAGTTATCCAAGTTGTTATTGATTCTGAATAAGATATAGGGCAATATCTTTGCCTCTGCAACGAAACAGAGACAGTTCCTGACAATACTAGTTGGATTGACATTGTGAACATCTTTTAGTGGCCAGCAGACAGATTGGTTACGATTGGTTCGCTTGGGAGGCATTTTCTCTGGTTGTACACAGACATGAAATGCGGGAATCTTGTAGTATATATCAATCCTTGTTTGTCCTGTTCAATTTAATGTTTGGAATTTTGGGTTATCAGCTGTTTACATGAATCAATATTTCTTCAATAGTGCAAGAACATTTTATCACTTGATGATACACAATCCGGTAGTTATAGTGTTGATATTTCATTTTAATTTCCTAACACTTTTGCATGTTCACTTCAATGGAAGAAATAAGATTACTGTAGAATTTTTACTTCTTAATTCTGTTATTTTATTTGCTTGGATGAAAAATTCAATACAGAATTGAATAGAAAAATCCAACCCTAAACACTAGCTGCATGCCTAACCTGAAAACTCTAACCCTATAACAATTCTTAAACCCTACCTAATTCAGCTTAGGAGCGATCCCCAACCTAGCGAACCGAAATAAAATCCTAAGTGAATAAAAGGCAAAACCGAGTTAGCATGCAAACCTAATTGGATTCGTTTGAGGCAAATATAACCCCGGTTCACGTATGTCCAACTGCCATGGTCCACTGCAATTCTAGATGTATGTTATGACATCTATCGGTACAATCTCTATTTTGCTGCGTGGCTTACTACGTGCAAGATAGCATCTTGATTTGGATTTGAAGATCTCCCATCCATCTACAAATAGAAGATGCACTATCATCTTGTTTTGTCGTCATAGTTTTTTTAATGGATTTGCAAGCGTCCATCCATCCACCAATGAAAGGGCCACCGTTATTTTGTTTCTGCAATCTCAATTTATTGAATAAATTTATGTTTCTTTATTCTTTTTGGTAAGGCATGTGAAATTTTTGGCTTTATTTGACGAAAACCCTTCATCGAATGGTTCCTCTTAAAGAAGATCCTTTCACCGATGGGTACTGATGCATGCGTCAGTCCTAATGAATCTAGAGCATGATATCGTGAAATTAGATTTCGATATTTGCTTATAAGATAAATGTGTTGTTCTTACAACTTGATCAACCATATTGGTCCTTACAAAAGGCTTGGAAATTTAATGGTATCTCAAACAAGGACGTAGCAAATTCACCTATTTTCAATCAAGAAAACAAGAGTAATACATAATCGCTACTCCCTTGTTGCCACACACTAAACCTATCTTGTCACTTGTAGCTATCATGCTACCAACTAACTATACTAGTTACACGCCTTAGGCTAAAATCATGCTCTAATACTAAAAATGATGTGACCTAGGTCAAAAACCATCAATCACAATCCATTGCAAAGGAACATAATTTTTTTCCTATTTTATAAATTATATTTTAGGGATTTTAATTTAAATTGGGATAAGGGTGCCTTCCACATGGATATGATGCACACATGGAATCAAACTATGTCTACTTGATATGATATCACATACATAGTTTAGGTCACTATAATTCAATAAATTAATAAGATCTTGGGTTTTGAAGCAAGACACCAATTATAGGGAATGCTCTAGACTTATTATGTCCATAGAATGTTTAACATTCTATTCTCTAAAGGATTCTAGAACATACATAAAAGGTCTAGACTATTTGTCAATCTATGTCTCGACTAGTCCACCATTTCATCCAAAGCTCTAAACCTTTAATCTATATGTATAAATCTATCATGTTTGTAAGTGTGGTCTATTATAAGGCTCTCCCATCCTCCTCCTCATCGTGGAGTCTTTGAAACTTAATCATTGTCATTGACCTCAAAATGAGAACAATAGCTCTATAGGATCTCTCTCTTCTCATCACTCGATATACTAATCAATTTTCTATTTAATAGATTCTATGATCCTTGAAATTAAAATTGTGTCATGGGACCTTTAGGCATTTGATCCACATCATAAAGTCTCAAAAATATGTGTTACATACTTATAATCTAAATAACTTATGAATTCAACTCATAAGACTCATATAAACTACTTAATTGAACTTAGTATGGGTAAAATAGTCATTAAAATAAACAACTGTATGAAATATGCAAGAAACTAAACAAAGTGTACAAAGTTGGGCAAATTTTGTCAATCTAAGTTAAAACCTAGTGATATAATGGGCCCTATCACCTTTAGTTCAAATATGGTTGACCTAATGCTAACCTAATCAACTTAATTACATCTCTTAGCATATGGGTTGACTTACAATTCCTTTTATCTATCTTGGCCTATTCTAACTTTACCTCATGCCTTTAAAGTGATATCTTGGACTATAATTATCATTTGTAGAATTAAGAAGATAAAAGAACACATTTATTGGGGAGTTCATCTATTCTTGTCTACTCTATTCTCTTCCAACTCTATCTCATTAGGTGTCATCCACTAATTGAAAATCCTTTACTAGACACGATTTCTTTAGATACCACATAGAAGATATGTATAGTTTAATACCACATAAAGAGTTAAAAAGTTCTTTCTTCTCATACCTCATAGAAGCTATCTCATTCTAATATTACATAAAAGTTTTCATTGTATACATTGGCAAGCTACTTAATGATTCTAATAGAAGGTAATTACATTACAAAGAGTAGTCTCTTCATGCTTTGACATATGACTCTTTATATCATGTTAAAATAGCATAATTTTCTTTTTATCTTCTATAATATAAGTGAGACTTTGAGAAGTATTTTAAACTTTTGATGCAATCATGTCTACAGAAGCTTATCTTTAAATTCTAAAAATGTTTCATATTATTGGTTCGTATGTTCATCTATGTAGAAAGGGCATTGACTGTCTTCTTTTATAAACGTTCATTACAACATTTAAGAGAAACTTCCTCCATAATATATGAATGAGTTTATGCTACATTTTCATAACATCTTTATAAAGTTTTTTTTCTAATAAAATATATCTTATAGCAAATAAATTTCAATAGATTGATTAATCCATGACATGTTCAATCTAAAATATGGAGATAAAAGGTGTTTGAGCAATTTTCTTACCCAAAAGGCATAAGACATTAGGGGTATATTGCATAGTGTTTTGCTAACAAATATATCTTATAGTAAATAAATTTCAGCAGATTAAATAATCCACGATATGTTCAATCTAAAATAAGGAGATAAAGAAAGTTTGAGTATTTTTCTTTTACCAAATTTGTCATGTAATAGCATAATTTACCCATCAAATTACTTTAAACTTTTTATTTTTATATCTCCAAATATAATTAAAAATGATAATGTAGCTCATATGGATAAGGAAAAATTGCAATAATACAATAAATCATGAAATAAAGTACATAATAGGACAATTGGAATCAAAAAATAATTTATCAAATGTAAAAAATGCAAAATTAGTGAAAGAAGACAAAAAAGACATTAAGTACCTCTAAATTTCATTGAATGATATCTTTATTGATCATTTTTTTATAAAATTTAAATTAATTAATTTACATGTGTTATAACTTTAAATAAAAGAAAACATTCAACTTTTGACCTTTTCTCTTATCCAATTTTCTCATATAATAACATCAAATGAGATTAAAATTAAAAGACTACTTTAAATTATAATGGAATCATATAGTTGCAATGGAATTCATGTATGTAGCTCCATCATTACAAAGACAAAAATGAAATTGAAAATATAGTAGAAATTATAGTAGAATCATATAGTATTAGATTGGAATTCATATAGCTCAACTACTACAATAGAAAATGTGAAACAAAAAAAATTTGTTAAAATTACTGTAGAAACAAATCATATCACAATAGAATTAATGTTACTAACATGGGTATGTATAATGCAAGCTCTTAACTAGTTTATGTATTAATTTAAAAGAGTTTCCTTTCAAAAGTTCTTTTATCATAGTGACCTTTATATGATAATATCTTCTTTCATTGCTAAAAGATGTTTTAACAATTCTCAATTTTCCTTCCAATACTTATGTAAATAAATTTCAAAAATCATATCATATTATAATATATATAACCGGAAACTATTTGCTTTTTTTTTTATATTCTATCTATTTTTGTTATCAGTTATTTATTTTCATAATTTATTTTGTCAATCAAAATTCCTTTTCATATTTACTATGTATTATCTTCCATTATCTAAGATATGTTGGTGTAATTTTTAATTTCTTTATAATGTCATTATTATATTTTCCATAATTTCTCTATTAAATGACATTAAAAATGGCCATTAATTAGCCTTTTCATATTTTTTATACATTAATTTATATAGTTATTATTACATTTTCTTAAATGTTGGTAATTATTATTGTTACATTCATATATTAATTTTCATCGATTATATTTTCCATAAATATTCATCAATTGCATTTGCCATTCATTATGTTTATTATAAAAATTATAATTTTTTTACTATTTCCAATGCCATCTTTTCATTCTCAAACCCTCAAAACACTTTCTTATCAAATTGCTTTTATAAAACACATGCTTCCAATGAGAACAATATCTCACTCATCCTTATATGCTGTTAAATATAGTTGATTGAATTTGGCTTATGATTAAGTCGATCCCTTACTAGTTGTACATCTGTACAAGTGTGAATTTGTATTGGCATGTTCCATTACGGTTTTGAAGGTCTTACACACAATGTTGTTATCAAAGGGGGATATTGATGAAAAAAAAAAAGGGGCGAAAGAGAGTTGTTAGAATGAAGAAAAAAAAGATTTAATAGGTATTACATATGATGTGTTATGTACACATAAAATGTAAATACTTATAAAATATTGATACAAATATTAATAGTAAAAATAGTTTTCAAATCCATTGCCACTTATAATTTGCATATAGTATATATATCAACGTTTTATTGATATTTATATATTACATGTATATAATACATGGTATGCATTACTCATTGAATTTTTTCTTTACTGAAACAATTATCATGATTGAAGAATGGTCATTTTAGGTTTGAAGCAAAGAAAAATAATATAAAAATATTTTCTAGAGAGAGAATTTAGGTCATAAAGATAGAGTCTAGGGACAACCTACATTTAGTGCTATTTCTTTACCTTTATGTGTTAATTAACTAGAACAAATAATTGTAGAGAAATATATGTAATTGAATTCAAAATTTTTGATGGATTTTATGCAATAAAAAGGCTTAACAACAATTTCCATTGACACTATTTGTAGGTGTTAAGCTTAAGTTTGCAAATGTTTTATTGTCATGAGCTTGGTGCCACTTGATCATTTATAGTTCTATAGAATACTTTTATGCAATCCACCTTCATAAATTTTATCTATTATGGTACTTTACTTTCCTTTTTTGTTTTTATTATTTGAATACAAATATATATCATTTTAGTTAAGAACATCTTCTATATCTTTTTTAGTTGATATTGTTTAAATAACTATGTAGAAATTATTCAATTTATTATAAATATGTTGTAACAATTTGAGAACTAGGGAATAAAGTTTAGAATTGAATATATTTTGAATAATTTCTCTTGAGATTTGTAGTTTATCTTGATATTTTAGCTAATTGTTGTAAATTATTAGAAATCAATTCCAAAGCTTTATTGCTAGAAGTTTTGAGTTGCAAAAAAAAAAAAAGAAACATTACTAAAGAATATTTACAAAATATGAAAATTATCTTTTTTTCTTTATAGATAAACATGAATGAATAACATTTTGCCTATCAATAATAGAGCTAAAAGCTTACTTAGACGTACGTGCAAGAATTTAAAATAATATATCAATGTGAAAATGAGTGTAATGTTTCAAGCATACTTCATTTTTAGGTAATTAAGATAATTTGTGATAGAGATCAAGGACCGATCAGATGGTTCACTTAACAATCTAAGGTGAGTTGAGCGCTAAGGAGTAGTGTTAACCTCACTTCGATTTGTCATGCTACTTTGCTCTCCACACTATCCAAGAAGCTACTAAGGTGATCAGCCGATGCACCAAGTCAACCCCTCTACAATACACTAATCCAAGCACCAAATCTAGATATAACCATCTCCACAATGTCAGAGCTAATCTAACAACTGTTAAGAGTTGATCATTCGAGGCTGACCTTGAGTGTGAGTCATATCTGAGCCAACCTTTGTCTAATTTCAGCAATTAGAGTTGCTGAATTGCCGATACTAACCAGACCTAATCAAGGCCTACCCCTGCATGGCTCGTAGCGTTATTAAGACCACTGAATAAGTAGAATTACGCGCATACTATCATTTCTAATATCTATATTATCCTTTTTGATAGAGGATATTCTTTTGTACGAATACTTGTTTTTCCTTGTAAATTATTCTCCTTTTAGTTTAGCAAATAGGGATCTATTTCTATAACTTTTTGTAATTTAGGAATTACCTTAAGTAGGTACTATAAATAATCGCATAATACAATGGCCACATCATCATATAGAGAATAAATTGAACTTTTTACTCCCTCTTAAGCTAAGTGTCATTCTGCTTACTTTTAAACTACTTTTGTTTAGCCCATTTGAGCATGAACAAGTGGTGAGTGACCTTCGACCATACTTACGTATCATATCAAGTGTGGGCCAAGCTTATGTGAGTATTTGGTACGTTTTATCCATCGTTGGTGCATTAGAACCCCTACTCAACCTTTGATCTTCATTTACTTTTTAAGCTAGCTCACGGCCTTGGCCTACCTTTTTGGTTATGTGTAATATTGCGTTCGTGTGTTCATCTATGGGATTTGTATCATCTTAGTATCAAAGCTTGATTATGTTCGAAGCTAGATTCTACTACTATGTTCTTTGAGTGGTTTTTTACTTCTCTCGTATGATAAAGGCTCTATTGTTAACCTTCAAGTTTAGTAATTGAGAAGTGTTCGATGCTTTTTTTTCCCCTTATTTCCAATACTTAAAATAAAGTATAGTTGATTGTTTGTTTGTTGTGCAATTGTCATAGTGATTGGAGTATCGGTTGTTGATGTTCAAGTGGTATTATTAGATGTCAATTTATGTGAAGTAATCATTAATGTCAGACTCAAGTGGTACTCGACATGGCCAAGGGTAAGAAGAAAGTTTTACACCTCAGTCGGTAGGTGATCGCTTAAATAGGCTTACCAACTTAGTAGTTAATTTGGTGACTATTATCCAAGAAGACAAGCAGTATGTTAGGAATAGCCCCATTAAAGAATGTAAGTAGCAAGAGCAAGGCAATTGTTAGCTTAACCCCTCCGAGCTAAAGGAGTTGATAGGGATGCTAAACGAAGGTTAGCACTTAAAGAGATTGGGAAAGAAGTAAAAGGAGATGATGATGCAAAGGAGTTTTATGAGGCTAAAGAAAGAAGTGTACAAGACTTTAGAATCAAATTTTTAAAGATACGTATTCTAAGTTTTTATGGAAGTAGTGATGCTGAGGACTACCTAGATTAGGTAAATAAGATTGAAAAACAGTTTAAATGCTACGAAGTGCTCAATAATGCAAAGGTTAGACTTGTTGTGTTGGAATTTACTATTATGTCACTTTATGGTGAAAGAACTTGCAAGCCACTCGAAGAAGGGAAGAAGAACGAGAGATTAAGAGTTGGGATGAAATGAAGAAGGTTATGCAAATACGGTTTGTGCTGAGCTATTATGTACATGATGCCTTCAAAAGACTGTAAGAGCTAAGACAAGGAAGGTCAAGTGTAGACACTTATGTTAAGGAATTCCAAATGTTAATTATTTAGTGTAAAGTCATAGAGCCAAAGGACCGAACTATATCTCAGTTCCTTAGTGGATTGAAGTATGAGATTGGGGATATCTTAGAAACCCTGAATATTGGAATGCTTGATGACATAATTCGAGCCACCTAGAAGATAGAAAGGCGTCGAACAAGAAGATTCCTTCCACCAATTAGCCGATTAGGCAACAGTTGAGTTGTTTTGAGCAGACTTGTGCAAATGAAACCAAGTAAGGTTGCTGAAACCCGACCCACTTAGACTACCCGAGCTTAGGAGAAGGAACCCTCAAGGAGGTTCAAGAAAGGCTAAAGCTTAGGTAGGAAGATGAGCAAGATTAAGTGTTTCAAATGCTAAAGGTTTGGACACATGGTCGCTTAGTGTTCGAATAGGCGAACAATGGTGATCTAAGGCAAGGTGCCAATTGTTGAGGTCGATAGTACTGATGAGGAAGTAAAGGAGCTAAAAGAGGATGGGTAGACCAAACTATTCAAGGAGGAAGTTATCTATAATGAGGAAGGCAACTTTTTGTAGACCACTCTACTGTTGAAAAGGATGATAAGTGTTAGTCTTGTGCTTGAAAATGAATAGAGGGAAAATCTCTTCTATATTGGATGCAAGGTGAATGAATCATTGTGAGTGTTGATCATTAATAGTGAGAGCTGCACTAATGCAGCCTCTGAATTTATGGTCCAGCAGTTGAAATTGCTAACCATGCCCTACCCAAGACCTTATAAGCTTCATTGGCTTAATGATAAGGGAGTTCTAAGGGTGAACAAATAGGTGTCTGTATTAATTTGCATTAGCAAATATCAAGACGAAGTGCTTTATGATGCGCTGCCCATGAGTATATCCTACATTCTACTTAGATGACTATGGATGTTTGATTGAGCAGTTATATATGAGAAATAGAGCAATATATGTTTTGTGGAGGTAAAGGTCATGCAGTCCTAACTTAGCCAAATATTGAAGAAAGAGGCTTTAGTGATGACCCAAGCCAAACTAAAAAAGGAGATAGAGCTTGAAGGATCAACCTATCTACTTGTTCGAAGGATACAAGAGATGAGGTCTGAAGAGAGGGAGCAGCCTGTTAAGGTAAAAACCTTACTAGAGGAATTTGCCAACTTATTTCCAAAGGAGCTACTAAAAGGTTTGCCCTAAATTTGAGACGTTGAGCGTATGATCAACCTACAGCCTGGAGCTGCACTGCCAAATAAGCATGCCTACAGGCTGAATCTTGAATAAGTTGCTAAACTATAGAGGCAAGTAGATGAGCTAATGAGAAAGGGGTATGTGCATGAGTCCTTTAGCCCCTATGCTATACCAAACTTGTTAGTGCCAAAGAATGATGGTTCTTAGAGGATATGTATGGATAGTTGAGCAATCAATCAAATCACCATCAAGTATAGGTATCCCATACCTAGGCTTGATGACATCCTAGATGAATTAAGCAGAGCAAGAGTGTTCTTCAAGATTGACCTTAAATCTAGATATCATTAGATTTGAATGCACTAGGGTGATGAGTGAAAGACTACATTCAAGATACGATATGGTTTATATGAATGACTTGTAATGCCATTTGGACTATCTAATGTACTGAGCACCTTTATGCGCCTGATGAATGATGTGCTTCAAGAATTAATAGGAAGATTTGTTGTAGTTTATTTTGATGACGTTCTAATGTACACCCCTGACCTGAAGATTTAATGGGAGCATCTCTAAAGAGTCTTTACAAAACTTCAATCTAAACAACTCTATGCTAATTTGAAGAAGTGCGACTTTTTCCTATCCAAGGTGATCTTCATTGGGTTTGTTGTGAGTAGAGATGGCATCTGAGTCATTGATGAGAAAATAAGAATGATCATAACATGGCCTGAGCCAACCTATTTTGCAGACATGAGAAGTTTCTACAGCCTAGCACTGTTCTATCATAGATTTATAAAGAATTTCAGTACGATTGTAGCCCCACTTACCAAACCATCCAAGAAGAGCATTGAATTCAGATGGGGAGAGAAAGAGAAGAGGAGTTTTGAGGAGGTAAAAGAGAGGCTAACTACTACCCCCATCTTATTTCTGTCGAGCTTTGACAAAGTGTTTGAAGTAGAGTGTGAAGCGTCTATACTAGGCATAAGTATTGTGCTGATGCAAGAAAGTCAACCTATTGCTTACTTCAATAAGAAGCTTTGAGGAGCTACACTTAACTATTTTGTCTATGACAAGGAGTTTTACTCCTTAATTCGAGTCCTAATAGTATGGCAACACTATTTGTTACCTAAGGAATTTGTGATCTATACCGATCATGAATCCTTGAGGTATCTGAAGAGGCAACCCAAGTTGTCTTGAAGGTAGGCCAAATGGGTTAAGTTCATGGAATATAAGAATGAGAGGAACAATATAATAGCCAACACCATATCGAAATGACATACCTTCCTGACCGAGTTGCAAACAAGGTTACTTAGTTTTTCAACCATAAAGAATTTATATGCCCGATGTGAGGAAATATGGGCATTGGATGACTATCAAAAGGAGGATTGATACTTGTTCAAGAGGAAGAGGCTATGTATCCCAACTTGTTCCATAAGGAAATTACTTATACATAAGGTACATGTAGGAGGATCAGCAGAATACTTTGGCTAGCACCAAACCCATGAATTATTATCCTCAAGATTCTTTTGGTTGAGAATGATGAGAGATGCACAGTTAGTGTTAGGAAAGTATACAACCTGCCAAAAGGAAAAGAGCTAAGCTAAGCAAGGACATTATCTACCCTTTCTTGTCTTAACCAAATCATGGTTCGAGCTAAGTATGGACTTCATGCTAAGATTACCAAAAATGTCCTAAGGGAAGGACTCAATCATGATGGTTATGGATTGATTTAGCATGATGACACAATTCTTGCCTTGTTTCAAAACTAACGATGCTTTGGCTATCTCTTTTCTTTTCTTACAGGAAGTAATCAAGCTTCATGACATGCCTAGAACCATTGTTTCAAACCAAGACCCTAAGTTCATGAGCTACTTTTGGAGGATGCTAAGGAGGCAAATGGGAACTAAGCTATTGTATAACATGACCCACCATCTATAGACTGATGGATAGAGTAAGGTTGTTAATAGAACTATGGGAACTTTGCTATGGGTTGCTGTCAGAAGAAACATGATCGATTTGGGTCTTTGTCCACCAGTCATCAAGTTTGCTTACAATAGGACTGCCTACAACATAACAAACATGTCTCCATTCGAGGTTACTTATGGGTTTAACCTTGAGCTCTTGATGGACTAAGCACTCGAACTAGAGCTTGATGATGACCGGCAAATCATTGAAATAGTTAAGGCCATCAAAGCCATGTACCAAAAGGTTGTAGAGCAATTGAGCCGAGCCAGTACTAAGATCAAGAAGCAAAGCTAATGATGGAGGAAGAGAGAATTTCAACCAAGTGATTTAGTCTAGATAAATATCAACAAATAAACGATTCCTAAACTTGAAGAAGAGCAAGTTGTCTCCTAAAGCTGATAAAACTTCCAAAGTGCTTAAAAAGATCAATCCTAATTCCTATAAGATTGAATTACCTAAAGGATACGGAGTCTCAGACTCCTTTAACATTACTGATCTCTAACATTACACTCTTGAGGATGAGCAACCTGGAGCTGAACTAGATTTAATCCCAAATCTCAAATAACTAGGAGGGGAGATAGGGATCAAAGACTGATCATGCTCTCTGGAGCCTAAGGGCTTTTTTAGATGGTTGACCAAGCTATCTAAGGTGAGTTAAGCATTGAGGAGCAGTGTTTGCTTTAGTTTGATTTGCCGAGCTACTTTTCTTTCCACAACATCTAAGAAGTTACCAAGGTGATTAGTTGATGTACCGAGTCGATCCCTCCACAACACATCATTCCAAGCACCAAATCTAGATACAACCGTCTCCATAACGCCGAAGCTAAGCTAGCAATTGATACGAGCCGATCATCAGAGGCTAACCTCGAATGTGAGTCACACCTGAGCCAACCCTTGCCCAATCCCAGTAATCAGAATTGTCAAATTGCCGACACCAACTAGACCTAATCAAAGCCTACTCCGGTACGACTTGTAATGTTATTGAGACCATAGAATGAGCAAAATTATACACACATTGTCCTTTCTAACACCTGTGTTGTCCTTTCTAACAAAGGATATTCTTTTGTACAAATACTTATTTTTCCTTGTAAATTATTCTCCTTTTGGTTTAGTAGGTAAGGATCCATTTCCATAATTTTTTGTAATTTAAGACTTACCTTAATTGGGTACTATAAATACTTGTATAATGTAATAGCCACATTATCATACGGAGAATACATTGAACTTTTTACTCCCTCTAGAGTTAAGTATCATTCTTTTTACTCTTGAGCTACTCTTATCTAGCCTATTTGAGTATAGACTAGTGGCGAGTGACTTCCGACTATACTTGTGTGTCATATCAAGTGTAACCTGGGCTCGTGTAAGGCATTGGTACGTCATATCCATCATCGGTGCATGGGAACCCCTACTCAACCTTAGACCATCATTTACTTTTTGAGCCATCATATAACCTAGACCTACCCTTTTGGTTATGCATGATATTAGGTCTATGCGTTAATCTGTGGAATCTGTATCAATTTGGGTCTCTAAATTTTAGTCAATTATGTTGATTATTCATTTTTCAAAGAATCATTCCATAAATTGGTATGGGTAATAAATATACATAATAGCAGAAGCATTAGGATTAAAACTAAAAAAAAAAAGAAACGTAATATAACTTCATTTTTCTTTCTAATACTCATGAATGTTATATCAATTGTAATAGTAATATTTTCACATATTGACAATGATTGGAATTAGTTATGAAAATTAGTTCTACAATTGTTTCATGTGTCATATGATATGTGTATAGTTACCAGACTCTTTCCTTTTATCTCTCATTCGCTTCTTGGAAACAAAAGTGAAACAATAAAGTTAAGAATCAATGACAGTTTCTTCATGAATTATCTTAATTGTCAATGATAACGGATAGTGAATAATGATGAAAGATGTATTACTACATATTTAATGAATGGTAATTCGATAAAAAAAATTGAATATATCTACTATTTAGTGAATTATGTATTGATTCTCATCAATATTTATGGAAATAAAATAATGATTGTGTACTTTTTTTTTTTAGTAAATATGAACATACATTTATGTAGCTAAAAATAAGAACCAGCCTTAGCTCATAAGGGAGCTAAACAACAAAATTAGAGCTGGTAACTCCATCATCTCTATATAAAGAGTTTAGAACATAGCCAAAAGTAGTGTCATGATTAAGAGTCTTGCTCTCTTTTACAAATACCAAAAGAAAACATATCCTTTTTCAACAAAGACAAACAAAAGACTTCAAGGGGGAGGGTAGGGGGTTAGAAGTTCAACTTTGTCCTACTTCTCTCCTTGAATCTAAGTAGCTAAAGTATCTGTAACACTATTGAATTCTCTAGGAATTACATCAATTCCCCATCTTCAAAGGGGAAAAAGCTATTCTTTGTAAGCGAGAGATCTTTAACACTGTTTGGAATTGTCCTGCAGTAAGTAGTAAGTAGTAAGAGAATCAACTCGTATTTCAACATCATAATGTTTATGATTGATGCAGAAATGAAACCCCAATATAGTCCCCATAATTCATTGTTAAGATATCTAATTTCCTAAACTTTTACGTAAAACCAAGAATCCATTTTCCTTAGAAAAATTCCAATACACCTCTAATAGCTACTTCATTTGTAGATATTATGATCAAGCCATCCATGTGTAAGTTAATACAACAATCCCTAGAATGATACCTACATAGGCTAAAGCTTTGATCAAATGAGTAAGGTCTTTTAGATTTTCAATTAGATTAAACACTTTTTATTTCTAAGAAATTAGAACCTCAACAACATAAGTAGATAGATCAAAGCCTTAGGAGGAAAAGATTGGGATAAGTCATTTCTTTTCATTAGACAATTTGATTTTATTTATGCAAAGGAAATGATGTACAAAAGGGGAATTTTGACATAGGTGCATTTGCCATTATTGAACAATGATAATTATATTTAGGCAAGTGAGTAGGGCATGTATTATTGCTTTGTTTTCCCTACATCTAAAGCAATAGGGGGTAACATAAATGTATCCTTTTATCAAAAGTAGTTATTGGTAGGGCTTAGTGAAAATGCCTCCTCAAAAAGAGTTTGACCTTAAGAGGGAAGATAATCTTTCAAATTCATTTCCAATTGAAGTATGTAGAAGAGGTTGATAATAAAGTTGCATATAGTTCCTATATTGAAGGATTTATTATACCAAAACTCTCCATCACCTTTTAGTCCTCCACATCTACATGTAAAAGAAGAGGACCTATGTGATTGTAAAGATAGTTAGAAATATTAAATCCTATTTTTGACTCATCCCAACTCGAGATACAAATCCAACAAACATAGATAGAAAGCTTCTCACTTTGTTGGGTAAATAGATCATAGAACGTAGATCTTAGAGTACCTAACCTATTCTAGGAGTCAAACCAAAAGCTTGTTTTCCTCTCATTCCCTACTAGTATGTAGCTAGAGCCTTGAAGAAGGGACTTTCTTTCTTCCATTTCCTTAGCTAAGAAGGATAAAGATTAAGGACTTTAGAGGAGGTTCTACTAACAAGGCTTTTTGTACTTTGCTTTCATCAACTTGGTCCAATAGACCTTTCTTGAGTACAATCCAAAGTAACTCTTGATTGCATAAGCTTTATTCGTAACATGTAGGTTTAAGAAGCCTAGCCCTCCTTCTTCAATGAGTATAGAGATTTTGTTCCAACTTACCTAATATATTTTCTTCCTAAGAGAAGTTCTTAAAAAAAGAAAGTTATTAATAATTTGTATGAGCATATCAATGATGGCATTTAGGAGTTTACCCATTTGCATATAATAACCAAGATGGGGTTGCAACACTAATTTTGCTAAAATGATCCTTCTAGCTATGTTGAGATTCTTGCTTTTCACCCATTAAGTTTTTATTGAGACTTTTTAATAATAAAATTGAATTATGCTATTTTTGGTCTTAGTCTAGAGTTCATAAGGTAGCTTAAATACTTCCTCAAATCACTTAATATTTTCATTTTGAAGAATTCTAAAATCATATGCTTAATATTAAGAGTGTTTGAAGAAAATACGATACCTAGCTTGCTCTTATTAATTTGAACCAAGAAAATTCATAAAACCATTGCAAGACTTTGATAATTGTGTTTGCATTAGACTCACTTGCTTTTGCAAATAGAACTACATCATTTGCAAAAGTTATATGAGATACTTAGACATTTGAGCCCCTTATTTTGAAAGGAACCCAATCTCTTTGTCGAGTCTCTTTTCCAATGGCTTTGCTTAAAATATCTAGGCATAGAGTGAAAAAGATAAGGGTATATAGGACCTCCCTACCTTCAGAAAATGATGATAAAATGTAGCTCATGATGAGTTTTATCCACCAACTTGGGAAATTAAAAGCATGAAGGGTCCAATATATGAAGTCCCATTCAACTATGTCAAAGGCCTTAATTAAGTTAATTTTAATGATCTCCTAACCCTCATTTCCTTTTCTTTTTGTAACAAATATGGAGAATCTCATTCATTAGGATTACATCATTCAAAGCTTTCCTTTCAAGTATAAATCTAGCTTACATTAGGTAAATCAGGTCATCTATGAGGGGTTTCATCCTTTTAGCTAAAACTTTTGTATTGATTTTGGATAATGTGGAGTAAAGACTTATTGGTCTAAAGTTAGATTTTTTTTTTTTATGCTTAACTACACTTGGGGATAAGACAGATTTGAGCTTGATTTATTTCATGTAGCTTATAATAGGATGAAAATATTCTCAAGATGAAAGTGGGACTTGAGTTTCCTATTAAGATCTGACATTTCTTTAAAAAGAAGAATGTAAACCATCCTTTCTAGTGGATTTCCATAAACCAATTATTTAGGGAGCTTCAAAGACTTCATTTGAAGCTACCGATCTTTCTAGTTGTGATTTTTGCTCAACTAAAAGACCTTCAAAGAGATCTAAGTTAGAAAGACAAGCTAGCTAACTAGAAAGCTTAGTTGATGAGAAGATGTTTGTAATATAGTTACTAATGATAGAGTAAATGTAATAGGATCATAAGTCCATGCTCTTGAGCTATCTTATAAACCTAAAATCTTGTTCTTTACTCTCCTTGCAAGAATAGTGGCTTGATAGAACTTAGTATTTCTTTCACCTTCTAAAATCCATTTTGATCTAACTTTCATCCTCCATAAACTATCTTCTTTATCTAAGATACTGTTTGACTATAGTTTGATGGCATGTTTTTGTGAGATTGGCTGACATAAAGGAACTTGGCTGGGTTATTATCAGTTTTGTAAAGTTGTTTCAATAAGCCTTTCGTCTAAGTGTAAACAAGGTTGAGTACCTTTCTATTCCATAATTTAAATAAAATTGGAAGTGCACTGATGGCATATAGATAATCATTTTAATTTTCTTCTCGAATTTTGCTAATGAGAGGTAAATAACCTCATGAGAAAACCACGTTGGTTGAAACTTGAATGTTGAGTTCTTAAAGGATGTATTACTCCTTGGGTAAGTTTTAAGAAGGAGAGAAAATTGATTTGATGGCCATTTTGAAACAGGAAAATTTTTTTATTTTGGGAAAGTTCTTCTCCATTTAATATTACACCACCCCCTATCAAGTCTCCTTTAGATAAGTTTTAGGGTTTTTTTGTTCATTAGACCAAGTGAATTTAGATCATATAAAAGATAGGTTAGCTAATTCATAAGCATTCATATAATTAAGGTACTTAAAAAGTCCAGCACTATTAAAAGATTTAGCACCCTACTGTTGATGTGGCAAGATGATATCATTAAAATTACCTATAATGCACTAAGGAATATTACCAATAGATAAAGCTAAGGATCTTAAGCTATCCTAAAAGGCTAGCTTAAACTAAGGATTTGGAGGAGCACATAGTATTAATTGTAAATGACGAACTTACAAAGGAGATGAAACTCCTATGGTGTTTGGTGAGCAACATCAACATCTAAAACATTAGTATTCCACAAAAGAAGGATACCTTCACTTAGTCTTCTACTCCCTCAATAGCAAATCCATTCAGAGGAGATATTTGAGAAAAGGTGAATGCATTCAAAGAATCAAGCCTAGTCTCCATGAGTACTACCAAATCAGGCATATACTCATCAATAACTTTCTTTATTGCCCCCCTTTTCCTTTTGGAAGTCATATCACTTACATTTCAAGCAAGTATCTTAATACTTCTAGCAAAAGTAGGTAGGCTTTCCTCATCCATCCTTTGAGTCATCATACAATACCAAACAACATCATTTCTACCCTTTCTCTCCATAAAGAACTTACTAGGAGTTTTAGCTAAGTTTAGATAACTGTTGTTTCCTCTTAATTCATGAAGGTTAAAGGCATACACTGTCCTTTCTAAATTAGAATTTCCATCGAAATGGTCCAATTTAGAATGTCCAAACTTAGAATTCTCAATACTTAGTCCAACAAAACTCAAATGGTTCTTTCCCACTCATCATCAACTATGCCATAATTACGTTGTTGTTGTGGAATACTATGTAAATTTGCTAAGTAGTGCTTCCTTAATCTAATGGTCAAGGCTATCCTGATTAGGTAAGTTTCCTTCTTAGGTAGAAACACTATTGCAGTTATCCTAAGAACCATATGTGGGACTACTATTTAGGTCGAGACTCTCCTTGCTTCTATTAACTTTACCCAAATTTTGTATCATTGGCTGTCCTAGTCTATTGTGAGCAACCAATTTGTGTTTTCTCTTTAGGGGTAGGATGAGTGTATTCTTATTGTCTTGATGTTGAAAGTCAAAATGATCCTCTACTCTATTGTTCCTAAAGGTTTAGGAAGAGGGGTTACTCTTTGAATGGGAAGGTATGGGTTTCTTTTTCTTACTAGAAATGGATGCTATGTCATTTGTAGCCTATATTTTAAAAGCAAAACCAGGACTCTCTCCTTCATTGTCATTTGTGGTATTAATTGCTTGAATAATGCTGTCAAAATCTTGATTGCCTAACATGGGCAATTCTTCCCCCTTAGCTACCATTATTCTACTTGATTTGATAGTTTTAGATTATGAATAATTTTCCTTCTCATTCCCTTCTTCTTTCTTATTCCCTTCATGCTTATTATTACTATCATTTCTCGAGTAGGAAATCACTATGCTCTGGTTGCCATTTTTAATATTTAATTCCTTTTTATCATCTTCACCTTACTTCCTCTCTTAGGCCTTTGATTTAGTTAGCCTTTTATCCTTTTGGGGGTTTTTTCAATTTCCCCCTTTTAGCTATAAGGATCTAATCCCCATAATTTTCTTTTAAGTTGTTTGGTTTTCTATTGGGTTTTGGTCATTTAAACCTCCTTGCAAAACATTAGTTTCCAGCCTAATTTCTTGTATGGCATTGAAGATCTAAATGACTATGATTATTAACTTTGCTGCTTTGATTTTAATTATCATATTCTATGCAATCTATACTAATAGTCTAAAAGTTTCCCTCTTTACAATTGTTAGGGTAACTTTTCTCTATATACCTAACCTAGCAACACCTATAGTAACTTAATACCCTCATATTGCAAGTGAAATGGGATGTTTTCAACTAAGATTATATGTACAAGAGGTCGATTGAAATTAACTCCCATGCATATCCATAAAAAATTTACCCTTTCTACTTAAGCAATGAAGGTGTCTACTCTTAAGATAAGATGGATTAACTTGTTTAATTTCTTAAAAAAATCTAAATCATAATACTCTAATGAGAGTTAGCTATTCTGAACCAATATTACTATTAAGGAAAAAACTAAAGTGGAGACCATAAAATCGGTTCCCATTGGTAGATGACTAAAAAATGTCCATTGATGAACCAAAGACCATCCTTGATGACAATGTTAAGATCATATAAATTTTGGAAAGAAACAACATAGTACCTAGATCTTATGCTAATCATTGAGAGGTTAAAGGCAAAGCTCCAAATAAGTTTAAATTTATGGAGAAGAAATCTATAACCTAGAGATACACCATATAATTTAATGATAATTGAGTCATACTACCTTCCCTTAATACGCTTTTTCTTATCTAAAAAAAGGGAGATTGTCTTAATACTTAGGCTAAGCAAAACACCCACTTTAAATAGGATTCCTACATTATCTTAATTAGCTTAGCATTCAACCATCTCTTTGGCTAGATTTAGCAAGAAAGCATCTACATATACAACCTTAATTTATTCAAGAATAGTATCATGATAGAATCTTCTCCCTTCTACTAGAGCCTTTTGGGCTTCATTTGATTGATTCGTTGAGGAGCTAGCAATACATATAATATCAAAAGAGGACACAATTTCTAATTCCTAAATGGGCTTAAGCTTATTCTTTTTTCGATTCAGAATCAAGGGATTAAGGTCTTAGAGAGTCGTTAGAAAGGGGTAAGGGTACGAGGGGAGAGAGGACTTGTCACACCTAAAAGCTTCTCATATATGGATTCAATTATATTTATCAATGATAATTTTCTTAGTACTATTAATGTCAATTGTCTTTACTTTCATAATATTTATATTTATAGGCCATGAAAATGAGTAATTCTTTTTCTACACCTTAAATTGCATATAAGACAATGTTTTACATATGATTATAAGAATTGGACAAATCATCAATGGTAAATTGTCCTGTAATTTTACCAATAATGTAATGCCTAAAAAAAGTGAGGGAAATTGCTTATAAAATGGGTGGTATTGTTGTATATTTTCTTTAGGCTTAAGCCTTCCAATTACCCTAATCTATTTATCTTATCCAATCTCTAAAATCCTAGGCTAATTTTAACTACTCTAACTACTTTCTTTCTCTTCTTTCCTCAAAACCTTTGCAAGATCTAACTAAAGGGGACTCTCAAGCATTCAAAACTCAAGAGAAAATTGCTGCTAATCTTGTTTCTAAGGTTAGTCAAGCTTCTAAAGTTCATTTTCAAGCTTTTCATAGCTAGACACTTCCTTTTTAAAGAGTTTTATTAGCTAAAGTTTTGAAGTCTAAATTTTTTTATGGTTGCATAGCCTAAGCTAGTGGATTTTACTTACCTCTTAGAGATTATAAGCTCAATCTATCATACTAAGTAAGTTTCCTCATCTTCTTCCTTATTTAGTTAATTGATTTTCAATGAAAAGTTAAAGTTTATCTATGGGTTGTGATGAAGTAGAATATGTGATTGTAGAAGGAGAAATGAAGTTAAGAGTAGCTAATAATCATGGTTTTATTTGTATATTGTAGTATATTGAAGCTGAGATAAAGTTTAGAGAATATCTGGGATGATTCCAAGTAAGTTCCATAATGGGGAATCTACAGATTTTTTAATGGAGTCGATATGCTTTGCATGTTAAAGTTGGGACATTAATGGAGTCTAGAGGCCCTATCCTTTGGACTAATACACTATGTCTTGACTAGCGTTCAATATTGTTTTTCTTTGATTTCTTCAACTCTAAACCTTGACCTAAGTGTTATATACATCAAATCTAATCCAAAAGTCTAATATTTCTTAGTTAACTTAACCTTTGAAAACCTAGTTAGGTGTGGTTATCTAAAGTACCTAGTGTGAGTGAAGTTAAGGAGAAGTTGGGAGTTTCAAACTTAATTATATAATGAATTGAATGTCTTGACTAGCGTCCAATATTGTTTTTCTTTGATTTCTTCAACTCTAAACCTTGACCTAAGTGTTATATACATCAAATCTAATTCAAAAGTCTAATATTTCCTAGTTAACTCAACCTTTGAAAACCTAGTTAGGTGTGGTTACCTAAAGTACCAAGTGTGGGTGAAGTTAAGGAGAAGTTGGGAGTTTCAAACTTAATTATATAATGAATTGAATGAAAGATTAAAAGAATTTATTATCCCATTTGTTAAGTCATTAGATTTAGGTTTCACTATTGATTTCGGCTCATGAGCGGGTTTAATTCCGTTTTCTAGGTAAGTGATGCTTATTTGATGGATGTGCTTGCTAATATAATAGTAAATCAAAATTAGAGTAATCTATATATGACTTAACATATTGATTGCTGTTTGTGCTTGTTTAGCTTATCCTTAGTGCTTGAAACGGTGGTACCCTAAGAAAGCAAGTGTTGATCTTCAAGTTACTTTGTCCTAGTGGACTGACACATTGAGACGATGCAGCAAAAACTAGGTATTACGAACTATGGACTCTAGGTAAAGGATTTTAAAAGAAAACTTATACACTTGTATATCTACCTATATGTATAATAGATCTCAATATGGTAGGGTCGTGAGTGCCCTTTGATACTTGTCAACTTCAAGTACAAGATAATAATTAGTTGATTGTTTACTTATTTCATTGAATGCATGTGATTGATTAGTGTGACATCTATCTGTGCTTGTGTATTATGAACTAAGCTTCAACTCATTCTTTTATCTTTGCAACTATAGGTATTAAGATTAAGTTTGTTGCTTACTAGGTTTAGTACGAGAGGCATTTGTAACCCTGTATTGGTGACTGATAAATGATTGGTAGAGCTAAATGATAATATGTGGATTAAATCTATTATTACGTTTTATTATTATTTAAGTTGGAAATATTGTTTTGGAGTATGATTATTGTGGAGATAACTCCCTTGTGAGTCATTTACATTGTTTTGTTTGGAGAATCAATCTTGTTGTTATTGTTAATAGGTAATGATGAACTTTTGGTGGATTAAAAGCCTTAACATGGTCTTGAATAGTAAGGAAACATGGCAAATTATGGTACTCTTTAGGTTCTGGGACATTACAAATATGGACACAATCTAAGATGCATCAAGAAATTACTGAAGCAATTCAAATTTCTAAAAATGAATCATTGATAATTTCTTATTAATTGGCTATTAATTATCATGTTTATAAATCGTAAAATGACTATGCATTTATAAAAATCTAAAAGTGAAAGGGTTTGAGGAAAGGGATAAAAGATATTTTTAATTGGTTATTAATTATTAATACATCATTAAAGCAATTTAAAGTATTGAAAATGAATGATTTATTATATCATGGTTTATAAATGATCATCATAGTTTATAGATGAAAATAATGCTCTAGAAGTCTTAAAATATAAATAATCAACATAGATGCGCATTTACTTTTGATTAAAATTTAAATTATATATGGGAATTGAAACATATTGTCATTAATGATAAATGTAAAAACAATATAAATAAATGTAGCAACGAATATGAAAAAGATAAAAGTTTCTAAAACTATATTTATAATAAATAGATGTACCTTTGTTATTATAATATATTGAAGTATCACATCATTGCCATTAAATTACAATAATTTTGCATGCACTTCATGGCCATAGACTCACTATACTTATGTTTTAAATAAAAAATTTTAGTTATAATGTATGTTCAATATAAAACTACATACCATAAGTGAAATAAACTATCCCCATATTTATACCTTCAATAGTTAGAAATTTATTCTCATTATCTATGTGACCAACATAAAGGAAAATAAAACTATCTACGTGAAAAAAAAAATTATTGATTTGCTAAAATTAAACTTCAATTACATATGGATAAAGTGATGTACAATTTGAAGATATTATTAAAGGAATTTATTGATAAAAAGTTAACTTTTAAGGTATAACATAAAAATCAATTTATTATATATTATTAATGATAAATATAAAAAATACAAACAAATGTGACATTGAAGTATAGAATATGTAAAATTAAAAGTTTTCAAAACTATATTTTATAATGTGGATTTTTCTATTGTAATGCTAATAATATAATGTTACTATAATGTTAGCTAATATAGCTTGCAATAAGAGGTTAATAGATTATCTATCTCTCCCTTTTTTCCAATTTAATTAATTACTAAATTTTTTTTTATATTTTTCCTCTCCCCTTTTACAATTAATTTTAAATATCTCTCTTTTTATAATATCTCTCCCTCTTTTTCCAATTAAATGTTAATATCTCCATTTTTACAATTATTAAGGATACGATATCTCTATTTTTACAATTAAGCATTAATATATCTTTTTTCACAAGATCTCTATCCTTTCCTTCTTACAATATATTTTCTTATCACCCATATTCTTGTTTATTTTATATTAAAGTTATAATTTTTCTTCATTTATCATTTATATTATTATTATGAAATTCACATAAATTAGAAATAAATAAATGTCTCATATGTTTTCTATAAGAAAGGGATACATGATATGTGTTAGTGATTTGCACCATTTTGTGTACTATTTTTATGATTAATGGAAAATACTTAATCTATACATAATTCTTATTATTCAATTACTCATACAAACAATTCATATGGATGGAATTTATACATACCATTATTGATAAACTATAATATGATTAATGGAAAATACTTAATCTATACATAATTCATATAATTATGTAATTTGAACATATAATTCATATGGATGTAACCGTTATATATAATTGTTTATAAACTATATTATGATTAGTATAAAATACCAAAACTATACATAATTCATATAATTTGCTAATTTACACATACAATTTATATCGATATAATTTGTATATATCATTATGTGTAAACTATATTTATTTATTGGTTCATACAAATAGATTTGTGATTCACTGAAATTAAAAGATATGTACCAAATAGTTCGGATATAATTATAATGCACACATATAATTCATATAGAGATAATCCATATATATTATTCTCAAGATAAAATAGTATTTTATTGTGGATTTGCAATTCACGTTAATTACTTAAATTATTCTAAGCAATTCATACATAGTTACAATTAGCCTTTTTTTTATAAATCATATATAAACCGTATACATAATATACGTATAATCCGTATATATCATTATCAATACATTATACCATGTTATATATTATTACACTAAGATAATATAACAATGGTCAATCAACAAGGTTAGTACAATATATATAATTTTGTGTTCAAAATTCGTGCACTATAATATTACTAACTATACCTAGTGTTAAAATTTTATACGATACAAGTATAAATTTTATAGTAACATATATTTATATATACATTATTTTTAATATATTATTGATAGTGTAATGTTATTATGGATAGTTTGCTTTACCATAATCATAAAAGAGGTTATGTTTTACTGTAAAGGAATTGCTTTTTACAAGAATAAACTTTATGATTATCGATGGTTTAGTGGTACTATTGATCTTTTTTTACATGTGTACTTAATTGTAGATAGTACTGTGAAATTGTTGACAACTTTTTAAAAACTAGGAACTTCTGCATTGCAATATTTTCCAATAAAAGCTTACTCTCTTCATTAGAAAACACATAATTCTCAACACCAAAACTCTAAGTGTACACTAAAACCTAGAAAGAATAATAATAACAACTCTTGCAATCTTAATAAGGATTCTAGTAGGCATGTGTTTGTTTTAGCTTGTGATAACGAAGATAGATACAATGTTCATGATCATGATATTGAAACTAATGCTACATATGATAAATTGGATGATATTCTAGTGTCAGGTAATGGTGGAAGCGTGATTCTTCTCGACACATTTGATTACCATTGACAATTTATCATACTATATAAGTTTGCATTCAATTAAATTTTTAGTAAGTAAAAATTTCACATCTTTTTTAGTAGCCAAGGATTTCTATAATAGGTGTATTGCTATAAATGGGTTTGGTACTTGTTTGCATGATATTGAAAAGAATGACAAAAAACAAGTGAAATTGTATCTATGGGTATGCCATAGGGAGGGTTTTAGGGGTCAATAACATCTTAATAAGGTCGATCGAGTTAGAAAGGAAGGGGCCTTAACTAGAATTGATTGTCCAGCTATGTTTAAATTAAAACATGTAGAGGAGGATAGACATTAAGAGGTCCTAATTGTATCGACTAAGCACTATCATAATCACAAGCTTATGCTACCATTGCAGAATTACTTCTTAAATTCCAACAAGTCTGTATTAGATGCTGATCTAGCTCAAATCTAGATCATGTTAAATTCTGCTATCTAGCTACGTGATATCATGGAATATCTAGTTCATCAAACAAGCAGATATGAGAAAGTTAGATTTACAAAGAAAGACCTACACAACTATATCGATAACCAAAAGCAACTAAATGCCTTCAAGGTATTGTTGAGGTAGCCTTATCATTCTTAGGAAGCCAAAAGGAAGCTGATCCTAGGTTATTTTATGAATACACTATGAATGGAGAAGGAGAAAATAGTCAAATGTTTTCGTCAAACTTGATATGCTAACCTAACTATGCATATTTTGGAGATGTCATTGCTTTTAGCTCTACATATCAATTGAACAAGTACCTAATGTCATCAGTCATATTGGCCAATATTAATCATAACCATTATACATGCATCTTTAGTAGTACATTATTAGATGATGAGATAAAAGAGGCATGTAGCTAGTTACTTGAAGTGTTTGTGAGTGTAATGAAGGGTAAAAGGCTTATGTCAATTATCACTGATGGGGATGGGGTAATGCGAGGCGACCATTGTTTCTATTTGTCCTCAAGCACAATAGCACCTTTGTTCATAGCACCTTCAGAGGATTGCAATATCTCATTTCGTAGTGGCGGGTTCCTATAAGATTTCAAGAGATGCATGTTTGTTAAAGAATCCATCAACAAATTTAAAGTGGTATAGGGAGATATTCTTGAAAGGCATGAACTTGAAGGAAATGAATGGGTTAAGGAGTTGTACCAAAAGCGATCATCTTTGGCACATGTATATTTAAGGGGACACTTTATTGCTTTTATGTGGAGTACCCAAAGATGTAAGGGAATTCATTAGTTTATAAAGGGGAACCATTCTTTTTCGAGGAGGTACTGGATGTACTAAGTTGTTTAACACTTTGAGAGGGTATTAGCCAACCTAAGACATGCAAAACTGAAGGTTGACTACAAGAGTGCACATACAAAACCAATTATGTGTACTGTGCTAAAGAGTTTTAAAAACCATGTAACCTCCATATATACGAAGGCATCCTTTAAAAGGGCAAGGTCAAAGATTGAACGAGAGGCCTTATAGATTCCTTACCTTTGCAATGATGGCTAACTTAAGGTGATTATCCACACTCTATGATACTGTGACTACCCCTCCAAACATGTGAAGGTGATATTAAAAAATTTATCCCAATCTATTAATTGCAAATATCAACATTATTAGACTACTGGATTTTCTTATAGCCATGCCTTTCAAGTAGCCAAACTGAAGTTTCTTAATAATATACCATTGAATCTCATATTACTAAGGTGGATAAAATTAGCAAAGTGCATTCATGGAGATGATAAGGCTGTGTAAGCCACTATGCAATCACGATGTAACAAGTTTTATATGGTATACTGTTATCTACTAATTGAGTTATGTCTGATCTATGGTCAAGATTTGAAACAACTTTTTGCTGAGAAATGAAGGAGATCACATGCTTGACCCTTGAGATGCAAGAAGGTTCAAATGATGTAGATGCCACTCTTAATACCTGATGCTAAGATGGGTGGTAAGCTTCCTATTCACTGTAATTTTTTGCTTTATTGAATTTGTAGTTTTTCGCTGTAGCTAATTTCACCATGTTATATAGGTAAGATTAAAGATCAAAATATCATTTGAGCGAAAGTTTCTTCTAGCCAGCAATTATAGTGACCATTAAAACAAGTTCAATGTAGTTTATGTAAGTAGGAGGGACAAAATAGTTCCGTTGCCTGAGAAATCTAAGGAATGTTGGTCAAAACCATAGTAGATGTGTAGATTTGACAATAAATGTAGATAGTCCATCTGAAGAAAACATTACTGCATACTCTAGATCATACACATCAGTCTAAGAGAACTAACCATTGCCAATTTTTGGACAAAACATAAACAACATTGATCTATATAATAATATATGACGTTTGAATTTAAGTGAGTATTAGAGTAGTATATATGGATTTGAAAGGCCACTTTGAGCAATTGTAATTCCATTCCACTATCTAAAGATTCATAATTAAGTAGTATTACAATTGTGTTTCCCTTACAGCATTCTCTCACTTTTGAATAATACAGTCCGATCTTCTTATATAATCTTATTATGGTTTTGTCAGCTTTTACATGAATGAGTAGGGAAGTACACTATTGTAGGTGGATTGTTGACTATATACCTTGTATTTGTTAATAGATAAGTATGACAAATTGTAAAGGAATTACATTTGTTGCATTTGAATTTCAATTTTCCAAGGTGGAACCCTAAGCTATCGACAATTGTGATCAAACATTCAATAGTTTTGTAATGTAGCACCATATCTGTTGACAAATGAGTATGTTTATTATAGTATATTTTGTCATACTGTAAAAGGATGTGTTTTACTATAATGGATGTTTCTTTTCCATGTTGGAACACTAACTATTGATAGCCATATGAAATTATTGATAGTTATCTTGATAGATGGCAAAAAAGAACCTCGAAAACCCTAAAAATATAAGCCCAAACCCCACATATTTTGTCGATAGTTTCTACTACCCAAACACTCCCAACACCTCAATCAAGCCCTAACTCTAACAGACCCACTACAAATTCTATCATTCATGGTGCTACACATTACTTCTAAGAAAATTAAATAAGGGAAGGATGGCCAAACATTGTCGAAAAGGCAACCCGGTGAGCTTTTTACTATGGATTTCCCCCTTGAATCCTACTACTAAAGGTATGGACAAGTTTTTTTTTTTTTTTTTAACATAATCTGGATTATGGTCAAGAGTTTGATCCAAATTTTGTATAAGAGATTTGTACTGGGTTTTATGAAAATTTAGTAGATAATGGGATTATTCGGTTGCTTAAGATGATGGATCATGAAGTTTATGCATGATTAGTTCAAATTTTTTTATTCAAACATTACTATGGGGAATGTTTACGAGGATTTATGGGACCCTGACACTGTCGCCATAAATTTGCAAACATTTGTAAATGGCTTAGTTATTTTTTTAGATCAGCAGTTTTTTTCCAACATTCCTTTAATTGAGCATGAAGGATAAAAAATGCTATACAAAAGACGTTAGGATGGTAGTGATGTTTTTCTAATATTATACGATGACTTGGAGAGAATGAATGGTACCAATTGGCTAAGGATGATGTAGATTATGGAGATGAAGCATTTGACTACCCCACATAGGATTCTTCATTTTATCATATCATACCATATGAGTAGCTGTTTCGAGGATCACACTAGTATGTATGTAGAGAATTTGTGGTTAATAGGAGAAATCCTAACCAGCCAAAAGATTGACAAAAGACTTGTATCAAGCAAGTGTACCTACTGATTTGCAGTATAGTTCAGCTAAAATAGATGTCGTTCCCACAAAGACTATGAGTACTAATAATGAGTATTTAGTTATATCAAATTGGTAAATTTGATTTTGAGAAACCAAAAGAAATTAAGTTAATTTGCTACTAATGACTAATCTAAAAACTAATCAAGACTTAAATTAAGGAAACTAAACAAGAAAGTAATTAACTCAAAAAAATTAAGTTTAAGATATAACTATGTATCTAGATTTGACTTCCCCTAAATTTACACATGCAACTTCTACTTAAGATAATCTAATTGCACTACTAATTTCTTTAGCTAGGAGAGTTCTCTAATAAAGTTGATAACTTTCTTAAGTCTATTAACCTTAATCTTTAAATTACCTATTAGAGTCTTTTCTCAATAACATAATTAATTATCACATTAAACAACAACGAATTCTTATAAAAATAACAATAAGAAATAGGAAGAATTTGCATCCAATCTCTAATCTTGCAATAATTTTCATTAATTATTCCTAGATTTAATCATTTAAACAGTCTCTCGATTTTCTTGCATAATATCAAATATTAGATACATATCCTAGAAATATCAATCTAAAGAAATAAAGAACACATAATTAAGTAAAAAAATAAAAAAAAAATTATTAAATCTAATAAAACTTAGTGTCACATGGCAACCTTAGATTCTACAAAATCTAAATATAGTGAAATTACGTACTAATCATAGCAAAGGAATAATCTTGAATCAAATCTAATGAGAATACATAAATAAAAGCCATGAAAACTAAGAAAATCTCTCGAATCTTAAAGCTTGGAGTGGCTTGCTTTTTTGTGCCTTTTTCCCCTTTGAGTCTCTCTAAAGTTTGTATAAAAAAGTTTGACAAAAATCCCTTAAGAGCCCTTTTACAATGCATGCGAAATTCCTTCATTACTGCAAGTGATATGGTTGAATGACATAGTTGTGTCACTTATGTCTTCCCAAATCTCAATGAATCGCTTTAAACCTTCTTAAATCTACTACTAATATGATTTGGGACATGGTTATGTCACCCAAATCGTGTCACCCACTATAGACTACTCTATTCAACTCAAAAAATCTTCTTTGTAATTGACACTATCATGTTGCTACTTATGTTACTTCTAAACTTCACAACCTAACCAAAGGTCTCGTCTCAAGAAGTTAAAGGATGGGAATAACAAAGATTGATCTTAGGTAGAGTACAAATAGAATCCAATCTCCTTTCATTTCTTGTTATTTTTTTTTCATATTCTATTTATTCATTCTTTCCTACATGACCCTATAGAATGTGTATAAGATATGTATGCGATATAAACTTCCATAATGTGAAACTCTTTTAATTCATCCTATTAGCTTTGTCTCAGCCCATCCAAATAAAAAAAAATAAATAAGTATTCTATTCTCAAAATTTGAGAATCTTAATGAATCTCTAATTGTATTGTTTTTGTTTATTTTATTTAGCACATCCCATACTACGACCGAAACTTCAAATACTCTTACTCTATTTGATTTTGAAGAGACCATACAAACACTTTTTGAATATCTGGAGTTATAAAAATGGAGATTCGTTTCCCTTCTTATTATTCAATGAGCATCTTGTATTTCATAAAAATTAGGGGCAATATAATCTTTACGTAAAGGCCATCTTATCCAACTTTCAGGCATTAAGATACGTTTCAGTCGTGGATGATTATCATAATAGATTCCCAACATATCATAAGATTCCCATTCTTGAAAATCTACACTTTTCCAAACCTAGAAAACAGAAAGAATTCGAAGATTACTCCTTGGGGCAAATACTTTTATGCATACCTCTTCTGGTTGATCTACACATTATTATATTCTTGTAAGATGATACACACTAGCTAACAATCTACCAGGTGCTACATCATAAGTACAATAGGAAAGCAGATAATTGTAACCATATACGTATAAAATGACAGCAATGGAATGCCAATCCTCGGGCTTTATTTGTAAAGTCTCTATTCCTTGTGAATTGAAACCTAAAGATCTATGAACTAGCCCATGCTTGACTAGCCAAGCAGACAAACGACCATTCATCTTTTTTATCTCTCCCGCATTTTTTTGTATTATACAAGTAGTTCACATTTACTTTATTCATTTTAACTCCAAATTCAGTGAAACTTGTTTTTATTTTCTCCTTTTCTTCCAAAGAATGTTCTAAATCCAAGAAATTAAAATTTTGCTCAATTAAGTATCATTTTCTTAAAATAAATGAAAATTTTAAGGAAATATACTAAAAATCGCTATGATAAATATAGTTAATTAAGAGCTTATCAAACTTCCTCACATATAGGAATTTGTTTATCCTCAAGCAAATAGATAAAAGAAAAATTAAGAAAAAAATCCATTAATTAAAATTATCACTACTTAAGAGACCAACTACAAATTACACTTAAACCTAAAAATATTTCAAAAGATCAACATGCAACTTTCACTCAAAAGTTCTTTAACAACTTACTTCCTTATACTTAATTTCCTTACCAAGCTCAACAGACACAAAGTACTAAAGTTCATAAGGTAATTTATGCAAATTAAAGTTTATCCAAATCATTTAATCAAGGATTTCCAAAATTAAAATCAAATTTAATGTCTCGCTAGAAAAGAAAAAATCATAAAATTTTAACCCACCTAGCTATAATGTATACAGCTTTCTCTTGAATCTCACTAAATACTATAATTCAAAGTAAACATAATTTACATCCATTCAACTTTTGATCGCTCTCCTAGTATATATTTTCATTGGAGGGCTTCAATTTACTTCATTTTTTCATTCATGCACAATTCATTTAATTGGAGTTCATTGGTAGCAAAATTTAAACCTCGCTCTTTTAATAGACCAAAGCGAATTCATACCAACTTATCCTTAAATTGGTAGTAGGAAAAAACCTTACTTTTCTAAGGAACCAAGGCTGATCCTTATCGATACGACCATTTTATTTACCACTTTTTTTTTTCTTTTCTTTTTGTTATAACCTCAAACTAAGTTGGTTTTTTAGGGAATTTTCAAAAGACAAATGTCCTTTGCTTCTTTACTAAGAGTATAAAGCTCTAAAAACTTTCATGAGAAAAGTATACATTAAAGTAAATTTGAAAATTCAAAAATAGTCATGACTAACTCTTAATTAGCAATGTTGCTCTAATCTTAAGTCATAGAATCCCAAACTAAATAACCCATAACACTATTCTATATAGATTTGACTAATCAATTCTAGCATCATGTAATTCAATCATTAAAAATCAAGTATTAATTCATATTCAATATAATTCATTAGAAGTTGTCAATTCTCACATAATTGCAAGTCAACCAAAATAATCCAGCAAAATGTAAGAAAAAATTGGTCTCTTACATAGCAATAATTTCCATATCCCCTTACCCGTACTCAACACCATACATTGTCCTAAATGTATGAAACTAAATAACTCAATAAAAAATATATCAGTACAAACATTAATGAGGCAAGAAGACATAAAAGTGGGGAAAGAAAACTAATACTTCCTTGAAATTTAGCATACACATAGGAAATAAGAAGTCTAGATCCATTCTATTCTACTACATTCGTCATTCGAAGCTTCAAATTTCAAGACCAATACCATGCAACAAGACTTACTAAATAGAAATCAAAGAAAAGAAATTAAAAGACGATTAATATAAAATAAAATATGAAACTAGAAAAAAAATTCTAACAACTAAACAAAGTCTTAAAAGTGATGAGAATAGAAAATAGTCTAATTTTGAAAATCTAAATCAAATAGGCAACAACTCAAAATCCTCATCATTAAAGACATCATCCATAACCTTGTCATCGTCACCTTCCACCTCTTTTCATCATCTTCATCTTCACCATTAACTTCTTCACTCGAACTCTCTTCATTTCCTTCTTCCTCATTTGCACCCTCTTCATGTTTACCATTAGCCACTTCCTCCTTTTCCTCACCTTCTTCTTCTTCATCTTCCTCCTCAGTAGAAGGAGGTGACAAAAATACATCCAACATCTTGAGTTTATTCATCTATGCAATGTTACCAGCAAAATTGATCAATTTATTTTGCTTAATAATCACTTGTTTAGATTTTTCATCCATCTCCTTCTTGATCTCATCTTTCCTTGTCATCAACTGCTACAGCATATCCTCTATTCTATCCAACATGGAACCTTCGCCTCAGCTACTACTAACACCACCCAGTCTCTCCTTATCATCGAATTGCATCCTCATATGCTTAAACACATCCTTTCTTAAAGGTTTCACTTCTCCCAGCAAATTCATTAGTAGCATTAGCTTATACATAAGTCCCATACCATGTGCTAACACTATAATATATGGGCCATAATAAATCTTCCCATGCTCTTAAGTTCTTATAGCCTACCTGTCTAAGTACTCAATAAGTAATACAACCAAATTCATGGGATATTAGGTAATCATGCTATATAGATAGAGTAACTCAATGGTACCTACAACCGAAGTAATCTTGCCTCATCTTACCATTAGTTTGTAATCAACCAATATACAACTCTATATTTAAGACACTGCATGGTGGAAGCCTTACTGGATTTTGCAATATATGATGAGGAATTGGTAATTTGCCACCAAAATTGTAAAGCCATAGCTCTACGAGGTAGTTGGTAAGGTAGCTCATAAAACTATAAGGTCTAAAGATATTCTTCATCATACAACCCCATATATACTCCAAAATTAGCTACAGAAATTCGATAACCATTCACTTGAAATTTTATCCTCCTCTTGGCCCCATATCTTTCTCTATAAGTCTTTTTCAATTGGAATATACACAAGAACTCAACTATGAGTTCTTGCTAAATTTGAGCTTAAAGCGTTAACAATTTTTTCCATAGGTTCATAAATACCATAGTATGTATTAGTCTTCTAAGTTCAATTGGTGAATAACCCTCAAATCTAAACACAACGTCTCTCCAAATGTACAACTTTGGAATAATTGAAATCACTTCATTACAATCTCATCCTTAAACCTTAGCATGGGACGAACAAGGGCTCTATAGTTGATATGGGTTGAGGAGAGGGAAGAGGTTGAGATGATGAGGTAAAAACAATAGTCTTGTCCTTTAGTTTAGCTTTTGGTGCCATGAGTCCTTTCCAAAAGAAAGAAATTTCAAGTCAATTTAAATACACAATATGTCATGCCCTAAATCAAGAAGTTGTAACATTTCCGTTGTGTAAATCAATCTAAGCTAAAAGCTAGCTACTTTAGTTGCTAATATAAGCATAGCTTACACCAGGTCTTTACCACTCCGTAGCTTTAAGTCATCCAATATAATACCTATTTGGTATTAACCTATGGTGTGACTTTCTAAAATAACTATTGAAAGACAAATAAATTATATGGTATAAAAGTTTAAGAAGAAAATAAGTTTTGTAAATAACTTCAAAAAATGACGTAATAAGGATTTATAAAAGTTTACAAGTTTATAGAACATAGTATTGGTGGCAATAATTGAAAACTAGAGGATCACCTAAAAAGATCCCATTAGTTTTCCTAAGAGTTAGTAAATTCAATAAATAAAATAGGAATCCAACTAATTGGTCTTGAATGTCACTACCCACCTAGTCCTTTATTCTTCTAGAACTTATAGTAGTATTAGTGTGTGTATTAGGAAACCTACAAAACAATTATAGTGGAATAAGTAGCAACTTGCTCAGTATGTGAGATAGAGACAATATCACATATCCGACATAGAGCAACCGGGATTTTCAAGCAAGGTTAATTATATGCAATACATGTTCAAGCAAATTCCATTACATAATGTTAACCAATCGTCATGACATTAGAGAAATTTTACTCATTCTAATTTAAGCTTTAAGGAGTTTCATGTCATGCACTTCATGAATCAGAGCTAAACTAAGGCTTGTGAAATGGAGAAACATACTACCTCGGAGACTACTTTCGAACTATGGTCCCCAATCCATAACCTCCTCACCTATCACTTCATTCGACTAAGGGTGAGTAAAGGACCATTTCTACTATCCTTATCGAAGGGTCCATGTTTGGTCTAAGAATCCTAATCATTCCGTAAGTGGGTTCGAATGCATGTCCAGTTTGAAGTTAGGCCAAGCTTTAGTTAGATTTCTTTTTAGAGTGATCAAGTAATTTTAAGTAATTCAATTTAACATCATAAAACAACCAATACATAAAATCTAACACTCCAAATAGCAAAGCATTATTCAAACACACACATCGCATATGCATAGGCAACTAACTTACAATCACAACAAGACATATACTAAGGCCTCCAAGTATCCTTGAATAATACCTCAAAGTGTAGTGAAGCATTGATCCTACATACTTGGATATGTGATGCTAGATAGTCTTGATAGTTAAGATCGTTTGCTTTCACTGTTCTCCCTAAAATAATCAATGTAATCATTTTAGTTTTACTAAATATAAAGTTGAATAAGTTCATTTTAATAATTTAAGTATGGTTATTACTTATCTCTAGCGAGTGGTATAAGTTTTGTATTGAGTTCTAACTTGCTACTGAAGTCTCTAAATAAGTTTCTAAAACCTCACCTAATATCAAGCTTTGATCTCAAAACCTTTTAACCAAGTCTCTGAGATTATTTCAATTATACCTTTACTTCAATAAACTCTCTAAACAAGACCCTGAAGTTATTTCCACTAAGCATTTCATATTAACAAACCCTTAAATCAAGTCCTGAAGCTATTCTGACAACATTTCCCTTACTAAATACTTCCCAAACAAGCCTATGATGAGGTATAGTTAATTTTCTTTTACTATTCAACTTTCTAATCAACTATCGAAACTAGAGATTAGGTCCCTTTTTTATAAACTAACCCTCTGAAGATGTCTTTAAAGCGATTCCATCTAGGCTTTCTAAATCAGCTAATCTTTTAATCAAGTCTTTGAACTCCATACAATCACCCTTCTTTTACCAATCAACTCCTTAAATGAAGCGCTAACATATTTACAGTTAAAGTCTTTTCATTTACCAACCTTCTAAATATGTCTCTAAAGTTATCACAAACAAGCTTCTTATACTAAACTTTATCAAAACCAAGACTCAAACATTATTATATTCAAGATTCTTACACTAGTTAACTTTTTAGTTAAGCATCTATACCAAGATTTTAAGTTACTCATTTACCAGATCAACCATCTAAAGAACTCTCTAAACAGGTTTAATTAACATTGTTTGCATAAAGCAACTCACTCTAGCATCTTATTACAATTTACAAGCATGATATATTATGATCATACAATAGGTTCTTCATACCCATAGTCATCATATCACCATAAACATCCAAATCTTCCTATCCTTACCTTAATACATGTGCCATAACTAGTGATTTATGCATATCTCAAGTCCCATTTAATTCAACGAACTCCTGATTACTCGTTATAGTAATATATTATACAAACAAACCCTAAAACTGTTGCTTGTTGTTTTTCACATGATTAATTGCAAAAGAATTCCAAAAAAAAAAATTGGCATTTTTCATCAATTTGGAGGCTAAAAAATTACTAAAAATTATAGAAGATATTTTTAGCCAAAAAATTTTCATGGGATTCATACATATAGTATAAGGAAGTTCTAAAAAACATTTGGTTTTAAAACAACAACAATAGCGTTATTTTAAACCAATTTGAAAATTGTTTGGTTTCACGTCATTTATTAATGAGATCATATACTCACTTGAAAATTGTACAAACAAATATTTTTCTTGAAAAGTACATATAAAAATTTTTCAAAATAAATTTTTCTAGAATTTTCAAACGTAATTTAACATTTTTGGAAATTAGAAAAAAATCAGGTGGAAAATTGACCACCCCTTCCTTATTGACCCAAGTAGGCACCACCATTACTGTTAAGTGGTGGTGGTGGTAGTGGTTTTGGTTCACCCCTAGTAACTCTTTGGACCCACATTTCTTGAAATAGCTCGATTTACACAATGCATGTTCTTATTTTTTTATCTACCCCTATGATTGAGAAAGAGCTAACTACAAGGTTATCTACCCCCATGATTGAGAAAGAGCTAACTATTACTTTTATCAACACTCTCGAGAGACCTTATTTCTCTCATTTGATTAAATGGAAGACCACCCTCTGCTAAACCTACCATTAGTAAGCCCAAAGAAGCTACTATCAGCATGTTAATTCAAATACCAGATCTAACGCTTGGGTCTCTTTCAGGGAAAATCCTCCGCTAGCTTAACAACAGTATAAAAGCCAACTGTAAGTTAGCAAGGCCCTAGGGTAGTTCACCAAAATACCCATTCCACTCAATCGGATACTCGAAAAACTAAGAAAAGATAATATACTCCATTCTAAGTCTCCCAATGAAAGGTATAGGCTAAGATTTTTTTATCCCAATGCAAGGTATCAATATCATCTAGGGCAAATGGGCTATTTAACAAACTCATGCTAGAGATTAAGAAATAAAATTCAAGATTTAATTGACAAAGACACAATCCAACTGGACTTCATAGAGGCTCCATTTCCAAAAATCAACAACAACCCCTTGCCTAACCATGGGTACATCATCAATATGATATTTGACGACTCAGATCCCGTCATCAACATGATTGGTTCTAACCAAGAGCCTAGGGTCTATAGATTTTACAAACAAACAGAGAAGCAAATCCTATAAACTAAAAGGTACACCTTCCATGTGCCTATAACCCCCTAAATTATAAAACTGCCCCTTTCAATTACCAAGTATTAAATCAAGAGTAATCGAGCTCCCTTGTAGAAGGGATTACCTGTTTTGGTAGAATTTATGATCTAAGGGAAGATCTAAAAAGGAAGGTTGTGCTGGAAAGGCCAAACAATGAATCGATTGAAAATGAAGAAGGATTATCGGCCTTCACTAAAATAATCAAGTCTAAAGAGTATAAAGTAATGGATTAGCTCACTAAGACTTTAGCACAAATATCCGTCATGAGTTTATTGATGGTATCGGAACTGCATTAGGAAGCTTTGTTTAGAACATTAAGGGAAGTCAAAGTCCCTTCTGAAATATCAACTAAAAGAATAGGTTCTGTCACCAACTCTATCCTCACTATGGATCATATTTCTTTCTTCGCCAAGAAACTAAGTGAAGAAGGTAACTAGCACACTAAGCTTCTCTTCATAATAGTGAAGGTAAACAACATCATTGTAGCAAGAGTCCTCATCGATAATGGATCATCCTTGAATGTCTACCCTCTTGCTACCCTAGATCTATTGGGTATCAATTTGACCGCTATCAAGCCATGTTGGATGACAGTTAGGGCTTTTAATTGGTTTAGGAGGGAAATTATAGGAAAGATCGACTTACCTATTAATATTAGCCCACAGACTTTCAACATCCGATTCTAATTCTTGGACATCCTAAGGACCTTCAACTTGTTATTAGGAAGACCATAGATACATTCAATAGGGGCTATGTCTTCGAGTCTTCATCAAAAGGTTAAGTTCATCTCCAATGGATAGGTCATAACAATTTTGGGTGACTAGGATTAAGAAATATATAAAGAAACAACCATATCCAATATTGGCATCGAGGAGCAAGAGGACTTTAGGCTCCAAATATTTGAAGAGGCATGCATGATTACTGATTAGGAGAAGGATGAGAGGACAAAATTCAAAAAAGGCCAGTTTAGTACCTATAGGCTAGGCTACATCCCAACTCTGATGGAAGAGTTGCAAAAAATGGAAGTTAGGGGTAAAAGAGGTGACAAGTTATATTACACCCTGATGACCTTCCTACCTTTGTTAGAAACTTTCATTCAGGCTTATGTCCAGAATTTAAAGCTTGCCAAAGAGGACACCTCTAATATAAATAAAATAGTTAGCTCATCTAATAAGTCTCAATACTTGAATAATTGGTTCTCTATCCCTATGAATAGCAATAAGTCTTCTCTAGAGTAAAGGATGAATTATGGTGTGGTATTTTACAAAGTTTTGTAATAATTACCTTTATTCTACAATATCGTACTCAAAAGACTTTCTTCCAAATAAGAATCAATCTTCTTTCTCTTCACTTCTTCCTTACTCACAGTCTTTCCTTTACGTAGTTTTCTTTTTTCCTAGATCCAATGCTTCGAATAAAGGCCATGAATATCTCATATAAATAGGTGATGAAAATATTGATGTCACCATCGACTTTATTAGGTTAGTCGTCAAGAGTGATGTCAATAACTATAGTAACATGCAAGAAAGCTAAAAACATAAACTAAGTAGAATTTACATTGACCAACCAATTGAGACGATTAATGTTGAGACTGATGACAACATCAAAACATTGAAAATTAGAGGGAATTTAAAAGAAGAAAAAAAGGCTAAAATGACTGCATTACTATCTGAATACCAAGATGCGTTTGTATAGTCTTATGAAGATATGCCCAGATTGAATCCATCAATCATGGTTCATTGCTTACCTATACAAGAGGATATCAAACCTAAGAAATGGAAATTAAAAAGGTTATAACTGGATGTCATGTTGGAAATTAAGGAAGAAGTTAGAAAATTACTGGAGGTTGGTTTCATTAAGGTATCTAACTATCCTGAGTGGGTAACCAACATTATACCAGTAATGAAGAAGAATGGAAAAGTCAGAATGTGCATAGATTTTCAAGACCTCAATCAAGCAACCCTTAAAGAAAATTTCCCTTTGCCCATATTAATGTCTTGGTCGATAACATGGTTGGGAACCATCTTTTCTCATTTATGGATGGGTTCTCTTGATATAATTAGATTTGAATGTTTGAAGAGGATAAAGCTAAGACTAAATTTATCATAACTTAGTACATATTTTGCTATAACGTAATGCCTTTTGGACTTAAAAATGCCGGGGCAACTTACCAAAGAGCAATGGTTACAATCTTTCATGACATGATGCATAAAGAAGTTCAAGTATATATTGATGATATGATTGCGAAGTCTAAAGAAGGAGAAAATCATGTTGATAATCTAAGGAGATTGTTTGATAGGTTGAGAAAATTCTAGTTAAAGCTCAACCTAGAGAAGTGTACCTCCAGAGTAACTTCAAGGAAATTATTAGGTTTTATAATTAGCCAAAGAGGCATCAAATTAGACCCTGATAAAGTCAAACCAATAGTCAACTTACTGCCACCCCCCAAAGAAATTAGAGGCTTGTTGGGTATTTAAACTACATAACTTAGTTTATATCTCAACTCACGGATAAATGTCATCCCTTACTTAAGCTGTTGAAAAAGAACACTAAGACAAATTGGGATGAAGAATATAAGCAAGCCTTCATAACAATCAAAGAGTACCTTATGAACCCTTCAATTTTGGTAACTTGACCTTTATTTCTATACCTAACAATATTATTAAAATATATAGGATGTACGCTCAGCCAAAAGGATAAGGAAGGGAAGAATGAGCCATATACAACTTGAGGAAGAAATTTTTTTAAGGTGAACAGAAATATTTAGAAATTGAAAGAAACTGTTGTGCTTTAGTCTAGGTAATGCATTGGCTTAGATAATACACACTCTACTACAAGGTTAAACTGCTAACTCAGTACGATCCCTCAAAGTACTTGGTAGGCTCTTCAACCCTAATTAGCAGAATCTCAAAGTGGCAAATATTACTGTTAGATTTTGACATTACGTATGTGAACTAAAATTTAGTCAAGCAATAAGCTTTAGCAAATCAGTTAGCAAAAAATCCTTTTGATAATGCCCCTTAAGAGGTACAAGTCAATTTCCCTAATGAAGATATCTTAGTAGTCGAATGAAGTTCTAATAAAGGAAAAGATAATGAACCACCAAAGTGGAAGATGTTCTTAGATGTAGCAACTAATGTATCTGGGTGTGGAATTGGGGCAATACTGATATGAAGGTACATAATATCTCGTGGCTGTAAGGCTCGTTTTCTCATACACCAATAATATTGTCGAGTATGAAGCATGGATCATAGGACTCAAAATGGCTTTATATAAAGATATTCAAGAATTACAAGTGTACAGGGACTCTTTACTCATTATCGGCCAAGGTCGAGGAGAGTACAAGACGAAAGATTCTAAACCGGTACCTTATCACCAGCACATGACTAAATTGATGGGGAAATTCAAAGAAATCACTTTTAATCATGTAGCAAGGACTTAAAATCGATTTGATAATGCCTTAGCCACTCTAGCATCTTTGATCTAGATATCTGATAGAGTCGAAATTTAGCCCTTCACTATTGAATTTGAAGACAAGCCTACCTTCTATTTGGCCATTGAGGGTACAAATGACCAAAAGCCATAGTACCATGATATAAAAATGTTCCTACTCTAAGATACATACCTTGAAGAGGCTGAGAAAAAGGATAGAAGGATGATTAGGAGATTGACTACTCAATTCTTAATAAGCGAGTCTACTTTGTACTGACGATCTTTTAATGGTACACTTTAAAGGTATATGGACAACAAAGAGGCTGAGATGTTAATCAAAGACGTATACGAAGGAATATGTGGCCCCTATATGAATGGCTACATGCTAGATAAGAAAATGATAAGGCTAAGGTACTATTAATGAATAATGGAAAGAAATTGCATCAAACATGTTAGGCATTATCACTTATGCCAAGTTTATGCAAATAGGATAAACACCCCGCCTCAAGAATTACTTATACTCTAGGTACCATGGCCTTTTTTAATGTGGAGAATAGATATCATTGCCCCAATTACTTCAAAAGCATCCAATGGGCATCGCTTTATATTAGTTACCATTGATTACTTCACTAAATGAGTTAAGGCCTCATCCTACTCAAGTGTTACTAAATGGGTCATAGTTAAGTTCATTAAGAGAGATATCTTGGCTCGACATGGGGCTCTATAGATGATCATCACCAATAGTGGCACTAATCTCAACAATAAGCTTATGTTAGAGCTATACTAATAGTTTAGGATTATTCACAGGAACTCTACTCTTTATCGACCCCAAATGAATGGAGCCATTGAAGTAGCCAATAAAAACCTCAAAATAATCATAAAAAAAAATAGCTATTACATATAAGGACTGGTATGAGAAGTTACCATTCACACTTATGGCCTATCGAACTTCAATCATAACATCAATTGGGATAACACCTTACTTTTTGGTATACGATACTAAAGTAGTATTACTAATAGAGGTTGAGATCCCATCACTCAAAGTACTATTAGAAACTCAGTTGGACAAAACCAATTGGGTAAAGAAATGCATTGAGCAGTTGAATCTGATTGACAAGAGGAGATTGATAGCCTTATGTCATAATTAATGTCATCAACAAAAAATGGCTTAGGCTTTCAACAAAAGGGTTATGACCTCAGAACTTTAAAGAGGGTGATATGGTATTGAGAAAGGCTCCCCTCAATGCACAAGACTCTAGAGGGAAATTTACTCCTAATTACGGAAGCCCTTATGTCATAAAGCGAGCACTACCAGGAGGGGCTTTAATTTTGTCTCAAATGGATGGTCTAGAATTGAGAGACCTTGTAAATGCCGATGCTATAAAGTTGTACTACCTATGAGAAGTAAATGGAAACTTTTTGCTTTAAATACGAAAATGCCAGGCATTTTGAATGTCATTATGGTTTAATTTTCATTATCTACAAGCAAAGTTGGTATCCTTGGTAGTTGTCGACGTTAGAATAATCATCCTCTCCATTGCAAGGTCCGACTCTCCCTACTCCATTAGTCAAACCCTTATACTGAAAACACGAGAGCAGTTGAAAAGTGAGATTAGAGACATTAGTAACTAACAAAACATTTTAAAATACTTTATTATGTATTGATCCCCCTCGACAGAGAGCTCTTATTGTCTATTTTTCAAGACACCTCACAACAAATATTTATTAGTCAGGAATGAGGGTTTCGATTCATAAAAGTTTTGGAAAGACAAAAACAGTAGGTGGCATTCCATATTAGGTTAATTCATGTGATTTCTATAGAAGAGTTAGCAAAGTGCTACAGGTTCCGTATTAAAATCAGTTGGGATGACAATAAAGGATCAAAGAATGAGTTGGTCGGTTTTAATGGAACTTTCTAAGAAAAGGTTTGACAGTTTGGGCGCTATCAACAAGACCAGGTAAGTACTTTCATATGATGTTAGTGCATTGATTTTTGAACATGGCATTTACATTTAGACTATATGATTAATATTTTGCGACTCTATCCGTAACAGTCTTTTGAGCCAACCCATGAATCACTTACCTTTTGCACTATCTTTTGGTGCTTAGCCAACTTTTGAAGGCGCAATCTTAACTCTATTCGATTTCTCTTAGCTAAACCTTGAAAGCAATATCCTGACTTAGTTTGTTACTCTTGGCAAGCTCAAAAGGCACTTCTCTTTATCAAATTCTTTTAGCGAGCCCAAATGGTGCTTCCTTTCATCATGAATTCTTTTTGGCAAGCCAATAAGAGTGCTTTTTCTAAAAGTAAATTTAGGGTTTTTGGTCTACGAGAGATACTCCCACCTAAGTTAGTGAGCCAAGAAGGTTACAACTAAGTTCTCTAAATCAATTATAGCTTAAGGTTGTTAGTCTTCGAGAGATGCTCCCCCTAGAGTTAATGAGCCTAGAAGGGCACGATCAAGTTCTCTAAATTGATTCTAGCTTAGGGTTGCTATTCCCTAAGAGACGCTCCCACCTAAGTTAGTGAGCCTAGAAGGGCATGGTCAGGTTCTTTAGATTGATCCCAACTTAAGTTTGCTAGTCCCCAAGAGACGTTCCAGTCTAGCTTAGTAACCTATAAGGGCATGACTAGGTTCTCCAAATCAATTCTAACTTAAGGTTGCTAGTCTCCAAGAGATGCTCCTACCTAGGTTAGTGAGCCTAGAAGGGCACGACTAGGTTCTCCAAATCAATCCCAACTTAGGTATGCTAATCCTTGAGAGATGTTCTTGCCTAGGTTCCTAAGCCTAAAAGGGCATGACCAAGCTCTTCAAATAGATTGCTACTTAGGTATGTTAGTCCTCAAGAAATGCTTCCACTAAGGTTAGTGAGCCTAGAATGGGTATCACTAGGTTCTTTAGATTAATCCCAACTTAGGTTTGCTAGTCCCCAAGAGACACTCTCTCATAGATTAGTAAGCCTAGAAAGGCATGACCAATTTCTCTAGATCAATTCTAGATTAGGGTTGCTAGTCCCCAAGAGATGCTCTTGCCTAAGTTAGTGAGCCTAGAGGGGTACAATCAGGTTTTTTCAAATTAATTCCAATTTAAGGTTACTAGTCCATGAGAGACACTCTCGCCTAGGTTAGTGAGCCTAGAAAGGCACAACCAAGTTCCCCAAATCGATTCTAGCTTAGCATTTTAGCTAGCTTAAAGAGCATTTACCTGCTCACCTTGGATCATCGGCTCAAAAGGGCACAACTAGTCTTTGATTCCTCTTTCAGTCCTTTGACTAACTCTTAGAGCACTACCTTTCTCTCCACCAAATCCCTAATAGACCATGCTTAGGATGGCTAGCTAGTTGTAGTGCTTCTTAAGATGAAATCTACCCTTAAGGCAAAATAATATCTCTTTTGTTTTTATGGTAAACTTCACTTGGGTAAAAGTTTTTAAAGTAAGGGTAAAAGGTCCTAAATTAGGAAAAATGCAAAACAATTAGACAAATAAGAAAAAAACCAAAAAAATAAGAAATCTGCAAAAATACAAGAAATAGAAAAATAGGAAAAGGCACAAGTAAATAAGAAATTTAGAAAAAGAGTATAAAAAATTGAAAAGTCACAAAAAAAATTGAAAATTTGAAATAAGGTCTTTAAGGAATTTAGAAAATAATAAAATTTTAGATAGTTTAATAAAATAGATTTTTTGATTTTCTTAATAAGGAGAATCATTGGGATTGGGCTTGAGCTTAGATTTGAATTTAGTCTAAATTAACTTAGTTCAGAGCATAAGCTAATGGCCTAACGGACTAACAGATAAGCATACGGTTTTATATATTGACAAAGCATAGGCCAACGACTTAACAGATAAACATACAGACATAGCATTAGGTTTAAGTGTGAGGTCATAGGTTCAAATCTTGTTAGATGCAAAAATTGTCTTTTTCTTTTCTTCTTTTCTCCACAACACATACTACACTGCCATGTTTCAGGATTTCACTGTGCCACGTATCACTATTAGACACATGGTACCCTAAGATTGGATGACCCAAGCTAATGTGGTACCACATTAGTACCACATCAACCCTTTCTTTCCTTTTCCTTTCTCTTTCTCCCCTTTTTCCCTCTTTTCCTCCAACTTTCTCAACAAAACAACAGTACCCCCTTCACTTTGGACTTTTTTTTTCGTGCATTTTCTACACTTAAACTCACAAGCTAGTGAGTGATTCTTGTTCTACGCATGGCATACTTCAAATAAAGCCCCAAAACACATCCAGATTCATGCATTTAAGCAATTAAATCGATGTTGAAAATTTAAAAAATAAAATAAAATTTTAGAAATTTACATTTAATCTAAGTTCAACATTCTTCACTTATTGAGTTGATTTTATATATAAAAAGGGCATTAGGAATTCATTTTACACATACAATCACCCAGCATTGCTCAAAATCACTCACGAATACCCTTTCTCTCATTTTCGATCTCTTTTTCTCTCTACACTTGCAGTACTCTCTCTTTCTTTGTTTCTCTCTCTTAAGCCCCCATTGATTTGCACCACCACCACCACAACTAAATCCCTCTAGCTTCTAGCAACTAAGCTTGACCCACTTCAGCCACTACCGTGATTGCTAGCACCATCCATTGTCGAACCATAACTACGATCAACCTACTTATCGACCACTATAAGCCACCATCTTCTGCTCAAGCTAACCCTACAGCTAAACTCCCAACCATCTAAAACTGCCCACCCAAAACTTCTCATGACTCCAGCAACCCCCAAACGATGTAAAATTATACCGTTGCTACCATCTACTTAGACAACACTAAACCACCTCCATTAGCTAAGGCACTTAGCCTACTACACTTAAACCCAATAAGAAACCTATCAAAGCACCCTTTTCCGTTTAATTCGGTGTACGAATCGGCCTAAATCGCTTTCCACTACTGCTACTGCTATTGATGACATTGAAACCTGACTCAAATCTGAAGTCTGACCCGCGACCTGCTTTAACCCAACCCATGCTCCTCTCTCCTGGTCTAGCCTTCATTTATTTGTTGTTTTGGTTCTTTATTTATTTATTTATGTAATTGTGAATGTAAATGTAAACAAAAAAGGGGGGTAGGGGTAGCGAAGGGAAAAAGAATAGGAAAAACAAAAAAAGAAAAAAGAAAATGGCAAAGAGTAGTTTATTTTTTTTTATTTATTTAGTTATTTAGAAATAGATAAAATAGAATAAGTAATAAATAAATAAGATAATATAATAAAAATAAAAATAAAAAAAATAGATTAGTGAATAAAAATCGTTTTGATACTAAAAAAGATCAAGTTTTCCACAAATGAATGAACCCTTTCTAAATTAAAACTATTTTAGAGTTTTCAAAAATAAAACACCAATTATAACCCTTTAAGAGAATTTCTTTAAATAAATTGAATCGAGTAAAAACGTATACTCAACTTTTTTCAAAAATTAAAATCAAATTACCCACTAAAGTTTTTACAAAAGAATTACGTAAGTTTGATCTTGAATGATGGATACATAAATACCTATAGGGTGATGGTAAAAAACGAAAAAGCTATTTTTCCACTTTAGTTTAAATTATTCAAATTTGTTAATCAATGATTAAATTTTGTTTTTCTGAGATAATCATTGAAATGTGATTTTTAAGATTAAGATTAAAATTGGAACATCAATAGTACCCATAAAGGGTTTAAAAATCCTAACCTCAAACTCATTTTTCTAGTTCTTAAAATCATTTTAAAAAATTGGTTTTATCAAAAAATCAATACACCCAATTAATTATAACTTAACTCTTTTTCTCAACTTCGATCGGGTGACAACTCTAAAAATGTTTTCAAATAAGAAAGAACTAGTTTTCATTAAACCCTAATTAAGGGTTAGTATTGAATGGGTAGGATTTAACAGTAATCGATTTAAAAAAGACTAATTTATAAAAAATTAAGAAAAAAAAAACCATGCTCGACAATAGGAAAATCCTTAATGAATTGCTTGTAGAACTCAATGTATCCAAGAAAACCCTTAACTGCTTTTATTAAGGTCGCAGGTAGTAACTTGGCAATTGTATTAATCTTAGCATTGTCCACATTTATGCCTTTCCTTGAGAGCTTGTGCCCTAAAACAATGCCTTCCTAAACTATGAAGTGGCATGTTTCCCCTTACAAAACAAGACTTGTTTCTTCACACCTTGCTAAGACCTTCTCCAAATTGGTCAAACAATGCTCAAAAGAATCCCCAAACAGTGAAAAATCATCTATGGAGACTTCCATAATGTCCTCCAATAAGTCTTCAAATATTGTCAACATGTACCTTTCAAAAGGCTAATGCATTGCGAAGGTTAAATTGCATTTGCCTATAGGTGAACCATAAGTGCAAGTGAATATGGTCTTCTCTTGGTCTTCTAATACTCTTTGTATTTGAAAATACGTAGATAGCCTATCTAGGAAACAGTAATACATGTGCCCAGGTACATATGACACCTTATCACCATCCTGATTGGAATCAATTCATTCTTTTCATTTGGCATTAAGATTATGCCTCGTTTCTTTAGAATAACTTATATCGAGCTAAGTCATGTACTATCCGATATTAGATATATCATCCTAGCATTTAGTAACATGATCACCTCTACTTTTACCACCTCCTTCACATTTGGGTTGAGCTGTCTTTGGGACTATACCACAAGCTTATAATTTTCTTCCAATATTATCTAATGGGTGCAAGATGAAGGACTTATCCCCTTAATGTCGAAAATTTTCCATGCTAATGCTTTATTGTACTTCTTAGAACTTCCAATAATCTATCCTTCTGGTTTTTCTCTAAGTGAGAAGAAATAATCACTAGTAGTCTAGAGTCCTCTAAGAAGGCATATTCCATATAAACTAGGCAACTATTTCAGTACAAGTGTCGATGGATCTTCAATGGAACGCTTCAACCGACTCCTTTTGATAGGGATCAAGAAATTAGACCCCAAACCCTAGCTCGAGCTCAAGGGCTTGAAGGCTTGATAAAGCACATTCTCTCATTCTAGCTTATAGTAGAAGAAGTTGAACTAATCCTTATTGCCAACGTACCAAAAATGCCAAGTCGAGCAATTTTGCATCTAATAGTGATTAAATGCTGACTTAATTTATTCTCTACTGATAGATCGACTAGCTTACCTATCACTCAGCCATATATATTGCGAACTGCCCCAAGCACATCTAAGCTAACATCACCTTAGAGATTTTGCAGATTAGCTTGGCATCAATAGAATCTGACTATACCGTTTGTTTGCTTCTGTAAAGGCTCTTCCATTCATTATCAACCACATATCCCAACCATTCACATAAAGGAATCTGCAAAGGAAGCATTTATTCTATGAATTTCTTTTGTGCTCTCATCCATTTCTTGTATTTTGCTTAATTTAAATAATGCCCTTTTAGTCTTTTCCACTTTTGTTAAGTTGCCTTAGATTTACAGGTGTATAAACCCTTATATATTGTAACTGCACCATCTATTTATACATTTTGGTGTTATGCTTGCCCTTACTACCTCTCTAACTCTTATCCTACCCCTTAAGTAAGGTTAGTTGGCAAGTGACCTCATTAAACTAACTTATGTGTTATATTGAGTTGGTTCATGATTCTATAGAGGTTTCTTGGTATGTTATATCATTGGGATCGTTCATAGGTATTGCTTGGTTTTCTTCTCTGTTTCACGTGTTTATTACCCTACATTTCAAGTGTTCAGTAAGCTTAAGCCCATCCCCGATATCGCTGTCCTCGTCTGCTCTTGGCACAACATATCATCTTGATATCAAAGTGGAGGTTCACTTGGGTAAGTCGTTGTTTTAGCGTATTACTTTAGTTATCATTTGTTTTAGAAGTGTATTAAGTAGTAAGATAGTTTGTTGAAGTTATGTTTAAACTAGCTATGAGCATTCTAGTAAGTATTAGAAGTGGCAGTTTGCTTCTATAGTAACCGTTGTGTGGCACTTTGTTATACTCTATTTCAAGTTATGAAAAATAGAGTAAGTAGTAGTTGTATCTTTTCATGTCAAGTTAGTGTGTTGGTTAGTTGAAGACTGCAACTATATGTTATTTTCTATAAAATATAAGTATTATTTGCTGCTAAGAGTACAAAGTTGAGTGAAAATGAGTAATTATACTATTAACATTGGTATTAGAGACGACAATAGTGGAGTTATTCACCATAGCTGGCAAAATATCCCCAAAAGTTCTTATGAGCAAATTGACAAAGTCATTAATATGATAGTAGAGCTTACGTAAGTAATTCATGCATTTATCTCTTGACCTATTAACAATAATCAAAATACTCCCCCAATTTCTCCTGAAGTAGGAGGTGCTCCACGAGAGGCTCAACCTATGCAACGATAACTCTTAACTTGACAAGTTTAAGGTAGAGGAATAGGTGGTAATGTGAGAAACAAAATAGATTTGGGAGGAATAGAAGAGGAGAATGAGCAAGAATACGATGAAGTAGAAGAAAGAGCTCATATACTATTAGTTGTAGACCATGTAAAGGTTTAGATTCAAAGCCTTAATGATTTTGGGGATACTGATGACTATCTTGATTAGGAACAAAAGGTAGAACAAGTCTTTGACCACCATCAATATGAAGACCGCGAGAAGGTGAGGAGTGTTGTTGTAGAGTTCTCAAGGTATGCTTTAATGTAGTGGAGAAACTTTTAGGCTATGAGGAGATGAGGTGGATATAGAGAAGTTACCACTTAACTTGAGATGAAAAGAGTCCTTAAAGATAGATTTGTATTCAATACCTATCTATAGGATACCTTTACTTGACTTCAAGAACTATGGCTAGGAAACCAAATTATTGATGAGTACATATGAGAATTTCAAATGCTTATGATCTAATGTGAGATCAATGAGCCCTCAACTCGAATAGTCTCCAGATTTTTAGGTTAAGAGTAGAAATCCATCATGTAGTAGAGCTACAACATTTTGTCACTTTAAATGAGGCTATAAGAATTACCCAACATATAGAAAGGTAGAAGAGTATAATGACTCGACCTCCAATGAGCCAACCTCTAACCCAACCGATTTGTTCAAGGTAGTCATTGAGCATAATATAATGTAGTACTAAATAGGAGGACAAACATCAAAGATTTTAAACAAAAAAAAAAAAAAGAGGGAGAGAGCAGAGGAGCCACCAAAAGATGATGAAACATCACCGAAAATGTTTGAGAAGGGACCATCATTTCAAATATAATAAATAATAATAAAACAGAAATTGTGTTAACATGCTATCTTCATAGTGGTCTTTTCAGTTGGTATCTAGTTTTAAAGTTCTTTTCTTCCCATAGTGAGTACGTGCTATGCTAATTACATGATCCCTTTTTGTATTTAATTTAGACTCGAAAAGCTCTAAAATGATGTCTAATTGATTCCATAAGGTCCGAGTCTGCAAAACAACACAAGCATATGCAATAAGTAAAGGTTAGAGACAATGTTGGGGTTTAAGGGAAAATTAAAAAAAGAAAATACTAAAACTCATACATTTCCTTCAATCTCAACTATCCAACCTTTAGCTTTCATAAATTTGAGAATATATACACCACAATTGGAACTATAATAACAAAACATGTTACTAGCCATCCCAACCCTAGAATATATTGCATAAATGAATACATAAAAAATAAAAGCGTTAACCATCACCCATATCTATTTGATTTGGCACTTTATCATTTATTTTAATTGGCCAACTGGAAATCACTTTGTTGAATTGACTGGAATCCTCATTTATAGAATCTTCTAATCAAAATACATCATTCACGATCTTAACCTGCCAAATTATTACCACCAAATAGTTATATTTAGATTTCAACTTATGGAGCATGCAATATGCTTAAGAATGGATGGTGCAACAATATACCACTTTCTTCACTTTATTAATCTTTTCTCATCTAGTGATGTTTTTATGGTATAGTATACCATGATCATTTCACGAGTCATTTGCAGCTTAACTTAAATACCAATAATCTTCAGATGGATTCATTCGTATACACACATGCATTGGATGATGAGCTCAATGCTTACATTTCAACAAATGTCATATGGAATAGTAAAGAAGAGTATGTACTCTCTCGCATCAATTTGGTTTTCCTAAAAATACTTCATTAATATGTAAATTGTTACAAAAACTCATCAAATCGATCTTTACCGAGAAGACGTATGCCCACATCTAGTGTTAAAAGTTAATTCATTAGGAAAAGTTCAATGAAATAGTAATCGTATAATGAAGTAGTAAGCTATTACTGCAAAAGCGCAAGGAAAAAACCATGTCTTCTATGCAATGTCATCCCTCCTTTCTGAATGGACTCAAATTCTAATCTTCAAGTTAATAACCCTATTACATAACCACCTGAATGGTTTCAAGCAATTGAGGTCCTTATGTGATAGGATGACATGACGTTCGAATTGAACCAATGTTTCACTGCACATGGTAGAAACATATGTAAAAATATATCAATCTCACAAGAAGCTCGAAACTATATATGGTCATTGTTCTTACTCTAATCCTTAGTATCAAAAACATAATTAAGTATACACATATTATCATTGGGCATCAAAATCTAGCAAACTTCTTCAATCTTTTTTATATTCTCCCTATTACATGGTAAAAAATAAGTAAATTTAAAAAATGTGTCACATTAGAAAGAAAAAAAATAGAAATAAAAACCTCATATAAAGTACTAACCAGTGCTTCACTCGATATGGTTTTTTTCTTCTTGTCCATCGTCGTCTGTTTAAGTAAGAAAATACTTGGTGTCAAGAAGGTCTCCTCTCTTCTTTGAATTCTTTAAGCTTTGCAAGGAAGTTAATATGACTTGGACTTTCTAATGACACGACGACAATATCTGTTTGCTAGCCTTGCACAACACTATTTTTGCCTTAATCCTCAAACCAAAAATAAATAAATAATAAACCAATCGCAACACAAGAAAAATAAAGATTTAAGCCAAAATAATTTCGGACAATTCAAGCATAGATTCATACAAGGATACATAGGTGATTACCTATGATTGTTTAGGATAGTTCTTGTCACAATTAGGTGGCATCTCTTGCAAAGACTCAACATTAATGCTTCCTTATCATTCAAGTTCTCGTCCTAGCGAGGTGGGGAATCAATACCCAAGCGATCCTTCTTCTCTTGTACATTGTTTAGATCTTTACATTGCTTTTTGGATGGAAAAACAATATTCAATAACTCCATCAACTGCTTCTATATGAATACTAGAAATGGGGTATCTCCTCTCACAATCTTCTAAAATTACTCTTTTATCTTTTTTTGTTGCTTCATAATAACATCTAGTTTCTCCTATAACACTTGTAAAAGTTACATTAACATTATATATCAATCAATTAAGTATATAACATAGTCAACAGTTGTAATAAGAAAGGTAAAGTATCAATCAATTAAGTATATATCAAGCTTTGATATCCCTTGAGCAAATAATCTTTCTTCTAATAATGCCTTTGGAGGGCTCTAAATAACTACCTATTAAATAAAATGAAGATGAACATGGTACAAATGACTCTAAAATGATTTACAAATAAAACCTAGTAATAAAACTAAATTAACTTACCATTTCTCTTAGGACCTTGTTAAACTTCTATATGACTTTCCTCACTCTATCTTCAATCCACGTCTTCAATCAAGGTATTTCTCACATCAAGCTATCCACTACCACATAGTCCATCAGATACTTGTCTATAAAATATAGCTAAACAAAACACAACATGGAAAATTGTAATCAATCAAATACATAATGTAGGTGACATGATATATTCAACAACAATATTACTAATGAATCATATACTACTAAATGTCAATAATGGTTTTAATTATTAAACACATACTATGAGGAACAGAATATAACCAACATATAACTCCAACCATTGATCTAATGCTTCTACGTATGATGTTGCATTCTTTGAAGAGCATACTTTGCCAATTAAATTATGGTAGCTTACTCGGATCTAACACTACTACCAAATATTCCTTTGGAGGGCTCTAAATAACTACCTATTAAATAAAATGAAGATGAACATGGTACAAATGACTCTAAAATGATTTACAAATAAAACCTAGTAATAAAACTAAATTAACTTACCATTTCTCTTAGGACCTTGTTAAACTTCTATATGACTTTCCTCACTCTATCTTCAATCCACGTCTTCAATCAAGGTATTTCTCACATCAAGCTATCCACTACCACATAGTCCATCAGATACTTGTCTATAAAATATAGCTAAACAAAACACAACATGGAAAATTGTAATCAATCAAATACATAATGTAGGTGACATGATATATTCAACAACAATATTACTAATGAATCATATACTACTAAATGTCAATAATGGTTTTAATTATTAAACACATACTATGAGGAACAGAATATAACCAACATATAACTCCAACCATTGATCTAATGCTTCTACGTATGATGTTGCATTCTTTGAAGAGCATACTTTGCCAATTAAATTATGGTAGCTTACTCGGATCTAACACTACTACCAAATATTCCCTCACAACCATTAAGTCGAATTGAGGGGCAAGCAATTTACTAAGTGCCCATACCATAAACAACTACTTGAATTTGTCATCAACAACTTCATCTTTTTTTTCAAATCTTTCCTAATGACAATTAGCTTAACATCTTCTTGGTACATCTCTTTTACTACACAAGCCGAGAACATTTTTCACATTATGAGGAGTAAACTGTAGCCTTGTTCTATTTTATGTTCAAAACAAAACTCTTAAGTTCAAAATTCTTGAGTAACTATAAACACAAGTCTTTACACATTTTATTGTAGTTTAAGTGTAGGAGGTTACCAAACCCTACCATACTTACAGCATGTTTTCACACATCACTAATAAACAAAAGGACATCTGCTACATGTTTAGGTTAACATCTCGTCACATACAACAATGACTAAACAATCCAAATTAAGTATTAAAAAAGAAAAAAAAATTAAGTTTTAATAAATTAATGGTTTAAATTAGTTAGTATTACAGTAATACTATTTTGCTAACATAGTAGAAACCCCCAATATAATAGATAGATGAATATTTGTTTGAATAATATATTGAATTATTATATTGTAGCCATTAAATTGTGATACATATACATGCTATTCATGGCTACAGACTCGTTCTATGTATGTCTTAAATAAAATGTTCAATCATAGTATATATTTAAAATAAAGACTACATACTATAAGAGAGATAATCTTTCCCTTGTTTACACCCTAATTTGTTTAAAAGTCAAACTCCTTCTGTACGTGACCAATGTAAATGAAAGTAAAAATTGTCCGAGTAAAAAAAGTTACTAATTTACTTAAATTAACATTCAATTATACATGGATAACGAGACATATGATTTGAAGATAAAAGAATTCATTGATAAAAGTTAATTTTTAAAAGTATGACACAAAAACCAATTTGTTTAAATAATTTTAGAATTGAATATTATTTATGAATTCACCCTAATTTGTTTAAAAGTCAAACTCCTTCTCTACGTGACCAATGTAAATGAAAGTAAAAATTGTCCGAGTAAAAAAAGTTATTAATTTACTTAAATTAACATTCAATTACACATGGATAACGAGACATATGATTTGAAGATAAAAGAATTCATTGATAAAAGTTAATTTTTGAAAGTATGACAAAAAACCAATTTGTTTAAATAATTTTAGAATTGAATATTATTTATGAATTCACATTAAGTTCTTCACATTAAAATTATGTATATTGTACATAATTTAGTAATAAAAACATGATAATGTGAGTGTATGTATGTGAGAGGTAGAGAGAATGTTTTGTAAGTTTTATTTTTTTTTTCTCTTCCAATTGACATATATAACGAGTTATTTACTTTCAAGACCATATATTCCTTAAATCGTTTTTTTTTAACGTGGCCTTTTTTTTATAATGGATAAAAATGTTAGATTGTGTTTATATTTTTCCTTTTCAAAATAAATTATAATTAATATTTAAATTTTTATCTACGTATAGTGTAGCCTCTTTAAGTAGTTCTATTTTAACTTTAGAAGATTAGATCAACAAATTTACATTTTTGGACTTCTTAATAAATCTTTCAAGTATAGCCATAGAGTTTGCACGTAAATAATACAGTTGTTTGATTTGTGAATAAGAAGTTCTTTTTAAGATTGGGATATATTTTAACTTTTTTATTATCTCTTACTAATCTTATTAGTTGGGTCTTCAAAATAAATCTTAATTGTGAAAACAATTGAAGAATTTCATTAGTTATAAGAGGAGATTTAATCATTAATTAAATCTAAAACAATATCTATTACAAAAGGGCACTTCAAGTTATAAGAACAAACAGTGTTAGAACCCCTAATTGGATTTTTAAGTTTTTTTTTTTTTTTAATTTCACATTTGCTAAGTTTCATACCTACTTAAAGTTTTATTTGACAAACGTACCTTCTCACATCTAATTGTTAACACTTATTCTTTTTATTCAATAATAAGTATTTCCCATGTTATCTTTGTCAAGATGATGAATATAGTAAATTTGACAAAAAGTTTTGTTGGGTATAATACTCAATAGCTTTAAATTTCCATTGTAAAATTTCATTTGAAAGTTTAGTTAGGTTTTGGTATTAAGTATCTTCAAATTTAAAGCGTAAAATTATTAAAAGAACCAAAGTTGATGTAATATTTTTGACATTTTTGCAATAAAATATCAACAAAATGAAAAATAAATTAAAATTGTCTCTAATCTTATAGGATGGAATGAGACTAATACCAAATCAAATTATAATGTACTTAGATAGGTCTAAAGAGAAGGAATCGAAAGTTAATTGGCATAAGTAATGCAATTGGAAAAAGGAAAACCAAGAAAATCACAAAAGAAAAGGGGTATGAATACAGTTCGAAAGCTCGTATGTAAGCTCAATTAGAGAGAATTACTCTTTTCTGTATTTTCTAGAATGTTCTCTTTTTCTGTTTTCTTTCTTTTCTTTTTTTTTTTTGTTGTTTTCTTTTGTTGTACAATAGATATAAAGCCACCCCTAAGTTAGTTAGAAGATTCTTTTAGTGGATGTGCATATGCCATCTCACTACATGCATTACTATGCCTATTAGATAGTTCTTCTTTTTGTTAATTTCATTACAATACATGTAAGATAAATAATTGTTATGCTATAGACTAGCTTATTTTACCTAGGCTTAGTCATGACATTCTCCCAACCGATACAATTATTTGTTAAACCCATTAGACAAGTTTGATACACCCTTGTTGCTAGTCACCAAGTCTTTTGTCATACATAACATCTCTCAAACCCTAGCTAGATCTTGTTCCTATGTATCAACTTCCCCTTCCTCCAAAAACCTTATCCACAAGGTTAAGTTTAAAAAGCAAACTTGTAGATCGAAAAGGAACTCTTACATAGGATCGGAAGCATCCTTGTTTTTCCAATGAATGAGTCTCATCACATCAACCTTCCAATCTCTTTTTACCATTTTCCACTCCAAAATCGTAATCGATACTAACCCCTCTTCTTATGTCACGAGTAAAGTGGAAGCAACAATTGGATGTAGACCATGGTAATGTTTCAACTAAGAAACATGAAATCTTGGGTGAACAATAGACCTTACTAGTAGGTTAAGGCAATAAGTTACCATACCTACTATGTCCATAATTTGATAAGGTCTATAGTATTTGGGTCTAGGCTTTTATTCCTTCATCGCCTTCAAAATCATCTACTTATGCAATTATAGCATGAGTAGAACCTACTCACTAATATTGAACTCCTTGTCACTATACTTCCTATCAACCACTTGTTTTGTCCTATCCTAAGCTTGCTTAAGATGAAACTTAAGCATCTTCTCTCTCTCTATCAACATATTGTTAGTGGTAAAGTTTTGTGAGTCTCCAATTATGTAAGGCAAATGAATCGAAGGGAAGTAGCCATACAATACTTGAAAAGGTGTCACCTTAGTATTAGCATGAAAGATTGTGTTATACAAATACTCAGCTAAAGTAAGGTAAATACTCCACTTCTTCGAATCTTCACCTATAACACATCTAAGATAGGTTTCAAGACACTTATTAACCACTTCAATTTGCCTATCCATATATAGATGATAAGCAGTAGAAAGATTTAGTTCAACCCCCTATAATTCAAAGAAATCTTGTTAGAAAGCATTTATGAAAATAGGATCACAATAACTAGTCATACTTTCAGGCATGCCATGAAGCTTGTACACATTGTCTAAGAAGGCTTATAGCACATGTAGAGTAGAAAAAAGGTATGCTAAAGTAATAAAGTGTCCACATTTGCTAAATTTATCAGCTAATACCATGATGACTTCCTTATTATTAGACTTAGGAAGTCCTTTTATAAAGTCCATTGACACATCAATCTAACATCCTTTAGGAATTAGGAGGGTTGTAATAGCCCTAGAGTAGCTATATGTTCATATTTCTACATCTATCAAGTGTCACAATCATGAGCATATTGTTGTACTTTTCGCTTAAGTCTTAGCTAACAAAATACCAATCCTAGCTTCTCATAAGTAACCTAAGCACCTAAATGCTCTCCTAAAGTTCCATTATGATACCATTGAAGCAACTTCAATTTAAGAGATTGGGATGGCCTAACAACCACCTTTCCCTTCCTCCTCAATATTCCCCCATCCAAAGTGAAGTGCTCATACATCTTACCTTTCTATAGCTTGCTGATCACTTTAACATAACCCCCTAATAGCCCCTAACTGTGAATTAATTCCTCTTACATGTCTAGCATTAAAACTATGACTCTTATATGAGAAAGAGTATGCTCTTTAACACTCTTTGATCTTCGAAAGAGCATCAACTACAACATTCATATGTCCACTCTTAAATTGGATTTCATATTCCAAATCTAAAAGTTTAGTTAACCACTTATATTAACAAGGAGTTCCCAACCATTTCTCTAATAAATATTTCAAACTTTAGGGGTCAATTCATACCATAAATCGATGTCCCATAAGGTAATATATCCACCTCACAATTGCCCTAACCAATGCCATCAATTATTTTTTCATAAATTGAGAGTCCTTACTATCTTGGGGTAGGTCCCTTAACAAAGACTACTATAGGGTACTTATCTTGCATTAAGGCAACCCCTACTCCATCCTTACTTGCATCGGTTTTAATGACAAATGGTTTTGTGAAATCAAGTAACTTGAGCATAGTGAGTTGATAAGAGTAGGTTTAAGTTGCTTAAAAGCTTATTCTACCATGTCATCCCACTTAAACACTCCTTTTTTAAGTAATATGATCAATAGTCGAGAAATATTTCCATATCCTATAATAAAGTGCTTGTAATACCTTGCTAGACTAAGAAAACCTTGTAGTTAGCACACATTCTATGGTCTAAGCCACTTCAAAACCACATCTACCTTCTTTAGATCAGATGACACCCTTTCTTTATTGATCACATGCCCCAAATATTCAATTCATCGAACCCAATCACATACTTACTTCGTTTCAAAAACAACTTGTCCTTCCTCAAGATATTAATCACTTCTCTCAAATGCTTCACGTGTTCTTCAATAGTAAAGCTATATGCAAGTATATCATCAAAAAAAAATAAAACAAATTGTCTCAAATAAGCCTTAGGCACATGATTCATAAGGCTTTGAAAGGTAGATAGGGTGTTTGTCAAGCCAAATGGTATGACGAGGAACTCATAATAACCATCTTGAGTTCTAAAGGCCATCTTAGAAACATCATTAGGGTAGATATGCATTTGATGATACCCCAACCTCAAATTGAGCTTACTAGAGAAGCTAGCACCAATAAGTTCATTAATCAAATCCTCAATTATAGGTATAGGAAACCTATCCTTAATTGTATGTTTATTTAGTGCAAGATAATAGACACACATCCTCTAAGTATGATCTTTTTCTTCATCAACACCATCGATGGAGCAAATAGACTATGACTAAGGTATATAACCCTACTTTCTATTAACTTTGATAATTTCTTCCATCACTATTTTATGCATTGAGGAATACTAATATGGTCACAAGTTGATAGGTTTAGTGAACTCTTCCAAGTGTATTCTATTATCAAATGCTCTACTTTAAGGTAATCCTCGTGGCATTTTTCAAAATAACATAATATTCCTCAAGTAAATCAATTAAAAGTAAATGTAGAACAGAAACTTCGCCATCAGAATTCATCATGTTTTCAGGATAAATCAACGAATGTTGCACGTCTACAGTATCCATTTTAGTAAGTAATTTAGATAACTAATTACCTGTGATGAGTTCTATTGTTGTAGGTTCACCAGCAAGTGTACAATTGCAATCGGACCATTGAAATTGCATGGCATGTTATGGAACTTCCACTCAATAGTGCCTAACGTGGAAAGCCACAAAATTTCCAATATCAATTCATAACCTATGAGTGGTAAAATATATACTTTAGCTTCAAACTTAATGCCTCGAGTCACTCATTTAAATCTTAGAATCTTAGCATCACTGAGCAAGAGTATGCCATCAACCAATTTTACTTTAAGAGAAGGTATAGTTTCTATGTCACAACATATCCCCCTTGCTAACTTTTCATCAATGAAGTTCAAAGAACTTCTACTGTCAGTGAGAATGTTGATTCGCCTCTTCTTGTAATATCCATTCAACTTCATTGGTCCCACATCTCTACTAGCAAGTTGCTACGTAGAGCATAATTTCATATTAGAGAAATTAGTAGCTAACTCTTTAGGATCATCTTCCTTCTCTTCAAGTTTTAACTTATTGCCATCATTCTCAAGTAGAATCACATTAAGTTGTTCATTCTTATGCCAATGACTCAAGCCAAATGGCTCATCGTACTAAAAACATTGTTTCTTCCTTCTTTTTTCATCAATCTCCTCAAATGTGAGTTTCCTAATGGTTCTACTACTTCATGATGCAGATAAAGCCTTAGTAAGAAACTTAGTGAAGGTAGCAAGTGTTGTGGAGGTTTGTAAGGTACTGAGCTTAAGAATTAGGTTTTGGGTAATGGGGTCATATTGGTATAAGGGTTGCACTATGTATAAGTTTAGGCTTGTAGTGGAATGTGGCTATAGAAGGGTTTAGGGTGGTTTTTAGTAGAATGAAGAGCAGCATCTTGTATTTTTGCTAGGGTATAAGCTTGTTGCAAGGTAGTAGGTGTAAACATGCATACAAGGTATTGTAATTCATCTTTTAATCTACTAAGGAAGAAACTCACAAAGGTAGATTCAAGAAAGTCAATTTGAGTACTCAAAATTCAAAGCTCTCCAAGTATTCCTTTAAGTCATCTATTTGATACAATTCTTTAATCTCAGCTGTAGAATCCTCAAAAAGCTTTCTCATTGAATCATCCACTTAAAGCCAACACCAACTTCAACCAACTAATGTCATTCACACCATTCCTATTGTTAAAGTAAGAATGCTAACATTGTAATCATGTTTCTTCAAAACGAAGTGCAGCCAACTTCACTTTTAATGCTTAGGGGTTTCAAGAATTTTGAAAAATTTCTAAGCACGATATATCCATGATGTTAAGTCATGTCCCTTGAACATAGGAAACTTAACTCGAGTAGACCGAGTTGGCAGCTAATAGTCTCCTTGAGAAACATTGGTGGCAGTTTGATTCGTTAATGGATCAACAGCAAAAGGATTTTGATGGTCATCTCTCACGCTTGATTCAGGTGTTAATTCTATTCCCTTAGTCAATAATTTCTACTTAATTTCATCTAGCTAGATGTGTTGTTTATTAAGGGTATCAACAAACACCTTAACCCACCCATCTTGTTTTTCTTTAAAATCCTTCAATACATTTTTCATAACTTCCTCCATTCTTGCAAACTCTCTTGTTTTAGGCATAGCCACCATGGTAGTGGCTTTGATACCACTTAGCACATGTAATGCGACCGAATAAAGGAAAACCAAGAAAATCATGAAAGAAAAGGGGCTTAAATGCAGTACCCAAGCTCATATGCATGCTCAATTGGGGAGAGTTGTTCTTTTTGTATTTCTTGAATTTTTATTTTTGTATTTCTTTTGTTGTTCAATATATCTAGAGCCTCTCCTAAGTTATTTAGAATATTCTCTTGGTGAATGTGCATATGTCACCTCACCACATGCATTCCTGTGCCTACTAGAAAGTTCTTTATGTTAATTTCATTACAATACATGTAAGTTAACTAATTGCTATGCCATGGACTGGCTTACTCTACCTAGGCTTAGTTATAACATTCGGTCCAAGCCATACAATTATGTGTTAAACCCATCATACAAGTTTGATAAACACTCATTGTGGATCACCAAGTCTTTTGTCACACATAGCATCTTTCAAACCTCAGCTATTTCTTGTTCTTGTGTATCATTGATTGGCAAATTAATCATCTAAAACCAATTGCCAACTAGATTTCCACTTAATTAATTTAAAAGGATTTGTCTAATGTGCAAAAGATACAACTAAAGTAACTTAAGAAAGCCTGAAAATGTTATTGTATGGACAAGTGATAAATGTGTATACATGTGTTATCGTATGTGTTTGTCATGGTAGCATTTAAGGGTTGTTTCTTCATGGTATCAATAAAATGTTATTACAAATAATAATGGAACGGATTTTTTTTGAATAAATTATGACTCATAATTTACACACAATATATATATTAAAATTTTATTATTATTTATATATCATATATAAATAATACATAATATATATTGCCCACTAAATCATTTCTCACTATAAGGAGCTTGTTGATCTTCTCAAGCAATTGGGGACATGTAAGTGCTCAGAAACTTTTTTCCTTCGATTCGTTAACGATTCTTTCCTCTGTTAATAGCACAGAAAGAGATACGGCCTTCTTTCTTAAACGCGCAACTAAACGTTTCTGTTCTTTTTTTTCAGTTTAAATAATCAGTAAATATATATGTAATATATACACATGCCAAAATAATTTATCATATGTGTACACGGATAAATAAAGTTCCTAATTAGATTATGGAACAACATCTAATAATTGACAATGTCAGATAAAAAATTCACATATGGCTAGGGGTGAGTAAAAAAACCTACCAAATTTTTAATTTATTATTAGTTTAGAATGATAAACCAAATCAATACATAAAACTGAACCAAAATATTATATAAAAATATAGTAATAATTTAATTACAACTAAATAAGTTCTTTTGTTGTTGTATCATACTTAAAAGAATTTTTAGTTTACATCTATAAAAATATATATGTATTGAACATTTCTTGTCATAATTTATAAATTGCATATATAGTCTGAATCAAACTTTATATTATATGTCATTTTTATAAATAAAATTAGTTGTTAATAAATATTTGAAATTTCTTACTCACATGAATATTGGCTTTATTAATCTCTAATATAATATCAATACTTATTATTATTAAATAAATTCAATACTTTCATATAAGATTATACATTACACAAACATATTTTTATATATTAGAAAATGTGGTCCAATCCGTAAACCAAATTAAAATTTTAAAATTTGAATCATATGATTCGGTTCAAAACTATAAAAATTGAAACTATATTTTTATGGTTTAAATTAGTTTTTAGAGAAAATCAAACCAATCCAAACAGCGTCCACCTCTAATTATGATAAAGTAACTGCTATAGATGGTCACAAACATTTTTATGCGTAAAATTCTTATTTATTCTAACTTACGATGCAGTGATCCCCTACTTATTACTCCCAAAGAAGTTTTTCTTTTTATATCGACTGCTAATCTAACGTATGGTTTAGTTTCTAAGTTAAGAAGTAAAACGATTTGGCATAAAATACATATTCTATTTCATGTATTTCCTCCTAAATTCTGTCCTCGAATATAAAACTATTAATAAACTATTATTCCTTGTAATAATCTGTGCTTCTTTCAAATCTAGAATTATAGTTTTTTATTTTGTTTCGAAAAAGAAAGAAATAAAATAATGTATATCGCCAGTGTGTCAAATAGTACAAAAGAACCGTGTACCTTAATTTTTTTGTCCATGACGTTGTAGTCTAATTAAAATTTATTCGTTTCATTTTTAGTCTCCTTCAACACATCAATGTGGAGCCGTAAGAGATCAAAGTAGATAAAAGGATGAAAGCGACGATTCACAAAAAATGATTAGTCATTCAGTTTCCGGAGTAAGGGAAAAGGACTGGAACAAAAAGGATTTGCTTTCCGATAAATAGTCCTAAAATCAGTGCATTATTCATGTAATAACCTGCCACCACATGTGAATTTTGACCTTTTATTACAAAGAATCTACATAAACATTATTCGGTTTTTTATGTTTCCCATTAGTAAGTGATTCCAGCAAACTTGTTAACATTTTTAAAATAACAACTTTTATTTTTATAAAACTGATGGAATGTTTTACAAAAATTAAGCAGAAAAGAATATGTTAGAAAATTTTTTATTTCATAATTAAAAAGTATACGATGGCCATCCAAGATGCCATTATTTATTACAGCAATAATATTCTTGTATTTGTAATGAAGCTGAGACAATATCTGACAATCCTAGTTGGATGAAATTTTGAAATCGTGAACTTACTCGCTGGCCAGCAGACAGGTTGGCCATGGTTTTTGTTCACCCTCATGGCAGGCAATTTCTGGATGAACAGACATGAATTGCAAGAATATTTCCAAATGAAGGACACCTTTTTACATCTTATTTTGTCGAGATTTTCTATACCGTACAGCTTATACACATTTGACAGTTTTATTTGTGTATAATATTAAGCGTAAATCGAAAAATTTACTTGCTTCGGTGCTTTATTTCTGAAATAAATATACAAATTGCAAAAAAAAAGAAAAACAAAAAAAAAAAAAAAAAAAAAAACAAAAGAAACCTTTACCAGTGTTGTATCACATGGCTAGGTTGAAGTATGTAGACCGCAATAGTTCAACATAAATCTTAGCTAGATTTGAGCTAGCTTGTGTCTTGTTCTGTCCCTAATGTGACAAATGCCAGTAATTAAGTAATCATTGGAGAAGAAACAACCAATTGGTTTATCTTGAAATGAGCCATTTTTGGCTTCGCTGGTCCTTATCATACGGTAATTGAGTAAACCTGAACCTATTCAGAAGAAATTAACAAAAGGAAAGCTCCTGAGGGAAAAGAATGGACAACAGATTTTATAAGAAAAAGATGACGGAAATCCTATCTATTTTGCATTTTGTTCGTATGAGTTCTAACGTCCTTTAAAAGAAAAGAAAAAATAAAAGGAAAAGAAAATAAAAAAAAAAGCAAAACAAAGCGAAATGAGTACATCTAATAGCTTTTTTTTTTTTTTCCAAAATGCTCGCATTGCAACATTTGATTATTATGTTAGTTGTATTTGATCATCTCAATTTTCGTACTCTTAATATTCCTCAATTTATAAATTAATACGTAAAATTATGTAGAAATTTGAATAGCCTGATTAAGTCATTGTGATATCATCAAAATTCTTATGATTTCAATCATTGATTATACATCATAACATCTTAAAGTGGTAAATTGAGAGAATTTGAGAGAATATACATGAATAACATTCAAATCCATCAAATATGAGGAGAAGCACCCACTTGCACCCAAACATCTCTCTCTTCTTGTCTCCGTATAATTTTTCTTGAAAACATCAAAACACAATAAGATATTAAATGCTTGAATATGTGCCTACCATTTTACCCCTAATAAGAATTGGGACAACTTGATTGCAATGTATTTCTCGATGTTACTATGGTTTCCTATCCTAAAATAAAGCTTTTGAATGGAAAGATTTTGAATGTTTAATATGATAAATGACAATATTTCATGGAGGCACTAGCACATATGTGAAGTCTACCAATCCCATGCACCCATGACGGTTAGCGACCAACCGTACTAGCACATATGTGAAGTCTACCAATCCCATGCATCCATGATGGTCTGTGACCAACTACTTAGTCATGTGTCATTGGTTTGATCCATAATCAAGTCCTTTATTTTTGGGTTACCCATATTTTAGAGAGAGAGTATGTGTGTGTGCAAGATTATTGGTGAAAGAGAATATAAAAGAGTGCAAATTTATAAGGAAAGAGATTGTGTTAAGGTTTTGTATGGAGGGCCTGAATAAGAGAGAGGCACATATCGATGTTGATAAAAGAAACACATTTGAACTGACATATTTGCATTTGTAAGTAGTTGTGAAGCATTACACTTATATGGGATTAGACATGTGTAAAAAGCTAAGATTAGAGCATTGGAAGCGTTAGATATGACTGTAGGATTGGAGAAAGGGCCAAAGCCTTTAGGCCAAAATTAATTTGAATGATATTTATAGCACCAATAAAGTATCATAGGCTTATCTCATATGTAGATGATGACGTATTAGATATTACTTAAATATCAAGAAGTTAGTTATAGGGAGAGATTATTTGATACTATCCCGTTTCCATTATGTGTTTTAAACAACATGTAGAAAAATCCATCAAAAAATACAAAAGAATACTTTTGTTCCCCAAATTGCATTTCCTATGTATATGTATCTTTATTTGTGTCCATGTGTTGATGTATTTCTATTATTGAATTCATTTTCTTTGGTTACCCCCACTCAAAATTGTATCAAAGCACTACTATAATAATACATGGAAGTGAGTAAATGAGTTAAATAGGTCAATCTAACTTGGCCTATTTTAGCCCATTGGTTAATAGAGATAAGTTCATTTGACTTAATTTTTTAAATAGGTCTAGAAAAGTCAGCCCATACCCATTTTTGAAATAAGTTAAATGGGCAAGCTCGTATCCCCAAAAGTGTAAGTGGATCAAATGGGCTAACCTAGATCAACTAACTTCAACTTGTGGGTTAAATGAGCTAAGTTTATTTGGCTTATTATTTAAACGAATCAAAAAAACACACCTTAACCCATTTTTTAAATGGTAAAATGGGTTAGCCTATTAGCTAAAGTCCATTTGTACACCTCTACACTCAAATTAAGGTTAAGGAAGTTGCGAAGGCTACCGTTAGAGAACATAATGAGAAGCACAAATCAACAATAAGAGTAAAATGAAAGAGTAAACGTAGAAGCAAGAAGCTCTAATGGAATCCTTCAAGGATGCTTTGGAAAGAACACAAGATTAGATAGACCAATAATCTCTTGTAATTTATGAGTTGAAAGAATAAGCTAATAGTATAGTATTGCTCCTAGCCCCATAATTTCATAGAGTGAAAAGAAGTTAGAAGCCATACCTATGAATGACATAGAGAAAGTGTTGCAAACTAATATGAGTTATCAACTAACTCCTAGACTCAATTAGTCAGGGTTTCTTACTTTTATAGGAGAAGATTTAAGAGGAAGGTTGATCAAAATAGAGAAATATTTTAATATTGATGCTCCATTAGATGCTTCAAATGTATGGGTAGCTTCAATGTACTTCGATGGGTAAGCATTGGAATGGTACCATTCACACTTGAAAGCACATATTATATAAGGTCATTCAATATGGGATGAATTTATAAAGGGAATTCAAACCAGATTTGGAGAAAAAGGGTATGAAAAACCCTATGTCTGATTGGAAAGAACACTAATAAACAAGTCTGTTGCAAGAATACATGGATGAATTTGAGCACCTTGCTACCATAGTTCAACTACTTGAACATCATTTAATCAGCACGTTCCCTAATGTTTCACACCCCTTTTTTTTATAGTTCCCTATATGAATGTTTAGATACATGAAGCCTATTCGCTTCCTAAATTACAAGAAGCAAACTTACTTTCCTCTAAAGCAAACCTGTGAACCCATAAACACTTAAACCCAAATTATCTACTAATGTAAACTTAAATACATTACCTTATCTTCACACCAATCAGAGTACTTCCATTTGTACCTATTAATCAACAAAGTCTAATGAACCTCAAAGTTCCAATCGTAACTACACCTAAAACCCAAACGCACACATGAATAACAATACTCCAAGTACTCAAACCATGTCGAAAGGCGCTCATTGTTTTACTCTAGAAGAATTAAATGAAAAAGGGAGAAAGAAAGTTTGTTTCTAGTTAGATGAGTGCTTCACACCTAGTGACAAATGCAAGCAAAGATAATTAAACATGATAATAGTTGATAGAAATGGAGTAGAGCTAAGATGGAGGAACGTGGAATGAAGGTGATAAGGAGACTATTGAAGAAGATTTCTCTAAGTTGACACTATGCACGATTAGAGGAGATGAAAGAAAAGATAATAGTGGGATGAGATTGGAAGGGTGATTTAAAAGAAGGTCTTTACGCATTTTGATAAATATAGGTAGCACCTTAAATTTTGTTGATGTTAAGCTAAGGGCTACGTTAAGAATTAGTTCCTATTACTTTAGTATATGCAACCCTTGCTAAGGGGTTTCCATAATATTACTGAAATTTCGAATTTTAAATGGCATGTACAAGGAATTCTATTCAAAACAAGAGTATATGTGCTGACTCTTAAGGATTTGATGTAGTTTTGAGTTTACTATGGTTGGAATGGTTAAGTACAATCAGTTGGAATTTTCGAAGGATGGAAATGTCATTTCAACGAATAGGGTAGATGACGATGTTAAAAGGAGTAATAGGAAGTTTTAAGACTTTACCTAAGAAGTCCTTAGCAAGTTGCTTACAAATGACAAGGATGATATAGTGTTGCAATTATGGGTAGTATAGAGTGAATGGCAAGAATGCAATACCTAAAATATAGAAAGTTTAAGTCCAAATATGATTGACTTACTTAAAGAATATAGTAAAATATTTGATAAGTCGCACATGTTGCTACCCAATCTTAAACACAATCATAAAATTCACCTACAAGATAATGCAAACTTAGTTAATATTAGGCCTTATCGTCACTTTACAACTCAAAAGACAATCATTGAGGAAATGGTGAAAGAATTGCTAAATAATGGGTTTATATAACCTACAAAGCAATACGAAAACCTATACACAATTTTATGAGAATGTCATTACTCAAAACTGCTAAATAACGAACTCCAAAAGATGAACAGCTTCCTCAACTTATCTTTTTCTATCTCTTGTCTCTCCTACTATCTATTTCATCACCATCATCATGGCATCGTGATTATTACTCATCAATGGTTTTATCATGGCTTAGCGTAGCATAATGATTATTACATTTCAAACGAGCTCCATAAGCCATATATTTATAAAGTTGATGGGTGATTGTTCCACCACCAAACTTAAGGCAGTTGAATTTTTATTTTTTAATTATATGTAAATCTTCCTAGCTACAACCTTTTTTATCTTCCATTGTACTTGTTAAGAAAAAAGACCATTCTTAGCTCATGTATGTTGATTATAAGGAGTTAACTAAGCTTAAAATCAAGGATCATTATCCCATTCCATTAGTTGAGGACTTATTTGATGAGTTGAATGGATAAAGCTACTTCACTAAGCTTGATCTAAAGTTGAGATATTATCAAATAAGCATGCATTTAAATGATGTCTATAAAACAGTATTCAAGACACATCATTATGAATTTTTTTATCATGCCATTCGGCTTAACCAATGCATCCTATAATTTCTAAGGTTTAATAATCAAATTTTCAAGCCTTCATTGACCGCATTTGTGATCATGCTTTTTTACGACATTCTTATGTATAATACAAGTGCAAGAGATCATGAAAATCACTCATGAGCTATTTTTGAGGTACTTATACAGGAAAGCTTATATTTGATGAGAAGTAAATGTATTTTTAGAGTCACTCAATTGGAGCATTTAGGTCATACTATTCTACAAAAGATTGATGCAATTACAAAGCAACCTATACTAAAGACTTTAAAACAGTTGCGTAGATTCTTAAGCTTATCAAAATACTATTGAAGATTCATAAAAAGTTATAAAGTGATAGCATATCCCCTTAACTTATTTGCTTAAGAAAAATCAATTTATTTAGGGCCTACTATCACCACAACTTTTGATGAGCTTAAGGAAGCTTTGGTAATGCACCAGTACCTAAGTTACCGAATTATACTAAGGAATTCATAGTAAAGGGAGATGGATGTAATGTTGGAATAGAGGTTGTTTTGACTAAAGAGAAGTATCTTGTAGCGTACTTATTAAGGCCTTACCATGCAAGCAATAGGATTTGTCAATATATTTGAAAGAGACATTAACACATGCTCATCCTATCGATAAATGGAGTCACTATTTGCTTTGTCAAATTTTTATCATCTAAACCAACCACCAAAGCCTTAAATGTCTCTTGGAACAAAGAGTGATCACTACTAACCAAGAAAAATGGCTAACAAAATTCTTGAGGCTTTACTATGAAATTTGATATAGGAGTTGATGTACCTAAGGAGTTGAGTAATCATTTAAGGTTTATTACAACGGAAAAGGGTTTTCACTATAGTGAAGAAATAGGAAGGAAAGCTTAGTTAAAATTGAAAGCTGAAACAAAGGATATGACAAACCAAAGGTTTACAAACAGACTCAAACCTATCTACTCGATATGACTCACAAATGGGAAGGTTAAGGTTACTCATTAGTAATTCCCTAGATAAAGAAGGAAGTAGATAAAAGTAGAAAGTAATACCTAGAGTATATAAGCTAAGAGAGAATATATTGAATTTAATAGTAATGAGATAATTCAATTGTACAAGTTAGGAAACTGTTTATAATATGCCTCCTAGGGCAAGAAGGGAAAGGGGAAATTACATTATGGGTAATCTACAAATGAACTATCTTAGTATATGGCCAAATGGGTATAAAAGACAAAGAAGTACAAGAATATTAGTACAATCTATCAAAGAGTACAACACGTAGCTTAAAATAGTTGGCACTGTATTTAGGCACAAAATCTTCTTGGGGAAAGCTAATGATCATCTTGGGTAGTTATAAATAGGTTAGGACTCAACTTTGAGAAGTGTGATTGAGATAGGATGGACCTTAAATGGTTGGGGGACAATTGACATCAAGTTAGTAGCCAAATTGGTAATTGTTAGGTCAGCAAACAAGAGGCTAGCTTAAGGATTAATAGCTTAGAGGTCAACAACTTAGATTAGAGTATAGATAAGTGGAGCATTGAAGGAATTCAACCAGGGTCCTCCAAATACTAAGACTTGTCCTTAGCTAGCTATAAGAGTGCAATCCGTTGAGTTAAGCTCTACAAGCCTTAGAGCCTAACTTAGATGCATAAGCCAAAGGTTAGTAATCCATTAGGAGTAGGAATTCTAACATGGATGTTGATATACTATCTTGTAGATCTAATATAAAGTTAATGATTCCTACTTCTTCTATTTCTAACCCTGAATTACTTGATGAACTCAATAACAGTTAGTATTGTAATAATAGGTACATTGAGATCACTAAAATGCTATTGAAAGGGGAGCAACTTGGCACTTTCACTTTTTCTACTAAGTTATTAATTTAAACATGAGAGGTTAGTAGTGAGATTAAATGTAGAGTTAAAGAAGAAATTGTTGTTACTCTATCATGATGGGGTTATTAGGGTATACTTGGGTACCAAGTCACTTATAAGAAGTTAAGCTCAGTCTTCTATTAGCAAAGTTGAAAAGAGAGATGCACCAACACATATGAGAATGTGATATTTGCCAATGACATAAGTATGATAATGTGGCTACTCCATGATTATTATAGCCATTACCAATTTGAAAAGAGTATTGGCATGAGGTAAGTAAGGATTTTATGGAAGGGCTACTAAAGTCACTTAGAAATGATGTTATAATGGTGATAATAGATCAACGAAGTATGCTCATTTCATTTCTTTAAGCCACCCTTACACAGCCTTATAGATGAAGCAACTTTATCTAGACCATATCCACAAATTGCTTAGGTTACCTTAGGGAATAATTAGTGATAAAGATCCCTCATTTGTGAATCAATTTTAGAAGGTGTCCTTTAGGTTACAAGGGATTGATCACAAGCTACACACTATGTATCACCTATAGATGGATAAATAAATAGAAGTGGTAAATAAGTGTTTACAAACATATTTATGATGTATAACAAAAGAGATGCCTAAGAAGTAGAGTCAATTTCTTATTATAGCGGAGGGCTGGTATAGCACAAATCACCATACGAGTATTAAATTGTTGAATTTTTATACGATTATCTACCCCTTATTCACTTGCCCTATGTACCCAGAGATGTGAGGAATGATGTGGTTGACTCAACTTTAAGAGACAGGAAAGAGACACTAAAGTTGCTAAGGTTTTACTTAATAAGGGCACATCACATTAAACAGTTTACCAACAAAAGTAGAAGTGAATAGAGCTTTGCCATTGGTGATTTAGTATTGTTGAAATTACATCCACAAACAACCAAAATTAGAAGTTTGATCAAAATATTATTGTCTATATAGAATATTGGGTCAAAAAGGTAGTGTTGCTTACCAATTGGAACTTCTAAAGGGATCTAATATACCTGCAACTTTCCATGTTTCCTAGATTGAAGGAAATAAAGGGCCACAAAAAAATTGTTCAAGTATGTTATTGGGTTAGAGAATGAGGAAATTTGGAAACCAGAAATGATATTGAGAAGGAAAATGGTAAAGCATGGCAATGTAGCAAATATGATGGTTTCGATAAAGTAGATGGGGTGACCAATTGTTGTTGTAACTTGGGAATTTTTCTCTAACATGTGCTTTTGGTTTACACATCTTCCCTTGTAGACAAGGGACTTTTGAGAAGAGAGTGTTGAAGTAAGGAAAGAAATTGTGTTAGAGTTTCATATGATTGAATAGGAGAAAGGTACATATCAATATTAATAAAAGAAACATTTTTTAAAGGAACATATCTACATTTGTGAGTGATTGTGAAGAATTAGATGTGAGTAGAAATGGACATGTGCAAGAAGCTAAGAATAGAGCATTGGATGGGTTAAATATGACTATAGATTTTGAGAGAAGACCTAAGCTTTGTGTAAGAATTAATATTAATAATATTTACAATTCTAGTAAAGTCTCATATGTTTATTTCATATGTAGATGATTATATATTATATATTACATAGATATCAAGAAGTTAGCTACAGGTAGAGATTATTCTACACTATTCAATTGCCATTTATAAATATTGTAAATAACATATAGAAAAATCCATAAAAAAAAAAAATCTTCCTCTCCTAAATTATATGTTGCAAGTGTATATATTTTATGTTTGTGTCCATATGTTGATGTATTTCTATTACTAAATCCAATTGCTTTGGTTACCTTTGCTCTAATCATTGGTAGATAATCACCAAGATTAGATAATGATAGCCAACTATGATAGTTGCTTGTTCGGAAAATGAATTCAAAAGATGTAGTCCAAAATTACTACTTGGCATATTAGTGTGATGCAAAAAGATTTAATAAAAGGTTTTGTATGCTACATTTTTTACAATAAAAGATGTACATAGTTTTTATATTGACATAAGTGCATGTTCTAAAAAGTTTGTCACTCAAATGTAAAATGAAAAACGTTATAGGACATCTCATGAGTCGTGACGTTTTTTCCTAATTGAGTTTATTGTAGAAAGCTCACCCTCATGTTGATAAGCAATGCCATAATGGTATCTATATGTTTATTCAAACAAATTAATTGTCTTAAAATCATGTTGACGTTGGATCCTTATAGTATTTCTAGTTAGATTAAAATTGAGATTATTGCCAAATAAAGAGTGTTCCCCAAACTACTTATAGAAAAACCACATTAATAAAGTTCCATGTACTTTTTCGAAGACATACTATAGATAATACAATGAGATTTCATTTTAGTCTAAAATGAAAATTATCTTCCATGGTTCTTAGTATACACCACTTAGGAACTTGACATAGCCCAATTATAAGAATAACAATTGGCTAAAAGGTGTACATATTTCATTATCTTTCATCTATTGGATAAACGGTTTATGTGTCTTCATAATAATATGTTCAATTTGTGAAACTATAACTCATGTCTTATTTCATTAGGTTTGTGATGAGATTATGGTTATGGAATACTCTGCTAACTCTATAGCATACAAAGTCATCCATTTAGTAAGTACAACTTGAGTTTAGTTGTACTACCCTTAAGGAACAATGATTAGGACTACTAGGTATATGGTTAAATTCTAAATCCAGCAAGATGAAAATAAAAATTTTGTATCTATTACTTATGAAGCAAATATGAAGGAAAGCAACTAACACCAATTGTTGAAAATGAAGATGCATGACTTGTGTGGTGTTTTGCTCTAATAAGCTATAATTATAGGTTCTAAGGGAAAACTTAATGAAATTTAACTAGTCATAAATCTATCAACTAACCACTCTCTAGCATTATTGAACTTAACTAAATATTTAATGGTTTAACTTTAATTAAGTATTAGTAATGTTTCAAACTTCAGTAAGTTCTAGAAATAACAAAAAAACTATTCAAAATCAATTGGTATCCTCTCATTAATTAATGTTACTAAAACCTACTCCTAACCATGAACTCACTTCTTAGATATTATTAACAATTAGTAAAACATTTTTTAAATTTGGTTCAATTGAGAAAAATGTTAAGGAAATCTAGTTCTAGCAAAACCCATTACTTTTAGCATGACCATAAAAGAGCCAAATCCAAACCGAGTTGAGCTTTTGAAGGCTTAGACTTGACTCGTTTAGATAACTATCAAGCATAGGCTAAGTTAAGATTTTTTTTAGTATAAAATATATAGGCTCGACCTCAAACTTAGCTCAAGCTCAATATGTATTCTAAAGCTTAAGCTCGATTTTGAAGCCTGTTTAGATAAATAAGTCATAATAAGCCCAAGCTCAAGCTCATTTACAAAAAAAGCCCAAATGAGAAAGAAAATTTGAAAATGCACCTTTTTTATCTTTTCTTTTCAAAGAAATTAATTCAAAATTTTTATGATTTCAAGCACAAATCCTTGAGATAATAATAAAAGATTGCATCGTTATAAAATCATGCAATTTCCAATCACACTATATACTTCAAAATTTACTGCTCCAAAACATAAAAGCAATAAGAACACATGGAGACTAAAAAATAGGTTGATAATCACTCCAATTATCTTCAAATTATATATGGACACCATCCCATTTATGTCTTGACTTATATTGATATTATCTTCTATGTACATTTAAAATACTATCCCTTCATCGAAATGAAATCTCCATAACCCCAAAAAGCATGTACTTTTAATAAGCTATTATAAACTTAAATAAAACATCCATCTATATTTTAATTCATCAATCCACATAATTATAAAGCTAAATGAAGAATCTCACATAATCACATTAATAATACAAAAGTAACAAAACAATCACAAAGCCAGAATATTACTTACATACCATTGAATTCAAATAAGCAAATATATAATTATCGAAATATCATTTTAAAGAAGCAACTCATATGTTTCTTAGAATAGCCCTTTAAATTAATTTCTATTATTTTATCCCCATCCTCTTATAAGTAATATGTAAATTTTCAATTGAATAATATACAGAAAACAATAACCAAACTAATTAAAATCAATCATTAAAAAAATATATAGTTTGCACTTATTTCTATGCTTTCTCTTAGTGTTATGTAGATTACAAATTTAATCCCCTCCACAAACCAAAACTTAAACAATATCTAGAGACAATAAAGCATAGTATAAATTAACAATATGGCCTCTAATGCAAAACATAAGCTTTTACACCACTATTGAGAAGGGAACAAGAATGTCAAGTGACATTTTTTATAAAATATGATATTACTCATTTTATTTCCAACAAACTAACACCACAAAGTAAGAATTGATATCAACATTGTTAACATTTTTTTTTCAAGTAAATGACTAACTCACTTCTTATAGGTTGAGTGGTTTGAACAGACATCACAAGATTAACAATATATTTGCATACTTTAATTTTTAACATCATCTTTCACTTAATTACATAACAAATTATTTGAAGATCTAAGTTCTAGAGTATCCATTTTGTTGTACTCTCAAAAATTGTTTTGGTATGATTCAAACATTTCCTCCAAAGATTCTTAAACTCTTTCAATATTATATCTAGCATCCTCCTCCATGTAAATTGAAGAAAAGAAAAATTATATGAATCTCACTTTAAACTTTGGATTTAAAATAGAGGATTTAACCATCAACAAATTATACTTACTCCCATTCCTATCAAACTTTTCTTTCATCCTTTGAACCATTACTTGAATATAGTGTTTTTTATCATTCTCTTTAGCTATCTATAATTATTTCACATGAAAAACCTCATTAATATAAGTTGGATAATTACTTTTAGATATGACTTTAGTTTACAGAAGTTTATAAATTTTTGCTACTTTTTTTTCCCAATCATCTTCACTTAAGGAATAATGATAGCCTACCTTGATTGCTTGGAATCTTGTAAATGCATCCTTTAGCTTTATTGTAGCCATAATGTCATAAGTGGAGCTTTAACGAGTAAGACAATCATTGATGAGCTTCCACTCATTTGTATGTAACAATTTTATAAACATAGTGAAAGTCTTTATTGTACCTTCTAACCCATTAATATATTTAACACTTTCATAAACAGATGAATCTTATCTCTTGCAAACCATCTTAGATATAACGATTTAAAATATGTGCATAGCTACAAACATGTAATAACTTTCCTATAAGAAGCAACTTCTTGTCCCTTTCCAAATTTTGACATAATGCCCTAATTGCAGCGTGATTTTTCAATGCATTATCAATAAATATAAAGTATGCCTTGTCTTTAATACCCTAATCAGTCAAACACTGAAAAATGGCTTAACAATGTTACATCTAGAATGCATAGGAGGTCAATGAACAAAGTTAAGCACCTGTTTTTATAAACTCTAGTTTTCATTCACATAATATCACATGTAGAATGGCACAAGAGGTAAATGAGCAAATTTAAGCACTCCTTTTCACAAACATCGCTTTTTGTCTACAAAATCCAATAATTGCAATGTAAGAGATAGTTTGTGCTTATCAAGTCCAAATTTTTTCCCTCCTTGAATTTCAATCCATATTAAAACCAACCCATTTAATATGAATCGTACAACCAAAACCAAAACATTTTTTGAAAAACTAAAAACCAGGGTCAATAAAAGGGGTAGGTTAGAAATCAAGTAGGTGGATCGATTTTTAATATGGCCACTAATCAATTAAAATTTTTTTTTCTTATTTTGGATATTTGAATTTTAAAACTCAAAATGAGTTATGGAAAAATTATTTTTGAAAATAAAGTAGCTTCTTTATTTATTATATGTGTTCTTCATATTTTATATATTATTATTATTATTGTCTTTTTATTTTTCATAATCTCTACGATAGATGAAGAAAATAGGTTTTTTTTTTAAAGATAATAATTCAATAAGTTGAAAAGAAAAGAAAGTTTTAATTTTTCTTAAAAAAATTAATTTGATTTTTGTTACTTTTTATTTTATTTTTTATGGTAATACATATTTTATTGAAAACATTTTTAATTTTCATTTGTTTCGTGATGTCTACATTTCTACATTTTGGAATCAAGCCTCTTCAGTTTATTTTTCATTATGTGAAAACTTTAGTGAGTTAGATTCATTACTTATTTTTAAGAATTGTTTAAGTGCACATTCTTTTTTCAATTTTGGTTTTGTAAACACCTAATTTTCACCCCTCTGTAATCCTAATTTTTATTTTTATAAAAAGGGTCTTAATTCAAAAAATAAAAATAACAAAAAAAATTAATAAAAGATAAAAAATAATAAAAATTTAGCAAATGATGAAAATACCAAAAAAATAAGAAAAGAAAAAATTATTATAAAGATTTTTGTAGATTTTTAGGAAGTAACTTTTTTTTAGAACAAATAGTTTTAGTTTTAATTTAATTAAAATACTTTATTTTAGGGAATCAAATAGTTTAAATATAATTTAATTATATTAAATGTCAAGGTACAGGTCAATGGCCTAACGGATAAGTATCGGAGCATTTGGGGTGGATTTAGTTTGAGGTCTTGGGTTTGAGTTTTAGCAGGTACTTATATCTTTATTTTTATATCTTTGCAGATGAAAATGTGTTATATCTATTTAAATCATGAGAATTTAGTTAAATTAAATTTGAATTTATTTGAAAAAAAAAATATAGTCAGAAAAAAAAAAAAGGAGAGAGAGAGAACAGAGAATAGAAAACAGAAGAATTTTGCAACTTGAAACTGTCAACATCACCAGACACGGAAACTCTAGATGAACACAACACCAGTGAAACACTCACTGCACATCGCCCATCCTTGTACAGCAACATCTACAACAACCACGTTCGTTGATAGCAACAGTGGCCACTCGAGTAACAGCCGAGCAGCACTGTCCAGTATTATCGGTCCAATATAGATCTGCACATCCCCTACAACAGCAAGCCTGAAGTCCATGTAATTGATCGATCGCTCCCTAAATTGCTATTATCCATGGGTGCTTTACACAACCCAACCGCATGAAACCAAGGCTTCACAACACCAAACAGTAACAATCTCTCGCCATCCAACAACACATGTATGTCCACGATCTGTTGACTATCCTATATTGACCACTGACGATCAGCCGCACACTCCTTCCATCATCGCTTTACAAACGCGTGTGATCAGGTGAGTTCCATTGATGGTTATGTTTGCTTTAGTTTGATTATTATTATTCTATTATCATGTTATTGGTACATTAACAGTAAATATATGTTCTATATATGAATACCTTAGTTTAGGAAACTTTAGTATTAGTTTTTATATCAAGTTTATTGCCTGATATTGTTAATAGCAACGATATGAGGTTGTTAAGATCAATTTTATTAGTTCATGTAATATATAATATGTATATATATATATATATATGTTAGTTTAGGAGTTTTAGTATTAGTTCTTGTATAAGTTTATTATATAGAATTAATTTATTTTGATGGATAGTTGTATACATTAGTTTAGGAATTGTTAGGAATGGTCATATTTTAAGATTTGGTTTTACTTAAGGATTTATCACATAGAAGGTTGTTTTTTTTAAATAAAAATTAATAAAAGACCCTTTTTTAAAAATAGGATTGTTAGAGCAAATTTTTTTATAAAACAATAACATTTAAGAATTAGGAACCTTTCCGTAAAAAAAAAAAGAACAATTACACATTTGTTAAAAACACACTAGAACCCACTTCCTAGACTAATTCTATAATTGTGCGCGCAATAGAACTAAGGATCCAATATGTTCCATTTCATCTATTTTGCCTTACAGGTACGTAATAGTGGTTTTTAATTATTGTCTATAGGTTGTCTTATTTATTTATTTTTATCTCACTTAGTATATACGTAGTTATTTTAAAGACTTGTACTAATTTTTTTATTTTCATCACGTTTTTAATTGCTAGTAATTAATTATAACATTAGTGTCTAGTCAACATGTATTAAGTTAAATTCTAGTTTTTTTATTATTTTTTTTTAGATTTCATATTTTCAAAATAACATTTTTATAAAATCTCATATTTTACAAAATCCCATTCTTTGCATATTGTATTAATTTAGAAAAATTGCATTAAGCATGTTAGGGTTTTTTAAATAAAAAAAATCACTTTGATAATAAATAAAAAAAATCTTTAATTGACTTCTTTTTTACGGCGAAACATCTTTTCCATAGTTTAGGCTTGTTTTCCATAATTTAGATGTCTTTTTCATAATTTAGATGTCTTTTCCATAGTTTAAATTTCTTTTCTATGGTTAGACATATTTTCTATATTTAGACATCTTGTCTATGGTTAAACATCTTTTCTATAATTCAGGCTTTTTTTCTATAGTTTATGTATCTTTTCCATTGTTTAGATTTCCTTTCCATGATTTAGAGTATTTTCTATAATTTAGATTTTTTTTATTCTATAGTTTAAACATCTTTTCTATGGCTTAGACATATTTTCTATGATTTAGGCATCTTCTCTATTGTTAGGAAATATTTCTCTTTTTTTTTTATATTTTAAGCATCTTTTCTATATAAAATATTCATCATCTAGAACATTGCATATTTCATAAAAATTGTATATTTCATAAAAATTGTATATTTCATAAAATCTTTAGGGTTTTTCTTGAAAATAAAAAAAAATTATCACTTAGTTATTTTTAAATAAAAATCTTAATTTAAGACTTTTCAAAAATTAGGTTTTTAGGCTTTTTTTATAATTAGGAATAAAAATTAAGCTTCTAGGGATTTTTCTTAATAAAAATAAAATGGTTTATAAAAACGAAAATTCAACCAATTATTTCTTTTATAAAAAGAACCAACACATTAAAGTTTTCGAAAAGAACTATGATCATCTGATCCCGACTAACAAATATGTAGGAACCTTCTAGGCGACGATAAAATATGTAGAAACTTAGGTCCCTCTTTTTTCTCTCTTTTGATATTTTTTAAATATTATAATTAGAATAATAATCCTAATTTTAGTAAATAAAATAGTGGTGCCCGTTAAGGGCTTAATAGGTTAGCCCCCGAACTTAGAACCCTCTAGTTTTTTATTTAAAATTGAAATCAAAGACTGATAGCCAAATCGTAATCAATCTACTCAATTGGTTACGGTTTCTTTTATTTTCCCAACTTCGGTCAAGTAACGACTCCAAAGATTATTTTCAATAAAAAACCTAAATTTCTTAATTTATTTAGTCAAGGATTAATATTAAATGGGTTAGGGTTTAGCATTAATCAGGAAATGAGAAATCAATTTTAAATAAAAGAAAACCGAAAAATCAGACTCGACAGGTTTTATGAAAATTCCTATTCTAATTTTAATGTTTAATTGTTTGAAAAATCCAATAAATACTAAGTTTGAAAAACACCAATGAATTTATTTATGGAAAATACTAAGTGCTAAAATGTTTTTTACAAGCCTTAATGGAAAACCTTAACTTAAAAAGAAAAAAACTTAGTTTTATATCTTAAGACTTTGTTTTTGAAAATAATATTTATCTTTTAAAAGAAGCTTTTAATTTTAAAGAAAAACATTTATTTTTAAATGGATTTCATTTTGGAAAAAGAACTTTTATGTGATAAAAATTTCAAAGGAAAACCTTTTCTTTAATCACTATATTAACATATTTTATATATCTTTTATTAATTTATGTATTATTATTGTTACTACTATTACTTATTTTATTTTCATTGGGAAAATTATATATGCCTAACTTCGTAAAGAATACTTTTGTTTTATATATTTATATTTTTAATTATTAATATTTAAAAAGAATATACAAATAATGAATAATAATAGGAAAAGAAAAAGGGAAAAGACATAGACTTTAGATAAGTGGGCTTAGACCAATGGCCTTAGATAAATGAAGGGTCAAGTAAAGGTTTAGGGATAGGTCAAATCGAGCGTAGAAGTAGACTAGATCTAGTTACCATCAATAAATAGATCATAAATCAATCAAAACTAAGAAAATCATTGGCCAAACTTTTGGCAATTTTAGCAAACCATTCAAGCATTCATCAAAGCTTAAAATGTGTTAGTTAATCTTGTCCAATCTTCCTCTGTCAACTTGTCATTATGGCATAGCAACAGGTGAAGGCAGCAATGTGTATTGAACCTTGACCATCGACGATAAGAAATGAGTCCTTCAAGTATTGGTGTTTTGTGGTGCTTTTTTGGCTTAAGGAAGTTGCTTTATAGATTTTCTGAGGATGAGGAAGCATTTAGTAGTGGTGTTTTAGTTCAAGTTTGAGTGGTTAAGGCCAAAGAACTAGAGAGAAAAGGGAGTCATAGGTTTGAACTTGTTTGGGTTATTTTCAAATAAAAGTGCTCATCAAATCATGATGGGAGGGTTTCATTTATAGATTCATGAGGGGAAAACCTCTCTAGTTCATACATGGCTTGTATATGATTTGCATTAAAGATTGCACCTTTCAATTCAACTCTAGAACTTTTTTTCCTTTTTGACGTTTTGGATGCATTATTGAACTTTTAGTCTCACTTATTCGTGCAAAAATCACTTAAACGACCTTAGATTTACATTGTAATTGTCTTCTTAAGCTTTCTTAAGCTTCAATAAGAGTTTTGTACCTCAATAGGTCCCTTTTCGAAAAATATTACAAAAAGAGGCCCTAGATGAAAGTTAATACATGACTAGGGAAGGGAAGGTCCCTAATTTTCTATTTTGAAAGTACACATGCATGTTCAATAAAAAATTCTAATCAAGGAAGATGCATACTTATATTATGCCTTTGGTTAAAAAGGAAGGTGCATAACAGTGATGCACCTTCCTTGTTAAACGACAGGCATAAATAACCTTTGTGCCTTCTATAACCCATATATATAACCTAATTTGCATGACCAGTACCGATTCTAGCCTCCTTTACTTTTTGAAATCTCCTTCACTCTCTGATTTTCACTCTCTAAGCAATAGTCTTATCCCATTTTCTATACCAATCTATAAGTAAGACTAGTCCCCTTCTTTTTTTTCACATTTATTTTTATAGTATGCAAATTATATTATCAAAATAATTTATAGTGGTTAGAGAAAATTAGTGTACTATGCTTATATTTAATATATTGTTTATGTGCTAGTTTGTAGTTAGATAAATCATAATGATAACATAAGATAATAGGTATGCTACCTATGAAATGCAATTCATTTTACCTATACATGGTTTAAGCAATTTTACACTTGTATGTATAGTATGTGATGAAAAGGCCCACCGAGAAGTGAAATCGTGTGGGTGCTACAAATTATGTGAAATTGTATAAGCTTAACTTATTTTAGAATTGCTCAATGAAAAGGTCGAGAATGGCTGAGTATATGAAAATTATTGTGTATGCAAGAGGGAACATTGTGAATGGAAGTACCGGTCCACAATATGATAGAGAGTTGGTGAAAAAGTTGAAATGAAGAAGGTTTTAAATTAGGAGTGCTAGTCATTTAAGCATGAGCACTAACAAGAACACTTTATAAGGAGATACTTCTAACTACACTCCACTATAGGTCTAGCCAACTCAAGACAACTTCCTAATGTACGAAGGACATGAAGCTTTTCTAATAAGAAGCATACCCTTGAGAAATGTGGTGTGAATGTACAAATCAATAAAGAGGAACTTGATTTAGAGGTTGGGTCAATCTTATAGGATAAACCGGGCTATGATGTTAATGAAGAGCTGATTCCTATTGGACTTAACAGTGATGATGAGGGGGATCAATTGAGAGCTTAATTGGGGTTAGAAGAATAAGTCGTAGAAGTCAAAAACACGGTAGATGATGCAATCATGTTAGAATTTATATCGAGCAACATTCCTCTCATACCTTAGTTTCCTGCATAATAGGGGATTTGGATGCCTCCCTAACACAGTCAGCTTAGGATGACAATATTATCAGTTAGAGATCCAGTTCTATACATGAACATTGGTGGGGGGTAGAAGGTTGGGGGAGGGGGGGTGTGGTAGTGGTTATATAGCCTTCAAAGAGGATATGGATGTAGAAAGCAACGATCAGGTAGATAGTGAGGATTTGTTTATTAGACAACACTTCAGCTTGAAGGATGAGCTTATCGATAATGTAAAAACCATACAATCACCATTTGGACTACAAAATTGATGAATTGAAACCACATCTCTTGGTCGTTTACTACATGAAGAAGGACAACAGGTGCAAGTAAATGCTACGGGCATCATATAAGAGGTTAATAGGCCTATTCATCATATCAATTCTTGAAGGACCATACACATGTATCAATCCCACTATAATGGATGATCATAGATAGATTGATAGTAAACTTATGGTCAATTGTTTTATCATGTTAGAATTTATATCGAGCAACATTCCTCTCATACCTTAGTTTCCTGCATAATAGGGGATTTGGATGCCTCCCTAACACAGTCAACTTAGGATGACAATATTATCGGTTAGAGATCCAGTTCTATACATGAACATTGGTGGGGGGGGGGGAGTGGGGGTGGTGGTGTGGGGGGTGGGGGGGGGTTAGTGGTTATATAGCCTTCAAAGAGGATATGGATGTAGAAAGCAACGATCAGGTAAATGGTGAGGATTTGTTTGTTAGACAACACTTCAGCATGAAGGATGAGCTTATCGATAACGTAAAAACCATACAATCACCATTTGGACTACAAAATTGATGAATTGAAACCACATCTCTAGGTCATTTACTACATGAAGAAGGACAATAGGTGCAAGTAAATGCTACGGACATCATATAAGAGGTTAATAGGCCTATTCTTCATATCAATTCTTGAAGGACCACACACATGTATCAATCCCACTATAATGGATGATCATAGATAGATTGATAGTAAACTTATGGTCAATTGTTTTATCAACAATGTTTGGGAGAATTCGATATAAAGATTGCAGACCTTTAGGCAAATGTCTTAACCATGTTCAAGTATAATGTGACAAGGAAGTGAGTTTAGGATGCCAATAGAAAGGCCATAGAGATGGTGTATGACAACTGAGAAAGCTTACAATGAGCTTCCCATTCTATTGAATGCAATAAAAATTACCAATCAAGGGACAAAGGTAGTTCGGGGGTAGTAAGGATCCAATGAACTTAAAGTTTCAATTATGAAATGAATCTTCTAGACTTTTGGGCTGTTTATGTCAACCTGTAGTTTGTATAGATGGCACATTTCTATATAGAAAGTATAGCCATATACTATTGATTGCTTGTTCTATGGATTGGAATAACTATATTATGCCATTGGCATTTGCACTGGTCAATAAGGAGTCTATGGGGCTAGTTTATGAAAAGATTGAAGAAATTCATGGTTAGTGGTCAAGAAGAGATAATTTCCATTATCTTAGACAGGTACTCCAGATCAAGAGTGCATTAAAGGAAAATGATGTTGGTTAGAAAAAACCATTTGCAGCTTGGAGGTGGTGCATAAGACATGTCGCTAGCAACTTCAATAAGGCATACAAGTACTAGCTGTGCAAGAAACTTGGCTGCAAGTGATGCAATGCAGGCATAACTTAGGATATATAAGCATTTGATGAAGTAGACGTGGCGAGTGAAGGAGGATGCACCATTATAGTTCTTGCACTTTCATATGTAGCAATGGATGTTGACTCATGATGATTTCTATCGGTTCAGATACATGACTTTAAACATCATCGAGAGTTACAATGCCTTAATGAAAGGTTTTAGAAGATTGCCACTCACTTCACTTGTAAAGAAAATATTCTACAACTGCCTCAACTATTGAGAAAGAAGAGTAGATGAAGCGAAGAAGGAAATGGCCACTGGGAAAGTGTTTACAAAGTATACTGTGAAGAAGTTCAACACATGGTTTAGGTGAGCTCTTGCTCATACTATTAAGAGCTACAGCCAAGAAAACGGGATATGGGAAGTGAAGATTAGTTGGAGGCAGGAACTAATTGGTGTCATGAAAGGAAGTGGCTGAACGTACTTCGTAGATACGAATAAGAGGATTTGTTAATTCAAGAAGAGGTAAATCTATAGAATACCATTCTCCCATGAGATCAAAGTGCTAAATCCCATCTGAATCACCATTAGCAGCTATGTTGGGGAATGGTATAAGTAGTCCCATCAATTAGAAGTGTACAGGAGATACTTTCTTCTGATAGGTGATGAGTTAGATTGGCCCCATCTTGATTACCCATTTCTTAAAGCCAACAAATATCTAAAACATGGTCTAGGAAAGCTAAAGAACAAGAGATAACATATAGAAATGAACTTAAGAGAGCCTACCGATAAGACCAGGTGTAGTGCTTGTAGGATGGAAGGATACAATAGGAGGAGGTGTCCACAACTTAATACGAATGGTGTAGACCAATGCATGTCATTTGTTTTCTTTTATTTGAATATATACCATATTATTTTCTTGTTTTGCACATAACTAACTTGTCATCTTTATACTATTTTGTAAGTTAGATGGATCCAAAGCTGAGTAACCCTTCTGTATTAGATGGTCAGGCCAAGCATCAATTACAAGATGTATGGGAGTTCTGGATATGGCTTAACATATGTTGCTTTAAAAAAAATACAATTTAATAATTTTTTCGAATAATGCGATGCAAATTGTCTACTCATACAGGGATTGGACCATATTATGGTGCATCAAGTTGAGATGAGCTTACGGAAGGATACTAAATAAATACGGCTGGACGATCACATGATCTTATACTTAGAAGATGTAGGTTTCCTTGCAGTGTTGTGGCTGCCCTTCATCTAGATCAACCATCACCTCATTACTACGTTAGTAAAGCAGTTAAGGCTTAAGACTTACACTTTTTATATGGCATAAGGGATATGACCATCATGCTTTAGGATATAGAGATCCTTCTCAATCTTTATGTAGATGGGTCGCATTAACTAGGCCTACACAACTACCTTAGCAGGAGGTGGCTTAAGGTTTGCTCTAAGACTACCCTAGAGATAGTATTAGTAGAGGGAAGAGGGGAGGGGGGTAAGTTAGTCTTTAGTAGTTTCGAGGGAGACTTAATAGGCTTCCTCATGATGCAAACAATAAGATCATTCGAGGGTAAACATACATCCTACAATTATTAGGGGTTTCCCATTTGCTAATAAATCATCATCACTTGTCTACATAATTATTCTTCTCCTATAGGCCAAGGATAGAGTTCGTATCAAAGGAGGTTAAGCAGGTCAGACACATGGTTGGAGACATCGAGACAATGACATGCCATCATGATCTCACCATTCCATTGACTTTGGTGAAATTAGTAGCAGTACACTACCCATTGATACCTCTAGTACTAGCCATAACTCGTACCGCACCCTAGGTACTTATAGTAGCATCTCTCTATAGAATACCTTGCCAACTCTTCATAAGGCACAATACTTGCATGTACCTTCCGTGATTAGAAATCTTTTTTATGGAAGGCATACATTTCGTGTGCTTTCCTAACCCTACTCACATATTAACTTTCATCCTGGGTCCCTTTTTGTAATATTTTTTGAAACGAGTCTTATTAAAGTACAATACTTGTCATGTTCAAGGTTGAAGATGACATGTCCTATACATGTCATCCTTCAACAAAGTACGATAGCCTTTGTCTTGTTCATCAAGGCATGAATAGGATACACACAATTTAACATTTTTTTTAATTAAGAAAATGAGAATAAAAATAAATTAAATAGTAAAATAAATAAAAAAAGAAACCTAATACTTGCTAATAGCAAGCTTCAAACCTCGAAACTTTTAAATGGAATTCGAACTCCATTACCATTAGATCAACTAACCATCCTATCAATTTATTGAAATTAAAATTTATTTGAATTTAACCAAAACTTATTGGACCAAATTAACTAAAAGTGAAACTTAGGCCACAGATAGGCATAAGCCAAATATTTTCCAAAATTGAGTTTGACACGTATATTTTATGAAATTTAAATTTAAAATGAGCCTGATTTGATAAAAACCCAAGTTTTAATACATTGAATGCATGATTTGTAAAACTTCAAATTTACATATCTTAGCTAGTTTAAACCTACATTTTGCTTAAAATTGTCCTCTTTGACACTTATAAAGTTGATTAGATGGAGCTGAAATGATAATTTTATTTTTATAAAATGAATCCCTTTTTTATCCTAAACCCTTAATTTCTATTAAATTAATATGCATATTAAGATTGGAGAACTCATTTTTTACCAATATAGCTAAGTATATTATTTTAGTTTTTGAACATTCTTATTTTTAGGTTGTTTCGTGATTTTTCATTTTTTATTGTTTTCTTACTTTTCTTATTTTTTAGTCTTTTTCTCTATTTATAAATTTAGCTTTTTCTTTTTCTTTTCTTTTTTTTTTTTTGGTTTTCTTAATCAATCTTTCAATTTTTTTTAAATTTTCTAACCCCCACTTAAGGTGTCAATGGTCTCGACTTAAAAAAAAAAAATTGTTGTCAAACTAATTTTGTTCACTTCCTATAGTGCCATATTCAACTTCTTATTTTCCCTTTCATAAAGTGCACTTCAATGAGATTTGACAAGATCAGAGTTAGCTAGAGGCAACCAATTTCGACAAGGTGAAGAAGAAGAAGAAGTAGTCAGGTTTTCTTAAATGGAGATAATGAAGAGAAGTATCGTTTCTTTTTGCTTTTTATAGTTTTAGCCTGTAGACTTTAGGGCAAATGTCCACTAAATAGTTTTGATTTAAGTCTTTTACTTTTTTACCTTTATAATTAACTCATTTATTTTCCTTTTAGCTTTTTTCTTTTTTTCTATACATTTACTCTCTTAGCTAGAAAGATTTTACATTAATATATATCTTATCATGTATAATATACATATTATATATTTTTTGTAATATACATTCTATAGATTAGTTTTGAGGTTTGAACTATATATTATATATGTAAAGCTCACGAACATGTTCATGAGTAGACTAAGCTTAAATAGGAGCATAAACTAAGCTCATTTAGATGAATGAGCTTTATATTGAGCTCAAGTTTAATTTATTTACTAACCGATTTTGAGCTAAGCTAAGCTTAAAGCCATCGGAGTAAGTATCTCTTGAGTAATTCAGCTCATTTGTAACCCTGACTTCTAGGATTTCATTGAAATTTACAAACTCATAAGAACCTAAATCTACCCTATATATTCTAACAAGAATAACAATAAATAAATAATAAAATGTTCAAACTTTCAATTAAGCTAAGTTAAGTAAGTTATGTGAGAACAATACTTATGAGATATAAACAAACGCTAAGCAAAGTTAAAAAAGCTAAAGCTACAACAAAGCTCACTAATTTAAGCTAATCTTAAAGTAATAATTAAGGTTTTAGGGAGCTAAAATGGTAAAAAAAATTGGAACAAACATAGGAAAATGTGGCTAAAGTTATCTAAAAGGCTATATAATTTTGTTTTTACATTAGTAGGAATATGAATCTATTAAAATCTTATGGCATGTGTTTTGGCTGAAGACACTAATTCAGCTTTTGTCACTCTAAATAAGGCATTATCTACATGAAAGTAGGGAGGTTCAAACAATATGATAATGTTTTCAAACTTAAATTATCTATTGTCACCCTTTATCAAACATCACAAGAGAGGGAAGGTTTTAAATGAAGATCATGAAATGAGATTTGAATGAATCCCGCAAGCTTTTTAAGAGTCAAATGTCCCATATAAAATTTAAATCTTTTGCCTCATTTCAAATTCTTGCATAGTTTTTCTCTTTACAACCTAGTTCTCTAACTTAACCATGCTCAATTTGCACATTATTACATCTTTATGCTTATTCTTTTACTTATCTTCAACCAAATTCTTTATACATAAAGTTTAAGAATAATTTATTTTTATTGGTTATGCAAGTGCAAAATGATAGCTTTGCAATGTAAAATAAATTAAGCATACTTACTGAAAACCCATTACTAATCTCAACTTAACAATAACATAGGAATTAACTACTAACATTCAATCTAGTAATTTTGGGAAACCTTCAAATGGGAACATGAGTAATTAATTCTAGAGATGAAAACTACAATGCATGATTTTATGAAGTAAGTAAGAACTTTAGTCATATGACTTTGTCTATTTTAAAGGATATTGACATAAAAAAATGACAAATAATATAAAATTTAGGAGAAAAACAAGATACTTTCTTCTAGGTAGTTGATGACTGATGATGGAAGGTTTGTGTAAGGCGAGTTACAACAAGTGCGTAGGACAAAAATAATTTATGTTATCACATCTTGCATTTAGATGACATAACAACCTTTTTTTCTTCAAAAATACTTTCATGTCCTTAGAGAACACTCATCAGTAACTATATAATTAGAAAAATAGAAATAGGGGCCTCAATTTTAAAAGTTAAGGAAACTTGTGTACATATAAATGTTTTTAGGGATAATTCATGCAATTTAGCCCCAAAATATATATATTTTTTAAAGAAAAGAAAATTCCCTTATTTTTGAGAAGTAATTTATATTAGATGGGAAATGATCTAATCTAACTTAAAATTAAGAAAAGATGAAAACTTGTGGATTCGACAATGATATTATATTAATTTTATAAAAGTCAATCATTGAGCGAATGCTTAAAAGTGATATAGGTATAAAATCATCACATATATTGATCATAAGTTATATACATTATCTAAAGAACTAATTCTAGAAAATACACTTAGGAAAGTCTAAAATACTAGGTAACTAGAAAAAATCTAAAATTATATGGAGTAGCGCATTAAGCATCAATATTATCTCCTCAATAAGTTATTACTTGATAACATTATGCAAGCTGTGCATAGATTGTCATGCTTTAGTGCTAGTGAAATGTGTATCTTTTACATATCGTTATCAAGCCAATTATTTGCTATCTAGTCAAAGCATTAAAGAGGTGCAATGTTGAAACAAGGTAGGCTTCTCACCACTTACTGAAGAATAGATATCATAGGTCTTTCAATTAGATATAAATGACTCAAAGCTCATGGCCAAGATAATAGCTAATCGAATTCAAGTTATTCGAGCAAATCAAGCAAAATATTACATTTGAGTGATCATATGTTTATATTCATGGATATTGTGGATGGTAGAAATCTTTTTTGAGCATCTAGTTGCTCATTAAACATGATTACGTATGCATCCAATAAGCCTGTACATATTCATGGCATTATTGCCACAACAAAAACCTAATGAATTACATATATTGATAAGTGTTGGGATTATATCTCAATGGTTAGGGCCCTTACAATCCACTTTAGGCTCTTTCAAATGGATTAGTCGAATTTGGGGTTTCAATTAACTATTTAACAAAGATCCTCTAAAAAATTGATCAATTATAACTTTGGAATTCAAATTGTTTATGAGATTCGGGATCTCCTAGAACTTAATAATTAATATATGAATATATTTGAATAGAGCAAAATTAGAACAAGGCTAAGGAAGGCCAAAACCTTTGGTAGGTGTGAAGACTACAAAGAGAGAGAAGGAAGTGTTTTTATTTGGGGAAAATGCAAATAACCTCCCTAAATTGGACTTAGGTGCAGATTGACTCATTAAACTTTCAAAGTATGGTTTTTACTAAACTTTCATAAATTAGTAAACAACACCCATAGATTAAGAATAACTCCTTTAAACTTTGATTTTGGTATATAATACCTTATAAACTTTAATTTTAGTATATAAATACTCCCTAAATACTCTCATATTTTAGCAGGTTGTTAACACACCAAAATCAACGTTTAAGAGACTATTCTCAACCTGTGGGGGTTGTTTGCCAATTTATGAAATTATAGAAACTAAAAACCATACTTTAAAAGTTTAAGGAGTCAATCTACACTTAAGTTAAAGTTTAGAGAGGATTATTTGCAAATTTCCCTTTTTATTTTATTTAAGTACACATGTGTATATGTGTATGCACATGTGAAAAGTAACTAGATATTTATGTTTGGATTGATGAAACCAATGCCACGATAAAAGGAATGTGCATGTCATATATTATGGATGTGAATCATATCATTTTCAATTAATCATTTTGTGAGTGTTAAAAAGCACATTTTTAGTTATTGTGAATCTTTTATGCTTCCTCTCTCTCTCATGCATAATATCTCCTTTGATGAATGTAGGAAGTAGATAATTCTAAATTATTTCATTATCTCTCCTCTTTATCCTCATTACAATCCTACCTTTTCATTCTTCACTCTTTTTATCTCATTTTTCCTATATTAAAAATCTTCTAATTAATTCATCAAATTCAAACTCCATATATAGTTTTAGTACACCTAATTTACTATCTTAATGTACCTTTTATGTGCAGTAAGAAACTTTGAGATATTCTAATTCTTGAAATTCTAATCTAAGTCTAATTCTTAATGAATTCAAATTGATAAAATACTGTTGAATTAGCTTGTGTTAGTTTGCTTGAAGGTTTCAATTCAAGAAGGCCTTTGAAGGCTTTTTTATCTTATGGGTATATTTGATCTAGTTTGATTAGAGCTTTTTGGTTTATATTTAAAGCTTAGTGCATTAAGCTTGTTGATGCGGTAAACTTTGGTGGTTATGTCCTTCATAGTGATTTCGGTTAGTCCTCATTAGTGGTGACAATAGATAATGTTTGTGTAAAGTAGATGTTTATAATCTTAATTTCTAATTATTGTTATCATTTGTATATTACTCATTTGAGTAATTTTAAGCACTTATTATCTCTTAATCACTATCACAATCCCATAGTTCATGTTAATATGTAGTGTTATTTATGTTATGCATGGTTTAGAAAATGGAGATACCAATATGTTAAATCGTTTCAATCAAAACTAGTTTCTATTATCATTTAGTCTAAAGGGCTTTTAATACAAGAGTCATTCTCACTGGATCAAAACATGATGTTTGGTCACAACTAATGGGTATTCATGTTGTTGAAAGGGAAAATCTCTCTTATGTTTGTGGTAAAACAAAACCACCTGCAAAATCAAATATGGGTTAAAACAATAACCTCTATAGGCATGGTTTGGAAGGCTTACAAAGTTCATGTTAGCTTTTGGATACCATTTAAAGCAATGTGAATTGCACTTTAATTTTGAAAAGAAGGCACGATAAAACCATTACTCTAATTATACATGTTGATGATGTGGTGGTTACAAGAATAAAGAGAAGCATTACAAGAATATTTTTCTAAAGAAATTGACATGAAAGATCTCAATTACTTAAAATGTTTACTTAGAATTGAAGTTTCTAGATCAAAGAAAGGAACTTTTTCATCCCAAAGAAAGCATACATGGGACTTGTTACAAGAAATTAGTTGGTCAACGTGTCAACTAGTTGATATTCAAGTTGAAGATGGCTTAAGATTATGTTTTAATTCAAATAAGTACTTATCAAATACTTATAGAGAAGTTAATGAACTTAGCTCTAATAGGACCTAACCTTGCTTATGCAATGAATATTGTTAGTTGGTTTATGCATAATCCTAGATAACAACACATGAGTTATGCATGATTTCGAAAAAGGAATTTTGTTTACTAATCACACGAATTGGCAAGACATAAATGTTTATATAGATGTGGATTAGGTTGAAGTAAAAGATGATAGATGGTCACTTCAGATTACTTCTCATTTATAGGTGACAATCTTGTCACATGGAGAAGCAAAAAGTAGAACGTCGTCCACACTAAGTGCAAAAGTTGAATTTAGGATATGGCATTAGGGTCATGTGACACTTTATGGTTAAAACTACTTTTACAAGACTTAGGTTATCTACTAAGGCAATTAATTTGATTGTATTGTGATAATAAAGCGGCATGTAATATATCTAGCAATCTTCTCTAACAAGATCGAATAAAGCATGTTAAGGTTGATTAATTCTTGGTTAAGGAAATGTTAGATAAAAGCATTATAAAGCTGCCCAAGATTTGTTCTGAGGATTAAGTGACCAATATCCTTTACCAAAGCGATCTCAAATCACATGTTCTCAATATATCTTAGCAAGTTGAGCATATATGATATCTATGCACCAACTCGAGGGGGAGTGTTGAGATATTTTTAGGATTGTGCAATCATTATTATAACTAACTTCTTGCAACTATAATTGTTATTATAGCTATTGATTAGTTTTTATTAAGGTTTTTCAATTAGATTCCTAATTTCTACCTGTTCTTACGGCTATTGATTAATTCCTAAACCTCCTCTTATGCTATATATATTTGTATCTTCCTCTTAAAAAATATACATAGAAAAGACATAGTATTTCTATCACATATATTTCAAGTCATAATTCCTTGATTCCTTATGGAGGAACGTGTAAACACAATATAGGCACGTCTCATACTCCTATACCCACTCTTGTACTTCTCTTTCTCTATTCTCATCAAAATAATAGATTTGTAGGGTTAAAAATGAATCATAGTAGTGGTTCAGCAGAGTATGGCCATGGAGCGGTCAGAGGTGGTTAAACAAAGGAAGTTGAGGAAGAGCAAAAAGAGCAAGAAGAAGAGGATAGATGGAGCTATTTTTTGAACTTTTTATTTTCTATTTTATTATTTTTTTTTTAACATTTCACGAAGTCTTTAAACTTAAATTCTTATTCAAACCGTAAAAGTGTTTTAACAAATGCAACTGTTTATTTTTGTCAAATTTATTTATTTTAACTATCATAACAGTTGCATTCTTTGATATTTAATTTGACACCTTCACTCCAAAATACAGAATATTCTATTTTACTAATGAGAAGATAAATTGCAAGCGAAAAACATTCTAAGATTATGATTTTAAAGAACTTTAAGATTGAACTGCAAATTATGGTAGGGCTTAGAGTTCTACTGAATATTAATCTCAAAATTTTTTAACTTGGTTGTTTATACATTAAAAACTGTAGAGTTTAACTGACACCGGTTTCAAAGTTTCAAGACGTTGAACCTTTCTCTTTCATTATTAAAAAAAAAAAGTATGAAATTGTAATAAAGTGACTTACTTTAAAGTTTGGCGTTCTTAAGTCCTCGTAATTAAAATAAATAAGACAAACCTGATAATTTTTTCATTTCAGATCTTCGCAGGTGAAGCGTACAACTGTAGCATCAGACTATATTATGTGTCTTAGTCAAAGAAAAGAAGCAGCACTTGGAAATTACTCGAAACATCGTACCGCTGATGCCTAGACATCGTCCATCCATAGTCAAGTCTTCATCTAGAAATAGAAAAATGGTCATGTAAAGGACGGTCCTGAAACAATAATAATTCAGACGTTAAAAGACAAAGAAAAAACAATTATATTTTTAAGAATAATTGTACAATTATAACGAAACATTTATATAAAAATACGTAAGATTTCTTCTTTTATATTTAATAAGTATTTTTAGAGTACTTATTAAAAAATTTATAAAAATAAAGTTTTAAGCAGCAACTTCTCGTCATATTGCAAAGTGTAGCGTCTTATTGTTAGCCGGAGTACCTATCCTACTTCTGCAATCATCCGACGAGACCATATGATATGTTAGCGGCATCCCCGTTTTGACAGGACAAGGACATCGTATGATGTGCCAAAGACGCTGAATATCATCAACGATCCATGTGTACTATAGGGTCTATCCTGTGTCTCTATGTGGGCTAGCTAGGGAAACATGATTGGCAGAACCCACCATCAGCCCCCACTAAATGTGAAGAACAGGACATTTTGGCAAGGAAAGCTGTGCAGAGTACTAGTTTAAAAGCCAAATAAAATAAATTTCTTTTGCATATTCGTATGTTTGCTTTTCCAAAATCATATATTTAGTTTAAAAAAAATTAGGGAAATCGTTTTTGAACCTTATTGATGAACGCCAACTAATATGGCCCCTATCCCACCTTATCGGGAAGATCATATTTGTTTTTTCATTAGTCGATGGCACCGAGGAGCATTCTTTTACGATTTAAAAAGGAAAATGCCATAATTTTTAATATTGATTGCATTTTTATTAAAAATTCTATGATACCGTTACTCAATTTAATGATACTATATTATTACCAATTAATAACCTTTAAAGTATCTATAATTTAAGTAATTCATATATATGAATGATAAAATATTATCGATAATTTTCATAAGAAATATCGATAAATTCATTTTTTATTATTAATAATTTTATGTTTTATTTTTTATGAACATGATTTCTTGAAATATGAGTTGATTTACCATAAATTAAAAATTGTCGATGGGTTAAAGTACAATAGAAAGCCCAATTTTTTAATGGAAAAAATGATCCTAGAAAACTTGAAATGTATAATTATTTGGCATTTGAACAAGTCTTCCAATGACAATGGTTAACATGTTTTCCATAACTATCTATAAAAGCAGCGTGATGGCAAGCTGCAACAAGTATGCAGGAAAAAGAGGAAGAGAAAACCCATGGAAACAATAAATCAAAAGGCCTATTTAGGGAACCAAAAAATGTAATTTTAACCTGGTTAGTTAGACCACCTCTTAACGTATAAGACATCATATAAGATCGTTACATCTGTATTTAAGTGCAAATAAAGTCTTCTTGACGAGTTGGTCCCAGGAATATAAAAATGAAATCGAAGAGCAGTACAAACACATGACCAAGCAATGTAGGTCCATTTTAATCCTTGATTGATCTTTTCCATTATTCATTGTTCTATCAAACAAAGAAAGCCAGTATAGTTTTCCAAAATAATATATTCTTCCTTTGCTCATTTCATGTCAAGGGTCCATCATTATATATTAGTATCACTTTCTTGTCACATGATTAACGTTCCATGTCTTTCAATATATCAAATCAAACTAAAGGGGCCAAATTGACACAACTGTTGAGTCACAAATGAAATAATCATGTTGTACAATTGAAGATTAATTAAAACCAGATGAAATGACCGTTTTGTTGTCCTATTGATGACTTGCAAAATGCAGATGTAATGACCAGGATATGATAATTAACTAATAAATGGTCCGATAAATACATTGTTACATTGTCCTAAATGGAAAAAACTTCATCCAGTGATTTGTCCTTAGTGCCACTTGCAAGAATTTGAAGAAGATTAAAGAAAAAAAGCATGCTGGAGTTTAGAGTTCGGCTAAGATGGAAATACAGCTTTTCCGCTTTAATTGTGAAAATCAAGTGTGGTGAGCATGTATACTCCTATGGCGCTTTTACGTGCACACCCTATATGGATTATCATCATTAAAATAATCACGTGGGATATATCTGCAATATATAATTGTTAAATAGAGAGAGAATTTTAAATGAAGTTAACACATTTAGAATATATAATCTAATACTGAAATTGTTTTTCTCAAAGTTTACACAATTAATTGAAAAATCAATCAAAGACTTTTTCAAATTGGTTGGAGTCCAACAAATGGAGCCCCTTTTCTTTATTTCTTCTATTTATATTTGTTTTCCTTTCTGTTAAATTTACAAGTACATAACTAAGTATTTCCTGCTTAAATGTTGGAATTTGTCTACTTGATTTACATAGGTTAGCACTTGATTTTAATTATTCGCTCATGAAAACTTGTAATCTTAGTGCCATTTTAGTGATTATCTCTGTCTAATACCCCTACTAATAACACTATGCTACCCTTTGCTCAATATATTTATTCTCCATCTCCTCTATGACTTTGATCTTTCATTTAGGACTCAACTTATAGTCATTTAATAGAGAATTAGTTTGTCTAAATTGCCCCAAAAGTCATATGCTTAGATAATCATTAATACTAACTTCAGTAGGTATATAGAGTTCAAAATAATTCTTTAGATTTATCTCTGCTAAGGAAGGAAAATGAAGACCTCATCATTTCCATGGATTCAAATAAACTCTTACAATATATATGCTCTAAGACAAATGTCCAGAATAGATCTGTTGAAGATCTTACCAACAATATGGGTAAAGAGATATCAAAAGCGCCATCACAATACTGTACCCATATAGTTAACTGATCCTACTTTCATAAAGAAAAAAATTATTTAATTTCAAAAGCCACAAGAGGAGTAGCAATCTAGCTCTTATACCTAGAACATAATTGAATCTTATGTATGACTGAGCACAAGTTGGTATTAGAGTCAAACAATTTCTTTTCTTTAGGAGAGGAGGAGAATAGTTTATGATATGAAAATCTTAAATACTACCACTGCTACTATTTCAAATTATTTTTATTACACCCTCTACAACTACTTTTAATCTAGATACATCCTTCAAGAAATCTCATTCAAACAAGATAGATTACCTTTATGAGATATCTTATCTTGATGACTAAGAAAAGATAAATAGAACATCTTTACCCTTGGTTAACCCTTACTTAGCATTTGCTAGACCACAAAAGTCTTTGTTTATATCTCTTATCAGTCTAAGTTCAAAGCAAGTCAAAGAGTATATACAATCTTCTAAATTTGACCAGTGTTTTATTGGGACTTCCTAGGAAGAGTAGTTTGTGACATTATAGATACTTCCTAAGTTATCCAGATTATGGCTATCTCTAGGTTATATTCATATCCACTATGGAACAATCAAACTTTTTTTAACACTCCATGGAAGAAAAGGGTTAACAGTAGTAGCTAGGATGGCTTTACTAGATACAAGATTCCTAGAGCTCCAATAGGCATGTATTGGTACTATAGAGAAAACCCTTAATGCTAGAACAGTATTTAAAATACTGTATCCAAATTACAATATTGCTCTAGTTGGTTTAGACTTAATGGAAGCTCTTCAAGTATAAGTCGAGATTAGTGGAGCACCGTTGAATCTTAAGGAAATTGCAATAACTTTATACTATCAAATGGTTTATAAAGTTCAAAATCATTCCTTAAACCTATCTCTGCTAAGCAAAGGAAATGAAGCCCTCATCTTTTCCATGGATTCAAATAGAACTCCCATAGTAGTACATGCTCTAAGATAGATATCTAAAAAAAATCTATTAAAGATCTTACCAACAACATAGGTGATGAGCTATGAGAAGTGTCATCACAATACTATACCCATATAGTCAACTGATCCTGTTTTCATGAAGAAAAAAGATGGCTTAATTGTTATTCAATTTCAGTAGCCACAAGAGGAGTAGTAATCTATCTCTTCTACTTTTCCAACCATGTTGATGATTCAGCCCTTAGAAGCTTATAAGGCCTTAAATCCTAATAAGCAATTGTAGTAGATTATTAAACACTTTGACAATCAAGGAAGACTAGTATACTTTTTCGAAGATCCTTTTAATGGTCATTGCTATTTTGATGGAAACTGCCAATGTGATGACTATTGTATCAAGCAAAACTTTCTAGATGACCCTCCAAGACTAGGAAAAAAATAAGAAACCGTCCTCTTATTAGAAGAGATACCAAGATGGTGATCCTACTATCGATCTACTCAGAGAATATTGTAGCAAATGGCAATATATGGATTGATATGATCCCTATCCTCAAAAGGACAAAAAACCAAAAGTATGTGAACTAGATGAGTCTCTTACATAGAAGCCAAATAAAGTACCTCTATCTTGAAGCATTGAAGAGATAAAGTCAAGTCAATATGTTGAGTCTCTAAATAACATGCCTCAAACAAACTCACCACCAAAGTCCATGTATAATATGTACAAAAGATTCAATAGAATAGAGATTAGATTAGATCCTATACTGGCTAAAACAAACTTAGCTCTAGAACCTTTTAACTAAAATAGGAGATAGAAAATAAAAAATTTATAACAATGGATTTTGAAATAATAGGTTTAACCAAAGAAATGGAGAGAAGACATAGAATCATCTTCACAAACAAAGATGACCATTAGAGAATCTGATAGTTCGTTAGACTCTAATAAATCTACATTTGACAACAATCTTATAGAGAATGTGATTGATTTTGATGATTCGACATCTAATGATAACGTTGATGATCAACAAAAATTAGATGAGAAGTCTCCTTTACTAAGCTTAGAGAAGATTCCATATGATCTCTTTTTTCATGATGCAATCCAATAAGGAAGAATTTCCACCATATGGAGAATACGTAGTGGAAAATTATCGTCACATTTCAAAAATTAAAGTCCCTGTAGAACGAGATGCTCTAGGAAACCAAAAACAGAGTAATGTAGCAAAAGCAGTACTCGATTACCATACTAATAATGCCTTCACACAAAACAAAATGCTAAGGAAAATAGGATCTAACATTGAAAATATTCAACAATGGTTATCTACTATTGAACAGAAAGTAAATGACTATCTAAAGATGATTACACTCCTTTAGAAGAGAATTGAGGAAGTAAAGAAGGCTATACCACAACCAGGTACAAGTCTTCAGGAATATGTCAACTAAAAGGAGTTGGAAAAAAAAATTGAAGAACCAAATTGCTATGCTAGAAGCATAGCAAAAGGGAATTTCATATGTTCCAATCTCTACCGCAATAGAATCAAACATTTTCTATGAGATCCTCAAACCCAAAAAGACTTCAATTTCTTTTTTAGAACCTTAATAACCTCAAAAGAATACTCTTTTTGAGTTATGAGAACAAGTCAGACAAATGGAGGCTTTTAGAAAAAAGAAAGGAAAAACAAAAGAAACCTCTAGTTCTACAAAAGATTTATACAAAATCTGGAAGTTAGGAGATGATGATGATTTTAATGAACACACATCTAAATCCAAAGTTTGTATGGTAAAACAATTGAATAATGATCCTGTTAAAGCCTTTTTACAAGCCTATGACCAACAGACAATTCCCAAGATTGCCATGACTGAGGAAAACAATGAGGTCATAACCGATTCATCATTGAACTCTCAAAGTGAAGATGAGAATAATATCAGTAGCTTTGATGATACAGATGATTTAGATACAAACAGCTTAAGCAATCTTGATGATCTAAGTCAAGATCAAGTTGATGATACTTTCTGAGGATCAACTTGATGAAAGTGATGTTTCCAATTAAGAAAGCACTGCTATAGAACCATCAAAACCAATTTTGATGGTCAGAAGCAATAATGATGACTCAAATTCTAATCTGACAATAGGTGCCTCTTCTTCAAGAAGAACATCCAAGTCCAATGTGACATTTACATTAGATAAAGTGCCTTACTCAAGATGGTTGGAAAAGTTCCAAGAATTTCACTTAAGGATGATAACCAAGTTCTTATCTCAACCTTCCCATGGAGAGATCTTAATAGAATTTGTCAATAGATTTACTAGAATCCTCAAAGACTAGTAGAATTCAGTATTTAAGCAAGATTAGATATATTTCTTAGCCTTGACAAATTTTGACCAGGTTATAAATATTCTACACCAATTCTTTGTTGGAAATCTAGAAGATTCAAAAGAAATCAAGAGAAAGGAATTTTATGAGAGAAAATGTTGTTCTTATTAAAGGAAAGATTTGGACAAACACTACAAGAAGATGGTCTAACTCTTTTATCAATTTAGAGCTAGCTATACACTAAAACTAATGTTTCTTTCTTCTATTCCTCTACCATTAGCAAGAGAAATCAAGAGACATATTCAACTGAAGAATCAAAATGTGATTGATGTTTCTCTTGGAGAAATTCAACAAACACTGCATATTGTCATTGAAGACATGTGTGACAAAAGAAAGATTATCAAACATTATATTCGAGGAAGCACTACCTTTGATAACATGTACCGAAAACCAGATTTCTTCATCTAATGTAAAACACCTAACCAAGAATGCTCTTGTAATTATAAGAGAAAGAAAGAGCATTTCAAGATCAAGTGAAAAAGTTCCTTCCCAAGTGTCGAGGTTGGTTTTTTACCCTCTTAGTCTTTTTATAAAATTAGGTCTTCTTTAAACCGATCGATACTAAACCCTACCTGTTTAATATTGACCCTCGATTAGGGTTTAAAGAAGATTATTTTTTCTAACTTAAAAAGATTTGGAGTCGCCACCCGATTAAAGTCAGGAAAAGAGTATAACTTAGCTACCGGTTATCAATTAAAAAACCAAGTTATAAATACGGTTTTTTAAAAACTAAAGATCTAGATCCGGGGGCTAATTTATTAAACCCTTAACGGGTACCACTTTTTAACTTTCCGAATTTAGCTTCGCTTTTCAAATATACCCTTTTTAATTTCTAAAAAACATCTCATTATAATACATGCGACTAAATTGATTAATTTACATAAATATCTAAAAATGAAAAAACTTTTCATATTTTAAGTCGCTCTATACTTGCGTATGGGTGCCTATATACCCGCTATTCGGATCAGATGCACATAGCTCTTTTAATGAAAATATAGTGGGTTGATTGATTTTAACTTTGGAAAAATTGTCAGGTTTACGTTTTTACCCATTTTGAGTTGATTTGAGAAAAGATTATAAAGGGTTCTAAGTTGGATTTTATTTTTGAAAATTTTAAATAATTCTAATTTGAAAATTGATTTACTTATTTTCATTTATTTTTAAAAAACTCAATTTTTCTAAGTGTCAAAACAATTTATTTTTTTTTTACTAACCTATTTATTTATTTTTATTATTTTTTTATACTTATTCTATCTATTTCTATAAATAAATAGACTTCTTCTTTTCTGTCTTTTTTTTCTTTTTATTTTTTCTTCTCTTTCTTTTTTTTTCATTATTTTTTCTTTTTCTCATTTATAACATTTACAAATAAACAAATGAATAAATAAATAAAAAAGAAAAAAGAAAAACTAAGCCGGCTCAGATTGGCTCAAACGGCTCGGATCGGCTCACTTTGGCTTGGATTGGCTTGAATTGGCTTGGTCGGCTCACTCAGGCTTAAATTGGCTCACTTCGACTTGGATCGACTCACTTTGGCTCGATCGGAGCTTAGATAGGCTCAATCGGCTTGAGTTGACTCACTTCGACTTGGATCGGCTTAGTCGGCTCACTTCAGCTTGGTTAGCTTGGATCGACTTGGATCGGCTTGGAGTTGGCTTGGTCGGCTCAAGAAATCCGATGGTGATAGTTTTCGTAAAAACACCGTAGGGAATGCTATCTTAGAGAGAGAAGAACCGTACTAGAGAGAGGAAATTTCAATTTTTGCTTTTCTAAAGTGTTTCGAAGTTTTTGTTATCATTTTGAAAATGAAGAATAGTTTCCTATTTATAGCTGTTACGGTTAAGTTAAAGATGGAAAAAAATTAAATACAATATGATTTTCTTCCATTTTTGGATTGGACGAACCTGGACAATATGTGGTGCTAAATACATAGCTACGCGTATATGAATGTGCCGGAGTATGTCAAAGTGTGTCTACCACACTTAAAAGTGAGTTAGCAAATGACGTGGCGACGACGTGGCCTATGATGTAGTGATGACATGGTAATAAAGTAAGAAAATAAAATAAAAGATACATTTTGCACCTTCTATAGATTGAACCCAAAATCTCTAAGTCATATGCAATATCAAATCTAGATACTTATCCAACTAAGTTATTGGTTTTTTCTTATTCATATATGTAATTAATTGTACATATGGATCAAGTTAGCCTGAGCTAGATTTAAATCTAAGCGTATACTTAACAGCCTTTTATTCAAAACTATTTAAATTAAAATTATATTCTATTTAAACAACCTAAAAATTTATTATTTTTTAAATTTCCTATTTTATTTTATGACTTTTCAAATTTCTTATTTTTTTGTATTTTTTTTCTAAATTTCTTATTTTTTATGTTTTTTCCTATTTTCCTATTTTTTTTTATATTTTTCTAGAATTCCTATTTTTTCTAACTTTCATCATTTCTTTTTGCTATATTTAATTTTCTATTTTTTTCGAACTTTTTCGAATTTAGAACCTTATAACCTAATTTGAAAAATAAAGGGGTGGGGGACAAAAATTAGGTGTCTACACCAAGAAAAAAAAAGAAGAAATTTCCAGCCAAAAAATGAAAATATTTCAACAAAAAAAGGAAGGAAGGGAAAGAAATCTAGCTGATGTTACATCTGTAACAAAATAGGACATTATGTTAGACAATGTCCACAAAAAGGTTCTTAAAAAATGATCTGGGCAATAGTTGAAAAGGTTAGAATCAAAATGAAGGAAGATGAAGACCTTGAGTCTATATTTTCATAAGAAGATGAACCCTTAGATAAAACTTTGTTTTCTTTATAAATTTATACTAAGGAATTGATTAAGAAAATTTTGGTGATGAATCTTACCAATCCAAGAAGTAAAACCAGTTGTTGTTAATGAAATCATGAGTGTCAATACTCCTCATGTTCCAATCTAAATATTCATTAGCAAATATGACAAGCCATTTCTATTGATATCTTTCATTGATATTGGAGCAACTGAAAGTATCTTAAATCCTGAAGTTCTTGCTCAAGATCTTTGGATTCAACACATGAAAACGTTTGTGATAGCATCTAATGAAGAGTTTCATATATATCTCAGGAGTAAGCTAATAAAGATTCAATTTTTCCCGGAATGTAGTATTGTTACTCTGGTCCTTGGATCTCCATTACCTAACAAAGACATTGTTGTTAGATAGGACATTCTTTCCGAACTCCCACATATGAAGATCTACTTAGAAGGCATTTGGTTCAAAAGGTTCCTCAAGCCTTATACTGAACTCCTATGATTCTACCCTATAAAAGGGATCAGTATACCAAAGATCATTGAAAAATTTAAGTCAATGGCTTATGCTAAAAACTACACTAAATTCATAAAAAAATGTGATCACCCTTTATAGCAAAATCAAGATTTCTTTATGAGAATTCCTTTCAAGAAAAATGAAGATATCAATCCTACCAAAGCTAGTCATTCATGCATAAATCCTTAACATGCCAGATTAGCAGAAGAAGAATGCAAAAATCCACTCAAACAAGGATTGATAGAGCTCTTATATTCACAATGAGCGTACGAAGCGTTATATGTTAATAAAAGAGCTAAGTAAGCAAGAGGAAAGCTCAAGCTTGTCATTAATTACCAACTACTCAATTATTTTATCTAGGATGATAACGAATTCCTAATTGGAATCCATTGTTCCAAAACATTGCTTAAGCCAAGATATTTTCCAAACTTGATCTTAAAGCAGGCTTTTAGCAATTAAGAATTCAACTAAACAATAGAGCCAAAACAAGATTTTGTATCCCAAACCACCATTATCAATGGAAAGTTTTACCATTTAGGCTTACAACTACTCCATCACTGTTTTAGAAGGAAATGATCAAGATATTCCAGCCTATTTTAAAGAGTGCTATCATCTACATAGATGATATACTGCTCTTCAGTATAAGTGAGTTATCTCATATCAAACTCCTACAATAATTTTATAACATTGTCACATCTTATGGAGTTATGCTTTCAAAAAAGAAAATGAAAGTAGCCTAAACAGAAATAAACTTCCTTAGGATGAAAATAAAATATGTTTGCTACTAACCAAAAGCTAATATTGCTCAAGAATTGTTGAAATTTCTTGACAAAGATCTCAACACTAAGTAGATACAATAGTTTCTAGGAATAGTCAACTACCTAAGAGATTTTGTTCCAAAAATCTCTAAGTATACTTCTATTCTATCATAAATGCTAAAGAAAAAAGCATTCTTTATGAGGAGAAAAACAAACTAGAGCAGTCAAGTTTTTGAAAGAAGAATTGCAGAAACCTCCACCTTTGAAGATTCTACCTCTAAAGATTCCTTCAAGAGGACAATTATCTTGTAAACTAATGGTAATGATAAGTATTGGGAAGCTATTTTCCTGGAACAAAGAGAAAAAGAAAAACATATTTGTGGTTATAGGAGTGGCCAATTCAAAGACTTTGAAATCCATTATGATTCTATGTTCAAGGAAATTCTTGTTGTGAAATATGATATTCAAACATTCAAATATCATCTTATGGGGTCATACTTTAAGATTGAAATGGATATGAGTTTTTTTCCAAAGATAATCAAGTTTAACTAGAAAACAGTACCGCATCTTCAACTATTAAGATGACAGGAATGGTTTTCCAAATATTTTTATGAAGTCAAGCACATTTCAAGAAAGAAGAATGATGTTGCAAACTTTGTCTCTAGACCTCAAAAAGAAGCACAAGATGTCATTAGACAAACCTCATCTTTTTTAGGTGATATTCGTACATTTTGAATAATTGCTATATTCAAATCTACCAATTTCTTCCCTCTAAGATGGTATCCACAATGGTTTTATGAACATGGACCTCTAGAGTTGAGATAGATGATAGAAAGAGGAAGATTTGTAGAAGAAAGTAAGAGACAGAAAAGAGAATACCAAACATTGATTTTCAGAAGATATAGGGGATTGAATCTTAATCCATTTGGATTACATCTTAGATATCCATTCGTTCATCCTTATATATGGAAATTTCATAGAGGCAAATTTGTAAAAGAACTTAAATGGATTTATTGGTATCTTCTACACCATTATACCATTGCTATTCAGATCCTAGCACTTGAAGCATTATAGTTCTTACAAATCATCAGGGCAAAACTAAGCTTAAATCATTTGATTACTTTAACAAAATTAATGAAATGGTTTAAGTCATTGTATACATGGGAGAAAATTATTGCTTCATGGATCAATCATTTGAGTCAAAGATTTCCAAGAGCCAATCTATTACAATTCAAGCTCATCATCGAAATAAGGCTACAGTGGATGGAATATCAACTAAGATAATATTATCCATTATCTACTTGTAGTTTTGCTAATAGATTTGAAGGAGATATCAGAAAAGATGATGTAATGTACCGAGAAACTCAAAGAAAATTGTACATCACAAACCAAATGATCCCTTAAGAAATATGGCTAGGAGCATTCGAAGTAGAAGTATAATGAGACTTCAATGAAGATTACTAGACCCCTATTCTCTCTATACGTCAAGCTTTGAGAGAATATGAAGTTAATTTTGATTAGATGGAATAAGAAGCTTGGCTAGTCGAATATAGCTAAGAACTAGAATACCTAAAGGATGCTAATATGTCACCATCCCATAAGCCTATCACTAGTGATGTTGATTAAAAGTAGAGTTATAAGGAATCTTATCTGTTTGTTTAATTATTTATTTCTATTTATAAGATATTAAACATGTGAAGCATAAGATAAGCTTAGGTGTCCTCTATGCTTGTCCTCTCTTACTGTAGCAAACAATAAAGGTCTTTTATTTTTATCCTTTATTATTATAGTGAATAGTAAAACCTGTCGATCACAGGTTTTTAGTAGTTTGTTGTTTATAAGTAGCAACGCCTATATAAGGCTAAGCTTTGTAAGATTAAAGGTAAAATTCATCAAATGAGACATATTACCTATTTAGTAATCTCTCGTATGACTTTCTAAACTCTCTCTCTATATCTCCTGAGCCTAACAAAAAGAAATTGCTTGGCATCCTAATCTATCTTTCAAGATTCAAACTATGCTTTATACTTGCCTCTATTAAGGATCCTACATATAAAAAATGAATCATATGAGTACACAAAAAATAGATGTAGTATTGCGATCTATTTAAAGCCAAAAGACACATCTATGTAAGTTGCCCTAAAAGCTTAGGAGAGGTGTCAAAGGCATAATCAAACACAGTTGAGGCCTAAGATAGATCAATATTACATTTTGTTGTTCTCATTCATGTGATGCATTCTAAGGTGTACAAGTTGAAAACTAGACAATGAGCCCTAGTAGGGAAAAAGTGACATAGTTCTATCTATTTGGTATAACAAAGCTGCATACGTAAAACATAATTGAATCTTATGTATGAGAGAGTCTGATTTGTTATCAAAGCTAAACAATTTCTTTTCTTTAGAGAGGGAGAGAATAGTTTATGAAATGGAAAGCTTAAATACTACCACTATTACTATTTCAAAACCATGATTCCAAATTGGAAATTGAAGTACTTATTATCATAGCATTAGGCTACATGTCTTCAAACTACTTGTTTCATGAAACCAAAAACAAGTGAAAGGGTACCATTTGCAATTTCATACATAATTCCAATAGAGTTATTCGACTTACCTATCATAATTCTGAGTATAATGGCATCCAAGAGTTGTCCACAACATATTTATATTTATTCTTTGAAAATCAAATACTATACGGAATGAATGAGCACCCACTAATTCTAATTAATGGGTGATAGGTGCATTTTAATTTGATTAAGTTTTCCTTCTAAATCTAACCAAACCACAAAAATAAAGTTTGGTGTTTTAAAGCTTTAAACTAAATCGTACGGTTCGCATTTGGAATTTTTCTAATGATAAAATTTTAATTTGGTTTAGTTTAGTTTACGAATTGAACTATATTTTGTAGTTTTGTTTTTTTAAAAAAAAACTATATTTTATATTTTAAAAATATATATTTGTATAATATATATGTAAAGTATTAGATTCAATTAATAATAATAAGTATTGATATCATATTAGAGGTTAATGAAGTTAACGTTAATACAGCTAAGAAATTTCAAAAGCCTATAAATAGTTAATTTCATTTACAAAAATAGTATATAGCATAAAGTTTGAGTCAAACTATATATACAATTATGAATTATGATAATAAAAGTTTAATTTATATACATTTCAATAAATCTAAACTAAAATTTCTTTTTAAATACTATGTTATAACAAAAGAAATTCTTCAGTTACTAGTAAAATATCACTATGTTTTTATAAATCAATTTTATTTAATTTTACGAATTAGTTTTGTTTATCCTTTCAAATCAACTCTAATTGAACAAATTCATTCTATTTGAGAATCTTCTAAACCAATTGAAAGAAAGAAAGAAAGAAAGCAAAGAAAGCCATATTTTTGTTTTAATTTCATTTTATTTGTGAATTGATTCAATTTGATTAGATTACTGCTACTAATTAGTTGTTACTAAGTAGGATGGTATTGCTTTAGTGGGTTTAGTAAATTAAAGTAGCAATATGCAAAAGGATCTACATGCAAATGTTGCACCTCCCTTAAGAATCCTAATGCCCATCCATGCTTTCTTAAGATTATTTTAATTCTAGAGCTCGTTTAGTACAATGACCTTTCTATTTCCTTTGTAATGGGAATAATTGTTACCTTGTAAAAGATAAAAATTTTCATTTACTTTCCATAAAGAATAAAAGGTTTAAATAATAGATAATTATGCCCATTAGCAATGAGAAAAGTTAATTAACTATTATATAATTTCTAAAAAGATTAAATAAGGATATATTGGTATTTTTGTTTTGTTATTTTCTCAATTTAATAATTTAATTAATAAGGTAAAACAAATACTTGAATAATTATTCTCTACAATAAAGTAAATAGGGCTATATTGTGCATTCCTAATAATAGTTATTATCAAACATAACTTTTCCATTCCTTATATAATCTATTCTAGAAAATAGATGGGCCAAATTCTATTTGTTTATCAATTTTTTAATTTGTTTTGTTATTCAATTAAAGTTTTAGAGTTGTTAATATTTTTGTAGTTGGAATTAGTTCAAAGATGTCATGTTACATTATATTAATTGCTAGTAATAATAAATGATAGTAAAAGACAATAGTAAAAGTCCATGTTGTTACACCAAATCCAAATGATTAATCTGAACATGTAAAAGTATTAAAGATTAAAGAAATAAAACTAGATTCAATTGCGGTTAACTAAGATCAGACCAAAGTTGGACTAGATAAGTTTTATGACCAAGTTAAGTTGAACCATAGGGATCAACCAGGTTTGACAACACTAATAGGGATTAACAACTACAAGAAACATCAATAGAAACTAAGGAAAATGATTTTCATATTTTAAGAAAAGAAAATAAATTTTCTTATTTCTATTCCTATGACACTTAAGTTTTATATGTTCTGATATTTTGAAAGTTAATTTTCACAAAAATAGATAAATACATCAAGAAAAACTCAACCTCTACATAGGTTTCATACAACAGATGACAACTACCTAAATAGGAAAAGTAGGATTGCAAAATTATCAATTTCCTCAATGAATTGAGAAGTTTCATTTTTTGTCAATATGGTTTATAATTTCACATGTATAATTAGAAACATGATTATTAAAATCTTAAGTTATCTCGTACAAGTATATAAATTTATGATTTTATAAGGTTTTCTTAATAAAATCGGATGTAAAATCGTTTATGAGTAAAACTCTAAATATGAGTTTAAATGTAATTTAATTCTATAAGCTTTATGATTTTATCATATCTATATATAATTTCGCGATTTTATATGTTCTGATATAGGTGAATTTGAGAGTTGGAAATCTATATATATACTTGTTTTTAATATCTCAACTCTAGTTAGTCAATATATAGTTAAACTAATACATGATCAATAACAGTTTTAACTACTTAGATCCAAAAACTCATAACCAGGGGCATTTTGTTATTTGCTGCCTTGATTTTATAAGCCACCATTTTTCTTTTACATTCCAAGTGGGATTTTATCCCTGTGAGATACCATAATCTCATCCTTTTGAACATTTAATATCATTATCACAATACTTTCCAATTGGATGCAATATAAAATGTATTACTAAACTCTTTCAAATTATCATTTTAATTACAACTAAATAATAGAAAAATAATTTTTTATACAATCTATATTTTAGGTATTGTAATTATTTTTGTTTTTATCTTATTCAATTCTATAAAGCAAAAATGCCACTAAGATACTAGAGCCAACATTTTTGTGAAAATTAATTTTTCAGGCATATTTATCGCGGTTGAGAAACTGGTCAACTACATCAACACTGTAATTGACTAAAGCCACGCGCTGTTTGGAAAGACGTACGTGGATTCACTTGATCAATATAGACGTTAAAAGTAAATATGTATCAACATCATCTAGAAATTTTGAAATGTCAAAACACGTTCCTTTCTCATATATTCTCTCTCCTCAAGGGGGAGAAAAAAACTCACGGCATCGTAGCTTATGCTTCACGGTTCTACCAGAATAAACTGCACTGCAAGAGACATATTAAAACTATAATTTGCTCGGTAGGTAGTGATTACGTACGTTAACCGCATGTAGAATGCACATTTGTATGATATGAAGTGTAATTGTCCGATAAATGAATTTTTATCTCTCGTCGGGTATTTTTCAGTAACGTGGATATAAATTTTTCAGTAGCGTGGAGATGAGACTAAATATGTGAAGAGAAATTGAAGGAAATAAATTTTTACCATTTTCATGAAAAGCCTGAAAATGGAAAGGTAGAAAAAAGAAGGTAGAAATGTTTCCAATTCCTACTTTTGCATGGGTAATATAACTTATAAGGAAATGCAAATAAGAGAAACAAAATAATAAATGGACTAAATTATCCTTTGCAAATTTCCTTCCTTTCTTTTTTTCTTATATTTTGAAGGCTATTTTGTAATTTAACAAGCTTTCTGGCCACTGATTTCCTCCACCCCGTATATGGAGAGAGATCAAAGGGGCTCTAAATTGGAAATTATTCCAGCTCCTGTCCATTAAATCCATTTCCACCCTTTATTGAAATAGTTTATTTTTCCTTTCAAACTGTAACTTTTTGTGTTTTTTTTTGTCAATTATGTTACAACTAGAGAGATAAGAAATTTAAATTTTGATCTATTCCAATAGAAAACTAATAGTAATATTACTAGACTACATCAATCTTAACCAACTTGCAACTATTAAAATAGTTGAACACCTATATAATTGGCTTCCATTTTTATCGGATTTCTTAAATTTCCGTATGTCTAAATATAAGATTTCAAGTAAAATAGATAATCTTGTCTTATTTAAATTATATCATAATAGTGACTTTAAGAAAATTAGGAGTGTTATAAGTCTATGTTTAAAAGGTTTATAAATATCCATATTCCTTTTCTAAATTTCGTGAAAAACATCGATAAACATTGATTTTCTATTTTTTAAAATTTTTCATTTTCCAACGAGCATCGATAATCTTTAAATGGAAGAAATAAAGTGCTTCAATTCCTAAGGATTTAAGAAAAAAAAAAAAACCTTTTTTTGCTTTAATATTGGATATTTATTTAATAGAAAGAAAATGTCATATTTTATCTTTTAAAAAACGTTAGCAAGTACTAGGGCATCAATAAATATTCTAGAAAAACAAATAGAAAACAGTAAAGTGCACACAAGAGGACAGGACAGAGGCACAGAGCTCATTTAGCTGTTTCCGCAGCCCACCTTCACCTCATCTTCCTCTTAACTCACAAAAGTAAACTCATTCCAACACCCAATACTAAAACATCTATATGTATGTATGTATGTATATAAAACCCGATCCAACACTCAATTCGCTCAAACTCTCTCCACTTTCTTCTCTATATAAATCTTTAACTTCTCACTTCCCCCCAGTCTCTCTCCATCTCACATAACACATCCCAAAACCCCCTAAAAAGGAACACTGGCATTGTAGTACCAAACTCAAAACAAAGGACATGGGTTTTCCAGTGTGTTACAGTGAGCTCCTCCTCCCAAAACTCCTCCTCTACACACTCTCTATCTTCACTTTCCTCCGCAGGCTCATCTTCCTCCTCTTCCGGTTAATGGGTCTGTCCGACTTCCTCGAACCGGAACTCCCTTGGCCCGAGAACCCGAACACGTCACGAATTCCCGAATTCCACAGCTCCATTTCCACTCTCCTCATGAAGCAATTATTGCCAGTTGTCAAGTTCACCGAACTCGTGGATCCACCGGAAAGCTGTGCCGTGTGTCTGTACGAGTTCGAGTCAGAAGATGAGATCAGATGGCTGACAAACTGCAACCATGTGTTTCATAGGACGTGTTTGGACCGTTGGATGGGATACGACCAGAAAACGTGCCCACTTTGCAGGACATTGCTGGTACCCGACGATGTTCAGGACTCCATTAATGAGAGACTTTGGGCTGCTTCTGGAATTCCTGAATTTCATGAAGATTATTATCAGGACAATTATGGGCACATCGATTCTAGTTTGTAGTATTAATCAAGAGGGAGGAAAATAATTTCTTGTTGTTATCATTTTTTTCCTACTATATTAGGATATTTTCCTTATTTTTCAAAAGGGAAAATAGGGACATTTTCATCTTTTTTGGGTGGAAGGTGGTTGGTTGACCTGTACATACATAAAATTGACCAACCAAAAAAGGGCTATGAAAAAGAAAAAAATGAAAATTTAGTTAGTCATGTTAACCAATTAGATGATTTTGTATATTTCTTTTTTTCATGTTAATGGAGAATTTTGCTTCTCACAATAAATTCAGATATATTGATATTTTCTTGCTAATGGCCTTCTCTTTTTTTTTTTTTTTTTTCAAATATTTCCCCTTTCTGCAGCTTTATTTGGCAGTTTGTGTTGATGTTTATCTATGTGAATATGTTCTTTAACATAATGAGTTGGATTTAGGTTAGCCATATGATTTATTATTCCTTAGAGGGTTATAATACTGATTCCAATGTTAACTGTTAGTTAGGTGTGAAATATTTTTCCTAACATCGATTGTTAAATAAGTGGCTGTCGGCCGGATTAGTCAAATTTTCAAGTTGTAGGGACATCTGTGGCCTTAATTTTGTCCAAGACCTTAGCGTTTTATATTATTATATACCTCTAAAATCTTTGCCAAATCTATAAATTTTACCTCAGAAAATAATGGGTTTTTTTGTATACTTATATAGAGTAAAAACTATTTCTTCTTTTCCTTTTTTTTTTTTCTATATTTTGTGACATGTTTGGATCACGATCAATTGGTTTCATCTCCAAAAATTAAGAAATTATATCCATATTTTCAATTTTGGTTAGAATAAATAATTTATTTTATTAAAGTCTGTGTAATTCTAATTTTAAGAAGGGTTGAAGATATTTGTTAATTAAATTCATCAGAACAAGCGATGCATATATGTGGATTATTTGCCTTTTTCCTTAGTCTAGACAGAGTAAAAGAAGCAGATCCATATTTATCTAGGATACTAGACATTTATTATCCCACTTGTTGTGAAAATCATAACTTAAATCGTGCTTAGTCACTCGATCCAATGTTTTCACTGGACACTTACTGTAAAAGTGCTTTCTACAGTTTGAATTCACTAAATTACTCCCCCATTAATAGTGAATCATGCTCATAACAGTAAAAACAAAGCTACTGGCATTAAAAATGAGGCTATTCATTACTTTTCTGAAAGCGACGGTTTTTTTTTTTTTTTTTTTTACTAATAATTGATATCTCTTTATTGAGAATTAATACTCTTTTATTATAAATTGTGATGATATACTAAACTTAAAAGTAATCGTCCAGAATATGACCATATTAGAAGGTCATTTTTAAATCACTTAATCGCATAATTTTCCATATAATTTAGCGGAAATTAGGCTAAATGAAAGCAGCTTTTTTGCTCTTAAGGCGTGCTGTACAGTTTACTATTGAACTATTGAATAAGATCATTGGATGAAGTAAAAACTAAGTATGATGATTCCTTCCGGGTTTTCTGGCATTCTCTTTTATTTCCCTGTCTTATACAAGATTCTATTGAGGAAACAATTTTATTTTTATCTTTTTCTTTTGCTTTTTACATGTCTTTATTAAAAAATATCGGACCAAGAATCATATCCTCACATCAAGGAAAAAAAAAAAAAAACCGCCTAACCCTTCACGATATTACAGTGGAAGCTTGAGGCCAGAATAGGATGGTTTCTTCTTCTATTTACATTTAAGGTGAAAAATAGGATACTCATTTGAGTAATTTCACAATTGAATCTGATTTTAACAAAAGAAAATCAATTATCATAGGTGACGATAGACAAAGGAAATCGGATAAGTAATTAAGGGTTTTATGGTTAGGAGTGAACAATAGTCAAAGAAACAATGAAGTGTAGCATGATTATAAAGAAGGAAAATAAGAGCTTCGTTCAACAAACACAAAACCACTTTATTTGCAGAAAACTTGAAATAGCTAACAAAGACATTATGTTTGTGAAAAATAAAAAAATTTAGTACCAGAATAGAGTGTCATGATTAAACTTCACATCAGTAACTTTCTTAATGGTTGGTTGTACTATATTAACATACTGACATGGAACTACTAACCGAGTCCTTGACTCAAAACTTCAATTTGCCGATACTCCTCAGAATTCTCTCAGCCAAAATGATGATAGCTTGGAGCTCAATTTCCTTTACGTGCTACCAACTGGCTCTACTAAAGCTCCGACCCCATACAACCCGCAGTTTTATTTGTTAATCTGCTTAGACAAACATCGAAATGGGAAACGACATACAGCAGTAACAGATGTCTACATTGACCAGTGGACCAATGTTATGAATGCTTGTCAAATATTTATAGCAGCAAATCCTCATTTTTAGTGTTGCAAATTGTGGAAACTGTTGATGATTGAATGAAAATGTTCTTATAAGAATGTCATGTTAGGAGAAGTTTGGTAAAAAACAGCGAAAAATATGAATAAAGACTAAAAGACACAGCAGGGTAACTGTTCTGAGAAACTATTATGCCTCCCACGGTTCATTTTATAAGGTATTGACATTAGCAAATTACCTAAACTCTAAACCATAATAAGGGTTTAAGAAAAGACTGATAATTTGTTAACAGATATTTTGGACCATATGATAAAGAGAGAGAGAGAAAAAGAGAGAGAGTGAGAGAGCATGTTTACTTCTTTTTTTTTCCCCTTTATCTCTCTCTCTTTTTTAATGAAAAGTTCAAAGTAATTAATATTATGGAAAACCAACTAATAATTTTAAAGAATTCTCAATGCATATACTATAAAACATGCATCTTTAATGAGACATGACTCTTGAATTATGCATCTAAAGTGTTGTTTCTAGCTATTGAATCCATCTAAAAGGGATAAAGACTCTAATATTTAAAACCCATGTTAAAGTTACTTAAATTAACACATTCTTTTGCCGAAAAAAATTGCAAGTTTCAGGTTCAATGATAAGGGAAGGATAAAGAGAAAAATGTTAGTGAGATCGAGAATGCGATCACTGCAAAGAAAAGATGAGGTACATATTGTGTGGTTATAATGAATGGACAAAATAGGCTTGCAAAGTAAGATGATATCACAATGATTACTATGTAGTTGCTATACTCACATACTTCATCGAGGTGTTAATTAGTAATCGAAGGAAGAAAGTTGTTCTCGAGAAGTCTAACCTAAACTACTTTGTTTGTATCAGGGAATGCTCTATAGAGTAATAGTGTGTAAGGAAGAAAATAAGAAATTATATGATTGAAATAGAATGGTGATGAGTATAATGTTCTTTTTTTCCTATTTGGTTGTTAAAATAGCAATTTTATTAAGATTTTGAATGTATAAAATTGATAAAATCATATAAAACTAATAAAATCATAAATTTATAGAATTTTACATCCAAATTCATAATTCTACTAAAAGTATGTACTTAAATAATTTTACATTTGCTTTAATGAAGAAAAATATTATAATATCATAAATTAGCAAAACTATAAAGTTAACTCGTGATTTTAATAACTATATTAAGTAGAAAACTCTAAGGTGATCTTAAATGGATGGTAAACTAAGAAGCATCTCATATAATGTTTAAGCAAAAGGGTTCTATTAACAAGATAAACTTAATAAGGCTAGCTTCCTCCCAAAAAAGTGAGTAGTAAAGATGAATTTAGTTGGACAAGGCTAAACATAGATGAGTCTGTTCTTCATTCCATTAATCAAGCAACTATTATTAAAGTGGCCATTGGATTTTTGGATTTGAAAAAAGAAAAAGAAAAAAAGTAAGATCAATTGATATCCCTTCCATCAAATTATGGGCTCTTCGTTGGAGGCCTACCACATTGCATTGTGCATAATCTATTGAATGTGGAAACCCATTTTCATTCTATAGTAGTAGTAAGTTTATTGAAAGATTGGTCAAATTATAAGCTCCTTCACCATAATGTTATTACGCAAAGTTATCCCTCCCTTGCTAATAGAAGTTTGAAACCACTCCTAAAGATCTCAATGTAGTTGCTGATGCCTTGGTTGGTTAGGTTCAAGTTAGTTGGTAAGATTACGTAGAACTCGTTGCACCTCTATCTTTTTATTTACCTCTACTAAAAAATGATCACATTTTTTATGGTTTTTGTAAAGAGCGAAAGACTCCTCTTAATTATCCTTATGGTTCTAGTGATTTGCCAGCATAGGTATCGACAATGGAGCTTGTAACTCCATGTTTTGAATCTAGCTTGTTCATAAGCTAGGTTTGATTATGTAATAAATCTTATCTAATACGTATTAATACCTAAAAAAAAAAAAAAAGATGACTAGAATGTTAGACTTCAGCCAACATTAAGAATATGTTAGTGTTTATGCTTAACTACTCCATTTTGTTGCGAACTTTAAAGACAAGAATGTCGATGGATGATAGCATAAAAACTAAGCAAATGAAATTTAGACCTAATATAACTTGTAATTATTTGATTAAAGAACAAAATCGCATTTGAACAAAGGTAAGAAATAAGGTATAATATTAGTTGTATCCAATTTGTGCTTGAAATCACATTAAATTAAAAAATTCATCCATTAAATAAGGAAATTGTAAATCCTCCATAATAATTATTAAGACACCAGCCTTAAATGTCCACATGAACAAAATCTAGCATTTATATAGGTTTTGATATATGAGAAAGAAACATTGCACCTCTATATTTCTCCATTAGAAAAAATGAAATTCATCATATCTATAAACATTGTAATAATTAGGTAACATTAAGTTTATACAATGACTCTATCAAAAGGAAAATGGCATAAATTGCAAATGCCAAAGATTAAAAGCAAATTTTACTTCGACTTATCAATTATAGATGTCAGGAATCACAAAATACCCTAGTCTTGCGAATGCCTCCTAGCAGAGAGAACACTATTGTAAGTGCCTTATTTAAATTATGTCCAACACTTGTGAAGTGTCTAACTACAATCTTGAAAACAAATACAATTAAGAGAAAATATTAGCTTTTGTAATATAGATACTAAAACCAAAACATCTAAAGGTATAATCATTTGGTCTTATCAAAAGAATATCTAAATATAAAAGTCTCTTAAAACATAAGATGCATTGGAAGGGGGTTATACGCAAGGATTTTTTACATCTTTCTTCCTTAATCATGCTTAGGATCATAAGATGTATTCATTTATATACACTCACTAGAGAGCTAGGTTGTGAATATGAGATCTTATAAAATACAAAATTTTGTAAAGATGTAGGCTCATATTATGACTTAGTGAGATGATAGTCGTAACATGTTCATCATTATATAGATGCTAGTTTAAATAAATTGCCAACTATATGCTATGTATAAGTAGACATATGCAATGTAATATTGTACGTAGATTTTTTATTATCGATATGAAGTTTAGGATATACACCATGTGATATGGCTTAAACTTATGCTACATATTTATACTTATTGAAGATTTTTCTAGATTTGTTAGGTGAATTTTTCTAGATGTATTAGGTGAGATTTTTCTAGATGTATTGGTTAGTGATTGTAGAGTAATTACTAAGGTTGTTGGCAACTACCACCATCAACCATATTAAAGTTTACTATAGATAGGTCATTGAACACTCCTCTAAGGCATCACAAACACATTTAACAATATACGCTTGATTGGGTATATTTAGAGTTTGGGTTCGAGTAACTTCTTTCCTTATAAATTATTAGAAGTAATTCTAATATTCTTAATTTACTACAAAGTGGTATCAAAGCTAAGATTCTGGTGGCTTGTAACAGCAACAAAATTTGAGATTGAAAATTTGATAATGATTATAACTTTGCTTTATGGCAAGTCAATATTTACAATATCTTAGTTTAACATAGATATCATAAGGCTTTATTAAGGAAGGTAAAAATGTCGATATCCCAAATAGAAGAGCAAAAGAATGAGTTGGATAAGAAGGCTCTGTCAATTGTTTGATTGTATTTGTATAATCAAGTTTTGAAGGAGATCATCATAGAAAAAACCATTGCTAACTTATAAGACAAACTAAAGTCACTTTACATGGAGAAATCTCACATCAGTAAGCTTCCTAAGAAGCTTTAGTTCTATAGTTTGCAAATGGATGAAGGTACATCCATTAAGTCCTACTAGAAACTTTTATGTCCATTACTTTAGATTTAGAAAATGTGGGTGTTGAAGTTAGTGATGAAGATTAAGCTCTGAAGTTGTTATATTCCTTGCCACCTTCATACATACACTTTAGAGAAACATTGCTCTATAGTAAGATGAATGTTACTTTGTAGATGTTAAATCTAGACTTTTATTCAACATCTCATTGATAACATGTTATCTAATAGCAATAGAAGTGATATTCCAGTAGAACAATTGGTTACTAGAGGAAGGATAAAGGAGGAGAATATTTTAGGTGGTAATAAGGCAAGGGTAAGGTCAAACATAAGAATTTGAATTGTAATTTATTGTCATAAGAAAAGACATAAAGATGGATTTCTTTAAGTTGAAGAATGTAGACACCTAATTTTTACCTCTTCGTAATCTTAATTTTTTTATTTTTTTTTACCTTTTACAAAAAGGGTCATAATTGAAAAATAAAAAAATAATAAAAATTTGAAAAAATGATGAAAATACAAAAAAAAAATGAGAAAAGAAAAAATATAAAGATTTTTATATTTTTTAGGAAGAAAATTATTTTAGAGTCAATCGTTTTAGTTTAACTTAGTTTAAAAAATTATTTTAGGGAGTCACGTGGTTTAAGTACAATTTAATTGTACTGAATATTAATGTATAGGCCAATGGCCTAACGGATAAGTATTGCTTTATTAGATTAGATTTAATTTCAGGTCTCGTATTCGAATCTTACTAGATACTTATGTATCTTTTATTTTTACAAAAAGAAAAAAAAGCGAGTTAAATACATATAATTCATATCTAATTATAATTATTTGAATATAGTTTGATTTTATTAATTTAAATTTGAATTAATTGAAATTTAATTTAATTATTATCAAATCAAATACAATATATATAATAAATATAATTTAAATTAGGTTTCATAAATATACACGCTCACCCAGTAAAGAAAATTTGAATGAATCCAATTTCCCCACTCCGTTCACGATCAAGAATACAGTACGAACCTACCAACAGTCTACGCATTGATCTCCTGCACCGACTGACAAGCCATTGATCAACTTCGACCAGCCGTACGAATACTTAGTACGCGCACGACCAAATGACCATACACTACACCCGAACAGTAGCACGGCCAACGAACCAATTTCCAATGCCTTGTATTGTTAGATGCTCTACAACGTCGCGGTACTTCACCGTTGCTGTCCCCTTCACTCTAATTAGTACTATACATTCCCACAACACAAGAATCAAGACTAGCAACCGCAATCACAATCCACGAACCGCATACTCCATAACAGTAGCTAGACATTGTGGCAATCCTCAACGGCCAATTCCGATCAATGTTTCATCCTCAATCATAGCCAGCTTCGACGCTTTACTGTAGAATTTGCCGCAGCACTTCCAAATTGATCTGCAGCACTAACATCTAACTCACTCTCGCACTGATCGCGTTCACGCTGACGAACATCACCATCCTCAACAGTAAGCTCCATCAAGCACTGCACAGCCACTAACTGCATGATCTACGTTCTAATCACTTCCGATCAGCCACATAACAGCGCCACAGCTTCACGATCAGCCCACACTCCATCGACGCCCCACGACCTGCAACACACGAAGACCTAACACCACCAACATCCAAACCCCCTATATTGATCATACTTCACTGACGATAGCATCGATCTCCAATTATGAACGCTCTACAATCAAACCACAGCTCCACTATCCAGCCGAACACATCCATATAATGCCCCAACTGATATCCTACAATAGTAGCTAAACCAAGCCTTTCGTCTAACACTCATCTTTACTATCAATAGCCATGGCTAATCCAACCACGAAGATAATCCACTGCATGCGTTCGACCAATCAATCTACGTGCATGCAAAGTCGCTTCACTACCATACACAGATTCACCGCCAATGAGAACACTACATTCATGAACAACAAGTCCGACGAATATTATCCCAATGATCAGGTTCGGCATGTTCTTATCTATTTGATTATATTATACAATATTATGTTATATTATATTGTTATTTTATTAGAGTTTCAAGTGATTTAATATATTTTATATATAATAGTTTAAAATACTTCTTTTAGCATTAGCTTTAATATGAATTAAGTATATTATGATAATATAGGGATATATAGATCTTAGAAGATTGTTTTTTATTTTATTTTATTGTATATATACCTTATTACATTATCTATTAGTGATATAATATATGAATATATTAGTTTAAGAGATTTATTAGTGTTGATTTCTATATATTAGGGTATGTTACATTATATCACTAATTTATTTAGGTAGATACTTATTAGTAGTAATAATGTGTATATATAAGTATGTATCTATTAGTCTAGAAATTTTTTTAGGATTAGGTTTTTTTTTTTAGGAATTCTCATATAGAAAAATTATTTTTTAAGAAATAAAAATTGACAAAAAAATTTTTTACAAAAAGGTTATAGTATCTGAGAGAGTTTTTTTTTTTTTTTTTTTTAAAAAAAGATCATTTACGAGTTAGGATCTTTTAGATTTTCTTAAAAACTGAATCAACTAAAACGTAAACTTGACTAGTTTTCAAAAATTAAAATCAATCAACACACTAAGATTTTCTAAAAGAATTACAATCGTTTGATTCCGGCTAGCGGGTACGTAGACACTTTTGGGGTGACGATAAAATATGCAGAAACTTAGGTCCTTTTTTTCTTTTGATTTTATTTATCTTTTAAATATTATAATTAGAAGAATAATCATAATTTCGGTAAATAGATAGTGGTACCTATTAGGGTTTAATAAGTTAGCCCCCGAACTCGAAACCCTCTAGTTCTTCATTCAAATTGAAATAAAAAACCGGTAACCAAATCGTAATCAATTCACCCAATTGGTTACGATTTCTTTTCTTTTCCCAACTTCGGTCAGGTGGCGATTCTAAAAATTATTTTCAACAAAAAACCGAAATTTCTCAATTTCTTTAGTCAAGGATTAATATTAAATGGGTTAGGGTTTAGTATTAATTGGAAATGAGAAATTAATTTTAAAATGAAACCAAAAAATCAAGCTCGACAAAGAATAAAGTAATAGGATCATGATAAGAAAGAAAAATATGCTAAAGCTAGCACTATAGTAGAAGATTCTGATATGGAGCTTCTTTTAGTCACTATTAACGCTAATTGCTGATCTATGGATGAGTAGATCATGGATTCTAGTTGTTCCTATCACATGTGTCCTAATTGGGACTAGTTTTCAACATATGAACTTTATGTAAGAGGAACTATACTAATGGAAAAAAAATGCTACTTGCAAGATTGTGTATTGAGGACCACTCCATGCGAAGATGCATGATGACATTGTGAGAACATTGACAAATGTTCTGCATGTTCTAGACATGAAGAAGAATCTCATCTCTTTGGGTACCCTTGATGCAAATGGGATAAGTATTCAATTGAATGCAGAGTCCTAAGGTGACAAAGGCACTTTGGTTGTGATGAAAGCTATGAGCTCTAGAAACCTGTATCCCAACTCGATTTTTGTCTTTAGTGCTTGCTCTCCACTACAGCTCATTAATGAATGTTTGACATCTATACTATGGCCAGCACACTTGGTAACCCTTGTAACTATTAGACCTCTAAGCTACAGATTTGATGGTTCAATTGACCACAACATACCACCTACATTGCAACTTATTCTCTACTATGAAGCGTACTGTATGTCGACAATTAATATAAACGAACCTTAAATCACTACATATCTAGGTAGCTAATATAAAAGGTATTAGGTGCTATGAAGTAAGAGAGAACATTCTCTTGCCTTGACTCTCCCAAAATTCTCTCCTTTTCTCTTCCCTCTTCTCTCTCTTTCTCCCAACTAAATATCGATACACTAAACATTACACATATAATAGGTAAACACTATCCCTTAGGCCCTCAGTGCTTGTTCTCTCTTCTTCTTAGTTCTCCTTGCTATCTTGAGCATCTAAAGGCCTCCATTGCCATACCTACCGAAGGCTTTTTATACATATTAAGGAGTAAGAGATGAAGCCTAAGCCTATCTCATTCAAACTCTACATAAGCCCATTTAATCTAGTTGATTCAACCATGATCAATAGGTGGCTTTAATGTAAATGGGCTTGAAGTGACTCGTTATAGGTGATGCTATTACAACATCTTCATTATTTTTTTATTTGAATGTCACTAAATTATGGCACATGTAGCTCAGTCACATAAGTGAAAGAGGGATGGCATTGTTGAGTAAAAGATGTTTATTATGTAGTCAAAGTACAAGAAAGATGGAGTTTTGTGAGCATTGTGTTTTCAAGAAGCAAACATAAGTCAAGTTTAGAATAGCTACTCATAGGACTAAAAATTTCTTAATTATATTCATTCAGATCATTAGGATCCTCCTTGTGTTCCTTTAAGAAGCAACGTTAAATACATGTTGACTTTTATTGATGATTTTTCAAGAAAAGTAAGGATTTACTTTCTGAAACATAAGATTTAAGTTTTCACTACCTTAAAAATTGGAAAACTTTGATTGAGAAGAGAACAAGGAAGTAAATTAAGTAACTCAGAACATATATTGGCCTTTGTAGTGATGAGTTCAATCAATTTTGCAAGAACGGGGACATAGTTGAACATCGGATAATTAGGAACACCCCTCATTAGAATGAAGTTGCGAAAAGGATGAACAAGACCATTATTGAAAATGCACAATTCTTGCTCTTGAATACTAATTTGTTGAGGAAGTTTTAGGCAGAAGCTACATCCATGCCATTCTATTTGATGAACTGATCTTCATCAATTCTGATTGATTGCAAGACTCCAAAAGAGATGTGGTCTAGCGACCATGCTGATATTCTAATTTAAATATACTTAGTTATCCAACTTATGTGCATGTGAATGATATAAATTTAGAGCCATACTCCAAGAAATGTATTTCTTTAGTTTTTGTGTAGAGTAAAGGGCTATAAACTATGGTGTCCTAAAAATAGAAAATTGTAATAAGTAGAGATGTAACTTTTAACAAGTAATCAATGCTTAATTTGAAGTTAGAGTCTTCTGAAGCAAAATTAGTAGAAAATATTTTAGAGAAGTAAGAATTGGAAGTGACCAAACAAGAAGTTGCACCAGGAACCTCTCATTTAGATGGACCATCAAATTCAGGTGAAGTGGAGTAAACTTCACAAAATGCTCCTTATATTGTCACTAAAGGCAAAAGAAGAGGAGAAATGAGGTCACCACTAAGGAATGTTAATTATGCTGAGTTGGTTTCTTACGCTTTATCAACGGTTGATGAGATTACTAGAGATGGTGAATCATCCACACTTTTAGAGGCTATTTCCACTAACAATTCAAGAAAATAAGTGGCGCCAATACAAGAAGAAATGGAGTCTTTACAAAACAATGGGACTTGTGAACTTGTCAAACTACTACATTGGTTGCAAATAGTTTTTCAAAAGGAAGGAGTTCTCTCCAATAGATGAATGAGTTAAGCATAACACTTGTCTGGTTGCAAAGGGATACAGTTAGGTACTAGGTGCAAATTTCCATGATATTTTCTCACTTATGTTAAAACACTATTTCATTTAAGTTTTGTTAGCATTAATAGCAATGTATGACTTGGAATTAGAGCAATAAGATGTTAAAACTGCTTTTTACATGGAAATTTAGAGGAGCAAGTTTATATGCAACAACCTAAAGGTTTTATTGTTAAAGGCAAGGAAGACCACATTTGTCTATTAAATAAATCTCTTTATGACTTAAAACAGTCTTTCAGGCAGTGATATAAGCACTTTGACACTTTTATGACCACTCATGGCCCCTTAAGGAGCATATATGATAGCTATGTTTATCTTTGAAAATTATCTAATGGGTCTTTCACTTATTTACTCCAATATGTAGATGATATGCTCAATGCTAGGAGAAGTATCTTTGAAGTTAATCAATTGAAGACATTATTGAAAGATGAATTTAAGATGAAAGATTTAGGAGCAATAAATAAAATTCTAGCATAAAAACCTAGAAAGATAGGAAGACTTGAAATCTATTTTTGACTTAGAAAGATTATAGTAAGAAAGTCTTACAGTGTTTTAGGATGAACAATACTAAACCTATTAGTACTCCACTAGCTACTCACTTTGAGCTTTCAGATCGATGAAGAGATTAGTTAGATGGCACAAATTCCTTATGCAAGTGTAGTTGGCATTCTAATGTATGCTATGGTGTATACCCATCCAGACATTTCACATGCTATTAGTGTTGTTAACAAATAGATAGCTAACCCTAGTAAGGTACATTAGCAAGCTATGAAATAGATTCTCATATATTTACAAGGCATTATTCATACTTTCTTGGAATTTAGAAAAGGTGGTGGAAACTTGGCTAGATATGTTAAGTTAGATCATGTTGGCAATCTTAATAAAAGGAGATCACTCACTAGATTGTTATTCACCTTAGGTAATTATGCTGTCAATTGAAAGTCAACTTTACAAGCTATAGTTACATTACCTACTATGAAGGTAAAGTATATGGCCGTGACTAAAGCAGTCAAGGAGGCCATTTGGTTGCAAGGCTTATGTAGTGAGCTCAATGCAGATTTAGTTTTTACAATTATCATCTATCATAGCCAAAGTGCTATATATTTGACTAAAGAACAAATGTTGCATGGAAAAATGAAATATATTAACATTAGGATTCATTTTTTTCATGATGTGATTTCTTAAGACAATATTATGGTGAAAAAGATTGGTATAAAGGATGATCTAGTTTACATCTTAACAAAGTCTTTTCCAATAACTAAGTTCATGTATTGTTTGGACTTGATTTGTATTCATACACTCAATAGTGGCAATTTAAGCTATGGTGGAAATTTGTAATGTGGTTTAAACTTATGCCACAAATTTATGCTTATTGAAGATTTTTCTACATGTATTATGTGAATTTTTCTAGATGTATTATGTAAGATTTTTTTAGATGTGTTATTGAGTATAGAGTAACTACTAAGGTTGTTAGCAACTACATTAGAAATGCCTATTAATAGTCCATTGAGCACTCCTCCAAGGAATCACAAACACATTTAATAATACACACATAAAGTATTCTAAGAATGTCTTGGATTGTGAGAATGGGTGTATTTAGGGCTTCGGTTTGAGTCACTTGTCTTCTTGTAAATTATTATATTTTTAGTAAAGTTTTGCTTCCTCTTGCCTTATTAGTTTTCATTCTCTTAATTTGGTTTGCCATTATTTGCTATAATCATTTAGTATTCCTGGGTTATGACACACTAACATTCAATTGGAGACTTAATCTCCAACATCAAAGCCTTGGCAATCCATGTGTCAAATAAAGATTCTTTGGTGTAACATCTCTATGGTAACAATACACCCCAAGATTTATACAAATTAAGAAGTGTAAGGTATAACCACTTGCTTTGTGAAACATGCAAGAATATCACTGTGACTTAATTTATTGATGGCAAAATAAGACTTCTCTCATGTTCCATATATTGTTAGAAGTGATCACCCTAAAAGAATGCAAGACTCTGTGCAATGTATTTTAGATTTTATTTAAATCTTGAATTGTTAATTAGTTTTATACTAGGTTACAAATCATCATATGATAGACTTTTTAATAACATTATGCAAGAATTTATCGTATGATATCATGATCTAATGAAATTTAGGTAACATAAATGTGTAAAATTCATATGAGATGGTGATCTAACCATTTTCTCTATTGAACTATTTGGAAGTCTTAGGAAATTGCCTCTATTAAGTCAAAAGTAATGAGTTCATGCTCAACTTATAAGTTAGAAAGCACAAAAATTCCCTTTATCCCACTATCTAATCTCTTTGATTCCTATGTTATTTTGTTTTTCGTTCAATCCATAGTGATAGTTTATAGTGACAATGTCAAAAATAGTATCTATGTTTTGCTCCAAAACTATTTAATCTTTTAATATATTATAATGTAGCACTCTATTAGAAGGTTACATGTTAGGATTGCTACTAAAGATAAATTAGCTAATGTTAGTTTACATTAATGTGCTAATCAATAGGAGCACAAGATACATCCTTACCACCAACATGAGTAGAGAGTTGAGGTAATGTTTTAGATAACCACTTTTCCTTCTCCTTCTTCCTCTTCATGAGATTCTTACATATGTGGTGGAAGAAGAAGATGATAATGATGATGAAGAGGAAGAAGGCGACGAAAGCAAAGGAGGAGGAAAGTCAAATGTTTGACTTGTTAAAAACATTGCCTAACTTTTTATGTAGTGCTAACATAGATTGTAATGTCATTTCGCTAGCTCTTAATGACTACAAAGACACATATAGCGCTCTTGTTGAAATGAAGCACAATATAACCTTGACATGTAAATTTCCAAATGAGGGATACATTTGACATGTTGAAGATATAGATTACAAATAGGTATTTTAAATGTGATCAAAAATAGTATTTTTGATATTATTCCTATTATACAAATAAGTTAGCATGCATAACAAGTCCATTAGGAAAAGGTGGAAAAAAAATTTAAAAAAAGCAATGTTTATTCATTTCCTGGGGATTTGCTCCTTATGGATAAGCGTTTGAACTATTTTGATTTTTCTTGGTTATTGGATCCTTTGGTAGGCATACTATTCTACTCTCTCCCAATCTCCCATCATGGATATGATTTTATTTTATTAACCAAGTCATATGTTAATAAGCTTCTATATCTAATATAACATTAAAAAGAAAAAATGGAAACTAAATTGATCTATGAAAGTAATGGTTTCGGGAAAAATGGATGGCAATAGTGAATTTAAAATTTAAAACAAAAAAAAAAAGAAATTGAAGCTCCTACTAAATGAAGAAAGGTAAGAAAATGGGCAAAGTCCGGCTTCATAATTGTATAAAATTTTCTGTCACCATCATTCGTGCGGGACAATGACCTTCCTTGAATTACGCACAACCTGACATCACAATATATAATAGGTGAAAACCCTAATCGAAATTCGTTCTTCTTCTTCTTCTTCTTCTTTTCTTTTTTTTTTTTTCCGGGGTAAACTTGCGAATTATTTATTGGATCTCTCATCTCTTTATTCATGCTTACTAGGCTGTCTCTTCTATACACGTAATGATACCCAGGATGCACGTGCAAGTGCTTCATCATTCATGCCACATCTCAAGAGGCATTCATAACGTTTTGCACGAAAAGGATGTGCGGCATACACGGTTTATGCATACATAATACAGAATAAAATATGTTCACTTTTGACAACAAAATTAAGGTTGGATTTTATATATGGATCACGTTCAAACAAATCTTTTCCGTACATTTTTCAATATTAATTCACATTTTATAAAAAAATAAATATATAGAAAAATAAAAAGTTTATTTTCAATTGCCTAAGGAGTACAGGAACATATCCATATTCATTTTCATTAATTATTCATTTATCTCTTATTTATGAAGGGGGAGCTTCCATTTTCGCGAGGAATATGTCTCTTGTAATCCAAATGGCATCATTCCCGAATTGCGTGTATATTCCTTTTTCAAGTAGAGGGATGAGCCCACACGGTTGGCCTCCACAACTTTAATTTAATTAACACGTAAATTTAGTGTTGGGTGGCTAGAAGATTAGTTTGGATGTTTTGTAATTCGTATGATTTATGATAACTAATTATAATTTAGTAGTATAAACATCGGTCTTCTAATAAAATATCAAATTCTTCATTTCTTAAGTTGTTACTGATGTTAAAAAAAAAAAATTGTATGAATTATGAGGTATGATTCAAATTTAAATAATTCAATATCATATTTGTATTTCTAGCCAATATATATATATATATATATATCAAGTTAAATAACTTCTCCCATTTTATGAGTGTGTTTAAAAGAAAGATTCTATTTGACTGCTAAACACGACATTATTGCATTCATTTAAGGATCATTATCAGTTCTTTCGTAAATTCATTTGATTCATTAAAATTAAATGAAATTGAAGGGCACCTCTTTCATCAATACAAGTTTTTCTAGTGAAAGGAGCAAAACATGTAAAATCTAGAGGATATATTTACTAGATTACACTAAACTTTAAAATCTTTTCATTGTTTTTGTCCTTCTAAATATGAGAGTATATATATATTTATTTCACTATGCCTTGTGTCCTTTGTATAGGTAGTATTGAGTGATTTGTATACGTAGAATTTTCTTATTAGTAGGCTGTTATAGTTAGTTAGAATTTTCTATTATTATATGTAGGCTTTCTCTTGTATCTTAAAGGTTGATAACAAATTCTTTCTTGGATATTAGGCTTGTTCACTTTTCATCTTCTTTTGTTCTTGGAATGAGTGTGATTAAAGCATAAGAGATGTTCAATATGGTATCAAAGCACATTTCCAAGTTTTGTTTATCCATTTAAGTTTTCTTATATCAATTACGATTAACAATCTTTGGTTTTCTATGGATCTATTTCTACTATTGTTGCTTTATTTTGTATGATCATGGTTGTGAATGGAGATCAATTAGTTTCAGATTCTTTATTCATCTCAGGATCTGATAATCCTAGCATGAATATAGGAAATATTATTTTCAATGGATGTAATTTTCTCTCATGGAGTTGTTCAATCAAACTCGCCTTATGCGCTAAAATCAAATTAGGTTTTCTTGATAGAACAATTCCAAAACCTGAGGAGAATATGCTAGATCATGCTACGTAGACTAGGTGCAATTACATGGTGCGATGTTGATTAATCAATTCAATGACTAATGATGTAGCATAGAATTTTCTATATACTCAATCAACATAAGAATTGTAGAGAAAAGTAGTTGAACAATATGTCATAGCTTGCGGTCCTTTGGTATATCAGCTAAAAAATGAGATTTATAGCAATAAGAAAATTTATCAATAGATGCATACTATAATAGATTAAAGAAGTGCTAAGATGAGCTTAATGCTTTGCATTCATATCCAACTTATGCTTATGAAGGATGTGTTTGCAATATTAAAGACAACATCCAAGATTTTGAGTCACAAGGAAGGTTAATTCAATTCCAATAAATATTACAATTTTTATCATGATAGAGGCCATAATACTAACAAGTGTATCTAACTCAAGATTACAATTGAGGATGCAATCCAACAAGGGTACTTGAGCAAGTTCCTTGCACACGATACTGAGAATATTGAGTGACCAACCCAAATGAGACATTATGAGCAGGAGAATGTCATGTAGTCTTCTCAGGCTAGGAAAGGTGTAAGAGATGGAAGTAGTAGTAGAGTATTGAATGGTACAATAAATACTATTATCGATAAACCTTCTTCCTTAGGTCGGTCAAGCTCTTCGGGCTTGAC